>CM042025.1:69245000-70495000 GCA_023525975.1 Smallanthus sonchifolius
GACATGAATACTAGTTTATATTTCCGACAGTTTTGACATGACGACCGTTAGTGACGAGTTGTGACAATCATATACATTTATATAAATAAGTTATGTATCTCAAGACGTGTCTTTACGTTTACACAACCACCCCATGGTTGGGGTTGAAAACAAATATATAGTATGGAAGTTAAAACTTTTACATCAAGATAGCATTTAGTAATGTATTCGGGTTTTTAAGTCAACTTGTGTCGTGTTTTTAGTCATTTTATCGAACTCAATAATTTATGAAACTTTTACCACACTCAACTAAGTGTATTGACTCTACAGAAATGTATGGCTCATAATTTATAAAGGGGTTTAAGGGTTTCAAACAAAAATCATAACACAAAGATGTTAACAGCTTCGGTTTTGTCGTATAGGTCTCGGAAATCTTGATGGTTGGGGGTCAAAATGTTAGTTTTATGATAATAGGACATATGGATTGTAATGCCAACACAAAATACTAGTTTAGAAAAAAGAATCAAGTCATTTGAACCATTTTTGAGTGAGTTATGACCCCATGAAGTCGTCCTTAGAATTCTGTCCAAAAACTCAGATTGTACCCATTTTCTTGTATTGACCTTTTAGGGTATCAAAACTCCACCAAAAATCACGAAATCACTTGGGATAGATAGAGGATTCTTTAAACTTAATTTTTGACTCAAGAAACGTCCATTTTGGTTTAGTTTTGACTAGTATATGACCGTCCAAAGTGGACTGAAAATTCTGCCAGCACGTTCTCGTTTTGAATGGTGACTTTTCTTTTGAAATAAACACTACTTGGGTGAACTTACACACAAAACAATTTGTGTACTTAATAAAATCAAAACTTAGGATATGAACACTCACTTAAATCAAGCGAGGAGAAGGACGGAATGGTGTAGGAAGCTCGAACTCTTGAAATCACCCTTGAAACACCTTGAAACTTCAAAGCTCTAGCTAAACCTCTAGAGGATTTTGTTCTTGAATTTTAAAAGTGTAAGAATGCAAGTGTGTGTGTGTATTTCGAGATATATGGAAAGAGATGGTGAGGGTGGAGTGTTGGTTCCATCATAATCATTGCAAGGTATGGATGATGAGATTGATTTGGCCTTTGCTAAAACTCTTGGGTGATGGGGTATGGACCTTATGACACAAGGATGGGGAAGCAAGTGAAGAAGTCATGGTCGGTGGCCCCACCTTCAATTTCTGCCGAGATAGGGTATGGGGTGGGGGGTTGGGTGTTGTCAAATCTTGTAGTTCGGATCCAATGGTTAGTTAGGTCGGTTCTAGTTAGAATACACCCGGTAGGTGATACCGTGATATAATACTCGGTGTAGGAACTTTTAGTGATTAAAACTTTATATCTATATTCCTAGATATATATATATATATATATATATATATATATATACATACATATATATATATAATTATTAGATGAAACGATGTTTGAGTGTTTGTCATAAATAAATTTCATAATTATGACGATGTGATTTTTCGATGTCGAGTGCACTCCTGTATAAAGTCAAATTCTCATTATTTGACCTTGGAGTGGAGTGTTGTACAAGAAATTATGATGATAGAGTTAGAGTGTGGTTTTATCCATAATATCAATCATGAGATTTATGACATTGAGTTGAGTATAAGCAAGGATATAATGATGGTGATGTGATCTTTATGTTCCGTGCATCTTTGGTCATAATCATAATGATTATGACGCTTGAGTGTTGTGTAAGCAAAGCAATCATGATGATGATCTAACTGATTTAGATGTGGTATAATACCTGAAATTTATACCCGCTTTAATATCTTTAATTATTAAAACGTTTCACTAGACTTTTACTGTCAAGTTCTTGATAATCACCAACGACCGTACTTTGCGGGTTATCACTGTTTATTTTCCTAGTAATTCTTAAAAATTACTATTTTGATATAATTTCCTTTGTTAGATTCCTTGACTTTACTTAGTCAAAATAAAACTTCAGGAAGTATATGTTATGAACGTGCATTTATGTAATATGGATATTGACCTGAAATACTGGGTGTAACAGTATATATCCGAGTAAAACTTAAGTATTTGTATTGAATCATTGTATTTAATTGTAGATACGAATAGAACAAATTAGTGCACTAGAATTAGGTTTGAAAAGCGCTATATTGAATCAAAATACGGATACTAAAAATCAGAAATGTTACACCTCACGTGTCAAAGAAATCCGTTTTAAGCTTCACCGAATGAGTGCTAAGGCTCTGATACCAATTTTAACGTCAGGATTCTCGAGGATCTTCAATCAACGGATTAAACGACGTGTTGAACCTGGCGGAAACAGACTCGATATGTGACTTGTTGGTATAATCAAAGAGGACGAGACACAATCAAATATCAAACGATTCGTATATTTAAAAAATACTGAAAATACAATACAAGATCGTTCAACAACTCGTCTAACTCTCTGACTATCTCAGTCGTCCAACTTGTCTAACCTGAATACTGTTACAAGATAAGCTATTTATAACCAAGACAAAAGTATTCGGTGGGCCTGGACCTGGACCGCATACTTCAAGTATGTGGCCGCATACTTCAAGTATTGCTGCCGGGACATCATACTTCAAGTATGCGGCCGCATACTTCTAGTATGCTGTCGGGAACCGCATACATCAAGTATGCTGCTGGCTCTGAAGTATGCTGCTGTATGAAGTATGTTGCTGCATGATGTATACTGCTGCATGAAGTATGCTGCTGTATGAAGTATGTTGCTGCATGATGTATACTGCTGCATGAAGTATGCTGCTGGACGAAGTATGCTGCTGCATGAAGTATGATGTTGGATACTTTCTTACTTCTTCCAATCTTTGTCATCCGAACTTTTGAACAACTCTGTGATTCTTTGATGCGTCAGCCTATTATATTTTTGGTCCTTACAGGGAGATTTATAAACATAACATCAGAAATAAAGGATTAAAGTTTAATTCATTAGGGGATTTATGTGCAAAGCTACAGATGTATACGCTCAAAGCGGATCAGAACATAATAGTGATCAAAGGTGGATATGGTTATGATTTTCAAGGAAATTGTAAACGTATAGAATCTGATTTGGTTGATGAAGCAGTGAAAGAATCACACGAACTTAAAGCATATTCTGAAGTGCTCAATGAATGGGCAGAGGGATCATTTGGACAAATTACTGAGGGTGTTCGTACAAGGAGTTACTCAGCTCCTTATAACGCGACTCTTTGTATTTGTTTTCTCTCACAATATGTTTCGAAGAATATTTCCATGGCCCTAAAGGATTCAAGCTGGATTGATGCCATGTAGGAGTACTTGCTCAGCTTAGGAAATTGAATGTGTAGGTCCCTCGGGTGTGGCGGATCGTCACATGCAAGTGGGTCTACTAGTCGGACCGGGTGCGGAATGCCCGTGACTAGGTGGAGAGTCTAGCTAAACAAAGTAAACCGACAAGAGAAAACACTTTAAACGTTCTTTGTATTATAAACACCTGAAATTACAATCTGCGTATTTGCACTAAAGCCTGCGTACTTAACTTCTGTCAACCTATCCTATTTATACAAGACCTGATGCCTGCGCACTTAGCAAGTGCGCAGGGCAAAATGCTCTTGCGTACTTAGCAAGTATGCAGAGTTGTTCTTGCGTACTTGCTAAGTACCCAAGAGCTTTCTCATGTGCACATATAAGTGCGCGAAACACTTAGAGAATTTTGCAACATTCAATATGTAAAAGTAAATACAACTCGATAAACTAATACATAAAGACTTTTACATACAAAGACAATTACAAACAAGACAAAACAACCTAAGACTAAGACTCTATCTATCCAGAGTGTTTGTCACAGGAAAGTGCTTCAACAAACTCCCCCTTGACAACAGCTCTGGATAATCTTCAGTCTTCGGTATTCACAACTTCAGTCTTCAGCTTCCATCTTCTTCTTGTAATCAAGGCAGAACTTGATCACCTTATCGTATTTAGAAGCAAGGAGCTTTGTCCACTCATCCATGTAGACACAATAGTATTCTGCTAGTACCTCCAGATCTTTCACATAAAAGTTAATGAAGCAGACTTCATTAAATATTCTGATCAGCTCCTTTGGCACTAGTTCCCACTCTCTGAACGTCCTTTACCCATGATCACAGCCTCTCCCTTTTTTGGATCTACGTACCAGTACCACATGTCACAAAGAATATCCTGAGATAACTTGCTCAGGGGAATCTTAGTTTTACATCGCATTGGCTTGTATACCAATTTCTTTAAGTGCTTCTTAGTCACAGGATGTATAGCGTGCTTATCCTTGACTCTCTTGGGCACTTGAGGCTTGAACATCTCGAACTTCCCTGATCTTGCTTCTCGCTGTAGAACCACCCACAAACCCATCGCCACTGCGTGATTGGAATGACCCAGCAGCTCTCGGTTTGCTAGGTTCACAAGGTCGTATTTGGGAAAGGAGCTGAATGCTTCACTGGTGGGTTTCAAGTATTGAACCCCGCCAGATCTTTTGATAGCGAACAGCTGCTTGTCCTCCTCGAACCTTACAGCTAAGATCATCCCTGTTGCTCCGTGTTTGTCTATTATAGACGTCTTTTGCCACACCGGAGCTGGACCCTTTGATGAAGCAAAAGGCATGTCTGTTTCTTTCGGTGCCTCTGGGTCCACAGGTTTAGGGTCATCTGGGGAGGCTTCAGTCGAGGTTTCTACATTACTAGCCTGCTCGACTGAACCTGTGTCGAGCGGAGCGTCGAAGGATGGAAATTCAAAGATCTCTCCATCTTCTAGCTCGTACTCTCCTTCCCTGTCACCCTTGGGAATTTCGATCACAACATCTTCGTCATCATCATCCCAATCGTCACCAGAGTCTATCTCTCCTTCTTCTAGATTGAAGAGAGCATCGATCTGTGCTTCATTGGAATAGTCAGGCTCTAGATATAGGATTTCATCATCAGATAAGTACTTAAGTACTTCAGCCACTGACTTTCCTTTCTCACCGCCACCCCCACCAGAGGTATTACCACCCTTTTGATGAGTCGACTCCCCCTGAGCCATTGGAACAGCAGAGATGGGCACGATTGCTAAAGCTTGGTGCTCACATCCACTAGGACGGCTTCGGGATCCTTGTCCTTGTCATCATCCTTAGTCAAGTCGATCGGATGACACGCCTCATCACCAGTAGTCCTCTTCTCCTTCTCTTTCTCTTTCTCTTTGTCCTTCTCCCCTGAGCATCAAGCTTCTTGGTCAAATCAGCAATCAGCTTAACCATCAACTCATGCTCCCTCCTTTGAGCGTCAAACCTGAGCTCCATGGACGGCCCATGACCCAGAATCATTTCATTTGTCTTGATTCGGAGTTCATTCTGAGCCAGGACGTTTTTCAGTCGTTCCTCAGTCCCTGTCCTCTGGCTACGAAGGATTGTAACTTCATCTATCAAAGAATTGATATGTGCTTGTTGCAAGATCTCGGAATTAAAGGACCCTTCGTATGGTATCTTCAGAGAAAGCAATAGCATGACCAGCAACGGTAGCCTCTATAACGTTGGGGGTTACCGTGCAGTCGTGCTCTGCAGTCTCCCAAAATTGCTCAAGGTAGGGTCTGGACACTATCGGGTCAGCAGAAATGGCGTAGCTGATTCTTGAACGGTTCAAGAAATCAACTATGTCTCTGTACTGAAATGCTGCCCCCTTCCACTCAGGTTCAGTGTTAGCTAACAGGTTGAGTTCGTTAGTAAACGCCCGAGCCATGATCTGCAAAAACACACAGAAAACATAATAAGAACAACACGTATCATTGGAAATGGATAAACATGACTGAGTATAGCAGTTACTCTTTGAACAGAATTTCAGACTTAGGAATTTTTGCCAAGTGTTGGTCCTGCGTACTTAGCAAGTACGCAGGAGTTTCCTCTTGCGTACTTAACAAGTACGTAGGAAGTGCTTCTTGCGTACTTGTAAAGTGCGCAGGAAACGTACTTGGTGAAAATTCAGGAGTTTGAAATTCAATCAATGTGCAAAAATTGTTGTGTATTGGGTCACCACTAGGTCGGAATCAATGATTCTAACCTATGGGATCAACAACAACACCAAAAACTACCATACATGACCAAATTTGACCTAAAATTGTTCGACCGAACCACTGTCGGTTCATCTTCATGCACAAGGTCAAAATCGAAGATTAAAAAGGATGATTAAGGGTCGGTTATGTGATCTAATCATGTTTAATGATAATAGGTTACCCAAACAACCCCCAATTTGCCCTAAAAATCATGGATTGAACTTAGGTTTTCTTAGTCAAGAATCGGTCCACTGTCACGAGTTTTTGTGGATGGATTAAGTCCAAAATCTCACCAAATCAATGTAATGAGGTGATAAAACTATTAGTGGGACGAAAAGATGGATTGGAACACTTGAATTTTTGAGTAAGTTTGCAGAGGGAAAGATCGGTTTGAATATGGTGAAAACCTTGAAAATGTCTAAGTCCTCCTTTTATACTCAACACTAAAAGGTCGTGCGTACTTAGCAAGTGCGCACGTTTTAACTCGTGCGTACTTACAAGTGCGCAAGCTTGAACTCTTGTATACTTAAAAGTGCGCAAGACTTAACTCTTGAGTACTTGTTAAGTACGCAGGGCTTACCTCATGCGCACTTACAAGTACGCACAGACCCTTAAGTGTGCAAACTTTCAACTCAAATTTATGATGTTTTTCAAGTCAAATAACGAACAAGTTAAAAATATTCAATCAAGAGGATTCAAATACAATTTAGGAAGGTTAAACACAAATATTATTGGCTTTTCTGAATAAAATTGAACTATGCATAAACTTAAAATCTTTTTGATCTTTTCTAATAAAAATATACGCGTATTCACACAAACTATGTTTGAACAAAGACACGAGCAGAGGATCATATCAGGCTATCTTTTATCAAAAACGATACAATATAAACATCAAAGAATATGGGATCATGTCATGGATTACTATTTATTCATACGTAATAAGCACATAAACAAGTAATTCAAGTTGACAATGTTATAAGATTAGAAACTATAAGCATCTTTGTATCACATTCTTGTGTATTAAGGTATTATTTATAAGATATACAACATGTACCCCACTGATATGCTATACTAATGTAAATTGCATTATCTCAAGGCATCTAAGATTTTCCCAATGATTTTCTAAATTTTCAGAATGAAGTTACATCTATTAGCACAGGAAAAATCAAGCAGAATCCATAAGGATTATCAGGAATCATAAGATTTAGAATCGAGTGATTCATTTGTCTTGGTTTCATTTTATTTTCTTCATTGAATATCGGTATGATGATTTAGGATAATATATATGGTGTTTGAGTTTTAAGGTAAGGGGATCCAACTTTTATCTGGATTTGATTTCAATGAATCAGGAGTGATTCAAGGGTAAATACATGCTCAACTGTTAATGTAGAGACATGTTTTGATTCATTCTCTCCTTGCATACTTGTGAGTATGGGCAGTGAGATGAACCGCATTAATTGTGCTAACGACATAACCCGAAACTGACCTCAAAAGAAAATTATTTCAAAAATCTAACATCCTATATCTGATAATGATCTTTTCTATTCTTTTACGCACACACACTTGCAAATATGGGTTCAAATCACAGTTGTAATTTTGATTTAGTTTCCACACTACTAGTGATTCAAAGACGCATACAGCCTACTGACAATTTAAATTACTTGTAAATAAGCAGATTAAAAACACAATAATTTAAGCAATTAAGTAAGCATGACGCAATCATTTCCCATATGAGCAGTCTGTGACGTTTAGATCATTTCTGATGTACTATCATTTCCTCTTTCCTCAAGTTAACTTTGAAATTTTCTCCATTTTTTTTTTGTAAAATATTTTGAAACTTAAAAGAACTATACATAAAATTTAAAAGAAATAAAATTTAACTTCCATGAATTGAAATGATTTAAGAAAAATTAATTTTCACTCAGGATTGAACATTCCTATCAAGTTGACAAGATGCTCAAAACGGGATCGATCAAATGCCTTTGTGAAAAGGTCAGCAAGATTGTCATCCGTGTGAACTTTTACAAGTTCAATTAAATGCGTTTCAGCACAATCACGGATGAAATGATGGTGAATCTCTATATGTTTAGTTTTGGAATGTTTCACCGGGTTATTTGTGATGGACATGGTGGCATTGTTGTCAATGAATAGAGGAGTTCCAGTGAAGTTTAAGCCGTAGTCTCTCAACTGCTGCTGAATCCACAGTATCTGAGAACAACCGCTCGCTGCAACAATGTATTCTGCTTCACAAGTTGAGACAGAAACCGTTGACTGCTTCTTACACTGCCAGGAGACCAGTCTGTCTCCTAAGAATTGACATCCACCAGAAGTTGACTTTCTGTCAAGGTTACAACCGCCATAATCTGAATCAGTGTAGGCTTTGAAGTCGAATGACTGCTTCTTAGAGTACCAAAGACCTAATCGGGGTTTCCCTTTCAAGTATCTGAAAATTCTCTTCACGGCTATCATATGTGACTCCTTCAGTTGAGACTGAAACCTTGAGCACAAGCACACAACAAACATTATATCGGGTCTCGAAGCTGTGCGATACATAAGTGATCTGATCATCCCACGGTACAATATGCTATCTACATCCTTTCCATCTTTGTCAGGGTGCAGACCATGATTGACTGGGATAGGTGTGCCATAAGTACTGCTATCATTCATCTTGTATTTTGATAAGATGTCCTGCACATACTTAGTTTGATGTAGATAAATGCCATCCTCTCTTTGACTGACTTGCAGACCCAGGAAGAATGACAATTCACCCATATTACTCATTTCAAACTTAGACTTCATCACCTGCTCGAATTCCCTAAACATCCCTTCATTGGTAGATCCAAAGATAATGTCGTCGACGTATACTTGTACAAGAAGAATGTCACCTCCTGCTTTCCTAACGAAGAGAGTCGAGTCAATCTATCCATGGTCGAAACCATTAGACAGTAAATGCTTAGATAATGTCTCATACCATGCCCGCGGTGCTTGATGAAGACCATAAAGTGCTTTATCGAGCTTATACACTTTATTGATATTATGCGGATCTTCAAAACCGGGAGGTTGAGTGACATAGACTTCTTCATGAACTTTACCATAAAGGAAAGCACTCTTCACATCAAGTTGATAGACCTTGAAGCCAACATATGTGGCATAAGCTAAGAGAATGGCTTCAATTCTAGCAACTGGGGCATATACTTCCATGTAATCCAAGCCCTCTTGCTGATAAAAACCCTGAACAACCAATCTTGCTTTGTTCTTCACAACAACATGACGATCATCCATCTTGCATTTGAACACCCATCTGGTTCCAATTGGCTGAAAGCCTTTTGGCAAGTCAACCAAATCCCACACGTGCCACTTTTGGAATTGAGATAATTCATCTTGCATCGCCTCAATCCAGCAGTTGTCAGTGAGAGCCTCCTTCAAATTCTTCGGCTCTAACTGGGACACGAATGCAGCATGCAGACATGTTTCCATGACACCAGTGTCAAGTATCTCTGTGTAAAGACTGGTGTTCTCAGTGATGGTTCGATGACGAGTCTGAACACCGGCATAAGGATCACCAATAATGTTGTCAATTGGATGATTCCTACGCACTCTCGTCTCCGGTACAATCGGTTCCTGAATTTCTGGATCAAGATTCGTGCTTAACTCCCCCATTTCCTGTGTTCCGGAGGAAGAAGATTCAATGTTAATTGGATCAGCTGGAGCTTCATTTCCTACAGTTGTGTTAGGATTGGCTTGAGCGTCATCTCCAACCACATGAACACTTTCACTGGTATCACTGTCATGAGTTCCAGATGCAGATGCAGCATTGGAATCAGGAGTTACAATCGGTACAGTAGCACGAGTAGAGAAGCTGAAGTCATCACCGCCACCCAATAATTCAAAAACATTTGCGGCGTCAACTACAGATAGATCAGGAAGATTGAATGACTTGAATAGTGCATCATAAACAAAACCCCAAGCTGGACCTGTTGGTTTGGGTGGAATGATGTGTTTACTACAATGCACTTCGAACCATTCCTCGACAGTATGAGTTCCTATGTTGTACACTCTCTTGCAAGGCGAGTTGGCAACGTATCCTAAGAAGATGCCTTCCACCGCTTTTGCATGAAACTTAGACCGGCGGTCTTTGTACTGTAGCAACAAGGAACAAGGACTACCAAAAGGAACTAGGTAATCAAGATTAGGAAGTCGATTGTTGATCAACTCGTAACAAGTCTTGTTGTGCCTCTTCACAACCAGAACTCTGTTTAAGACGTGACAAGCTGTATTAACGGCTTCTTCCCAGAATGTGACAAGAAGCTTTGCATCCGACAGCATAGTCGTTGCAGTCTCAATCAGTGTTCTATTCTTCCGTTCAGCAACTCCATTCTGCTGAGGCGTGTACGGCGCGCTGAATTCTGGACGGATCCCTTTCTTGAGACAGAAAAGCTCCATCAAATTATTCTTGAACTCAGTTCCGTTTTTGCTCCTTATCCTTCTAACATTCAGCTTGCAAAGAGATTCCAAGCTCAGGATCAAGTATTGAAGAATATCAGCAGTCTCGCCTTTAGTACCTAAAAAATGCACCCAAGAAAAACGTGAGAAATCATCAGTTACTACTAGACAGAACGACTTACCTCCAATACTCCTGATACTTATGGGGCCAAACAGATCCATGTGTAATAGCTCCAAAGGGGTATCAATAGAGTTTTGGAGCTTGGGCTTGTGACTTCCGTTGCTGTTTGCCCTTTTTACAAGGCATACAGTCATCTGTAACGGTAAATCTCAGCTTAGGAACCCCGGTTACCAAACCGTTTCGGACAAGATGATTCATTTTACGATACGAAATATGTCTGAGTTTCCTATGCCACAAGATGGAGTCGAGCTCTATCGCTTTAGTAAGCAAACAGGTAGGAACTGATGAGGTGGTTGTTGCCACGCTCATATCGATCTGATAAGTGTCGTTAGTTCTTGGCGCTCTCATCAGGATCCAATCTTCCAGAACTTCAAAATCGGGTTTGAGAATCACGCATTCTGACTTGTCAAACATTACCGAGTACTCCTTATCACACATTTGGGAGACACTCAACAGGTTATGCTTCAGCTGCTCGCAGAAGTTGACATTGTCAAAGCTGACACAACTGGTCGAAACCATGCCTTGACACGTGATGCTGCTGCCTTTTTCTCCGAAAAAGGCCACATAGCCGCCTCTGAATGGTTTAACATCTTGAAGCAGGGCCATGTTTCCTGTCATGTGCCTGGAACATCCACTATCTACATACCAGCGGTTAGAGATAGTACCCTTCGGACGTCCCTGCACGAGTAACAAAAGAATTAGTTAGTTTTGGAGACCCAAGCCATTGTGGTCTTGGGTCGTCCATCCTTTTCAAAATAAACTACTTCCTTTAATTGATGTTTGGAAGAAGAGGATTGCATCAAAACCCACTGATTTCCCATGCAAATTCTTAATTTTGGATTTAGCCTCATCCTCCTCCTTGCTCCCTGATCATACACACCAAACACACACACCAGTGTGTGTTTTTAGCGTGACCCCCTCCCCCTTAATCAAATCAGATTTGATTAAATTACAGAACAGTCCCTGAACATTCCATTTTTACTCTTTCTTCCAAAAACTACTTAATTTCACCATTTAAAACAAATCCTCCATTTTGTTTTATTTTACTTTCATCCATATAATATTATTTAGGAAATAACATTATATTTTGGGTTTTGGTTCGTTACATTAAGACTAAGAAATAACATTAATTGTCAAAGAGGATGTCAAGAGATGTTTCATTGAAGAACTGGGATATGACGGACGATTCAGAAAGAACAAAATCATGAAACGAGAATTATCCAGAGATTGGAAAGCAATCATGTAAATCTTCATCCACTCCATGTCCCACGGCAAAGGAGGATACGATGCATTAGGAATACTTTGGGGATATCATGGTAAAAGTATACAATGGCGAAACCTTCAATATCTCTCGCCAAATCTTTGAATTTATGCTAAAAATGTCAAAGAAAACAAATGGTTGTGATATCATCGCTTCATTCAGATGATTCTCAGTCTTTCTCTCAAGAACTTGTCTCCAAAAGAAAACCTAATGACTTTTGCTAAAGTCGATTCTCGTTTTTACACTGATCTTCTTAGACCACACCATGAGTTTTCTGGAAAACTAACCCCTTTGTTTGAGAAGATGCTCAAAAAGGAAGTTATTCCTGAGCTCCAAAGTTTTTCTGATGAAAGCAACTTTTCCAAAAGGCAAAAGATCAATTAAATAGCTGGCTCAACTAAAGGCAGATTGAATGAAAAAGCTCAAGAGAAAGAAAACAAAGAGGAAGCCGAGAAGAGAAAGGCTAAAGGAAAGGCAATTGAGGTTGATAGTGTAAAGAAGAAGAAAAAGATTTTAGCAATGTAACATCCCAAAAATAGTAAATAATAACGCGATAGAGATGTAATCATCAAAAATGAAAGAAAAATGGATGGGCTTGGGCTCGGCTCCAACGGGCCGAGCGAAGCCCAGGTATATAACAGTCAAGACAACACTAGAACTCTCATTTCCACCACAACTTGCAATCTAGAGAGAGAAAGGAGAGCTCGGGCCTAGAGAGAGAAAGTGACGGATCGACCCGAAATTGAAGGAGCACGTTACTGCTGAGCTCGTGAGCAAACCCTCCCAATCAGAATTCCAATCCAGGTAACGATTCGACCCCAAACTGAGTTTTTGTTCGTTTTGGGGTTTTTTCGGGTTTTAGCTAAATAGGAGACGTTTTTATGGATGAAACTTGAAAATAAGCTTAGAACTAGCATCTAGAATGAAAACCGCACCTTTTGATCAGAGAAAATTGTAAGATTGGCATGATCAGGTTAGCATGCAAGAATTTCGGACTTGTTCAAGAGACAGGTCTTGCGTACTTATCAAGTACGCAGGGGGAAGATCCTCCGAGCTTATAAAGTACGCAAGAAGAATGTTCTGCGCACTTGTCAAGTACGCATGAACCAGGCCCTGCGCACTTGCTAAGTGCGCAGGCATCAGCCTAGATAGTGAAGTCAGTATGTTCGCCTAATTCAGCATATGATTAAACTGTTAGAGTCGTGACTGGGTCTGATGTATATTTAACTACCTAATTCAGATCGTACCTGACGTTGTTGGACCTTTGTTTAGGACAACCAAGACTAGCTTATCAGGTGAGCTCTATGTGCCCCCTTCTATGTTATGTGCAAATCATTTTAAATGTTTTGGGGTTGAAGTGTATACACTAAATGAATAAATGATATGAATGCCAATGTGATCATACGTGATATACTAATATATATTTATATATATATGAAAATGAATTATGAACAAAGAATGAAACGTATGTTTACAAGAATGAATGAAAGAATGTCATAACGTAAATAAATGAAATCTTACTTTACAATTATATATTGCATGTTATGAATGTATGTATACGTTATGGACGGAAACGAAGCTAACGGCTACTTCTGTAGACGGACGACCACGCGACTATTTTGCAACCGGGAAAAAAATACGTTCCTTCGCAAGCTAGGACGTACAAAAGGCATTAATGGGCGGTCGAAGTAAATTCTTAAATAGTATAACGGTTGCATAAACAATAGTTCGCGTGGGAAACGGATGCCTTAGGGCAGACGAGCGAAAATGACGGATTACAACGGTAGGACGGTTAAGACGGACGACCGAAGGTTGGTCGGACGGAAGTTAAGGCGGACGATTTCTAGGACCGGACGAGTAAAAGGGCTACGACGGTAGCTTAAGGGCGTATGTCTTTGTGATATACGCAGTAAAAGACGGGTTGATCACCCTTATGGGTATGACCAATGAATGTTAAGGAAAGTAAAGGTGAATGCATATCTATGTAATCGCGTAAGAATGATGAAAGAAAAGCAAAAGTTATGAATACATATTTATATAAATGTATATATAATTATGCATACTTATAAAGAAAAGAATGTTCATACTTAATCGTTTTAAACTAGAACTCACGAGCGTTAGCTGACTTTTAGTATACATTTCAGGTAAGAAAAGGAAGGGTCGTGCGAAGGCGTGATGGTTACCCGGCAAGCGACTGACATCCTACTCTTAATTGTTAAGAAAATGTTGTCTTTTAATTGTTAAGACTTCCGCGGTTATGTTATGTTATGTATTTGAATGATGTTTGTTTTCACTACTCTCGAATGTTTTTAATTTAAGTTCAGTATTTATGACTATGTTTATGAGTAAATCCAACAAGTGAGGTTACCCGGGAAAGGGGCGTTACAAGTTAGTATCAGAGCAATAGTTTGAGAGATTCAGACATCCCTAAATGTCTGGACTCAAACTGATTATTGGACCAACGCACGGATGTCAGTATGGGTAACCAACGCCAACGCCAGCACGATAAGTAAGTACTAAAGTTAACGCACTTGGATAAGAATAGATTCCTTAACTTAGAACCAATAGATGTCAATGTCACAACCGATTTGAAGAGTTTTGAACCCGAAAAGCAATGTAAATTAGTAATCATAACTCGGTCACTGTAATTAACAATTTACCTTGCTCGTACTGTTCTAAAACTAATATCTGAAGGAATGGCATTGATGTATTCCCTTTATAACCATCAGTAAACTAGGAACCATGGCTAGTGGAGGAAGAACAGGACGCCGAGGCGGTCGCACTGGCCGAGTCGGTAGACCTCCATTGAATCAAAGACATGAAGAAGAAGAAGAGAGTGTGCACGCAGAACACAGTGAGAGTGTGCACGAAACAGATGTGACCCCAATTGGGAATGACAATCAAGGGACTATACAGTTGGAACCCGAGGTCAGGGATGCTATTGCCTGTGAAGTTGTACTCACCCTGAAGAAAGTATTGCCTGATCTACTATCCGAGGCACTAAAGAAAAGTAGAGAGGAGGATGAAGGAGACCATGAAGAGAAAATATATGACAGTGATGGGGATGAAGTGAATGTGAGATCAAACAATCATGGGTGTACTTACCAAGGTTTCAAGGACAGAGACCCACCCAAGTTTGATGGTAACAAGGATTCGGTGGCTACGTTCGAATGGATTGAGAGGATGAACGTTGTAATCAACATCAGCGAGTGTCGACCGAACCACGCAGTTAAATATGTTGCTCATTCTTTCACCAATGAAGCACTAGGTTGGTGGAGAAATATTCAGAGAACAAAGTCGCCAAACACTCTCGCCAAAATGACATGGGAAGGCCTGAAGAAGCTCATAATCCAAAATTTCTACCCACAGAACGAGATTGATCATGTGGAGAACGAGTTCCTAAACTTCAAGACTGGCAACAAGACTCATCGCCACTATACCTCAAGATTCAACGAGCTGGCCCAACTGGTACCACACTTGGTGGAAACTGAAGACCGTCTGATCAAAAACTATGTCAAGGGTCTGCCACAAAGGGTCCGGGTCCGAGTCCATGTGAAAGCTAACCTACCCTCGACATTCGAGTCGGTAGTGAATCTCAACGGAATCGTCTACGACGATTATGCAAATGAGGACCCGGCACCTGAGACACAAAAGAGAAAGTGGGAGAACCCGTCTAGAGGCACCGAAAAAGGGAATGTAGCAACTAAAATTAAGAAATCAAGGTCGGACGAATATGAAACATGCAAGAAATGTGGAAGGCAACATCTTGGCGAGTGTCGAGTCGGCACCACCACATGCTATAAGTGCGGGAAACTGGGGCACTTCTCCCAAGAATGCGTAAAAAACATCAAGTGTCAAGTATGTGGATTGTTTGGACATCTGGCAAAGAACTGCAGGAAGGCCGGCCAATCTGGTTCATGAAAAGAGAGGGAACAGGAATAACAAAAGGCAAGGGCTAGGGCCTATGCCTTAACTGAGGAAGAAGCAAAAGGAAACCCTGATGTCGTGTCAGGTACGTTTCTAGTAAATGATGAGCATGCTGCTATTTTATTTGATTCTGGTGCTAGTAAAAGCTTTATATCAAATGCATTTAGTCGTAAACTAGATTGCACTATCAACACCATAGTAAAGGCCTTTAGCGTACAAACTGCCGTTGGTAAAAATTCGGCAGTATTCCAAGTAACAGAGTATTGCATCATAGAAATAGAGGGCCATAAGTTTCCTTCTAGATTATTCCTTCTCACCTTTGGAGGATTTGATATAGTATTGGGTATGGATTGGCTAGCTGCTAACAAAGCTCAAATCATATGTAAACGTAAGAGGATACACCTCAAAGCTCCTAGCGGCAGTCCAATTTCGGTTTATGGGGATTGGAATTGCACGATGCCGAACGTCATCTCGATGATCAAGGCCGAAAGTTACATGAGGCGCGGTTGCGAAGCTTATCTGGCGTGTGTTATTGATGATAGAATGAAAACGAAAGAACTCAAGAATGTACCCGTGGTGTGCAACTTCCCGAAAGTGTTCCCTGAGGATCTACCTGGGTTGCCACCCGATCAGGAAATAGAATTTCAGATTGACTTAATGCCAGGAGCTGAGCCCGTTGCCAAAGCCCCCTACCGATTGGCTCCGTCAGAAATGAAAGAATTGATGTCTCAACTAGAGGAATTAACAGAAAAAGGATTTATCAGACCGAGCATTTCACCATGGGGAGCTCCGGTACTATTTGTAAAGAAGAAGGACGGCAGCATGCGCATGTGCATTGACTACCGCGAATTGAACAAGAGGACAGTAAAGAACAAATACCCAATGCCTAGAATAGACGACCTTTTTGATCAACTGCAAGGTGCGAGTTTGTTCTCAAAGATCGATCTTAGGTCGGGTTACCATCAGTTGAAAGTAAGAGAAGAAGATGTACCAAAGACCGCGTTTCGCACGCGTTATGGACATTATGAGTTTCTCGTGATGCCCTTCGGATTGACCAACGCACTAGCAGCGTTCATGGACTTGATGAATAGAGTATCTCGACCCATGTTGGATCGATCAGTGATAGTTTTTATAGACGACATACTGGTATATTCGAAAAGCGAGGGTGATCACCACTGCCACCTAAGAGAAGTTCTGGAGGTGCTAAAGCAGGAAAAGTTGTACGCAAAATTCTCCAAATGTGCGTTCTGGCTTAGGGAAGTCCAATTCCTAGGTCATGTGATAAACCCAAACGGCATCATGGTAGATCCTGCAAAGATTGAGGCAGTAAAGGAATGGAACGTCCCAAAGACACCAACAGAGATATGAAGTTTTCTGGGATTGGCAGGCTACTATCGAAGGTTCATTCAAGATTTCTCAAGAATAGCCTCGCCACTAACTAAACTGACATGGAAGGAAGTAAAATATGAATGGGGTCCAACCCAAAACAACACGTTTGAGGAACTTAAGACACGATTAACCCAAGCTCCAACCTTGACACTACCTGAGGGAAATGAAGACTTGGTAGTCTACTCTGACGCTTCGGGTCAGGGTTTAGGTTGCGTACTTATGCAACGAGGAAAGGTAATTGCTTACACCTCGCGACAACTAAAGTTTCATGAGGTTAACTACCCAACTCACGATGTAGAGTTGGCGGCAGTAGTTTTCGCGTTGAAAATATGGAGGCACTATCTGTATGGAGTTAAATGCACCATTTACTCCGATCACAAAAGCTTGAAGTACGTTTTCGAACAAAAGGTATTAAACATGAGACAAATGAGGTGGTTAGAGCTACTGAAGGACTATGATTGTGACATATTGTACCATCCAGGCAAGACAAACGTAGTGGCTGACGCTTTAAGCAGAAAGGAAGAATCGGAACCTATCCGAATTAAAGCGTGTTAGCTGATTATAACGCCTGATTTGATGAGTGAAATATCAAAGGCACAACATGAAGCACTATTAGAAAGAAATATAAAACGGGAAAGAATGGTAGGACAACAAGGAAATTTGGATGCAAATGCATACGGTGTACGAACTAGGTTTGGCCGGATGTGGATACCTAAGACTGGCGAGCTTAGAGCCAAAATACTCAATGAGGCCCATAAGTCTCGCTATTCTATCCACCCTGGGAAAAACAAAATGTATCAAGACTTGAAGAAAGAATACTGGTGGCCTGGCATGAAGAATGATGTGACTGAATACGTGAACAAGTGCCTAACGTGTTTCCTAGTTAAGGCCGAGCACCAGAAACCATGCGGTAAAATGCAACCTTTACCATTACCGGAATGGAAGTGGGAGGAGATCATGATGGACTTCATTACCAAGCTACCGCGAACAGCTAAAGACAATGATACCATTTGGGTGATCGTCGACCGCTTGACAAAGAGTGCTCACTTCTTGCCAATACGTGAGACTTCATCATCTGAAAAGCTAGCAGAAATATTTATCAAGGAAGTTGTGAGCAGGCATGGTATGCCGCTATCGATTGTGTCCGACAGGGATACTAGATTCACGTCAAGGTTTTGGAAGAAATTCAACGAAGCAATGGGCAATAGGCTGAACATAAGCACCGCTTACCACCCCCAAACCGATGGACAATCGGAAAGGACCATTCAGACCTTGGAGGACATGCTCCGGGCCTGTATAATTGACTTCGGTGGGAGCTGGGACAGCCATCTACCATTGGCAGAATTTTCATATAACAACAGCTATCACTCAACTATTGGCATGCCGCCATTCGAAATGTTGTACGGAAGGATATGCAAGACTCCGGTTTGTTGGGGGGAAATTGGACAGAAGGATTTTGCAAGTCTCGAAGTGGTTAAAGCTACTTCCGAGAAATTTGATCAAATCAAGGCTCGAATGAAAGCCGCAAAGGACATACAGAAATCATACGCGGATAAGAGAAGAAGGGATTTAGAGTTTCAAGTAGGGGACATGGTACTGTTAAAGGTATCACCATGGAAAGGAATCATCCGATTCAGAAAACGTGGCAAACTAAGTCCAAGGTTTGTTGGACCTTTCAAGATTTTAGCGAGAGTGGGTCAAGTTGCTTACAGACTCGACCTACCCGTAGAGCTTAGTGGAATACACCCTACGTTCCACGTGTCACACTTACGAAGTGCCTAGCTGACGACACAACTCACATACCTTACGACGAGATCGAAGTGGATAACAGTCTAAATTATGTAGAAGAACCGATAGCCATTCTTGACCGAACTGAGAAACGACTAAGCAATAAGTCGATTCCTTTAGTCAAAGCACAATGGAAGCACAGAAAAGGTCAGAAGCTACATGGGAAAAAGAAGAAGAGATGAGGGGACTATACCCTCAATTGTTTAATGTATAAACGGTTTCGAGGACGAAACCTCTTGAAGGAGGGTAGACTTCTAACATCCCAAAAATAGTAAATAAG
The DNA here is from genome assembly GCA_023525975.1 of Smallanthus sonchifolius. Lineage (NCBI taxonomy): Eukaryota > Viridiplantae > Streptophyta > Magnoliopsida > Asterales > Asteraceae > Smallanthus > Smallanthus sonchifolius. The sequence continues at coordinate 69,264,328 of CM042025.1, forward strand.
TAAATAATAACGCGATAGAGATGTAATCGTCAAAAATGAATGAAAAATGGATGGGCTTGGGCTCAGCTCCAATGGGCCGAGCGAAGCCCAGGTATATAAGGGTCAAGACAACACTAGAACTCTCATTTCCACCACAACTTGCAATCTAGAGAGGGAAAGGAGAGCTCGGCGTAGAGAGAGAAATTGACGGATCGACCTGAAATTGAAGGAGCACGTTACTGCTGAGCTCGTGAGCAAACCATCCCAATCAGAATTCCAATCCAGGTAACGATTCGACCCTAAACTGAGTTTTTGTTCATTTTGGAGTTTTTTCGGGTTTTAGCTAAATAGGAGACTTTTTTATGGATGAAACTTGAAAATAAGCTTAGAACTAGCATCTAGAATGAAAACCGCACCTTTTGATAAAAGAAAATTGTAAGATTGGCATGATCAGGTTAGCATGCAAGAATTTCGGACTTGTTTAGGAAACAGGTCTTGCGTACTTATCAAGTACGCAAGAAGGATGTCCTGCGTACTTATCAAGTATGCATGAGGAAGATCCTGCGTACTTATCAAGTACGCAGGGGGAAGATCCTCCGAGCTTATCAAGTACGCAAGAAGAATGTTATGCGCACTTGTCAAGTACGCATGAACCAGGCCCTGCGCACTTGCTAAGTGCGCAGGCATCAGCCTAGATAGTGAAGTCAGTATGTTCGCCTAATTCAGCATGATTAAACTGTTAGAGTCGTGACTGGGTCTGATGTATATTTAACTACCTAATTCATATCGTACCTGACGTTGTTGGACCTTTGTTTAGGACAACCAAGACTAGCTTATCAGGTGAGCTCTATGTGCCCCCTTCTATGTTATGTGCAAATCATTTTAAATGTTTTGGGGTTGAAGTGTATACACTAAATGAATAAATGATATGAATGCCAATGTGATCATACGTGATATACTAATATATATTTATATATATATGAAAATGAATTATGAACAAAGAATGAAACGTATGTTTACAAGAATGAATGAAAGAATGTCATAACGTAAATAAATGAAATCTTACTTTACAATTATATATTGCATGTTATGAGTGTATGTATACGTTATGGACGGAAACGAAGCTAACGGCTACTTCTGTAGACGGACGACCACGCGACTATTTTGCAACCGGGAAAAAAATACGTTCCTTCGCAAGCTAGGACGTACAAAAGGCATTAATGGGCGGTTGAAGTAAATGCTTAAATAGTATAACGGTTGCATAAACAATAGTTCGCGTGGGAAACGGATGCCTTAGGGCAGACGAGCGAATATGACGGACTACGACGGTAGGACGGTTAAGACGGACGGCCGAAGGTTTGCCGGACGGAAGTTAAGGCGGACGGTTTCTGGGACCGGACGAGTAAAAGGGATACGACGGTAGCTTAAGGGCGTATGTCTTTGTGATATACGCAGTAAAAGACGGGTTGATCACCCTTATGTGTATGACCAATGAATGTTAAGGAAAGTAAAGGTGAATGCATATCTATGTAATCATATAAGAATGATGAAAGAAAAGCAAAAGTTATGAATACGTATTTATATAAATGTATATATAATTATGCATACTTATAAAGAAAAGAATGATCATACTTAATCATTTTAAACTAGAACTCACCAGCGTTAGCTGACTTTTAGTATACATTTCAGGTAAGGAAAGGAAGGGTCGTGCGAAGGCGTGATGGTTACCCGGCAAGCGACTGACATCCCACTATTAATTGTTAAGAAAATGTTGTCTTTTAATTGTTGAGACTTCTGTTGTTATGTTATGTATTTGAATGATGTTTGTTTTCACTACTCTCGAATGTTTGTAATTTAAGTTCAATATTTATGACTATGTTTATGAGTAAATCCAACAAGTGAGGTTACCCGGGAAAGGGGCCTTACAAGCAACAAGCCGTTGTGAAGGATTGTTGTGGTCAGCTAGATTGGACTACGAATTAGAACAAGAAAGAAACCATGTGGATGATTCAGTTACTCCCTTCCTTTCCAATGAAGTTATTGATGCAGACTTTATAGCAAGTCAGACTCTGAATACTCCGAGGCATCCTCCGCCCAAGCAATTAGAAGGGCGTTCCGGCACAAGACCCTCCCCCTCAAATAAACAATCTCCCCAACTACATGCTGGTGTGATAAGTTCAAAGATCTTAGCCAGAAAAGGCTTTATGCATTAAAAGAATGATGATATTCTTCCTCCTCATAATAGGCCATCAGATCAAGAAGGTCTTCTGAAAGAAGTACAAGTATTGAGAAAGTCTCAAGATAAACAAAGAAAGGAGATACTGGGATTGAAGCTTCAGTTGAAGAAGTAGAAGAGATGGAATGAGGTCCACGGAGAGAATATGAACGATGTTGCCTAGGCCCTAGAAGTAATGAGAAAAGGTGCCAATGCTATTTTGAAGGAGCTTAACAGTATAAGGGAAGGAAACGGTGAAGAACCGATGTCTTTCAATGATGTATTCTACCCTGCCAACATTCAAGAGGTGGATGTTTTTGGTGAAGATGAATATGAAGATGAAGTTGAAAGTGAGTTCGAGGAATTCTGAGGAGGAGAGGCCCAAGGAAGATTGAAGTGTCAGGAATGCAACGGTTTTAGGGGAGATTGTTGGAACCTGAAAAACTGTTGTATTCCTGATAATCTATAGGGGCTAGATTGTAATTTTTCTAAAACTAGGTTTTAGGTCTAAGAGTTGCTAGCGACTCTCGGTTGTCAGCTGACTCTCACTAAGAGTCGACAATCTGCATAGCGACTCTTGCATGTCTTCTATAAATAGGAGACCAAAAACTAGCCTTTTAACTCTTTGATTGTACGTCGGTATTATAGTCTTTTGATAGCTGGTAGGAGGGTTTGTGTAATCTTTTGTGTATCCAAGTGCTTATTATCAATCAATTTTAGTGGATGTTTGTGATTAGATCTTGTTTGTGTTCATCTTTTGTTTGCTCTTCTTCTTGAGTTTCTTAGTTTCATCAACAATCAGCTTCACTATAGCTGTTTTGTTGATTATTTCCTGACTAGAATCATTCTAGCACAGGGAACCTATCTTCAGGACCTACAATATCTTTTCTCCAGATCCTTCTTGTGCTTTGATACTATCCATCATAGCACGAACCTGTATAATATATTCAACTTGGGAGAGTGGCTCGTGAGTCGGGATGACAGAAGGAGGCTAGGGATTATCTCAGATGGAGAGAACTCGGAATGTTGAGATGAGTTGTGTGGAAAATTACATGGTGAAGTCCTCTATTTATATATTGATCTTGACCCTGCATGCGCACCACACGTCTGTAGCAGACCGTGTGGGCCTGCTGTAGAAGTCTGCTAAGAACAACGCGTCATTAGGGTTAACGCATGCCCTACACGTGTCATTGACAAGTGGTGTGTGGAGAGGCTGACTAGGGAGACGCGTAGCGGACCGTTAGCCTAAATATTGGTGGTCCACCAGCCAAGTCCTTTCCGTAGCGGATCGTCATAGAAGGTTATGTCGGTCCACAAAGCCTCAAGCGACGTAAATCTTTGAGCTGGTAGCGGACCGTTAGCCTGTGGGTAGCGATCCACCACCCTCTGAATTTTAGAATTTCTTATTTTTCTTTCTTATTCTTCAGGTTAGTCAATCCTAGTCCTTATAAACTTTCTTCGTGGCAGTATTGGGATGAAAATTTGACAGGTGTCACAATGGTTGAAAAGCTGTGAATCCGTGCCTGCATTGACTTCTTAAAAGATTTTGAAAGTTGTTAACTTCAGAATCATTTCCATGATTTTGTAGTTCCAAAGTACTCAACATTCTCAAGTCCCATATTAGTAAAGTAGAAATATCATGAGAAGTTTGGCAGAATTGAAGATATCCATGAGATATTTTAATCATGCAAACATGTCGTTCAGGATCAAACTTCTAGCTCACAATATTTAGCTTCACTTCCCGTTTGCATGGTGCAACATCTTTGAAATTAGTGATAATTCTGTCACTGCCTTCAATTTTTTGAACCATAACTCCCTTTTTTATTTAAGAGATAGATTAGTGGATGTTTAGCATATGATTCAGTTTGAGGAACACTTGCATCAGGAATTAATGATGGTTGAGGTTGTGATTCAGCTGTGGATTTTTCTGTTTCAGTTGTATCATTTATCTCTTCAACAAAACTATCAAAATCAAGATCTATATCTCTAATGTCATCAAAATTGTTTCCTTCATCTGTTGTATACTCCACTTTATTAATAACTTCATAAATATCTTCTAATTGAGTGTAATACCTATACATTTTACAACCATTTTTGAAATGCCCCAACCCGGGTACATCTCATAGTTGGCACAAGACATAACAAACATAGTTCTAAAACTGGAAATCAGAACCCATTACAGCGGAAGTCTTTAATTCAAATCATTCATAATCAAATAATATCTAACATTGTTGAAAGCATAAACTATTGAGAATAGAAAACTCGTCTTCAGCACAGCAGCCCGACGTCCATGCTAACCAGCCTTCACGGCTCCTTTACGTTTCTTTTGCTTTACTTTTGCTACCTGACATGCATACTAAAAAGTTAGCTAACACTGGTGAGTTCTATCTTTTCTTTAGGTAGCTTAGTTTTATAAAAATAAAATAAGCTTTCTTTAAATACTGTTAAAACGAATTTACCTTTACTTCAAACTTTGCAACGTTACAATTTATAAAATCGTTCCGTTTCTTTCTTTCATTAACACTTTACTTTTGAGAAAACCAGCTAAGGTGTCCTCCTTTACTCTTTAAAACTTTACTTTTGACTCGTACAGGACAAGTGACTATCACATACTTTAACTATCACATATGGATTAATGTCCGTGGACAATATCCCTTTTCTCACTTACACCTCAGGGTAAGACTTTTACTTTGTTGTGCCCACACCTCAGGGTGGGATTTTCTCGCTTACACCTCCGGGTAAGACTCCTTTGCATGCTCACACCTCATGGTGAGACTTTCTACTTTGCTTGCTCACACCTCAGGGTGAGACTTCTACTTTGCTTGCCTGTAGAACTTTCTATTATGCAGTTATACTACAACACATAATATAATGCCATTGAAACACATAACACATAGACAAATAACACATAATCATAAAATATGGCATATGTCACTGTCACTGTCAAGCTACACTGAAGTGCAGCTTCTTTATCTTCTTTACTATAACTCTTTTACTTTCTTTAAAAATATATTTCAAAGATAGTACTATACTCTTTAACACTTTCTCTTTCTTTTTATAAAAATAACATTTTTATAAAAACTATAACTTTAACTTTAAAAACTATCATTCTGTCAGTATGAATGTCAACCCAAAACCGTTAGGGAAAAACGACAATAAGAACTCACTTAAATTTTAAGGAATTATCTCGTTCAGCAATTGAATCATCAAGCTATGTGTGATGCTAGTCGATCTGTCTGAAAAGTTACGAACGAGATATATCACTAAATGGTAAACTCTAAGATTTCGATCAAAAACTACTTGGCCGAAAACCTTTTCGGCCGAAATCTTTTTCGGTCAAAATCCTTTTCGGCCGAAATCCCTTTCGGTCAAAGTCCCTTTCAACCGAAAAGTCTTCCTTTCGAAAACCAATTCCTCCGAAAAGTCTATCATCCGAAAACTATTTTATCCGGAAACACTATTCTCCCTATTTCGACCGAAATACTTTTCGGTCAAGGCATCGTTTTCGGACCCTTCATGGACTTTTCGGTCCATTCAAATTTTCTTGGCCAAATCCTTTGTTTTTTATCCATGTATCAAACTTTTTACGTTCAAAACTCATATATAGCTTCCATGAAGCTAGATATATACTTTTTACGCCAAGTCATACTTAAAAATCCCGTCTTTTGTAAAACCCACTTTAGAACCCTAAAACCCATTTTCAATCTAGAAATCGAATATGGGAAGGTTTTATTACATGTTTACGCTTGATCCTTTCTTCTGCAAACTTTATTAACATCTAGCAATGATCTCGGGACAAGTATCAAGGTCCTAGGTTATGATTTGAAGTTCTCTCTCTAGCCCTTACTCTTTCTCTCTCTAAGATACTGAAGAAGATGGTGAAGTGGGGAAAATGAGGAGGAAGGACAGGTCTTACCCTTCCCCCTTGCGCCCCACAAGTCCATCCCAAGGCCCAAGCCCACGAGCCCGTTATCCATTATTGCTCTTTTCTTTATTCCATTTCCATAACCGTCTTTATTGATTTGTTGTAAATTTTGGGATGTTACAATTTCATAATCAACGTTGTGGAAAATAGGTCCCCTTTATAAGTAAAAACACTAAATTTTCAAAACATGCTATTAGATACGTCATTTGTAAGTTTTCATTTCTATTAAATACAAAGAGTGATAACCTAACATACTTAATTTGGTACCATTTGTAAACAGCCAAAAGATTGATACATAAACCTAACTAATGCAATTTGTAACATCATGACTTAGTGATTTACAAAATATGTGTTTGCAAAAGCTGATGTTTGAATGCTTTTCCCAAGTCCTTGATCTTCTAGTCACTTAAACCTGAGTTTTACTTAGTCAAATTCATCCAAAAGATTAGTTATACAATGAGATTACATTAGCATACAAAAACAATACACAAACGAGTCAAAATCCACCATTCCATGTGATGGTAATTTACGCCGCCTCAGCATGGCCTGGCATATAAACTTCACATATCTATCGTATTTTGCGCCAAGGGAGAGTAATTTATGCCACTTACAGGTATTTTACTCCTTTTTAGGTTTAGAAAGCCAAGATTAACAACACACGATACATGTACCCTTTCTATTGACAATAATCCATTTCTTGACAGTTTTAATCAAGTCTCATCAACGAAATACTATCAAAACTATTTATTTAACTAAAACAATTGAATTCTATACATTCTTTATCATTAAAATCCAACCCAAACGGGTCACAACACAACCCCAAATAGACCATAATTCATAGACGGTTTTGTTAGCAACAATGAGCCACTTGCAACATATCTATTGATACTTCCACATAGATGTCTAATGACATAATTGTGACTCCATATCCATTCTCTTCACTAGTGTATCTTCATATTTTTCCAACCAACATTATACTACACAACCAGTACATTCCAACTCAAAAATCATCATATTCCAACCACTTGGATTTCTTCCATAGATTCCTAACTAGTGAAGTTCCTAAACTTACAAGATCATAATTTCAACCATGTGATACTTGACTTACAAATTGAACCCACAATCCAACTATGGACTCACAACAAAGTAAATTTAATATTTAACATTGGGTGATTTCTCTTCATTGTAATTAAGATATCATAACGAGTATAAATATATTATCAATAAACATTTGTAAGATCACTTACCTTTGTCCTTGAAGTCCTTAGTATTTTGACTACTACTTTCTCCCGCTCGTTTACCAACCTACAGTCAACATACACTAGAGATCTTTTGTATGTCAATACACCATATTATCACACATATTGTCCAATGTCAGGATTGGATCTTCTAAAACAAGAATCTCTGGATTCTACGTGTATAACCGGTAGAAACAATTACACACAGTATTAATGAAGAATCGAACACACACACACACCAAAACACACATGGGTAATTAAGCTCCATCTTGATAAGAATCAGCTATTATGTTTTTAATATGTGAAAGTAAGAACAAGTACAAGTCACTCTCTCACAATCACTCTTAAAGGACAGAAGTACAAAAAAGTTATGACATGTACGTGTGATATGTCATAAATTATACATATTTTGCATGCATAACTATCCCCATTTTCAACACAATTATTAATAAAATGATAAGATATGATACTTAATCTACTTAATTGTGTTAGAACAGGAAAATTATCCCTTACATACAAAAATATGAAGAAATCACTCAAAAACAAGGGAAAATCAGCATCTGGAAGCCAATCGGACGTTCGTGCACCCAAGGAGTCAACCTAGAAAGTCAAAATCAAGAAAAAGTCAAAATTATGAGTTGCACGATCATGCATCCCATTGCACGGCCATGAAAATTGTAACATCTCTGAATTTGGTATTCATATTTCAATTCAATGATGTAATTTCAAATTCAACACTCGTGCACTGCCTTGTTATTTTGCTTACAGTAAACTAAATGCAATGATTCAATACAAATTTACAAGTTTTGCTCGATTATATACACTTAAACGCTATACAAGTAACTATTTATATCAAACTAATCAAACCTGAAAAGTCAAGGACAAAATTTGAAAATTTATCAAGAAACCCTAATTAGCACGGTCGTGCTTCGTCCTGGCACGGTCGCGCCAAGTGCCTCGGCACGATCGCGCGTCTGGTCCTGGAACGATCGCGCCCGGTGCCTAGGCACAATCGCGCCCCTCTTGGACACGGTCGTGCCTGCGTAACAGTTGAAACGTAAATGCAGTTTAATCACCCGATCATTGGAAATCCATAACAGTCATCCGTTTCTTTTCCCCTTAACGAATGAATCACAATTTTCGAATTCCTCAAACGTCTCAGTTTCATATTACCAATTTCGAAAATTCTCTCTCAAAGCATTTCAAGAAAAATCAAGGATTCTCCCCTGCAATCCGTATTATCTCAATCAAGCAAGAAATTCGTGTCACTCGTCCCTCCCGAGAAGTTCCGGACTGACTGGATTGGCCGAAGTGCAACAAGGATCACCGGAACTCGATCTCGCCGTCGCCGGAATTTCCTCCCTACCAATATCCATCGATTCGCGACTGTTCAGGGTAACTTAGACCTTTAATTCATTCATTTCAGTATCAGTATCAAAAGCCCCTATTCAATTTGGGCTTCCATTATAGAAATCGATCTGAATCAGAACTCATGTTTTATAAAAAAATGATTTAATCGAATCCCTGCTTAAACACGATATACATGCAATTAAGTTATATGAAAAGACTCGTAATAACCCATTAATCAAAAGCCCTAACAATTTCAGCTTTTAAAATACAAGCATTTGTCAATTCGTGTCTGATTTGGAAGAGACACGGTCGCGCTAATCATGTAGCGCGGCCGTGCCTCATAGAGCGAGGTCGTGCCGACTAGCAGCGCGGTCGTGTCCTCCTGTCCAGACCTTGTCATACCCTCTGGGCTAGTCTCTGTTGTGTCTAAAGATCATAGACACGACCGTGCCGGGCCAAGGCACGGTCGTGCCTGTTTGACTGGTCTAGTTTGTGCCTCTGTTGATCAACCCGGTCGTGCCCCGACTAGCGCGGTCGCGCCCCTGGCTTGAGCACGATCGTGTCCTTCCGAGGCACGGTCGTGTGTGACTCAGAAATTGTAACAGAATTATAATTTTATATTTTTTGATCAATAAATGTTTCGATTTTATAAAAAATATGTTTTCTGTATTTAAAAATGGATTAAAATTTTAATCTTGGCATAAATATAATTTATTTAAAAGTTTATGAAAAATTAAATTTATATTTATTATCTTACACTTAAATGATATTTTAAATGATTAAGTTACAAAATTTATAAATAATTAAGATAATGATTATTTATTTAATTTACATTTTAAATCAAAATCATTTATTTATTTACACCTAATTACAATTAATATTTACATTATTTCATGAACTATAATTATATATTTATTCAATTATCCAATTCAAACCTAATCAAATTGTTTCAAAGATATTTTTTTACTTCAAACTCTATATATTTTATTCAATACCTTTAAATACAAATCAATAGTTTTATACACAAATTCAACTTTCATTTAGACTTAAACTTTATGCATCTATTTGATTCAATACACATTACTCTTTAGGTTAAATTGTGCATTTCGAGGATCATATTTGCTATCTATAATCCTTGTTAGCTACACTTCCATACCAAGTGAGTATTCACAACCCCTTTTTACTCTTTTACACTTTTGGGGTGGAACATGAACTCTATACACATTACACATTACACATTTACATTTACACAAACAACACAAGTGCAAAAATCCTATTTACATACATGTGTGCAAAATTTGAGCTTTGTGCCCGAGTGCTAGGTGTGCTAACCTTTGTATGCTCTTATGTGCAATCATTAACTATACAAGCTGACGGTTTTCAATGATAGATCTATTGAGTTTAACAAACCCACCCATGGTGCGAGGTGATTGAAACCGACAACATAATTTTTGCATGCTAGTCACAAGGTTTGGTTGTACATGGTTACACAATAGCTGCTCCCCATAAATGCCTTATTTTATCATGTTTTGTAAAGGATTTGTTTTCAACTATATGCTATCTACATACAACTGTGTTATACTCACCAACTTTTTAGTTGACTTTATTTTATTCATGTTTCAGGCCCCAACATGTGAGATTGATTCAAGACGTGTTCAACATAGGATTTGGACTTAGCAATTTAAATCAAGAACTTTATGAGTTGTTTTATGTTTCTTGTTTGAATTTGGTTTGTACTTGGATTATTTGTAATGGAAATTTAACTTTAATATATTTCAATTTAGTCAACCATGTGCTATGAACAGTCTTACATGTCCCGCCCCGATGATTCCGCCATCGGTCGGGGTGTGACAGATTGGTATCAGAGCCTTGGTTATAGGGAATTAGGTTATTAGACACCTTGACCTAGACTATAACTTTAGGACACCCACTTATACTATACTTCATGATTTTTGTGCTATGTGTTACATGCTATGTGCTATATGTTATATGCTACATGTTTAGTATGATTACTTATTATTGCATTATGATGACGTATGTGTTTTAAATCCATGACTTATTAGGATATTCTTAATAATTAAATAAATAATATCCTTTCCTATATTCTAAAACCTCATAATATTTCTATTTTCTTTTCTATCTTTATCCTTTCTTAGCATGTGGAAGAACTCTTGAAGTAAAAATCTTTAAAAATATTTTTTTTTTATTTCTTCATTAAGGTTTTTAAACTTGTGAAATTATTTGAGGACACGTGCAATCTGAAAGGGTGACACCTGTATTTTGGGTTTTCTGTCTAGGAAAGCATTTCGCATAAATCCCAATCAACCGAGGGACCCGTATGCTTTCCTGGGAATTCCCGAGATGAGTGTTTACTTATAGGCTAAAGCATGTCTCCTTGAAGATTTTATAAGTTTAATTAACCTTAATGTGCCATGGTATTCAAGTGATTTTGTCACTTTTGAGTACAATCCAAACTAAGAATATCTATTTTATTTTGTTATCTCATTCTATTAAATCCTATCAAATCTCATAAGTTCTCACGATTTTTCTTGTCTTGTGACAATCTATAGAATGCCTCCTCGTCGTGCTCCCGCAACCAACGTCAACACCGACATTGCTGCTATTCTCACCCAATTGGTGACACAACTCACCCAAGCCAATGGTGCCACCAATGGCAACAATGGTGGAAATGGAAGCAATAGTGGTAATAATGGTGGAAATGGTGGAAATGGTGGTAACAATCCACCTCAATGCACCTTCAAGCTCTTCAACTCGTGCAATCCCCTAAAGTTTTATGGAACCGAAGGAGCTACTAGACTCCTTCAATGGTTTTAAAGCATTGAGAATACCTTTCTCAATAGTGACTGTCCCGACAACCTCCGTGTTCGTCATGCTACAAGTGTCCTACAAAAACGGGCACTTACATGGTGGAATGGGGAGAAAAGAAATAGGGGTGTTGATGTAGCTATGGCCTTACCTTGGGATGAGGTCAAAAGGCTTATGACCGAGGAGTTCTGTCCTCGAAACGAAGTGAAAAAGCTAGAAGCTGAATTTTGGGATCTTGCCCAAGATAGCTGGGAAAGCTTAGCATATACAACTCGGTTCCATGAGTTGAGTCTTCTAGTGCCCCACATGGTCACTCCTTTGTCCCGTTGTATCGAGAAGTATATTGGTGGGCTACCAAGACAAATCCAAGATACTGTCTTAGGTAGAAATCCTGCTACTCTGGAGGATGCTATTCGTCTAGCCGCTACCTTAACCGATAATCATGTGAAAGCTGGAACTCTTACCAAAAAGGGTTCTAAGAAAGTTTCTGAAACCATAACCCCTCCTACTCATAACAAAGAAGCCACAACCGAGCCTTCTCGCAATAATAGAAAGAGGAAGGTTAGAAATATTGCTGTGGTTACTCTTGTTGTTCCCGTCAACCAAACTACACCTATGATTCAAGCGCCGGCTAAAAAGCCATATGTTGGGATCTACCCTCTTTGTGCCACCTGCAATTTTCATCATCCTCAAAACATCCCATGTCGCCTTTGAACTTATTGTAGGAGATATGGTCATACGGTCAGTGTTTGTACGACCAAAGCCCTTACGGGCCAAGTCAACCCTCCAAACCGAACCGTACCTCAAGTGGCTAACCAAGGTGCTCCCGCCATTGCTAATGGGCGTGCTTGCTATGAGTGTGGTGACCCGAACCATTTTCGTGATCAATGTCCAAGACTTGCAAATGCTAGGCAAGGTGGAGCTCGTGGGCGTGCGTTCAACATAAACGCCAACGAAGCTCAAGCCAACAATGACGTGGTCAATGGTACGTTTCTTGTTAATAGTCAATATGCCTCCATTTTATTCGATACCGGAGCCGATAAAAGTTTTGTGTCACTTAATTTTGAACCTTTACTTGCAAAGACTCGGTCCTAATTATAGAAAACATTTACCGTTGAAGTAGCAAATGGTGACTCCCTTACAATTGAGTCCATTATCTATGATTGCTCTTTAGAACTTAATGATCACACATTCCCAATCAACCTTGTTCCAATGCCACTAGGAAGCTTTGATATTATCATAGGTATGGATTTGCTATCAAATCATCATGCCGAAGTCATTTGCTTTGAAAAGTGTATCCAAATTCCGCTACCATCGGGAGAAACCTTAAGAGTTTTTGGTGAAAAGCGTTTCAAGGGACTTAAGTTGATGTCGTGTACTACCGCCCAAAAGTATTATGAAAGAAGTACATTGCTTTCTTAGCTCACATTGTTCAAAAGGATGTCAAGGAGAAGAGTATCCAAGACATTCCCATTATTCAAGATTTTCCCGAGGTTTTTCCTAAGGATTTATCCGGTCTTCCTCCCGTTCGTCAAGTAGAGTTCCGCATTGATCTTATACCTGGAGCTAACCCCATTGCTAGAGCTCCCTATCGTCTTGCACCATCTGAAATGCAAGAACTTACAAGTCAACTTCAAGAACTCTCCGACAAGGGATTCATCCGTCCGAGTCATTCACCGTGGGGTGCACCCGTCTTATTTGTTAAGAAGAAGGATGGATCATTTCGCATGTGTATTGACTACCGCGAACTCAACAAACTTACTATCAAGAACCGTTATCCTTTGCCTAGAATCGATGATCTCTTTGATCAACTTCAAGGTTCTACTTGCTTCTCGAAGATCGATCTTCGATCCGGTTATCATCAGCTTCGTGTTCAAGAAGTTGACATTCCTAAGACTGCTTTTCGAACAAGGTATGGTCATTACGAGTTCATGGTTATGCCTTTCGGGTTAACCAATGCACCCGCAGTTTTCATGGATCTTATGAATCGTGTGTGCAAACCGTACCTTGATAAATTCGTGATTGTCTTCATTGACGATATCTTAATCTATTCCAAGACTAAAGCTGACCATGAAGAACATCTTAGATTGGTTTTGGATCTCTTAAAGAAGGAACAACTTTATGCCAAATTCTCCAAATGTGAATTTTGGCTAAAGGAAGTTCAATTTCTTGGTCATATTGTCAATGACAAAGGAATTCATGTTGATCCTGCTAAGATTGAAACGATTAAGAATTGGAATGCCCCGAAGACTCCTACCGAAGTTCGTTCATTTCTTGGTCTTGCGGGTTATTATCGTCGTTTCATCTCAAACTTCTCAAAGATTGCTGGCCCTCTTACCGCTTTGACCCACAAGGGTAAGACTTTTGAATGGGGACCGAAACAAGAAGAAGCTTTCCAAACCCTCAAACAAAAGTTGTGCAATGCTCCTATATTGACTCTCCCCGATGGAATCGATGATTTAGTTGTCTATTGTGATGCTTCTAACCAAGGTCTTGGTTGTGTTCTCATGCAACGAGGCAAAGTAATCGCTTATGCATCAAGGCAACTCAAAGTTCATGAGAAGAATTATACGACGCACGATCTCGAGTTGGGTGCGGTCGTATTCGCGTTAAAGATTTGGAGACATTACCTATATGGCACGAAATGTGTGGTGTTCACCGACCACAAAAGTCTTCAACATATTTTCAACCAAAAAGAACTCAATATGAGGCAACGACGTTGGGTCGAACTCCTTAAAGACTACGACTGCGAGATTCGCTACCATCCCGGCAAAGCGAATGTTGTAGCCGATGCTTTGAGTCGAAAGGACCATGTTATGCTTCATTGTGCCCGTATTCAAACTGATATTCAAACCCGTATTTTAGAAGCTCAACACGTCTCGGTAACCGAGGGTAACATGTATGAAGAAATGTCGTGTGGTGTTGAACTTCTTCTTGAATCAAAACCCAATGGCCTACTATATTACTTGAACCGTATTTGGGTTCCCGATCGTGACGATCTCCGTACATTTCTCATGAACGAGGCTCATAAGACTCGTTATTCTATTCATCCTGGTGCGGATAAAATGTACCAAGATCTTCGCCAACAATATTGGTGGCCCGGTATGAAGAAAGACATTGCTCTTTATGTGGCCAAATGCTTAACCTGTTCCAAAGTCAAAGCCGAACATCAACGTCCTTCTGGTTTGCTTGAACAACCGAAAATTCCCGTGTGGAAATGGGAGAACTTAGCCATGGATTTTATTACCAAACTCCCTCGCACCTCAAGTGGTTATGATAGTATTTGGGTGATCATTGATCGACTCACCAAATCTGCTCATTTCTTGCCTATCCGTGAAGACTATCGGGTTGAGAAACTAGCCCGAATTTACATTGATGAAATTGTGAGCCGTCATGGTGTTCCTTTGAACATATTATCTGATCGAGATGCCCGTTTCACTTCTCGATTTTGGCAATCTCTCCAAACTGCTCTTGGTACTCGATTGGATTTGAGCACGGCTTACCATCCGCAAACTGATGGTCAAACCGAGTGAACAATCCAAACTCTTGAAGACATGCTTAGAGCTTGTGTAATCGATTTTGGTGGCAATTGCGATTCACATCTATCCCTCATTGAGTTCTCTTACAATAATAGCTACCACACAAGTATTAACATGGCTCCATTTGAAGCTCTCTATGGTCGCAAGTGTCGTTCTCCTATCTGTTGGAACGAGATTGGTGAAGCACAAATCACCGGTCCCGAGTTAATTCAAGAAACATCCGACAAGATTATTCAAATCCGTGACAATATTCGAGTAGCGAGGAGTCGGCAAAAGAGTTATGCCGACAAACGTCGAAAACCCTTGGAATTCCAAGTCGGTGACCTTGTTCTTCTAAAGGTGTCTCCATGGAAGGGCGTGATCCGTTTTGGAAAGAAAGGCAAGTTAGCACCTCGCTATGTTGGTCCATTCAAGATCCTTGAAAGGATTGGGAAAGTGGCTTACAAGCTCGAGTTACCTCCATCTCTTGGCAATGTGCATCCTACATTTCATATATCTAATCTGAAGAAGTGTCTCGCTGATGAAAATCTCCATATACCGCTTGACGACGTGCGCAATGATGAAACAGTGCACTTCGTTGAAAATCCGGTGGAAATTATGGATCGTGAAGTCAAACAGCTCAAGCGAAGTCGCATTCCCATTGTCAAAGTTCGTTGGGAATCTAAGCGTGGTCCTGAGTTCACTTGGGAACGAGAAGACCAAATGAAGCTCAAGTACCCTCATCTTTTTACTAATATTGTTGTATCCTCTAGCTAAATTTTGGGATGAAATTCTCTCAACATGGGGAGACTGTAACATCTCTGAATTTAGTATTCATATTTCAATTCAATGTAATGCAATTTCAAATTCAACACTCGTGCTCTGCCTTGTTATTTTGCTTACAGTAAACTAAATGCAATGATTCAATACAAATTTACAAGTTTTGCTCGATTATATACACTTAAACGCTATACAAGTAACTATTTATATCAAACTAATCAAACCTGAAAAGTCAAGGACAAAAGTTGAAAATTTATCAAGAAACCCTAATTTGCACGGTCGTGCTTCGTCCTGGCACGGTCGCGCCAAGTGCCTCGGCACGATCGCGCGACTGGTCCTGGAACGATCGCGCCCGGTGCCTAGGCACGGTCACGCCCCTCTTGGGCACGGTCGCGCCTGCGTAATTGTTGAAACGTAAATGCAGTTTAATCACCCGATCATTGGAAATCCGTAACAGTCATCCGTTTCTTTTCCCCTTAACGAATGAATCACAATTTTCGAATTCCTCAAACGTCTCAGTTTCATATTACCAATTTCGAAAATTCTCTCTCAAAGCATTTCAAGAAAAATCAAGGATTCTCCCCTGCAATTCGTATTATCTCAATCAAGCAAGAAATTCGTGTCACTCATCCCTCTCGAGAAGTTCTGGACTGACTGGATTGGCCGGAGTGCAACAAGGATCACCGGAACTCGATCTCGCCGTCGCCGGAATTTCCTCCCTACCAATATCCATCGATTCGCGACTGTTCAGGGTAACTTAGACCTTTAATTCATTCATTTCAGTATCAGTATCAAAAGCCCCTATTCAATTTGGGCTTCCATTATAGAAATCGATCTGAATCAGAACTCATGTTTTATAAAAAAATGATTTAATCGAATCCCTGCTTAAACACGATGTACACGCAATTAAGTTATATGAAAAGACTCGTAATAACCCATTAATCAAAAGCCCTAACAATTTCAGCGTTTAAAATACAAGCATTTGTCAATTCGTGTCTGATTTGGAAGAGACACGGTCGCGCTAATCATCTAGCGCGGCCGTACCTCATAGAGCGCGGACGTGCCGACTAGTAGCGCGGTCGTGTCCTCTTGTCCAGACCTTGTCATACCCTCTGGGCTAGTCTCTGTTGTGTCTAAAGATCATAGACACGACCGTGCCGGGCCAAGGCACGGTCGTGCCTGTTTGACTGGTCTAGTTTGTGCCTCTGTTGATCAACCCGGTCGTGCCCCGACTAGCGCGGTCGCGCCCCTGGCTTGAGCACGATCGTGTCCTTCCGAGGCACGGTCGTGTGTGACTCAGAAATTGTAACAGAATTATAATTTTATATTTTTCGATCAATAAATGTTTCAATTTTATAAAAAATATGTTTTCTGTATTTAAAAACGGATTAAAATTTTAATCTTGGCATAAATATAATTTATTTAAAAGTTTATGAAAAATTAAATTTATATTTATTATCTTACACTTAAATAATATTTTAAATGATTAAATTACAAAATTTATAAATAATTAAAATAATGATTATTTATTTAATTTACATTTTAAATCAAAATCATTTATTTATTTACACTTAATTACAATTAATATTTATATTATTTCATGAACTATAATTATATATTTATTCAATTATCCAATTCAAACCTAATCAAATTTTTTTAAAAATATTTTTTTACTTCAAACTCTATATATTTTATTCAATACTTTTAAATACAAATCAATAGTTTTATACACAAATTCAACTTTCATTTAGACTTAAACTTTATGCATCTATTTGATTCAATACACATTACTCTTTAGGTTAAATTGTGCATTTCGAGGATCATATTTGCTATCTATAATCCTTGTTAGCTACACTTCCATACCAAGTGAGTATTCACAACCCCTTTTTACTCTTTTACACTTTTGGGGTGGAACATGAACTCTATACACATTACACATTACACATTTACATTTACACAAACAACACAAGTGCAAAAATCCTATTTACCTACATGTGTGTAAAATTTGATCTTTGTGCCCGAGTGCTAGGTGTGCTAACCTTTGTATGCTCTTATGTGCAATCATTAACTATACAAGCCGACGGTTTTCAATGATAGATCTATTGAGTTTGACAAACCCACCCATGGTGCGCGGTGATTGAAACCGACAACACAATTTTTGCATGCTAGTCACAAGGTTTGGTTGTACATGGTTACACAATAGCTGCTCCCCATAAATGCCTTATTTTATCATGTTTTGTAAAGGATTTGTTTTCAACTATATGCTATCTACATACAACTGTGTTATACTCACCAACTTTTTAGTTGACTTTATTTTATTCATGTTTCAGGCCCCAACATGTGAGATTGATTCATGATGTGTTCAACATAGGATTTGGACTTAGCAATTTAAATCAAGAACTTTATGAGTTGTTTTATGTTTCTTGTTTGAATTTTGTTTGTACTTGGATTATTTGTAATGGAAATTTAACTTTAATATATTTCAATTTAGTCAACCATGTGCTATGAACAGTCTTACATGTCCCGCCCCGATGATTCCGCCATCGGTCGGGGTGTGACAAAAATGGTGAAAATGGGCCATGAGCCTGCCAGACCTGACAGATTCCCTCACGTGCAAGAAACGGGTACTTTGCATGCCCGTGCCCAGCTCTCATCCTATAACTAGCAAACTCATTCCAAGCATTTAGGTGTCCAAGATCAAGAGTTGGGAAGGCCTTAGTGCTCTGCTAAGAGCCGGAACTCTCTCGGTTTTGGTCCGTTTAGCTTTTCATTGTTTATTTTCTTTTTAAAGTCTTGTAATATGAAGTGATTCTTCTCATTCGAGTAAAACAAGATTTATTCTATACCCGCTCTCCCTTGGTGTTGGAATACTTCCACACATTATCTAAGGGTTAGTGGAGTCACTTGTATGGTCATTCATGGCTAGTTCTCTTGTGTTGCTCGAGTTGGTTGAACTTCAATTAATTAATGAAGTATTTTTAGTATGTTATGTTTTTAAAGTCTTTACTATGATTTATCTTAAAAATACAAGAATAAGTGATCTTTAAACCAATCTAATAATTTTAAATCTTGTGAGTTACTTAAGCAAGACTTCTTGTTTGGGAAGCTTATTCGAGTTTGTACGGTATATATATAAATCTTGGTTCTAGCAACGGCCGGTTAGTATAGATTTAATATTATGGGTTGATTGGAGGTTTGGATATTCTGCATGTCGTTTGAGCCCTAACCATACCGGGCGGTTTGTGTCGGTATTTCTTTACTTCTCTCGTGTCGACTTGCAGAGGACTTCTAGCAGGAGCCATGGGGTTCGATCTTGAGAATGAAAGTCTTATTTATTTAAAATAATATTATAAGTAAAGACAACTATTTAAGAACATAATTTGTTAGGTCCGAGCATTCATAAAGTAGCTCTTGAGGGAGTTGCGCATTCCGACTTTCCAAAGGAAGTTACAAGACATGACGTACGTCAGTCATTGGATAATCTTAGTCCGAATAATGAATCACGGATAATCGGTGGACTTGAGACCCCGTTCAGGGTCCGAAGATTCATTAACAAATAGTTGGCCGACCGTATCCACTATTCCGTTATGAAATACTGACTCCCCTATCGAAAGGGTTAGTACTAGTAACTATGATCAACCTTACTTTAAATATAACTTTAATTAACAAGGGATAACAACTAGAGTAACGTCTTAAACGAGATAACATTTCTAATTACATTTCTTATCCTTTTATTTTTCTTATAAAACAAAACCCATTTTCCAACTTATTATCCTAGTCAGACAATAGCGAGGGTTTAGTACGGGATCCGTGTCCATGGTTAGATACTTGGTTCTTACCCATACTATACTACATTGCGATAGGTACACTTGCCTATTGTGTGTGTATTTATAAACCCCTTAAACTTTCTGTGAAGAAGGGTGCCCCGCGGTACGTGAGGCAAGGCCAGGAGTCCCTCGCGTTACGTGATGGACAAAAGTTATGGCCGGGTTAAAATTTCCTTCCTCACGGTATGCGAGGCGGGCTGCCCTGTTTCTCGCGGTACGGGGTGAATCCTGAAATGCTCCTTTTCCTTGTTTCCCATGGTTCCCCATTTCCGTTCACCATTACCACACCATCATTCTTCATTATCATCCATCAACCATCACCATCCTTCATCATCTATCATCATACATTATCTACGACTACCACGACCATGGGAAACTTCAGAACCATTCGTTCTAGCGATGTTTAACCTTGCTTTTGGCATTCATGTCCATGTGTTTGCCACTCATCTGGAACGTATCTCTGCTGTCTATCTTGAGTATTAGTGAGTCAGTCGAGTCTTTTATTTTACTTTGAGTCTGTAACTTGTGTCAGTTTAATGTTGCGGGGTGTTTGAGTTTTATTGTACATGTAATGATCGCTCCGTCTGTACTCAATCTCCATTCGGGCAGGGTTGATTCTCATCTTATTTACTTTGTAAAGGCAACTCGACAGTCTTTTGTGCAACCGCGACCGAATTGCTATACGGTTCACAAGTGGAAGAGTAAAGCTGGACACCAATCTATGATACATTACCAGCTAAGTTTTTATGTTTTATTTTTCATTTTTATTTACTGTGTGTCTCAGTTTACACTGGGGACAATGTTTGTTTAAAGTGTAGGGATGCGTCTAGTGTCTAGGTTTGTTTTTCTTTTATAAAAATACAAAAATACAAAAAAATTGAAAATTTGAAAAATTTGGAAAAAATGTCCTTTGAAATCAAAAGTTTTGCGTATTAAATGGAAAATGAAAATACAACTGGAGTTGCTTGTTGAGTTTTAAATAAAATAAATAATTGAAAAAGCATCTAATTAGTGATGTTTTGGTAGATCCAACTAACTAGTAGAGCTTAAATAGCCTGTTTGTGTTGTGTAGGAATTAATTGATTTAAAATCATGAAATCTTGTGGGTATTCAACTTAAGGGTATCGGTAATACTGAAACTGTCAACATAGGGTGATAGGTACCAAGTTAAGTTAAAATTTAGAGGTTTTTGAAATTTTCTTGGCACACCACTCTCTTTTTATGAGAATAAATCTGAGTTTCAGTGGCACACGCATCCATATTCCATTTACTTGAGCTTATTTGATTAGAAATCTAAGTTTCGCCTACGTGTCACATGTCGGGTTCCTGCCTGATTGAAACACCACTGGGTTGATTCTTATATGCTTCATTATTTAGACTGTAGTCTATGTGTTACCCTCCAGGATAGTGAATTGGTTGAAACGTCTCTAAACAAAAGTGAATTTGCTTAATAATGCTCATATTTCATCCATTCATTCATTGTTCATCTTGATTTCTAAAAACCTGTAAATTTTAGTTTAACGTGGTGGGTGAAATCTATATGCTTTGATCTGTGCCTAGATATGACCGTGAGACGTGATTAGGTAGAGTTGTATGTTTTAAGTGTGAGTCCCACAAATAGATTGATTGACATGCTTGGTAATATGAATTAGAACACTAAACGGTTGAAAGTTGGTGCTTGAGTTTAATCTGATAGAAATACCAATTATTGCTTTTTAACGCGTGAGTATGTTTCACTAATTGAATAATTGAGATTGTTAAGCTATGTCCAGTTATGATTCCATTGCAGAATTTTTCGACGACGAAAAAAGGTTAAGTGTGGGGATGTTTGATGTAGTGCAAAGCACACATCTTTTTTCCTATTGTTTTCATGCATTTTTAGATAGTTTTATATTCGTTTTAAGTCATTTTTGTTTACTATTGAGTCTTTGTTGTGTTTTACAGGAGCTCTTGTGGAATACAAGTCAAATCCCAAGGAAAACGAGCATGAGAGTGAAACCCAAAAGAAATAATGAAAAATGGTGAAAATCAGTTCCTCGTGGTACGTGAGGGAGGAGTGAAAATGTCTCGTGGTACGCGAGGAATCCCAAAACCGGGGACTAATTTGTCCCTCGCGGTAGTGGCTAGCCACAATCTCTCGCGATACGTGAAAGGCCTGTATTCCGTGAAAAAGCCCTAAATTGTGAATTAAAAGATTTTGAATGCAATTAGGTCTGAAGTTCGAGTTTTAGCCGTCTGGAGAGAGCTAGGAAGTGATTTTGGGGCTGGAGAATGTGTTTGAAGTGCAAGATCGAAGATTTTGATTTCGGGTTTGTTTAGATTAGCTTATTCGGGTTTAAAGTTCGAATCTTTGTGTTTGATTGTTGTGTTTCAACCATGTTCTTGCTTAATACTTCTGTTATTGATGTTTTAATCATGAATCTAAGCTAAAACATTGGTACAGCCTAGGTCTAATGATGAATACTTGCTAAAGTTATGATTTTTATTGGTTTTTGGTTATTTTGAATGGATTAATGGTTTTGTAACGATCTTGGTTTAATAATTATGATTTTATGCATGCTTTGAGCCTGATTTGCAATTGATTTTAGTTCCATATGCTGCTTATGAATGTATTTCAGTTTGAGTAGTATATCTAGATCATAGACTATGTGTTTGTGGTTGTTTGATGGTTTGCTAGATGTAGTATTCCATAGGAATTGTGATTGAGAGTAGGTTAGATCTGAGTGTTCTTCATATCTCGATACCTGAAAGGTGAGAGGTTGTCGGTTAGTCTACGTATTAGGATTCTGAGTGAAATCTGTCTGAGAGGAAGTTTCCCTTGGGTTCTTAGTGATTGTTGCTATTCCGTGTCATAGTGTTTGTTCTAAGATTACCCCATGCATCCTCGATGTATTGTGGACAGTGAGACTGAAAGGTGATCTGTCTTTTGGGTACTTTATCATTGTTAGAGAGACTGAAAGGTAATCTGACTACTTGGTGAGTTTAGTACATCTTTAGGTTCCTTAGTTGGTTACACCCTGAGAGTGATTAGGAATCCACTAGGTTGTCTAAAGTTGTTATTCTTAGAAACCCAGATCCATCATTGTTTCCATAACCGGTAGAAGTCTGTGCTTTGTAAGTAGGATTCCGACCTAGGTGGTATTCTTCCTATTCCTAGCATTTCCCTGAGTTCTTTGCCTGGTAGTTCGAGTCGATCGTTAGTTCTGCATTCATTAGTTTGATAAGTAGTGTAGCAAACCCCCAACCAAATCATCTTTAGTCCTAGTCAAAGTCTAGTTTAGCTATAGTAGTGTCTCTAGGGTTCGATAATCCGGTTTACCATTAAGCTGTGCTACACTCGATAGGTACACTTGCCTGTCAGTGCGGTTTAGTTCCTAAGTACTCCATTTATTACTTAGGAGTCTAGGTTAGGTTTATGTGTTAGCTTTTATAGACCGTCTGGGCGACATTAGAACTCCATGATAATAACGTTCTATTTAATATCTCTTCTAAATGTACGAAATTTGATTTCAATGATACGTATCTCTGGAATTATAGACTTTGACACATAAACAAGAATCGCATGAAGAAACTCCATACCGCTGGAATTATGAATTCTACTAGTCAAGAGTCATTTGATGATTGCGAATCATGTTTAAGTGGAAAGCTAACCAAGGCTCCTTTTACCGGTATCGGTCAAAGGGCTAAGGATCTGTTAGGACTTATACATATTGATGTATGTGGTCCATTCAGAACAATGTCTAGAAGTGGAGAGAGATACTTCGTTACATTTACTTATGACTTCAGTAGATATGGATATGTTTATATTATGACGCATAAACATGAAATGTTTGAAATGTTCAAACAGTACCAGAATGAACTACAAAATCATCTTGGTAAGACGATTAAGATGCTTCGATCTGATCGAGGTGGTGAATATCTTATTCAAGAGTTTGACAAACATCTAAAAAAATGTGGGGTCATTTCTCAACTCACTCCACCAGGAACACCACAGCTCAATGGTGTGTCCGAAAGGAGAAATCGAACTCCATTAGATATGGTTCGATCAATGATGTGTCGAACAAACCTCCCACACCCCTTCTGGAGTTTTGCTCTCGATATTGCCACAAGAATCATAAATCAAGCTCCTACAAAGAAGGTGGACAAAACGCCTTATGAGATATGGCATGGGGAGAAACCCAAAGTGTCCTACCTTAGGGTTTGGGGATGTAACGCATATGTTACAAGTGAATCTACGAATAAGCTAAATCCCCATGGCGATAAATTTGTTTTCGTCGGATACCCTAAAACAATCGGTTACTATTTCAACAATCCTGCTGAAAACCGGGTTTTCATTAAACGCATAGCTACCTTCTTAGAGAAGGAACTTCTTGCGCGAGGGATTGGAGAGAACCGTGTGGATATGGATGAGATCCGAGAACCACAAGTAACCGAACCTCAAACTAAATCTTCCATTCTACATGAGACTACTGAAACTGAATCTAGAAAGGGTATTTGCCTATGGCACATAGAACCATACTGAATAACAAACAGTGCCCTCAGTCTGACGAGGAAAAGAAGAAAATGGAAAAGGTTCCATATGCTTCTGCAATTGGTTCGATCATGTATGCCATGCTATGTACTAGACATGATGTATCGTACGATTTAAGCATGACTAGCAGATATCAACAGAATCATTATGAGAATCACTGGATAGTTGTGAAGAACATCCTTAAGTACTTGAGAAGAACTAAGGACTTGTTCTTGATATATGGAAGACTTGAAGAAGAACTAGTTGTTAAATGTTACAGACTTATCGAGATGATTCTCAATCAAAAACGGGATTTGTTTTTGTTCTGAATGGTGGTGCTATCACTTGGAAGAGTATTAAGCAAAGTGTTGTTGCTCAATCCACCACCGAATCAGAATGCATTGCCGCTTCAGAAGCTGCAAAGGAGGCTGCTTGGATGAAGAAGTTCATTGCTGATCTAGGGGTAATGCCTAGCATCCAGAAATCAATCGAGATACTGTGTGACAATACTGGTGCCATTGCTCAAGCCAAGGAACCAAGGTCACACCACAGCACGAAGCACATACTCAGAAGATTTCACTATATCAGGGATATATTGGAACGGGGAGAAATCGTGTTAAATAAAGTTCACACATATCAAAATCTAGCCGACCCGTTCACTAAGCCTATGCCTCATTCTAGACATGAGGAAAGTGGGTTTGATCTGTATTTAGTATTTGGTTCTTTCGAACAATACAGTTACATTGGTATTTTATATTTTGTTTTAATGGTTAAATGCATTATAAATAGATGTTATTGTGTTCGATATTTTTGTACGTTTTAGAAATCCTTGAATATTGTATTCTAAATGTCCGTAGTCGATCAGATTCATGGGAATCAATCTGAATGTAAGACTATTGTGAATCAGATGGTTGGTTCATTATGAATGAAAGTCCAAGTAGTTGGATATCATGTTCATAGATAATCATTAGAGAATAATTATTGGACGTAACTCGCTTCAAAACTATCTTCATGGATCAAAGTCTTGAGATGTTTTGAATATGGTAAGATCTATTGATCCTCGACCCGAGGCATATACTAGAACTAACTCTGACAAAAGTTTGTTCTTTGATCTCATCTAACGATGTACCTTAACAAGCAATAATAAGGGTATGATCAGGAGTAATCTGAAGTTTAGTGGGAGTTGTATGTGGCCAAAGGAATTATGTTCTCCTTTAATTAGGTGGTGGACATTCTGGCGCCCTCGTTGATTCGAATTGGTGTAAAACGCATGGCCATGCTCCAACTAAAGAGTAGTTTTTTTAGACCATTTTGAATTGGAGAACGAGAACAAGAATAGTTGAACCACATATGAGAAGTGAATAGTATCCATGTCTCATGTTCAACGAATGCCCTAAACAGAAATGATACATAGATATGTTTACCATGACTGTTACACTTGGTAAAGTAAAGGTTACTTGTACACAAGGAATTAGTTTGACGATTGTAATACGTCATGCCTTGCTAGGGGCTGTGAGATGCAGTTAGGCGTCCACCACTGTCTACGTTGAACCGATTAATTGATGAATCGTCCAAGTGGGAGATTGTTGGATATATGATGTCCGATCGTAAATTAAATCAACGTTGCTTACGAGGTACGATCCAAAGAGTTACACTTTGGGCAAAGAACAAATATATAATATTTAATTGTTGAATATTATGATTCACGAAAGACAGATTTATTAAACGGTTGATTAATATTTAAAGAAATATTTATCGGTGGTTAAGTTAATTAATTATTTAGAGAAATAATTATTTACGGGGAATAAATATTTAAAGTGATAAACATTTAAAGATTAGATTATACAGATTATTAATAATTAGTAAAATACAAGGGTTTAATAATTAATTGTTAATTATTACTAGGATATTAATTGTTAATACATCAGGGACCAGTGTGTAATTATAATGGTTATAAATATAACATTATAATCAAAACCTAAACCCTAATCATCCCAACCCCAAATCGGCGCCCCCTCCCCTTTGCGAGTTCCGACGCCGGCGAACCACCACCGCCTGCCGCCGACGATTGCCACCGTCGCCACCCCTTGAGTCGTCGCCTCCCTCGCGAGTCCATGTGACGGGTTTGCTTGTTTGCGGGTTTTCGTGATCGTGTCATCTAGCGTGATGTATCCGAGGTGTTCTGATTTGGTTGTCATCAAATGTATAATCTTTGAACACCCTATGTTTGATTTATATTACATTGTTTATACGCGTGTAATCGGATCACTGTCCAAAATCCATATTTGGTCTGTTATTAGTACTCTGAATCGCTTCCACAAAATATATCTGATTTATTTATTTAAAAGGTTTAAATAATTATAGTTTTTAACAAATAATAACTGTTATTAGATTCCCAACACAAACAACACGAGCATTTAAGAAATCTTTACTAATTCGATTGCGCAAGTTTGTATGTACAATCTTTATTGTTGAAAAACATCTCTCAACTGTTGCAGTTGCAACGATCAAAACATATATTAGCTTTAATAATCGATAAACCAAAGGAAAATGTAATATGTTTCCTTGTTTCCACCATAAATTTAGCAACTTCGGCAATACCTTTCAAGTTAGCAAATCTTTCATCCTTTCCACACTATCAATGTACAAGCCAAGTTGTCAAGTTGATGTGTAAGATCACGTTTTTCCCCATTATCAAAATCAAATGG
The DNA here is from genome assembly GCA_023525975.1 of Smallanthus sonchifolius. Taxonomy (NCBI): domain Eukaryota; kingdom Viridiplantae; phylum Streptophyta; class Magnoliopsida; order Asterales; family Asteraceae; genus Smallanthus; species Smallanthus sonchifolius. Next base: position 69,291,204 of record CM042025.1, read on the forward strand.
ATAAAACTCACACAGTCTCATTAACTTTGATGCATCAAACTTAGAAAATGAGTGAAACGGGTTGAATGCCGTCATGTTTTGAAGTAATTCGGTGTTAATCTCATTAAAACGATCACCAAACTCTTGAATTTTCATATCAACAACAGCGTTAAAACAGTCAAACTTATAATAATGGTGATTGGTGATATCATACATTTGTTTTCTTCTCTAGTGACCTCTCTCATTGGAATAATTTTCTGTCATATTCAAGATTCAATATGCGAGGGGAGTTCAATAGTTTAAAAGCAAACATCTCTAATATCTGATTTCTTTGAATATCATGTTTTCCACAAAACAAATGGATTTCTTCTAAAACTGGATCAAATCCACTTTCTCTAAACTTTTGCAACTTTCCTAAATGTTTTCTCTCAACCGCCACAACCACTAACTGAAGTTGGTGAGAAAAACAATGTATATAATATGTTGAGCTATTTTCTTCTAAGATCTTTGCTTTTAAACTATTGAACTCACCTCGCATATTGTTTGCTCCATCGTATCCTTGGCCTTTTAGCCTTTTAAAACTTAATCCATATTTAGCAAAAAAAAAAAAGCATGCCAGTGGCAAACTTGAGGGCCGAAGAAGACGTATCCAGCACGTGAACAAGACCAACAAATCTCTCCTTAACTAGTCTGTGTGTATCAACATATCTCAAAACAAGACCAACAAGAAATTTCCTTTGCAAAGAGATGTTTTGTGTGACATACGGCCTTTTTAGGTTAACTCCGTTAGCGAAATCCCGTTATCTTACTCTGAATCTGTTAGTCTAGTTAGCTCAGTTACAAACCACAAGGACCTTTTCTGCCAAAATTCAAACTTAAGTACATGAAACCACAGGGACTAAATCTGTAATTAACTCAATTTCGATTTTTTTGACTTCTGAAAGTCAAAACTCTTGTTCTTGAGCCTAAATTCGCATGCCTAACCGAAATCCGTTTGACTTGGTAACTGAAAACACATTAAACACCATTAACGAGCATCATTAGGACTTTAATCATCGACATTGATTTGAATTAAACCAATTTATGATCATTCAAGTCATAACCGTCGAACTCAATGCTTAAATAATTGAATTTGACAAATTTCAGTTACCAATCCATGAGCAAACGCATTGCACACCTTATTCGAGCATCTCAGACCGGTTTCACACATCAATTCGGCCGGAGTCACAGCAGGAGTCACCGGAGAGCAAGAACATATCGTTGGAGCCGAGATTTAGTCGAACACCCTCAATTTGACATTGAATCTGGTAATTTATTACACCATTAGCTTCGTTTCCACCCCTAAATCAAAAGCCCTAACCTTTTAGAGGCTTATAACATCGACTTGATCAAGAACCCAACCTAGGGTTCATATTCTTTCGGATTTAATCAAACCCTACCCCCGACTCATTTTAAATCAAATTATATTATACTATTAGTATCGCAATTCCCTACAATTTGAAAGCCCCATGTTAATTTTAACAAACATCATCAGATTCATCATAGCCTAAAACCTAGGGTTTGTTCATAATTGATTTGGGGGTTTTGATCTTAACAACTTCCTAAATCAAATTAAACCACAAGGTTCGATTCGCAACCCTATGTTTATTTAAAGCCCTATGAATCCAACATCTTTCATTATCAAAATTACTCAAATTGAATTCGTGTTCTTAATCTAGGGTTTCAGCTTTTCATACTGGAATTAAACCACCTAAAACTTAATGATTTTGCAATTAACTACATCCACAGGTTCGAAATCCATAGACAAACAAAACCCCTATGATCTTATGGTCAATCGCGATCGAATCCTTTGGGTTTGGGACTGGTTCTTGATCTGGTTCGCAAGGGAGGGGAGAACACAGTAGCTTTGGGATAAAACCATTTTGATTCGGACGCTTGTGCGATGACCCTAGCGGGCGTAATGGTTAAGGCGTTGGTCTGTGGGGGAGGGGACCCGGGTTCGAGTCCCTCCACCCTCTTTTTAGCCTAAATCTTTTTTTAAACATTTATTTTAAATATAAAAGTTATCCCATTATTATTATAACAATATATTATTATAGTGTGGCCCCGGAAAACAATCGTATGCTCGGGAATGAAATTCCTACTCCGGTCTAAGTGTATTTTGTTAATTAAAAATAATATATTTATTATTTTTATCACTCAACTAATTATTTATATAAAAAAATATATATAATTATTTATATTATTTCCCATACTTATGTCCCCGAATATAAATAATGTATTTTATATTTTATTCATGAATATATATATATATATATATATATATATATATATCGTGTTATTTCTCCAAACTCTAAAATAAAATAATAGTTTATATTATTTTCCTAAACCATTATTTAATGGTACAAACACACGAATATTTATTCGTAATTAGAGACTTTCAATACGAATCGCATCTATCTCAATTATTATATTAAGAAATTCCTTTCTCGTTGACAAGTTTGTCTACTCGTTAATCATTTGTATGTCCTAGGACACACAACCCTTTCCAGTGTCGTCGTCACAAAATTCCATGTATCCCTAACTATTATACTTATAATTCTACGGCAAACGTATGCGGTTCACAGGCAAACTCTTGTGTTTTCTATTGCATCCTTGTGGGGTGCTACTCGTACACAACTCAGGTGAGTTTCACGGCCCCTTTTACTTGTTTTCCTGTTGGGGGAGAAACATCCATACAAACAAACATCATTTTACTTGTTTTCCCGTTGGTGAGAAACACGCACACAAACAAACATCATTTTACTTGTTTTCCCATTGGGGAGAAACACGCACACAAACAAACATCCTTTTACTTGTTTTTCCGTTGGGGAGAAACATGCACACAAACAAACATGAATCACATATTATTTCACTACCACTTGTTTACTTAAGCGCAAACATAACATACAAAGTCCTTACACACTCGAAACGTTAATATAAGGTATATAGCGAGGAAATTTGAGTAGTACTAATGGATTTGATAAACCCCACCCGGGCTAGTCACGCTAGCACGATTGGAGGTCGAACGGGTGTAAATTTTCCTAAACACTGGCCATTGTTGATGTTAGCAATGGCGGAAGGCATTAAAACACAAATAGTCAGCTTCGGTTGCGAACGGTTAGAGTAACTTGTACATTTTCTAGCTAACAATAGGTGTGACTTATGTTTGTGGATCCTGCAAACACTCAAACAGTTTATTTACTTACAAACCTGTGAACTCACCAACCTCATGTTGACACTTTTTCTTAGATGTTTTCTCAGGTCGCTAAGGCACATGTTGCACACCTAGGACATGCATGAAGTCCTATTGTCATTTCATTCATATGCAAACATTTAAAACAATTCACTTACTTTCCTTAAACTAAACTTGGGCGAGGTTGTTTTGCGCAACAACTGCTTGACATAAACCGCTTCCGCATTTAACTCTGAACATTTAATGGTTTTTTTTATACTCATATAGTGTCGTTTTACGTAACTAATAACTGAGATCCTGATTTGTCACACGCCTAACGGTAAAACTCTATTAGTGGATTTTGGGGGTGTGACAGATTTGTATCAGAGCCATTGGTTATAGAGAACTAGGATGTGCATACTAGACTATAACTTCACACATGCATTAGTTACACGACACAGAGACTCATACATGATACACATAGCATCCATACATTGAATTGCAGGCATGTTGACCTCATCCATATCACCCCCTGCTGACGAGGAACACGTCATTCTCTTTGTACCATCGTTCCCAGTGGCGACACTCGTGGAACTGCTAAAACAGCATCCACTCCCGTCTGAGGGCAGCAAGATGAAGCCTTCGGAGGAGTCTCTCACACCACCATCATCTGCACCCCTCTCCACACCACCAGAGCCGAAGAACACACCGGCTTGAGCCTATCGATGACACTGTCGGGTATGGTGGACCTTCTCAGGTCCTTGTTAGGGACGACACCCAGCACTAGCTCATGTCTCTTTAGGAGTTGGGTTCGTCAGAGGCGAGTCCCTCCTGCACCCACAAGCAACAATACTCCAACCTCACCAGCTTTACTATACTTCAAGCCCAAACCTGCTGGCCTCGCTTGAGGTACACCGTGTGGAGGCAGACCGTTGCACGTATTATTGTAGAAATTCACTGACACATAGATGTCATCACTTTCATAAGCCACGGGATCACGTTTTTAGTCGTTATTTTGTTAACGATAGTTTGACCACAAAGTTGAGAACGCCTTGCTCATTGCATACTCAAACCCTATCCTGAGTCAGTTGGAAGGACAGCTACTTTGCCTCTTCCAGTAACACATATCCACGAACTAGTTTCACTCTTCGAAGCCGCATTTCATGTGCATGTTTGTTTCATGTGCATGTTCCCATCTACAATCCACAGGATTGGACTTTCGTATTATGTTCCAACTCGAGTGAATACTCGGATCAAACGATTTCCGACTACTCATCCTGATATGAGTCCTAGTTGATCAACTTATGGTTGATGACTAAGCCTCTCGATGACTTATCATAGCTGACAACACTCTATACTCGGCAATATAAACTAAAGGACATCTTGACACAGGACAGGGAGAAGCTAGGGTGAGCATGCAAAGCAAATTATCGTTATGGGTGCACACGTAATAGTAATTTGAGGTGCATGTAAGTCTTGGTGAAACCTAGTGTGTGGATAAATGGTCAAATCAGTGATTTATAGACTTAAGTTTCCACTGTTAGTAGAAATTCTTGTAACTCGCTCAACGACTTTTTGGGATCGTTAAACCTGTTCAACAGTCGATAGACGCGATTATCAGGTTGAAGATGTTTACGAAGACACTAAAACTATAATCAATGGAATCCATCATTTTCTTTCACTCATGTAAGAGTCTTAGTGAACTTAAGACCCTCGTCCAAACTTGATAAAGGAAACCACCTCGATTGAAACTCTATTAGAACCTCATGGCAAACCCATCGACTCCAAGTATGTAAGCGGAGTTTGAAGAATTCCTTCGAAGCTAACATGTTATCCCTTACACTCCAACAATAAATTCCATTTGACCCTATTACTTTATTGGTCTAATTTGATTTATACCCCAGCATATCTAACTTTACAATTGGATTTCTTTCTTCACAAAATGATCCAGTTGTTTCAATGACATTAGAACACGGAGATTTAATCTAACCAACCATTAATTGAACGCGATTACTTAAACAAGACATCCTATCCCTTTTATTACTGGAATCTATATCTCATTAAGATTTTTTCCTACATGTGAACATCTTCCCTTAGCATTTGCATTGACCGACGCTTACTTTATAAGCGTGGGTCTTACTAGAAGTCTCAACGTGACCTCACAAATTTCCTACTGGTGAGGTTGTACTCTAACTCTATTAGACATTAAGTACACTATAGAGATAACAGAAGGTCAAATAATCGAAGCAACTCACAATCTTAAGATATGTAAACTAGGATTGGCTGGTCATAAGCTTGACATTGACCTCATGCCAGTTACACTTGGTAGCTTCGACGTAATTGTTGGCCTGGATTGGTTATCTAAAAACCGAGCCGAAATCATTTGTCGTGACAAAATTGTACGCCTTCCTCTCCCTAGTGGAGAAATTATTTCGGTCCAAGGCGAAAAGAGTGGTGCAGTCGTTGGCATCATATCCTTCATAAAAGCGCAGAAGCGCTTATGTAAAGGTTATACTACTATCCTGGCTCTTGTCCCCGAGAAACCGTCCTAAAAGAAGAAGATGGATGACATTCCGATCGTTCGTAACTTTCCAGAAGTGTTTCCCGAAGACCTACCTGGTCTTCCACCTAATCGTCAAGTCGAATTTATGATTGATTTAACACTCGGAGCAGGGCCTATTGCTCGAGAACCGTATAGACTTGCACCCAGTGAGTTACAAGAGTTGTCTACACAACTGCAAGAGTTGTAGGATAAGGGTTTTATCCGACATAGCCCATCGCCATGGGGAGCTCCAGTTTCTATTCAAAGATCGACCTTAGATCCGGTGGTCATCAGCTGAGAGTCCGAGTTGAAGACATCTCAAAAACTTCATTCAGAACTCGGTACGGCCACTACGAATTTTTAGTCATGCCATTCGTATTAACTAACGCACCAGCGGTGTTTATGGACCTCATGAACAGGGTATGTACACCTTACCTTGATCAGTTCGTCATCGTGTTTATTGATGACATCCTCATCTACTCTAAGAGCAAGGAAGAACATGAGGAGCACCTATGTCAATTCCTAAACTGCTGAGGCAAGATCAGTTGTATGCCAAATTCTCCAAATGCGAATTTTAGATTCGCGAAGTTCAATTCCTAGGGCATGTAGTCAACTAGAAAGGAATACATGTCGATCCAGCTAAAGTAGAAGCCATCAAGAATTGGGTGGCACCAACGACTCCGGTAGAGGTGCAACAATTTCTGGGATTGGCGGGCTACTACCGACGATTTATTGAAGGATTCTCAAAAATTGCTCAAACTCTCACTGCCCTAGCTTAAAAGGGTAAACCCTATAACTGGAGCGAAACCCAGGAATCAGCATTCCAACTGCTAAAACAGAAACTCTATAGAGCACCCATCCTATCTCTTCCAAAGGGAACAGATGATTGCATAGTGTATTGTGAAGCCTCCATTCAAGGTCTCGGTTGTAACATTCCTGATTTTCCGACCCTATTTTAATTTATTTAAATTAATAAAATAACGGTACATCATTAAACCTTGTACTTGTTCAAACCTGCACCTCATCAATTGTTAGCTAAACATATTTTTAATTCAAAGTTTTAGAACTCAAATCACGTGGTAACACCTCCTAGAGTTTACTCAGTTATATGCAATTAACCTCTATACAAGTAACTGTTTTATACAAAAATGTCAAAACTAAAGTTACAAGGACTAAAGTTGAGAAATAACAAGAAACCCTTAGTAAGCACGGTCGCGTCTCGTCCTAGCACGGTCGCGCCAAGTGTTTCGGCACGGTCGCGCGACTTGCTTCGGAACGATCGCGCCCGGTGTCTAGGCACGGTCGTGCCTATCTTGGCACGGTCGCGCCTGCGTACCAGTTGAAACGTAATTGTGACTTTAATCACCCGATCGTTTGAATTCAAAACCGTTTTACGTTTTATTCTCATTAACCAAGAAAATAATACTACCAATTATTCCCTTTACGATCAATTAATCCAGAATTCGTTTAGCCTCAAAGGATTTTATCTCAAGGCCACAAATCCTCTCTACAATCCGAATGCTCTCGAGCAATCCATCACTATACGATATACTACCCTCTCTGGAACAACCGAAGCCATTGAAGCAGTCGGAGTTGCAGCAGAAGGCACCGGAGACCACTCCTGTCATCGTCGGAAATCGTCCCTACCCTAGGCCATCAATTTATCGTCTTGCAGGGTAATCGAAACCTTCTAAACTATCTATTTATTCTTTAGATCAAAAGCCCTAATTCAATTTCGGCTTTCAATATCGAAATCTACTCGAACCCGAAACCGTATTTTCATTTAAAATAGTTTAACCGAATCCGGTTCTAAACATGTTTTAAACACAATTAACATGTACCAAAAGACTCATAAGAACCTTGTTAATTAAAGCCCTATGCATTCCAGTTCTATAAATATAAAAATCATTCAATTCGTTCTTGTTTTGAAAGAGACACGGTTGCGCTAATCATCTAGCGCGGTCGTGCCTCGGGAGACGCGGTCGTGTCAACTTCCAGTGCGGTCGTGCCTCCTTCTCAGACCTAGTCATGATCGTTGGCTAGACCTGGTCGTGCCCTTGAAGCATAGACACGGTCGTGCCTGTCTAAGGCTCGGTCGTGCCTAGTGATTTGGCCAGTTGTCCTCTGTTTGACCAACACGGTCGCGCCCCGTCCTGAACGGTCGCGCCCGACCAAGCACGATCGTGCCCTTCCCAGGCACGGTCGTGTGTGTTGGCAGAATGTTTATATTTTTATATTTTTAAAACAATTTATATTCCAGAGTTGTTTTTAAAATAAAAGTAATTAAATTTATAAATCTGTATTACCTTTATTTAGAAAAGATCAAATGTTTAATCTTAAAATAAAAGAGAATTATTTAAAGTCCAACATTTAATTCATAAACCCTACACTTAATAATATTTTAATGTCTAAGTTACACTTTATAAATAAATGAATAGAGTAATAATTATTTATTTGATTTATATTTGAACAAAAGCATCTATTTAGTTATACTTAAATACATCTAATACTTACATCATTTTCATAAACAATAATTATCTAATTTACTTATTTAATTATTTCAAACTCAAACCTTATTCAAAATATTCTAAAAATATTCATTTCAAATCTTCCATTTTATACAATACTTTCAAGTACCAATCACTAACTTTATCCAATTCAACCTTAGACTTAGACTTAGACTATTGTGCATTATTAATGCAATATACATTACACTCTAGGTTAACATTGTGCAATACAAGGATCACATTACTATCTAGTATCTCGTGTTAGCTACGCCTTCGATACAAGTAAGTATACATAGCCCCTTTTACTCTTTTACATTTTTGGGGTGAAACATGAACACTATTCAACTTACATGTTTACATTTACGCAAACAACACAAGTACAAATCCTATTTACATTCATGTGTGCAATTTGAGCTTTATGCCCGAGGGATAGGCATGCTAACCTTTTGTATGCGATTATGTGCAATCATTAACTTTTCAAGCCGACGGTTTTCAATGATAGATCTATTGAGTCTGACAAACCCACCCAGGTGCGCGGTGATTGAAACCGACAACACAATTTTTGCATGCTAGTTACAAAGGTTTGATTGTACTTGGTTACACAATAGCTGCTCCCCATAAACGCCTTATTTATCATGTTATGTAAAGGATTTGGTTTACAAGTTATATGTTACCTATATACAAACCTGTGTTATACTCACCAACTTTTTAGTTGACCTTATTTTATTCATGTTTCAGGTGCTTTCATATGAGCTAGATCAAGACATGCTACACATAGGCTTTAGACCTAGTTAATATTAAATCAAAGACAAATTGTATTTCATTATGTACTTTGAACTTGTTTCATGTTTGTTTGAATGGAAATGGATTTAATATATTACAATCTAGTCAACCTTGTGCTCGTGGACAGTCTACATGTCCCGCCCCGATGATTCCGCCGTCGGTTGGGGTGTGACAGATTGGTATCAGAGCCTTGGTTATAGGGAACTAGGTTATTAGACACTCTTGACCTAGGCTATAACTTTAGGACACCCATACAATGCCATGCTACTACATGTTACATTATCAATACATGTGTGATTATTTTTACATGCTATCCTAAGTATTTACACTACCTGATACAATACATAATGACTTATGTGTCACACTACTTGATAACTCTTGTACTTACACTCATTACTACCTACATGCTACATGATTATTAACCTATGTGAATATTTTTACATATTATACTATATGATTACATCACACGATACAATACCCAATAGTTTATGTGTCACGTTACCTGCCCACTTCTTCTTCTATTCATAGCTACCTACATAATTTATTAAAACACTATCCTAATTTTAACACACACACATACGCACCAAAATTATTCATACACCTTTGGACCCAAATACATGATACCATCACCCTTTATGAGCAAAGACTTAAACTATTGGGCCTAATACCCACCAATAATAAACCAAGAAGCCCATCTATACTCCAAGAAGAAGAAGCCCGCTGAAAAGCAAAAACATTACTCTTGGGCCTCAAGGCCCAGTCCACAACAATTCTCATCATGACCATGAGCCCAATAATGGTATTATTAAATACATGATGGCTGGAAGAGTGTGTAGACCCATGAGAAATTATGGCTAAGGAAAGATAGGGTACTTAAGTGTGACTTATTGACCCACCCCTCTTTCCTGGGAATTCTCCTCAGGGATACACTACTTATAGGTCAAGTGTACTCCTAAAATACTATTGTGAAGACTCGGCGTTATGACTAGTCAAACTCTAAACCTACGAGAACTCCTATATTTGACACTCAGTATTTTATTATCGCTTACAACCTTTCCATTTCTTCCTGCTAAGCATGGACCCCTACTGTCCTACCTCCCCGGTATACCGTCCCGAAGAAGATTCTGATTGGGAAGAAGACACCGGATCACCCGTACATCGATCACCAACACCCGCAGCTGCTAGATCAAGGTTTGATGTAAGGGTAGACTGGATTAGGAACACTGACCCGAGACTTCGAACACCTGGATCACCCGTACCCATAAACCCGTATCATACACCTCATCCCCACAATCAACTACCACTCCCACTAAGAGACCCATATCTAATGCCCGACCCGTATTACTCTAATCCTTGAGTAAGGCATACCATGGCACCCCCTGGTGTTATGGGAATTCCAACCAATGACTTCCATCAATATGTAAGAAATTCAGAATTCGAGAGGCAAAGGATAGAGCAGGGAGTAATACACGACTTGCAAAGACAAAGAATGGATAGCCTAGCAAACCAATTAGGATACCAAAAGGAGTTAATCTCCACCCTCGAAAAAAAAATACAAGATCATCGCACGGAGACCGCCAGAACTGAAGCCAGATCTACTACTCGAATGACTATAGCGGTGCTCATCTTGGCTATTATCTTCTTCCTAGTGGAAAGATACAAGAGACGTTAGAAGAGGCTTCTACTGATTTCCTTTAAATTTTTGATTTGAGAACCATTTCCCTATGTTTTTAATAATGTTTAACATTTCAGCATCTAGTCAATTCCATATATTTCAACTCCACAGTTATTGTTCATTGATTTGACCCGTGGAGCGTAAATTACACCTGTTATATTTTCGTCAAACTTTCTCAAATATCACTTCTTTCATTCAACATGATTTAGTACATTACCAACAACCTCTTTCATAAATAAATCATCCTATTTTGTGATTTAAACAAAACATCCCTATCTTGTTTAACAAAATGTTTATTGAAATTTTTATATAATATCAAAAACATAAATTTTCCATAAAACTTTTTCACCTAATAAGGAAAGTAATGCAATCAATTTTATAAAAATATTTTTAAAACTGATAAATAATTATGATTTTTCCTCATTAAAGTAAATATTTCTAAACTTTGGTTAAATTAATATGCTCCTACTTGTTTAGCCAATAGTCGAAAATTTAAATTAAAAATATTTTCTCATAAATTGCATATTCATTTAAAATATGCGATTCAATGATTTCACAACTTTATATATCTACAACAAAAAAAAAACAATTTCCCACTTTCTATGTTCAAACAAAGACCCGTATTTGTAAACACAAATTCCAGAATATTTCCAAAACCTCCTCGTTACCTTTCACTCGACGCTTCAAGAGACGATCCATATCGCGTAAACGTTAACCTTTCCCACCAACCTCAATGAGATTTGAGGACTTGAACCTAACTACCACATTATGCAAGAACGCCAAACAACACGTTTGTCCGCAGCACTCGATCACATGCAAGACCCGTTAATACACATCGCACGCGAAGTTCAATACTCATGTATACACGTTCACAATATATTCAACGCAATCTCATGGTACATGAAACTCAATTATCCTCAATATATCCAATTCTACACAAACTACATAATACATGAAACTAGTTTGCCTACAAATCACAATTTGCTCGATTGATCACGTAATGCACGAAACATGTTTACATGCAATACATATGCTACTGGATTGAGCACATGATACACGAAACTTAGTTGTTTGCAATATATGTTATACATAAGAATTGCTTCATTGATACATAATTCTAGATTGACCACACTATACATGAAACTCATTTGGTTACAAAGCACTTTATACTAAACGGTGTACATTATACAAAATACATGATGCTAAGTTGCTAACACTATACATGAGATCCATTTCCTACAATACACATAATACTATGTTGTATACATTACACATTAGAGCTTTTTGATTTACAAAATACAAGACGCTAAATTATTTACGCTATATATGAGACCTATTTGATTACAAACTACGTGACACTAGATCATACATGAGACTTGTGTGCTTACTATATACTCGAAACAAAATTTGCTTACAACTATTGCAATGGATTGATTACATTATACACAAGACATGGTCATGCACTTTGTACACCAAAGTTGAAGACCATAATACATTGAAACGACTAGGGGTTTGACGTATTCTTATTCAAACACGAGCAAACTAAGAAACTTTAAGTGTTACTACTTTACTACTCTTTAGTTGCGAACTGACCTGATTAGGGACTTAGTTACTTGTTAGCGACTTTCTATGTGTAAACAATAGACATGATCATAGCGAAATTGTGCCCCCTTACCCACACACAACGAAACAATCTATACGGACCATACGATGATTTGAATAATTACGGGTGCACACGGAATTATGAAAATCAGCGCATGGAAACTATTGTGAAATTTTGTCGTGTGTTGTGACCTAAAACTTATCATGATGTGTAACAACGAAACGGATGTAATGTGACGAGGGCATGGTGGATACGCCGATGGTACTTCCTATATATAAGTGTCCTATCATATTATCAGGAGTAGCGTTGTTCGTGTCACGTGAAGTTTTGACCTAGACCAATGTTTATGAAATCTTTTACCCACTAACAATTTTGAGCACGTTAGACTACATCTTACACAAACTCAACATTTCAAAATCTCATCAAATTTGTTCCAAGTAATACATCTTACATTTAGAATTCAAATTGCTATTCGACAATCTTCTCCTTAAGTCCATTTCAAAAACTAAATTCATTCCTGATTTTCCGACCCTATTTTAATTTATTTAAATTAATAAAATAACGGTACATCATTAAACCTTGTACTTGTTCAAACCTGCACCTCATCAATTGTTAGCTAAACGTATTTTTAATTAAAAGTTTTAGAACTCAAATCACGTGGTAACACCTCCTAGAGTTTACTCAGTTATATGCAATTAACCTCTATACAAGTAACTGTTTTATACAAACATGTCAAAACTAAAGTTACAAGGACTAAAGTTGAGATATAACAAGAAACCCTAAGTAAGCACGGTCGAGTCTCGTCCTAGCACGGTCGCGCTAAGTGTTTCGGCACGGTCGTGCGTCTTGCTTCGGAACGATCGCGCCCGGTGTCTAGGCACGGTCGCGCATATCTTGGCACGGTCGAGCCTGCGTACCAGTTGAAACGTAATTGTGACTTTAATCACCCAATCATTTGAATTCAAAACCGTTTTACGTTTTATTCTCATTAACCAAGAAAATAATACTACCAATTATTCCCTTTACGATCAATTAATCCAGAATTCGTTTGGCCTCAAAGGATTTTATCTCAAGGCCACAAATCCTCTCTACAATCCGAATGCTCTCGAGCAATCCATCACTATACGATATACTACCCTCTTTGGAACAACCGAAGCCATTGAAGCAGTCGGAGTTGCAGCAGAAGGCACCGGAGACCACTCCTGTCATCGTCGGAAATCGTCCCTACCCTAGGCCATCAATTCATCGTCTTGCAGGGTAATCGAAACCTTCTAAACTATCTATTTATTCTTTAGATCAAAAGCCCTAATTCAATTTCGGCTTTCAATATCGAAATCTACTCGAACCCGAAACCGTATTTTCATTTAAAATAGTTTAACCGAATCCGGTTCTAAACATGTTTTAAACACAATTAACCTATACCAAAAGACTCATAAGAACCTTGTTAATGAAAGCCCTATGCATTCCAGTTCTATAAATATAAAAATCATTCAATTCGTTCTTGTTTTGAAAGAGACACGGCCGCGCTAATCATCTAGCGCGGTCGTGCCTCGGGAGACGTGGTCGTGTCAACTTCCAGCGCGGTCGTGCGTCCTGCTTAGACCTAGTCATGCTCGTGGGCTAGACCTGGTCGTGCCCTTGAAGCATAGACACGGTCGTGCCTGTCTAAGGCACGGTCGTGCCTAGTGATTTGGCCAGTTGTCCTCTGTTTGACCAACACGGTCGCGCCCCGTCCAGAACGGTCGCACCCGACCAAGCACGATCGTGCCCTTCACTGGCACGGTCGTGTGTGTTGGCAGAATGTTTATATTTTTATATTTTTAAAACAATTTATATTCCAGAGTTGTTTTTAAAATAAAAGTAATTAAATTTAAAAATCTGTATTACCTTTATTTAGAAAAGATCAAATGTTTAATCTTAAAATAAAAGAGAATTATTTAAAGTCCACCATTTAATTCATAAACCCTACACTTAATAATATTTTAATGTCTAAGTTACACTTTATAAATAAATGAATAGAGTAATAATTATTTATTTGATTTATATTTGAACAAAAGCATCTATTTAGTTATAATTAAATACATCTAATACTTACATCATTTTCATAAACAATAATTATCTAAATTACTTATTTAATTATTTCAAACTCAAACCTTATTCAAAATATTCTAAAAATATTCATTTCAAATCTTCCATTTTATACAATACTTTCAAGTACCAATCACTAACTTTATCCAATTCAACCTTAGACTTAGACTTAGACTATTGTGCATTATTAATGCAATATACATTACACTCTAGGTTAACATTGTGCAATACAAGGATCACATTACTATCTAGTATCTCGTGTTAGCTACGCCTTCGATACAAGTGAGTATACATAGCCCCTTTTACTCTTTTACATTTTTGGGGTAAAACATGAACACTATTCAACTTACATGTTTACATTTACGCAAACAACACAAGTACAAATCCTATTTACATTCATGTGTGCAATTTGAGCTTTATGCCCTAGGGCTAGGCGTGCTAACCTTTTGTATGCGATTATGTGCAATCATTAACTTTTCAAGCCGACGGTTTTCAATGATAGATCTATTGAGTCTGACAAACCCACCCAGGTGCGCGGTGATTGAAACCAACAACACAATTTTTGCATGCTAGTTACAAAGGTTTGATTGTACTTGGTTACACAATAGCTGCTCCCCATAAACGCCTTATTTATCATGTTATGTAAAGGATTTGGTTTACAAATTATATGCTACCTATATACAAACCTGTGTTATACTCACCAACTTTTTAGTTGACCTTATTTTATTCATGTTTCAGGTGCTTTCATATGAGCTAGATCAAGACATGCTACACATAGGCTTTGGACCTAGTTAATATTAAATCAAAGACAAATTGTATTTCATTATGTACTTTGAACTTGTTTCATGTTTGTTTGAATGGAAATGGATTTAATATATTACAATCTAGTCAACCTTGTGCTCATGAACAGTCTACATGTCCCGCCCCGATGATTCCGCCGTCGGTTGGGGTGTGACATCGGTTGTGTGTTAATGCAACATGAGAAGGTTATCGCATATGCTTCCCGACAATTGAAAATTCATGAGAAGAACTACACGACCCATGACTTGGAATTGGGAGCTGTAGTTTTTGCACTGAAAATCTGGAGACATTACTTGTACGGTACCAAATGCATCATCTATACCGATCACACGAGTCTTCAGCACATCTTCGAACAAAAAGAGTTGAACATGCGACAATGTCGTTGGATCAAACTTCTGTACGACTATGAATGTGCTATCAAGTATTATCCGGGCAAAGCTAACGTGGTAGCCGATGCCCTAAACTGGAAAGAATCTAAACCTAGACGAGTCCAAGCATTACAACTCACTATTAATACTGGATTACCTAATCAAATCCGTAGTGCTCAACTCGAAGCACTTAAAGAGAAAAAACCTACCGTTGGAATCCACGCGTGGTATGGAGAAACAACTTGAGGTCAAATCAGACGGTATTCGCTACTTCGTAGAGCGAATATGGGTTCCAGTCTACGGGAACTTAATGGAACTTATAACGGATGAAGCTCACAATTCTCGGTACTCTATTCATCCTGGTTCCGACAAGATATACCATGACCTAAAGGTACTATATTGGTGGCCGAAGATGAAAGCTGATATAGCCACCTACGTGAGCAAGTGCCTGACTTGCTCAAAGGTCAAAGTGGAATACTAAAAGCCTTCTGGTTTACTACAACAACCAGAGATCCCAATGTGGAAATGGGAGCAAATTTCCATGGACTCTATCACCAAACTACCCCGAACTTCTAGCGGATACGACACCATCTGGGTGATCGTAGATCGTTTGATAAAATCCGCTCACTTCCTGGTAATCAAAGAGGCTGACAAGAAAAGCTAACTCGTATTTACGTGAAAGAAGTAGTCTCTCAGCACGGAGGGCCAATTTCAATCATTTCTGATCGAGACGCTCGATTCACCTCACGTTTCTGGCAATCGTTACAAAAACCTCTAGGCACGCACCTAGATATGAGCACGACATACCATCCTCAAACAGATGGCCAGACTGAACGCACTATTCAAACCCTAGAGGATATGCTACGAACTTGTGTGATTGATTTCGCTAATAGTTGGGAAACTCACTTGCCTTTAGTGGAGTTCTCCTACAATAACAGTTATGACACTAGCATCAAAGCAGCACCATTCGAGGCATTATATGGATAGAAATGTCGATCACCTATTTGTTGGGCTGAAGTTGGGTATAGCCAACTTACGGGTCCTGGACTTGTGTTCGAAACCTCAGAGAAAATCATTCAAATTCGAAATCGTATGGTGGCAGCCTACGACCGTTAAAAGAGCTATGCTGATAAACGTCGGAAACCATTAGAATTTCAAGTATGCGACATGGTCCTACTGAAAGTCTCACCTTGGAAAGGTGTAATTTGTTTTGGGAAACGAGGCAAACTAAATCCTCATTACGTTAGACCGTTCAAGATATTAAAGAGAATTGACCCAGTAGCGTATCAACTGGACCTACCTGAAGGACTGAGTGGTGTACACGACGTCTTTCATGTCTCAAACTTGAAGAAATGTCTAGCAGACAGACACTCGTAGTTCCCCTTGAGGAACTACAAATCGACGAACAACTACGCTTCATTGAAGAACCGGTAGAAATCATGGATAGGGAAGTCAAAATGCTAAAACACATTAAAATCTCTATTGTCAGAGTTCGTTGGAACTCGAAACGCGGACCGGAATTCACATGGGATCGCGAGGATCAGATGATCCGCAAGTATGCTCATCTGTTCAAGCACTCCACGTCAAACACTTAAGGTACTATTTAATTTTCAGGACGAAAATTCCTTCAAATAGGGGATGATGTGACACCCAGAAAATTTCTTTTATTCTAATTTTCGAGACGAAAATTCTTTCAACTAGGGGATGATGTGACATCCAGCATTTTTAGGTTAACTCCGTTAGCAAAATCCCATTATCTTACTCTGAATCAGTTAGCCTAGTTAACTCAGTTACAAACCACACGGACCTTTTCTGCCAAAATTCAAACTTAAGTACATGAAACCACAGGGACTAAATCCACAATTAACTCAATTTTGATTTTGTTGACTTCTAAAAGTCAAACTTCTTGTTCTTGAGCATAAATTCTCATGCCTAACCGAAATCTGTTTGAATTGGTAACTGAAAACACATTAAACACCATTAACGAGCATCATTAGGACTTTAATCATCGACATTGATTTGAATTAAACCAATTTATGATAATTCAAGTTGTAGGATCGGTGTTTTACAAGATGGTTCTGTTTAGTTGAGATTGGCGGAAACAATCACAACTATGCAATGTAAATAAGAAACAGTGATAATACTAATAAATGCAAAGTGTATTAATCTTCAATGTTTACAAGTTAGAGAGAAAACTCTAAGGAAGCACACTTGTACAATGAAAAGATACAATACGTATAAAAGAACTTAGAATCAAGACAGACCTTTGATTCTAAGTATCAGTTCAAACATAAGTCGTTGATCCTTGATAGTTACAAGTTACAGTACAATTGGTAGACAGCTAAAAGACAAACTGCAGTAAACAGTATGAATCAGGTCAAAAGTCTTCTTAGGAATCTTTGCAGGAGACTTTAGAAGTAGTATGTAGAGATTGAGACTGGTGGCTACAAAATTCTCTAAGTATAGATGTTGTGGACTCCACAACTTTGATGCTGCCTTACAATGTTACTGCTGATAGAGAAATTGTTCCGGATAGCTATGTTCTCCTGTTGATAAACATCTATGCTACGGATTGCCTTATCTACTGAAGTCCAAAGTTGCTGCTGATAGGCAAATCATCAGCAGCTTTGACTTTACTACTGACACCTTTTGCTGAAACACTAACACACTTATCAACAGAAGGAATGTTATTGGTGCATATGACAAAAGACAATGCTCCTATTCTTATTTGTCCTGAAATGATTACGGAGAAGACCTTAGTTTTGTTGTTGTCTTTTCATTACAAAAGTCTTTTCACTACAGTTGTCTTTTAGCTACTTATTTTTATGTTGTAAACCAATTGAAGTGTAACTTGAAACTGTCAAAGATCAATGGCTTGTGTTTGATCTGATCCTTAGAATCAAGGGTCTGTCTTGATTCTAAGTTCCTTTATATGTATTGTATCTTTTCTTTTTTACAAGTTTGCTTCCTTAGAGTTTTCTCTGTAAACTTGTAAACATTGAAGATTAATACACTTTGCATTTATCAGTATTATCTTTTTTTTCTTGTTTACATTGCATAATTGTGATTGTATCCGCCATTCTCAGCTGAACAGAACCATCTTGTAAATCACCGATCCTACAAGTGGTATCAGAGCTTTGGCTCTCAGATTAAACAAACTAATACTTGTTTAAATCACTATCTGGTTGTGGTATCTCTTTGCTGCTAAACCATCTATCCATAGTATGGCATAGAATACTGGATTTGATGATGTTAGAAGCTTTCACGAAGCACCAAGACTGGTGTCTGGAAAAGATTATGATATGTGGAAGAAAAGAATGGAAAGTTTCTTCTACTACCAAGAATATGGAATGTGGAGGTCCATAATTGATGGTCCATATGTGCCTATGGTGGCTTCTGCTGACTCTGGAGGTCCATCTGTTCCTAAAGAAGCCTCCAAATATTTTGAAGAAGACGTCAAGAAGATGGAGGTAGATTTTAAAGCTCTGGGAGCTATACAGATGTGCTAGCTAAATGAAGTTTTTCATAACTTTAGAGAATACAAAACTACCAAAGAGCTATGGGAGGCTCTTGAAAAGATATTCGCTGGTTCTAAAGAAGTGAAAGAAAATAGAAGAGACATTCTAAAGCAACAGTATGAAAACTTTGTCTACAATGATGGTGAGTCTCTTACCACTCTATTCAACAGGTACACCTATCTTGTGGGAGAGCTACAGTGCTCTAAAGTAAAGCTGGAGAATGAAGACATTCTCAAAAAGTTTGTTAGATCTCTTCCAAGTTGCTGGACACTCTACACGGTGTCAATCAGAAGAACTGAAAACTGAAGACTCTCCAAATGACTGAGATGTTTGGTATGCTGAAGACATATGAGCTAGAAATGATTTAAGCTAAAGAAAGAAGCTTAGGTCATTCATCCTCATCCTCATCAACCACCACTTCCTCTACACTACACTCTAACCACTCACTTCCAAGTTCAAGTAACTACTATTCTCCCATTATCACCCATCCACAAACTCCCAACTCACAAACTAGCAACTCACCTTTTCTTCTTGAAGCCCCACCTCAAAATAACTCTGCTGCATTTGTCTCTGAAAACCCAAGCAATATGTCATTTATCAAAGAAGATCTGGAGTATTTCCATCCAGATGATTGAGAAGAAATGGACATACAACACTCTTATGCTATGTTATCTCTTAGAGCTAAAAGGTTCTACTCTAGAACTAGAAGACCCATTCCAAGAAACAACTCTAACACTAGAGTTGGGTTGGACAAAAGCAAGATAAGATGTTACAACTGTAACCAACTTGGTCACTTTGCTAAAGAATGCAAGGCATCAAAGGCAAACCCAGCTGCTACACAACCAAGACAAGCTCATCATGGTCAAGCAAATCAAGGCAACACTCCAGCTGCTCAAACTGCAGCATGTGTAACTCAACATGTTGGAACAACTTATCTTGACTGGAACTTTCAGCTTGAAGATCTTCCTGCCAACAAACAAGCTCTCATGGCAGACACAACAGAGATACCACCTCAGGTATGTGAACACCTCAGCTCTCAAAATTGCATTGATAAGGTTCAAGGATATAGAAAGCATAACCAAAATATTATAGATCAAAATGAAGAGTTTCATCAAATGAAATCTGAATTCAAAAAGGTTGAAAATAATTACAAAGAAAAGATAAATTGTCTAAAGAAAGAGATTTCATCATTAAAACATGAACAAACAAATCTTGAAACTCGGATTGATGATCTATTGGTTAAGTTAAAAACTACAAGCGCTGAGTTGGCAGACCAAAAAGTTCATGTTGACAAATATGAGTTTGCATCTAAAAAGTTGCAAAGACTTTTGGATGCTCAAACTCATGAGAAGGTAACTGTTGGTCTTGGGTTTCAAGCTGAAAAACCCTACAACTCCGTCCCTCCACCTACTGATTATGTAACCATCCATGAACCAAACTTCAATCTCACAAACCTTGACCATGCAAACCGAAACCATGATCATTCCAAGGAAGAATCATTTGTGCAAGACTGCAACACCTCATCTGAATCTGAGTCCACATGCTTAGAATCCACTTAAACAAGTGAAGCTCCATTACTCCCAACCAAATGAAGTACTTCTCAAAACCACCAAATCTGGTAAAGTAATCCAAACCAATTGTCCAAATCCCTTTATTCCCTCTATACCAGTACCTCAACTAACTAAACAGATCAATATTAGCTATCCTCCTGATGGAAGAAAGTTAAATATTGAAAAGGGGCAATCCTCAATCTCTACAAATCATCAAGCAAACCAACCAAGTAAGGTGTTTGACATCTGTCATGCATCTAGAGAGAGAACTCCATATGTTCAGAAAACATTAGAGGAAGCCACCTTTGAGCATAACAAAACTCATCCCTGGAATTTCAAAGACTTATTCAAAAGAAAGGACTATGTGTACTTTCAAAGGGATAAAATTGCTAAATCATGCTTTGTCTGTGGAAAATACAATCATACCCCCAACACATGCTTCTATTACCCTCAGCAGCAACGAAATCTCAAACAACAAGCTTTTGAAAAGAAAAACAAGAACAAGAAGGTAAGAAGCTATGAAGCAAGTCTAAATTCAAAAAGAAAAACCAGATCTCTTGCATCATATGTGGTGAATCAGACCACTTTGCTGCATATTGTAAATTCAATGCATTCAACCAGATCTCTCAATCAGCTTCAACTGCTGTCAAGATTTTTCCTAACCAGAAGCAAGTCTATAGAAGAACTCCAACAGAAAAACCCACTTTCAATAGAAAAGTAAAGAAGGAGAAGCTGGTGTTTGCTGAACAGTCAGCAGCAATCAAAATTGTTGTTGATCACATGAAGCCGAAAAAGATGAAAAACAAACTAAAGCTTTCAGTAGCAATCAAGTTTGCTGCTGATCAACCAAAGCCTTCAGCAGTCAAGACCGATGATGATCAGTTTAAACCATTAGCTGTCAAAGCCACATCTGCTGCTGACAGAGTAAAAAGATCTGGAAAACCTACTCAATAATGGAAAGAAAAATTAGCTCCCTCTCACAGTATTTTCTTTGGATCCATTGAATGCCAACATATTGATGATCTTGTTCTTAAAACACACTCACCCAAGTCTGCAAGCTCTTAGTTCCCTTCCTCTAACTAGATCTCTCTCATGTGTAGGGACAACCAGGTAATAATGATAACACATAGGTTATAGACAGTGGTTGTTCCAGGCACATGATAGGCAACAGATCCATCCTCTCAGATTTCAGAATGAGCATTGAAAGGTTAAACTATGTAAAAGAGAGAATGAGCTTTGATAAGGAACTGTGTCTAAAGAGAGAATGAGCATTGAAAGGTTAAACTATGTAAAAGAACTAGAGTTTAACCTCATGAGTGTGTCTCAAATCTGTGATCAGAAGCATTGGATGCTTTTCACAGATAAAGAACGTTTTGTGCTCTCCCCTGGGCTAAGAAAACCTCCTCCAGAAAAGATCTTGTTGACTGCTCAAAAAAAAAGATAACTAATATGTGCTTGACATGAACAAAATCACTCCATCTGGTAGCGTATCTTGTTTTCTGTCTAAGGTATCAGTTGATGAATCTGCTCTATGGCACAAGAGATTAAGCCATGTGAATGTGAAAACTATCAACAAGTTGGTGAAAGGAAATCTTGTCAGCGGTCTTCCTGACAAGGAATTCCAGCTTGAAGATCATTGCATTGCATGCTTGAAGGGGAAGCAACACAAGAGTTCTCACAAGCCCAACACAATGAATTCAAATGACACTCCACTACAACTGCTGCATATGGATCTTTTTGGTCCTACAAACGTCATGTCAATGGGCAAGAAGTCATATTGTTTGGTGATAACTGATGACTACACCAGATTCTCATGGGTATACTTCTTGAGAACAAAAGATGAAACAGCTGAAATTCTTAAATCCTACATTCTGAGGTACAGAATTTAAAAATCAGACCTTGAATTGTTTTTGTGAGAGCAAAGGTATTGAAATACAATACAATGCTCCAAGAACTGGGGTTGCTGAAAGAAGAAAAGAACTCTTATTGAGTCTGCCAGATCAATGCTAGCTGACTCAAAACTGCCTCTCATATTCTGGGCAGAGGCAGTTAGCACAGCTTGTTATGTGCAAAATAGAGTTCTCATTCTCAAGCCTCTCAACAAAACACCTTATGAGCTGTGGTTCAAAAGAGTTCCCTACATTGGATTCTTGAAACCCTTTGGATGTCCATGTACCATTCTTATCACTAATGGAATTCTTCCAAAGTTTGGTGCAAAATCAGATGAAGGATACTTTGTGGGATATTCCTCACAGTCCAAGGCTTATAAAGTATTCAATTCCAGAACAAGAATAGTTGAAGAATCAGCAAATGTGGAATGTAGGGGACACATTCCATGTGAAAAGGGGAAAGGGCCAGACTGGCTGTTTGATATAGACTCATTTTCACAAATATTTGAGCATCTCATCTTCTCAAATATGGAGTCTACCTCTTCCATAAAGCAAGCATCTACATCAAATGATGACTACAGATTAGGCTTCAATGGTCCATTTATAAGAATCAAAATACCATCCATTGATCCTCCATATGTTGTTAATGCTATTGAAGCCAGTGAATCCAGAACAAGCAACTCAAATGTCACCAGCAACAATCTTTCTGACATTGAAAATCATGACAAGGATATTGCATCTGATGCTGCTGATACTAACGATGATGTTGATGCTGCTGATACTAACGATGATGTTGATGCTGCTGATGCTGCTGATACTACTGATGCTGCTGATGCTGCTGACAACTTACCTGCAGATGCTGTTGTTGTTGAAGACACTTCTGCAAACAATCCTATTAACAATCATCATCTTCCTGATCAAAATCAAAGCAATCTTGACCATGGAATACAATTGGATGTTGTTCCCGCACAAAGAATTAACAAAGAACATCCCTTAGAAAATGTCATTAGTCAAGTTCAACAAGGAGTTCAAACTAGAAGCAAGACTCATGAAGCTAATATCTGTCTATACTCCTGTTTTCTGTCTCAAGTTGAACCAAAGAAGATAGATGAAGCTTTGCAACACAGCAGTTGGATTGAAGCAATGCAAGAAGAGTTGCTGTAATTCAAAAGACAAGAGGTGTGGACCCTGGTTGATCTTCCACCTGGCCAGACTGTTATAGGCACACGGTGGGTCTTCAGGAATAAGCAAAATGAAAGAGGGATTGTAATTAATAACAAAGCCAGACTTGTGGCTCAGGGATACACTCAGGAATAAGGAATTGCCTATGATGAAGTCTTCGCTCATGTTGCCAGACTGGAGGCTATTAGAATCTTCCTAGCATATGTTGCATCCAAAAGATTTACTATTTATCAGATGGATGTCAAGAGTGCCTTTCTATATGGGAAGATTGGTGAGGAAGTATATGTCAGACAAACTCCAGGCTTTGTAGATCTCTCACATCCAAACAAAGTTTTCAAACTAGACAAGGCTCTATATGAACTACACCAAGCCCCAAGAGCCTTGTATGAGACTTTGTCAGGTTATTTGCTCAACAAGAATTTCAGAAGAGGTGCCATTGTTCAGACATTGTTTATCAAAGATGAAGGGGGAGAAATTATATTGGAACAAATCTATGTAGATGTCATCATCTTTGGATCAACAAAGAAGAAATTATGCAAAGACTTTGAGATTCTAATGCACTCAAAGTTTGAAATGAGTTCAATGGGTGAACTAAATTTATTTTTAGGTCTCCAAGTCAAAAAAGTTTCAAATGGAATCTTCATCAGCCAATCCAAATATATCAAAAGTATCTTGGAAAGACTCAAACTGGTTGATTGCTCTGCTGCAAGAACTCCAATTCAAGTGCATCATCAATTGTCTCCTGACAAAAATGGCCAAGACACTGATCAACATCAGTACAAGGCAATGATTGGATCTCTCATGTATCTAACTGCTTTAAGACCATATATTATGTTTGCAGTATGCTAATGTGCAAGATTTCAAGCAGCTCCAAAAACCTCACATCTCCAAGCTGTCAAGAGAATCTTTAGATACCTAAAGAAGCCCCAATACTTGGGCTATGGTATTCTAAGAATGAAAAATTAAATCTATATACATACACTGACAGTGACTATGGAGGATGCAACTTGGACAAAAAGTCCACATCAGGAGGATGCCAATTTCTGGGAGGAAGATTGATTTCCTGGTAATGCAAGAAGCAAACATGTGTGTCAACATCTACAGCAGAAGCAGAATACATTGCAACTTCCAGTTGCTGTGCACAAGTCATCTGGATACAGAATCAAATGTTGGACTATTGAATGACTTTCATTGCAACTCTCATTCACATTGACAACAAGAGTGCCATATCAATTAAAAAATCCTGTGCAGCACTCCAAGACAAAACACATTGAAATCAGGTATCATTTTATTAGAGATCAAGCTGAGAAAAGAAGAATTATTTTAACCAAAGTTTATACAAATGAGCTGTATGCTGACTTATTCACAAAATCCTTTAATGAATCTAGATTCAGATATCTAGTTGAATCCATTGGCATGATGAACTTTGATTAAAATCTTTCTCTAAAAATATTTTAAAATAAATGTGTTTGTCTTTATCTTGTTGTAAATAAAGTCTTTTGAAAAATAAATGATCAGCAGCAAAACATTTTTACTACTGACAGGTTTAATCCTCAGCAGCAAAGATTTTGCCACTGGCTGCTTTAAGTTATCAGCAAGAACAAGTTTGACCTAACCTTCCATCTTTTCTCCCTCTCTCCCAAGCATTCAAAGCTTCCCCACACTTAACCAAATTTTAAAAGCTTCATCCTTCCCTCCAAACCTCACCAAAATGGCAAACATTGACATC
This sequence comes from Smallanthus sonchifolius, assembly GCA_023525975.1. Lineage (NCBI taxonomy): Eukaryota > Viridiplantae > Streptophyta > Magnoliopsida > Asterales > Asteraceae > Smallanthus > Smallanthus sonchifolius. Next base: position 69,316,632 of record CM042025.1, read on the forward strand.
AATAACCCTGATAACAAGTTCACAACTTACCATAATTTAACGGCATATCTTGTTAAGGGTAAGAAATCAGAAGGGTTCGATGATATGATCGACTTTCTGTGTCGATCAAAATTACACTTTGCTCTGACCGTTAACCCCAAAATCTATACATCCCATATGAAAAGATTTCTGGAATTATGCCGTCTTCTCTACCGAACATGGGACTCCCCAAATCAAAGACAAGGTAGACGGCAAAGACATCACCATTACAGAAGCTACACTCAGAAAACATCTCAAGCTTCAGGACGAGGGTGCAGCCAACTCATACACCAAAACTGAGTACATGAGGACCTTTGTATCCATAGGGTACACTGGAAATCAAGATGAATACACAATCAAGAAGGCACTGATGGGTCCTCCATGGAAGTTCTTGTGCCACACTCTTCTACAATGTATATCTCAGAAGAAGAATGGATGGCATCAACTGAACTCTACTCTTGCCTCTGCTGTTCATGGTATGGTCACTGGCCAAGGTTTCAATTTCTCTCATTTGATTTTTGAAGGTTTAATATACAACCTTCAGGAAGGAGCAAAACAAGCATTCTACATGTACCCTAGATTCTTGCAGGAATTTTTAACCAGGAATTAAAAGATCTTTCAAAACCTGCAAGAGTCTACCTGATTGGGGGGCATAAAACTAATATTTTTAAAAGTATGAGAACTGTTTCAAAAAGGTTCTCAAGGGTCAATGTTCCATTATTATCTACAATGATGAACATACAAATTACCCAGGGTGACAGCTCAGCAGTCCCAGCTGATACTGATCCCACACCCTCCACTTCACAGCTTGAACACACCACTGTTGCCCTTGATCGAACTCCTGTGCAACCTTGTCACACCCCCAAATTTATTTACTTAATAATAAATAAATTAATCCAGGTTGCAACGATTGGTAACATTACACAACAGCGAAAGCTAAAATAAAGATATCTAAAGTATCAAACACTTTTACAAATACTAACAATATATAATACATTGATCTAAATCCACCTAGAACAAAATGGGCGTGAGGTTCAAGAATAATGCTTCATCGACTTCTAGGGTTTAATCCAATTGGTTAACCTATTCCAACCGTGCCATAGCTATGTGTTACCTGAAAAACATACTTAAAAATGTTAACACGAAGGTTGGTGAGTTCACAGGGTTAGCTGTCTCGATGTAAATCAATTTTCCCTGAAAACATTGATATAGTGTACATGGCCATAATATAAAACCGTTTTCCTCGAAAACATGTGGTGACTTCAGAGTCATAAGGTGAAGACATTGAAAAAATGTACCTGGCCATAATATGAAACCGTTTTCCCCGAAAACCTTGAAAATGTCTTCATGGGCTTAATATAGAACCGTTTTCCTCGAAAAAAATTGATGACCTCATCGTCATAAAGTGAGTCGTTTTCCCAATGGAAACGTGTAAATGAGTTTATACCCGTGTTAAGCCCTCTTTGATGATAGCCAAAACAAGTAACGGTTTCATGTGTATATGATAAACAAAACAAGTAATGTTGACCCATCCGTAAACTAGCTAGGAATATGAATAATATGTACATACATGAGGCATAACCAAACCATGACACAGGTGTTTTGCCCCTCACTCGTACCTCACGAGCAAATGTTTGAACACTATGCGGTCATTTGGCCAGAGGGACCCATGGTTAGCGCGACTAACCATGACCGGGGCTGTCAATCCCAATAGTACTATCCATAGAATCCCAGGCTAATCTATAGCTAATGATTATAAATATGATGGTCAGGGGACTTTCAGCGCTCTATATGTGTTAACTCATGCAAACATAAAGGTCGGGTCTTGTTTTCTTGTTATTATACAAAAAGTAGTTGTAAATATACTTCGTGTTCTTCAAACGTATCAAGTAAATATGTTTCAGGTTTTCAAACGTGTAAAGCAAGTATGTTTCTCCCCCGATGTTTCTAAAACATTTAAAAAATAAAGAGGGGCCGTGAACTCACCTGAATTTCCTCTGTACCGTGAATTTCAATTAATGATGTTCGTCGGCCTTGTTCCTACCCACTTTCTACAAAAGAAATTATATACTATTGAGAATTAAGGACCAACCCGAATTTCTACATGCATATCTTAGCGTCTCACTACCGGTGTTGCTAAATGCACGTTACCATGGCGTCGACTCTCACATAGCCAACGATGATTTAGACGTCTTAACGGCTTAGAGTCTTCTAATACCTCGTATAAATGCTTATGAAACCACTGTATTATTATTGTGATGGATTTAGGATTTTGTTTCTTGAAAATGTAAGTAATGCCATCCGAAAATTGTTTTTGTCAAAAATATATTTTCTCGCGTAATGACGTACTTCTAAAATCTATTCGTTTCGTGTCGAACTTCCCCGAATCCCAAACACGTCATAGTTTGTGAACTCAGTTATGATTTTGAAAAATATATACTTTCACAAAATGCTTTCCAAAATGCTAAGTGTTATATTTTTACAAAAATTCAACATTATAACGGCTGTAATCGGAGTTGTCCCAATCGACAAAAGTTCGTTTTAAATTCCAAGATCAAATCCCATCATAACAACAATATATATTAACCCAATCCAAAAGGTGAGGACGATCGTACGAACCTATTTCACCAAAGGTTTTATTATCTATATGTATATGTCTCGTGACATGTAAATGCATGATTCAAATCATAATCCATGATTTCTTGAACAAAATTCATCTACTATATATATATATATATATATATGTATATACTTATTTGTACATATATTTTGTTATGGATGAGTTTAACCAAGCCATTAGTGATGTTAACTTAGGGTTTTTAGTCCAAATCCTTTATTTTTTTAAAAAAATATATACATACTTTTACATGTAGCCTTTTGAACTAACATGATTCATTCAACACTTCGTTTAGTGAAATAATATGATCCAAGACTTTAAATACTTTGATATACTTGTATAAAAATACTCATTTATACATCTATGTACCTCATGTATATTTTAAATTCCATAGCTTTCAAAATATATATATCTTTCCATAACTTTTAGCATAAACACTAACATAATCATGATTTTTTTTTAAAAGATTACACTAGTTTATGTATATAAACCTAGATGAATAAGATCAATATTTTAGATGATGATGATCCACTTTATGACACCATTTTTGCTTTCAAATTATGAAATCATGAACATAAAAGCATAACTTGACATCCTTGAAAATTAGAACTTGTAACTTGTAATACATATACATATCTAACGGATTTTAGTTCAAGAATCATGGGATGATCCTAAGAAAACGTGAAAGGATACAAGATTAAGAAGTATACCCTTGGCTAGATGAAGAAATGATGAAGATCCTAGAGTCTTTGAGATCTTGAGTTTACATCCAAGCAAAACGAACTCAGAATTTAAGGTGACTTTTGAGTAGGATTTTGATAGTTTTAGAAACCCAAATGACTTGTGGTTTCCATCTAAAATCAAGTTTATTAAAGTGAGAACATATAGCAAAAGTAATCACAAGGTTTGGAGTTATATATGTACCTCAAAACAAGCAAAATAAAAGAGGTATCCAGAATCGGGCTGCTCGTTGTAGTTGCCTTGTGACGGCTGTTTGGTGGCCGAATACTTCATCGATTCAAGAGATTCCAGTTGGGTTTGTTAGAGGACTCATGGAGCTTTGTTTCAAGAGAAAAATGGGGTGATTTGGCCAAGAAACGAGGGAGATATGACCATACGAAGTCGACTAAAATTTCTGTCCGAACCTGTCCAGTATTTGGGGTTTGTTTTCGGTTTCAAGGGAAAGAAAAGAGAGAGATGAACGATTTTGTGTGTGATTTGGAGTAGAAATGATTAAATGGGGGTTGTTCTTGATATTTATTAAAAGATTACATGGTCATTTTGCCTCAAAAGTCAAGACCTTGAGTGAAAGAGTGAACAAAACAAAGAAAATATTAAAGGACGTGTATGGGGGGTTGGCTACGGCTGAACCAAGAAGAAAAGGGGGGATGGGGTGTTGATTTGGTTAAATGCCCACATGTTGACTTTGTGGTTCATGTAGGATGAATGACTAGCGTCATGTTTATCCACTCAAATATACATAAGTTTTTATGTATAATAGTTAATAATAAAACTATAACTTGACCAGTTATGTATTTATGAACTAGTTAAGGTTCATATAGTATAAAAATCATGATCATATATAAGTATATATGTAAACGGATGATGACTTAAACATTTGTAGGAGAATTTATAAAATATCTAACTTATAGAGGTTTAGACGAATTTCTAAATCGTGAAACGATCGGTTTTGGTTTTCCATTGTCAATAGAATTGAATAGTATACTTGTTATGGATTTAGGAGTGATAATTAGATAAAATCCATATAAAACGACCTTTGTATGTAAGCTTGCATATTAAGTGATTAAAATTATACATTTGTAATTTCTAATATACTGATAATTCCATAAAGTTTTCCAAAGAATCTTGTAACACTTGAACATATAATTTGTATCACATTATTTTGTATGTAAATAGAATACTAAATTTTAAATCACCAATACTTGTTAATATGTCTTATATGGTATGGATCCCAATCCATAAAATTGCATTATCATAACGATCTAGTTCACAATATTCACCAAGTCTCAATCCATTATGCTTCGTAATTCACTATCTACATGAATAGTAAACTACTTGAATTTGGTGATTGTCACAAACCTACTGAGAGTGCACAGGTACAACAAATACTTACCCCAAATCTTCAAGCCTAACAGGAACAAAGGTCCCCAGTTGAGGTAGCTATACGAGGAAAAGAAAGAAGAGCAAGAAAAGTCCTTATATTCTTGGCTCAGAGGCCCGATCCTAACCCAAAAGCCCTTATCCAGATTCACAACACTCTAATGAGAACACCATAAGGGATAACCACATGATTAGGGAAACTTCCTAGGAAGGATCCTTATTAGGATCAGGACCACATCCCAGGTCCATAGAATTCCCCACTGAGCCTATACATTTTTCTTCCTCTTTGAACTTAAGTGAAGAGGCTCCTAGTCAAGATGATGTACCTTCTCCAAATACCACTATCAAGGAGGTACTGATTGACTTGGCTGCTAATGTACCAAGCCCAAGTTCATCACCCTAGAAGGTCCACTCTGGGAGTCATGAAAGAGTGGATATGGAAGGGGCTGTCACTACTTCTGGTCCATCAATTAACAGGAGGACAGTGACAACATAATTAAGACCCTAACCATGGAAACTTAAGGTGAGAATGTTTCTCTTGACACATCCTTCACTGAGATGAATCCTAGGTGCCAAGAAAACTAGGGTGATGGGGATGTAGAGGCTAGGCCTAAGTCCCCATCTAGTTCTAAGGATTCCACAATTGTGAATGAGGACAGACTGAAACTTCATAACTTGGAATTGACGGCCAGGGTGGCTATGCTAGAGGCTGAATTGTCTAAATTAAGACACCAAGTCTATATGCATGAAGCCCATCAATGCGCTACTGTGACTTCTCCTTCCCTTGTATCAGTGGGAACTCAAACAGATCTCTCTTTATGCACTGATGCAACCAAAAAAGGGGAGATAATTACTACTGAAAACGACATTGATAGTCTGGAGGATTGGATACAAGAACATGTTTCTTTCAAATAACACTATTTAAGCATGCCTTTGTTCAAGTCCATGATTTTATGCCTCCCAGAGATGAAGAGGAAGTGATATCTGAGGAATGGAAGTTAGTGACCAGGGCTGTAGATGAAGTATTCCCTGAGGAGATGGAAATTGAAGATAAAGATGAAGAAATACCTCTCTTAGTCACTATACTTCCATCTGATGCTGCTATCTCAAGACAAGCCATATCCCCTCATTTCCCACTAACTGCACATAATCTGGAGTTTGACTCCATTTTGTCATGGGGATATGATGGACTATCTCAAAGATTCTGGATTGGGTGGGAATTTGCTGGAGTCAAATCTGTTTGAAATCCTGTCCCTGCACCTGACCGAAGGTATTAAAACTTCTAAGAACCTATCTACCAGGCTTGCCATTGAAAGATTTCATGATATATATGAAGACAATATGCCTCGGTTTGAGAAGTTCCTTGAAGAAGCAAAAAGGGTGGCTTATCCAAGACTTGAGGATGTAGAAGCATAGTCCTCAAGAGCTGCAGAAGAAAGACATGAAAGGCAAAGCAAACAAATGGAGCTGATAAGAAGCAGGGTCTTAACTGAAGAACAAGTCCTATGTTTAAGAAGATTCTTGTACAATGAGGTGGTTAAAGGCCTGGAAGTTCATGGATGGTCGAGCACTGAGCCTTCAGTGTTTCAATTCTTTCTGTGTGATGGATCTACATTCATAATCAACAATATCAATGAGATCCTACTGCTTAATCCAGACTTCCTTTGTAAGGTATTTGAACTCAGATCACACATCTGCAATGCCAATTCCAAGAAAAGTCAAGAAATGATCAAAATTGTCAAAACCTTTCTTGAGAAGGATGGATGGATTGTAATGGACGAATCTGATTCAGACTTGTCCCTTCCCTCTTCTCCAACTGTCATCCTAAACACTAAAGAAGAATCTGCAAGAAAAGAGAAATAGAATATTATGAATGAATGGAAGGCAGTAACTGGAGAAGAATGGGTAGTAAGTGAAGATGAAGAAACTGCCCCCCCCCCCCGTCCTTTCCTCAAATTGCCAATGAAGTTGATGCTGAGGTCCCAATAACAACTTCCACTTCTGCTATTGTGATCTATGAAGCTGAAGCAGATGCATCCAATAAAGACAAAGGGAAAGGAATCATGAGAGAGGAAGTAGAAAAGAGGATAGATGAAGAAAAGAAGGAGGTGGAAAAAAAAAAGAAGAGAAAGAGAAGATGAGGAGATGACTGAGCTTAAAAAGGCTCAAGAAAGAAAAGCAGCCATGCTCCTCAGAGAACAACAAATCCAGTTGCATGCTAGGCAACTGGATAAAACAAGAGTTCAAGTACCTGCAGCTTCACAAATAAAAGAAGATGAAGCCTTAGCTCTTCAACTATAAAAACAGTTAAATAAAGAAGATGAAGAGAGGGAGAGGAAGAGAAAGAAGAAGTCAAGTTCATAATCACTGATTCTGAACTTGCTAAAGAAATGAGGGAAGAGTGGACATAGGCTCTGATTTCTCAAAGTGAGGATGCTGACTACCTTGAGAAATTATCAAATAAAGAAATATATAGAGCCTTCATGGGACAACAAGGTAAACTGGCAAATAAGAAAAGGGCTGAAGAAGAAAAGGCCAGACAAAAATCTAGAAAAACCATTGCCTTCAATGTAAGATCCCATGAAGAAAGGAAGGTAATGATGGACTTCCTAAAGGCTAGAGGAGAAAGTGGAAAGAGGCTGGGTCCCATGAGCTTCATGAACCTACAAGCCCTCTACTTAAAAGTGAAAAAGGAAGAAGAAGAGAGACTGAAAAAGATAAGTTCTAAAAGAAGGGTAGATACTCATCAAGAAGAAAGAAAAAACAAAGAATCCCAAACCTACTCCCTCATCCTCTCCTCTATCTATCCAACAACCTTCCACTTTCCCTCCTAGATCACTCTCCTCCTCTCCCAAAGAGTCCAAGTCATCTCACCCAGCTCCCTCTCATCTACAGCCTCTCAAAAAGAAAACTAAACCTCCTACCACATCCAAAGAATCAAGAGAAATTGTACAATGGTTCTACAGTGATTCAGATCAGTGATTTGAAGTGTGCAGGGGAAGGGCAGAGACGAAGAGATCTGTTTATAAATCTGTTGATGAGGTGATGTAGCTTCCAGACTCTGATCTTCAAAGAATGATGGAACGGGGTGAAGCTCATGAGCCTGATAATGAAAGTGGGAGACATCTGTTGCTAGTGATCAAACATCACTTCAACCCTACCAAAGATGTCATTGATGCAAAACCACTCCAATCCCACTTTCCAATCATCAAATGGTCCTACAATGCTATCAAAAACGAATACACATTGATGGATGTCAGAGGACAAAAGATGAGATGTTCAAGCAAGACCATCTTCAGCATGCCAAGCAAACACATCCTATCTCTATCTGAAAATCCTCTTGACAATCCAAGCAAGGACCCAAGAGGCTATGAGACTGCAAGAATTGTTGCACACATGCAAAAGCTTCAGCAACAAAGGCAATTGGGGAATGTTGGTATTATCAGTCTAGGGGGAGTTTGTAGAGATTGAGACTGGTGGCTACAAAATTCTCTAAGTATAGATGTTGTGGACTCCATAATTTTGCTGCTGACTTACAATGTTACTGTTGATAAAGCAATTGCTGCGGATAGCTATGTTCTCCTGTTGATAAACATCTATGTTGCGGATTTCCTTATCTGCTGAAGTGCAAAGTTGTTGCTGATAGGCAATTCATCAGCAACTTTGACTTTACTACTGACACCTTTTGCTGAAACACTGACACACCTATCAGCAGAAGAAATGTTATTGGTGCAGATGACAAAAGACAATGCTCCTATTCTGATCTGTCCTGTAATGATTACTTAGAAGACCTTAGTTTTGCTGTTGTCTTTTCATTACTGAAGTCTTTTCACTGCAGTTGTCTTTCAGCTACTTGTCTTTATGTTGTAAACCAATTGTAGTGTAACTTGTAACTATCAAAGATCAATGGCTTGTGTTTGATCAGATCCTTAGAATCAAGGGTCTGTCTTGATTCTAAGTTCCTTTATATGTATTGTATGTTTTCATTTTTACATGTGTGCTTCCATAGAGTTTTCTCTGTAAACTTGTAAACATTGAATATTAATACACTTTACATTTATCAGTATTATCTTTGTTTTCTTGTTTACATTGCATAGTTGTGATTGTTTCCGCCAATATCAACATAACAGAACCATCTTGTAAAACACCGATCCTACATAGTAACTTTTTCTTTAATCATCTGCACCAATAACATTCCTTCTGCTGATAGATGTGTCAGGGTTACAGCAAAAGGTGTCAGTAGCAAAGTCAAAGTTGCTGATGATTTGCCTATCAGCAGCGTCAATGTTTGATGCTGATGAGAAGCCTATCAATAGCAACTTTGGATTTCAGCAGATAAGGCTATCCACAGCATAGTTGTTCATCAGAAGTATAACTTAACTATCTGCAGCATATACCTTATCTGCAACAACTTTGTAAGTCAGCAGAATTGTTGAGTCCGCGGCATATGTACTTAGAGAACTTGTAGCCATCAGTCTTTATCTCTACAAACTCCCCCTAGACTGATGCTACCAAAACACTTTTACTGCATTTGTTTCTGAAGCTTTTGCATATGCATGACTATCCTTGCACTCTCATAGCCTCTTGGATCCTTTCTATGATTATCAAAAGGAATTTTTGACAGAGATTTATTGTCCCTTCTAGGCATGCTGAAGATGACTTTGCTGGGATATCTCATCTTGTTTCCTCTGACATCCATCAGGGTGTATTCATCTTTATCAGCATTGTAGGACCATTTTACAAGAGGAAAGCGGGATTGGAGTGGTTTTGCATCTATGATGACATCTTTGCCAGGATTGAAGTGATGTTTAATCGCCAGCAAAAGATGTCTCCCACTTTCATTGTCAGGCTCATGAACTTCACCCAACTCCATAATTTTCTTTAGGTCAATGTCTGGAAGCTGCATTACCTCATCAACAGATTTGTAGACCGATCTCTTCATCTCTGTCTTTCCTCTAAACACTTCAAACCATTGATCTGAGTCACTATAGATCCATTGTACAATCTCTCTTGAATCATCAGATGTGGTAGGAGGTTTATTTTTCTTTCTAGCAGGCTTTGATGAGAGGGAGTTGGGTGAGAGGATTTAGACTCTTTGGGAGGGGAGGAGAGTGATTTAGGAGGGTGAGAGGGAATTTGTTGGACATAAGGAGGAGAGGTTGAGGGAGTAGTCTTGGGTTTCTTTTGTTTTCTTTCGTCTGTTTGAATGTCTACCCTTCTTTTAGAGCTTATCTTCTTCATCCTCTCTTCTTCTCCTTTTTCACCTTTATGTAGAGGGCTTGTAGGTTCATGAAGTTCATGGGACCCAGCCTCTTTCCACTCTCACCTCTTGCCTTTAGGAAGTCGATCATGACCTTCCTTTCTTCATGAGTTCTTAAGTTAAAGGCAATGGCTTTCCTATCCTCTTCTTCAGCCCTTTTCTTCTTGGCCAGTTCTCCTGGTTGACCCATAAAGGCCTTGTAAATTTCTTTATTAGATAATTTCTCAAGGTAGTATGCATTCTCACCTTAATAAATTAGAACTGCCATCCACTCCTCCCTCATTTCTTTTGCAAGTTCAGAATTAGTAATTCTGAACTTGGTTTCTTCAATTTTCTGCCTCTCTCTCTGTTCATCTTCTTTGTTTAGTTGTTCCTTCAGCTGGAGGGCTAGAGCTCATCTTCTTTTATTTTTGAAGCTGCAGGAACTTGAACTTTTGTTCTATCCAGCTGCCTTGCATGCAACTAGATCTGTTGTTCTCTGAGAAGCATGGCAGCTTTTCTTTCTTGAGCTTTCTTAAGATCAGCCATCTCTTCTTCTTCTTCTCTTTCTCTTCTTCTCCTTTCTACTTCTTTCTTTTCTTCCTCTATCTTCTTTTCTTCTTCTTATGTCATGATTCACTTCCCTTTGTCTTTATTGGATGCCTCTGCTTCAGCTTCATAGATCACCATAGCATATGTTGGAGTTTCTATTGAGACCTCAGCTTCAACTTCATTGGCAATTTGAGGAGTAGACAGAAGGGGGAAGCTTCTTCATCTTCACCTATCATTTCTGTCCATTCTTCACCTGTCACTGTCTTCCATTCTGTCATTACTTTATGTTTGTCCCTTCTTTTAGATTCCTCTTCTATGTTCAGAATGATAGTTGGAGAAGAAGGAAGGGACAGGTCTGAATCAGAGTCATCCATTACAATCCATCCCTCTTTCTCAAGAAAGGTTTTAATAGTGAGGATCATTTCTTGACTTCTTTTGGAGTTTATATTGCAGATATGTTACCTTAATTCAACCACCTTGTAGAGGAAGTCTGGGTTGAGGAGTAGGATTTCTTGAATATTGTTAATTATAAATGATGATCCATCACACAAAAAGAATTGAAACCCTGAAGGCTTAGTGCTTGACCACCCATGAACTTCCAAGCCTCTAACCACCTCATTATATAGGTATTTTCTTAAGCACCAAATATGTTCTTCAGTTAGGACCATGCTTCTTATCAACCCCAGCTTTTGATTTTGCCTTTCTTCAGCTACTCTTGAGGACTCTTCTTCTTCATCCTCAAGCCTTGGATAAGCCACCCTATTTGCTTCTTCAAGAAACTTCTCAAACCGAAGCATATTATCTTCACATATATCATGGAATCTTTCAATGGCAAGCCTGGCAGATAGATCCTTGGAAATGTTAACACTTTCAGTCAGGTGCAGGGATAGGATTTCAAACAGATTTAGGTTATCCAAGATAAGCTCTTTGGCTCCAGCAAATTCCCAGCCAATCCAGAATCTTTTAAGGATGCCATCATACCCCCATGCTAGAATAGAGTCAAATTCCAAGTTGTGTGTAGTTAGTGGGAATTAGGGGGCTATGATCTGTCTTGTTATGATTGCAGTAGCTGGAAATATAAGGAATGAAGGAGGCATTTCTTCATCTTCATTTTCAAACTCCATCTCCTCATGGAATACTTCATCTACAGTCCTGGCAACTAACTTCCATTCTTCAGAGACCTCTTCTTCTTCATCTTCGAGGGGCATCAGATCATGGATTTGAACAAAGGTAGGCTGGAATAGTGTTCTTTGAAAGGCTATCTGCACTTGTATCTAATCCTCCAGGCTGTCAGTGTCATCTTCAGTTTTAATTTTCTCCCCCTTTTTGGTTACATCAGTGCATAGAGAGGGGTTTGTTTGAGTGCCCACTAATACAAGGGAAGGATGAGTCAATGTTGGGCATTGATGGGTTTCATGCACAGAAACTTAGCGTCTCAGTTTTGACACTTCAGCATCTAGCATAGCCACCCTCGCCGTCAATTCCATATTTTAAAGTTTCAAATTATCCTCATCCACTTATATGGAATCCTTGGAACTAGATGGGGCCTTAGGCCTAGCCTCTACATCCCCACCACCCTGGTTTTCTTGGCTTCTGGGATTCCTCTCAGTGAAAAATGTTTCAAAAGAAACATTTTCACTGTGAGTTGTCGTGGTTGGGGACTTAGTGATGTTATCACTGTCCTCCTAGTCAATTGATGGACCAGTAGTAGTGATAGCCCCTTCCACATTCACTCTATCAGTACTCCTAGAGTGAACCTTCTTGGGTGATGAACTTGGGCTGGGTACATTAACAGCCAAGTCAATCAGTACCTTCGAGATAGTGGCAGTTGGAGAAGGTACATCATCTTGACTAGGTGCCTCTGCACTTAAGTTCAAAGCAGAGAGAAAGTGTGTGGGCTCATTGGGGTGTTCTATGGATCCGGGATGTGATCCTGATCCTAATAGGGAAACTTCCAAGTTTCTCTAATAATGTGGTTATCCTTTTTGATATTCTCATCAGAATTTTGTGATTCTGTATGAGGCCTTTTAGGTTGGGATTGGGCCTTTAAGACAAGAATAGAAGGATTCTTCCTGCTCTTCTTTCTTTTTCTAGTATAGCTTGCCTCAACTGGGGACCTGTGTTCCAGTTGGGCTTGGAGAGTAGGGGTGATTAATTGTTGTACCTGTGCACCCTTAGTAGGTTGCACAGGGGTTCGATCAAGGGAAACAGTTGTATGTTCACGCTGTGAAGTGGAGGGTGTGGGATCAATATCAGTTGGGATTGTTGAACTGTCACCCTGGGTACTTTGTATGTTCATTATTGTAGATAACAATGGAACATTGACCACTAAGAACTTTTCTGATACAGTTCTCATACTCTTAAAAATGTTATTTGTATGTCCCCCTATCATGTAGATTCTTGCAATTTTTGAAAAATCTTTTACTTCATTGTTAAAAACTTCTTGCAAGAACATAGGGTACATATAGAAAGCTTGTTTTGCTCCTTCCTGAAGATTGTATCTTAAACCTTCGAAAATCAAATGAGAGAAATTAAACCCTTGCCCAGTTACCATACCACGAACAGCGGAGGCAAGAGCATAGTTAAGTTGATTTCATCCACTCCTCTTTTGAGATATACATTGGAGAAGAGTGTGGCACAAAAACATCCAAGGAGGGCCTAGCAGTGCCTTCTCGATTGTGTACTCCTGCTGATTTCCAGTTTACCCTATGGATACAAAGGTCCTCATGTACTCATTCTTGGTGTACGAGTTGGCGGCACCCTCGTCTTGAAGCTTGGGATGTTTTCTGAGTGTAGCTTCGGAGATGATTATGTCTTTGCCGTCTACTTTGGCTTAGATTTGTGGAATCCCCTATTCGGTTGAGTAGACGGCTGAGTTCCAGAAGTCTTCTATATGTGATGTATAGATTGTGGGGTTAAAAGTCAGAGCAAATTGTAGGTTTGATCGACACAGAAAGTCAATCATATCATCGAACCCTTCGGATTTCTTACCTTGACAAGATACACCCTTAGATTGTGGTAAGTTGAGAACTTGTCATTTAGGTTGTCGATGTCAACGTTTGCCATTATGGAAAGGTTTGGAGGGAAGGATGAAGCTTTTGAAAGTTGGTTAAGTGTGGGGAAGCTTTGAATGCTTGAGTGAGAGAGAGAGAGAGAAAAGATGAAGGTTAGGTTAGAATTGAATGTGAAGTGGTGAAGGAGGGAATTTGATTTTGTTATAACGGTAAGAGTGGATGAGCACAAGTGGATTAGCAATGTTGTCTTGTACTGTACAAGCCTTTTACTTTTCACTGTCTTACAGCTGTAACACACTGTAGCAGTCACGGTAAAGACTGAAAGTAGTTTTTTTAGCGGGCAAAAGTTAATTTGGACTCATTTTTACCCATCAGCAGCAAACTTGGTGGCTGCGCATGGTTAAGTCTATCAGCTGCAAAACTTGGTTGCTGCTGATGGATGTAATGGTCCGCAACAAAGATGTTGCTGCTGATTGCCTTAAAGCTATCTGTACCAAACTTGTTCTTGCTAATAACTTAAGGCAATCAGCGACAAATTCTTTGTTGATGATGACTAAACCTATCAGCATCAAAGATGTTTGCTGCTGATCATTTATTTTTCAGAAGACTTTATTTACAACAAAAGAAAGACAAACACATTTATTTTTAAAGATTTCAGAGAAAGATTTTAATCAAAGTTCATCATGCCAATGGATTCAACTAAATATCTGAATCTAGCTTCATCAAAGGCTTTTGTGAATAAGTCAGCATACTGCTCATTGGTATGAACTTTGGTTAAAATAATTCTCCTTTTCTCAGCTTGATCTCTAATAAAATGATACCTGATGTCAATGTGTTTAGTCTTGGAGTGCTGCACAGGATTATTTGTAATTGATATGGCACTCTTGTTGTCAATGTGAATGGGAGTTGCCATGAAAGTCACCCCATAATCTAGCATTTGATTTTGTATCCAGATGACTTGTGCACAGCAACTTGAAGCTGTAATGTATTCTGCTTCTGCTGTAGATGTTGATACACATGTTTCCTTCTTACATTGCCATGAAATCAGTCTTCCACCCAGAAACTGGCATCCTCCTGATGTGGATTTTTTGTCCAAGTTGCATCCTCCAAAGTCACTATCAGTGTATTCATATAACTTGAATTTATCATTCTTAGAGTACCATAGCGCAAGTCCTGAAACTCCCTTTAGGTATCTATAAATTCTCTTGACAGCTTGGAGGTGTGAGTTCTTTGGAGCTGCTTGAAATCTTGCACACAGACATACTACAAACATGATATCTGGTCTTGATGCAGTTAGATACATGAGTGATCCAATCATTGCCATGTACTGATGTTGATTAGTGTCTTGACCATTTTTGTTTGGGGACAATTGATGGTGCACTTGCATAGGAGTTCTTGTAGCAGAGCAATCAGCCAGTTTGAATCTTTCCAAAATGCTTCTGACATATTTGGATTGACTAATAAAGATTTCATTTGGAACTTGTTTGACTTCGAGACCAAAAAAGAAATTTATTTCATCCATTGAACTCATTTCAAACTTTAAGTGCATTAAGATCTCAAAATCTTTGCATAGCTTCTTCCTTGTTGATCCAAAGATGATATCATTTACATAGATTTGTACCAGTAGGATTTCTCCCCCTTCATCTTTGATAAACAAGGTCTGATCATTGGCACCTCTTCTGAAATTGTTGCTGAGTAGATATCCTGACAGGGTCTCATACCAGGCTCTTGGAGCTTGATGTAGGCCATAAAGAGCTTTCTCTAATTTGAACACTTTGTCAGGATGTGCAGGATCTACAAAGCCTAGAGGTTGTCTGACATTGACTTCTTCACTGATCTTCCCGTATAGAAAAGCACTTTTGACATCCATCTGATAGACAGTGAAGCTCTTGGATGAAGCATATGCAAAGAAGATTCTGATAGCCTCCAGTCTGGCAATAGGTGCAAATACTTCATCATAGTCAATTCCCTCTTCCTGAGTGTAGCCTTGAGCTACAAGTCTAGCTTTGTTTTTTACTATAGTCCCTCTCTCATCTTGTTTGTTTCTAAAGATCCACCTTGTGCCAATAGCAGTTTGACCAGGTGGCAGATCAACTAGAGTCAACACTTCCTATCTCTTGAATTGCAGCAGCTCTTCTTGCATTGCTTCAATCCAACTGTGTGTTGAAAAGCTTCATCTATCTTCTTTGGTTCCATTTGAGATAGAAAGCAAGAGTACAGACATATATTGGCCTCATGAGTTTTTCTTCTTGTTTGAACTCCTTGTTGAACCTGGCCAATGATATTTTCTAATGGATGTTCTTTGTTGATTCCTTATGTTGGAACAACATCCATCTGAATTGCTTGCTCAAGATTGCTTTTATTTTGATCTAGAATATCTTCATTCATTGTAGACGAGTCTTCAACATCAGCAGCATCATCAGTTACATTTTCCTCATTAGCAGGAGATACCTCTATGCCAACTGTAGATTTGTCAAGGTTCTCGTTTTGATTTTCATGCTCAGAGAGGTTGCTGCTGGTAACATTTGAGATGCTTGTTCTAGCTTCACTTGCTTCAATGGCTTCAACAACAGATGGAGGATCGATGGATGGTCTGTTAATTCTTATAGAGGGACCGTTGAATCCCAATTTGTATTCATCAGATGATGTGGAGGCTTGCTCTTTGGAAGATATAGACTCCATATTTGAGAAGATCAGGGGCTCAAATACTTGAGAGAAGGAGTCAATATCAAAGAGCCAGTCTAGTCCTTTTCCCTTTTCACATGGAATGTGTTCCCTACATTCAACATTTGCTGACTCTTCAACTATTCTTGTTCTGGAGTTAAATACTCTGTTGGCTTTGGATTGAGAGAAATAGCCCACAAAGTATCCTTCATCTGATTTGTCACCGAATATTGGAAGAACATCACTAGTGATAAGAATAGTGCATGGACAACCGAAAGGTTTCAGAAAACCAATGTAGGGAACTCGGTTAAACCACAGTTCATAGGGTTTTTGTTGAGAGGTTTAACAATCAGAACCCTGTTTTGCACATAGCAAGTTGTGCTAACTGCCTCTGCCCAGAATGTAAGAGGCAGTTTTGAGTCAGCCAACATAGATCTGGCAGATTCAATAAGGGTTCTGTTTCTCCTTTCAGCAACTCCATTTTGTTGAGCAGTTCTTGGAGCACTGTATTGTCTTTGAATTCCTTTGCTCTCACAAAAACAGTTTAAGGTTTGGTTCTTAAATTCTGTACCTTGATCACACCTTATATTTTGACTTTCTGATTGCTTTGATTCTCATCCCTAAGAATGTAGGATTTAAAAATTTCAGTAGTTTCATCTTTTGTTCTCAAGAAGTATACCCAAGAGAATCTGGTGTAGTCATCAGTTATCACCAGACAGTATGACTTCTTATCCATTGACATGACATTTGTAGGACCAAAGAGATCCATATGCAAGCAGCTGTAGTGGAGTGTCATTTGAATTCAATGTCTTGGGCTTGTGAGAACTTTTGCGTTGCTTCCCCTTTAAGCATGCTATGTAGTGATCTTCAAGCTGGAATTCCTTATCAAGGATTCCTCTAACAAGATTTCCTTTGACCAGCTTGTTGATGGTTTTAACATTAACATGACTTAATCTCCTGTGCCATAGAGCAGATTCATCAACTGATGCCTTGGATAGAAAACACGATAAACTACCAGATGGAGTGACCTCGTTCATGTCAAGAACATATAGATTATCTTTCCTTTGAGCAGTCAGCAAGATATTCTCTAGAGGAGGTTTTGTAGGTCCACATGGCTCTTCTATGGATCATTCTCGTGATAAGACGTATTGTTAACGCGGAGTGCGGAATCCAACCGAATCAACAATTGTATACACAAAAGACAATAGAAACAATCACGTAAATAACATTCAAGCTTGTATTCCAACAATCATAGAGTTTACAGACTCAATCAGACAATTTGTTCACTTCTGTTCAACGCTCCGTAAACTGACTATGTAACCTTTATATATAGAAATCTGATCTGTATTAGGCGAACTTAACAATTTCGCCTAAAAGATGCTTAGGCGAACTTATTAAGTTTAGGTAGTTTCTAACTCTGAAACTTTTTGTTTCAGTAAAGGATAAAATGATGAGGGTTATGGATGGCAACGTAAACCTCATTTGTGATATGAAATCCATGCACACGGTAAACCAAAAATTAAAAGATAATGAGAATGTGTGTATTGAAAGGATAGAATCACTGAAGAGGGATATAAGTTCTCTGACTTTGAAGATCAAAGAGCAGGCATATCACCTGGATATGTCCATTGCAGAAACTGAGAAACGAAATAATGATCTTGCTGAGAAAGATAAGGAACTAGCTGAATCTAAAGCAGAGGTGATCAGATTGCATAGAAAGTTAGAAAGCTTTGG
This sequence comes from Smallanthus sonchifolius, assembly GCA_023525975.1. NCBI lineage: Eukaryota > Viridiplantae > Streptophyta > Magnoliopsida > Asterales > Asteraceae > Smallanthus > Smallanthus sonchifolius. Next base: position 69,334,591 of record CM042025.1, read on the forward strand.
AAATTCATCATTCTTATTAGGACATTATCATAATAATACTAACGAGGGGAAGGGAACTAATGGTATTGGTTATGTTCCTACACCATTCAACGGAAATTATTCTGTGACACCTGAGATTATAAAAGATGAGGATTTAGATCCTAAGACTGTGTTGAAGGTGAATCCAGTCACAGGTGAAGATATGGTGTATTCTGATGAGAGTGATGATGAATATTTTGATGAAGATAAGGTAGAGGGGATACCGAAATAGGTTAAGAAAGAAGACTCAAAGTTTGATTCTAATTCATCTAGAAATTATACATTTGGAAGTTCTTCAAATTCAAGGAGCGTTCCATTTGTCAGAGATTATAAAGACAGGCGTACATGTTTTCATTGTAATGAGATGGGACACATTGTGGTGAAATGTCCTTACAAAAATAAAGGGAAGAAGCATGTAGTTCCTGAGAAGATGAAGCTTGAATCAAAACCTGTTAAGAAAAAGTTTATTCATTCTAAAACTCCAAAAGAAGTTCATGTAGGAGAATCTTCTTCAAGTGCTTCTTATCGTGTGAAGATTCCTTATATGAGAGAATATCGTGAAAGAGATCTTGCTTTTACTGTGGTCTTGTGGGTCATATTCGGATGGATTGTCCTCACAAAGACAAAGGTAACCGACATGTTACTCCAGAAAAGGTAAGAACTCTTGGTAAGCCTTCTGTTAACCCAAATGTGGTTAAACCTCATGATACACCAAAGGGTAATTCAAAAATCTGAGGATAGGCTTTCTAGACCTCAAAGACGGAGGAGAAATAGAAGATTGAGAAAACTTTTAGAACAACAAGAGTTTTCACAATCTAAACATTTTTCAAATGAACAAGATTGTTCAAACACTTCACATTTTAAGCAAAAAGAACTTAATGAACAGAAGTATGCTTGGAAATCTAAAGTTTCTGTTTCTGACTCGTCGGAACAATCTCCAAAAATCGATGAGAGATTCGATTGTGAATGGAGTGAGGTTTATTATTTTGATACATATGGACGACCCATGACTACCATGGCTTGGGTCCCAATTTCAAATTAATGTTTCTTGTTAGATGTGCAGGATTAACCAAGAGGGACTATTAATACCCTTTTGGTTGTTGATAGTGGTGGTTCTAAGCACATCACAGGGAATGACATCTGCAAGAGTAAAGAGTTGTTGATAATTGAGAAATCTATTTGACTCAACGACTTGATGCTCAAGGGGGAGAATGTGTCACACATAATGTTTTGGAAAGAGTTTTACCAAAGTCCAAATGATAACTTGAAACTTAGGATGATGATGGTGAGCATAAAGTCGTTGATGCAACCATTTAACTAGTTGAGGGGGAGTCTACAGGACAGGGGGAGTACAGAACTGTGTTGGTGACAGAGGCAGTGACATCCAATTACATTACATTGGTTTGAGTTTTTAATTGATTGAATTGCTTAATCCTGAGTAACCAAGTAAAATGTTTTTCTTAAAATGTTTTCATGGAAGAGTTTATTTTCGTTTGTTTTACTTTCTTTCATAAAGATTTTGAAAGAGCCAAACAAATTGAAAAAGTTAAAATCTACATTACTTGAAGTTAAAGAAGAGATGATAGTACATCAGTAGAAGTTCTTTCACACATGACCTTAGATTGACTGGTTGGTGCTTTATGTTAATATATCTGAATTATATGCTTTGATCTAAACTTCAGAGACTACACAAATAGGAAATGATAGTGTTGTGTATGCATATAATTTGAATTGTCAGTAGATTAAAAGCGTCACTGAACTATTAGTAGTGTGAAAACATAATTTCATATGTTACAACTGTGATTTGAACCCATTTTATGCCTGGGTGTGTGTGTTAAAAGATCACTATCAGATAAAGAATATTAGCTTTTAATAAAGATTTTCCTATGAGATCAGTTTGGGGTTATGTCCTTAGCACTATTCATTCGATTTGCTTCAGTGCCCATGTCCCGAAAAGCATGCAATTTGAAGTATAATCAAGATATGTACTTGACAACATCTGTCAAACATATACTAGCCCTTGGATCATATTGATAAATCATCTTTACCGATTCCATTGATTTCATAATCCAGATAACAGTTGGATCCACGTACTTGAATCTTATGATTCCACATATATAAGCCAAAACATTGAATCATTCGATTCTGAATCTCATTGATTCATATACAATCCAATTTGGATTCTGCTATTCATGTGCTAAGTGATGTCTCCTCGTTATGGAAATTCGGATAATCTTTAGTAAAATCTCATATGTCTTGAAGATATTGCATTTACTTTCTGTTGGCATACTAGTGGGGTACCTTAACTCACAAGAAAGTGGGAATGAGATGCTTTAGTTTCAAATCTTATAATATTGACAATTTGAATTTGTAACAAGGGCTAGTATATGTTTGACAGATGTTGTCAAGTACATATCTTGATTATACTTCAAATTGCATGCTTTTCGGGACATGGGCACTGAAGCAAATCGAATGAATAGTGCTAAGGACATAACCCCAAACTGATCTCATAGGAAAATCTTTATTAAAAGCTAATATTCTTTATCTGATAGTGATCTTTTAACACACACACCTAGGCATAAAATGGGTTCAAATCACAGTTGTAACATATGAAATTATGTTTTCACACTACTAATAGTTCAGTGACGCTTTTAATCTACTGACAATTCAAATTATATGCATACACAACACTATCATTTCCTATTTGTGTAGTCTCTGAAGTTTAGATCAAAGCATATAATTCAGATATATTAACATAAAGCACCAACCAGTCAATCTAAGGTCATGTGTGAAAGAACATCTACTGATGTACTATCATCTCTTCTTTAACTTCAAGTAATGTAGATTTTAACTTTTTCAATTTGTTTGGCTCTTTCAAAATCTTTATGAAAGAAAGTAAAACAAACGAAAATAAACTCTTCCATGAAAACATTTTAAGAAAAACATTTTACTTGGTTACTCAGGATTAAGCAATTCAATCAATTAAAAACTCAAACCAATGTAATGTAATTGGATGTCACTGCCTCTGTCACCAACACAGTTCTGTACTCCCCCTGTCCTGTAGACTCCCCCTCAACTAGTTAAATGGTTGCATCAACGACTTTATGCTCACCATCATCATCCTAAGTTTCAAGTTATCATTTGGACTTTGGTAAAACTCTTTCCAAAACATTATGTGTGACACATTCTCCCCCTTGAGCATCAAGTCGTTGAGTCAAATAGATTTCTCAATTATCAACAACTCTTTACTCTTGCAGATGTCATTCCCTGTGATGTGCTTAGAACCACCACTATCAACAACCAAAAGGGTATTAATAGTCCCTCTTGGTTAATCCTGCACATCTAACAAGAAACATTAATTTGAAATTGGGACCCAAGCCATGGTAGTCATGGGTCGTCCATATGTATCAAAATAATAAACCTCACTCCATTCACAATCGAATCTCTCATCGATTTTTGGAGATTGTTCCGACGAGTCAGAAACAGAAACTTTAGATTTCCAAGCATACTTCTGTTCATTAAGTTCTTTTTGCTTAAAATGTGAAGTGTTTGAACAATCTTGTTCATTTGAAAAATGTTTAGATTGTGAAAACTCTTGTTGTTCTAAAAGTTTTCTCAATCTTCTATTTCTCCTCCGTCTTTGAGGTCTAGAAAGCCTATCCTCATATTTTTGAATTACCCTTTGGTGTATCATGAGGTTTAACCACATTTGGGTTAACAGAAGGCTTACCAAGAGTTCTTACCTTTTCTGGAGTAACATGTCGGTTACCTTTGTCTTTGTGAGGACAATCCATCCGAATATGACCCACAAGACCACAGTAAAAGCAAGATCTCTTTCACGATATTCTCTCATATAAGGAATCTTCACACGATAAGAAGCACTTGAAGAAGATTCTCCTACATGAACTTCTTTTGGAGTTTTAGAATGAATAAACTTTTTCTCAACAGGTTTTGATTCAAGCTTCATCTTCTCAGGAACTACATGCTTCTTCCCTTTATTTTTGTAAGGACATTTCACCACAATGTGTCCCATCTCATTACAATGAAAACATGTACGCCTGTCTTTATAATCTCTGACAAATGGAACTCTCCTTGAATTTGAAGAACTTCCAAATGTATAATTTCTAGATGAATTAGAATCAAACTTTGAGTCTTCTTTCTTAACCTATTTCGGTATCCCCTCTACCTTATCTTCATCAAAATATTCATCATCACTCTCATCAGAATACACCATATCTTCACCTGTGACTGGATTCACCTTCAACACAGTCTTAGGATCTAAATCCTCATCTTTTATAATCTCAGGTGTCACAGAATAATTTCCGTTGAATGGTGTAGGAACATAACCAATACCATTAGTTCCCTTCCCCTCGTTAGTATTATTATGATAATGTCCTAATAAGAATGATGAATTTCCAAAGCTTTCTAACTTTCTATGCAATCTGATCACCTCTGCTTTAGATTCAGCTAGTTCCTTATCTTTCTCAGCAAGATCATTATTTCGTTTCTCAGTTTCTGCAATGGACATATCCAGGTGATATGCCTGCTCTTTGATCTTCAAAGTCAGAGAACTTATATCCCTCTTCAGTGATTCTATCCTTTCAATACACACATTCTCATTATCTTTTAATTTTTGGTTTACCGTGTGCATGGATTTCATATCACAAATGAGGTTTACGTTGTCATCCATAACCCTCATCATTTTATCCTTTACTGAAACAAAAAGTTTCAGAGTTAGAAACTACCTAAGCTTTTACTTCCGAAGAAGATACATCAGGAGTCATGAACACGTCATCATCAGCTTCACTCTTTTGAACAACAATGACAGGCTCTGCATCAGTTTCTAAGTCACTCAGATCATCTTCAACTGTCTGAAAGTTTTCTTCACTCATCACATCAGTCTCAGTAGATTGAGTACTTTCACCAGAACGAATACTCTCACTATCACTTAACTCTGCAGAAGAATCACTTTGAGAATCACTCTGCTTCTCCAATACTTCTTTGATCAAGACTACAAACGCTTGAGTAGTAGCTTCACCCTTTTTCTTCAAAGCTTCCCATAGATCTCTTGAAGTTGGACACTTCTCGAGACTATGAATTATTTCTTTTGGTAAAGACATCGTTAACGTTTCACACGTTTTCATCTCTCGATCAAACTTCTGCTTTTCTACTTTAGTAAGAGCTGCCACTGGTTTAGGAACATCACGAAATTCCAGAAAGTCAAAAGTAGGATACACATATCCTTCTGTTATTGGTCTCCAAAAATTTTCATCAGTTTCTAATACGAACTGTTCAAACCGGACTTTCCAGCTATGGTAATCTGATATGCACAAAAGCCTCGGTGGCATAGTTCCAATCTCATTATCATCACATGAAATTGACATTTTAAAATTTTTGCGAAAATATTCGGAAAAAAAATTTTTCAAGTGTTGAACACACACTACCCTTAGGTGAAGATAGTAAGTTCGCTTCAGATACACCCAAGCGAATTTAATATGAAGCGAACTTAACAAGTTCGCTCCTAAAAATGCTTAGGCGAACTTGTTAAGTTCAGCTCTCTGTGAACTTAAATAGAATTTTATCAACAGTTACAAAACATGTCCTAACAGACTCCCCTTTAACTGTTGCTAACAATTCTATCAATTACAAGTCAAAGACTCTAAGACTAGACATAAAATCTTCAAGCTCGTTGTCACTAGAATATGCTCTAACAGGTTTGCTTAGCCCAGGGGAGAGCACAAAACACTCTTTATCTGTGAAAATCATCCAATGCTTCTGATCACAGATTTAAGACACACTCATGAGATTGAACTCTAATTCTTTTACGAAGTTCACCTTTTCAATACTCATTCTTTCATTGGACACAGTTCCCTGTCCAGTTATAGATCCTCCTTTTGAATTACTCCCAAAGGCAACATATCCTCCATAGAAGTTTCTGAAATTTGAGAGGATGGATTTGTTGCCGGCATGTGCCTGGAACAACCATTGTCTACAACCCAGGTGTTATCCTTGTTACCTGGTTGTCCCTACACATGAGAGAGATCTAGTTAGAGAGAAGGACCCAAGAATGTGCAGACTTGGGTGAGTGTGTTTTGAGACCAAAATCATCACTATGCTGGCACTCAATAGAGCCAATGATAATACTTTGAGAGGATGAAGGTGTGGACTTGGCTTTCCATTGTTGAATTAATTTTCCAGACCTTTTTACTCTATCAGCAGTAGATGTGGCTTTAGCTACTGATAGTTCTTTCTGGATTTTAAGATTTGCTGCCAATGGTTTTGACTGATCAGCAGCAAACTTGGTTGCTGCTGGCTTTGGCTGATCAACAGCAAACTTGATTATTGCTGATGGCTTTAACTGATCAGCAGCAAACTTGGTAATTGCTGATGACTTAGATTTATTCTTCATGTTTTTAGGCTTAAATTGATCAGCAGCACTCCTAATTGCTTCTGACTGTTCAACCACAATTACTTGCTTCTCCTTCTTTACCTTCCTGTTGAAAGTGGGTTTTTCTGTAGGAGTTCTTTTATAGACCGGCTTCTATCTAGGAAGGATCTTGATTGTTCTTGCTGATGATTGAGATAGAGCTGGTTGAAAGGATTGATTTTACAATTTACAGCAAAGTGATCTGATTCACCACATATGATGCAAGATTGTTGAGCTTTTGGGATCTGCTTCCTTGGTGGAGAGAAAGATTTTCTTAAATGAGTTGTTTTTTATTCCTAGCTTCTTACCTTATTTTTCTTGTTTGTTTTCTCAAAGGCTTGTTGCTTGAGATTTCGTTGTTGCTGAAGGTAATAGAAGCAGGTGCTTGCAGTATGATTTTATTTGCCACAAACAAAACATGATTTAGCAATTTTATCCCTTTGAAAGTACACATAGTCCTTTCTTTTGAATAAATCTTTGAAATTCCAGGGATGAGTTTTGTTATGTTCAAAACTAGCTTCCTCCAATGTTTTCTAAACATATGGAGTTCTCTCTCCAGGTGCATGACATATGTCAAACACCTCTCTTGATTGGTTGGCTTGGTGGTTTGTGGAGGTTAAGGATTGTCCCTTTTCAATAATCAGCTTTCTTCCTTCAGGAGAATAGCTGATTTTGATTTGCTTGGTGAGTTGAGTTACTGGTATAGAAGGAATAAAGGGAATTGAACCATTAGTTTGAATTACTCTACCAGATTTGGTGGTTTTTAGAATTACTTCATTGGTAGGGAGTAATGGGGCTTCACTAGTTTTAGTGGATTCTAAGCAAGTGGACTCAGATTCAGTTGAGGTATTGCATTATTGCACAACTGTTTCTTCCTTGGAAGGATCAAGATTTCGGTTTGCATGATCAAGGTTTGTGAGGTTGAAGTTAGGTTCATGGATGGCTACATAGTTAGCAGGTGGTGGTACAGATTTGTAAGTCTTCGCAGCTTGATACCCAAGACCAGCAGTCACCTTCTCATGAATTTAAGCATCCAAAAGTCTTTGTAGCTTTTTAGATGCAAATTCATATCTGTCAACATGAACCTTTTGTTCTGCCAGCTCAGGTCTTGTAGCGTTTAGCTTAACCAATAGATCATTAATCTGAGTTTCAAGATCTGTTTGTTCATGTTTTAATGATGAAATTTCTTTCTTTAGACAGTTAATCTTTTCTTTGTAACTGTTTTCAACCTTTTTGAATTCAGATTTCATTTAATGAAACTATTCATTTTGATCTAGAAGATTTTGGTTATGCTTTATATATCCTAGAACCTTATCAATGCAAGCTTGAGAACAGAGATGTTTATATAACTGAGGTGGTATCTCCTTGGTGTCTGCCATGAGAGCTTGGTTGTTAGATGTTGGTTTTATATATTGAAAACTCTAGTCAAAATCAGCTATTCCCACTTGTTGAGTTGCACAAGCTGCAGTTTGAGCAGGAGGAGTGTTTTGACCTGCCTGACTTTGATGTGTCTGTCTTGGCTGTGCAGCAGCTGGGTTTTCCTTTGGTGCTTTACATTCTCTAGCAAAATGGCCAAGTTGATTACAGTTGTAACATCTTAGCTTGCTCTTGTCCAACCCAACTCTAGTGTTAGAGTTGTTGCTTGGAATACGTCTTCCAGTTCTAGAGTATAACCTTTTAGCTCTAAGAGATAACATAGCATAAGAGTATTGTATGTCCATTTCTTCTAGGTCATCTGATGAAAATACTCCAGATCTTCTTTGATAAATGACATATTGCTTGGGTTTTCAGAGACAAATGCAGCAGAGTTATTTTGAGGTGGGGCTTCAAGGAGAAAAGGTGAGTTGCTAGTTTGTGAGTTGGGAGTTTGCGGATGGGTAACAATGGGAGGATAGTAGTTGCTTGAACTTAGAACTGAGTGGTCAGAGTGTAGTGTAGAGAAAGTGGTGGATGATGAGGATGAGGATGAATGACCTGAGCTTCTTTCTCTGGCTTGAATCATTTCCAGCTCATATATCTTCAGCATACCAAATAGCTCAGTCATTTGGAGAGTCTTAAGGTTTTCAGTTCTTCTGATTGGCACTGTGTAGAGTGTCCAGCAACTTGGAAGAGATCTAATGAACTTTTTTAGAATGTCCTCATACTCCAGCTTGACTTTAGAGCACTGTAGCTCTCCCACAAGATAGGTGTACCTGTTGTATAGAGTGGTAAGGGACTCACCATCCTTGTAGATAAAGTTTTCATACTGTTGCCTTAGAATGTCTCTTCTATTTTCTTTCAATTCTTTAGAACCAGCAAACATCTTTTCAAGAGCTTCCCATAGATCTTTGGCGGTTTTGTATTCTCTGAAGTTATGAAAAACTTCATTTGGCAAGCACATCTGTATAGCTCCCAGAGCTTTAAAATCTACCTCCATCTTCTTGATGTCTTCTTCAGGATATTTAGAGGCTTCTTTAGGAACAGATGGACATCCAGAGTCAGCAGAAGCCACCATAGGCACATATGGACCATAAATTATGGATCTCCACATTCCATATTCTTGGTAGCAGAAGAAACTTTCCATTCTATTCTTCCACATGTCATAATCTTCTCCAGACACCAGTCTTGGTGGTCTGTGAAGACTTCCAACATCATCAAATCCAGTATTTTGTGCTATACTTTGGATAAATGATTTAGCAGCAAAGAGATAACAGAACCAGATAGTGATTAAACAAGTGTTAGTTTGTTTAATCTGAGAGTGAAAGCTCTGATATCACTTTTAGGATCGGTGTTTTACAAGATGGTTCTGTTTAGTTGAGATTGACGGAAAAAATCACAACTATGCAATGTAAACAAGAAATGTGACAATCCGGACTTTTCAGTTAATTCTGTTAACTATTCCGTTAAGTTTCTTATTAAAAACTTAACCCCGTTAATCAAATCTAACCCCGGGGACTGATTCTGTCACAAATTCAACTCAAAACTACAAGGACTAGTTGTGTTAATATGCTAAATCAAATAAATTGACTTCTCAAAGTCAAAATCAGCAAAATTGGTTCCTGTTGACTTTCAGAAGTCAAATCCGTGACAATTTGATCAAAATTCACAAAATAAATCCCGAAATCCGTTGGAATTAGAACCGTTCGTGCATGATAATGATCATAACGATCATAATTGAACCATTAAACACCTCCAATTTAATCGAATTAACACTAATAATGAGAATTAAACAAGTAACCGTCGACCCTATGTCTTACTCAATCGAATTCAACTGTAATCAGTTACCAATTTGCAAACTAACACACTGCACACCTAAATCGAGTCTCTCTGAAACCTTTGCACTCGTCAAATTGATCGGATTCATAGCAAGAGCCGCCGGGAATCGAACTAGTCATCGTCGGACCTGTTTTAGTTGATGTCCACCATCCCGACACCAATTCAGGTAACTAGATACATCATCAGCTTCGCTTTTATCTTTCAAATGAAAGCCCTAACCCAATTAGGGCTCACATTATCAATTCGATCGAGTTCTTGATCCTAGGGTTCATCATCTGACTGATTTAGTCGAGCCCTAATCTAGACCCAATGAAAATGAAATTAACCTATGCAGAAAGATTCGCAACACTTTTTCTACTGAAAGCCCTTTGCCAATTTCAAGTTTTAATATAAAAATCTCTGTAACCCGTAATTAGGGTTCATGTGAACTCTATCTGTCGAATTCAATTCTAAATCATTTTTAAATCAAATTAACCTACTCCATTAGATTCGCAATCGTCTGTAGAGTGAAAGCCCTATGAAACAACGGGCTTCCACTATCGAATTGATCATGAACCCGTAATTAGGGTTCATATGCGTTCTAATTTGGGGTTTTCGATCTTAAACATAAATTTGATACAATTAAACCATATATGCAGATTCGCAATCCTCTACTCTACAAAACCCCTATGAATCCAGACATTTTCATTATAAGAATTAATCAAATCAATCCAAAATCAAAACTAGGGTTTTCGGTCCTAGTTTCTGTAATTTAACGATCAAAATCCAATTGTTTTTGCAATTAGCTTTCACCACAGAGTCGTTTTGAGTCGATAATCAAAACCCCTATGATCCTTTGTTGAATCGCGACCGAATCTGAGGGTAATTGAACGGGTTTCGAAACGGGTATACGTGGGGGAGAGAAACCCATTCGAATTACTTGATAAAACCAATTCAATCTGGATCATGTTGCGATAGCCTAGCGGCCGGGACTGGTTAGAGCTGTGTGCGTGTGTGGGAGAGACCCGGGTTCGAGTCCGGGCTCCCACAATTATTTTTAAACATTTTTCTGTTAATATTTAATTAATAAAAATCAAACCTTTTAATATTATATTATTATATAAATGGGTTTTAACCCGGAAAACAACCCGTAGGCTCGGGTTTGAATTATTAACTTATTATTATATATTATACCCACTTTTATAAATAATTTAGTGTTATTATCCCCAAGTGAAAATAATATGTTTATATTATTTTTAAACCGTGAATTCATATAAAATAATATGTTTATATTATTTTCAAACCGTGACCCGTATTATTAAATAATATATACTTATATTATTTCAAATCAATTTATAACATCGTGTGTCGATTGAGAATAAATAATAATATAATTGGTTATACTATTTACTCGTATACATATATTATTATTTTCTTAATTTTTGTGAATGACAAAACACCCGGTTATAATTATTATTAGTCGTGTCATTCGTCGCGTAAAGTAATTCCTAACTCCGTGGACACTTTCGTCCACTCTTGAATATTAGAGCGTTTCTTTAGGACGCTTCTCAATCCGTGTCATTGTCACATTTCCTATTTTCCTTTATCCCTAATTTTATGTGTTTGTAATTTTAGGGCATTCGTAAGTCTTTTGAGACTTACACACTTGGTTCCAACTTTTCCCTTGTGTGATTCAAATCCTTACTCAAGCTCAGGTGAGTTTTCACGGCCCCTTTTTACTGCTTTTAAACTGGGGGAGAAAACATGATACAACTCTTTTGATTTTTGTACTTCATTTTATATCAATTGTTATGACTATGCGTAAACTCTATCATGAAAGTCCTCACATCGAACCGTTTAAATATGAATATAGCGAGGTATGTTGGGTAGTACTACTGGGTTTGACAAACCTCACCCGCGTTAGTCGCGCTAACACGATTGGATATCGAACGGGTGCAATATTGACCTAAACGTGCACCGTGGTTGATAGACCTGGTGGGAGGCAATATAAACAGTCAGTTTACGGTTGCGAGCGTAATAGCAAACAATGAACATGGGTTAGCTACTCATTTGGTATTTATGTTGATTGTACAATAAATCTGGTAAACGTTTATTTATATATTGAAACCTGTGAACTCACCAACCTCGTGTTGACACTTTTTCTTACATGTTTTCTCAGGACGCTAAGATAAGACACAGGTGCACGCTAGGGCATGCATGGGATTCAACTGTTTTGCTTTGTGTCTATTTATGTTGATCGAATTATTTTAATGTACTTTGTTTGGTTGAACGTTTGGACTTTTGGACTTTGGTTTTGGGCGCGTGTATTTTGCGCATTTACTTTCTTTACGCTTCCGCATTGATACTCTGATTTAAAAGGATATTTTCATTTGAGTCCCATGTAGAGTCGTTCAATGTAACTAATGTCTGAGATCCTGGTTTGTCACTTCCCAAACGGTAATACTCCGTTAGTGGAATTTGGGGGTGTGACAGATTGGTATCAGAGCCATTGGTTATAGCGAACTAGGATTGCATACTAGACTATAGCGTCACACATTAGTTACATGTCATTTGGATGTTTGGCACTTACACAAATTGTTGCAGGATCATGTCTTCAACACCACCTCCATCACCTAACGCATCAGGGCATAAGGCACCTGTACCCTCATCCCCGGAGCCCAAAAGGCGCCGGACTACCTCAATTGAGCAAGGTGAACCGAGCAACGCACGGGCATTGGAGTATGCTCTCAATTGGGATATGTACCCACATATGATCCAAAGGTGGATCGAAATGGGAGATGTTCCATCACCGTACTTTGAATCCACATCTTCATCGCCTACACTGCCTAGCTTACCATGTACCATGGAACAAGCCTTCGCAGCATTTGTGTCCTATATGTTAAAGGAATTAAGTTTTGTACAAGACGCCACCGAGGAGATACCTAAACTCCTAGAGAATGTAAAACAAGTGGAAAAGAATAGGGTAGGAATAGAAGATTTGACTACCGAACTAGCTGCAACGGATCATGTCCACAACCTTTTAGTGAATCGTGTAGCACACCTAGAGACGAGGGCTGACATTATGGATGATGATATGCAAGGAGTTCTGGAGAGATTAGCTGCTATGGAAGCTCAGCTACATGTGGCTAACCACACTGCTGAAGGCCTTCAAGAGAGGGTGACTCACTTGGAAGCCCAACTGCAAGCGGCCCTACACCCAGAAGACATTCCAGTATCTGACGATGAGGAGGAACCCTTTGAGGAAGAGCTCTTTGAGGAGGAGCCCTTCGAGGAGGAACCCTTAGAGGGGGAACCAGCTGAGGAAGAGCCAGTGGAGATTGATGATGCACAGTCATATGTCTCTTCTGATGACGAGAATATTTGAGGATCTTCCTATTCTATCTTCTTTTTCATGTTTGTTTTTGCTTATGTTATTTCCCTTTTCAAACCTAGATGGGTAAGGTTGTTCCCATCCAATAAAAGCATGAGAAGTTTAATATTTTAGTTATTTATTTTGTAGCCTTACAATTTATTTAATTTTCAAAATATTAGATGTTGTATTTCCTTACCCGTACCTGAATAATGTTTAATATGCAATATATTTCTCATTGTTTTCATTTGTGATTGTGAAGAAATATGTCTGGGAGAGGACGAGGAGGCCGTACCGGTGGTCGTGGTACCATCAACATGACGGCAGCAGAACTAGCAGCTTTGATAAACAATAGTGTGGCAGAGGCCCTAGCAGCACAGAATGCTGCAGGGCAGCAAAATCAGCAAAATCAACAAAATCAACAACCAGCCTGCACTTTTAAGGCATTCATGGACTGCAAGCCCCACACCTTTAGTGGAGTTGAAGGAGTAGTTGGATTACTTCGCTGGTTTGAGAAGGTTGAATCAGTAATAGCCATGTGCAACTGCCCCGTGGCTAACCAAGTGAAATTTGCTGCTGGAACTTTAGAAGGCCCGGCCCTAACATGGTGGAATGCCCAAGTTCAAATGTTGGGACTAGCAATGGCAAATGGACTTCTGTGGGAGGAATTTAAGTCAATGATGAAAGAAGAATACTGCCCACGAGATGAAATTCAAAAGCTAGAAGGAGAGTTCTGGAACCTTAAGATGGAGGGTTCAGAAATTGAACTCTACACCACCCGTTCGCAAGAACTTGCCACCATGTGCCCACATATGGTGACTCCGGATTACAAACGGATTGAACTATACATTGGAGGTTTGGTACCTCAGATTCAAAGCATGGTGACCTCATCCAACCCTACCACCATCCAACAGACCATCAGACTTGCTCACAAATTGACCGATCAGGCAGTGACACAGGGAACTTTACCTCCAAGAGGTTCGGTTTCTAAACCCACCGACAACAATAAGCGCAAGTTCGACCATCACTCCCACTCACACAACCACTCAAATTCTAAAGGATCCCAATCCAATCAACCTCAGCACCAACAACAGCGAAAGTTTGAGCATGCTAGAAACTTTAATCAAACGACCTCATCAGGTCCGAATCAAGGGGAATATGTTGGGAGGTACCCCAAGTGCAACAAATGCGGCTATCACCACACGGAATCTTGTGACCGACAACGTTGCCAGCGTTGTGGTAAAATGGGTCACGCTGCAAAGGACTGTAGAGTTGCACTCCCGAACAAACAACCATTTCAATCACAGGGATTCACGAGGGGATGTTTTCGGTGCGGTAAAGAGGGGCACATTCAAAGGAACTGTCCTCAGTTGAAAAAGGGTGGAAATGGTAATGGCAGTGGTAGTGGTAACGGTAATAACCAGGGCAACAATGGTAACAACCCCAATCAAAACAACAACGGTGGGAATAACATTAATAACGGTGGTAATGGAGGAAATGGGGCGAAAGGAAGAGCTTTTGTACTGGGATCCGGAGAGGCTCGCTACGATCATAACGTGGTCACCGGTAAATTTCTCTTAAATAATTACTTTGCTTCTGTCCTTTTTGACACTAGTGCTGATAGGAGTTTTATATCTAAGAAACTTAGTGATATGATAAAAGGAACTCCAACTCTGCTAGAAGCTAAGTATGTAATAGAGATAGCTGACGGCCAAATAATTGAAGCAACCCACATTCTTAAGGGTTGTAAGCTTGATCTAGCTAGCCATATTCTAGATATCGACCTTATGCCGGTCACACTTGGTAGTTTTGATGTAATCGTCGGCATGGATTGGTTGTCTAGAAACCAAGCGGAAATCATTTGTCATGAGAAAATCGTTCGCATACCCCTCCCGAGTGGAGAAATTCTTTCAGTTTAGGGCGAAAGAGTTGGTACTGTCATGGGCATTATATCCTTCATGAAAGCACAAAAATGTCTTCGGAAGGGGCATACGGCCATTTTAGCCCTTGTTGCTGAACATCCGTCAGAAGAAAAAAAAGATCGAAGATATTCCCGTTGTGCGTGAATTTTTGGAAGTATTTCCCGAGGATCTGCCCGGTCTGCCACCACACCGTCAGGTTGAATTCCAAATTGACCTAGCACCCGGAGCAGCACCAATTGCTCGAGCACCTTATCGATTAGCACCCAGTGAATTGCAGGAACTGTCCACTCAGTTGCAAGACTTATTGGATAAAGGCTTCATCCGACCTAGTTCATCACTGTGGGGAGCTCCGGTATTATTTGTCAAGAAGAAGGACGGTACGTTCCGTATGTGTATTGATTACCGGGAGTTGAACAAAGTTACAATCAAGAACCGCTACCCTTTACCTCGTATTGATGACCTTTTTTATCAACTCCAAGGATCAAGTTTATATTCCAAAATAGATCTTAGGTCCGGCTATCATCAGTTAAGAGTCCGAGAAGAAGATATCTCTAAAACTGCATTTAGGACAAGGTACGGCCATTACGAATTTATGGTCATGCCCTTCGGTTTAACCAACGCACCCGCGGTATTCATGGATCTCATGAACCGTGTGTGTAAGCCTTACCTTGACCAATTTGTTATCGTTTTCATCGATGACATTCTTATTTATTCCAAGAACGAGGAAGAACATGAAGAACATCTGCGTCTAATTTTGGAACTACTTAAGCAAGAACAACTTTATGCTAAGTTTTCCAAATGTGAATTTTGGATTCGAGAGGTTCAATTTCTAGGGCATGTGGTAAATGAAAAAGGGATACATGTCGACCCATCCAAAATAGAAGCCATCAAGAATTGGGCAGCACCGACGACTCCGACTGAAGTGCGACAATTTCTGGGATTGGCTGGATATTACCGTCGTTTTATCGAAGGATTTTCAAAGATTGCGCAACCTCTCACCGCCCTAACTCAAAAAGGAAAAGCTTATAATTGGGGCGATAATCAAGAATCAGCTTTCCAGCATCTCAAACAGAAACCTTGCAGTGCACCTATTTTAGCTCTTCCGGAAGGAACCGATGACTTTGTGGTGTATTGTGATGCATCTATTCAAGGTCTGGGTTGTGTCTTAATGCAACGCGAAAAGTTAATCGCATACGCTTCACGTCAGTTAAAGGTTCACTAGAAAAACTACACCACTCATGACCTAGAGTTGGGAGCAGTAGTTTTTGCACTTAAGATATGGAGACATTACTTGTACGGTACCAAATGCACCATCTACACCGACCACAAGAGCCTCCAGCATATCTTCGAGCAGAAGGAGTTGAACATGCGACAACGTCGTTGGGTTGAACTTTTAAATGATTACGACTGTGCGATCCGGTATCATCCGGGTAAAGCTAACGTCGTGGCTGATGCACTAAGCCGAAAAGAAACAAAACCCAAACGAGTTCGAGCGTTACAACTCACAATTCATCCTGGATTGCCTGACAGAATCCGTAGTGCTCAACTTGAAGCCTTGAAAGAAGATAACCTACCATTAGAAGGTACACGTGGCATGGAAGCACAACTTGAAGTAAAATCTGACGGAATTCATTACTTTGTCGAACGAATATGGGTTCCAGTGTTCGGAAATTTAAGGGAACTAATAATGGATGAAGCTCATAAATCTCGTTACTCCATTCATCCGGGTTCCGATAAAATGTACCATGATCTAAAAGTACTATATTGGTGGCCAAAGATGAAGGCCGATATAGCCACTTATGTTAGTAAGTGTCTGACCTGCGCGAAGGTCAAAGTTGAATACCAAAAACCGTCCGGTCTCCTACAACAACCTGAAATTCCCATGTGGAAATGGGAACAAATATCCATGGACTTCATTACCAAATTACCCCGAACCCCTACCGGATGTGATACTATATGGGTGATTGTGGATCGCCTAACAAAATCTGCTCACTTTCTAGCAATCAAAGAAACTGACAAAATGGATAAACTCACTCGAGTATACTTGAAAGAAGTGGTCTCTCGGCACGGAGTGCCAATCTCTATTATTTCGGATCGTGATGCACGATTCACTTCCCGTTTCTGGCAATCATTGCATAAAGCATTAGGCACGCGTCTAGATATGAGCACAGCATACCATCCTCAAACTGACGGCCAAACTGAACGTACTATCCAAACTCTGGAGGACATGCTACGAGCTTGTGTGATCGATTTCGGTAACACTTGGGAGTCTCACCTACCATTGGTGGAGTTCTCCTACAACAACAGTTATCACACTAGCATCAAGGCAGCTCCATTTGAAGCACTTTATGGACGGAAATGTCGTTCTCCCATTTGTTGGACCGAGGTTGGGGATAGCCAACTCACAGGTCCTGAACTTGTATTTGAAACTTCCGAAAAGATCGTTCAAATTAGAAATCGTATGGCGGCAGCTCGTGATCGTCAAAAGAGCTATGCCGACAAGCGTCGTAAACCTTTGGAATTTCAAATAGGTGACATGGTTTTACTCAAAGTCTCACCTTGGAAAGGTGTCATTCGTTTCGGGAAACGAGGAAAACTGAATCCTCGTTATGTTGGACCTTTCAAAATATTAAAGAGAATCGGACCAGTCGCGTATCAACTGGACCTACCTGAAAGACTTAGTGGTTTACACAACGTCTTTCATGTCTCAAATTTAAAGAAATGCCTAGCTGATGAATCACTCGCAGTTCCTCTGGAGGAACTACATGTTGATGAACAGTTACGTTTCATCGAAGAACCTGTGGAAATTATGGATAGGGAAGTTAAAACGTTAAAGCACAGTAAGATCCCTATTGTTCGAGTCCGTTGGAACTCGAAACGCGGACCGGAATTCACGTGGGAGCGCGAGGATCAGATGATGCGCAAATATCCTAATCTGTTCAAGCACTCCGCGTCAAATTCTTAAGGTATTATTTAATTTTCAGGACGAAAATTCTTTCAACTAGGGGATGATGTGACACCCCAGAAATTTTTTTTTTATTATTTTAATTTTCGGGACGAAAATTCTTTCAACTAGGGGATGATGTGACAATCCGGACTTTTCAGTTAATTCCGTTAACTATTCCGTTAAGTTTCTTATTAAAAACTTAACCCCGTTAAGTTTCAACTAGGGGATGATGTGACAAATTCAACTCAAAACTACGAGGACTAGTTGTGTTAATATGCTAAATCAAATAAATTGACTTCTCAAAGTCAAAATCAGCAAAATTGATTCCTGTTGACTTTCAGAAGTCAAATCCGTGACAATTTGATCAAAATTCACAAAATAAATCCCGAAATCCGTTGGAATTAGAACCGTTCGTGCATGATAATGATCATAACGATCATAATTGATCTATTAAACACCTCTAATTTAATCGAATTAACACTAATAATGAGAATTAAACAAGTAACCATCGACCCTATGTCTTACTCAATCGAATTCGACTGTAATCAGTTACCAATTTGCAAACTAACACACTGCACACCTAAATCGAGTCTCTCTGAAACCTTTGCACTCGTCAAATTGATCGGATTCATAGCAAGAGCCACCGGGAATCGAACTAGTCATCGTCGGACCTGTTTTAGTTGATGTCCACCGTCCCGACACCAATTCAGGTAACTAGATACATCATCAGCTTCGCTTTTATCTTTGAAATGAAAGCCCTAACCCAATTAGGGCTCACATTATCAATTCGATCGAGTTCTTGATCCTAGGGTTCATCATCTGACTGATTTAGTCGAGCCCTAATCTAGACCCAATGAAAATGAAATTAACCTATGCAGAAAGATTCGCAACACTTTTTCTACTGAAAGCCCTTTGCCAATTTCAAGTTTTAATATAAAAATCTCTGTAACCCGTAATTAGGGTTCATGTGAACTCTATCTGTCGAATTCAATTCTAAATCATTTTTAAATCAAATTAACCTACTCCATTAGATTCGCAATCGTCTGTAGAGTGAAAGCCCTATGAAACAACGGGTTTCCACTATCGAATTGATCATGAACCCGTAATTAGGGTTCATATGCGTTCTAATTTGGGGTTTTCGATCTTAAACATAAATTTGATACAATTAAACCATATATGCAGATTCGCAATCCTCTACTCTACAAAACCCCTATGAATCCAGACATTTTCATTATAAGAATTAATCAAATCAATCCAAAATCAAAACTAGGGTTTTCGGTCCTAGTTTCTGTAATTTAACGATCAAAATCCAATTGTTTTTGCAATTAGCTTTCACCACAGAGTCGTTTTGAGTCAATAATCAAAACCCCTATGATCCTTTGTTGAATCGCGACCGAATCTGAGGGTAATTGAACGGGTTTCGAACCGGTTATACGTGGGGGAGAGAAACCCATTCGAATTACTTGATAAAACCAATTCAATCTGGATCATGTTGCGATAGCCTAGCGGCCGGGACTGGTTAGAGCTGTGTGCGTGTGTGGGAGAGACCCGGGTTCGAGTCCGGGCTCCCACAATTATTTTTAAACATTTTTCTGTTAATATTTAATTAATAAAAATCAAACCTTTTAATATTATATTATTATATAAATGGGTTTTAACCCGAAAAACAACCCGTAGGCTCGGGTTTGAATTATTAACTTATTATTATATATTATACCCACTTTTATAAATAATTTAGTGTTATTATCCCTAAGTGAAAATAATATGTTTATATTATTTTTAAACCGTGAATTCATATAAAATAATATGTTTATATTATTTTCAAACCGAGACCCGTATTATTAAATAATATATATTTATATTATTTCAAATCAATTTATAACATCGTGTGTCGATTGAGACTAAATAATAATATAATTGGTTATACTATTTACTCGTATACATATATTATTATTTTCTTAATTTTTGTGAATGACAAAACACCCGGTTATAATTATTATTAGTCGTGTCATTCGTCACGTAAAGTAATTCCTAACTCCGTGGACACTTTCGTCCACTCTTGAATATTAGAGCGTTTCTTTAGGACGCTTCTCAATCCGTGTCATTGTCACATTTCCTATTTTCCTTTATCCCTAATTTTATGTGTTTGTAATTTTAGGGCATTCGTAAGTCTTTTGAGACTTACACACTTGGTTCCAACTTTTCCCTTGTGTGATTCAAATCCTTACTCAAGCTCAGGTGAGTTTTCACGGCCCCTTTTTACTGCTTTTAAACTGGGGGAGAAAACATGATACAACTCTTTTGATTTTTGTACTTCATTTTATATCAATTGTTATGACTATGCGTAAACTCTATCATGAAAGTCCTCACATCGAACCGTTTAAATATGAATATAGCGAGGTATGTTGGGTAGTACTACTGGGTTTGACAAACCTCACCCGCGTTAGTCGCGCTAACACGATTGGATATCGAACGGGTGCAATATTGACCTAAACGTGCACCGTGGTTGATAGACCTGGTGGGAGGCAATATAAACAGTCAGTTTACGGTTGCGAGCGTAATAGCAAACAATGAACATGGGTTAGCTACTCATTTGGTATTTATGTTGATTGTACAATAAATCTGGTAAACGTTTATTTATATATTGAAACCTGTGAACTCACCAACCTCGTGTTGACACTTTTTCTTACATGTTTTCTCAGGACGCTAAGATAAGACACAGGTGCACGCTAGGGCATGCATGGGATTCAACTGTTTTGCTTTGTGTCTATTTATGTTGATCGAATTATTTTAATGTACTTTGTTTGGTTGAACGTTTGGACTTTTGGACTTTGGTTTTGGGCGCGTGTATTTTGCGCATTTACTTTCTTTACGCTTCCGCATTGATACTCTGATTTAAAAGGATATTTTCATTTGAGTCCCATGTAGAGTCGTTCAATGTAACTAATGTCTGAGATCCTGGTTTGTCACTTCCCAAACGGTAATACTCCGTTAGTGGAATTTGGGGTTCGAGTCCCTCCACCCTCTTTAATCAAACGACCTCATCAAGTTCGAGTCCCTCCACCCTCTTTTTGGTGTAAATCATTTTTTAAACATTTATTTTAAATATAAAAGTTATCCAATTATTATTATAATACTATATTATTATAGTGTGGCCCCGAAAAACACTCGTATGCTCGGGAATGAAATTCGTACTCCGAGCTAAGTGTATTTTGTTAATTAAAAATAATATATTTATTTTTTTATCACTCAACTAATTATTTATATAAAACAAAAATAATATAATTATTTATATTATTACCCATACTTATGTCCCCGAATAAGAATAATGTATTTATTATTTTATTCACGAATATATATATATATATATATCGTGTTATTTCTCCAAACTCTAAAATAATATAATAGTTTATTCGTAATTAGAGATTTTCAATACGAATCACATATATCTCAATTATTATATTAAGAAATTCAATTCCCGTTGACAAGTTTGTCTACTCGTTAATCATTTGTATGTCCTAGGACACCCAACCCTTTCCCATGTCGTCGTCACAAAATTCCATGTATCCCTAACTCTTATACTTATAATTCTAGGGCATACGTATGCGGTTCACAGGCAAACTCTTGTGTTTTCTATTGCATCTTTGTGTTGTGCTACTCGTACACAACTCAGGTGAGTTTCACGGCCCCTTTTACTTGTTTTCCTATTGGTGGAGAAACATGCATACAAACAAACATCATTTTATTTGTTTTCCCGTTGGGGAAAACACGCACACAAACAAACATCATTTTACTTGTTTTCCCGTTGGGGAGAAACACGCACACAAATAAACATCCTTTTACTTGTTTTCCCGTTGGGGAGAAACATGCACACAAACAAATATGGATCACATAGTATTTCACTACCACTTGTTTAATAAAGCGCAAACATAACATACAAAGTCCTTACACACTCGAACCGTTAATATAAGGTATATAGCGAGGAAATTTGAGTAGTACTACTGGGTTTGACAAACCCCACCTGGGCTAGTCGCGCTAGCACAATTGGAGGTCGAACGGGTGTAAATTGTCCTAAACACTGGCCATTGTTGATGTTAGCAATGGCGGAAGGCATTCAAACACAAACAGTCAGCTTCGGTTGCGAACGCTTAGAGTAACTTGTACATTGTATAGTTAGCAATAGGTGTGACTTACGTATGTGGATCCTACAAACACTCAAACAGTTTATTTACTTACAAACATGTGAACTCACCAACCTCGTGTTGACACTTTTTCTTACATGTTTTCTCAGGTCGCTAAGGCACAGGTTGCACAGCTAGGACATGCATGGAGTCATATTGTCATTTAATTCATATGCAAACATTTAAAACAATTCCCTTACTTTCATTAAACTAAACTTGGGCGCGTTTGTTTTGCGCAACAACTGCTTGACATAAACCGCTTCCGCATTTAATTCTGAACATTTAATGGTTTTGTTTAAACTCATATAGTGTCATTTGACGTAACTAATGAATGAGATCATGGTTTGTCACACGCCTAACGGTAAAACTCCGTTAGTGGATTTTGAGAGTGTGACATTTTGCTCTTACCATGACCCCGAAACGGTAAAACATTTTTCAAACAAAGTATACAAACATTAATTATAGCATTTAGTCGAATTCGATTCTCTCTCTTCACAATATCATCTTGCTTATAAAGAGCGGTGCTAATAGACTGCTTTTGATTTAGTAAATCCTCACATTTTTTAAGTGCTTTATTATGAACACTACCAATAAAGAGTAGGTCCCGAAGAGCATGATTTTCATTTCAAAAACCTTTCCATAATATCCATAGCACCTATTAGAAAACAATTGAGTAATTTACGTAACACCCAACGGTTAATTATAAGATATCAATAGAGTAAATTTCAATTTTTAATCTTTTAATAAGATATCAATTGATGACCTAGACCTGCTCACCTTTCAAAATTGACGATGGGATATCGAATATGGTTATCTGTGAATTGTGATCAAGTTTAAAATTTTAATCCAAAAAAAGGTTATTCAAATATGGGATTGAAGAACATATGTTCAATACAAAAACATCGCCAATATGCGATTTCAATCCAAAGTCTAAACACACATAAATACATAATCAATACCTACAGGAGCAGATGCGGATTAACTATTGCAGTCGTGAACCTACATCCTTCAAGCCCTAATCAAAATCAAATGGCTATGCAGTGATGGTTATTGGATGATTTTAGAATGGTGAATTGCAGTCTTGGCGATGGATGGACCGATGGTTTTTGAAGCAGGAAGCTAGGAAGGCATTTGATAATTATTGTGGAAAAAGTGGAAATCGAAGAGGCAATGCGAGAGGCTTCTGTTGGTGGAAAAAAGGACTGTTTTTTTTAAAGTAAAGTGCCATTTTAGCCACTTTCATCCAAAAACTTTTTTTTTAACTTTTTCGTCCTTGACATTTCAAAAACTAGCCATTTTCATCCAATTGACTAACTCTGTTAACTTTTTAACGTTAACTCAAGGGTAATTTGGTCTTTTTATAAATCCTTTTTCATTCCCATTTTTTATTCCCTCTCTCTCTCTCACAAATAATATCCAACCCCTCTCTCAAATTACAGACCACCATGGCCAAATCCATGTTCTTCTTCCTCCCTCACTCTCTTCATATCCACATCTTCTTCAAACCCTACCACACTCACCACCGTTCATTCTGTACTCACCCACCACGGCTTCCCCATCGGCCTGCTCCCTACCGACCTCAACCGTACTTCCGGCGAGTTCTCCGTCGACCTAGGACGCCCTTGCCGCCTCATCCTTCCGCTGGAGAACTACCTCGCCACCTATTCGAAGAAAGTCACTAGTAAGATCGGCTATTCGACAACCCTAAATCCCCCTTTCTGTCGGCTACCCATTCATCCCTATCGTCGGCCATCGAAAACACCCCTTCCGGCTACCCATTCTTCCCCGTCGTCTCCTGGGTTTAATAATCACCCAGTTCTACCATGTATTGATGACAAAGAGGAAGCGAGGGAGACCTGCAACTTGACCGAAGTGAAAACAGAGAGAGGCCGAGTTGGGTGGCCGGAATCAGAACCAGAAATCTAGGGTTTGGTGATGACGATGATGTTGCTGTTTGTTTCTCTTTATATATATCGTCCATCTCTTTGTTTCTCGAGTTGGGTGGCGGCGAGTCGTTTTTCAGGCAAAGGTCGAAGGATATTCAGGGGAGGTTGTGGGTGGTCGGGTTCAATTTGGTGACGATGGTGTAGTCTCGTTGTTCAATTTGGTTTCTTAAGAATTATTTATTTCTGTGATTTTGTTTTCCAACGAATGACTCGATTTGGGTCTTCTTGTCTGGGTTTGATGATGGTGATGGAGGCTTGAATTTGCTAGTCCGGTATTGATCACTGTTGTTCACGGGAATGAAAAATGATTTATAAAAAGACCAAATTACCCTTGATTTAACATTAAAAAGTTAACAGAGTTAGTCAATTGGATGAAAATGGCTAGTTTTTGAAATGTCAAGGACGAAAAAGCTAAAAAAAAGTTTTTGGATGAAAGTGGCTAAAATGGCCAAACCACATGAACGAAAATGGCACTTTACTCTTTTTTTTTATTATAATTTGGTTTGACTGTTTGGGTATTGGGTTGTAGTACAGAATTTAGTAAAAAGGTGACGAGTATCATAACATGTTTATTTTGGATATTAATCTAATGAAAAAGAGGCGTAAAGGACAAGAAGAGTTGTTTCTTGTGATGAGAGATTATTTGATTTATGTGTTGATACCTATGTCGTCTTATTGATTTTTGAGATAAACAAAATAACAACTTATAATCATTTTCTATGCGTTTTTGAGAAAGTGTCTTGTATAATTTTCTTTGTGTTATTGAATAGGAAAATCTAACAAGTTTATAACTATTATAATATAAAGAATTAACACATAAATAGTCCAGAAAAATAACATATTCGAGGTATAACTTTAAAGGTGCATGATCGATATTAATGATTTTAATGTATAACATGTTTGGGTAAGGTTTTAACACTAATTTTTTTAAAAACTCTATTAATTTTATGGGTAATAAATATTTTACCATTTTATAAATCAAAGGACTATTCATGTAATTTAATAAAATATAAATTACCAAAACTTTTTTTCTTCAAATCTTACTATATTAGTAAAACTATTAAGAAGCAACTTTTATTAACAGTGAAGCAGTCAGCCTGAATATTTTGTTTTAATTTTACCCTATATTATATATAATTTACGTTTTTAACCCGTTTAATTGTGTATTAATTTTGTTTTTCTATAATAACTTTCCTTCGTTAACTTTTTTTTAAAAAAAGGGATGCGCCGCTGTTTTTTTTTGTTAATGTTTTTTTAAAATGGAGTTTGTATTCAAAATCGAGTATTTTTTTGGTATCGTAGCCCATAGCAAGTGTCCTTGCCGTTATGGTACCGTGACGACCCGAACCTATTATGAGCGAACATTATTGCTTGTACTGGTATTATTGGAAGCGGTGTCGGTATTAGCTTTTATGGTTTTTCACGGCCTGAACCGATAACGACCAAACTCCTGTCACGGAGCGTTGACGAAAAACGACCACAATCCCGTGACGATGCGCGAGTGTTCGTTTCTACAAGCTTATTAAACTCTTTTTTTCGTTTTATGTGGATACATTCCCGCAAAGCACGGGACCGGGAACCAACTAATTTATTATAAAAGTGCAAAGATATTATTATTTATTCTACGAATAATACCAATAAAAGTTCCGTTTGTTGACTCTTTTTAATATTCAAAAGATGATTGATGATTCATGATTCATTAGCCCAAATACGACATTATTGGTGGTTTGTGTAGAATGATACGTGTCACATATGCATACCTTCCACTCATTTACTTCCCACAAATCACGCTTTAGGGTTCTTACACGCAGGGGCGGATGTAATAGTGAAGCGGGGGGTGCACAGGAACCCCCCGAGTTTCGAAATTTTAGTGTAACGGTAGGTAAAAAAACTGGGGTGAACCCCCTAAAATATTATAGGGTGAACCCCCTGACGACGCTGCCCACCCCACGGCCCACTGCAGCTCGCTTGATCCGGTTGTGAAGCTATAAAACTAAGAACTCTTTCTTAAACTAAATGTGTGTTCTTGAGCATTCATATGATTAGAGGTAAAAAATTGATAGAAACAAATGAGTAGATGACTCTTAAATACAAATTAGTTGATTTTGTGAACATTTTAAGCATAATTTTCATGTTTTTTTCTTCGTTTTAGGCCTCCAAAAATGGTTGAGCCGCCCCTGCCCGACCCGACCCGACCCGACCAATCGAACCGAACCGAAAAATTTTATGTCCGGCCCTATGAAATTGGATCATCTAAAAACAGTGAACCCCCTGAAAAAAATTCCTGGATCCGCCACTGCTTACACGTAACAATTTCATCAATTATTGGATTATAAAAGTCAGAAAAAAGAAATAATAAATGATTCAAAGTGGATAGTTTCTAACAGAAACCCACCATTTCTACGCTATCCAACGTCTCATTCATATACTTTTATCACCAACAAATCCCAATTACCTTCACTTATTCACAATAAAACTATGCTGTTTGTTCGTTATTTACATATTTTTATATATATTATGTAGGATTAATTATTTTTCAACAAATAAAACCGAAAGAAACTCAACAAAGGGTAAATAAACTAGAAATTTGTAATTCTTTTTTTCATGTGTTTTCACATCAACTTTTTATGTGTTTTTACATCAACAAATTATTTACCGACAAAAAAACACTACTACAAAATATACCTTTAATTACACGCGAACTATGACGCGTAACAGCGTGTGCCATCATTTTAGTGTCATTCAATCAAAACTTGGCTTTAATAATACGCGAGCTATGACACGCAAAAACGTGTGTTATATTTTAATATCATATTAAAAAGAAACAGAGTACACCTTTTGGATACACGTGTCATCTGGGTTATCTTTTAATTTTACATATCCCGCTCGTATATGTGCTCTTCTTTCTGAGGGGGTGTTTGGGATTACTTATGAAATCTACTTATTGACTTATTCTATAAGTTAATAAGTTATAAATAATAAGTAAGGGTGGACTTACTTCTTGAAAATGAAATAAGTAGAGCAAATAAGTAGCTTTTCCAAACACCTTATTAACTTATAAGTAGTTATTAACTTATAAGTAGGGTAAATAATAATCCCAAACACCCCCTGAAAACCCTAGAACACCATCAAGCGATTTTCTATGAAAACCTAGGCGATTTCCGAGCAAAAGTGGCGATTTCCGAGAAAAAGGAGGCGGTTTCCGAGCATAACACCAGAGGGAAAAAGGTAGGATGTGTTCCGAGCATAACACAATAGGGCGAGCAAGCTTCCACCTCCACCTGAGCAAGCGACGCGACTGTTGTAGGGCTTTGAAGGAACCTGGCGGCGATTCAAACACTCCTCCGCTCACATTCAGGTATTCTCTGCTGTTTACTTTGATTTAGGGTTTATTTCTGGTGTTAGGGCTTTTGCGATTAATTGATTTTCAGGCTCAATGTCTTGGTGTGTTGTCTCATTTGATGAAACGAATTGCAGTCACCAGGTGTTTGACGAAATATCACAAAGAACATGACATCATTGTTTATTTGATTTTCGGATGTAAATGGACATGAAATTTGGTAGGTGAATCTATAAAAGTTTTATGTTATTAGAGAAGTAGCAGTAGTTCATTTTCTTTATGTTAATTGCTTGTGAGTTTCTCTTCATGAGGTGCTACGTAGGTAAATTGTAGTTGTAGAGAAACAGAGGTAACTTGTTACAAGGCAACCGATAAAGCTTAACTGATTTGGAATTGAATTTGGTGGATCACCAAATTCAACTAATTTTAAACCTAATTTACTTGATGTGGTTCAATGTTTACATAATAAGTTAGATAGGTGGTAGAAATACATGCCCTTTCAGGCTTAGCATGACAATCATAGAAAATATTAAGGCAAGTACGATTGCGCGTTCTTAATTTAATTTCTATAATGGATGTAAAGGCAATTCCAGATTTGTCGGCTGATATGGTTATTGACACACAGGATGTTCAGTGGTGACTTTCTGTTTGAAGATTTCTTGCCATAAAGCTTGCTTGGTTCATAGTGTTATAAAATAATGCTATCTGGTTAACAACATCATGGAATCCTGAACCAACTTTATTTTTTTTTAAACATATACCTCCTTTTAGCTTTTAATTTTTTTTGTTCAGTTGATGTTTACTAGTTGGACGAAAAATCAAGTGTTACTCCTTTTTATCTTTCCCATTACCCCTTAATACCTTTTTTGCTTCTGGTGACTGCAATTTGTTTCATATATGCATGATATTCATATCATGGAATTCAATTTACCTAGGAGAGTTCTAAAGCTGGAAAGTTTAGAACTTTAATGAAATCGTGAAGAGCAAACTGTTTTGTGCTTATTGTGTATTTGTTTTCTTCTTTTTGAATGTCCTTTCATAATCATGAAATACTTTTGACATGCTATTTATGACTTCAGGTATGCATAACAAATTATCAGATTCAAGTTAGACGCGTTACGTGCTCATTTTCCAGGTTTGTAATGACTCCTTTTTATCATCTGTTAACAATCATTCCAACCATTTCTAATTGTATGCTTGACCCTTGAATAGTAACCCAAAATGTTGTTCACTACAAACTTATTTGTTATTTTGTATGCCTAAGGTTTTCCAGTTTCCTACAAAATTTACCTAGTTGTGTTCATTTAATGACCCGGGCAGGAAAGTACAGGTCTAATGAAGCTTATTACGGAAAAAGAAAAGTAAGTTTCATTACCATCTAACTTAGGCATATGCGAAAAAGAAAGTGTTCACTTAGCTAAATAGCCACGTATTTTAGAAATAGCAGTTTCTTTCTCTATGTAAGGCTACAGTCAAAGTTCAGCTGTTAGATTTAAGTTTCTGTTCAAATAAAGAATGATTTTTCCATTAAGAAGGTAGTAAGTGATTTGAACTTTTGCTGTTACGGTTATGGAAGTGAGCAAGTTTGGAAGCAGGCTCTAATGGCTAAAGAGATGATGAGTTTGAAGGTTAATGTTGATTCGAACGCCAAACAGTCTATTTGGCAGGTAATTCTGGATTTCCCTAGAATTTATTAGTCATATCATTGTCATATCATATATTTTTGTTTATTGGACTTGTTTGCATATTGTTAATGATTTATGTGATTTGCATTTATGTATCTTGCATTGTAGTTGCTGGTTTGTATTTAACTATTTATTCAATTGTATTAGTGGTTCTAGTAACACAAATTCAGTATCATGGTCCCTATGTTTCATGAATTGCGACATTTTTCTTCAAAATTTGAAGTTACATTTATTTACTTGTTTGACCTTTACTAATAATTTGATGGCATTGATTTGAGTTCACATGATTATTATATTTTGCTTTAGTTGGAGGGTACAACAACATCCATACCCTGTAATGCGATGGTGGGATGTAGCCTATAGGCAAACCATACCTCCTATGCAGTTAATGTGAAAAAATATCGGTTATCGGTCAAGGACCGATATCTGAGATATCGGTAATTTTTATATCATGCATAAACCAACTAATGTAACTTGATGTTATCATATCAACATAAACCAACTAATGTAACTGAATTTTATCAACATAAACCAACTTACATACCATATTAACATAAAGATTAATGTAACCGGATGTTATCATATCATGAACAAGCTACTCTAACTGAATATTATCAAAGAAAAGCCTGATCGAGTGAAGGATAAAGTGGGATAACAAGTTGGACCGATATTTGGACCGATATCTCGGTATTTTGACCGATATGTCAAACCCTATATCGGCGATATATCGGTAAATATCGCCGATATTATCGCCACCGATATTTGGACCGATATTTGGTGAAACCACCGATATCCGAGATATCACCGAGATATCGGTGGTATCGACTGCATAGCATACCTCTATCCTAGAGGATAGAGAGGCTTCTTCTGGGAAGGGTAATTAAGATAATTCCACTAATTAAGATGATTTGTGGTGGTGTTTGTTTACTTTTGATCTCATCTTGGAATGCCTTTTCGGCTTTTCCACATTTCAAATACAGAACTACATATCCTTCTAAACCTTTTTATTCTAAAAAAATGTATGAGCGAATTAGAAAGTATATTTAATACACATCATTCGTAGTATTAGTGAATGTTAGCATATGGTTTTATTAGATTTTTGTGCTTTGTTAATTTCCTTTCCATCCTTGTTGCCTATGCTGTATCCAAGTTTAAATGAAATCTTTTCTATAATTTAAATTACAAAATAATAATATACTTCGTTTCTTCATGTGGATTCTTGTTTCTTGGACATTCAACTTGCCGAAGGCAATGCTCTTAAAAGCAGATTAAACGAATGAATCAAAGTGTATTTAGATGCTCAGAACCTCATAAAACTTTAAAGTACACAATTTAGTCCAAAATCAATCTTTTGCACGCCACCTGATCTGTGATGTGCAAATGATAAAATAACCCTCATTAACTTTTGTTATATGATATTGTTTTTAAATGTATATTAAGATGGATTATTTCCTGTTTTAAATCAATTGACATTTTGTTAAATATGCTGTCAAAGGTGTAGTTTTTCCTTTTTTCTGATTGCTTGTTATGTGGTCAATATGACTGTATTTGTATGAAGTTAATCATGAAGAGTTTGTATGAAGTTAATGGTGAAGAGTGTATATGATCATCATAAATGTTTGTTGTGAGGGCAAGATGGGTGGGTTCGACAGGTTAATGAGGTAACGGGTTAGAATGGGTCCAGGTTGAAACGAACAGGTACGACCGTACTAGACATGAAAACAAGTACTTGCTATTATCTTGATTCCCTTAGGGCTAGCATTGTTAATTCGCAATTGAGGCAAACTATAGATGCGTAACTAATACAAATTATTGAAACATTATATTATATTCTTTGATATATTTCTTAATTTTTTGTAGGGCAATTGTCTTGTACGCTGCACAAAGTGGATCCAATAAAAGGGTTAAACTTAACTGGGCCAACGCTAGAGTGAGCACTTGATTACTTACAATCCCTTTTAACTGAAATATTAAATATTCACGTAGTTAAAAAGCTTCACTTGCATATAGATTTGTCATGTGTTTGATACTAGATCTGCAATTGATAAGCAATGTGCATAACCCAGAACCTCACAGCAATTGCATTTGATATAGAGTAGAGATAACTAATGAAATAATTGATTAATAGCAGCTAAATTCATATTAAAAAGACCATATGTTCACAGCTGTTGATTTGCTAACAGGATTTTAAAACCAGATGTCTACAAGCTACCATCATGGAAACAAGTACACTTTAAACAATGATTAATAGATATCTGCTGATGCGTAATTTTGTATAGAACTTAAGAAACATCACCATGGGAACCATGAGTCTGTTATCCAATTTCATTTTTTGAGACAAGCACATGTTTCTCAAGTTATGAGAGCGAAGCCTTTCCTGTAGTTCAACTATTGTCAGTGCAAAATCACAGTCAAAAGAAAATATTCAAGCCCTCATGCTGCAGTTAGGAACACCATATTTTTACTGCAAATCCATCCAAACTGTAGTATCAAGAACTATAGTACCAACCTTTTTCCAAATAATAAGAGCATATCCATTGGTAAAAAAAGAAATGTGCTTCTACTGGCGGGCATAATCCTCATCAATAATAAGAGCATATCCACTGGATTTGTTGGTTTGCTAAATAGTATTATATATATGTATGTATCTTTGATAATTATTTGTTTATAAATTTTTTCTTAGGTTGGGGAAGGAAAGATGAATACACCGATGTTGATATTGATGGAGTTCTTGAAGAATGGTCGATTTGTGTATCAAACGTCATTTTTCGGTGAAACTTTGTAATACGTTACGTTGAATTTGTAATCGACTTTTGTTACTTTTAAATGGTTGTTTATATATTATGAAATAGATTGTTTTGTCATGTGTATTTTATTTTATATTATAAAATGTTTATTACTATTTTATGATATTAATATGAAAAACTGGAAATTAGTAATTCTATAAAAAAAAATTTTAAACAGCTTTAACCATGACACATTTATTACAAAAAATGTGCGTCATAAATAGATGACACAAAATGCGGGTCATCTTCATTCTTGACAAGGCCTTCCTTGACACGCATTGCGTGTCGTAAAGGCGTGTCATAAATGCGTGTCATAAACAGATGACACACAAAATACGTGTCATCTTTATTCTTAACAGGGCTATCCTTGACACGTTTCTGCGTGTCATCTACCCCTTTTATGACATGCAATGCGTGTCATTAAAGGTATATTTTCTTGTAGTGAAGATATCAAAAGGTGATAAGTTAGGTAACCTCAGTGTTGTTATCATGGGTGTGTGGCCGGTGATAGTAACACCCGTTGGTCGGCAACGATCGTTTGTTAGTTAGGGACGTGGAGCACTCACATTGGAATCTCTATTCCTATTTTCATCACTAAAATTTAGAGAAAAAATAGAAGATGGTGAAAAAAACTACCTACGTCATATTCTCTAAAGTAGAGAAAAAAATTAGAGATATTACAATAAATCTCTAGATATAGAGATTCGATATTAGTTCTCTCCCCTCTAATTGCTTCACATGGATCTCTATACAATAAATCTCTATACAAAAAATTAGCGATATTACCACCAATTCCATTGACTCTCCCCTCCAACTGCTTCACATGGATCTCTTCGGTCATGTGAGTGTCATGAGTCATGGGAGGAAATCCTACTGCATGGTGGTAACCGATGATTTCCCTCGATTTATTTGGGTATTATTCCTTGCAAAGAAAGATGAGACGCCAAAGACTCTGAAGATTCATCTGCTATAAATCGAGAATCTGTTCAATCTAAGTGTGAAGACTATTCGCAGTGATCATATCACAGAGTTCAAGAATGTCATTCTAGATTATTTAAGTGAAAGTAAGGGTAGCTCTCGGCAGTTCAGTGCACCTCGCACTCCTTAACAAAATGTTGTAGCTGAATGAAGAAATTGTACGTTGATAGAAGCAGCAAGGACTATGATCGTTGATTCTAAGCTTCCTGTCACGTTTTGGGCCGAGGCAGTTAATACCGCATGTTTTGTGAAAAATCGAGTTCTCATCACCAAAAGCTGTAACAAGACACCTTATGAAATTATGTACAAGCGCAAGCGTGTTATTGATTTCTTCGGAAAGTTTGGGTGTCTTTGCACAATGCTGAATACTTCTGATCAGCTGAACAAGTTTGAAGCCAAAGCGGATGAGTGCAATTTCGTGGGCTATTCCTCTAACCAAAGAGCTTTTCGTGTTTACAACAAGAGACGAAGGATTGTGCTGGAGTCCATTGATATCAACTGGCATGAAAGCAATCATACTGACTCAGGGGACGGTCCTGATTGGCTTTTTGATGTCGATTCTTTGTTTAAATCATTTAATCTTCCTGATTTCACTAACATATCTGTCTCAGCTAATCCTCTTTTGTTTGTTAATATCCTAGGTACCTCTACTGCTTCAGGTTCTTCTTCGTCAAGTCAACATATATATGTTCCTCCTATAATAGCTAATGCTGAATCCACTCAGGACTCCTCAGACTCTGTGGCAACAAATGAAACTGTTGAAGAAAACAATCACCCAATAGTGGATGTTGCTCCACAATCATCTGCTGAAGGTCCTATTGATGATGAAGCTGACCTTCTTGACAATAACATTACCAATCTGGATGAACACTTGGAAGAGGATGGGATTCCACAGTTGAGAATTCACAAGGATCATCCTACAAACAACATCATTGGTCTCAATGTGGGAGTCCGAACTCGTAGTGCCACCGAAGCAATGAACGACGGTCTCTTCACTTGCTTCATATCTCAAGTCGAACCTAAGAATATTAAAGCTGCATTGCTTGAGAACAGTTGGGTGGAGGCCATGCAGGAAGAATTGCAACAGTTCAACAAGTTACATGTGTGGAATCTGGTAGATCTTCTAAAGAACAAAGTCCCAATCGGCACTCGTTGGGTCTTCCGCAACAAGAAGGACGAAGGGGGAATCGTGATTCGAAACAAATCCCGCTTGGTGGTTCAGGGGTTTTATCAAGAAGAAGGGATTGACTTTGAGGAAGTCTTTGCACCAGTGTCTCGCTTAGAAGCCATCAAAATGTTTCTCGCCTATGCATCTTATATGGACTTCACAATTCATCAAATTGATGTCAAAAGCGTATTTCTGTATGGAAAGGTTCAATAGGAAGTTTATGTCAAGCAGGCGCCGGGTTTCATTGATCCAAACTATCCTGATAGAGTTTACAAACTTGACAAGGCATTGTACGGTCTCCATCAAGCACCTCGTATGTGGTATGAGACGTTATCTAATCATCTGCTTGATAATGGTTTCACAAGAGGGGCAATTGACCAAACTTTGTTCAAAAGAAAGGATGGTGCGGATACCATTTGGTGCAAATCTATGTTGATGATATCATTTTTGGATCCATAAATCCTCGGTTGTGTAAAGAGTTCGAGGAAGTGATGCGTTCTAAGTTTGAAATGAGCTCTATGGGAGAAATGAAGTTCTTTCTTGGTTTGCAAGTAGATCAGTCTGAGTCGGGAATTCTTATCCATCAATAGAAATATGTCAAAGAAATCCTGACCAAGTTCAAAATGACTGAGTCTCATCCTTACAAGACTCCCGTGGAAGTTCGACATTGTCTGTCTCCTGATTTGGATGGTGAAAGCGTTGATCAGCACCTCTATCGCTCGATGATAGGATCTCTCATGTATATCACTGCTAGCAGACCAGACATCATGTTTGCAGTGTGCTTGTGTGCACACTTTCAGGCTAGTCCTAAACTCTCTCATTTAATTGCTATCAAACGTATTTTAAGATATTTGAAGTACAAGCCAAAACTTGGGCTTTGGTATCACAAAAATAACTTGTTTGATCTTTTGACATATTCAGATTCAGACTACGGGGGATCCAACTTAGATCGAAAATCCACTTCTGGGGGTTGTCAGTTCCTTGGCAACCGCCTTGTTTCCTGGCAATGTAAGAAACAGGCCACCGTTTCACAATCCACAGCAGAAGCCGAATACATTGCTGCAACCCCTTGTTGTTCCCAAGTAAGGTGGATCCACCATCAATTGCTTGATTACGAGATCACATTCCATGAAACCCCCATCCTGTGTGACAACACCGCCGTTCCCCATATCACTAAGAATCTCGTTCAGCATTCAAAAACCAAACATATTGAGATCAAACATCACTTCATCCATGACTGTGTCGAAAAGAAACACATCAAAATCGTTGAAGTCACAACCAGCAAGCAAACCACGGACATCTTCACAAAAGCCTTTGACTCTGCCAGATTTGAGAAATTGGTGGAGATGCTCGGCATGATCAACTTTCAGTAACCATTGTGCATATTGTCTTTTGTATTTAAACTTGTTAATCGGGAATATTTTCCAAAAGATTTTATTTTTCTGTATAGTTGTTTTCTTTATCAGCTTTTGAAACCAAAACTTTTGGGGGAGAAATTGGAATTTGTAGTTAGTTAGTAACAAAAGATTTGCTTTGTCTCGTCACAAAGTAAAGAAAATATTTCTTATCCTCATACTCACTGTAAGTATCAAATTTTGTTTCTGGAAAATCGGATCCGATCTTGTGAGAAATGATAGAGTCTGATCACATTTCTTGAACATGGAATGGACCATAAGTGATTGTGTTTACTGAGGTCTAGCCGGTAGGCCCGACATATGGTTATAACTCTTTAGTAGTGTGAAAATCTAATTCTCAATCGTACACGTGTGTTTAAACCCATTTTTGAAACATCTAACCCATTTTAAGCTAAGAAAACTGATTCAATCAGATATAGGCTTACGTGTTAGATTCTGATTCATGCGCCAGGTGACCTTCAAAGTAACGAAAGTTACCGCCGATGACCCCGTCTGTTTTGCTTACGCAAAGATCACGGGAGTTCATCTTTTTCCCATCCACTTGGATGATTTGACCCCGTCTATTTTGCTTACGTAAAGATCTCAGGTTCTTGGAGAGGATACAACATCAAGAGGATCACCATACATCAACAACAACATCTAGGCTTGGAGGAGTGATTTGATTCTTGTTTTCATATCATGTTTCTCACTATTTTTCCCTGCTTATTTGTAATTTTGGAGCTCATGATGAGCTAAAACTCTTGTTCACTTTGGTTTAGATGAAGTTTAGATACATTTGACAACATTCATGGATTATTGGCAATTATTGTGTTAATGTTATGACAACCATATGATTATTCTTTGATGGAATTATGTATTCAATTATTTTGAGTTGTTTACAAGACTTGTATTTGTGTATGCCATATTATGTTGGAAAACTTGTGGTTTATGCTTATATTCATGGATTGGTGTATGTATTTATACTAGTTTATGGCATTTGACTAGGAATGGTGAATGAAGTCTTGTTTATTAATCATTATATTTGTATGTGTAGCCTTATGCTTATGTTTGGAAAGACAAAGTGTTTGTTATGATGTGTCATATTTAGTATTATGTTTATCTAGGAATTGTTGACACATCCTCCTAATTTATATAACCTTTATATGAACATTGTATGTTGAAGAAATGCATCTTGTTGTCTAATTTAATCAACTTGAGGTGGGTAGTGTGTTGTTCATATTATCTTTCCAACTAGTTGTTGGATTAGTGCACCTTAATCGGAAGCTAGTTCAATCTTTATAAACATTGACATGATTATTAAACACGTGAGCTTCATTGTATGACTTTAGGTGGTTGGTTTGTGTAATTCAGGCTAGCTTTCCGAATGGTCATTTGATTAGATATCTTTGACGAGAATTTAGTTAATTTATGTTTTGTGTATTTGTCATGTTTCTATGAGTGTATTGAATGTATTATAGATGGGTTCGACACCGAAGTGATATTTTCTCCTTGATTGTTTGGTGATTTTAGCTTAGTTTATATATTTGCATGCTAATTAATTAAAACAAACTCTTCAAAACATCTTTTACCCTTACCTGATTGAATCTTAGTTCCGGTTAATTATTGCATTCCACCGTGTCCACGGATTGATATCCGGTTCTTACCTTTACTATATTACTATCCGACGGGTACACTGCCCGGTGTGTGTGTGATTAGTCTTAGGTGAAAACCCATTTTAAAACTCAAATTGTGTAAAAATACTTATAAAAACATATATATAGTTTACACGCATCAAGTTTTTGGCGCCGTTGCCGGGGACATGGTTTTACGAGAACAATTAAATTTAATTTTTAGTCATTTAGTATATATATTTGTGTGAATATCGTGTTTTCTTGTTTGCAATTTTTTGTGTATAAATATTTTGCATTTGTTCTTTTTAGCTTCATTTGTATATATATACATTTCAGTTTTTATTCCGTTTTATTTTTTTTATTTTTTTTTTCATTTTTTGTTCTTTTTATTTATATTTTTTTTTATTTTCATTTTTTTTTGTCTAACTTGTGTTTTCTTTGTCCTAGGTTCGCGTATTTAAATCTAAATTGTCGTGCAGATCATGTATGTTCTCAACTCCAGTCGAGGAGGTTCCTGAGCCGTCTTCCGAGCCGGAGCGTGATCTTCATTGGAGATTGCGAGCCCATTCCCTATTTGTGGCCCGGTTACTCGAGTTTGACGAGGTTGTTGTTGACGAGGTTGTTGTTGACGAGGTAGAGGAGATGGCGAACGAGGATGCGGGTCGGACGCTTCGGATTTTGGCAAACCGACACTTGAGGGCTTGGAGTCGAGCATCAATAGGCCAACGGTTGGAGCACATCAGTTCGAGATCAAATCCAGCATTATACAGATGGTGCAGAACATGTGTCAGTTCGATGGCAAGGATCACGAGGATCCTAATACTCATCTGGCCGGTTTCTTAGAAATTTGTGCAACTTTCAAAATTCGTGACGCTACCGACGATGCTATTCGGCTCTGGTTGTTCCCGTTTTCCTTACGGGATCGAGCCAAGGCTTGGTTACTGTCACTTCCCCCTAGGTCCATTAGTACTTGGGACCAGATGGCTGCTAAATTCTTAGAAAAGTACTTCCCTCCGGAGAAAACATCAAAGTTGAGGGCTAGGATTCTTTCTTTCCAGCAGGACGACGGGGAGACGATCTATGAGGCCTGGGAGAGATTCAAGGAACTGATGAGGAAGGTTCCCCACCATGGATTGTTGAAGTGGCAGCAGTGTGAGACCTTCTACAATGGTCTAGAGATGATAGGGAAGTAGCTGATCGACACATACGCGGGTGGAGACATTGGAACAAAGACACCCCAGGAGGCGTATGACTTGCTAGAGAAGGTGGCATCGAAGAGCTACACTCAGCATACTTCCCGAGCGAGGACTCAGAGGCAGGGTGTCCATCAAGTGGATGGAATTACCTCTTTAGCTGCCTAGGTGGAAGCACTTTCCACCAAGATTGATCAGATGCACGTCCACAAGGCCCAGTCCTTGTGTGAGTTTTGTGGTGGGGCGCATCCCACGAGTGCTTGTCAGGTTAGGGATCAGGGAGCCTACGAGCAGGTTGATTTCATGTCCAACCAGAATCGTCCCCAGAATAATCCCTACAACAACACATATAATCCGGGGTGGAGGAATCACCCGAATTTCAGTTGGAAGTCTGGCAACAATAGCCAACAACCACCCGGATTCACTCAGCGCCCCCCATTCCAACATCAGTCCCACCAGTCTTAGGGACAGAGTTCCCAGTTTCGACCTCAGCAGGGCCAGTTTCAAGGCCAAGGTTCTAGCAGCGGTCCACCACCCGCACTTGAGGGTAAATCTAGTTTGGAGGACATGGTTGCATGGCTACTTGCCAACTCAGAGAGTCAGAATCAGTTGGTAGAGAAGCGGAACCGTTATATGGAGGAGCGTTTTCACACGCATGAGACTGAGTTGAGGAATCAGAAAGCTTCGATCCAGAGCATAGAGAACCAGGTCGGGCAGATCGC
Source organism: Smallanthus sonchifolius (assembly GCA_023525975.1). Taxonomy (NCBI): domain Eukaryota; kingdom Viridiplantae; phylum Streptophyta; class Magnoliopsida; order Asterales; family Asteraceae; genus Smallanthus; species Smallanthus sonchifolius. The sequence continues at coordinate 69,373,533 of CM042025.1, forward strand.
GAAGCTTCTTTCTGAGAGACCGCCAGGTGGCCTGCCTAGCAACACTGAGCCCAATCCCAAGGCTCATGTGAAGGCCATCACTTTGAGGAGCGGTAGAGGCACAGGAACAGATCCATAGGTTACTGTGCATGAGTCATCTGAGGATGAAGTTGCGATTGAGATTCCTGATGAGACACCGCCGAGGGGTAAACCGGCGAGCACATCGCGCCCTCGCGAGCCTGTGAGAGATTACACTCTCGCCGTTCCATACCCAGGCAGATTGAAGAAGCAGAAGATGGAGGAGCAGTATGGTAAGTTTCTAGGGTTGTTTAAGCAGTTGCATATTAACTTGCCATTTGTGGAGGCTCTAGCTCAGATGCCTAAGTATGCGAGATTCTTGAAGGATATCCTCACGAATAAGAGGAAATTGGAGGAGTTGTCTCAGGTGACGCTGAATGAGGAGTGTTCGGCGGTGATTCAGAACAAGCTACCAGAGAAGAGACGAGATCCGGGGAGTTTTACCATCCCCTGCTTGATAGGTAGCTTGTCGGTTAGCAACGCCTTAGCTGAACTTGGTGCTAGCATTAACCTCATGCCATATGCGGTCTTTGCTAAGCTTGAGTTGGGAGAACCTACACCGACACGCATGAGTATCCAGCTGGTCGATCGCTCAGTTAAGTATCTGCGAGGGATAATGGAGAATATGTTGGTTAAGGTTGATCGTTTTGTGTTTCCTGTAGACTTTGTGATTCTGGACATGGATGAGGACAAGAATGTCCCTATTATCCTAGGTCGACCGTTCCTGGCCACCGCCAAGGCCCTAATTGATGTGTATCCGGGGAGGCTTACATTGAGGGTGGATGAAGAGGAAGTGACCTTTGATGTGGGGAGATCCATGCAGAACACCCAGAATCAGGATGATTCCCTTTACTTTGTTGAGGCTATTTATTCTTGTGTGAGTGATCATCTCCAGGACACAGCTGAGGAGGAGTCCCTGGACACCCAGATTGTAGGAGGGGAGACATTTGATCTGGTTGGTGAGGATCAGTTTGATGAGTAGTTGTATAGCCAGGAGAGCTATGATTTTCCCCAGTGTTCAGCGGTTTTTGCGATGGTTGATAGAGAGTCTGAGCCGATTGAGTGGCCTTCTATTGAGGACCCACCACCTGTTGAGCTTAAGGAGCTCCCGAGCTATTTGGAGTATGCCTTTTTCGATGGTGAGTCTCGATTACCTGTCATTATCGACTCTAATTTTACGAGTGATGAGAAGGAGAGGCTACTGGAGGTGCTGAAGCAGCACAAGTAGGTTATTGCATAGAGGATTATGGACATTAAGGGAATTGATCCCTCTTTCTGTACCCATAAGATCCTTATGGAGGATGACTACAAGCCCGCTGTGCAGCACCAGAGGAGGTTGAACCCGAACATGCAGGAGGTAGTGAAGAAGGAGGTGATTAAGTTACTTGATGCTGGTTTGATTTATCCCAACTTCGATTCACCTTGGTTTAGCCCGGTTCAGGTTGTCCCTAAGAAGGGAGGCATGACTGTTATCACCAACGAGAGGAATGAGTTGATTCCTACTCATACAGTCACAGGTTGGAGAGTTTGCATCGATTACCGCAAGCTCAATGATGCTACTCGAAAAGACCACTTTCCCCTTCCGTTCATTGATCAGATGTTGGAGAGATTAGCAGGGAAGATGTTCTATTGTTTCCTGGATGGCTTCTCTGGCTACTTCCAGATCCCGATTGCTCTTGAGGACCAGGAGAAGACGACATTCACATGTCCCTATGGCACATTTGCTTATCGGCGGATGCCCTTTGGATTGTGTAATGCTCCGGCCACTTTCCAGCGTTGCATGGTGGCCATTTTCCATGTCATGATTGAGGACTCCATGGAGGTTTTCATGGATGACTTTTCTGTGTTTGGGAGTTCCTTTGATCATTGCCTCGGGAATCTGGAGAGGATGTTGTCCAGGTGTGAAGAGGCCAATCTAGTGTTGAACTGGGAGAAATGCCACTTCATGGTGAAGGAGGGCATTGTGCTTTGGCACAAGGTTTCACGTGCTGGGATTGAGGTTGATAGAGCTAAGTATGACACCATATCTAAGCTGCCCCCGCCGACTTCTGTGAAATCTATTCGGAGCTTCCTTGGTCACGCGGGCTTTTACATGCGCTTTATTAAAGATTTTTCTAAGATTGCCCGACCGATGACCCAGCTTCTTGAGAAAGAAGCCCAGTTCGTGTTCTCCGACGAGTGCCTCAGTGCATTCGATTTGTTGAAGGAGAAGTTGGTGAATGCCCCTATCATGGTGGCTCCTGATTGGAAGCTGCCATTTGAGATCATGTGTGACGCGAGTGACTTCGCTGTTGGGGCGGTCTTAGGACAGAGGAGAGAGAAGCAGTTTCACCCGATTTATTATGCGAGCAAGACGCTCAATGACGCACAGGACCATTACAACACGACAGAGAAAGAGATCCTAGCCGTTGTCTTCGCTTTCGATAAATTCCGGTCTTATCTCGCCCTATCAAAGACCATTATATTCACCGATCATGCAGCCCTTCGGCACCTGTTCAGCAAACAGGATGCCAAACCCCGGCTAATCCGGTGGGTTTTGCTGCTTCAGGAGTACGACATTGAGATCCGCGATAAGAAGGGCGCGGAGAATGTCGCAGCGGACCACTTATCCCGTCTTGAGTGCTCAGCTTCATCTGAACTTGTGGGGTCATCCATAAATGACAATTTTCCCCACAAGTTTCTCATGCACATACAGACACAGGATGAGGAGTGTCCATGGTTTGCTGATTTTGCAAACTTTCTTGTTAGTGGGATTGTGATTAAGGGCTTAACGCATCAGCAGAAGAGAAAGTTCTTTGCAAATGTGAAGCACTATCTTTGGGAGGATCCCTATTTGTTTCGAGTCGAGGCTGATCAGATCGTACGCAGGTGTGTGTTTGGAGATGAGGCACGTCATGTGCTTAGACACTGCCACGAGGGCCCGACAGGTGGACATCATGGAGCTACCTTGACCGCGAAGAAGGTCTTAGACGCCGATTTCTTCTGGCCTACCATCTTCCGGGATGCTCATGAGATGATCCGAGCTTGTGACGCTTGCCAGTGGGCGAGCAACATTTCGTCTAGGAATGAGGTGCCCCAGAACAACATCCAGATTTGTGAGATTTTTGATGTCTGGGGTATTGACTTTATGGGACCTTTCCCAGCTTCTCGTGGCAACTGGTATATCCTAGTCGCTGTTGACTACGTTTCTAAGTGGGCTGAGGCTCAAGCCTTGCCTACTAATGATGCTAGGGTGGTTGTTCAATTTCTGAAGAAGCTGTTCTCTCGCTTTGGTGCCCCCAAAGCCCTTATTAGTGACTGTGGGACCCACTTCTGCAACTCCCAGTTGGAGAAGGCTTTATCACGATATGGTGTGAACCATAGATTCTCCACAGCCTACCACCCACAGACCAGTGGACAGGTAGAGGTCACAAACCGGGGCATAAAGCGGATTCTTGAGAAGACGGTTGGTCAGAACCGTAAGGATTGGTCAGTTTTTTTCAGATGATGCACTTTCGGCCTTCCGGACTGCCTATAAGACGCCTATTGGTACCACACCATTTAGGTTGATCTATGGGAAGGCGTGCCATCTTCCGGTGGAGTTAGAGCATAAGGCTTATTGGGCGTTGAAGGCGGTGAATCTTGACTTGGTGAGCGCGGGTGAGAACCGGTTCACTCAGATTCATGAGCTGGATGAGTTGAGGAATCAAGCCTATGCAAACTCCACGATCTACAAGGAGCGCACTAAGAGTTTACATGACCGACGCTTGAAGGACAAGAAGGAATTCCGAGTGGGTGGTCGTGTGTTGCTTTACAACTCTAGGTTGCGATTGTTTCCCGGGAAGTTGAAGTCCCGATGGACGGGTCCCTACACGGTTAAGGAGGTGTTTCCTTATGGGACCGTCGAGATTGAGCACGAAGATGGGAGGATCTTCAAGGTCAACGGTCATCGTCTTAAGCCATACATTGACGAACCGGTTGACCCGGCATTGGAGGTGGTTGACCTCCACCCCAAGGACAAATGAATTCGGGGACCTGAGTCTAGCTAACGACTCGTTAATAAACTTAGCCTGTTTCGGTATCATCTTTGGTAACAATTCTTAGATTTTGTTTCTATGTTTATCTTCTTATTTTTATTTTTATTTTTTTATTTTTTTTAGGATTTTATCATTTTTTTTTGAGTTTAGGTGATCGGAACGTGTTTGGGATCAAGCGGACTTTGGTAAGTGATTGGGATGTCTCAGGTATGTTCTCTGAATTTTTAGGAATGTTAGTTTGGAAGAATCGCAGCCGGGTTGGGTACATGCTGCATAAAAATCAGGTTTCTTTGTCTGCTGGGCAAGAGACACGGTCGTGCCTCTAACCTAGGCGCGATCGTGCCTCTAACCTAGGCGCGGTCGTGCCTCAGTGTTTGGAGGCGGTTTAAATTAATTTTCAAGGGCAGAACTTTTCATTCGCCTCCCCCAAACGACCCCCCCCCCCACTTGCAATTCTCCCCACTTTCCGCCGCGTTGCTTCCTTCTCCACAATATAAGGTACGTTTCTGACCCCCTTTCCTTTTGCGTTCGTATTTAGCCCTAGAATTTTAATCTAGAAATCTAAATTTTAGCTAGTTTTAGGTTTTCGTAATCTTTACCTGTTTATTTATTGTTTGTAGTTAGTTCCCTAATATGGGTTGAGCACGGTCGCGCTCAGGACCAGGCGCGGTCGTGCTCGGCTTTTGAATCCCAGGAGGACTTGGTTTGGTCAGGCGCGACCGTGCCTCTATCGAGCGCGGTCGTGCCTCTTGAATTTTGCCTTAGCGCAGTCGTGCACCGCACCTGGCGTGACCGTGTTGTCGAGAAATTGTGCCGTGGTCGGCCACAGCGCGGCCGTGGGCTTGGATTTTGGCCTTGGCGCGGTCGTGCCCCTTCCCAGGCGCGACCGTGCCCCTTCATAACTTGGGTCAGAAACTTCATAAATTCAGTCTAGCGTCTTCATAACTGTTCTGATTTCATTTTTGTTGTCTTGCAGATGGCAAGCAACCGGGATCACCCGTACCTTGAGTTTGACTTGAACGAGCATGAGTACGAGGCTCGTCTGGATGTTCTATGGCCCCGCAGAGGCCGGATTTTAGCCGCTCGTCGTTTAGAGCCGGCTGCTATAGACGCCATCGGTCAGCGGGACCGGTAGAACGACCTCGTCACCGCCCCGTGGCGCCGTTTGTTTAGACTTCACGCTATACAGTATGTCAAGCTTGTGATGGAGTTTTTCTGCACTTATGAGTTCGATTATCCTTGCGCGGACCTAGAGTAGCCCGAGACGATTAGGTTTAGGCTAGGAGGGGAGTGGCGAGTGATGTCCGTCGCCAGATTCGGGAGACTATTGGGTCTGTATACGAGGCAGGAGCTTCAGACTGAGATATTCACCGATGGTATCACCGAGTTCCCGACAGAGGAGGACAAGGATCAGTTCTGGCACGAGTTTGGATTTGGGATGTACGATCCGAGTCTGACCAAGGCTTCGAGCCTTCGGGATCCGCTGCACCGTGTTCTTCATTGCTGTATTATTTATTCAATTTCTGGGAGAGGTCAGGGGGAGACAGTAGTGAACCTTAGGGAGCCGTTTTACCTGTTTTGCCTGGTACTCCCGCGCACCTATAATCTTGCGTATTCTATCGCGGGGTACTTGGTGAACAGCTCAGGGCGCGATGTTACCAGCGATATTTGTGGAGGTCACTTCGTGACCAAGCTGGCGAGGCACTTTCAGTTGCTGACCGATGACTTGATAGGGGACCTGACCCCTGTGGCAGAGACCGTCGTGATGACCGTGCAGACGCTGAGAAACATGCATGTAGCTCGTCGTGGCGCAGGAGGGATTAGATTGGTAGACAGATGGGGACGGACGTGGGATCCAGACCGTCCGGGTCCCGATCCAAATCTTGTACAGGCCGAGGCTAAGGCCGTCGCCCATCAGGCACACGTCGCTGAGCAGGAGCAGGAGCAGGAGCAGGGGCACGAGCATCATGATCCCGACCAGCCTCCTCCTTCGCCTCTGCCGCCACCACCGCCTGCGGTTGTCATTCCACATGACCTGTTCATGCGTTACTGGACCTGGCAGTATGAGGTCCAGTGCGCCGCTGCTGCTGCTGGCGGGGCACCATACGTGGTTCCCCTCCTATTCTTTATGCAGCCGGAGCAGCAGCCCGAGCAGCCACCACCATCTCCACCGCATGATCAGTTATCACCACCATCTCCACCGCATCATCAGTCACCACCACCATCACCACCAGCAGCAGGAGGTGAGGGAGGCGAGGTCGCCGGCATCGACCTCAAGGGCATGCAGTGGGAGTAGTACCTCCCATTGCCTTTTGGTATCATTTTTGTGAGTTGTACTTGGTTGTATGTTGTACAAACTCTTTTATCGCGCTTCGGCGTTTCTGTTGTTCTTTTGTTGTACTTTTGTTTCCTTGTACTGTTATATATCTTTGTCTTTACATTTCTGTTTATATTTTGGCTTGATGTTACTGATCTGTGCTTGATGTTGTTAGTCTTGATTAGATCTTGGAATCGTGGAACCAATTGGAACGTCATTGTTGTGGGTGGGCTTTTTGCGTGTACCATGATCGACACGAGGGAAGTTGTAGTTCTCCCTTCACACTTCATTGCATTGCATTCCATTTTGCTTTTTCGAAAGCAATTGAGATAGAAATTCCATCGAGTCAAACACAATTTTTTGTGGTAACCATGAGTTTTAGTGGGCTAAACGAATGAATTGCATGTAACCTTTTGCTTATACCCATTCCTTTCCGTTTTCGTGAGTTTATTTTTGAGCCTTGATAGCTTTAGACATTGTTTGCTCTCGTTTTTGCGGGTTTGAGTGTGACAGATGTTTCATGCTTATTAGAACTTGCTTTTAGTATACATTTCGAAATCATAAACATAAATATTGCATAAAAATGATTGAGGCATTAGGATAAACCTCTTTGTTAGCCTTTTATTTTTTAATTTCCCCTTCATCCGAACACATCCACTAGTTAGCCACGTTGAGCCTATCCCATGTTTTTCTTTTATTACCCACATTACACCGCCATTAACCCTTCATTAGCCTTATTTTTCATTTATTTTACTTTTCGCCCGTGTTAAAAATCCGGTCAGCTAATGTTAATTTTATAGCTCTTATTTTGTTGTAATCTTCAAATTCTTGAGAAGTTTTTAGCTAAGGAAAGATGCATATTAACTTAGTTCCCTTCAAAAGAAAATAAATAGTGTAAAAAAAAATACCAAAAATTAGGTGAATTATAGCCGATTAGAGCAATTTTGTGAGCAAAGATGGAAAGAATTCGGTTGTTAGCTCTTATCTATACGAACATATTAGTTAGTTTATTTTTCTTATTAGAAGTTGTTTCAGTTTTTGAGTTAGGATAGCCGCCGGACTTTTAACCATTTAGCCACTTTAAAATCCCACTTCCTTACCCTTAGCCATTGCCAAGTTACAACCCGTTTAAAGCCCTCTTGATTTGTGCTTTGTTTCATGTTAGTTGGCAGAGATTTGATCTTTTAGCAAGCTTATAATTTATGCATGATTCATTGTCTTGGCATTTGAGTGTTCTATACATACTCCATTACTTGTATGATCATATATATTCCCGAGTGTGTGTGAACATTGTGAGACGCATAAAGTTGCATGCTAATGATTTCCTAGGAATATTCATTTACTCATTCGGTTGTCACTTCATTGGGCTCATTGGGTTTCATTTAGTTAATTTTGCATTTCTTGAAAATCTTTTCAAACCTTTATAAATTTATTAATGCTAATGGTTTTCCGATTTGATCTATAGTGTCATTGGAAGTTTTGTTTTAATTTGATGTCATGCTTGAGGACAAGCACTGTTCTAGTGTGGGGTTGTTTGATGTGTTAACATTTACACATCTTTTTGGCATAAAACTTCGCTCATTTAACGATCAAATTTTGGTAATATTCAACGTTTAGACACTTATTTCCTTCATTTCTTGTTTTGTAGGTTTTTGTGAAGCTTGGGGAACAAACAAGAAGATTCCAGGATAAAATGTGAAGTTTTAGGGTTTCTGTGATGGAGGCACGGTCGTGCTCCTATTTGGCACGGCCGTGCCAGGCTTGCAAACCCTAGGCACGGTCGCGCCCACATCTTGCACGACCACGCCAAGCCAAAATCCAAGGCACAACCGTGCCTTGTCTCCCCACGGTCTCGTTTCAACCCGTGAGTGTGAACAGCCGTTCGTCCTCGATCAGTGGTACCCAATGCAAGCTACGGATCGGTCAACCCACTGTCACACGGTCGTGTTAAGACCTAGACACGACCGCGCCTTTGTACTAGGCATGGTCGTGCCTTCTCTCTTGGCACGGTCGTGCCTCCCCTTTTCTATTTAAACAGAACTTAAACTCTCATTCAGGAGAGCATCCATGGAGAAAAACCTACTATTCCATCTCGTATCTTCTTTGTTCTGGCCATATTTCAAGCTTCTTGGAGAGGATACAACATCAAGAGGATCCCCATAGAACAACAACGACATCTAGGCTTGGAGGAGTGGTTTGATTCTTGTTTTCATATCATGTTTCTCACTATTTTTCCCTGCTTATTTGTAATTTTGGTGCTCATGATGAGCTAAAACTCTTGTTCACTTTGGTTTAGATGAAGTTTAGATACATTTGACAACATTCACGGATTATTGGCAATTATTGTGTTAATGTTATGACAACCGTATGATTATTCTTTGATGGAACTATGTATTCAAGTATTTTGAGTTGTTTACAAGACTTGTATTTATGTATGCGATATTATGTTGGAAAACTTGTGGTTTATGCTTATATTCATGGATTGGTGTATGTATTTATACTAGTTTATGGCATTTGACTAGGAATGGTGAATGAAGTCTTGTTTATGAATCATTATATTTGTATGTGTAGCCTTATGCTTATGTTTGGAAAGACAAAGTGTTTGTTATGATGTGTCAAATTTAGTATTATTTTTATCTAGGAATTGTTGACACATCCTCCTAATTTATATAACCTTTATATGAATATTGTATGTTGAAGAAATGCATATTGTTGTCTAATTTAATCAACTTGAGGTGGGTAGTGTGTTGTTCATATTATCTTTCCAAATAGTTGTTGGATTAGTGTACCTTAATCAGAAGCTAGTTCAATCTTTATAACCATTGACATGATTATTAAACACGTGAGCTTCATTGTATGACTTTAGGTGGTTGGTTTGTGTAATTCAGGCTAGCTTTTCGAATGGTCATTTGATTAGATATCTTTGACGAGAATTTAGTCAATTTATGTTTCGTGTATTTGTTATGTTTCTATGAGTGTATTGAATGGATTTTTAGATGGATTCGACACCGAAGTGATATTTTCTCCTTGATTGTTTGACTCGTGATTTTAGCTTAGTTTATATATTTGCATGCCAGTTAATTAAAACAAACTCTTCAAAACATCTTTTACCCTTACTTGATTGAATCTTAGTTCCGGTTAATTATTGCATTCCACCGTGTCCACGGATTGATATCCGGTTCTTACCTTTACTATATTACTATCTGACGGGTACACTGCCCCGGTGTGTGTGTGATTAGTCTTAGGTGAAAACCCATTTTAAAACTCAAATTGTGTAAAAATACTTATAAAAACATATATATAGTTTACACGCATCATTCAACCTTTTCCTATCCGCTTGGATAATTTTACTGCTTCTCCTGTTTTGCTTACGCATAGACCTAGAATGTTCGTACCTTTTCAATATCCACTTGGATGTTTTTCCTTTTACAATTTCTAATATCCAGTTGGATTTTATCTTACTTTTGACGGGGATTTTGACTTACCAAGGTGGTACCCTGGTTAACCTGTAAGAGATGATAAGATGAATGCGGGTATTTCTTTAGGATTGATAGGCTTTCAAAACCATTTTATTTCAAATTGTGGGGTACGCCGTGTTTCGTGCTCAAATGGTACCACTTAATCACATGAAATCATTATACAAACAAATGTTCGGGTTTATCTTGCACAAATATCGGCTATCTTCAGGGATTCACAGTAGCTGAGTGCAAAATGAAGTGTTTCAAGGGTTTTGACCAGGCATGATCTCACGTTGGGTCTTTTCCAGGCTAAGTGTTCATATCTTTTATCTGGTTTTTACCTTATGTTTTCATATAAATTTCTTAATCTTCCTTATTAGCTTGTTTAAGTAGTGTACATATTGATTGTCTTTTCTTTGTTTTTGATCAAGTGTTTCATGAATGCCCGAAACTACTTCCCTTCAACCGAAACTTCTAGGAGTGCCCAAAACAAAGTCGTACCAAAAACTTCATTGGCACCCAAAACTTCTCAATCACCCGAAACTACTTTGCCCTATCGAAACAAGTAGTTTCGACATGGGCATTTTGGTCTTTTGACAAGCTCAATTTAAATGACTTCATAATCCGGCTCCTTCTCATGCTCATTCTCACTCGCACTCATAGAAACTTTCTCACCTTCGTTTTCACACACGATAGCTTGAATCTGAGCAGTCTAAGTTTGCTCCTTCTCATGTTCTAAGTGTTTTTATGCAAGTTGCTAGAGGCGAACTTGTTAAGTTCGCCTAGTCTAACAGAGGTGAACTTGTTAAATTCACTTAAGTGTATCTGAGGCGAACTTGTTAAGTTCGCCTAATGCTGGTCAGTAGTTTATATATAGATGTTTATAGAGTCAGTTTGTAATATCGGATTAGAACAGAACAGGATCGATCAGAACTAGTCTGTAAACTCTATTGAGAATTGGAATACAAGCGTGAAGTTTATTTACTTGATTGTTTCTATTGTCTTTAGTGTATGAAATCGTTGATTTGTAAGATTCCGCACTCCAAGTTAACGACACGTCTTATCACGAGAACGATCTGTAGAAGTGCCATGAGGACCTACAAGTGGTATCAGAGCTTTTGCTCGTGATTCTTGATGATTCTAGACGGTTTTGTATACAAATTGACAAGAAATTCATTATCTTTGACATTTTCATTTCCATGGAGTTTTCAAGCTTAATTTGGTTCTAATTTGGTGTTTTTGAAGAGGATTTTGAAGAAATTGATCCGATAGAAAGGTTCTAATTACGAAATTACCCAATCCTACGATTTAATTTTGACTAATTCCTTCAAATCATTTAATTATGAAGTTTTTTAGTGATTCTTGGTTCGCGGTCTCTGTTTGAACTGTTCTTGAGTTTGAATCTGCTGAAGCAAGCGAACTTGCTGATTTCGTGTGCAGGCGAACCTAGCAGGCGAACTTGTCAAGTTTGCTTCTCACAAAGTAAGCGAACTTATTTTCAGGCGAACTTAATCAGATTTTCTGATTTCTGATTCAAGCGAACTTATTAAGTTCGCTTCATATTAAGTTCGCTTGGGTATCACAGAAGCGAACTTATTATCTTCGCCTAAGGGTAGTTAGTGTTCAACACTTGGGAAATTTTTCAGGAAAATGGCAAATATGGTTCAAGTAACGAATATGTTCAATTATGATAATGAGATTGGTACATCTCAAAAACCACCGAAGCTGTTGAATCTTGCTGATTATTCTAATTGGAAAGATAGGTTTAATCAGTTTGTATCTTTTACCGATACCAGTCTCTGGATTCCTATTTTAGAAGGTTATACACATCCGACTTATTCATGGATGGGTCAGGATAATGTTCCAAAGCCGGTGTCTGCGTTAACAAATGAAGAAAAGGTGTTGTTTGATAGGGAAAAGAAAGCGAAGTCAGGTATTTCGATGTCTCTTTCGTAGGAAATATATCACAGTTTCAAACAATTCAAGTCTTCTCAATAACTGTGGGAAGCATTACAGAAAAGATGTGAAGGCAGTTTGGATGTAAAGAAGAGTAGAAAAGAGCTATTGAAGAAGCAATTCTTGGTTTTTAAACATTTTCAAAATGAATCCTTGGATGATCTTGCTACCAGATTCTATCATCTGCTTAGTGAACTGTCGAGTGCTTCTGTGGTGTATGAAACTGAAGAAATTAATGATAAGTTCTTGGAGGCATTACCATCAAAATTTGATGTGTATACGGTTTTGATCAAAGAAAATATCAAGTACAAAACCATGTCTCTTGAAGAAGTTCTTGGGAAGATTCAATCGCATGACTTGAATATGAAGAAGAAGGAGACTAACATGGAGCATATCCAGGATCCTTCAATGTATTTTGCCAAGACTTCTGGTGAAACTGGTACAGGAGTTGCATTCTTTTCTGGAGATGCTCAAGATTCTTCTAATGATCAGTGTTCTGGAGTTCCTATTCATTCTGGTCATTCTAGTTTTTCTGTGACAACAGCTTCTACATCTTCTGGATATCATCTAAATCAAAAGGTTGCTGATGATTATCTAGCTACGTTTTCCTCATTCATGGCTTCATATGAGAATTTTATTAGAGAAAAAATTCATGATCCTGAGGTTATTGAAGAAGATTTCAGACAGATTGACCCTGTTGATCTGGAAGAAATGAACATCCAATGGAATATGGCCATGTTGATGCGTCAAGCAAAGGATTTCTTGAAGAAAACTGGCAGAAAGTATATTGGATCAAATAGTCGATCACGAATGGGATTTGATAAAACCAAAGTGCATTGTTATAACTGTCAAGAGTATGGTCACTTTGCTAAAGAGTGTGTGAAGCAAAAGGTTGAGTTTGATTCTCAGAAGAAGCAGAATAATTTTCAGAATAATCGCAATCATTCACATGGTTCATCTGGAAATTCAAATCATGCATCTGCATCATCGGCATTGGTTGCACAGAATGATGAGAACTATGACTGGGGTATTCATCTAGAAGATTTAGTGGGTGCTGTAAGTCAAGCCTTTGTAGCAGAAATTCATTCTGAAAAATCAGAAGAGGTGGCCGATGATGATGGTTCAAGTGATGGTTAGTGTGAGAGTTCAAGTGATGGTTCGAGTGATGGTGAAAGTGTGCAAATTGTTGATGAAGTGATAGAACAAGAGCAGAATATTGATTCTGATGTTGCATCAGGTGTTGCTGAAGATGATATTGTTCTAACACAAAATGCTTCAGATGGTGCTGATTCAGAGAATATTCCCATTGCCAAAGTTTTCATGGCAGACATGTCTGATCCGTCAAAGGTAAAATACTCTGTTTGTCATATTTACTGTTCTAACTGCATTACTGTTAAAGATAAATTGTAAAAGGTCATGGATGATAACACAAACTTGATTTGTGATATGAAATCGATGCATTCTGTTAATCAGAAACTGAAAGATAACGATAAATTGTTCATCGATAGAATTGAGTCTTTGAAAAGAGACATAAATTCTCTAGGGTTGAAATATAAAGAACAAGCTTATCATCTGCATATGGCTTATGCTGAAATAGAAAAATGAACTGAAGTTGTTGCTCAAAAGAATAAAGAAATTTCTGACAAAGAGTTTGAGGTGATCAAACTTCATAGAAAGTTGAAAAATTTTACAAGTTCTTCTGTTGTTTTGGATTATTTTAATTCAAATGCTGATCCTACTAAACGGGTTGCTGGGATTGGATTTGTTCCTCCACCATTTAATGGAAATTATGTGGTTGAAACTGAAATCAAACATGAAGAGGAAATAGATCCAAAAACAGTATTGAAAGTGAACCGGGTAACTGGTGAGGATATGGTTTATGAATCTGATTCTGAGGATGAGGTGTTTGATGAGACAAAAGTTGAAGGTATTCCAAAAGAGGTGAAAATTGATGAACCAACAGTTGTAAAAACTGTTACTCGTGATAGATGTATTCTGAGTGAACTTGATGAGGTGAAAGTTGTTACCCCTAAGCTTTCCCCAATTTTACAGTCAAGTGGGTTTGTCGCTGCTGGTCATCAAAAAGTGCAATCATCAAAGGTGCCTACACAGGTCTATGTTCCAAAGAATACAGTAAAATGTTCTGGACAATCTTCTGAAGCTTATTCCTCTGATGGCTCCTCAAACTCAAAGAATTCTTCTTACTTTAGAACTTATAAAGAAAGAAGAGTTTGTTTTCATTGCAACGAAGCTGGTCACATTCTGGTCAATTGTCCTTATAAGAACAAGGGAAAATTGAAGACTGTTCCTTCACAACCAAAAGTGGTGAAGATTCTGAAAAGAACAGATGAGGGAAAGTCATCATTTAGTTTGGAGCAAAATATGTCCTGTCGATCTTTTGTTAAATCCTTTGGATTTAAACAGCAGGATAAATTGAACTCTAAATCATTTGTGTGTTAAGAGAAACTTGAGATTCCTCATGTTTGAATTTCAAAAGATTCTCAATCTGAAGTAAAATTGTCTAGACCACAAAGGAGAAGACGAAACAGAAAATTGAAGAAAATTTTGGAAACATCTGAATCTGAGAATAATATATCAAATAATGTTTTTCAAAATAATCAAAAATTGTCTCCTTTGAAAAAGTCTGTTGGTAAAACTTCAATTCCAAAAGTTAATGATAACATTGATTGTGAATTACTAGAAGTTGTTTATTTTGATCAATCTCGACGACCCAAGACCATAATGGCTTGGGTTCCTACTTCTAACTGATTTTCGTTGTTTATGTAGGGACAACCAAGGAGGACTATCAACAACACATGGTATGTGGATAGGGGTTGCTCTCGACATATGACAGGGAATATTAGGTTGCTTGAAGATGTTAAAAATATTGATGGAGGCTATGTCGTTTTTGCGGGGAATAAAGGCGGGTACATAACTGGACATGGAACTTTAAAGAATGATAAAGTCAAATTTGAGAAGGTGAATTATGTGGAGCAGCTGGAACACAATCTTTTGAGTGTATCACAAGTTTGTGAAAAGAAGTTTTCATTCCATTTCAATGATGCTGAGTGTTATATCTTGAAACTTGGTTTTGTTATTCCTGACGAATGGATTCTCATGAAGGCCCCGAGGAGAAATGACACGTATGTCCTTGACATGAGTGTCGCTACTACAACAGATTCAATTCCTACATGTTTACTCTCCAAGGCGTCGGAATCAGATTCTATTTTGTGGCACAGGAAGCTAGCTCACATCAACTATCGGAAGATGAACTATATTGTTAAGAATGATCTGGTTCTTGGTATTCCGAAGATGAAATTCTCAGTTCCTGATGATTGTATTCCTTGCAAGAAGGGGAAACAACGGAAGAAATCACACAAATCTAAATCAAAGAATTCTATCGTAACTCCTTTGGAGCTGCTGCATATGGATTTGTTTGGTCCGATTAGTATCAGGAGCATTGGTGGAAAATCATACTGTTTGGTAGTAACGGATGATTTCTCTAGATTTTCATGGGTTAAGTTTCTTTCTTCTAAAGCTGAAACCACTGAGTTGGTACAATACTTAATCCTGGGTTTGGAGAATTTGTTCAATCTGAAGGTCAAACGAATTAGGAGTGACAATGGAAGCGAGTTTAAGAATAGCAAGATGGGCTTATTCTGTTTACAAAAGGGAATTCATCATGAATTCAGTGCGCCATATGTTCCTCAACAAAACGGTGTTGCTGAACGAATGAACAGGACGTTGGTTGAAACGGCACGCACGATGCTGGCATATTCTAAGCTTCCAGTTACTATTTGGGCTGAAGCTGTGAATACTGCGTGTCACGTTTTGAACAGGGTCTTAACCATCAAGCGACACAACAAGAATTGCTACGAGTTGCTGAATAATCGAAAGCCGAATCTGGATTATTTACTACCTTTTGGTAATCCTTGCACCCTGTTGAAAGTTCGAGATGTCCCAACAAAATTCAATGCTAAGGCTGTTGAAGGGATTTTTCTAGGGTATGTTGCCAATTCGACTACCAAGAGGGTTTCTAACAAAGAGACGCGCCAAGTTGAAGAATGGTTCCATATTGACTGTTCAAATCGGTCTTTACCTCAAATGGCGATTGGACCAGATTGGGCATTTGATTATGAAACCTTATTCAAGTCTTTTCATTTACCTTTTGATATTTCTCCTGATGAAGCTGTTGTTCTCTATGATTCATGTCAGGATACACAGCATAATGGCTTTCTACCAAATACAGTTCCACATTCATCGGTTCCATCTACTTCTGCTTCCGATCCTAATGTTGCTTCTTGTTCGGGACCACAAGATTCAGAGAATGAGGAAGACAATGCTATTTTTCAAGATTCTTCTGCTGATCCTTTGTTGGGTGATGATTCATTACCTTCGACACAGGATTCGGGGGAGATTCCTACAAATTTAGACTTGGAAATTCCAATTAATCATGATTTGTCTTATCAATCTGATACAACTCGTGTTGAAGTGTTACAGGTTCCTGAGGTTGCTTCCATCAAGGAACTCAAAGATCATCCAGTGACAAATATAATCAGAAATTTGCAAGATGGAGTGCAAACACGTTCTCTTGTCGACAATACTTGTTTGTATACATGTATTAAAGATTTTGGTGTTCTTGATGATTGCTCACATTCATGTTTTATTTCTCAGGTCGAACCCAAAAATGTTGAAATGGCTTTAAATGATAACAATTGGATAGAGGCTATGCAGGAAGAACTTGCTCAGTTTGACAAACTTAAGGTTTGGAATCTTGTAAATCTTCCGAAGGGTGTATATCCGATTGGTACTAAATGGGTGTTTAAATATAAGAAAGACGATCGAGGTGTCGTGGTAAGAAACAAGGCAAGATTAGTTGTCCAGGGCTTCAATCAACAAGAGGGAATTGATTACACCGAGGTTTATGCGCCTGTTGCGCGGCTTGAAGCTATACTGCTATTTCTAGCTTTTGCTTCTTATAAAGGTTTTAAGGTGTTTCAATTGGATGTGAAAAGTGCATTTTTATATGGACAGGTCAAGGAGGAAGTTTATGTTTGCCAGCCGCCGGGGTTTGAAGATCCACTTAATCCGAATATGGTTTTCAAGCTTGATAAGGCCCTCTATGATCTTGATCAGGCTCCTCGCGCGTGGTATGAAACTTTGTCTACACATCTTTTGGCAAATGATTTTGTTCGTGGCAAGATTGACTCGACCTTATTCATAAAGAAATCAGGGGGAGATTACCTACTGGTGCAGATATATGTGGACGATATTATTTTTGGCTCAACAAATGAAGGGTTATGCAAAGATTTTGAGAGTGTAATGAAGTCGAAGTTTGAAATGTCTGCTATGGGAGAGTTATCGTTTTTCTTAGGTTTACAAGTAAATCAAAAGGAAGATGGTTTCTTTATTCATCAGTCCAAGTATGTCAAAGACATCTTGAGCCGGTTCAAGATGGAGGACTGTACCCCATATGATACTCCGATTCCGGTCAATCATAAGTTGAATTCTGACCCGGATGGAAAAGATGTGGATTGTCGACTTTAAATGCAATGATTGGATCTCTCATGTACTTAACCGCTTCAAGGCCAGATATAATGTTCGCTGTGTGCATTTGTTCCAGATTCCAGGCAAAACTAAAAGAATCGCACTTAATAGCTGTAAAAAGAAACTTTCGTTATTTGAAAGGAAAACAAAGATTGGGACTATGGTATCCACATGGTTCTAACTTTGATTTAATTGCTTATACTGATTCTGATTTTAGTGGTTGTTGTTTGGAGAGGAAATCTACAACAGGTGGTTGCCAGTTCTTGGGTAATCGACTTGTTTCCTGGCAATGCAAACTGCAAACCACAGTCTCTATTTCTACATGCGAAGCAGAATACGTCGCTGCTGCAAGTTGTTGTTCACAGATCCTGTGGATACAACAACAATTAAGAGATTATGGTTTGAATTTCAAAGGAACCCCTATGCTTATTTGTAACATCCCGAAAATAGTAAATAAGTAAATAATAATACGATAGAGATTTAAACATCATAAAATGAAATAAGAACGGATGGGCTTGGGCTCGGCTCCAACGGGCCGAGGGAAGCCCAGGTATAAAAGGGGCAAGGCAGCCCACTAGCTCATTTCACCTTCATTTTCACCATCTTAGAGAGAGAAAGGGAGCTCGGGTCTAGAGAGAGAAAGTCAACGGATCGTCACGAGATTAGAGGAGCACGTTACAGCTGAGCTCGTGAGCAAAACCTCCGAATCAGAACTTCAATCCAGGTAATGATTCGACCATAATCAGAGTTTTTGTTCACTTTGGGGTTTCTCGATTTTTAGCTAAATAGATGACGTTTTTACGGATGAAACTTGATAATAAGCTTAGAAATAGCATCTAGAATGGAAACCGCACATTTTGATCAAAGAAAATTGTAAGATTAGCATGATCAGATTAACATGCAAGAATTTCGAAATTTTGGTCTATGAACCAGGTACTTCGTACTTACCAAGTGCGCAGGAAGGAATTCCTGCGTACTTACCAAGTACGCAGGAGGAAGTCCCTGCGTACTTACCAAGTACGCCGGAGGAAGACTCCTGCGCACTTGCCAAGTGCACATGAGCAAGTCCCTGCGCACTTACTAAGTGCGCAGGCAGCAGACAGCAGGTTGGTTAAGTAAAGTCAGTAAGTTTAGAATGATTAAACCATTAGAGTCGGGGTTGGGTCTAATGTGTATTTAACTACCTAATCCAGATCGGAAGTGACGCTGTTGGACCTTTGTTTAGGACAACCTAGAGTAGCTCATCAGGTGAGTTCTATGTGCCCCCTTCTATGTTATGTGCAAATGATTTATAAATGTTTTGGGGCTGAAGTGTATACACTAAATGAATAAATGTTATAAATGTCAATGTGATCATACGTGTATATATATATATATATATATATATATATATATATATATATATATATAATACTTATATATGAAAATGAATTATGAATAAAGAATGAAGCGTATGACTATAAAGAATGAATGAAAGAAGGACATAACGTAAAAGAATGAAATCTTGCTTTATATTACATATATATTGCATGTTATGAATGAATGTAAACGTTATAAACCCTTCTATGACAACGGCTACTTCGGTAGACGGACGACAACGTGATTATTTTGCAACCGGGACAAAAACGTTTCTTCGCAAGCTAGGACGTATGAAAAGGTATAAATGGATGTTCGAAGCAATTGCCTTAACTAATGTATAACGGTTGCATACATAATGGTCACGTGGGAAACGGATGCCCTAGGGCAGACGGACAAAAATGATGGACTACGACGGTAGGACGGTAAAGAGCGGACGGACAAAGGTTGCCGGACGGATTTAATGATATGACGGACGGTTTTCTAGAGCCGGACGGTAATGAAATGGGCTACGACGGTAGTTCTGACTGCGATGTCTTCGTGACATTCGCGACAAGTATGATGGGTTGATCTCCCTTAAGATTATGGCCAATAAGTGTTCTCTTAAAGAAAGTATGTATGTACTTATGTATATACCCTCAATGAATGTTATGTGATAAAATAAAGTAAGGAATATTTAAAGGTACGAATATACATATACACGTTATATTCATGAAAAGATAAGTATTAATTATGAATGTCTTTAAACTAGAACTCACCAGTGTTAGCTGACTTTTAGTATACATTTCAGGTAAGGGAAGAAAGGGTCGTGCGATGGCGTGAAGGTTACCCGGCACAAGACTGACATCCCACT
Source organism: Smallanthus sonchifolius (assembly GCA_023525975.1). Lineage (NCBI taxonomy): Eukaryota > Viridiplantae > Streptophyta > Magnoliopsida > Asterales > Asteraceae > Smallanthus > Smallanthus sonchifolius. The sequence goes on from CM042025.1 coordinate 69,393,093, forward strand.
TTTGTTTGTTAAGAATATGTTATGTTTTATTTGTAAAGACTTCCGCTGTTATGATTATGTAATTGAATGATGAATGTTTTAATTTAAGTTCAGTATTTATGACTATGTTTATGAGTAAATCCAACAAGTGAGGTTACCCGGGAAAGGGACCTTACAAGTTGGTATCAGAGCAATAGTTTGAGAGATTCAGACATCCCTAAATGTCTGGACTCAAACTGATTATGGGACCAACGCACGTATGTCAGTCATGGGTAACCAACGCCAACGCCAGCACAGTAAGTAAGTACTAAGGTTAATACATTTGGATAAGAATAGATACTCAAACCTAGAACCAATAGATGTCAATGTCATGACCAATTTGAAGAGTTTGGAACCCGAAAAGCAATGTAAATTTATAATCACAAACCGGTCACGGTAATTAAAAATTTACCTTGTTCGTACTGTTTCAAGACTATGATCTGAGAGAATGACATTGATATATTTCCTTTATGACCATCAGGAAAAAACTAGGAACTATGGCTGGAGGAGGGAGAACTGGACGCCGAGGCGGTCGCACTGGCCGAGTGGGTAGACCTCCATTGAATCGAAGAAGTGAAGAGGAGGAGAGTGTGCACGCAGAACACACTGATAGTGTGCACGAAACAGACGTGACACCAACAGGGAACAATAGTCCAGGGCCTATACAGTTAGAACCCGAAGTCAGGGATGCTATTGCCCGCGAGGTCGTGCTTACTCTGAAGAACATATTGCCTGACCTACTATCTGAGGCATTAAAGAAAAGCAAAGAAGAGGATGAAGGGAAAAATGAAGAGAAAATTTATGACAGTGACGGGGATGAAGTAAAAGTGGCATCAAGCAATCGTGGGTGTACTTACAAAGGATTCAAGGACGAAGACCCACCTAAGTTTGATGGAACCAAGGATTCGGTGGCTACTTTCGAATGGATTGAGAGGATGAACGCTGTAATCAACATCAGCGAGTGCCGACCGGATCAGGCGGTCAAATATGTTGCTCATTCTTTCACCAATGAAGCGCTAGGTTGGTGGAGAAACATCCAAAGAACAAAGTCGCCAAATGCAAAGTTCTGCCCACAAAATGAGATTGATCGTGTGAAGAACGAGTTCCTAAACTTCAAGGCTGGCAACAAGACTCATCGCCAGTATACTTCAAGATTCAACGAGCTGGCCCAACTGGTACCACACTTGGTGGAAACTGAAGAACGTATGATCAAATACTATGTCAAGGGTCTGCCGCAAAGGGTCCGTGTTCATGTAAAAGCTAACTACCATCGACCTTCGAGTCGGTAGTCAACCTGTCTGGAATCGTCTACGACGATTATGCCAATGAGGACCCGGCACATGAGACACAAAAGAGAAAATGGGAGAACCCGTCTAGAGGCACCGAAAAAGGGAAAGAAACAGCTGAAATTAAGAAACCAAGGTTGGACGGATATGAAACATGCAAGAGATGTGGAAAGCAACATCTGGGCGAGCGTCGAATAGGCACCACCGTGTGTTATAAGTGCGGGAGGCTGGGGCACTACTCCCGAGATTGTTTGAAGGACGTCAAATGTCAAGTATGTGGATTGTTTGGACATCTGACAAAGAACTGCAGGAAGGCCGGACAATCTGGTTCGGGAAAAGAGAGGGAAAAGGAACAGCCGCAGGCTAGGACTCGGGCCTATGCCTTAACTGAGGAAGAAGCAAGGGGAAAACCTGATGTCGTGTCAGGTACGTTTCTAGTTAATGATGAACATGCTGCTATTTTATTTGAATCTGGTGCTAGTAAAAGTTTTATATCCAATGCATTTAGTCATAAACTAGGATGCACTATCAAGACTATAGTAAAGGCTTTTAGCGTACAAACTGCCGTTGGTAAAAATTCGGCAGTATTTCAAGTAATAGAGGATTGCATCATAGAAATAGAGGGTCATAAGTTCCCTTCTAGATTATTCCTTCTTACCTTAGGAGGATTCGATATAGTATTGGGTATGGATTGGCTAGCTGCCAACGAAGCTCAAATCATATGTAAACGTAAGAGGATACACCTCAAAGCTCCTAGCGACAGTCCAATTACGGTTTATGGGGATTGGAATTGCACGATGCCGAACATCATCTCGATGATCAAGGCCGAAAGTTACATGAGACGCGGTTGCGAAGCTTATCTGGAATATGTTATTGATGATAGAATGAAAATGAATGAACTCAAGAATGTACCCGTGGTGTGCAACTTTCCGGAAGTATTCCCTGAGGATCTACCTGGGTTACCACCCGATCGAGAAATAGAATTTTAGATTGACTTACTGCCAGGAGCTGAGCCTGTTGCCAAAGCCCCCTACCGATTGGCTCCGTCAGAAATGAAAGAATTGATGTCTCAACTACAAGAATTAACAGAAAAGGGATTTATTAGACCGAGCATCTCACCATGGGGCGCTCCGGTACTATTCGTAAAGAAGAAAGACGACAGCATGCGCATGTGCATTGACTACCGCAAACTGAACAAGAGGACAGTAAAGAACAAATACCCACTGCCTAGAATAGACGACCTTTTTGATCAACTGCAAGGTGCGAGTTGGTTCTCAAAGATCTATCTTAGGTCGGGTTACCATCAGTTGAAAGTAAGGGAAGAAGATGTACCAAAGACCGCGTTTCGCACGCGTTATGGGCATTATGAGTTTCTTGTGATGTCCTTCGGATTAACTAACGCACCAGCAGCGTTCATGGATTTGATGAATAGACTGTGTCGACCCATGTTGGATCGATCAGTGATAGTTTTTATAGACGACATACTGGTATATTCGAAAAGCGAGGGTGATCACCACTGTCACCTAAGAGAAGTTCTGGAGGTGCTAAAGCAGGAAAAGTTGTACGCAAAATTCTCCAAATGCGCGTTTTGGCTTAGGGAAGTCCAATTCCTAGGTCATGTGATAAACCCAAACGTCATCATGGTAGATCCTGCAAAGATCGAGACAGTAAAGGAATGGAACATCCCAAAGACACCAACAGAGATACGAAGTTTCCTGGGTTTGGCAGGCTACTATCGAAGGTTCATTCAAGATTTCTCAAGAATAGCCTCGCCACTAACTAAATTGACACGTAAGGAAGTAAAATATGAATGGGGTCAAACCCAAAACAACGCGTTTGAGGAACTTAAGGCACGATTAAACCAAGCTCCAGTCTTAACACTACTTGAGGGAAATGAAGACTTGGTAGTCTACTCTGACGCTTCGGGGCAAGGTTTAGGGTGCGTACTTATGCAACGAGGAAAGGTAATTGCGTATGCATCGCGGCAACTAAAGATTCACGAGGTTAACTACCCAACTCACGATCTAGAATTAGCAGCAGTAGTTTTCGCGTTGAAGATATGGAGGCACTATCTGTATGGAGTTAAATGCACCATCTACTCCGATCACAAAATCCTGAAGTACTTTTTTGAACAAAAGGAATTAAACATGAGGCAAAGGAGGTGGCTAGAGTTACTGAAAGACTACAACTGTGAGATATTGTACCATCCGGGTAAGGCAAACGTAGTGGCCGACGCTTTAAGTAGAAAGGAAGAATCGACACCTATCCGAATCAAAGCGTGTCAGCTAATTATAACGCCAAATTTGATGGGTGAAATATCAAAGGCACAAGATGAAGCACTGTTAGAAAGAAATGTGAAACGGGAAAGAATAGTAGGACAACAAGGGAACTTAAGTGCAAATACATACGGTGTACGAACCAGGTTTGGCCGGATGTGGATACCTAAGATTGGTGAGCTTAGAGCCAAAATACTCGATGAGGCCCATAAGTCTCGTTATTCTATCCACCCCAGGACAAACAAAATGTATCAAGACTTGAAGAAAGAGTACTGGTGGCCTGGCATGAAGAATGATGTGACTGAATACGTGAACAAGTGCTTAACGTGTTCACTAGTTAAGGCCGAGCACCAGAAACCATGCGGTAAAATGCAACCTTTACCTATACCAGAATGGAAGTGGGAAGAGATCACAATGGACTTCATTACCAAGCTACCGCGAACAGCTAAAGGCAATGATACCATTTGGGTGATCGTCGACCGTTTGACGAAAAGTGCTCACTTCTTGCCAATACGTGAGTCTTCTTCGTCAGAAAGACTAGCAGAAATATTTATCAAGGAAGTTGTGAGCAGACATGGTATGCCGCTGTCGACAGGGATACTAGATTCACGTCAAGGTTTTGGAAGAAATTCAACGAAGCAATGGGCACTAGACTGAACATCAGCACCGCTTACCACCCCCAAACCGATGGACAATCAGAAAGGACTATTCAGACCTTGGAGGACATGCTCCGGGCCTGTATCAATGACTTCGGTGGGAACTGGGACAGCCATCTACCATTGGCAGAGTTTTCATATAACAACAGCTATCACACAACTATTGGCATGCCACCATTTGAAATGTTGTATGGGAGGAAATGTAGGACCCCAGTTTGTTGGGGGGAAATTAGACAGAAGGATTTTGCAAGTCTCGAAGTGGTCAAAGCTACTTCTGAGAAATTTGATCAAATCAAAGCTCGAATGAAAGCCGCGAAGGACAGACAGAAATCGTACGCAGATAAGAGAAGGAGGGATTTAGAGTTCCAAGTGGGAGACATGGTACTGTTGAAAGTATCACCTTGGAAAGGAATCATTCGGTTCAGAAAACATGGCAAACTAAGTCCAAGGTTTGTCGGACCTTTCAAGATTTTAGCGAGAGTGGGTCAAGTTGCTTATAGACTCGACCTTCCCGTCGAGCTTAGTGGAATACACCCTACGTTCCACGTGTCGCACTTACGCAAGTGCCTAGCTGACGACACAGCTCACATACCTTACGACGAGATCAAGGTGGATAACAGTTTAAATTATGTAGAGGAACCGATTGCCATTCTTGACCGAGCTTGTGAGCAAAACCTCTGAATCAGAACTTCAATCCAGGTAATGATTCGACCATAATCTGAGTTTTTGTTCACTTTGGGGTTTCTCGAGTTTTAGCTAAATAGATGATGTTTTTACGGATGAAACTTGATAATAAGCTTAGAAATAGCATCTAGAATGGAAACCGCACATTTTGATCAACGAAAATTGTAAGATTACATGATCGGATTAACATGCAAGAATTCCAAAATTTTGGTCTATGAACCAGGTACTGCGTACTTACCAAGTGCGCAGGAGGAAGTCCCTGCGTACTTACCAAGTACGCAGGAGGAAGACTCCTGCGCACTTGCCAAGTGCGCATGAGCAAGTCCCTGCGCACTTACTAAGTGCGCAGGCAGCAGACAGCAGGTTGGTTAAGTAAAGTCAGTAAGTTTAGAATGATTAAACCATTAGAGTCGGGGTTGGGTCTAATGTGTATTTAACTACCTAATCCAGATCGGAAGTGACGCTGTTGGACCTTTGTTTAGGACAACCTAGAGTAGCTCATCAGGTGAGTTCTATGTGCCCCCTTCTATGTTATGTGCAAATGATTTATAAATGTTTTGGGGCTGAAGTGTATACACTAAATGAATAAATATTATAAATGTCAATGTGATCATATGTATATATATATATATATAAATACTTAGATATGAAAATGAATTATGAATAAAGAATGAAGCGTATGACTATAAAGAATGAATGAAAGAAGGACATAACGTAAAAGAATGAAATCTTGCTTTATATTACATATATATTGCATGTTATGAATGAATGTAAACGTTATAAACCCTTCTATGACAACGTCTACTTCGGTAGACGGACGACCACGTGATTATTTTGCAACTGGGACAAAAACGTTCCTTCGCAAGCTAGGACGTATGAAAAGGTATAAATGGACGGTCGAAGCAATTGCCTTAACTAATGTAGAACGGTTGCATACATAATGGTCACGTGGGAAACGGATGCCCTAGGGCAGACGGACAAAAATGACGGACTACGACGGTAGGACGGTAAAGAGCGGACGAACAAAGGTTGCCGGACGGATTTAATGATATGACGGACGGTTTTCTAGAGCCGGAAGGTATTGAAATGGGCTACGACGGTAGTTCTGACTGCGATGTCTTCGTGACATTCGCGACAAGTATGATGGGTTGATCTCCCTTAAGATTATGGCCAATAAGTGTTCTCTCAAAGAAAGTATGTATGTACTTACGTATATACCCTCAATGAATGATATGTGATAAAATAAAGTAAGGAATATTTAAAGGTACGAATATACATATACACGTTATATTCATGAAAAGATAAGTATTAATTATGAATGTCTTTAAACTAGAACTCACCAGCGTTAGCTGACTTTTAGTATACATTTCTGGTAAGGGAAGAAAGGGTCGTGCGATGGCGTGAAGGTTACCCGGCACAAGACTGACATCCCACTTTTGTTTGTTAAGAATATGTTATGTTTTATTTGTAAAGACTTCCGCTGTTATGATTATGTAATTGAATGATGAATGTTTTAATTTAAGTTCAGTATTTATGACTATGTTTATGAGTAAATCCAACAAGTGAGGTTACCCGGGAAAGGGGCCTTACATTATTGATAATAATGCTACAATGTCTATAACTAATAATCCTGTTAAGCACAGTAAAACAAAACACATTGAGATTAGATATCATTTTAATCGTGATTGTGCAGAGAAAAGGTTGATTGAGCTGGTAAAGGTTCGCACTGATGATAATTTTGATGATTTGTTTACCAAGGCATTTGATCGTACCAGGTTTGAATTTCTAATCAAAATGATAGGTATGATCAATCCCGAATAAAAGTTTTTCAAAATCTGTTTTTCAAGGAAAATTTTGTTTTTAATTTCTTTTATTGCTTTATTACATTTCTGCATTTTAAATTTTCAGTCAAAAAGTACTTGATTTATAAAAAGTCAAAACAAATTGAAAAATATAAAATTTGACATCATTTGAAGATTAGAGAAGAAATGATAGTACATAAGTGATTAATTCATTTCACACGACCCTAGTAGACCTGTGATATATGATTGATTAAACTGAGTTGATTTGATCTAAATTTCAAAGTCTGCATAAATGAAAAATGATAGTGTTGTGCATGCTCTAATCTTGGTAATCTGTTTTCAAAATTGTATATGAGTTTTGAAACTTGAATTGTCAATAGACTAAAAGCGTTTTGAAACTAATAGTAGTGTGAAAATTAAATATGATATGATTACATCTGTGATTTGAATCCATTATATGTCTCGGTGTGTGTGTAAAAGATCATTATCAGATAAAGAATATATGGTTTTAAAGAATTTCATGAGACCAATATCGAATTATATCTTTAGCACAAATTTATTTCAGTTCACATTACTGCCCATGCCCCGAAAAACATGCAATGTTTTGTTGAACTAAGATATGCTTTCAAAATCTGTTGAAACATATATTCGCCCTTGGATCAGTTAGATACATCATCTAGTCTGACTCCATTGAAACTTGTCCAGATAATAGTTGGATCCTCATACCTGAATCTGTTGATTCTCATTATACAATTCATTAGAATCTTCTGATTCTGAATCATCATGATTCTTATATCCTTTGGGATCTGCTTCTATTCTTGTGCTAAATGAGATAATTTCATCTTGGAAATTGATCTAATCTTAAAATAAACTGTATATGTCTTGAAGATAGTGCAAATTATATTTCTGTTTGGCATATATGTGGGGTACACGATGTTTTTCATCTAAATGGTACTTAATCACATGAATTTGAAGAATAAACGCTTATAGTTTCAAATAATATAATATTGACAAATTTAAGAATTCATGCTTTATATTTCAAATTCGGTATAAATAAAAGAGCATTTCATAACCTGATCTCATTTACTTTGAAATTTATCGCGTATCATTTCAAATATTATTCAAATTGATTGATTTATAAATACTGAAAAAGATACATAGAGTACAAGATGAGTTGGATTGTTTCATATCTTAGGTTACCCTTGGTTATTGCTAAAATGTGTGATGAATTACTCGGATACTGATATGATCTTCTTACTCATGATGTTCATTCAAAAATATGTGATTTCAGTTTATACAGATAAAAATTCAAAAATATGTGTTTCCGTTTGTACAGATAAAAATCCAAAAATATGTGATTCCGTTTGTATAGATAAAATTCAAAAAGATTTTGTTTTTATTTTCCATGAAAATTTTAATCTTTTATTAAATTGTTCGGGATTGGATTAAATAAATGCTGCTGACGGAAGTTCAAGAAGTGACGGATTGAAAGTAGGTAAAAAGTTGTTCAATGGAAAAGTTGAAGGCATTAAGTTCGCCTAAATCTGGAGAAGCGAACTTAATATGTTCGCCTGAAATTGGTGAAGCGAACTTATTATGTTCGCCTAGGGCTTGTTAAGCGAACTTAACAAGTTCGCCTAATTAAGCGAACTTAATCTGTATATGGGTTTATCCAGGCGAACTTATTCACTTCATCGTTTTCAAAGCTAAAGCGAACTTGTCCAATTTTTTGAAATTTCAAATTAAGTGGTTGTTGGGTGTTTAATCGATTCATTCTGGTTCGAAATCAAATTGCGAACTTATCTAAGGTAATTTCATCGTTTTTCATCCGTTAAATTGAGAGAAAATCGAGGTTTTTGTTCCGGTTTTCATCCGTGACTGTTTGCCCCAAAATTCGATGATTATCCAGCCTTAAATCGTGAAATTGTTCATTGATATTGACTTAGTAGTACAAATCGATTGGTTTACAATGGTTAATTCATGTTTCCACACTGATTGAAAAGTTTTTTGATTTCTGGTTTAAATTTGAAACGACACAGTTCATGTAACATCCAAGATTTTTTCTAATACTACATTATTTTACTTTATACAGTAATGACACTCCTAATGAACCCCATACTTGTTCAAAACAATATGTCACTTTAATTATTATTTTAACATCTATCAATTTAGATTTTTGATCTTACATTTAAATATTACCCTCCTATTATATATATAACATATGTATGTACATTCATATATATATATATATATATATTTATATATGATTATATCAAATAAATCAATTATACAACTTTTGATATAGGACTTATACATCTTTAATCACGTTTTTACATATTGTTCTATATAGGTATAGGAATCTAATTATAAATATGTATATATGATATATGTATTTGATGTTATTAAATTAATCATCTATACAAATTGTAAGTTTTAAAATTTATAAGCATTAATCAAGAGTTTACATTTTCTAAATGTATGTATTTAATTTTAAATAAATATGTAAACATATATCTATTTTAGTAAACCATTTACACAAATTGTAGTCTTTATAAAAATGAAAGACATTTTTTTTATAAACATTTGTAATTAAACAAGTAACATATTTAAGATTTTATAAACTTTATAAAAACAATTTTAAATATGAATTATGGAGTCAAACATAACATTAATGAGCATTAAATACTATTCTTCACCTTTTGCAATCCTAGTCCTTATCAACAAATTGATTTTTACGAATAAGTCTCTTAGTCTTACCTATAAATAGAGCCTTAAACCTCATTCATTTTCACACCTCAACAATCCTCTAGGGCTCTCTAGCAACTAAAGGTTGTTCTTCTCATCTTTTGGAAGATTCTAGTTTAAATCCTTCCATTCTAAGTAAGTTTTTCTTATGTTCTTACTTGTTCATACTTTTCTTTTTAAAAGTTCATCATAACTAGCTAGATCTATGATCCCTAACATGTTTATGTTATAATCATAGATCTATCCAAGATCAAAAGCCTTATTTTAATTAAACTTGTTCAAACTTTATTTAAAAACTTGGTTTTGATCTTTATATTTATTTCAACTTCAAAAAAATCATGTTTTTACCAAAACTCCTTATTTTTAAAACCCTTTAATATTCAATTAATATTCAATTAAATTTATTTCTATCTTTACTAAACTCATATTTTCACTTTAGCCCTTATACTTTCCAAGCTTACCAAACTCACCCTAAACTTGGTTAAGTATGCAAATAGAGTAACTTTCAAACCAGTATGTAGTTATCTGACAAACATTAAAATTCTGGCTAGGAAAAGACGGGGTTCTGATCCGGCCAACTCTTTCCTGGGAACTTTTCTGTTGGAGGTACTACTCTGGAATGATAACCACTCTAGTGTACAACAACCACTTTCAACTAATTACACTGTCAACCCCTTGACTATCCATAACGTGTTTCTAACATAACAAACTTAACTTAGGCAATCCTTAAGGCATTGAATCCAAGTTACTACAAGTTCAAGTTCAACCCTCTAAACTTGCAAGGTGAGTTTACATAGCCCCTTTTCCTTTTGTACATTTTTGGGGTGAAACATAATTACTCAACAAACATTATTTGCAATTACACATGTACAATTCTACAATATGATCATATGTGTTTATTTGTGCTTTATGCTTGAATGCTAATTGTTAAGGCTACATATACATGATATACACGTGCAAACACAAATACATTACTTCAGGCTAACATGTGTTGTTAGGCCCTACATTAGGATAACATGTGTTGTTATGCCCTACATTAGGATAACATGTGTTGTTATGTCCTACATTTACATCAGGATAACATGTGTTGTTATGCCCTACATTAGGATAACATGTGTTGTTATGCCCTTCAATTACAAAGTTTCATTTGTGCATCTAGCTTAACTTAGATTCTCCATAAATGCTTTATAAACCATGCATCATATGAATTGTACACAATACATTTGAACTTTACTTGTGGTGTCAAAATCTATGTATGCTCACCAACTATTTATAGTTGACCCTCTCAATTTATCTTGTTTCAAGTACAAATGTTTGAGTTAAGATTCAAGCTACTTCACTTAGGGTTGAGGATCTAGTCTTAAAATTTAATATGGAGATTTATGTATTCTTTAATTCTTGTAAATGATGTAAATGATTACTTGAGTTATGAAATGAAACTTATCGTTTAATTACTTCAACTTTAGCAAACCATGAGCTTGTGAACAGTCTACATGTCCCGCCCCGATGTTTCCGCCGTCGGTTGGGGTGTGACAGATTGGTATAAGAGCCTTGGTTATAGGGAATTAGGTTATTAGACACTTTGACCTAGACTATAACCTTAGGACATCCATCAAATGCCATGCTCTATGTTATATGATTTTTGCCACATTGCTACGTGTTACATGTTCACTACTATGTGTAATCTTCTTACTTGTTATTCTAAGTGTTACTTCACATGATACAATACATGATAGTTTATATGCTACACTACTTGATAACTCGTATTCTTAAAAACATTGCTACCTATATAATACTTTCTTTACCACTTCTTGATTACATGTTGCTTATTTGGGGCCCTTAAATGCTATCCTTAGTCTTATCACACACCTGTTCACATCTAACCCTTTATGCACCCTCATTCTTGCACTCATGTCATCATCATCATTTGTGAACAAAATTTTTAAACTCTTAGGCCTAAAGCCTATTATGTTTTAAAATCCCGTCAAAGTTTTGAATTCTGAAAATTTGTAAAGATCATGTGCAATCCGGAAGGGTGAATGCCTGTACTTTGGGTCTTCTGTCTAGGAAAACATTTCATATAAATCCAAATCAACCGAAGGATCCGTATGCTTTCCTGGAAATTCCCGAAGTGAGTGTTCACCTATAGGCTAAAGCATGTCTTCTTGAAAATATAAGAATTTGAATCACTTTGATTTGTCAAAATATCCATTTGATTATATTATCAAATGCGTACAATCTAAACACCATTGTTTCGTTTATTACAATTTACTACACGTACCTAAGCTTTCTTTGTAACTAATCATTTTATTATCTGAATTAAACAACATCGTTATTTTGTTCAAACAAAACGTTTATCAAACCTTTAGATAGTATCAGAAATAGACATTTTCTATTAACATTTTCACCTTGTAATGAAACTTAATACAACTTCTTTCATAAAAACATTATTTTAATTAATAATTATTTATGACTTTTATTTCGTTAAATTAACTTTTATTAAACTGTTGCTTAATTATTAGATAACTTAGCAATTATTTTCCCTTGAAACATTCTCTTTACGATGATTAAAAATTTAATAAAAAGTTTTTATTTATTTATCCATCTATCTAGTTATTCAACTTATTATTTTCACTATTTTATTAATTTACAAACAAGAACAAATTGCAATTACTTGTTTATTTACAAACAAAGAGCACAAATTAGTTATTCATTAGCACACTACTCTGAATATCTACACAACCTTCTCGTTATCTTACACATTCGAAAATGTATACTAGGCACTACAAGGAGATGAAACATTTCGCGTAGGCGTTAACCAACCATATAAACCTCAACAAGATTTAAAAAAAAAATTATAACCCAACTACCCGCATTATACATAAACGTCAAGCAACACGCTTGTCCGCAACACTAGAACACCTACAAAATTTGATAGTTTACGTTACACAAGAGATTCAATAACTTACATATGAACATTCACAATATGCATAATACTTGATTGATCACATGATACATGAAACTTGTTTGTTTGCAATATACATAATACTAGATTAATCATATGAAACTTATTTACAAAATACATTGTACTAAATTGTTTACATTATACATGAAATCCTATTTATTCACAAAATACATTATACTAAATTGTTTACATTATATATGTTTATTTACAAAATATATAATACTAAATTGTTTGCATCATACCTGAAAACTTATTTGTTTACAAAATACATTATACTAAATTGTTTACATTATACATGAAAACTTATTGATACTAAATTGTTTACATTATACATGAAAACTTATTTATTTACAAAATAAATTGTACATGAAAACTTATTGATACTAAATTGTTTACATTATACATAAAAACTTATTTACTTACAAAATACGTTATACTAAATTGTTTACATTATACATGAAAACTTATTTATTTACAAAATACATTATACTAAATTGTTTACATTATATATGTTTATTTACAAAATATATAATACTAAATTGTTTGCATCATACCTGAAAACTTATTTGTTTACAAAATACATTATACTAAATAGTTTACATTATACATGAAAACTTATTGATACTAAATTGTTTACATTATACATGAAAACTTATTTATTTACAAAATACATTATACTAAATGGTTTACATTATACATGAAAACTTATTGATACTAAATTGTTTACATTATACATGAAAACTTATTTATTTACAAAAATACATTATACTAAGTGGTTTACATTATACATGAAAACTTATTGATACTAAATTGTTTACATTATACATGAAAACTTATTTATTTACAAAATACGTTATACTATATAGGAGTGCCACCCTAAACCCTAAACCCTAAACCAACATACATGAGTCCTACATCTTCTACCATATAGCATTTCATATGGTGGCATACCAATACTGGAATGGTAGTTGTTATTGTATGAGAATTCTGCTAACGGCAGATGATTATCCCAACTTCCACCGAAATCAATTATGCAAGCACACATCATATCTTCGAGAGTTTGTATCATCCTTTCACTTTGACCATCAGTTTGAGGATGATATGCTGTGCCGATCAATAATCTAGTTCCCATCTCCTCATGGAACTTTTTCCAAAAACGTGAAGTGAAATGAGTATCTCGATCAGAGACAATCTAGACTGGCACTCCAGGTCTTGAAACAATCTCTTTGATGAATAAATCAGCTAACTTTTCTGAAGAGTATGTTTCACGTATTGCTAAGAAATGAGCACTCTTAGTTAACCGATCTACAACCACCCAAATGGTATCATAACCCCTAGCTGTCATTGGTAGCTTGATTATGACGTCTATAGTGAGATGTTCCCACTTTCATTCTGGGATTCCCAATGGTTGTAACCTTCCATACGGTTTCTGATGTTCCGCTATAACTTGTAAACAAGTCAAGCATTTTGCTACATATTTCATGATATCAAATTTCTTTCCGGGCCACCAATAATCTCTGCACAGATCATGGTACATTTTTGTAGTACCCGGATGAATAGAATATCGTGATTTATGAGCCTCATCAAGAATTTTAAGTATAAACTCACCTGATCGTGGTATCCACATATGACCAAATCGAGCCTTAACTTCATATTCGTTCTCTTCTGGAAACTTTTCCTGACCCGCCATTCTTTCTTTCTTGACATTCTCACCTTTTAATGCTTCGATTTGTGCGTCTCGAAGCTGGCTCATGAAGTCAGGAGTTATTACTAACTTGTATGCTTTCACCCTAATAGGATGATGCTCTTCCTTGCGGCCTAGAGCATCGGCTACAACGTTAGCCTTTCCCGGATGATATAAGATTTCACAATCATAATCCTTGACTAGTTCTAACCATCTTCGTTGACTCATGTTTAAATCTTTCTGGTCAAAGAAATACTTAAAACTTTTTTGGTCAGTGTAAATCGTACACTTCGTTCCGTATAGGTAATGCCTCCAGATCTTTAGTGCAAACACTACCGCAGCTAATTCCAGATCATGGGTTGGATAGTTTGCTTCATGTGTCTTTAGTTGTTGAGAGGCTTAGGCTATTACCTTTCCTCTTTGCATCAGAACACATCCTAACCCAAGTTTGGAAGCATAAGAATACACCACAAAGTCTTCTACTCCTAGCAATGCCAGAACTGGAGCTTGTGTCAATCTTTCTTTTAATATTTGGAATGCCTTTTCTTGTGCCGCATTCCATTCATATTTTGAGTTATTTCGAGTTAGCTTAGTTAATGGGGAGTCTATCTTAGAGAAATCCTTCATGAACCTTCTATATTAGCAAGCTAATCCCAAGAAACTTCTAACTTCCGATGGATTCTTAGGTGGAGACCATTTTATTACGGCCTCTACCTTTGCCGGGTCTACTGAGATTCCATCTGCATTTACAACATGACCCAGAAATTGAACTTCCCTCAACCAAAATGTACATTTTGAGAATTTGGCGTACAGTTTCTCCTTTCGTAAAGTAGTAAGTACTTCACGAATGTGTTGTGCATGTTCTTCTTCATTCTTTGAATAAATCAAGTTTTCGTCAATGAAGACAATAACGAATTTGTCTAACATTGGCTGGCATACTCTGTTCATGAGGTCCATGAAAACTGCCAGAGCATTCGTCACTCCAAACGGCATTACTACAAATTCATAGTGTCCATAACGAGTTCTAAATGATGTCTTAGGTACATCTTCTTCTCGTACCTTGACCTGATGATAACCGGATCTTAAGTCAATCTTGAAAAACCAACTTGATCCTTGTAATTGATCAAATAGATCATCAATTCTTGGTATGGGATACCTATTCTTGATAGTCAGCTTATTCAATTCACGGTAGTCTATACACATTCTCATACTACCGTCTTTCTTCTTCACGAACAGAATTGGTGCACCCCAAGGGGATACACTAGGGCATATGAATCCATTGTCCAACAACTCTTGCAGTTGTGACATCAATTCCTTCATCTCTGTTGGTGCTAACAGATACGGAGCCTTAGCTACCGGCTTAGCTTCAGGAATCAAATCGATCTTAAACTCGATTTCTCTTTCAGGTGGGGCACCTGGAAGATTATCTGGGAATACTTTTGGGAATTCTTTTACTACTGAAACTTTTTCTAGTTCTTTCCCTTTCATCTTCACATCAGCTACATAGGCTAAGAAGGCTTGATGACCTTGTCTCGCGTAGCTACTTTTCTTGGCCATTGTACATAGTGTGATCTGGTTTCGTCGTTCACCAATGACACTAACTTCCTTTCCTGTAGGCGTCATGTATCGTACAATCTTCTGATTGCATATAATCATTACAGCATGTGAAGACAACCAGTCCATTCCAATGATTACGTCAAATTCTTGCATCGGCATCAGAATTAAGTCAACGAAATATTCTTCTTCCTATATCAGTAGTCAGCAATCTCGGCATATTTCAGTCACTACGCAATTTCGAACACTCATGATTTGACTTATAATGCCTTAGCCAACCTACATGTATTGAAGTTTCTAAAGTTCGCATATTTTAAAGAAATAAACGATCGACTAGCTCCTGTATCGAATAAAACACAAGCAGGTAGGGAATTCAAGAGGAATGTACCTGATACAACGTTAGGAACATCTTTCGCTTCCTCTTTAGTGATCTGAAAAGCCCTTCCCCTTGGCTTTGGAGCCTCGATCCTTTTAACTTCATTTTCTGCCATTCTAGACCCTTCTCCGGTCTTTTCTGTTTGATATTTTAACTCAGGACATTCTCTACCGAAGTGTCCTGGCTTATAACAGTTGTAGCACAATCTGGTTCCACTCATGCACTGCAATGCAGTGTGTCCTGTCTTTCCACAATTGTGACAAGTTGTTACCTTGAATCGGCACTCTCCCGGGGGCCTTCTTCCACAAGTCTAACAATTTTGAATACTTTTCCGTTGGGAGGAACCGCTTCCTGGTTTACTAAACTTAAACTTTTTAAGAGGCATAGGAGAAGGATAACTTTCTACTTTCCTCTTCCTGTCTCTCTCAGTCTGTCTTCTGAGCTCCGTCTCACGTTCCCGAGCCCAATCAATCATCTCCTCCAAGTTCGCGCACTTGGATGGATGGATAAACTCTCTAATTTCTGTTTTCAAAACGAGATGGTATCTCGTCATCCACATCTCCGGGGTTGTCAATAAAGCTGGACAGAATCTAGCATTGTCAAAGAAAATCCCCGTGATTTCATCCACCGTCTCTGTTGTCTAACGGAGTTGAAGAAATTCCTCGGTGGTTCTTTCAATTGCCGCTCGAGAGTAATAGTGTTTTAAGAAAAGATTCTTGAACTCTTCCCAACTCATCTTTTTAATTTTTTCGCTACCTTTCTCTCTTTTTACCACTCCCCACCAATCATCATCTCGCTTTTTCATTTGATTGGTGGCGAAGGTAATCTCGTCCTCCTTCTTACAGTGGCATGTATCAAATGCCCTTTCTATTGAGGCGACCCGTCTTTGACTTTCTAAGGGATTAACAGCTCCCTTAAATTCTAATGGTTTACAAGTCATGCAATCTTTGTACGTGCAATGAGTTGATTTCATATCAACTTTTGGATTTCCTCCTTCTCCATTATGAGTAACTTCTTTATGGTTTTCAAACCAGCTTTCAAATTAATTCTGTAGTTCTGCTTGTAGGATCGGGAAGTTTGCATCAATTGCCTTTCTTACTTCTATTGCGATTTGTTTTCGGATGTTCTCCGGGACTTGCTCAACTTTGTTTTCATCATGATGTGGAGATTCAGCTCTCCTGTGGCTTCTCTCGTCACGTACTTCATCATTTTGATGTTCAACCATTTGCTGAAACATGATGTCGTTTAATCTCTCATTTGTTTACCCTAATCATAGTCTAAGGTTTTTATACTACATGTCTTTTATCAATTTAACCCTATTCCAGTATTCTAGGTGTGACATCCGGTAATTTAGGGTTAACTCCGTTATCAAAATCCCGTTAAATTCCTAACCTAGTTAACCCTATCACAGACGCCACGGACTATTTCTGCCATTCTCAAACTCTAAATCACATAAACTACAAGGACTAGTTGCGTATTTCACCTAAACTTAATTTTGTTGACTTTCAAAGTCAAAATTGAGTACAAATGGTTCCTGTTGACTTTCTGAAGTCAAACAAACCTATGTTCTTGATCCAATGCGCATTCTTAACTGAAATTCATGCTAGTTGATAATTGAAATGCAAGTTAATACCATTAACGACCATTATTGAACCAATTAACACCAACATTGATTAAAATTAAACCCAATTATGGGAATTCATGGCATAACCGTCGAAACCCACCTCTACTCCAAACGAATTCGACCGTTCTGTCTGTTATCCTCTCAATTCATCAACTTCGCACCTTGTACGAATCCCTCTGAAGCTTTTACACACATCAATTCCATCGGAGGAGTGGCCGGGTTCGCCGGGGAACAAGCTTGCGCAAGTCAGGACTCCATTTACTCGAGTACCTTCAATTCATATTGCATTCTGGTAATAAATCACATCCATACCTTCATTTTTATCTCTATATTGAAAGCCCTATGCCAATTGGGGCTTATAACATCAAATCGATCAAGAACCGGTTACTCTCGGGTTTAATCGAACACCAACCTACACTCAATTTCAATTCAATTAATTCATACGAGTAGTTTCGCAATCCTTCGTTTAATGATAACCCTATGATTCCAAACATTTTCATCATAAAAATCGATCGAATTGATCTCGTGCTCAAACCTAGGGTTCGGCGTTTTTGAATCAGAAATTAAACAGTTCTAAACCCGTTTATTTTGCAATTAAAACCTACCACAGGTTCGTTATGGATCAAATAACAAAACCCCTATGAATCTAAGGTCTTTCGCGATCAGAATTGTAGGAATTGGGACTAGTTCTTGATCCGGTTTCGATAAGGGGAAGAACACAAGTGATTTGTGTGTTAAAAACATCTCAGAACCGGTTTAAATGCGATTCCCTAGCGGGCAAGGTTGGTTAGAGTGTTGGTGTGTGGGGGTGGAGACCCGGGTTCGAGTCCCTCCACCCCCATTTCATTTTTAAACAAATTTTTACTAATATTTTAATTTTAAAATCACTACCCATATTATTATATTTATATATTAATGAGTTTTATCCTCGAAAACCACTCGTAGGCTCGGGTTATATTTTACAACCCATTTTTAGTATGAATTCCCACTTTAAAAATAATATATTTATATTATTTTCAACCCGTGACTCCTACTATAAAATAATATATTTATATATTATTTCCCCTCGTTTATAAATCTCGTGTAACGTTTCAAACAAATTAATAATATAATTATATTTATATTATTTACTCACGTTTATATTCTCGAATAAAAATAATATATTTTTACTTTTGCCACTTAAGCGATTATCGTATATTTAATATATTAGTTATATTATTTTCGTAGGCCATTGTTAAATGGTACAAACGTACGAATTTATTTATTAGTTAATATTATTCGTATTAGAGATGTTCAACACGTAACGCTTTTATCTTAATTATTATAATAAGAAACCTATATTCCCATGGACACGTTCGTCTACTCATTGGACCTTAGAATGTTTTAGGACGTTCAAATCTTCCGTGTCGTCATCACAAAACCCCATTGTATCTCTAACTATTATACTTATAATTTTAGGGCATACGTAAGCAGTTCACAGACAAAATCACGTGTTTTCTAATTGCATCCTTGTGTGGTGCTATCTACTCGTACACAACTCAGGTGAGTTTCACGGCCCCTTTTTACTCATTTTTCTGTTGGGGGAGAAACATGTACACAAATCAACATCTTTTACTTGTTTTCCCATTGGGGGAGAAACATACACGCAAGCAATTATACTTTTACTTGTTTTCCCGCGGGAGAGAAACATGTACACAAACAAACATTATTTTACCTGTTTTTCCCGGTGGGGGGAGAAAACATGACGCAAACTATTTTGATTATGGTACTTTATATGATATCACTGTTGAGGCTAAGCGTAACACACTATCATGAAAGTCCTCACACACATCGGGCCGTTAATATGGATTTAGAGAGGTAATGCTTGTTAGTACTAATGGGTTTGACAAACCCCACCCATGCTAGTCGTGTAGTTCGACTGGAGGTCGAACGGGTGTAATATTGTCCTATCATATTAGTCAGAGTTGATAGACCTGACTTGAGGCAAACAAACAAACACATCTGTCAGCTTCGGTTGCGATCGCTTTAGTAAGACAGGAGCATAGGCTAGCTACCTATAGATATGCATATAGAATGTACATAATCTGGCAAACACTCTCTTATTCCAAACTTGAAACCTGTGAACTCACCAACCTAGTGTTTACACTTTTTCGTACATGTTTTCTCAGGTTGCTAAGGCACAAGTTGCACAACTAGGACATGCATGGAGTCCTACTATCAATTCACCCATATGCAAACCGTTAAAACAATTCACTTACTTTTATTAAACTAAACTTTGGCGCGTTGTTTTGCACATTTTCTTTCTTATTTAAACGCTTCCGCATTTACTCTGAACTTTTATGATATTTCATTTATGTCCCATATAGTGTCATTTGATGTAACTAATGATTGAGATCCTGGTTTTTCATGCACCAAACGGTAAAAATCCGTTAGTAGATATTGGGGGTGTGACAGATTGGTATCAGAGCCATTGGTTATAGAGAACTAGGATTGCATACTAGACTATAACCGCACACATGCATTAGTTACACAACACAGAAACTCATACATGATCACATGGTATCCTTACATACATTGCATTGCAATCATGTTGACGTCATTCATATCACCCTCTACTGACGAGGAACACGTCATTCGCATTGCATCATCACTCCTAGTGGCGACACTCGAGGAATCATCAGAACAACATCCACTCCTGTCCGAGGGCAGCAAGACGGAGCCTTCGGAGGAGTCACTCACACCACCATCATCTGCACCCTTGTTACACCATCAGAACCGAAGATAACACCGGCTTGTGCCTATCGATGACACAATCATGGAATGGCGGGCCTTCTTAAGTCCGTGTTGGGGACGACACACAACACTGGCACATATATCTTTGAGAGTTGGGTTCGTCGGAGGCGAGTCCCTCCTGCACCCACTAGCAACTATATTCCGATCTCACTAGCTTTACTCTACTTCAAGTCTGAACCCGTGGACCTGGCTTGAGGTACACCGTCTCGAGGCAGACCGTTGCACGTATTATGGTAGAAATTCATTGACACATAGATGTCATCACTATCCCGAGCCGTGGGCTCGCGCTTTGGTCGATATTCTTTGGAAGAAAGATTGACCACAAGGTTGAGAACACCTTGCTCATTGCATACTCAATCCCTATCCTGACTCAGTTGGAAGGACGACTACTTTGCCTCTTCCAGTAACACATAACCATGAACTAGTTTCACTTCTTGAAGTCGCATTTCGCGTGCATGATTCCATCTACAATCCGCTGGATTGGACCATCGTAGTGTATTTCAACTCGAGTGAATACTCGGATCAAACGATTCCTGACTACTTAACCTGATATGAGTTCTAGTTAATCAACTTATGGTTGATGACTAAGCCTCTCGATGACTTATCATATATGACAACACTCTGTACTAGGCAATACAAACTAAAGTACATTTTGACACAGGACAGGGAGAACTAGGGTGAGCATGCAAAGTAAATTATCATTACGGGTGCACACGTAATAGTAAATTGAGGTGCATGTAAGTCCAGGTGAAAACGGTCCTAATCAGTGATCTACAAACTTAAACTTCCACTGTCAGTAGAAGTTCTCATAACCCGCTCAACGACTGGTTGGTATCATTAAACCTGTTCAACAGTTGATAGACGCGACTATCAAGTTGAAGATATTTACGAACACACTGAACTATCATCCATAGGATCCATCATTTGATTTCACTCATGTAAGAGCCTTAGTGAACTTAAGACTCTCATCCAGACTTGATCAATGAAACCATCTCGGTTGAAACTCTAATAGAACCTCGTGGTAAACCCACCGACTCCAACTATGTAAGCGGAAGTTGGGAATTCTTCCTAAACTAACACGTTACTCCTTACACTCTAACAATAGATTCCATTTGACCTTGTTACCTCATCCTGTGACTAATACTTGGTCTAATTTGATTTATACCCCAACATATCCAGTTATTTTAGTGACCTCACAAATTTCTTACTAGTGTGGTCGTACTCCAACCCAACTAGAAGCTAAGTACACCATAGAAATAACTGATGGACAGATAATTGAAGAAACTCACATTCTTAAAGGTTGTAAACTTGGATTGGCTGGTCATAAACGTGACATTGACCTAATGCCAGTCATACTCGGCAATTTCGACGTAATTATCAGTATGGACTCGTTGTCTAAGAACCAAGCCGAGATTGTGTATCGTGAGAAAATCGTTCGCCTTCCTCTCCCTAGTGGAGAAATCCTCTCTATCCAAGACGAGAAGAGTGGTGCTGTTATGTGCATCATATATTTT
The DNA here is from genome assembly GCA_023525975.1 of Smallanthus sonchifolius. Classification (NCBI taxonomy): domain Eukaryota; kingdom Viridiplantae; phylum Streptophyta; class Magnoliopsida; order Asterales; family Asteraceae; genus Smallanthus; species Smallanthus sonchifolius. The sequence continues at coordinate 69,415,070 of CM042025.1, forward strand.
ATGAAAGCACAAAAGTGTCTTCGTAAAGGTCATACTGCCATTTTGGCTCTCGTCACCGAGCAGCCATCTGAGGAGAAGAAGATTGACGACATCTCGATTGTTCGTGATTATCCAGAAGTATTTCCCAAAGATCTACCAGGTCTTCCACCACATCGTCAAGTCGAATTCCAAATTGATCTAGCACCGGAGCAGCACCCATTGCTCGGGCACCGTATAGACTTGCACCTAGTGAGCTGCAAGAGTTATCTAGCTCATCGCCATGGGGAACTCCAGTCCTATTTGTCAAGAAGAAGGACGGGACTTTTCTCATGTGAATCGACTACCGGGAGCTGAATAAAGTGACGATCAAGAACCGTTATCCTCTACCTCGCCTCGACGATCTTTTTGATCAACTCCAAGGATCAAGTTTCTATTCCAAGATAGATCATAGATCCGGTTACCATTAATTAAGAGTCCGAGAGGAGGACATCTCATAGACGACATTCAGGACTAGGTATGGTCACTACGAATTCATGGTCATGCCATTCGGACTGACCAACGCACCCGCGGTGTTCATGGATCTCATGAACCGTGTGTGTAAACCGGACCTTGACCAGTTCATTATCGTATTCATTGATGACATCCTCATATATTCCAAGAATAAGGATGAACATGAGGAACACCTTTGTTTGATTCTGGAATTGTTGAAACAAGAACAACTATGTGCTAAACTTTCCAAGTGCGAATTCTGGATTCGCGAGGTACAATTCTTGGGACATGTAGTCAATGAAATGGGAATACATATCGATCTATATGGAGCCATCAAGAATTGGGCGGCATCGACAACTCCGACAGAGGTGCGACAATTTTTGGGATTGGCTGACTATTACCGTCGTTTCGTTGAAGGATTTTCAAAGATTGCCCAACCCCTCAATGCTCTAACTCAAAAGGGTAAACCCTATAACTTGGGTGACACCCAGGAGTCAGCATTCCAACTTCTTAAATAGAAACTCTACAGCGCACCCATCCTATCTCTTTCAGAGGGAAACAAATGATTTTGTAGTATATTGCGATGCATCCATTCAAGGTCTTGGTTGTGTACTGATGCAACGCGAGAAAGTGATCGCATACGCTTCTTGTCAACCGAAAATCCACGAGAAGAACTACACGACTTAGAGTTGGGAGCCGTGGTATTTGCACTAAAGTTATGGAGACATTACTTGTACGGTACCAAATGCACCATCTACACCGATCACAAGAGTCTTCAGCATATCTTTGAACAGAAAGAGTTGAACATGCGACAGCGTCGTTGGGTCGAACTCTTAAATGACTATGACTATGCAATCAGATATCATCCGGGGAAGGATAATGTGGTAGCCGAAGCCTAATCCGGAAGGACACCAAACCTAAACGAGTTCGAGCATTACAACTTACTAATCACACCGGATTACCTGACAAATCCGTAGTGCTCAACTTGAAGCCCTTAAAGAGGAAAACCTACCGCTAGAAGCCACACGCGGTATGGAAGAACAACTGGAGGTCAAATCAGATGGCATTCGCTACATGGCAGAGCGAATATGGGTTCCAGTGTATGGGAACTTAAGAGAAATGGTTATGGATGAAGATCACAAATCTCGATACTCTATTCATCCAAGTTCTGACAAGATGTACCATGACCAAAAGGTGTTATATTGGTGGCCGACGATGAAAGCCGATATAGCCACCTATGTGAGCAAGTGCTTAACCTACTCTAAGATCAAAGTGGAATACCAAAAGCTTCTGGTCTACTCCAACAACCAAAGATTCCAATGTGGAAATGAGAACAAATTTCCATGAACTTTATCACTATACTACCCCGAACTCTTATCGGATGCGACACCATCTGGGCGATAGTAGATCGTTTGACAAAATCCGCTCACTTCCTAGCAATCAACGAAACCGAGAAATGGAGGAACTTACTCATATTTACCTGAAGGAAGTTGTCTCTCGGCACGGAGTGCCAATTTCTATCATTTCGTATCGTGACGCTCGATTCACATCACGTCTCTGACAATCATTGCAAAAAGCTCTAGGCACGCGTCTAGATATGAGCACAGCGTACCATCCTCAAATCGATGGCCAAACGAAACGTACCATTCAAACCGAAGACGACATGCTACGAGCTTGTGTTATTCATTTCGGTAACACTTGGGAGTCTCACCTGCCTCTGGTGGAGTTCTCCTACAACAACAGTTATCACACTAGTGTTAAGGCAGCACCATTAGAGGCATTGTACGGACGTAAATGCCGATCTCCTATCTGTTGGGCTGAAGCTGGGGACATCCAACTTACAGGTCCTGAACTTGTATTTGAAACCTCTTAAAAGATCGTTCAAATTAGAAACCGTATGGCGGCAACTCGTGATCGTTAAAAGAGCTATGCCGATAAACGCCGTAAAACCATTAGAATTTCAAGTAGGCGACATATTTCTACTCAAAGTCTTACCTTGGAAAGGTATAATTTGCTACGGGAAACGAGGCAAAATGAATCCTCGTTATGTCGGACCGTTCAAGATTGTGAAGAGAATTGGCCCAGTAACGTATCAACTGGACCTACCTGAAGGACTTAGTGGCATAAACGACGTCTTTCACGTCTCAAACTTGAAGAAATGGCTAGTAGACGAGACACTCACGGTTCCTCTTGAGGAACTACACATCGATGAATAACTGCATTTTGTCGAAGAACCGGTATAAATCATGGATAGGGAAGTTAAAATGCTCAAACGTAGTAAAATCTCTATTGTCAGAGTTCGTGGAACTCGAAACGCGGACCGGAATTCACATGGGAGCGCGAGAATCAGATGATGCGCAAGTATCCTCATCTGTTCAAGCAATCCACGTCAAACTCTTAAGGTACTATTCTAATTTTCTCAACTAGGGGATGATGTGACACCACATAATTTTTTTTATTATTATTTTAATTTTCAGGACAAAAATTCTTTCAACTAGGTGATGATGTGACATCCGGCTATTTAGGGTTAATTCTGTTATCAAATTCAAGTTAAATTCCTAACCTAGTTAACCCTATCACAAACCCTAGGGACTATTTCTGCCATTCTCAAACTCTAATTCACATAAACTACAAGGACTAGTTGTGTATTTCACATAAACTCAATTGTGTTGACTTTCAAAGTCAAAATTGTGTTCAAATGGTTCCTGTTGACTTTCTGAAGTCAAATAAACCTATGTTCTTGATCCAATGCGCATTCTTAACTGAAATTCATGCGAGTTGATAATTGAAATGCAAGTTAATACCATTAACGACCATTATTGAACCAATTAACACCGAAATTGATTCAAATTAAACCCAATTATGGGCATTCATGGCATAACCGTCGAAACCCACCTCTATTCCAAATGAATTCGATCATTCTGTTTGTTATCCTCTCAATTCATCACGTGCGCACCTTGTACGAATCCATCTGAAGCTTTTACACACATCAATTCCATTGGAGGAATGGCCGGAGTCGTCAGGGAACAAGCTTGTTCAAGTCGGGACTCCATTTACTCGAGTACCTTCAATTCATATTGCGTTCTGGTAATAAATCACATCCTTAGCTTCGTTTTTATCTCTAGATTGAAAGCCCTATGCAAATTGGGGCTTATAACATCAAATCGATCAAGAACCGGTTCTAGGGTTCATACTCTCAGGTTTAATCGAACACCAACCTACACTCAATTTCAATTCAATTAATTCATACGAGCAGTTTCGCAATCCTTCGTTTAATGATAACCCTATGATTCCAAACATTTTCATTATCAAAATCGATCGAATTGATCTCGTGCTCAAACCTAGGGTTCGGCATTTTCGAATCAGAAATTAAACAGTTCTAAAACCGTTTATTTTACAATTAAAACCTACCACAGGTTCGTTATCAATCAAATAACAAAACCCCTATGAATCTAAGGTCTTTCGCGATCAGAATTGTTGGAATTGGGACTAGTTCTTGATTCGGTTTTGATAAGGGGATGAACACAAGTGGTTTGTGTGTTAAAAACATTCAAAAACCGGTTTAAATGCGATTCCCTAGCGGGCAGGGTTGGTTAGAGTGTTGGTGTGGGGGAGGAGACCTGGGTTCGAGTCCCACCACCCCCATTTCATTTTTAAACAAGTTTTTACTAATATTTTAATTATAAAATCACTCTCCATATTATTATATTTATATATTAATGAGTTTTAGCCTCGGAAACCACTCGTAGGCTCGGGTTAGATTTTACAACCCATTTTTAGTATAAATTCCCACTTTTAAAATAATATATTTACATAATTTTCAACCCGTGATTCCTACTATAAAATAATATATATTTATATATTATTTCTCCTCGTTTATAAATCTAGTGTAACGTTTTAAACTAATTAATAATATAATTATATTTATATTATTTACTCACATTTATATCCTCGAATAAAAATAATATATTTATTATTTTTGCCATTTAAGCGATTATCGTATATTTTCTACGAGTTCAAAAATTATATATTTGTTATATTTTTTCTTAGGCCATTGTTAAATGGTACAAACGCACGAAGTTATTTATTAATTATTATTATTCGTATTAGAGATGTTCGACACATAACACTTTTATCTTAATTATTATATTACGAACCCTATATTCCCGTGGACACGTTCGTCTAGTCATTGGTCCATAGAATGTTTTAGGACGTTCAAATCTTCTGTGTCATCATTACAAAACCCCATTGTATCCTTAAATCTTATGCTTATAATTTTAGGGCATACGTAAGCAGTTCACAGGCAAACTCTCGTGTTTTCTAATTGCATCCTTGTGTGGTGCTATCTACTCGTACACAACTCAGGTTAGTTTCACGGCCCCTTTTTACTCGTTTTCCTGTCGGGGGAGAAACATGTACACAAATCAACATCTTTTACTTGTTTTCACGTTGGGGGAGAAACATACACACAAGTAATCATACTTTTACTTGTTTTCATGCGGGGGAGAAACAGGTACGCAAACAAACATTTTTTTACATGTTTTTCCCGGTGGGGGGAGAAAACATGACGCAAACTATTTTGATTATGGTACTTCATATGATATTACTGTTGAGGCTAAGCATAACACACTATCATGAAAGTCCTCACCCACATCCGACCGTTAATATGGATTTAGTGAGGTAATGTTTGGTAGTACAACTGGGTTTGACAAACCCCACCCGGGCTAGTCGTCTAGTTCAATTGGAGGTCGAACGGGTGTAATATTAACCTATCATATTAGTCATAGTTAATAGACATGGCTGGAGGCATACAAACAAACACATCAGTCAGCTTCGGTTGCGATCACTTTAGTAAGACAGGAGCATACGCTAGCTAACCTGCAGATATGCATATTGAATGTACATAATCTGGCAAACACTCTCTTATTGCAAACTTGAAACCTGTTAACTCACCAACCTCGTGTTTACACTTTTTCGTACATGTTTTCTCAGGTTGCTAAGGCACACGTTGCACAATTAAGACATGCATGGAGTCCTACTATCATTTCACTCATATGCAAACCGTTAAAACAATTCACTTACTTTTATTAAACTAAACTTTGGCGCGTTGTTTTGCGCATTTTCTTTCTTGTTTAAATGATTTTGCATTTACTCTGAACTTTTATGATATTTCATTTATGTCCCATATAGTGTCGTTTGATGTAACTAATGATTGAGATCCTGGTTTGTCACGCACCAAACAGTAAAACTCCATTACTAGAATTTGGGGGTGTGACACTAGGGTTTCACATAAGGCCCATCTATGCATTTTAAACATATACACATTCATTCATGCATTTTAATCATGCATAATCACATTCCCGGCTTACTATATGTTGAAATAAGTTATCATATGATGTTTGCGACATCATGATGGTCCCATACATTAGCTCCAATACTGGCCATGCATAATGCAATGTATGTTACGTATCATGATACTCCCAACTATAACATGGAGTTTATCTCATACAAATTTCTGCCCACATATATTCATACATTTTTGTTTTAGCACTGGAATTTAAACATACATGCTTCCTTGGACGGCCTCGGATTGAATCTCTATTTATATTATGAGCACTTATGGTTTGAGTTTAAGTATCCTCTTTTGATACTTAAATCCATCAAACAGTGCTCTGATACCAACCTGAAACATCCTACTTATTTCTTTTTTCATCAGAGTATTATATTGCGGAAAGCGGTCCTAGTTTGACAAAACCTTGCCATTAAATGACTAAGGTATATTTTTCATTTATAATTATTGTTTTACAAAAGATGATATGATTACATCATACTATATTGGAATATTTTCTCCTTTAGCCCCGTAGGCCCGGAGTTCTCTTTTTAGTTCTCTTCTTTATTTATTGAGATCCACCTTACAGGCCGGGTATCTCATTTCATTTGGAACCTTGAGTATCTTTGACTCATAGCCTCCCAAATGTATCAAGCATTTATTTTCATTTCGCGTATATGCTTGATTTACTTCCCAACCAGTACTCACCTTAAAACTTCGTAACGGTTTCTCCACGCTATATCAAAAGGGTTTATAAATGGAAGTACCAGCGGCGTATCCACCACCCTTTTAACACTTCGTGAGTACCCCGTTATTCCGTTTTAAAGTTTAGACTCATTTCATCATACTCATTCATATTTGCATGTATCAACATGCATTCACATATTCATCATGCATTTCACGTATTCATATTCATCACGTATTATTATGCATGATATACTTTCATCATATGTTCATACTTGTCATATACTGTAAACTAGGGTGATTATCCTTCCAGAGCAGTACCTCCAACAGAGATGTTCCCAGGAAAGAGTGACGTGTCTAGGAGATATTTATACACCACTCTTTCCTTAGACAGAACATTCTGTTTGTCAGATAACTACATACCAGTTGGAAATTATCCCATACGTTTACTATATTTCGTTACTATCTTTTAGTTTATACCCCTAAACATTCATAACGGTTTCGCCACGAAGTGTCAAAGAGATTAATATGTAGCAAGTACCAGCGGCATATCCACCACCCTTTGGATACGTCGTGACTACTCCATTATTTCCGTTTAGTGTCTAGACTAACCTTTCATTACCCCGTACCCTCGTCATATCACATATCACATAGCACATATTGTTTTAAACACGTATTTTACATAATCGTGTCTACGGTACGGGTCTAGTGTACTTACTTTATCCTCAGGTAGTTCCTAACTTCGTTCCTTGCTTTAAACGCTTCTCTGAACTTGAACCGCACTGGCAACGTACCACACTCGTAATCACCGTACTCGTAACCGTTACTTCGATCTCCTCGGTATGCGTGTGTGTGTGGTGATGATGGTTTTTGTGTTTTCAAATGAATAGCCAATACCATATAATTATAGGCTGAGTTGGGACCCACGTCGGACCGTTATCCCTGGCGATGTCGGTGCGTATTAGCTTGGCGAGCACATAGCGGACCATTATGTATATGACATCGGTCCGTTATTGACATAGCGGACCGCTATGCTTTCATGTCGGTGCGATATCTCTTTTACACACGTCAGATCTCAACGGTGAGTCATCCCACATGTGTCATTACTAGGAATTGTGGGGCAATGGCGGTTGTTGGATCGCTATTTAACTGATGTCAGTCCGACATCAGTCCCGTGGCTCATTTCGGACCGATGGGAAGGATGATGTCGGTCCGACATCCATCCAGATTTTGGAATATTCATTTTCAGTCCCTGAACTTTAATTCCAACGTATTATAACCCTTCTACTTTAATAAAAAGTCATTTTAACCCCTAGGGTTTCATCCAATGATCATTTTAGTCCTTCAACTCGTATATTCTTAGAAATTGGGGTGTTACACGAAGTTAAAGGTTTTGTGAAAGAAGCCGGTAATGAACGTGATAGTGATTTGTTTGAATGTGCCCTAAAGGCAGATGACAAAGGAAAAGATGCATCATCTGATTCTGGAGACACTACTGAATCTGATTGTGAGGTAAATTCTAATTATACTTAATTTATTTGTTCTTCTGAATCCATTACTCGTATGCAAAATTATCATACAACAATTGTGTTTTTGATTGTTGAGAATGATAAATTGAAAAAGGTTAATAAGGAAATTAAAGAGAATGAGGTCACTTACACCAGAAAAATTAAAGCTTAGTTAAAAGATAACATGACTTTCAGGGAATACTTCGATAAAAAGGATGTTTTAATCAAAGAACTTACAAACAAACTCATTGCTGCCCAATCCGATCTTGTAAAAGAGAGAGTTTTGATTTCTAAATGGGGTATGCAAATAAAAGTTTTAGAAGATTGTGTTGATAAGCAAAGAAAATCTTATATTAAAGATAGTGTTGGTTACAAAGCAGTAACTCATCCTGATCATTTCAAACCTTTTCCTGAAGCACATGTTTCAAAAAAATCGCTCAGAGATGATAACTCTAATTTTCATGATTTGTATGTAAGTGCAGCTACTAACACAGGTCATGTAGATGAGGAAGATACAGTTGATGATGTGAGGAATTTTATTGAATTCAATAAAATGTGTTATAGAGAGACGATTAGGGATTGCAGACAATTTCTTGCTGATAGTTGCAATGTGAACAAGTTTGTTAAGTCTGATGGAGACAGTTTTATTGTTAATGTTTTGAATGATTCTACTTGTGTTAATGATTTTGATTGTTCTGATTTTGATTGGGTGTCTGAGGTGTCGTCTGCATCAGTGGTGCATATAGCTAGAGATTATGTGCCGATTCATAAAGCTCAATTTGTAGCTGAAGATGTTGTGCTAGATGAAATGGGAATCATTTGATTAAAGAATATGATCTATCACATGAACAGCCTAAGAAAAATGATTATATTGCTCCTAAAAACCATATCCTTATGAGTGATCAAGAGAGCAAGGCGTTTGTTCTAATTATAATCAAGGCTGTAGGATCGTAAGATTACAAGGTGATTCTGTTCTAGTTGATATGGGCGGAAACAGTAGCAACCAACAAAGTAAACAAGAAAACATCAAGAATACTGATAAATGCACTGTTGTATTAGACTTCCGAGATTACAAGTTTACAAGTAAAACACTATCAATAAGCACTATCAAGGCACACTTACAATGAAGTGTTTACACAGTATTTATAGTAACTTAGAATCAAGACAGACCCTTGATTCTAAGGATCAGATCTAACACAAGCCGTTGATCTTGTTTATTAATCTAAATTACACACAAAGGCTAATCTAGATAACTTTACTGAAACATCTTCTTAGGGCATCATTGTTTGCATGCTTGGAGAAGCGCGTCATTGTCCTTTATTGGTTGCACCAGTGAGGTTCCTTCTGCTTGGAGTGTGGCAGTTGCTTTTGCAGAAAGGTGTCAGAGGCGCTTCACATGGATAGTCAGCTGCAACGTTTGGTCTTCAGTGAATAAAGCTATCAGCAGCAGATATGAGAATAATGTTGCTGATAAGCCTATTAGCAGCAACTTGTGTTGAATGCTGCTGATAAGCCTATCAGCAGCAACAAGTGTTGGATGCTGCTGATAAGCCTATCAGCAGCAACAAGTGTTGAATGCTGCTGATAAGCTCAGCAGCCATATGTGTTGAATGCTGCTGATAAGCCTATCAGCAGCATTTGTACTTAGAATAATTTGGTAGCAATCAGTCTTTGGTTCTACAAACTCCCCCTAGACTGATGCAACCAAAATTCTTCTAATTACTTTGCTGCTGAAGCTTTTGCATGTGGCTGGCTGACTATCCTTTCAACCTCATAGCCTCTTGGATCCTTGCTGGTATTGTTCAGTGGAAGTTCAGATAGAGTCTTGATGTCTTTGTGTGGCATTTTATAGATTGCTTTGCTTGAACATCTCATCTGCTGCTTCTTTACATCAATCAGAGTGAACTCATCCAAATCAGCATTGTAGGACCAAGATACAAATGGAGAGTGGGACTTGAGTGGTTTGACATCCACGACCACATCTTTGCTAGGGTTGAAGTAATGTCTGATTGCTAGCATAAGATGTTTCCTTCTCTCATTTGCAGGCTCATGAGCTTCACCCAGCTCCAAAATTCTTCTTAGGTCTGAATCTGGTAGTTGCAGAACCTCATCAACAGACCTGTATGTAGATCTTTTTCTTTCAGTTCTCCCCCTGAAGATCTCAAACCTTTGAACCTGTGGATTGTAGACCCATTCAACTATGTTTCTTGAGTCTTCAGGTTCAGATGAGGATTTGGATTTCTTTAAGGAAGGCTGTTGATGAGTGGGAGCTGGGTGGGATGATTTGGACTTGTTGGGTGGAGGAGTGGAAGGTTTGGGGAGGAGAGTGGAAGGATGATGGACTGAGGAAGAGGTAAGTAAGGGAGAAGGCTTGGGTTTCTTTGTCTTTGGTTTTTCTTCTTCTTTGGTAAGTACCCTTTTCTTGGAGCCCTTCATCCCTAGTCTTTCTTCCTCATCCTTTTTAACTTTGAAGTAGAGGGCTTGCAGGTTCATGAATGTCATGGGACCTAGCTTCTTTCCACTATCTCCTCTAGCCTTAAGGAAGTCAATCATGACCTTCCTTTCTTCATGGGTCCGTTTATTAAAGGCAATGGTCTTTTTGGCCTGTTGTTTGGCTTTTTCTTCTTCTTCAGCCTTTTTCTTCTTTGCCAACTGACCTTGCTGACCCATGAAGGCTCTGTAGACTTCTTTAGTTGATAGTTTCTCAAGGTAGTCTGCATCCTCACCATGAGAGACTAGAGTCTTTATCCACTCCTCCCTCATTTCTTTAGCTAGTTCAGAATCAGTTATTCTGAACTTAGCTTCTTCTTTCTTCTTCTTCTCTAACTCTTCTTCTTCTCTATTGAATTGTTCCTGCAGTTGAAGAGCAAGAGCTGCATCTTCTTCAATCCGGTCAACTGCAAGAATCTTTCTTTTTAGTTCATCCAACTGTTTAGCATACAGCTGGATGGTTTGTTCTCTTAGGAGAATGGCTGTTTTTCTTTCTTGAGCCTTTTTCATGTCATCCATCTCCTCTTCTTCTCTTCTTCTTCTTTTCTCTTCCCTCTCTCTTTTCTCTTTTAGCAACCTCTCTTCATCTTCATCAGTCATGATTCCCTTTCCTTTGTTTACATTGGGTGTCTCTGCTTCAGCTTCACTGATCACAACATCAGATGATGATGCTGCTAATGGGATCTCTGCCTCAGCTTCATTGGCAAATTGAGGAATTGATAAGGAATGATCATTGTCTTCATCAAGTTGATACTCAGGACCTTCTAATTCCCTCAGTTGATCCCTAAGTGAAGATCTTGTGCCAGCTGCTACAGATGTGGCTTCAACTTGTGGAGTATCTGAGTTGGAGTCAGTATCAGAAGTTGACACAGACTCTCCCTGGGGAATCAGTCCTTCTTTTTTAAGATGGGCTTTGATGGTGACCATCATTGCCTGGCTTTCCAATGAGTTGATATTGCAGATGTTGGCTCTGAGCTGAAAAATTTTGAATAGGAAGTCTGAGGGCAGCTGAAGGATGTTCCTGGTGTTGATGATGAGAGAGGAGCCGTTGCTGAGCAGAAGAGTGTGGTCAAGGGACTTAGTGCTCACCCAACCTAGCACGTCCAAGTCCTTGACCAGGAAGGCATACAGGAATCTTCGAAGGCCCAGAACTTCTTCTTCATTGAGAAGACTGCTCCTTGTTATTTCAAGATTGCTAGGAGTCAGTCTCCTTTCTGCGGCCGCCGAGGATTCAGGATAAGCTACATGTTTTGCTTTTTGAATTAGTCTTTCGAAGTGGGGTAGATTATCCTCCATCGGGTCATAGAACCTGCCAATGGCAAGTTCTGCTGAGAGATCTGCTGAGTTGTTGATGCAGTTTGATACGTATAGCTGTAGGACTTTGAGGGCATTGAGAGAGTTCTAGTTCAACTCTTCTACTCCGCTGAACTCCCATCCAATCCAAAACCTCTCAGCTGATCCATCATACCCCCAAGCTAGAATGGAGTCAAATTCTAGCTTCTTTGATGATCTGAATAGTTGGGGTTTGAGGATTGACCAATGATGGCTCCTGCTTCAGGAAGGATGCTGAATAATGTATTTGTTTGTTCTGTGTCTTCAACATCATTCAGCATTTCATCGACAGCCCTGACGACCAACTTCCAGTCTTCAGATGTCTCTTCGTCTTCATTATCTGGGACTGGCAAGTCATGAATTTGGACAAAGGCTGGCTTGAATAGTGAGCTTTGAAGTACAACCTGCTCTTGAATCCAGTCGTCAAGACTGTCTTTATCTTCTTCCATAGAGACCATCTCCTTCTTTTTGGTTGCATCAGTAGACAGGTAGGCATCAGTTTGGGTGCCTACTGATACAAGAGAGGGAGTGGATAAAGTTGGGCATTGATGGGCTTCATGCATAGAGACTTGGTGTCGTAGTTTGGACACTTCAGCCTCTAGCATAGCCACCCTGGCCGTCAATTCCAAGTTATGAAGTTTCAGTCTGTCCTCATCCACAGTTGTGGAATCCTTGGACCCAGATGGGGCCGTAGGCCGAGCCTCAGCATCCCCATCACCCGTGGTTTCTTGGCGCCTGGGATTCCTCTCAGTGAGGGGAGTTTCCAAGGAAACACCCTCACCATGAGTTGCCATGGTTGAGGTCTTAAAGATGTTGTCACTGTCCTCCTGGTCATTTGATGGACCAGCAGTAGTGACAGCCTCTTCCACATCCACTCCTTCATTACCCCTGGAGTGGACCTTAAAGGGTGAAGAACTTGGGTTGGGTGTTTCGGAAGCAAGACCAATCAGTACCTCCTTGATAGTGGTGGTTGGAGAAGGTACATCACTTTGGTCAGGTTCCTCAACACTTAAGTCCAAAGAAGATAGGAATGGCTCAAAGAGCTGTTCTATGGATCCGGGAAGTGATCCTAATCCTAATAGAGAGACTTCCGAAGGAGTCTCCCTAACAGTGTGGCTTTCCCTTATGATATTCTCACTAGAATGTTGTGATTCTGAGTGAGGGATGTTGGCTTGGGTTTGGGCCTTGGAGGCAAGAGAAAAAGGAGTTCTCTTGCCCCTCTTCCTTGTATACTTGGCTGCAACCGGGGCCCTGTGTTCTGGTTGAGCAATCAAACTGTGGGTGAGTAGAGTTTGTGCATGTACATTCTCAGTAGAATGCACAGGGGTTCGATCAAGTGAAACGACAGTTTCAGTTTGTGGCAGTGAGGTGGAGGGTGTGGGATCAGTATCAGCTGGGTTTGCTGAACTGTCACCCTGGGCACTTTGCGTGTTCAACATTGTAGATAACAATGGAACTTCGGCCCCTGAGAACTTTGATGAAACTGTTCTCATGCTTTGAAAATGTTGTTCTTATGTCCCAGAATTGAGTAGATTCTTTCAGTTTTTGAAAGATCTTGGTGCTCAATGTTGAACACTTCCTGCAAGAATCTTGGGTACATGAAGAACTGTGATTTCACCCCTTCTTGAAGGTTGTATCTCAAACCTTCAAGAATGAGGTGGGAAAAATTGAAACCCGCCCCAGTTATCATACCGTGAATTGCCGACGCAAGTCCGGAGCTAAGTTGGTTCCAGCCACTCCTCTTCTGGGATATGCATTGGAGAAGAGTGTGGCAGAGATACTTCCATTTGGGACCCATGAGTGCCTTCTCTATCGTATACTTTGTTTGATTCCCAGTGTACCCTATGGATATAAAGGTCCTCATGTATACGTCTCTTGGGTAAGAGATGGCGTCCCCTTCATCTTGAAGCTTGAGGTGTTGGCGGAGCTTTGCTTCAGTGATGATCATCTCTTTGCCGTCTACTGTTCCTTTGATTTGGGGAGTGCCCTGGTCAGTAGAATACATGGCTGAGCTACAAAAATCTTCCATGTGGGAAGTATAGATGGTTGGGTTGACTGTTAGGGCATGGTGGATTTTGGACCGACAAAGGAAGTCGATCATATCATCGAAACCTTCTGATTTCTTGCCCTTTATTAGGCATGCCGTGAGGTTGTGATATGGGGAAAACTTGTTGTTGGGGTTGTTTATGTCTGCACCTGCCATTATAATGGATTTGGAGGGAAGAGAGAAGGGTGTTTGAATGGAGGGCTTTGAATGCTGTGGGGACGGGAGAGAAAGTGATGGGAGATTAGGGTTTGAAATTGAATATGAAGAGGTTGTGGGAACGTTTGAAATTGTGATATAACGGCAGACGAAGAAAAAGCAACCTTACTTGTACAGTACAACCTGTTTCACTTTTCATTGTTACAGCTGTAAAGCACTCGAGCAGTCATGGTAAAGGCTGAGAGTAGTTTTTACCGCAGGTAAAAGTTAATGTAGACTTGTTTTACTCATCAGCAGCAAACTTGGTTGCTGCTGATGGTGTGCTATCCGCTGCAAACTTGGTTGCTGCGGATAATGAAGTTTTTCAGCAGCAGATTTGGGTGCTGCTGACTGTTGTATTCATTCCGTAGCAAAAAGGTTGCTGCTGACCGCCTTAAAGCTATTCGCAGGAAACTTGTTCCTGCTGATAACTTAAAGCGATCAGTGGCAAAGGTTTTGCTGCTGAAGAGTAAATCTGTCAGCAGTGAAAAAAGTGCTGCTGACTATAACCTTTTATTAAGAACAAAAACATAGACATATTTACAGGGAAGGATAAAAATTTGAGACATGTCTTATTCAAAGTTCATCATGCCAATTGATTCAACTAGATATCGAAATCTTGCTTCATCAAAAGGTTTAGTGAACAAATCAGCATATTGCTCATTTGTGTGAACCTTGGATAGGACAATTCTCTTTTTCTCAGCTTGATCCCTGATAAAGTGATACCTGATGTCGATGTGCTTAGTCTTGGAATGCTGCACTGGATTATTCGTGATAGAGATTGCACTCATGTTGTCAATGTGAAGTCTGCATGAAGGTCATTCCATAGTCAAGCATTTAATTTTGGATCCAGATGACCTGTGCACAGCAGCTTGAAGCTGCAATGTATTCTGCTTCAGCTGTTGAAGTGGAGACACATGTTTGCTTTTTGCATTGCCATGAGATGAGCCTTCCTCCAAGAAATTGACATCCCCCTGATGTGGACTTTTTGTCCAAGTTACAACCCCCATAGTCACTGTCAGTGTAGGCATAGAGATTGACATTTCCGTTCTTTGGATACCATAACCCAAGTTTTGGAGCTCCCTTTAGGTATCTAAGGATCCTTTTGACAGCTTGAAGATGAGACACTTTTGGAGCTGCTTGAAATCTTGCGCAGAGACAAACTGCAAACATGATATCTGGTCTTGAGGCAGTGAGATACATGAGAGACCCTATCATTGCTCGGTACTGATGTTGATCAGTGTCTTGTCCTTCTTTATCTGGAGATAATTGATGGTGCACTTGCATAGGAGTTCTTGCAGCAGAGCAGTCAGCCATTTTGAACCTTTCCAAGATGCTTTTGACATACTTGGATTGACTTATGAAGATTCCATTTGGTACCTGTTGGACTTGAAGTCCTAAAAAGAAATTTAGTTCACCCATTGAACTCATTTCAAATTTGGAATGCATCAGAACTTCAAAGTCTTTGCAGAGCTTCTTTCTTGTAGATCCAAAGATAATGTCATCAACATAAATCTGGACCAACAAAATTTCTCCCCCTTCATCTTTGAGGAAGAGTGTCTGATCAATGGCCCCCCTTCTGAAGTTGTTGCTAAGTAGATATCCAGATAAAGTTTCATACCAGGCTCTTGGGGCTTGGTGTAAGCCACAGAGAGCTTTGTCCAGTTTTAAGACCTTATTTGGATGTGCAGGATCCACAAAGCCTGGAGGCTGTTTGACGTAGACCTCTTCACCAATCTTTCCATACAATAAGGCACTCTTCACATCCATTTGATAGATCATAAAGTTTTTGGATGCAGCATATGCCAGAAAGATTCTGATGGCTTCCAGACGGGCAACAGGAGCAAAGACTTCATCATAGTCAATGCCTTCTTCTTGAGTGTAACCTTGAGCTACCAGTCTGGCTTTGTTCTTGACCACGATGCCCCTTTCATCTTGCTTGTTTCTAAAGACCCATCTTGTTCCAATGGCTGTTTGACCAGATGGAAGATCAACAAGCTTCCAAACATCTTGTCTTTTGAATTGCAGCAATTCTTCCTGCATTGCTTCAATCCAGCTGTTGTGCTTGAGAGCTTCATCAATCTTCTTGGGTTCCACCTGAGATAGAAAACAAGAGAACAAACAAATGTTGGCTTCATGAGACTTACTTCTTGTGTGGATACCTGTGTGGAATTGGCCAATGATGTTTTCCAGAGGATGCTCTTTGTTTATTCTCTATGCTGGTATCACATCCAGCCGTATTCCCTCTTCAAGATTACTTTGGTTTAGATCAGGATTGTCTTCAGTTGTGAGGAGAGGAGCTTGGAGGTTCTGATCATTGTGTTCCACATTGTCAGCAGTATTAGCATCAGAGGCCTCTTCAGCATGGATTGAGGAGGCTTCATTAAAGATTTCTTGGTTAGAGAGATTGCTGCTTGTGGTGTTGGAAGTACTGGCTTCACCTGTACCGGCTTCAATAGCTTCTGCCACTGATGGAGGATCAATGGATGGCCTTTTCATCCTGATGTAGGGACTGGGAAAATCCAGTCTGTAGTCAGTAGAAGAGGTTGAGGCAGAAGATGTTGATTTTGAAGAAGAACACTCCATATTTGAGAATATGAGAGGCTCAAATATCTGGGTGAAGGAGTCTATATCAAAGAGCCAGTTAGGACCTTTGCCTTGTTCACAGACAACATGTTCCCTCCATTCCACATTAGCAGATTCTTCCACAATCCGAGTCCTAGAATTGAACACTCGGTAGGCCTTTGATTGAGAGGAGTAACCCACAAAGTAACCTTCATCAGACTTTGCACCGAATTTACGAAGAACTCCATGTGTGATGAGGATGGTACATGGACATCCAAAGGGCTTCAGGAAGCCAATGTAGGGAACTCTTTTGAGCCATAGTTCATAGGGTGTTTTCTGGAGAGGCTTAACAATAAGGACTCTATTCTGCACATAACAAGCTGTGCTTACTGCTTCTGCCCAGAAAGTAAGGGGCAGCTTTGAGTCAGCCAGCATAGATCTTGCTGATTCAATCAGAGTCCTATTTCTTCTTTCAGCAACCCCATTTTGTTGAGGGGTTCTTGAAGCACTGTATTGCCTTTCAATGCCCTTGCTCTCACAGAAACTGTTCAAGGTGTGATTTTTGAACTCTGTTCCCTAATCACACCTTATGATCTTTACCTTCAGATTGCTTTGATTCTCTACCCTAAGAATATAGGATTTGAGAATCTCAGCAGTTTCATCTTTTGTTCTTAGGAAGAATACCTATGAGAATCTGGAGAAGTCATCAGTTATCACCAGACAGTAGGACTTTTTGCCCATTGACATGACATTCGTAGGACCAAAGAGATCCATATGCAGTAGCTGGAGAAGGGTGTCATTTGTGTTCAATGTCTTGGGCTTGTGGGAACTCTTGTGTTGTTTTCCCTTCAGGCAGGCAATGCAGTGATCGTCTAGCTGGAATTCTTTGTCAGGAAGCCCTCTGACAAGATTGTCCTTCACTAATTTATTGATTGTTTTGATGTTAACATGGCTTAGCCTCCTGTGCCAGAGAGCGGATTCATCAACTAATGCCTTTGACAGAAAACATGAAACACTACCAGATGGAGTGGCTTCATTCATGTCAAGCACATATAAGTTGTCCTTTCTACGAGCAGTTAGGAGAATCTTCTCTAGAGGGGGTTTAGATAGGCCGGGAGCTAACACGAAACATTCTTTGTCAGTGAAGAGCATCCAATGCTTTTGATCAAATACTTGGGAAACACTCATGAGATTGAAGTCAAGTTCTTTAACATAGTTGACTCTTTCAATACTCATCCTTTCATTGGACACAGTTCCTTGTCCAGTGATAGATCCACCCTTTGAGTCACTCCCAAAAGCAACATATCCTCCATTGAAATGTCTGAAGTTAGAGAGGATGGACCTGTTGCCTGTCATGTGCCTGGAACAGCCGCTATCTACCACCCAAGTATTGTGTTTGTTGCCTGGCTGTCCCTGCACATGGAAGATATCTAATTAGTGGGAGGATCATTGTAGCATGCAGCATTGTAGAAGATCGTTGCTAATTTGCCATTGTCAGCATGCTTGCAGTCAATGGAACCAATAGTTATGCTTGGAGATTGTTTGGCCTTCCATTGTTGTGTTGGTGGTTTTCTAGCTTTCTTTGCATTGTCGGCAGAAGATGTTGTTGCTGACAATTTTGGCTTATCCGCAGCTGATTTTGCTGCTGAGGGCTTTGCTGGAGCAGTAGCAGTTTTTGCTTTGTCAGCAGCAGATACTTTTGCTGCTGATGCCGTTGTTTTTTATTTTGCTTTGTCAGCAGCAGAGACTTTTGCTGCTGGAGGCTTTGCCTTTTGTTTCCTGGACTTTTCTCTATCAGCAGCGATTTTGTTTGCTGCTGATGGGTTGAGTACAGATGAATGATTTGTAATCTGGTTAAAAGGGTTGAACTTGCATGTTGCAGCAAAGTGGTTTGATTCCCCACATATGATGCAAGTTTGTTGAGGTTTCTGCATCTTCACTCTTTGAGGGGATAGAGATTCTTTGAACTTTGTTGCCTTTGCATCATAGCTTCTCACCTGTTTGTTTCTGTTTGTTTTCTCAAAGGCATGCTGCTTTGAGTTTCTTTGGTGTTCACAGTAGTGAAAGCAGGTGCTGGCAGTGTGATTGTATTTGCCGCACACAAAGCAGGATAGTGCTATCTTGTCCCGGTGAAAGTCCACATAGTTCTTACTTTGAAACAAATCTTTGAAGTTCCAGGGATGAGCTTTGTTATGCTCAAAAGTGGCTTCTTCTAGTGTCCTTTGAACATATGAACCTTTTTCTCCAGGTGTATGAAAACTATCAAACACCTTTGGCTTTGACTGAGGCTTGGGGTTGGAGAAACCTGATGTCTCTCCTTTCTCAATGTTTAGCTTTCTTCCATTTTGAGGATAGCTAATCTTGATTTGTTTGAATGGGATGGGAGCTGGAATAGTTGGAGTAACAACAGGACGTTCAGTTTTGTTCAGAACAGCTTCAAAGATAGGAGCAGATGGGACTGCACGAGTTTCATAGTGGTCTGAGCAGGTTGACTCAGATTCTGAAGAGGTTGAGCAGTCTTCCACGAAACATGCATCCATTGAAGGATCAAGGTTTCGGTTTGCCGTGTCAAGATTTGCAGTATTGAAGCTCGGTTCGTGAATGGCAACATAGTCAGCAGGAGGAGGAACTGTCTTGTACTCGTCATCATGATATCCAAGTCCAGTTTTTACCCTTTCATGGACTTGAATATCTAACAATCTTTGCAACTTTTTAGATGAAAATTCATATTTTTCAACATGAACTTTCTGTTCAGCCAGTTCAGCTCTGGTAGCTTTAAGTTTTACTAATAGATCATCAATCTGAGTTTCAAGATTGGTTTGTTCATGTTTTAAAGAATAAATCTCTTTCTTAAGGCAGTTAATCTTTTCTTTGTAACTGTCTTCGACCTTTTTGAATTCAGATTTCATTTGGTGAAACTCTTCATTTTGATCTATTAGATTTTGGTTATGCTTTCTATAACCTAAAACTTTGTCAATGCAAGCTTGAGAGCAAAGATGTTCAAATACCTGAGGTGGTATCTCTGCATTGTCTGCCATAAGTGCTTGGTTGGAGGCAGGAACATCTTTATATTGAAAACTCCAGTCAAATTCTGTAGTTCCAACAATTGCACAGGCTGCAGTTTGTGCTGGATGAGTTCCTTGCTGCTGCTGCTGCCTGGGCTGACCTTGGTAAGCTTGTCTTTGATGGCTGGCACCCATATTGGCTTTAGGTGCCTTGCACTCCCTAGCAAAGTGACCCATTTGGTTACAGTTGTAACATCGGATCTTGCTTTTATCAAGCCCAACTCTGGTGTTTGAGTTGTTGCTTTCAACTGATCTCCCGGTTCTAGAATAAAACCTTTTTGCTCTGAGGGAGAGCATGGCATATGAGTGCTGAATATCCATTTCTTCAAGATCATCTGGATGAAAACATTCCCGATCCTCCTTTATGAAGTGCATGCTGCTTGAGTTGTCAGAGACAAAAGCAGTGGAGGTTGGCTGTTGAGGAGGTGCCTCAAGAAGAAATGGTGATGAGTTGGATTGTGAAGCAGTTGGTGTTTGATGATGAGTAACAATGGGAGGATAGTAGTTGCTTGCACTAGGACCGGAATGATCAGAGTGAAACGCTGAGGTGGTGGTGGAGGAAGTGTTATCTGATTGATAACTGGAGCTCCTTTCTTTAGCTTGAATCATTTCTAATTCATAGGTTTTGAGCATGCCAAAGAGCTCAGTCATCTGAAGAGTCTTCAGATTCTCTGTTCTTCTGATGGACACCGTATATAATGTCCAACAGCTAGGAAGAGATCTTATGAACTTCTTGAGAATGTCTTCATTCTCCAGATTTACCTTGGAGCACTGCAGTTCTCCAACCAGGTACGTGTACCTGTTATATAAAACTGTTAGTAACTCACCTTCTTTCCAGACGAAGTTTTCATACTGTTGCTTGAGAATGTCACGTCTGTTCTCCTTGACCTCCTCAGATCCAACAAACATCTTTTCCAAGGCTCCCCATAATTCCTTTGCAGTTTTGTGAGCCTTGAAGTTGTGAAAAACTTCATTTGGAAGGCACATTTGGATAGCTCCTAATGCCTTGAAGTCCACCTCCATTTTCTTGATGTCTTCTTCAGAATACTTGGAGGGTTCCTTCGGAACTAGTGGTCCTCCAGAGTCAGCAGAGGCCACCATGGGAACATAAGGTCCATCCCTTATGGATTTCCACATTCCGTATTCATGGTAGCAGAAGAAGCTTTCCATACGGTTCTTCCACATATCATAGTCCTCCCCAGACACCAACCTCGGTGGTCGGTTGATACTGCCGATGTCTTCAGATCCATGACTTTGTGCCATTTTGTTTTGTGTGACTTGATCAAGAATAGAGTTTTGAATAGAATCAGAAAGTGATTAAACAAATGTTAGTTTGTTTAATCTTGAGCCAAAGCTCTGATACCACTTGTAGGATCGTAAGATTACAAGGTGATTCTGTTCTAGTTGATATTGGCGGAAACAATAGCAACCAACAAAGTAAACAGCAAGAATACTGATAAATGCACTGTTGTATTAGACTTCTGAGATTACATGTTTACAAGTAAAACACTATCAAGAAGCACTATCAAGGCACACTTACAATGAAGTGTTTACACAGTATTTATAGTAACTTAGAATCAAGACAGACCCTTGATTCTAAGGATCAGATCTAACACAAGCTGTTGATCTTGTTTATTAATCTAAATTACACGCAAAGGCTAATCTAGATAACTTTACTGAAACGTCTTCTTAGGGCATCATTGTTTGCATGCATGGAGAAGCGCGTCATTGTCCTTTATTGGTTGCACCAGTGAGGTTCCTTCTGCTTGGAGTGTGGCAGTTGCTTTTGCAGAAAGGTGTCAGAGGCGCTTCACATGGATAGTCAGCTGCAACGTTTGGTCTTCAGTGAATAAAGCTATCAGCAGCAGATATGAGAATAATGCTGCTGATAAGCCTATCAGCAGCAACTTGTGTTGAATGCTGCTGATAAGCCTATCAGCAGCAACAAGTGTTGGATGCTGCTGATAAGCCTATCAGCAGCAACAAGTGTTGAATGCTGCTGATAAGCCTATCAGCAGCCATATGTGTTGAATGCTGCTGATAAGCCTATCAGCAGCATTTGTACTTAGAATAATTTGGTAGCAATCAATCTTTGGTTCTACAAAGGCACCAACAAAGATCCAAACTGAAAATAAAGTGTCAAATCAAGTGTGGGTCAAAGGCAAATCAACTGATGTCAAAGACAAGTTCATTGATGTTAAAGATATGCCTGTTCAATACAAAGGAAAGTCGATGAGAAATCGGTGTCGGTCAGAGTGTGAAAAAGGAAAGTCAGTGTTAGAAGTAGGCGAGAGTTCAAAGCTACAATTGTTTCACATGTGGCAAAGTTGGACATTTTGCAAGAAATTGCAAGCACAAACCATTTAAGTCAAATTCAAAAGTTCACAATCAGCAATTAAAGAATTATACCAACAAGAAAGTGTTCAAGAAAGACAAAGTGTCTGAGTCTAGAGTGATTCGTAGATATAATCATGATTACATGCTTTCTAGAGATTGTTGTGCATATTATTCAAATGTATGTCATGATTATGTTTTGCCAAAATTTGTGGATAGAAAAGTCCAAAAAGGTCCAAGATATGTGAAAAAAACCATCATTCCAAGCTATTTTACTAAACAAAAAATTACTAAGAAATATGAGAAAAATGATGTTGGTTTTTGGAAAACTAAAACTGAACAATTGTCTTCACATAACTTTGGAAAAAAAGTTGATCTGAGTTTGAAGAAGAAGGAACATGTTGTTGTGACTAAGACTGTAAAAGGTCAAAGTCAACCCAGGTCTAAGATGATCTGGTTACCTATTTCTCATTGAAATGTTCTAATGTGTAGAGTAAACCGGGGAGGACTATTAATAATGCTTGGCATGTTGATAGAGGTTTCTCAAGACACATGACAGGACAGAGAGAGATTCTTAATGATTTCCGATCATTTGATGGAGGTTTGTTGCTTTTGCTGGAGATAAAAGAGGTGGAAAGATCACCGGCCAAGGGACGGTTGCTAATGATCTTATTACTCTTGAAAAGGTCAATTTTGTATCACAGTTGGAGTTCAACTTGCTGAGTGTTTCACAAGTATGTGAGAAGGATATATCAGTTCATTTCACAGCCTAAGAGTGCTTATTCTTAAAGCCTAGACCGGTGATTCCTGAAGAAATGATTTTAATGCGAGCTCTAAGAAAGTTTAATACTTATGTGGTGGACATGAATGATCATTCATTGCCCGTATGTGTATCATGTTTGTTGTTGAAGGCCACCGGTTCTGAATCATATTTGTGGCACAGGCGAATGGGACACGTTAATCTGAAGAAAATAGTGTGTGGGTTACCTAGAAAAGAATTTCTTATTCAGAAAAGTTGCATATCATGTGCGAAGGGTAAACATCATAAGAAATCCCATCCCGCCAAGACAGTGAACACGTTTACTCATCCCCTTTTCTTAATTCATATGGATTTGTTTGTTCCGGTTCGGGTTAAAGTCATTGCGAAGAAGTCGTATTATCTTGTAATCACAGATGACTTTTCACGTTTTTCGTGGGTGTTTTTCCTTGCATCTAAGGATGAGACACCAGAAACTATTATTAAATTTGTAAAAAGAATTGAAAACATCTGTGATAGCAAGGTGTCAATCATTCGTAGTGATAATGGACTGATAAATTCATTTTGTGCAGATAAAGGTATTACACATAAATTTAGTGCTGCAAGGACTCCTCAACAAAATGAAGTTGCTGAGAGAAAGAATAGAACCTTAATTGAAGCGGCACGTACAATGCTTGTAGATTCAAAATTACCGATTATTTTCTGGGCCGAGGCGGTAAACACGGCGTGTTATGTGTTGAACAGAGTTTTGGTGGTAAAGCAACATTTGAAGACTCCTTATGAGTTGATATTCAAAAGGAAGTCGTACATAAAGTTTTTTCGTGGTTTTGGATGTTCGTGCACTATTCTTAATAAATCCGATTCTTTGCCAAAGTTTGCTGCTGTGAGTGATGAATGCTACCTTCTAGGATATTCTTATATCAGAAAGCGTTCAGAGTCAACAATAAGAGAACAAAAATTGTTCAAGAATCGTATTATTTTGACTAGCAAGAATCGAATGCTCCTCAAGTTCCGAATGGGCCCGAATGGTTCTTTGATACGGATGTCATCTTCAAAACATTTGATCAACAAACCTTGAATGATTCTTCTGACGCAAGTACTTCCAATTCAGTTGACGAGTCTTCATCCACAAGACTTGATCTAACTGCTCATGATTTCATGGTTGGTCCACAACAATTGACGGTTCAAAAAGAAATTTCTGATGTTGTTAGTTCTTCTACCCAGACACAAGAAGGTCATATTGAAAATTCAGTGAATATTACTTATTCTGAAGTATAGATTCCTATTACTAATGACGAACCAGTGATTTCTGAAGATCAGCCAAAGAGTTCCACTTCTCCAGCAGAGGATAATGAACATCAGACATCTTCTAGTGTTAACGAATTTGTAGACCAATCCCCTGATCTTAATGTTACAAACTTGCAAGAGTCTGTTTATGTTGAAGATATTCCAAATCATAGAATTCATTTAGCTCATCCTGTTGAAAATATCATTGGATCTATTGAAGAACGTGTTAAGACATGAAGTCAGTCTGGGAATATAAATGTGTGTTTGTATTCATGCTTTTTATCACAACAAGAGCAGAAGAATGTGACAATTTCTCTTCAAGTTCCAAACTGGATCGAAGCGATGCAGGAAGAATTGCTTAAATTCAAAAAACTGAATGTGTGGCATCTTGTAGATCTTCCTGAAGGAAAGTACTCGATTGGTACGAAATGGGCTTTTAGAAACGAAAAGGACGATCGTGGAATAGTTGTTCAAAACAAAGCTCGTCTTGTTGTCCAAGGATATATCAAGAGGAGGGTTTATATTATGATGAGGTTTTTGCTGCGGTTACTCGAATTGAGGCTATTCGAATATTTATAGCTTATGCTTCGTACATGAAGCTCAAAGTTTATCAAATGGATGTGAAGACAACATTTCTTTATGGAGTTGTCAAAGAAGAATTTTATGTGAATCAACCACCTGGATTTGAAGATCCTCATCACCCGTTCCAGGTGTACAGACTCGATAAAGCTTTTTATGGTTTACACCAAGCACCTCGTGCATGGTATGAGACCTTGTCAACACATCTAAAATTGAATGGCTTTGTTCGTGGAACTATTGACAAGACATTATTTTTGAAGAAGATTGATTCTGATCTCTTGATTGTCCAAGTTTATGTTGATGACATTATCTATGGTTCTACAAATGAAGATCTTTATCGCGAGTTTGAGAAAGTCATGAAGCTCAAATTTGAAGTGAGTCTTATGGGTCAAATACAATTTTTTCTGAGATTGAAGGTGGAACAGTCTGATGCTGGGTTTCTCATTCATCAAGCGAAGTATATTAAGGATGTATTGACAAAATTCAATATGAATGATGGCAAGGCGGCGTCCACTCCTATAGCTCCACATGAACCTCTCACATTGGATCCGTCTGGTGTTGAAGTTAATCTGAAGTATTATTGCTCCATGATTGGTTCTCTAATGTACTTAATCGCGAGTCGGCCTGCAATTATGTTTGCTGTGTGCTCTTGTGCTAGATACCAGGCTGCTCCCAAAGAATCACATGCAACTGCGGTCAAAAGGATTCTTCGGTATCTTAAGGGTCATGTTAATCTTGGTCTTTGGTATCCGTCTGAATCTGACTTTAACTTTTATGCTTATAATGATTATGGTGGTTGCAATCTAGACAGAAAATCTTAATCAGGTGGATGTCAATTTTGGGGGGAGCGATTGGTTTCTTGGCAATGCAAGAAACAAACGAATGTGTATATATCAACTGCTGAGGCCGATACACAGCTTCTTCGAGCTGTTGTTCTCAAGTGATTTGGATTCAACATCAACTTCTGGATTTTGGAATCAACTTCATGGAAACCCCGATCTTTTGTGACAACGAAACAGTGCTGGGCATAATGAAAAATCCAATTCAACCTTCGAAAACAAAGCATATCGCCATCAGGTTACATTTCATTCGCGATTGTTTTCATAATGGATTGATAAAGGTGGACCACGTTGATAGCTTAGAGTAGAAAGCCGATATTTTTACAAAAGCTTTTTCAACTGATTGGTTTAACTGTTTGGTAGAAATGTTGGGGATGCTTTCTTTTTTATTGAGATCTTTAAAAATATTAAAAAAAACCTTTAAAAGAAAATAAATATATGTTTGAATAACGTCTGATTTTGATTGAAATAACATGTTTGTTACTCAAAAAGATTTTTCTTTTAGTGTTGTTCTTTTAATGATAAAAGTGTGTTGTGTGATTTATTTTGAGTGTCATGTTATGTTTACTATTTTTATTATATCTTGATGTTATTATGTGTTGTTTAATAAGGTAAATCACAATTTTAGGGGGAGAATAAAAGAAAATGTAAATATATGAAAAAGAAAATAAGTGATAGTACTTTGTGAGAATATATGTGTTTTGTGTTGATCTTGAAAATTATGCTGATCTTGAAAATGTGAAAAATAAAAATAGTTAAAAAATATGTGACTGATTGACTTGCATATAGGAAATTATAGTATATTTGTATGTTGAGCTTATGCAAGAATTGTATATGATGGTGACATCAGTTACAATTATTGATATGTCGGTAGGCTCTGCTTGTAATAAACTAGGTGATATTTGTGTGATTAACTAAATTGCATTCTTTGTGTTTTACCCACATCGAATATCGGTCATTTCATCATTCGAATGCTAGGTGAATCTAGTCATACCATGAGACCAGGATCTTGATGCGTTCTTAGCACAATTCGTTTGCTCTTGTGATTATATCTGTCACATATATGATCTAGAGTTAAACACTTCTTATACAGCGGATGGTTCTGGTGAAAATCTCGGATGGAAACCAGGAAGTCAGTATGTCTTGCCCTTTGAATCATTCGTGATTTCAATTGACATATCCAATATCTTACTGATATCCGCATACCCAAATCAATCAGATTCTGATTCTTTATATCATTCATCTCGTACGAATCAATATGATTTCATGCATTCTTATTCAGAACCAAGATAATAGAATCAAAACGATTCTGAATCCATATGATTCCTTTCTAATCCACTTGGATTGTTTTCCTGTGCTAAGAATACTACCTTCATGCTGTTGATTGGATCGTGATTTAGTGAAATCTTACATTGCGCTTTATTTCATTCCATCTCGATCGTGAGGTACACATTGTATTGATAAATCTTACCTTAATTGTCACACGGTATTTGCTGAAATATGATGCATGAGTTTAATTGGACAAATATATTGGCAAATAAATGTTGAACTGCTTAGATTCTGATTTGATATGAAGTGTGATTAAGACTGTGTGCATTTATGATCCTATATCAATTTCAGTTCACCAAAAGATAAAGAAAATGAAATAAAAAGAGTTTTTACATGTGTTGTGTTGCATATATTTATAGTGTAAATAAAATTGATATTATATTTCTATGTTTGTCTAAATATGTTTAGTTTGTTTTAGTCATAAAATTCTAGACTTGTTTGTATATGTTAGAAAATGTTACATGTTATGTTTCTTGTGTGTGTGCTTGTGTCATATAGTGTTATTTGGTGTATATTTCTTTGTTTAGCATGCATAAAAATATGCAAAAACATTTTGGAACAGGTCTTAATGATTTTGAAATCGGTTTGTTGAATAAAAGTTGAAATTTTGATAAAGTGAAAAGTTTTCGTTCGAAAAGTTGTGTCCGAAATCTGGTTCGTCCGAAATTGTTTTCGATCGAAAAGTCTAGTGCGAAATAATTTTTCGTCCCAAATCTTGGATAGTATATATTGTATTTTTCGATCGAAATCAGTTTACCACCATTGTCAAGTTTTCGTGCTTTGATCCAGAATTCATCTAAGTCTATAGTTTTCGAGCGAAATCTCATCTTTGTGTGTGATTTGTAGTTCCATTGAGCTTTCTGACATCGAGGTACGTTTTCTCGACCTGTAGTTAAGCTTAGGATAGATCCAAGACTTAATTTTTAGGTATTGAACTGTCCGAAATCTTTATATGAATGGTCTGAAAAGTCCTTGAATGGATCGAAATCTTTCTCGGATGGAAACAAAAATTGTCAATATCTGTTCTGTACGAAAAGGTTTTCGGTCGAAATCATTTTCGATCGAAATATGTTTTGGTCAAGTGTTTTCGTTCGAAATCTCTGGAGTTGGAATTTTTTTCTCAGAAATAAGTTTTCGATCGAAAAAGGTTTTGTGATCCCTGTTTTTCATAGCAGATTCAATACACCGATACAAGAATCATGGAACGAGGTAGAATCAGAAACACATAGTTAAAGGTGTAACTATCCAAATTCTATTGATATATCAAATGAACTCCCTCCTTTACAAAAGTCAAACTACACAAGTATTTATACTAAGAAAACAAATAAAGACTTCGTCCGAAATACATTTCGGTCGAAATATACTTCGTCCGAAAACGATTTCGATCGAAAAAGATTTTGGTCGAAATCTCTTAACTTCACAGAATTCTTTCTCCTTCTGACTGTTTTATATGCGATGGCCTAAAAATAGATCCAACAATCTCCCCCTAGGCCATTGCATATCAAAACACAAGAATTCTAGTTTTGGTTTTGACGTCCAAAACATCTTCAACCAATTAAAAACTTTAACAACCTTTTTCTTGAACCTTTCTCTGAGGTTGAGAAACGACCTTCTGTTTGGGAAACTTGTATTTCTTGATGCAACAATCTCTTGATAAATAACCCTGCTTTCCACAGCTGAAATATTTCTTTAAAGCAGGACATGTTCTTTGATAAGGCCCCTTTCGATATGTTGACTTGTCTTTAGACTTATGTTCTACAACCTTTGACGTTTCTACTCCCTCTTTAACAAACATGAGCGGAGCAAATTTATTTGAAATGAACGGGATGGCATTAGTATTAAGTGGACTTTCTTTCTTGAACCCTAAGCCACCCTTATTGTCAAAATAATCCACACATTCTTGACTTTCTTCAGATTTGTCACTGACACAATCATCATTAGAAGCAAGATCACTTGGAATCTTCAATTCAACTTTCTTTGCTTTGGAATTTTCTTTGGCTCTAATGAAGGATAAACATTTGACACAAACGGCTCTGGAATGTATGGTTGAGGCATATGTGAATAAAATTCGTTTGTAGTAAATGGAGGAGGAACACTTTTGTATCTAATCTTGTTATTCACTTTATCATTAACTTGACCCTCAATGTTTTCACTAGTGCTTTTATATCCAAGATCAGACTTTACTTTGTCATGTATTTGAGCTTCAATGATCCCATTAGCAACTTTCCCAGAAATGTTTATTTTATCAACTTTGATTGCTATATTGGCAACATTCTCCATCTTTTCTGTCAACAATTTCTGTTCTGTTTCTCTTTTCTCAATCAACAGTTGAATTTCATAATTTTTTCTCTTTAACTGAAGCTTCACATGAGAATTTTCTTAGACACAGTCATTAATCTTTCTTTTATACTCTTTCTCACGATCCTTTAGAATCTTGTTTGTAGTATGTGAATGTTTCAAAGCAGACTGAAACATCCTGTGTTCGGGATGTTTCAAAGCATCCATGTGAATTTTCTTCTACCATCCCACACCCTCCACCTCACATCCTATGTTTGTAGTAGGTGAATGTTTGTAAGGACATGTTTTGTAACTGTTGATAAAATTCTGTGTAAGTTCATAGAGAAGCGAACTTAATAAGTTCGCCTGGTTTATCAGAGGCGAACTTGTTAAGTTCGCTTAGTCTATCTGAGGCGAACTTGTTAAGTTCACTTAGCCTATTAGAGGCGAACTTAATAAGTTCGCTTAAGCATCTTTTAGACGAACTTGTTAAGTTCGCCTATATCAGGTCAGTCGTCTATAAATAGGAGATATCAGTAGACAGAATTGTAACAGAGACAAAAGAGAGGATATCAGGAGAAACTGATTAGAGACTGAATCTTGTAAACTAATATTGTGGTGGAAATACAAAGAGTTTATTTACACTGTTGTTGATTGAGTTACACGAGCACGTTGATCATGGATTCCGCACGTTATCACCGTGTCGTACCACGAGTCTAGAGATCCGTCACACCCCAAATTAGGCACCTACAAGTGGTATCAGAGCTATTGCTCGTGATTCTTGTTGATTCTAGACGGTTTTATATGCAAATTGACATGAAATTCATCATTTTTGAGTTTTTCATTTCCATGGAGTTTTCAACTCTGATTCAGATCTGATTTGGTGTTTTTAAAGAGGATTTTGACGAAATTGATCCGATAGAAAGCTTTTAATAGAGAAATTATACAATCCTGCGGTCCAATTTTGATTAATTCATTCAAATCAGTGATTAATGATGATTTCAGTATGTCTCTGGTTCGCGAAAGTGGTATGAAGTGTTCTTGATCTTGATTCTGTTACTGCAAGCGAACTTGCTGATTTGTGTGCAGGCGAAATTAGCAGGCGAATTTGTCAAGTTCGCTTCTCACTGGATTAAGAGAACTTATTTTAGGCGAACTTGATCAGATTTTTGAATTCTGGTTTAAGCGAACTTATTAAGTTCGCTTCTCATTAAGTTTTCTTGGGTGTCTCTGAGGCGAACTTATTATCTTCGCCTAAGGGTAAAGGGAGTTCAACACTTGGAAATTTTTCAGGAAAAATGGCAAATATGGTTCAAGTCACGAATATGTTCAATTATGACAATGAGATCGGTAAATCTCAAAAACCTTCGAAGTTGTTGATTCTAGCTGATTATTCTAATTGGAAAGATCGGTTCGACCAGTTTGTATCTTTTACCGATACCAGTTTGTGGATTCCGATTTTGGAAGGTTATACGCATCCGACTTATTCGTGGATGGGACAGGATGATGTTCCAAAGCCGGTGTCAGCGTTAACTACTGAAGAGAAGTTGCTATTTAATAGGGAAAAGAAAGCAATGGCTAGTATTTCGATGACTCTTCCGAAAAAAATATATCACAGTTCAAACAGTTCAAGTCTTCTCAACAACCGTGGGAAACATTACAGTAAAGGTGTGAAGGAAGTTTGGATGTGAAGAAGAGTAGAAAGGAGCTACTAAAGAAGCAGTTCTTGGTCTTTAAACATTTTCAAAACGAATCCCTGGATGATCTTGCTACAAGATTCTATCATCTTCTTAGTGAACTGGCAAGTGCGTCTGTGGTGTATGAGACTGAGGAAATCAATGATAAATTCTTGGAGGCTTTACCATCAAAATTTGATGTGTACACGGTTTTAATCAAAGAGAACAAAGAATTATCGAATTAGTCTGATTGAGTGTGTAAACTCTACTGTGATTTGGAATAAAATTGTGAAGGTTATTTATGTGATTGTCTATTTTGTGTTTTATGCATATAAACGTTGATTCGTTGGATTCGGCACTCCGAGTTAACGTCACGTCTCATCACGGGATCGATCCGTAGAATCGCCATGAGGACCATGTAGGTCCCTAATTTGGTGTGTGACGGATCTCTAGACTCGCGGTACGACACGGTGATAACGTGCGGAATCCATGATCAACGTGCTCGTGTAACTCAATCAACAACAACAGTGTAAATAAACTCTTTGTATTTCCACCACAATATCAGTTTACAAGATTCAGTCTCTATTCAGTTCCTCCTGATATCCTCTCTTTTGTCTCTGTTACAATTCTGTCTACTGATATCTCCTATTTATAGACGACTGACATGATATAGGCGAACTTAACAAGTTCGCCTAAAAGATGCTTAGGCGAACTTATTAAGTTCGCCTCTAATAGGCTAAGCGAACTTAACAAGTTCGCCTCAGATAGACTAAGCGAACTTAACAAGTTCGCCTCTGATAAACCAGGCGAACTTATTAAGTTCGCCTCTCTATGAACTTACACAGAATTTTATCAACAGTTACAAAACATGTCCTAACAGACTCCCCTTTAACTGTTGCTAACAATTCTATCAATTACAAGTCAAAGACTCTAAGACTAAGACATAATATCTTCAAGCTCGTTGTCACCAGAATATTGTCCAACATACTCCCCCTTGACAACAGCTTTAGAAGATTGTCATCCGTCTTCATATATCATCAAACACATTGTAGTCTTCGTCTTGTTCATCTGTACTTTCTCTCTTTATTTCTAGAAGAAAACTTGGGAGAAGGACCCCTTGTCATCTTCTGTCTGCAATATTCAGTTTTTTGCAAAGGAGAACAACTAAGAATAACCAACAATTAAAATTTCCATGGAAGCTGGAAAAATAAAATCTTTTTGGTTTTTCAAACATAAAAACACAAAATCCTTTTGGTTTTTCTCTATATAAACTGAAATGTAAAATACAAAATCACATCTTTTTGGTCGAACATCACGAGTAAGAAGATCATATCAGTAAATATGAGATATCAATCACACATCTTGGATATAAAATCCATATAATATCAAATGGTATTCTATTTCATTCTTTCAAGCCTTGACCAATCAAACTAATATCTTTCAAGATTATCACACTCTATTTTTTCAAGACTTTCATATTGCATGTTATGATACGCGATAAACATTCAAAGAAAACAGGATCAGGCTATGACACACAAATTCAAACTGTCAATATTATAAGATTTGAAACTAAAGCATCCCATTCCCACTTTCTTGTGAGTTTATGTACCATTTAAGTATGAAATGCAACATGTACCCCATTAGTATGCCAACAGAAAGTAAATGCACTATCTTCAAGACATATGAGATTTTACTAAAGATTATCTGAATTTCCAGAATGAGAAGACATCACTTAGCACATGAATATCCAAATTGGATTGTATAGGAATCAATGAGATTCAGAATCGAATGATTCAATGTTTTGGCTTATATATGTGGAATCATAAGATTTAGGTACGTGGATCCAACTGTTATCTGGATTATGAATTCAATGGAATCAATAAAGATTATTTATCAATATGATCCAAGGGCTAGTATATGTTTGACAGATGTTGTCAAGTACATATCTTGATTATACTTCAAATTGCATGCTTTTCGGGACATGGGCACTGAAGCAAATCGAATGAATAGTGCTAAGGACATAACCCGAAACTGATATCATAGAAAAATCTTTATTAAAAACTAATATTATTTATTTGGTAGTGATCTTTTAATCACACACCCAGGCATAGAATGGTTTCAAATCACACTTGTAACATATGCAATTATGTTTTCACACTACTAATGGTTCAGTGACGCTTTTAGTCTACTGACAATTCAAATTATATGCATACACAACACTATCATTTCCTATTTGTGCAGTCTCTGAATTTTAGATCAAAACATATAATTCAGATATATTAACATAAAGCACCAACCAGTCAATCTAAGGTCATGTGTGAAAGAACATCTACTGATGTACTATCATCTCTTCTTTAACTTCAAGTAATGTCAATTTTACCTTTTTCAATTTGTTTGGATTTTTCAAAATCTTTTTCAAAGAAAGTAAAACAAAAGAAAATAAAACCTTCCATGAAAACATTTTAAGAAAAACATTTTACTTGGTTACTCAGGATTAAGCAATTCAATCAATTAAAAACTCAAACCGATGTAATCCTATAATTGAATGTCATTGCCTCTGTCACCAACACAGTTCTGTACTCCCCCTGTCCTGTAGACTCCCCCTCAACTAGTCAAATGGTTGCATCAACGACTTTATGCTCACCATTTTCATCCTAAGTTTCAGGTTATCCTTTGGACTTTTAAATCTTTTTCAAAATAACATTGTGTGTGACATATTCTCCCCCTTGAGCATCAAGTCATTGAAACAAATAGATTCGCAGTTATCAACAACTCTTTACTCTTGCAGATGTCATTCCCTGTCATGTGCTTAGAACCACCACTGTCAACAACCAAAATGGTATTAATAGTCTCTCTTGGTTATCCCTGCATATCTAACAAGAAACATTAATTTGAAATTGGGACCCAAGCCATGGTAGTCATGGGTCGTCCATCTTTATCAAAATAATAAACCTCACTCCATTCACAATCGAATCTCTCATCAATTTTCGGAGATTGTTCCGACGAGTCAGAAACAGAAACTTTAGATTTCCAAACATACTTCTGTTCATTAAGTTCTTTTTGCTTAAAATGTGAAGTGTTTGAACATTTTCTTTCATTTGCAAAATTGATTTGATTATGAAAACTCTTTTTGTTCTAAAAGTTTTCTCAATCTTCTGTTTCTCCTCCGTCTTTGAGGTCTAGAAAGCCTAACCTCAGATTTTGAATTACCCTTTGGTGTATCACGAGGTTTAACCACATTTGGGTTAATAGCAGGCTTACCATGAGTTCTTACCTTTTCTGGAGTAACATGTCGGTTACCTTTGGCGTTGTGAGGACAAGCAATCCGAATATGACCCACAAGACCACAGTAAAAGCAAGATCTCGTTTCACTATAATCTCTCATATAAGGAATCTTCACACGATAACATGCACTTGAAGAAGATTCTCCTACATGAACTTCTTTTGGCTTTTGAGAATTAATAAACTTTTTCTCAACAGGTTTTGATTCAAGCTTCATCTTCTTAGGAACTACATGCTTCTTTCCTTTATTTTTGTAAGGACAGGTAACCACAATGTGTCCCATCTCATTACAATGAAAACATGTACGCCTGTCTGTATAATATCTGACATATGGAACTCTCCTTGAATTTGAAGAACTTCTAAATGTAGAATTTCCAGATGAATTAGAATCAACCTTTGAGTCTTCTTTCTTAACATCTTTCGGTATCCCCTCTACCTTAGTTTCATCAAAATATTCATCATCACTCTCATCAGAATACACCATATCTTCACCTGTGACTGGATTCGCCTTCAACACAGTCTTAGGATCTAAATCCTCATTGTTTATAATCTCAGGTGTAACAGAATAATTTCCGTTGAATGGTGGAGGAACATAGCCAATACCACTAGTTCCCTTCCCCTCTTCAGTACTATCATGATAATATCCTAATAAGAATGATGAATTTGCAAAGCTTTCTAACTTTCTATGTAATCTAATCACCTCTGCTTTAGATTCAGCTAGTTCTTTATCTTTCTCAGCAAGATCATTATTTCTTTTCTCAATTTCTGCAAAGGACATATCCAGGTGATATGCCTGCTCTTTGATCTTCAAAGTCAGAGAATTTATGTCCCTCTTCAGTGATTCTATTCTTTCAATACACACATTCTCATTATCTTTTAATTTCTGATTTACCGTGTGCAAGGATTTCATATCACAAATGAGGTTGACGTTGTCATCCATAACCCTCATCATTTTATCCTTAACTGAAACACAGTTAGAACAAAACGTTTCAGAGTTAGAAAATACCTCAGGTTTTACTTCTGAAGAAGATGCACTAGGAGCCATGAAAACGTCATCATCGGCTTTACCCTTTTGAACAACAATGATAGGCTCTGCATAAGTTTCTAATTCACTCAGATCATCTTCAACTGTCTGAAAACTCTCTTCACTCATCACATCAGTCTCAGTAGATTGAGTACTTTCACCAGAACGAATACTCTCACTATCAGTTAAATCTGCAGAAGACTCACTTTGAGAATCACCCTGCTTCTCCAATACTTCGTTGAACAAGACCACAAACGCTTGAGAAGTTGCTTCACCCTTTTTCTTCAATGTTTCCCATAGATCTCTTGAAGTTGGACACTTCCCGAGCTATGAATGATTTCTTTTGGTAAAGACATCATTAAAGTTTCACACGTTTTCATCTCTCGATCAAACTTCTGCTTTTCTACTTTAGTAAGAGCTGTCACTGGTTTAGGAACATCATAATATCCCATGAACTCATAAGTAGGATGCACATATCCTTCAAATATGGATGTCCAAAAGTTTTCATCAGTTTCTGATACGAACTGTTTGAACCGGACTTTCCAGGTACGAAAATCTGATATGCACAAAAGTCTCGGTGGCATAGTTCCAATCTCATTATCATCACATGAAATTGACATTTTGAAATTTTTGCGAAAATATCCGGAAAAAATTTCCCGCCAAAATACTCTTTTTAAAAAATTTCAAAATTTCAAAAATGATTCAAAACAAGCATGTAAACTTTCCCTAAAAAAATTGAACAAGAAGAATTTTCCCGCCAAAATACTGTACAAGCGAACTTAATAAGTTCGCCTGATACTGTACAAGCGAACTTAATAAGTTCGCCTGACCAAGCGAACTTAACCCCAAGCGAACTTATTAAGTTCGCCTAATCTGCACCAAGCCAAGCGAACTTATTAAGTTCGCCTCTCTAAGTTCGCCTGCATCAGCTGTTCAACCAAACACGAACCAAAAATTCCGAAAATCATCATATCTTGCTGAATTGATGGAATTTGATTAAATTGAACCGTAGAAATGTGTAGGAACTGATTTAGATCACTTCTATCGGATCAATTTCAACAAAAGAATCCAAAATCAATCCAAAATGATCAAAAATTCTCCATTTTTATCAAGAACACAAAAAAGATGAAAAATCTTCAAAATCTCTTAAATTTGATGTTGATTGGACACGAAAACACCACGAATCTTTTGTTAATCAAGAGCAATAGCTCTGATACCACTTGTAGGTCCCTAATTTGGTGTGTGACGGATCTCTAGACTCGCGGTACGACACGGTGATAACGTGCGGAATCCATGATCAACGTGCTCGTGTAACTCAATCAACAACAGTGTAAATAAACTCTTTGTATTTCCACCACAATATCAGTTTACAAGATTCAGTCTCTAATCAGTTCCTCCTGATATCCTCTCTTTTGTCTCTGTTACAATTCTGTCTACTGATATCTCCTATTTATAAACGACTGACATGATATAGGCGAACTTAACAAGTTCGCCTAAAAGATGCTTAGGCGAACTTATTAAGTTCGCCTCTAATAGGCTAAGCGAACTTAACAAGTTCGCCTCAGATAGACTAAGCGAACTTAACAAGTTCGCCTCTGATAAACCAGACAAACTTATTAAGTTCGCCTCTCTATGAAGTTACACAGAATTTTATCAACAGTTACAAAACATGTCCTAACAGACTCCCCTTTAACTGTTGCTAACAATTCTGTCAATTACAAGTCAAAGACTCTAAGACTAAGACATAATATCTTCAAGCTCGTTGTCATTAGAATATGCTCTAACAGTATGTGAATGTTGTATTAATTTTTGTGCCTGTGCATCCTTAGTAGTATGCACAGGGGTTCGAATGGTAGAAGCAGACTGTTGTTCAGGATGTGAGGTGGAGGGTGTGGGATCAGTATCAGCTGGTATTGCTGAACTGTCACTCGGGGTACTCTATATGTTCAGCAATGTAGATAACAATGGAACATTGACCCTGTGAACTTTTTGGAAACAGTTTTCATGCTTTGAAAAATATTATTTTTATGTCCCAACATGATGTAGATTCTTGCAGGTTTTGAAAGTTCTTTTAGTTCTTGATTGAAAACTTCCTGCAAGAATCTTGGGTACATAAAAAATTGTTGCTTTGCACCCTCTTGAAGGTTATATCTCAAACCCTCAAAGACGAGGTGTGCAAAGTTGAAGCCTTGGTTAGTGACCATACCATGGAAGGCGGAGGCAAGTGCGGAGCTCACCTGATGCCATCCACTCCTCTTTTGGGATATGCATTGGAGAAGAGTGTGGCAAAGATACTTCCATGGAGGGCCCATCAGCGTCTTCTCGATCGTATACTCGGTCTGATTTCCAGTGTATCAGTATGAGATGGCTGCTCCATCATCTTGAAGCTTAAGATGTTTTCTGAGTGTGGCTTCCAAGATGGTGATATCCTTGCCGTCTACTTTGGCTTTAATTTGGGAAATCCCCTGTTCGGTTGAGTAGACGGCGGTACTCCAAAAATCCTCCATATGAGGGATATATATGGTAGGGTTGGTTGTGAGGGCAAAGTAGATCTTTGATCGACATAAGAAGTCGATCATATCACTAAATCCTTCGGATTTCTTTCCTTTGGTAAGATATGCTGTAAGGTTGTGGTATGGGGAGAACTTATCATCAGGGTTTTTGATGTCTGCCATTGTTGTTTGACTTGGAGGGAAGGTTAGAATATGGGAGGCTTTGAATGTTTTAAAGATGAAGGGCTTGAATATGGTGGGGACTTGAGAAAAAGTGATGTGGGTTTAGGGTGAAATTGAAGGTGAAGAGGTGGTAAGGAAATTTGATTTGTTTTTATAACGACAGAGGAGAGAAAAAGCAAAATGACTTGTACAGTACAACCTTATTTACTTTTTATTGTTACAACTGTAATACACTGAGGCAGTCATGGTAAAGACTGACGTTGATTTTTACAGCGGTTAAAAGTTAATTTGGACTTAAATTTACCCATCAGCAGCAAACTTGTTTGCTGTGGATGAATTAGCCTGTCCGCTGCAACCTTGGTTGCTGTGGAAGGTTAAGCCTGTCAGCAGCAAACCTATCTGCTGTGGATGGATTTAATAATCCGCAGCAAGTATGTTGCTGCTGACAATCTTAAAGAAATCCGCAGGAAACCTGTTCCTGCTGATAACTTAAAGTAGTCAGCGGCAAATATTTTGCTGCTGAAGATTAAACATGTCAGCAGCTGAAGGTAAAAATGCTACTGACTTATAACTTTTATTTACAACAAAGGACAGACACATTTACAACAAAGGATAGACGCATTCAACTGAACCAATGATGATGCTTGGTGGTTTCTTTGCCTTCCATTGTTGAGTTGGTGGTTTTCCAACTCTCTTTGCCTTTTCAGGAGAAGCTGCATTTGAGGACTTTGACTTATCAGCAGCAGATTTTGTTGCTGCTGATGGTTTTACTTGAGCAGCTGCAGACTTTGTTGCTACTGAAGGCTTTCGTTTTGGTTGCTTGGGCTTTACTCGATCAACAACAGTTTTGTTGGCTGCTGATGGTTTAAGAACAGACTTATGCCTATCCTTCTTCACCTTACTGATAGGCTTTTGTATAATTGGGGTTGGATGAAGAATCTGATTGAAAGGATTAAACTTACAATTTGCAGCAAAGTGGTCTGATTCACCACAGATGATGCAAGATTGTTGAGGTTTTGACAACTGCTCCCTTGGTGGAGAAAGAGAGTTTCTGAATTGAGTTGTCTTAGCTTCAAACCTTCTTACCTGTTTGTTCTTCTTTGTCTTCTTAAAAGCATGTTGCTTGAGGTTTCTTTGCTACTGAAGGTAGTAGAAGCAGGTGCTGGCAGTATGATTGTATTTCCCACACACAAAGCATGATTTCTCCAGTTTGTCCCTTTGAAAGTACAAATAGTCCTTTCTTTTGAACAAGTCTTTGAAGTTCCATGGGTGAGCTTTGTTATGCTCAAAGGTGGCTTCTTCCAATGTCTTTTGAACATATGGAACCCTCTCTCCAGGCGCATGACATATGTCAAACACCTTCCTTGGTTGGGTTGAAGTTGAGGACTGGCCCTTTTCAATATTTAGCTTCCTACCTTCTGGAGGATTGCTAATTTTGATTTGTTTGAATGGTGTAGGAACTGGTACTGAAATGGCTGGTACTGGTGCTGAATGGATAATGGGGACTTCATCTTTAGTCAGAATAACTTGAGGGATAGGAGAAGATGAAGCTTCACTTGTTTCAGTGGAGTCTGAGCAAGTTGATGCAGACTCTGATGAGGTATTGCACCAAAGGTTTATCCTTAGAAGGATCAAGATTTCTGTTGGCCATATCAAGATTTGCAAGATTGAAGCTTGGTTTATGGATGGCAACGTAGTCAGCAGGAGGTGAAACGGCTTGATATTGTTTAGCATGATACCCCAGACCAGTTTTTACCTTTTCATGAATTTGAGCATCCAAAAGTTTTTGCAGTTTTTTGGATGCAAATTCATATTTGTCAATATGAACTTTCTGTTCTGCCAATTCTGCACTGGTAGCTTTTAATCTGGCCAGTAGATCATCAATCTGAGTTTCAAAATTGGTTTGTTCATGTTTTAGTGATGAAATCTCTTT
Organism: Smallanthus sonchifolius; assembly: GCA_023525975.1. Classification (NCBI taxonomy): domain Eukaryota; kingdom Viridiplantae; phylum Streptophyta; class Magnoliopsida; order Asterales; family Asteraceae; genus Smallanthus; species Smallanthus sonchifolius. The sequence goes on from CM042025.1 coordinate 69,454,745, forward strand.
CTTTAGGCAGTTAATTTTTTCTTTGTAATTGTCTTTGGCCTTTTTTAATTCAGATTTCATTTGATGAAACTCTTCATTTTGATCTATGAGGTTTTGATTATGCTTTCTGTAGCCTAAAACCTTATCAATACAGGCTTGGGAACATAGATGTTCATATACCCGAGGCGGTATCTCAGTTGTGTCTGCCATAAGATCTTGGTTGTTAGTAGGCAGATCGTCATACTGGAAGCTCCAGTCAAAGTCAGATGTTCCAACAGCTGCACAAGCTGCAGTTTGAGCTGGAGGAGTAGCTTGTTGTTGTTGTTGTCTTGGTTGGGCTAGGTGAGCTGCTGGGTTTTCTCTAGGTGCCTTGCATTCTCTAGCAAAATGACCCAGTTGGTTACAATTGTAACATCTTAGTTTGCTTTTATCCAACCCAACTCTAGGGTTGGAGTTATTACATGGGATGGGTCTTCCAGTTCTAGAGTAGAACCTTTTTGCTCTTATAGATAACATGGCATACGAGTGCTATATGTCCATTTCTTCTAAGTCATCTGGATGGAAGCATTCCAGATCCTCCTTGATAAAGAACATGTTGCTTGAGTTTTCAGAAACAAAAGCAGCAGAGGTTGAGGATTGATGAGGGGCTTCAAGAAGAAATGGTGAGGTATTTGATTTAGAGGTAGGAGTTTAAGGATGTGTGACTATGAGAGGATAGTAGTTGCTAGTACTAGGACCTGAGTGGTCAGAGTGAAGAGCGGAAGAAGTCGTGGTGGATGGTGAAGCTGTTTGGTAGCTTGAGCTCCTTTCCTTGGACTGAATCATCTCTAATTCATAGGTTTTGAGCATACCGAATAGTTCAGTCATCTGAAGAGTCTTCAGATTCTCAGTTCTTCTGATGGACACTGTGTAGAGTGTCCAGCAACTAGGTAGAGATCTGATGAATTTCTTAAGAATATCTTCATTCTCCAACTTCACTTTTGAGCACTGCAGCTCACCTACAAGATAAGTATATCTGTTATATAAAACAGTTAGAGACTCACCTTCCTTCCAGACAAAGTTTTCGTATTGCTGCTTCAGGATATCTCTTCTGTTTTCTTTGACTTCCTCTAAGCCAGCAAACATCTTCTCAAGAGACTCCCAGAGCTTTTTAGCAGTTTTGTAACTTCTGAAGTTATGAAAAACATCATTTGGAAGGCACATTTGGATAGCTCCTAGTGCCTTGAAGTCCACCTCCATCTTCTTTATGTCCTCTTCTAAGTACTTGGAGGGCTCATTTGGAACTGGTAGTCCTCCAGAGTCAGTAGAGGCCACCATGGGAGTGTAGGGTCCATCCCTAATGGATTTCCACATTCCGTACTCCTGATAACAGAAAAAGCTTTCCTTGCGATTCTTCCACATGTCGTAGTCTTCCCCAGATACCAATCTTGGTGGTCGGTTGATGCTGCCGATGTCTTCAAATCCATTGCTCTGTGCCATCTTTGTTTTTGGTGACTTGATGAAAGAGAGAGTTTAGAATAGAACCAGAAGTGATTAAACAAGTGTGAGTTTGTTTAATCTGAGCCAAAGCTCTGATACCACTTATAGGATCGTGAAAGTACAAGATAGTTCTGTTCTTAGTTGAAATTGGCGGAAACAATATCAACTACACAAGTATAATCGAGTAAACAGAAAGAATACTAATAAGAATACTGTTGTATTAAGCTTTTGCAGATAAACGATTACAAATGAAACTCAATCAAAAAGCACACTTACAATGAAGTGTTTACACAGTATTTATACTCACTTAGAATCAAGACAGCCCCTTGATTCTAAGGATCAGATCTAACACAGACCGTTGATCTGTTGTATATAGCTAACTATTACACGTTTAGTCTAAAACTAGTTAACTTTATTGAAGCGTCTTCTTAGTGCATTATTACTTGTATGCTTAGAGAAGAGCATTGTTGTCCGTCATTGGTTATGCCATTGAGGTTCCTTCTGCTTTGAGTGTGTCAGTTGCTTTTGCAGAAAGTTGTCAGTGACGCTTGGCATGGATAGTCAGCTGCAACGGTTTGTCTTCGAGGCACACGGCTGTCAGCAGCAAAGATGAGGATCAGTAGGAAGATGTGACCATCCAAAGTTGCTAATGATTTGCCTGTCAGCAGCATCACGTGTTGATGCTGCTGAGAAGCCTATCCGCAGCAACTTTGGTCTTCAGCAGATAAGGCTATCCGCAGCAGATTTGTTGGTCAGCAGCAAACTCTGAGATCAGCAGCATTTGTACTTAGAGAATTTTGTAGCCATCAGTCTTTGTTTCTACACTTGATATCTTTCTTTAATTGCTCTTGTCTTTCTTGTCTATTCTTATCTTCCTTATACATAATGATTTAGCAAGATCTGGATGAACATACCCCAATCCATTTACAAAGACCTTATGCACACACCCTTCGTCAGCCATTGAGAATTCCCTCTTTTATTTTTACCCAGGCATACTTTTCGATCGAGAACTTTTTCGGACAAGACTTTTCGGTCGAAAAGTCAGATTTCGCTCAGGAGAATTCGGACAAAGCTTTTCTCACAAAATTTGAGATTTCGGTCGAAAACACTTTTCGATCGAAAAGAGATTTCGACTCCTTTAACAGAGATTTCATGCGATTCAACTGAAACTCGTAAAATCTTGACCTGCAACTCCCGAATGTCAAATTAAGCCCCGAAATCATCCCAAAATCCATCTCCACTGTTGTACATGCTAAATACTAAAAAATGGAATTGAAAACGATCCAATTTGATAACTTTTGAATCTTGAAAAGTTGAAAACTTTAAAAAACTTTGAAACTTGCTTGAATCTCCCAAAACCGAGCACCAAAAGCTCTGATACCAATTGTGATCCCTGTTTTTCGTAGCAGATTCAATACACCGATACAAGAATCATGGAACGAGGTAGAATCAGAAACACATAGTTAAAGGTGTAACTATCCAAATTGTTTTGATATATCAAATGAACTCCCTCCTTTACAAAAGTCAAACTACACAAGTATTTATACTAAGAAAACAAATAAAGTCTTCGTCAGAAATACATTTCGGTCGAAATATATTTCGTCCGAAAATGATTTCGATCGAAAAAGATTTTGGTCGAAATCTTTTAACTTCAAAGAATTCTTTCGCCTTCTGACTGTTTTATATGCGATGGCCTAAAAATAGTTTCAACAATCTCCCCCTAGTCCATTGCATATCAAAACACAAGTATTCTGCCAAGCCCCCATACATTTTGCATCATCAAAGTTGGATATTGGACTCGAAGCTTTAACTTTACAAACTTGTCTTGGTTTAGCTTTGACCTGACAATCTTGTTTTGTTTTTGACGTCCAAAACATCTTCAACCAATTGAAAACTTTAACAAACTTTGAAACTAGCTTGAATCTGCTTGAATCTCCCAAAACCGAGCACCGAAAGCTCTGATACCAATTGTGATCCCTGTTTTTTGTAGCAGATTCAATACACCAATACAAGAATCATGGAATGAGGTAGAATCAGAAACACATAGTTAAAGGTGTAACTATCCAAATTGTATTGATATATCAAATGAACTCCCTCCTTTACAAAAGTCAAACTACACAAATATTTAAACTAAGAAAACAAATAAAGACTTCGTCCGAAATAAATTTCGATCGAAATAAATTTCGATCGAAATATATTTCGTTCGAAAACGATTTCGATCGAAAAAGATTTTGGTCAAAATCTTTTAACTTCAAAGAATTCTTTCGCCTTCTGACAGTTTTATATGCGATGGCCTAAAAATAGTTCCAACAGGTTTTGATCATGAGTTTTCGGTCGAAATCTTTGTAGTTGGTTTGTTTTCAGGTTTGAGTTTTTGATCGAAAAAGTTTTCGAGCAGTAGTTTTCGATCGAAATCTTTGGAGTTATGAATTTTTTTAGATTTTTTGATTTTTGAACTTGTGTTTTATGCAATCATGAATCGACTCAAGTTTGATGCTAGGCTTAATATTTGTGCGTGTTTGACCGCAAGCAGCAAAAAATCAAGAGGTTATGAGGAAATTGTCAACTTTCTGAAGAAATCAAGGATCTTTACTGCTATATCTACTCAAGTCACGGTGTATGAAACTCAAGTTAGAGAGTTCTGGGATAATGTCGAGTACAAGCATGTCAATATAGAAATCTGGATAGAGAGTACTGTTGGAGGAAAGAAGATTAAGGTTAATGAGCAAGTGATCAGAGAAGTGTAAAATTTCAGAGATGCTACAAACTTTCCATATAGATTCTGCTACACTAGAGTGTCTGGAATTATACTTACTATGGGTTATGAAGGTGATTTCCCAAGAAGACAAGTGACTAAGACATTATTGGCCAAGCAATGGAGATACTTGGTACATGTGTTTATACACTTTTTAGGCCCGAGAACTAGTGCATTTGATTAGGTGAGAGAAGTATTCAGTAGAGCTCTAGTATGTCTTGCAACTCATAGAAGATTCAATTTTTCAAGAATGATCTTTGAAGCCATGATAAACAATTTTGTTGGACCAAGGCAGAATAACAAGTTCTTGTTATATCCTAGGTTCATTCAAATGATCATAAACACTTTACTACCTGATCTATCGAAGGACGGAATTGAGTTACCGTTGGAGCATATGTCTGAGACCTTATTTAGTAGTATGAATACAATAAGGAAGAAAAGCAAGTTTAGTGGTCAAGTCACTCCATTATTTCCTAATATGCTTGAAAAGAATCCTTATCCAGACTTCAGAGTTGATGATGAAGTAGATGACCTCTTAAGAAGTGGTGTAGAGGACAATGATGGTGATAGTGATGATGGTGATGATGGTGAAAGTGGTGAAGGTGGTGATGGTCATGGTAATCTGAATCAAGAAGCCGAACAACCAGTGAATACTGAAGGTAATCAAGTACCGAAAGTAGAAGTTGAGAATGTTAATGATGAAGTTACTGAACCGACTAGTGTACAAGAAAGTGATCAACGAGTAAATGAAGATTCAAACATAAATGTTAATTAATGTGTTCAAACTGAAACAAAAGTGATTACTCTAGAGGAAGAAGCAATATCAACAATAACTCCAAGTAAGAGATAGGAACCTGAGCAAGAAAAGACCGTGCCTTCTACACCTCCTCTGTCTAAGGGTATCGTGTTTAAAAGTCCTAAGAAAAAGTGTTTGAAGACAATGGCTCAAAGATACACTGGCAAAGGCAAAGGGAAAGAGATTCCAGAACTTGCAAAGCTTAAAGTTTCGAAATATTATAGTTTAATTGATGAGGAGTTTGCTAACTATGCAACTCAAGAAACAACAAACACAATAAGTCGGTTAAAGACACAAATAGCAAATCTCCAAAGGAGAGAAGCTGTTAATGCAAGGGAGATTAGAGAATTGAAGGCAAGTGATTGTAGAAAGCAACAGCAAATAGATCATTAACAAGTTCAAATCAATCAACTTCAAAGTATGGTGCAAGATTTGTTGAAACATCTTGGAATGTCTAATAATGTACAAGTGATGTTAAACAAGAAGGACCGTCAACAACTAAACCTTCTCAACAAAATGATTCTCCAATTATTGAAGCATGACTGTTTGGTCCACAAGATTTATTTGATGTGGATGCTTTGATTAATCAACAAGGTGAAGGCATGGAGATTGGAAACAGTGAAAACAAAGATGAGGAGAAAGAGAAGGAGGAAGAGGAAGAAAACGATGTGATAATCACTGATATTTAGAAAGATAACGACAAGCCTTCAGATGAAGATAATAGTAGCAGTGATAGTGCTGGTAATATTGGTGGTGGTTCAAACAACCAAGAGTCAGATGAAGAAGGTCTATCAAACAAAGATTATGACAAGTATGAGTACGAAGAAAAACAAACTTATGCTGAAGGTAATGGCAAAGTGATTGGAAAGATGGATAGGATTCTTGATGATCGAATTCCATTTGATGTTCCAGCTGAAGAAAGCAATAAAGATGAAGCTCAAACAGATGATACACCAAAACAAAGTGAACTTTATAAAAGCTTGTGCTGGAAGAAAGATGAGAAGCCGTCGATTGTTGAACGGATTACTCAAAAGATTAGAAATCCGAAAAAAGCTTTGACTGGCCAGATACTGGGTTGGAAATATGATAATGACAAGAAGATGTATGTGATAAAGAGGGTTGAGGGTGACATACAAAACTTTGCAACATATCATAAGTTACAGTCGCTACCAAGATGGGATGTCCGAGAGTTAAGTCATCTTGACTTAATCAATCATTCAAACAACAATGGTGCATCAGACTTTGAAACATTTCTAAAGAATCAATGTGGTCAAGATAGTTTTACATCATTTCAACCACAAATTTCTAAGTGTGTGAAGATAAAGAAAAGGGATAGAATAACAGGTCAAAAGAAGTACAAGTACATTGTGCAACCTGCTGACACAGTCAGAACAATATTCATTCTTGAAAGAAAAGAATCCTTTATCAAGTATTTTGACCGTTGGTTTTACGACAGCAAGACTCATGAAGCTGAGATTCTACAAAGAGATCTACCTGAGTTTAGAATCTTTGATCCAATGGAGTTGTTTAGTTTTTCCGACGAAGATCTGAAGATTCTGTACTATAATACAATACAGTGTGATATGAGTATGCTTATCAGGAATGAAGCTAGGCTGTACATGAGAGTTTTGGCAAGATGTTTGTCAATGAGAGTAGAAGCCAAGATAATCAAGAAACAATTGCAGGATTTGGAATCTAAGAGAGTTAAAGTGGAGCCGAAGCCAGATGCAGACAAAGATTGAAGACTTGGTATTCAATGGACTAGGGGGAGATTGTTGGAACCTAGTAGTCCATCGAATCCAAGTTCAAAAGCTCTAAATTGTACAAGTACAAAGTTTTCGGTCGAAAACTATTTCGGACGAAAACGTTTTCGGATGAGAAAGATTTTGGATGAAATCTTTATACTATATATAGTCTTGTGTTTGAATTGTAATTAGAACTTTGATAGAACTTTAGCCAGATTGTATCAGTGTGATTAGTCTGATTGTAAGCATACTGTGTTCATCATTTGATCAATAGAAGATATCGTTTGGTGATTTATCTTGTTCTTATGGCGTGTTATTCGTATTTCGGTGTTTGATTCGTCGATTTGGTATCGTTATCTCTTGGATTGTATTCCACCTTTCCAGTAGGTTGTTGATGATTCGTTGGCTTGATACTAGCAGATAAGAGGGAGTAACAAAAAGGGCGATGAAGGTAAAGATGCAAAGGCCTGAGCTCTGTTTTCAATGGTTTGGTTTGGTTAAACAATGGTAGTTTTTAAAAACAATTTCATTTTATGGGTCCCGTGTTTTGGGAATATTTCGAACAAGTAACCTTGATGAAATTTATGCTATGGTTGGCATTTAGGATTCAGTGAAGCCTTATTATTTTTCCAAAACATGTTTTAGTATCCTGACAGGATACTAGATACTCTACAGGTTTTTACTCAAAACTTGGTGTTGGAACTATTTTTAGGCCATCGCACATAAAACAGTTTGAAGACGGAAAAATTATTTGAAGTTAAAAGCTTTCGACCGAAATCTTATAGTTTTCGGAAGAAATACATTTTGATCGAAATGTATTTCGGACGAACTCATTCTTTATCTTCTTAGTATAAATACTTGTTTAGTTTGACTTTTGTAAGGGGGACTTCATTTGATATATCAATACAATAGAGAAAGTTACACCTTTAACTATGTGTTTTTCGTTTCTTGATCAATCTACTCGATTCTAGTTTCTACCAATTGATTGCTTGATTTGCTCGAATAAACGGTTTTCACAAGTGGTATCAGAGTTTCGATGCTCGGTTTTGGGAGATTCAAGCACGTTTTAAAGTTTTTTTTAAAGTTTTCAACTTTTCAAGATTCAAAAGTCATCAAATTAGATTGTTTTCAGTGCCATTTTTGAGTATTTAACATGCAAAACAGTGGAGATGAAGTTTGGGATGATTTTCGGGGCTTAATTTGAGGTTCGGAAGTTGCAGGTCAAAATTTTTCGAGTCAGTTGAATCGCCCGAAATCTCTGTTGAAGGGGTCGAAATCTTGACTTTTTGGTCGAAAAGTCTCATCTCAAGTTTTTGGTCGAAAAGTCTCATTTCAAGTTTTCGGTCAAAAAGTCTCATCTCAAGGGTTTTCGGTCGAAAAGTCTCCTCTACAAGTTTTTCAGTCGAAAAGTATCCTCTACAAGTTTTTCGATTGAAAAGTCTGATCAAAATCCTTTGAGCGAAATCTTAAATTTTGTCCAAAATCCCTCTTGATCTAAATCTTACTTTTCGGTTGAAAAGTCCTGCCCGAATTCTCAAAGTTTTCGGTCGAAAAGTGTGAAAAAAAATAATAAATAAATAAATAAATGATTACAGTTTTTTGGCGTGAAAACTTTCTTGTTCAAAATTTTTAGAGGATGTTTGGAGCTATGTTTGGCGCTGATTTTGAAAAAATGAGATAGTTAAAAAAATTATAAAAAAAGGATTTTCAATGGCTGACGAAGGGGGTGTGCACAAGGTCTTTGTAAATGGATTGGGGTATGTTCATCCAGATCTGTTTAAGGAAGATGAGAAAGGAAAAGTCAGACAAGACCAATTAAAGAAACGATATCAAGTATTCACACGCGCAGAAGGAGAATCTTTGACTGAACAGTATCACAGATATGTGAAATTGATCAATGATCTAAAGGAGGTTGATCTTGAATACGAAAAATCAGAAGTCATGGATAAATTTCTCAATGCTCAACCACAGGAACGGGAGATTTATAAACATAATATCAGAAATAAAGGATTACAGTTTAACTCATTAGAGGATTTGTGTGCAAAGCTACAGTTGTATGCACACAAAGCTGATCAGAACATAATAGTGATCAAAGGAGGATACGGTTATGATTTTCAAGGAAATTGTAAACGTATAGAATCATATTTGGTTGCTGAAGCAGTGAAAGAGTCACAGAAACTTACAGCTTATTCTGAACTGCTCAACGAAAATATGTGTTATGTGGAGTGTTTTGAGAAAATTGCTGATTACAAGAATCGAAATCAACTTCTGATGGATGCATTGAAACATGCACATACTACAAACAAAATTCTAAAAGATCATTAGAAAGAGTATAAAAGGAAGATTGATGACCGTGTCAAAGAAAATTCTCATGTGAAGCTTCAGTTAAAGAGAAAGAATTATGAGATTCAACTGTTGATTGCTGAAAGGGAAACAGAAAAGAAATTGATGACCGAGAAGATGGAAAAGATAGCAAATACATCAATTAAAGTTGATAAAATAAACATTTATGGGAAATTGGCTAGTGAAATCATTGAAGCTCAAATACATGTCAAAGTAACTTCTGGGCTTGGATATAAAGGAAGTGGTGAAAGTATTGAGGCTAAAGTTAATGATAAGGTGAATAGCGAGATGGGATACAAGAGTGTTTTTCCTCCATTTACTACAAATGGATTTTATTCACATATGCCTCAACCATACATTCCAGAGCCATTTGTGCCAAATGTTTATCCTTCGTTAGAGCCAAAGTGAAATTCGAAAGAAAATAAAGTTGAATTGAAGATTCCAAATGATCTTACTTCTGATGATGATTGCGTCAGTAATAAATCCGAAAAAAATCAAGAATGTGTGGATTATTTTGACAAGGCTTATGGTTCAAGAAAGACAGTCCACTTAATGCTAATGCCATCCCATTCATTTCAAATAAATTTACTCCGCTCATGTTTGTTAAAGAGGGAGTAGAAATGTCAAAACTTGTAGAACAGAAGTCTAAAGACAAGTCAGAATCTCGAAAGGGGCCTTATCAAAGACCATGTCCTGCTTTGAAGAAATGTTTTATCTATGGAAAGCATGATCATTTATCAAGAGATTGTTGTATTAAGAAACACAAGTCTTTCAAACTGAAGGTCGTTTCTCAACCTCTGAGAAAGTTTCAAGAAAAGGTTGTTAATGTCTTTAATAGTTTGAAGACATTTTGGGCATACAATATGTCAAAACGAAAACAAGATTGGAAAGACAAATCTAAACAACGACAAGTTTGGAGAGTTAAACATTCGAGTCCAAGATCTAGCTTTGATTATGCAAAGTGTATGGGGGAGCTTTACATAATTCTTGTGTTTTGATATGCAATGGCCTAGGGGGAGATTGTTGGAACTATTTTTAGGTCATCGCATATAAAACAATCTGAATACAGAAGAAATCTTTGAAGTTAAAAGATTTCGACCGAAATCTTATAGTTTTCGGACGAAATACATTTCGACCGAAATGTATTTCGGACGAACTCATTCTTTGTCTTCTTAGTATAAATACTTGTTTAGTTTGACTTTTGTAAGGGGGACTTCATTTGATATATTAATACAATAGAGAGAGTTACACCTTTAACTATGTGTTTTTCGTTTCTTGATCAATCTACTCGATTCTAGTTTCTACCAATTGATTGCTTGATTTGCTCGAATAAACGGTTTTCACACTTGGATTTCTAATTCTAGAAATGTTTATCGTGTCTTAAACAAGTAATTTTGAAAATAGGTTATGAGAACGCCATAACTTAGTCATGATATTGTTAGGGGTCAATTTTATGATCCGGTATCCTGGATCCTGAATATGATCGGTATCCCGAGTAAGTTCAGTATCCTAAATACTAACTTTACAAATCAATTATTATTTCTTTGGCTTTGATCTATCTTCGCATGCAATATGTGCTGACTAAGTCAAGGCTAAAGCACAGCGGAATCAGTTAAAGAAAACGTGTGGAAAAGGCCACCAACGGTCATGAACGAAAACCGAGTACTCCCCGGGATGATCGGAAATTAGTTATGTTCTTTTTTATTATTTATATGAGCAAATTGATCGGTAGAAAACACACACTCTCGAATACTCTCTGTAACACTTAGTACTATTTTGACCAAAAAATAACAAGTATAATTCCGTGATCAAATTAGTAAGTGAAGTAGTGTGCTTGTATATTTCGTATGACAAATGTAAGATCGAAAGCAACAAAATGACATGGGTGATTACGAGGAAAGCCCATGATCCCTGATGATCTCCGGCATAAAACCTCGGGAGGTGACTAAAGTCACCCTGCCTCTTGTTCTTCCTATAGATGATAACAAAGATTACAAGTTTGGAGCAGTAGATGATCGTGCTAAGTGTTACAGAGAGTATTCGAGAGTGTGTTGTGTCTTTTCTATCGATCATAATGCTCTATTAAATAAGAAAATAACCTAACTAATTATCCGATTATCTTAGGAATAACTCGGTCTTCACTTGTGACCATTGGGAGAGCTTCAATGTGATGCCCGGTAAATTCAGGTTAATATCCATGCCCGACTATTACTTGAATTCACATGATTACACTTGCATCATACTTAATTATAGAGTAATTAAGTACATATTTCATATAGCAAGTCCATTCGTTTCATTTCATTACATGCATCGATAATCAGGCGGATTATCGGGTCACACACGCGTCCTGTCACACGAACGTTAACGAATATTAGAAATAATATTTAGACATATAATTGATGTGTAAAAATTATATGTAATACTCTGATTTAATATTTCATGCTTATGTGAATTTTTCCGGAATTTATTTAGCATCTTTTATTTTTACCGTTTTTAATGTGAATACGTGATATGTGCCAACAACACTAATTTGGGATTTTATAAAAATGATGGATTTATATTATGGACCAAATAATTCAGCTTTTAGTCTTGCTAAATCATTTAGAAGCCCAAACCCATGCTAAAACCCTTAAAAACTTAAGGCCCAAAACCCATTTGATTAAAACTCCCTTAAAACCCACACTCCACCATTTTACCCTAACCCTAATCCCCTCACTTTCTCTCCCTCTCTTTGCTCTCGGACATAACCCCCTCCCCTAGCCCCCATCTCTGTCAAAAATCTATCATCCATTCAAGTGTTCTTGAGAGCTATCCAAGGTGATTCAAGGTGTTAGGAGCTAATCTCACTGTCACACCCCGACCGATGGCGGAATCATCGGGGCGGGACATGTAGACTGTTCATAAGCACAAGGTTGACTAAATTGAAATATATTAATTGTCAAATTCCATTACAAGCATTCATACAAAACCAATTCCAAGAAAAGAAACATAATTGAAATACATAAACTTCTTTATTTATTTTAACTAAGTCCAAGCCAATATGTAGAACATCTTGATCAATCTCACATATTAGGACCTGAAACATGAATAAAATAAAGTCAACTAAAAAGTTGGTGAGTATAACACAGATTTGTATATAGATAGCATATAGTTTGAAAAAATAAATCCATACATAACATGATAAATAAGGCATTTATGTGGAGCACCTATTGTGTAACTAAGTACAATCAAACCTTTGTAACTAGCATGCAAAATTGTGTTGTCGGTATCAATCACCCCAATCTGGGTGGGTTTGTCAGACTCAATAGATCTATCATTGAAAACCGTCGGCTTGAATAGTTAATGATTGCACATAAGTGTTCACAAAAGTTAGCACACATAGCACTCGGGCATAAAGCTCAAATTGCACACATGAATGTAAATAGGATTTGTACTTGTGTTGTTTGTGTAAATGTAAACATGTAATTTGAATAGTGTTCATGTTTCACCCCAAAAATGTAAAAGAGTAAAAGGGCTATGTATACTCACTTGGTTTAAAGGCGTAGCTAACAAAGATACTAGATAGAATAAGGATCCTTGAAATGCACTAGTTAACCTAGTGTGTAATGCGTATTGTATCAATAGTGTGCACAAAAGTTTAAGTTTAAAGTTGAATTTGAATTTGTGTATAAGGCCATTGATTTGTACTTAAAAGTATTGAATAAAATATAAGGTTTTGAAATAAACATTTTTGAAGCATTTTGTTTAAGGTTTGAGTTTGAATAATTAATTAAGTAAATTAAATAATTCTCGTTTGTGAAAATATTGTAAGTGTTAAATGTAATTAAGTGTAAATAAATAAATGACTTTGTTTAAATATAAAGTAAATAAATAATCATTATTTTATTTATTTATTTATAAAATGTAACTTAACCATTTAAATACTTTTTAAATGAAAGGTTTAGCAATAATTGTAAATTTAATTTTTATAAACTTTAAATAAAAAAAATTTCTATTTATTCCAAGATTAAATATTTGATCTTTCTAAATAGAATTAAATGCATTTTTATAAAAATCAACTATTTTTATTTTGTAATTTAATCAGAAATATTTATTGTTTGAAAAATATATAAAATTATAATTCTGCCAAAAATTTAACTCACACACGACCGTGCCTGGGAAGGGCACGATCGTGCTCGAACCACGGGCGCGACTATGCTAGTCAGGGCGCGACCGTGTTGATCAAACAGAGGGCTTAACTAACTAAATCATTAGGCACGACCGTGCCTTGGCCAGGCACGATCGTGTCTATGATTCTAAGACACGACTGAGATTAGCCAAAGGGCATGATTGGGTTTGGACAGGAGGACATGACCGCGCTGGTAGTCGACACGACCGCGTCTCATGAGGCACGACCACGTTAGATGATTAGCGCGACCGTGTCTCTTCCAAAACAGACACGAATTGACTGATTCTTACATTGTTAGTGTTTGAAATCATAGGGCTTTTATTCATAGTGATGTTACGAGTATGTTGGGATGTTTTAATTGTATTAACAACATGTTCTGGGTCAAAATCGATTAAACCATTTTTAATAAAATATGGATTCGGGTTCAGGATGATTTCTATATTGTAAGCCCAAATTGATATGGGGCTTTTGATATAGCGACTAAATAGATTGAGGACAAGATTTCAATTACCCGGAAGGACGATGGATCGATGGTGTACGGGTAGATTGAGTTCCGGCGATGACGAGTTTGGCTTCTGGCGCCTTCTTCTGCAATTTCGACTGACTCAGTGTTTCCGGGAGTTTCAGAGAGGATCGAGTGGTGTGGTTTGTTTGTTTGCTTGAGAGAGTTTGGGTCGTAATGGATGAATTCGTGGTTGCAATGAGGATAATCGACGGTTATGAGGGGGATCGATGAAATTGGGTTAATACGTCGTAAAGATAATGATTAAAACCTTAATTGGGTTTGTTAAAGTGTGAAACGGTTACGAATTCGAATGGTCCTGTGATTAAGAGCTGCATTTACGTTTCAACTGATGAGAGGCACGACCGTGCCTATAAGAGGCGCGACCGTGCCAGACGAGGCGTGACCGTGCCAAAATGTGGCGCGACCGTGCCTACTTGGGTTTCTGGTTATTTACAAAATCCTCCCTTGCAACTTCAGCTTTGACAGAATTAGCTTGGTTAGGATTTAACTGTAAGGCCCCTTTCCCGGGTGACCTCACTTGTTGGATTTACTCATAAACATAGCCATAAACACTGAACTTAAATTTAAAACATTCAATTACATTACATAACAGCGGAAGTCTTAATAATTAAAAACACATCATTGTCTTAACAAACAAAAGTGGGATGTCAGTCTTGTGCCGGGTAACCTTCACGCCATCGCACGACCTTTTCTTCCTTTACCTGAAATGTATACTAAAAGTCAGCTAACGCTGGTGAGTTCCAGTTTAATGCAATTTACTGTAAACATTCTTTTCTTTATAGGTATAAGTATGCATTACTGTATAATCATTCATATAAATACGTATTCATAACTTTTGCCTTTCTTTCTTCTTTCTTTTCTGTATTTTCTTTTCTGTATTTTCTTTTCTGTATTTTTGTGATTTCATATATATATATATATATATATATATATATATATGCATTCACCCTTTTCTTTTCTTTATTTACTTTCTTTAATTTCATGGGTCATACTATATAAGGGTGATCAACCCGTCATTTGTTTACGAATGTCACAAAGACAATCGCCGTGGTCCATCGTCATGGCCCACCTATACTTACAACCGTCCGGCAACTAGTGCCGTCCGTCATTTTATTCTTACAACCGTCCGGCAATCTTTGTCCGTCCGTCATGACTTACAACCGTCCTACCGTCGTAGTCCGTCATATTCGCCCGTCTACCCGAAGGTATCCGTTTCCCATGCGACTATTATTTATACAACCGTTCTACTATAATATGCCAATTGCTTCGACCGTCCTTTAATGGCATTCGTACGTCCTAGCTGATGAAGGAACGCACTTGTCCCGGTTGTAAAATAGTCACATGGTCGTCCGTCTACCGAAGTAGCCGTTATCATTGAAGCGTCCATAACATTTTCTGTACTTTGCAAGCAATATATACATGGATATAAAGCAAGATTTCATTCTTATATGTTATGACATTCATTCATTTCATTCTTTGCAAGCAATATATACATGGATATAAAGCAGGATTTCATTCTTTCATTTTGTGTTATACTTTCGTTCATTCTTTATAATCATGCTTTTCATTCTTTATTCATAATTTCTCTTTCGTGTATAGGTATATATATATATACTTGTATAACACATATGATCACATTAACATTCATAAACTTTATTCACTTAGTGTATACACTTCAGCCCCAAAACATTTGAAAACATTTGCACATAACATAAAAAGGGGCACATAGAACTCACCTGATGAGTAGTTTCTGTAATACACTAAGCTGGCTACTGGGCTTCACTAATGTCACTCACGATCTGTATAATAAAGTCATACACATAAGATGGTGCTCCTAGATGACACTAGACATTACTGTTCTTGAACTCAGTAGTTCCGGGAGGTGGGTCGCATCGAAACTATGGTAGTTTCGAGCTATGGTCTTACACTCGAAACTAGGTAGTTTCGAGTCATAATCCTTCTATCGAAACTAGGTAGTTTCGAGTCATGAGATCCTATCGAAACTATGGTAGTTTCGAGTCATTAACTTATGAAAAATCTTAGTTTAGGTTCAAGGTGACACTCGAAACTAGGTAGTTTCGAGTCCTGAGTTCCTATCGAAACTATGGTAGTTTCGAGTCATTGGCTGCTATCGAAACTAGATAGTTTCGAGTCAAACATGACTATCGAAACTAGAGTAGTTTCGACGGGTCTGTATGTATCGAAACTATAGTTTCGAGTCATGGGTCTGCATCTTCCCTGACCAGAACCTTGCTCCAGCCAACTTATTTCCAATCGATTAAACCTTGAGCATTTTACGTTAAACACCTTCCTTTATCGTTCTTGAGTTCAAATACGTGATTTGTTTCAAGTTTCATATGCAAAAATCGTATCTTTATTTGATTTAAACCCGAGACATGCAAAGACTCAGAATCAGAGGCGATGCTTACCTCAACAGGCCCGATTTCTGTTGCTATGCGTTGAAATGGTGGAGTCGGATGATTCCCGAGCCCTTGAGTCTTCTCCTTGCGGTTTTCTTCACAAGCCGATCGCTCTCTCTCTCTCTCTGTAGTATTCTTGCGCAGGAAATGAGAGGGGTTTGGGTTGAAGCTGCTGTTTTGTAATGGGGTTTCCCCCTTTTCTTTTCGGCCCATGGGCCGAAATTTTGGCCAAGCCCACTTTATTTCCCTTTTCTATTTGTCTTGTCATTATTTGGGATGTTACAAGTCTACCCTCCTTAATGAGGTTTCGTCCTCGAAACCTGTTACACGTTAAACAACTGGGGATACAGTTCCTTCATCTCGTCTTCTTTCTCCCAAGTAGCCTCGGACCCCTTTCTGTGTTTCCATTGTATTTTGACTAAAAGAATCGACTTATTGCGTAATCGTTTCTCAGCTCGGTCAAGAATGGCTATTGGTTCCTCTACATAATTTAGACTGTTATCCACTTCGATCTCGTCGTAAGGTATGTGAGCTGTGTCGTCAGCTAGGCACTTGCGTAAGTGCGACACGTGGAACGTAGGGTGTATTCCACTAAGCTCGACGGGTAGGTCGAGTCTGTAAGCAACTTGACCCACTCTTGCTACAATCTTGAAAGGTCCGACAAACCTTGGACTTAGTTTGCCACGCTTTCTGAACCGAATGATTCCTTTCCACGGTGATACTTTCAACAGTACCATGTCCCCTACTTGAAACTCTAAATCCCTCCTTCTCTTATCCGCGTATGATTTCTGTCTGTCTTTTGCAGCTTTCATACGAGCCTTGATTTGATCAAATTTCTCAGAAGTAGCTTTGACCACTTCGAGACTTGCAAAATCCTTCTGTCCAATTTCCCCCCAACAAACCGGGGTCCTACATTTCCTCCCGTACAACATTTCAAATGGCGGCATGCCAATAGTCGAGTGATAGCTGTTGTTATATGAAAATTCTGCCAATGGTAGATGGCTGTCCCAACTCCCACCGAAGTCAATGATACAGGCCCGGAGCATATCCTCCAAGGTCTGAATGGTCCTTTCCGATTGTCCATCGGTTTGGGGGTGGTAAGCGGTGCTGATGTTCAGTCTAGTGCCCATTGCTTCATTGAATTTCTTCCAAAACCTTGACGTGAATCTAGTATCCCTGTCAGACACAATCGACAGCGGCATACCATGTCTGCTCACAATTTCCTTGATAAATACTTCTGCTAGCTTTTCAGAAGAAGAAGTTTCTCGTATTGGCAAGAAGTGAGCACTCTTTGTCAAGCGGTCGACGATCACCCAAATGGTATCATTGCCTTTAGCTGTTCGCGGTAGCTTGGTAATGAAGTCCATTGTGATCTCTTCCCACTTCCATTCCGGTATTGGTAAAGGTTGCATTTTACCGCATGGTTTCTGGTGCTCGGCCTTAACTAGAGAACACGTTAGGCACTTGCTCACGTATTCTGTCACATCATTCTTCATGCCAGGCCACCAGTATTCTTTCTTCAAGTCTTGATACATTTTGTTTGTCCCGGGGTGGATAGAATAGCGAGACTTATGGGCCTCATCGAGTATTTTGGCTCTAAGCTCACCAATCTTAGGTATCCACATCCGGCCAAACCTAGTTCGTACTCCGTATGCATTCGCATCTAAGTTCCCTTGTTGTCCTACTATTCTTTCCCGTTTCACATTTCTTTCTAACAATGCTTCATCTTGTGCCTTTGATATTTCACCCATTAAGTCTGGCGTTATAATTAACTGACACGCTTTGATCCGGATAGGTGCCGATTCTTCCTTTCTACTTAAAGCGTCAGCCACTACGTTTGCCTTGCCTGGATGGTACAATATCTCACAGTCATAGTCTTTCAGTAGCTCTAACCATCTTCTTTGCCTCATGTTTAGTTCCTTTTGTTCGAAAAAGTATTTCAAGCTTTTGTGATCGGAGTAGATGGTGCATTTAACTCCATACAAGTAGTGTCTCCATATTTTCAACGCGAAAACTACTGCTGCTAATTCTAGATCATGTGTTGGGTAGTTAACTTCATGAACCTTTAGTTGCCGCGATGCATAAGCAATTACCTTTCCTCGTTGCATGAGTACGCACCCTAAACCTTGCCCTGAAGCGTCAGAGTAGACTACCAAGTCTTCGTTTCCCTCAGGTAAGGTCAAGACTGGAGCTTGGGTTAATCGTGTCTTCAACTCTTCGAACGCATTGTTTTGGGTTGGTCCCCATTCATACTTTACTTCCTTACGTGTCAGCTTTGTCAGTGGCGAGGCTATTCTCGAGAAATCCTGAATGAACCTCCGATAGTAGCCTGCCAACCCCAGAAAACTTCGTATTTCAGTTGGCGTTTTCGGGATGTTCCATTCCTTTACCGCTTCGATCTTAGCAGGATCCACCATGATGCCGTTTGGGTTTATTACATGACCTAGGAATTGGACTTCCCTAAGCCAGAACGCGCATTTGGAGAATTTTGCGTACAACTTTTCCTGCTTTAGCACCTCCAATACTTCTCTTAGGTGACAGTGGTGATCACCTTCATTCTTTGAATATATGAGGATGTCATCTATAAAAACTATTACTGATCGATCCAACATGGGTCGGCATACTCTGTTCATTAAATCCATAAATGCTGCTGGTGCGTTAGTTAATCCGAAGGACATCACAAGAAATTCATAATGCCCGTAACGTGTACGAAACGCAGTTTTCGGTACATCCTTCTCTCTTACTTTCAATTGATGGTAACCCGACCTGAGATCAATCTTTGAGAACCAACTCGCGCCTTGCAGTTGATCAAAAAGGTCGTCTATTCTAGGCAGTGGGTATTTGTTCTTTACTGTTCTCTTGTTCAATTCGCGGTAGTCGATACACATGCGCATACTGCCGTCCTTCTTCTTTACAAATAGTACCGGAGCGCCCCATGGTGAGATGCTCGGCCTAATAAATCCTTTCTCGGTTAGTTCCTCTAGTTGGGACATCAATTCCTTCATTTCTGACGGAGCCAATCGGTAGGGGGCTTTGGCAACGGGCTCAGCTCCTGGCAGTAAATCAATCTGAAATTCTATTTCCCGATCGGGTGGCAACCCAGGTAGATCCTCAGGGAATACTTCCGGAAAATTGCACACCACGGGTACATTCTTGAGTTCTTTCGTTTTCACTCTATCATCTATAACATATGCCAGATAAGCTTCGCAGCCGCGCCTCATGTAACTTTCGGCCTTAATCATCGAGATGACGTTCGGCATTGTGCAATTCCAATCCCCATAAACCGTAATTGGACTGCCGCTAGGACCTTTGAGGTGTATCCTCTTACGTTTACATATGATTTGAGCTTCGTTGGCAGCTAGCCAATCCATACCCAATACTATATCGAATCCTCCTAAGGTGAGAAGGAATAATCTAGAAGGAAATTTATGACCCTCTATTTCTATTATGCAATCCTCTGTTACTTGGAATACTGCCGAATTTTTACCAACGGCAGTTTGTACACTAAAGGCCTTTACTACTGTGTTGATAGTGCAATTCAGTTTTCGACTAAAGGCATTTGATATAAAGCTTTTACTAGCACCCGAGTCAAATAATATAGCCGCACGTTCATCATTAACTAGGAACGTACCTGACACAACATCAGGATTTCCCCTTGCTTCCTCCTCAGTCAGGGCGTAAGCTCGAGTCCTAGTCTTTGGTTGTTCCTGTTCCTTTTCTTTTCCCGAACCAGATTGTCTGGCTTTTCTGCAATCCTTAGCCAGGTGACCAAACAGTCCACATACTTGGCATTTAGTGTCTCTCAAGCAGTCACGAGAGTAGTGCCCCGCCTTCCCACACCTGTAACATGTGGTGGAGCCGACCCGGCACTCGCCAAAATGTTGCCTTCCGCATTTCTTGCAGGTTTCATATTTGTCCGACCTTGGTTTCTTATTTTCAGTTATTACGTTCCCTCTTCCGGTGCCTCTAGACGGGTTCTCCCACTTTCTCTTTTGGGTTTCTGTTGGTGGGTCCTCATTGGCATAATCGTCGTAGACGATTCCGCTCAGATTCACTACCGACTCGAAGGTCGAGGGTAGGTTGGCTTTCACGTGGACACGGACCCTTTGAGGTAGGCCCTTCACATAATACTTGACCATTCGCTCTTCTGTCTCCACCAGGTGGGGTACCAGCTGTGCCAACTCATTGAATCTAGAAGTATACTGGCGGTGTGTCTTGTTGCCAGCTTTAAGGTTTAGGAATTCATTTTCCACTCGATCAATTTCGTTCTGGGGACAGAACTTTTGAATTACCAGCTTTTTCAGTTCTTCCCATGTCATTCTTGCAAGAGCGTTTGGGGACTTTGTCCTCTGAATGTTCCTCCACCAACCTAAGGCTTCGTTGGTGAAAGAATGAGCAACATATTTAACAGCCTGGTCTGGTCGACACTCGCTGATGTTGATTACAGCACTCATCCTCTCAATCCATTCAAGCGTTGCCACTGAATCTTTGCTCCCATCGAACTTGGGTGGGTCTCCGTCCTTGAAACCTTTGTAAGTGCAACCACGATTGCTCGACCCAATCTTTATTTCATCCCCATCACTGTCATATACTTTCTCTTCATTGTCTCCTTCATCCTCCTCCTTACTTTTCTTTATTGCCTCGGATAGTAGATCAGGCAATACCTTTTTCAAAGTGAGTACAACTTCACGGGCAATAGCATCCCTGACTTCAGGTTCCAACTGTATAGGCCCTGGACTGTCGTTCATAATTGGGGTCACTTCTGTTTCGTGCACACTTTCGGTGTGTTCCGCGTGCACACTTTCTTCTTCTTCTAGTCTTTGATTCAACGGAGGTCTACCTCGTCGGCCAGTGCGACCGCCTCGGCGTCCAGTTCTTCCTCCGCCAGCCATAATTTCTTAATTTCCTGATAGTCATAAAGGGAATACATCAATGTCATTTCTTCAGATCATAGTTTGGAACAGTACGAGCAAGGTAAATTTTTAATTACAGTGACCGGTTTGTGATTACTAATTTACATTGCTTTTCGGGTTCGAAACTCTTCAAATCAGTCGTGGCATTAACATCTATTTGTTCTAAGTTAAGGTATCTATTCCTATGCAAGAGTATTAACTTTATAACTTACTTACCGTGCGAGTGTTGGCGTTGGTTACCCATACTGACATCCGTGCGTTGGTCCCATAATCAGTTTGAGTCTAGACATTTAGGGATGTCTAAATCTCTCAAACTATTGCTCTGATACCAACTTGTAAGGCCCCTTTCCCGGGTGACCTCACTTGTTGGATTTACTCATAAACATAGCCATAAACACTGAACTTAAATTTAAAACATTCAATTACATTACATAACAGCGGAAGTCTTAATAATTAAAAACACATCATTGTCTTAACAAACAAAAGTGGGATGTCAGTCTTGTGCCGGGTAACCTTCACGCCATCGCACGACCTTTTCTTCCTTTACCTGAAATGTATACTAAAAGTCAGCTAACGTTGGTGAGTTCCAGTTTAATGCAATTTACTGTAAACATTCTTTTCTTTATAGGTATAAGTATGCATTACTGTATAATCATTCATATAAATACGTATTCATAACTTTTGCCTTTCTTTCTTCTTTCTTTTCTGTATTTTCTTTTCTGTATTTTCTTTTCTGTATTTTTGTGATTTCATATATATATATATATATATATATATGCATTCACCCTTTTCTTTTCTTTATTTACTTTCTTTAATTTCATGGGTCATACTATATAAGGGTGATCAACCCGTCATTTGTTTACGAATGTCACAAAGACAATCGCCGTGGTCCATCGTCATGGCCCACCTATACTTACAACCGTCCGGCAACTAGTGCCGTCCGTCATTTTATTCTTACAACCGTCCGGCAATCTTTGTCCGTCCGTCATGACTTACAACCGTCCTACCGTCGTAGTCCGTCATATTCGCCCGTCTACCCGAAGGTATCCGTTTCCCATGCGACTATTATTTATACAACCGTTCTACTATAATATGCCAATTGCTTCGACCGTCCTTTAATGGCATTCGTACGTCCTAGCTGATGAAGGAACGCACTTGTCCCGGTTGTAAAATAGTCACATGGTCGTCCGTCTACCGAAGTAGCCGTTATCATTGAAGCGTCCATAACATTTTCTGTACTTTGCAAGCAATATATACATGGATATAAAGCAAGATTTCATTCTTATATGTTATGACATTCATTCATTTCATTCTTTGCAAGCAATATATACATGGATATAAAGCAGGATTTCATTCTTTCATTTTGTGTTATACTTTCGTTCATTCTTTATAATCATGCTTTTCATTCTTTATTCATAATTTCTCTTTCGTGTATAGGTATATATATATATACTTGTATAACACATATGATCACATTAACATTCATAAACTTTATTCACTTAGTGTATACACTTCAGCCCCAAAACATTTGAAAACATTTGCACATAACATAAAAAGGGGCACATAGAACTCACCTGATGAGTAGTTTCTGTAATACACTAAGCTGGCTACTGGGCTTCACTAATGTCACTCACGATCTGTATAATAAAGTCATACACATAAGATGGTGCTCCTAGATGACACTAGACATTACTGTTCTTGAACTCAGTAGTTCCGGGAGGTGGGTCGCATCGAAACTATGGTAGTTTCGAGCTATGGTCTTACACTCGAAACTAGGTAGTTTCGAGTCATAATCCTTCTATCGAAACTAGGTAGTTTCGAGTCATGAGATCCTATCGAAACTATGGTAGTTTCGAGTCATTAACTTATGAAAAATCTTAGTTTAGGTTCAAGGTGACACTCGAAACTAGGTAGTTTCGAGTCCTGAGTTCCTATCGAAACTATGGTAGTTTCGAGTCATTGGCTGCTATCGAAACTAGATAGTTTCGAGTCAAACATGACTATCGAAACTAGAGTAGTTTCGACGGGTCTGTATGTATCGAAACTATAGTTTCGAGTCATGGGTCTGCATCTTCCCTGACCAGAACCTTGCTCCAGCCAACTTATTTCCAATCGATTAAACCTTGAGCATTTTACGTTAAACACCTTCCTTTATCGTTCTTGAGTTCAAATACGTGATTTGTTTCAAGTTTCATATGCAAAAATCGTATCTTTATTTGATTTAAACCCGAGACATGCAAAGACTCAGAATCAGAGGCGATGCTTACCTCAACAGGCCCGATTTCTGTTGCTATGCGTTGAAATGGTGGAGTCGGATGATTCCCGAGCCCTTGAGTCTTCTCCTTGCGGTTTTCTTCACAAGCCGATCGCTCTCTCTCTCTCTCTGTAGTATTCTTGCGCAGGAAATGAGAGGGGTTTGGGTTGAAGCTGCTGTTTTGTAATGGGGTTTCCCCCTTTTCTTTTCGGCCCATGGGCCGAAATTTTGGCCAAGCCCACTTTATTTCCCTTTTCTATTTGTCTTGTCATTATTTGGGATGTTACATTAACAGAACACCTAACGGGATTACTAACTGGATTAACTCTAAGAGGTGTTACCACATGATTATGAGTTCTAAATCTTTGAATTGAATACGATCGGCTAACGATTAATGAGGTGTAGGTTTGAACAAGTATATGATTCAATGTCGTGTTGTTATTTTATAAGTTAAAATAAATTAAAATAGGGTCGGAAAATCAGGAATGTTACAGTCTCCCCATGTTAAGGGAATTTCGTCCCGAAATTTAACTAATGGAAGTTACTAAATGTCACACCCCAACCGATGGTGGAATCATCGGGGCGGGACATGTAAGACTGTTCATAGCTCATGGTTGACTAAATTGAAATATATTAAAGTTAAATTTCCATGACAAATAATCCGAGTACAAACCAAATTCAAACAAGAAACATAAAACAATTCATAAAGTTCTTGATTTAAATTGCTAAGTCCAAATCCTATGTTGAACACGTCTTGAATCAATCTCACATATTGGGGCCTGAAACATGAATAAAATAAAGTCAACTAAAAAGTTGGTGAGTATAACACAGTTGTATGTAGATAGCATATAGTTGAAAACAAATACTTTACAAAACATGATAAAATAAGGCATTTATGGGGAGCAACTATTGTGTAACCATGTACAACCAAACTTTGTAACTAGCATGCAAAAATTGTGTTGTCGGTTTCAATCACCGCGCACCATGGGTGGGTTTGTCAGACTCAATAGATCTATCATTGAAAATCGTCGGCTTGTATAGTTAATGATTGCACATAAGAGCATACAAAGGTTAGCACACCTAGCACTCGGGCACAAAGCTCAAATTTTGCACACATGTATGTAAATAGGATTTTTGCACTTGTGTTGTTTGTGTAAATGTAAATGTGTAATGTGTAATGTGTATAGAGTTCATGTTCCACCCCAAAAGTGTAAAAGAGTAAAAAGGGGTTGTGAATACTCACTTGGTATGGAAGTGTCGCTAACAAGGATTATAGATAGCAAATATGATCCTCGAAATGCACAATTTAACCTAAAGAGTAATGTGTATTGAATCAAATAGATGCATAAAGTTTAAGTCTAAGATGAAAGTTGAATTTGTGTATTTAAAAGTATTGAATAAAATATATAGAGTTTGAAGTAAAAATATTTTTGAAACAATTTGATTAGGTTTGAATTGGATAATTGAATAAATATATAATTATAGTTTATGAAATAATGTAAATATTAATTGTAATTAAGTATAAATAAATAAATGATTTTGATTTAAATGTAAATTAAATAAATAATCATTATCTTAATTATTTATAAATTTTGTAACTTAATTATTTAAAATATCATTTAAGTATAAGATAATAAATATAAATTAAAATTTTTTTTTTCATAAACTTTTAAATAAATTATATTTATGCCAAGATTAAACTTTTAATCCATTTTTAAATACAGAAAACATATTTTTATAAAATCGAAACATTTATTGATCGAAAAATATAAAATTATAATTCTGTTACAATTTCTGAGTCACACACGACCGTGCCTCGGAAGGGCACGATCGTGCTCAATTCAGGGGCGCGACCGCGCTAGTCGGGGCACGACCGGGTTGATCAACAGAGGGCACAAACTAGATCAGTCAAACAGGCACGACCGTGCCTTGGCCCGGCACGGTCGTGTCTATGATCTTTAGACACAACAGAGACTAGCCCAGAGGGCATGACAAGGTCTGGACAGGAGGACACGACCGCGCTGCTAGTCGGCACGACCGCGCTCTATGAGGCACGGCCGCGCTAGATGATTAGCGCGACCGTGTCTCTTCCAAGTCAGACACGAATTGACAAATGCTTGTATTTTAGACGGTAGAATTGTTAGGGCTTTTGATTAATGGGTTGTTATGAGTCTTTTCATATAATTTAATTGTATGGAAATCATGCTTAAGTATGGATTCGATTAAATTATTTTTATTAAAACATGGTTTCTGGTTTAGACAGATTTACGAATTGAAAACCCAATTTAATAAAGGGCTTTTGATTCAGATACTGGAATGAATAAATTAGAGGATTCAATTAACCTGAATAGAAGCGAATCGATAGAGAACGATAGAGAGGGAGTTCCGGTGACGACGGGATTGAGCCCCGGCGTCTTTTGATGTGATCCCGACTGTTTCAACGGTTCCGTAGCTTCAGGAGAGATCGGATGGCGTGACGATGATGCTGGATTTGAGAGAACTTGGATCGAATTGCTTGAGAGAGTTTCCTTGGAAATATTTGAGAGAGAATCCTTTGAGTTGAACGAATTTTGGTTATTTGGTCGAAAAAGAAATGATTGGTAGTATTATTTTGAAAGTATAACGTAAAACGGTTATGGATTCGAACAATCGGACGATTAAAATTGCAGTTACGTTTCAGCTGTTTCACAGGCGCGACCGTTCCTAAATATGGCACGACCGTGCCTAGGCACCGGGCGCGATCGTTCCAAAGCAGCTCGCGCGACCGTGCCAAAGCACTTGGCGCGACCGTGCTAGGACGAAGCACGACCGTGCTAGACTTGGGTTTCTTGACATTTTTCAACTTTAGTCCTTGGCTTTTCAGGTTCGATGAGTTTGAATAAAATCGTTTCTTGTGTAGTGTTTAAATGTATATAATCGAGTAAAACTTGTAAATTTGTATTGAATCATTGCATTTATTTTACTGTACGCAAAATACCAAGGAAGTGCACGAGTATTGAATTTGAAATTGCATTACATTGAATTGAAATATGAATACTAAATTCAGAGATGTTACAGTCTCCCCATGTTGAGAGGATTTCGTCCCGAAATTTAGCTAGAGGATACAACAGTATTAGTAAAAAGATGAGGGTACTTGAGCTTCATTTGGTCTTCTCGTTCCCAAGTGAACTCAGGACCACGCTTAGATTCCCAACGAACTTTGACAATGGGAATGCGACTTCGCTTTAGCTGCTTGACTTCACGATCCATAATTTCCACCGGCTTCTCAACGAAGTGCATCGTTTCATCAATGCGCACGTCGTCAAGCGGTATATGGAGATTTTCATCGGCGAGACACTTCTTTAGATTAGATACATGAAATGTAGGATGCACATTGCCAAGAGATGGAGGTAACTCGAGCTTGTAAGCCACTTTCCCAATCCTTTCAAGGATTTTGAATGGACCAACATAACGAGGTGCTAACTTGCCTTTCTTTCCAAAACGGACCACTCCCTTCCACGGAGACACCTTTAGAAGAACAAGGTCACCGTCTTGGAATTCCAAGGGTTTTCGACGTTTGTCGGCATAACTCTTTTGCCGACTCCTCGCTACTCGAATATTGTCACGGATTTGAATAATCTTGTCGGATGTTTCTTGAATTAACTCGGGACCGGTGATTTGTGCTTCACCAATCTCGTTCCAACAGATAGGAGAACGACACTTGCGACCATAGAGAGCTTCGAATGGAGCCATGTTGATACTTGTGTGGTAGCTATTGTTGTACAAAAACTCAATAAGGGATAAATGTGAATCCCAATTGCCACCAAAATCGATTACACAAGCTCTAAGCATGTCTTCAAGAGTTTGGATTGTTCGCTCGGTTTGACCATCAGTTTGGGGATGGTAAGCCGTGCTCAAATCTAATCGAGTACCAAGAGCCTTTTGGAGAGATTGGCAAAATCGAGAAGTGAACCGAGCGTCTCTATCGGATATTATGTTCAAGGGAACACCATGACGGCTCACAATTTCATCAATGTAAATTCGGGCTAATTTCTCCACTTTGAAGTCTTCACGAATAGGCAAGAAGTGAGCAGATTTGGTGAGTCGATCAATGATCACCCAAATACTATCATAACCACTCGAGGTGCGAGGGAGTTTGGTAATAAAATCCATGGCTAAGTTCTCCCATTTCCACACGGGAATTTCCGGTTGTTCAAGCAAACAAGAAGGACGTTGATGTTCGGCTTTGACTTTGGAACAGGTTAAGCATTTGGCCACATAAAGAGCAATGTCTTTCTTCATACCGGGCCATCAATATTGTTGGCGAAGATCTTGGTACATTTTATCCGCACCAAGATGAATAGAATAACGAGTCTTATGAGCCTCGTTCATGAGAAATGTGCAGAGATCATCGCGATCGGGAACCCAAATACGGTTCAAGTAATATAGTAGGCCATTGGGTTTTGATTCAAGAAGAAGTTCAACACCACACGACATTTCTTCATACATGTTACCCTCGGTTACCGAGACGTGTTGAGCTTCTAAGATACGGGTTTGAATATCGGTTTGAATATCGGTTTGAATACGGGCACAATGAAGCATAACATGGTCCTTTCGACTCAAAGCATCGGCTACAACATTCGCTTTGCCGGGATGGTAGCGAATCTCGCAGTCGTAGTCGTTAAGCAGTTCGACCCAGCGTCGTTGCCTCATATTGAGTTCTTTTTGGTTGAAAATATGTTGAAGACTTTTGTGGTCGGTGAACACCACACATTTCGTGCCATATAGGTAATGTCTCCAAATCTTTAACGCGAATACGACCGCACCCAACTCGAGATCGGGCGTCGTATAATTCTTCTCATGAACTTTGAGTTGCCTTGATGCATAAGCGATTACTTTGCCTCGTTGCATGAGAACACAACTAAGACCTTGGTCAGAAGCATCACAATAGACAACTAAGTCATCGATTCCATCGGGGAGAGTCAATATAGGAGCATTGCACAACTTTTGTTTGAGGGTTTGGAAAGCTTCTTCTTGTTTCAGTCCCCATTCATAAGTGTTACCCTTGTGGGTCAAAGCGGTAAGAGGGACAGCAATCTTTGAGAAGTTTGAGATGAAACGACGATAATAACCCGCAAGACCAAGAAATGAACGAACTTCAGTAGGAGTCTTCGGGGCATTCCAATTTTTAACCGTTTTAATCTTAGCAGGATCAACATGAATTCCTTTGTCATTGACAATATGACCAAGAAATTGAACTTCCTTTAGCCAAAATTCACATTTGGAGAATTTGGCATATAGTTGTTCTTTTCTCAAGAGCTCCAAAACCAATCTAAGGTGTTGTTCATGTTCGGCCTTAGTCTTGGAATAGATTAAGATGTCATCAATGAAAACGATCATGAATTTATCAAGGTACGGTTTGCACACACGATTCATGAGATCCATGAAAAGTGCGGGTGCATTGGTTAACCCGAAAGGCATAACCATAAACTCGTAATGACCATACCTTGTTCGAAAAGCAGTCTTAGGAATGTCATATTCTTGAACACGAAGCTGATGATAACCGGATCAAAGATCGATCTTCGAGAAGCAAGTAGAACCTTGAAGTTGATCAAATAGATCATCGATTCTAGGCAAAGGATAACGGTTCTTGATAGTAAGTTTGTTGAGTTCGCGGTAGTCAATACACATGCGAAATGATCCATCCTTCTTCTTAACAAATAAGACGGGTGCACCCCACGGTGAATGACTCGGACGGATAAATCCCTTGTCGGAGAGTTCTTGAAGTTGACTTGCAAGTTCTTGCATTTTGGAAGGTGCAAGACGATAAGGAGCTCTAGCAACGGGGTTAGCTCCCGGTATAAGATCAATACGGAACTCTACTTGACGAACGGGAGGAAGACCGGATAAATCCTTAGGAAAAACCTCGGGAAAATCTCGAATAATGGGAATGTCTTGGATAGTCTTCTCCTTGACATCCTTTTGAACAATGTTAGCTAACAAAGCAATGTACTTCTTTCGTAAGTACTTTTGGGCGGTAGTACACGACATCAACTTAAGTCCCTTGCAAGGCTTTTCACCAAAAACTCTTAAGGTTTCTCCCGATGGTAGCGGAATTTGGATACACTTTTCAAAGCAAATGACTTCGGCATGATGATTTGATAGCCAATCCATACCTATGATAATATCAAAGCTTCCTAGTGGCATTGGAACAAGGTTGATTGGGAATGTGTGATCATTAAGTTCTAAAGAGCAATCATAGATAATGGACTCAATTGTAAGGGAGTCACCATTTGCTACTTCAACGGTAAATGTTTTCTCTAATTGGGACCGAGTCTTTGCAAGTAAAGGTTCAAAATTTAGTGACACAAAAATTTTATCGGCTCCGGTATCGAATAAAATGGAGGCATATTGACTATTAACAAGAAACATACCATTGACCACGTCATTGTTGGCTTGAGCTTCGTTGGCGTTTATGTTGAACGTACGCCCATGAGCTCCACCTTGTCTAGCATTTGCAAGTCTTGGACATTGATCATGAAAATGGTTCGGGTCACCACACTCATAGCAAGCACGCCCATTAGCAATGGCGGGAGCACCTTGGTTAGCCACTTGAGGTACGGTTCGGTTTGGAGAGTTGACTGGGCCAGTAAGGGCTTTGGTCCTACAAACACTGACCATATGACCATATCTCCCACAATAAGTACAAAGGCGACATGGGATGTTTTGAGGATGATGAAAATTGCAGGTGGCACAAAGAGGGTAGATCCCAACATATGGCTTTTTAGCCGGCGCTTGAATCATAGGTGCAGCTTGGTTGACGGGAACGGCAGGAGTAACCACAGCAAAATTTCTAACCTTCCTCTTTCTATTATTGCGAGAGGGCTCGGTTGTGGCTTCTTTGTTGTGAGTAGGAGGGGTTATGGTTTCAGAAACTTTCTTAGAACCCTTTTTGGTAAGAGTTCCAGCTTTTACATGATTATCAGTTAAGGTAGCGGCTAGACGAATAGCATCCTCCAGAGTAGCAGGATTTCTACCTAAGACAGTATCTTGGATTTGTCTTGGTAGTCCACCAATATACTTCTCGATACATCGGGACAAAGGAGTGACCATGTGGGGCACTAGAAGACTCAACTTATGGAACCGAGTTGTATATGCTAAGCTTTCCCCGCTATCTTGGGCAAGATCCCAAAATTCAGCTTCTAGCTTTTTCACTTCGTTTCGAAGACAGAACTCCTCGGTCATAAGCCTTTTGACCTCATCCCAAGGTAAGGCCATAGCTACATCAACACCCCTATTTCTTTTCTCCCCATTCCACCATGTAAGTGCCCGTTTTTGTAGGACACTTGTAGCATGACGAACACGGAGGTTGTCGGGACAGTCACTATTGAGAAAGGTATTCTCAATGCTTTCAAACCATTGAAGGAGTCCAGTAGCTTCTTCGGTTCCATAAAACTTTAGGGGATTGCACGAGTTGAAGTGCTTGAAGGTGCATTGAGGTGGATTATTACCACCATTTCCACCATTTCCACCATTATTACCACTATTGCTTCCATTTCCACCATTGTTGCCATTGGTGGCACCATTGGCTTGGGTGAGTTGTGTCACCAATTGGGTGAGAATAGCAGCAATGTCGGTTTTGGCGTTGGTTGCGGGAGCACGACGAGGAGGCATTCTACAGATTGTCACAAGACAAGAAAAAAAATTGTGAGGACTTATGAGATTTGATAGGATTTAATAGAATGAGATACAAAATAAAATAGATATTCTTAGTTTGGATTGAACTCAAAAGTGACAAAATCACTTGAATACCATGGCACATTAAGGTTAATTAAACTTATAAAATTTTCAAGGAGACATGCTTTAGCCTATAAGTAAACACTCATCTCGGGAATTCCCAGGAAAGCATACGGGTCCCTCGGTTGATTGGGATTTATGCGAATTGCTTTCCTAGACAGAAAACCCAAAATACAGGTGTCACCCTTCCAGATTGCACGTGTCCTCAAATAATTTCACAAGTTTAAAAACCTTAACGAAGAAATAAAGAAAATATTTTTAAAGATTTTTACTTCAAGAGTTCTTCCACATGCTAAGAAAGGATAAAGATAGAAAAGAAAATAGAAATATTATGAGGTTTTAGAATATAGGAAAGGATATTATTTATTTAATTATTAAGAATATCCTAATAAGTCATGGATTTAAAACACGTAAGTTATCATAATGCAATAATAAGTAATCATACTAAACATGTAACATATAACATATAGCACATAGCATGTAACACATAGCACAAAAATCATGAAGCATAGTTAAGTGGGTGTCCTAAAGTTATAGTCTAGGTCAAGGTGTCTAATAACCTAATTCCCTATAACCAAGGCTCTGATACCAATCTGTCACACCCCGACCGACGGCGGAATCATCGGGGCGGGACATGTAAGACTGTTCATAGCTCATGGTTGACTAAATTGAAATATATTAAAGTTAAATTTCCATTACAAATAATCCGAGTACAAACCAAATTCAAACAAGAAACATAAAACAATTCATAAAGTTCTTGATTTAAATTGCTAAGTCCAAATCCTATGTTGAACACGTCTTGAATCAATCTCACATATTGGGGCCTGAAACATGAATAAAATAAAGTCAACTAAAAAGTTGGTGAGTATAACACAGTTGTATGTAGATAGCATATAGTTGAAAACAAATCCTTTACAAAACATGATAAAATAAGGCATTTATGGGGAGCAGCTATTGTGTAACCATGTACAACCAAACCTTGTAACTAGCATGCAAAAATTGTGTTGTCGGTTTCAATCACCGCGCACCATGGGTGGGTTTGTCAGACTCAATAGATCTATCATTGAAAACCGTCGACTTCTATAGTTAATGATTGCACATAAGAGCATACAAAGGTTAGCACACCTAGCACTCGGGCACAAAGCTCAAATTTTGCACACATGTATGTAAATAGGATTTTTGCACTTGTGTTGTTTGTGTAAATGTAAATGTGTAATGTGTAATGTGTATAGAGTTCATGTTCCACCCCAAAAGTGTAAAAGAGTAAAAAGGGGTTGTGAATACTCACTTGGTATGGAAGTGTAGCTAACAAGGATTATATATAGCAAATATGATCCTCGAAATGCACAATTTAACCTAAAGAGTAATGTGTATTGAATCAAATAGATGCATAAAGTTTAAGTCTAAGATGAAAGTTGAATTTGTGTATAAAACTATTGATTTGTATTTAAAAGTATTGAATAAAATATATAGAGTTTGAAGTAAAAATATTTTTGAAACAATTTGATTAGGTTTGAATTGGATAATTGAATAAATATATAATTATAGTTTATGAAATAATGTAAATATTAATTGTAATTAAGTATAAATAAATAAATGATTTTGATTTAAATGTAAATTAAATAAATAATCATTATCTTAATTATTTATAAATTTTGTAACTTAATTATTTAAAATATCATTTAAGTGTAAGATAATAAATATAAATTTAATTTTTTTTTTCATAAACTTTTAAATAAATTATATTTATGCCAAGATTAAACTTTTAATCCATTTTTAAATACAGAAAACATATTTTTATAAAATAGAAACATTTATTGATCGAAAAATATAAAATTATAATTTTGTTACAATTTCTGAGTCACACACGACCGTGCCTCGGAAGGGCACGATCGTGCTCAAGTCAGGGGCGCGACCGCGCTAGTCGGGGCACGATCAGGTTGATCAACAGAGGGCACAAACTAGACCAGTCAAACAGGCACGACCGCGCTCTATGAGGCACGGCCGCGCTAGATGATTAGCGCGACCGTGTCTCTTCCAAGTCAGACACGAATTGATAAATGCTTGTATTTTAGACGCTGGAATTGTTAGGGCTTTTGATTAATGGGTTGTTACGAGTCTTTTCATATAATTTAATTGTATGGAATTCGTGCTTAAGTATGGATTCGATTAAATTATTTTTATTAAAACATGGTTTCTGGTTTAGACAGATTTACGAATTGAAAACCCAATTTAATAAAGGGCTTTTGATTCAGATACTGGAATGAATAAATTAGAGGATTCAATTAACCTGAATAGAAGCGAATCGATAGAGAACGATAGAGAGGGAGTTCCGGTGACGGCGGGATTGAGCCCCGGCGTCTTCTGATGTGATCCCGACTGTTTCAACGGTTCCGTAGCTTCAGGAGAGATCGGATGGCGTGACGATGATGCTGGATTTGAGAGAACTTGGATTCGAACAATCGGACGATTAAAATTGCAGTTACGTTTCACCTGTTTCACAGGCGCGACCGTGCCTAGGCACCGGGCGCGATCGTTCCAAAGCAGGTCGCGCGACCGTGCCAATGCACTTGGCGCGACCGTGCTAGGACGAAGCACGACCGTGCTAGACTAGGGTTTCTTGACATTTTTCAACTTTAGTCCTTGGCTTTTCAGGTTCGATGAGTTTGAATAAAATCGTTTCTTGTGTAGTGTTTAAATGTATATAATCGAGTAAAACTTGTAAATTTGTATTGAATCATTGCATTTAGTTTACTGTAAGCAAAATACCAAGGCAGTGCACGAGTATTGAATTTGAAATTGCATTACATTGAATTGAAATATGAATACTAAATTCAGAGGTGTTACACTAAAAAATCAATAAAAAGGTGGGAGTTTTAGGTTCTTGGTGAGTTTTGATTGTTGGATTCTGGGGAGTGTAACCATTGACATGGCTTAGGCCTGATACTCAAAGTTGAATATGAAGGGTGATAATGAATTTTGTTTTGAAATAAATTTAAGGAGGAGATTGTCGAATAAAAATTCTGAATTCTAGATGTGAGATGTATTATTTGGAATGAATTTGATGGGACCTTGATCGTTAGGGTTTGTGCATGATGTAGTCTAATATGCTTAAAAATGTCAGTGGGTAAAAGATTTCATAAACATTGGTCTAGGTCAAAACTTCACGTGACACGAACAACGCTACTTCTGATAATATGATAGGACACTTATATATAGGAAGTACCATCGGCGTATCCACCATGTCCTTGTCATATCACATCAGTTTCGTTGTCACATATCATGATAAGTTTTAGGTCACAACACACGACACAATTTCACTATGTTTTCCATGCGCTGATTTTTATAATTCTGTGTGCACCCGTAATTACTCAAATCATCGCATGGTCCGTATAGGTCATTCCGTTGTGTGCGGGTCAAGGGGGCACAATTTCACTCCGTCCATTGTTTTCACATAAAAGTCGCTAACAAGCAACTATGTCCTTAAGCAGGTAAGTTCATAACTAGAGAGTAGTAAAGTAGAATAACTTAGAGTTTCTTAGTTTGCCCGTGTTTGAACAAGAATACGTCAAACCCCGATTCATTTCCATGTATTATGGTCTTCATCTTTGGTGAACAAAGTGCATGACCATGTCTTGTGTATAATGTAATCAATCAATTGTAATAATTGTAAGCAATTTCGTTTCATGTATAAAGTAAACACACAAGTCTCTTGTGTAGCATGAACCGCTAGCATTATGTATTTTGTAAATCAATGAGCTCTCACATGTAATGTAAACAACATAGTATCACATGTATTACAGGAAATGAATTTCATGTATGGAGTTGACAACTTAGCATCATGTATTTTGTAAATCAATATGAAGTGTACAGTTTAGTATGATGTACTCTGTAACTAAATGAGTTTCATGTTTAATGTGGTCAATCTAGAATTATGTATCAATCAAACAATTGTTATGTATCACGTATATCGCAAACAACTAAGTTTCGTGTATTATGTGCTCAATCCGGTAGCATGTGTATTTTAAATAAACATGTTTCGTGTGTTATGTGATCAATCCAGTAAATTATGATTTATAGGCAAACTAGTTTCTTGTACTATGTAATTTGTGTAGCATTGGATATATTGAGTTTCATGTACCATGTGGTTGCGTTGGGTATATTGTGAACGTGTATACGTAAGTTGTTAGACTTCGTGTGTGATGTATACTAACGGGTTTTGCATGTGATCTAGTGTTGCGGACAAGCGTGTTGTTTGGCGTTCCTGTATAATGTGGTAGTTAGGTTGTAGCGATAAAATCTCATTGAGGTTGATGGGGGGTTAACGTTCACGTTGTTCGATCGTCTCTTGAAGTGACAAGTGAAAGGTAACGAGGAGGTTCTGAAAATATTCGGGGAAATGTGTTTACAATTATTGATCTTTGTTTGAAAATAGAAAGTGGTAAATTATTCTTGATTGTGGATATATAAAGTAGTGAAACTATTGAATCACATAATTTAAATAAGTAGACAATTTATGGGAAAAATCTTTTAATTTAAATTTTCAACTACCAATAAGAGAATATTTTTAAGCGAAATTATTGGCTAAATAAGTAGTCGTATATTAATTTAGCCAGGGTTTAGAAATATTTACTTAAACAAGGAAAAACCATAATTATTCATCAATTCAAAGTAATATATATATATATATATTTTATAAAATCGGTTGTATTAACTTTCCTTATCAGGTGGAAAGTTTTATGGAAAATTTGTGTTTTTGATACTATCTAAAAGTTTGATAAACATTCCGTTTGAACAAGATAACGAGGTTTTGTTTAAATTGAACAATAGGATGATTTGTTTATGAAGGAGATTGTTGGTAGTGTACTAAATCGTATTGAATGAAGAAGGTGACACTTGAGAAATTTTGATGAAAATATGATGGGTGTAATTCACACTCAATGGGTCAAATCAATGAATAATAACTTCAGAGTTGAAATATATATAAAATTGATTAAATGTTAAAATGTTAAACATTACTCAAAACATAAGGAAATGGTTCTCAAACCGAAGATTTTAAAGACAATAAATAGAAATTTCTCCTATCGTCTCTGGTAGCTTTTCACTAGGAAGAAGATAATCACCAAGATGAGCACCGCTATGGTCACTCGAGTAGCTGATCTGGCTTCAGCTCTAGCTGTCTCCGTGCGATTCTCAAGCATCCCTTTTTCAAGGCTGGAAATTAACTCCTTTTGGTACCCTAATTGGTTCGCTAGGCTATCCATTCTCTGTCCTTGCAAGTCGTGCATTACTCCCTGCTCCATCCTTTGTCTCTCAAATTCTGAGGTCCTTACATATTGGTGAATGTCATTGGTTTTAAATCCAATAACGCCAGTGGATGTCGTGGTATGTCTTACCCAAGGGTTAGGATGGTACGGGTCGGGCACTAGATATGGGTCTCTTAGTGAGAGTGGTAGCTGATTGTGGGGATGAGGTTTCTGATACGGGTTTCTGGGCGCGGGTAATCTAGGTGTTCGAAGTCTCGGGCCGGTGTTCCTAATCCAGTCTGCCTTTACATCAAACCTCGCCCTAGCAGTTGGGGATGTTGGTGATCGATGTACGGGTGATCCGGTGTCTTCTTCCCAATCAGACTCTTCTTCGGGACGGCATACCGGGAAGGTAGGAGAGTAGGAGTCCATGCTTAGCAGGAAAACAATGGAAAGGTTGTAAGCGATAAATAAATACTGAGTGTCAAACATAGGAGTTCTCATAGGTTTAGAGTTTGACTAGTCATAACGCTGAGTCTTCACAATAGTATTTTAGGAGTACACTTAACCTATAAGTAGTGTATCCCTGAGGAGAATTCCCAAGAAAGAGTGGTGGGTCACTAGGACACACTTAAGTACCCTATCTTTCCTTAGCCAGAATTCCTCATGGGCCTACACACTCTTCCAGCCATCATGTATTAATAATACTTTTGTTGGGCTCATGGTCATGATGAGAATTGTTGTGAACTGGGCCTTGTGGCCCGAAAGTAAGGTTTATGCATTTCAGTGGGCTTTTGCTTCTTGAAGGATAGATGAGCTTCTTAGTTTATTATTGATGGACATTAGGCCCAATAGTTTAAAAATTTGTTGTTCACAAGAGGTGTGGTATTATGTATGTGAGTTTAGGGGTGCATGAATAACTAAGTGTGTATTTGTGTGTGTGGAAACTTATGATAGCACTTAAAATAAATTAAATAGGTAGCAATGAATAGGAGAAAAAAAATTGGCAGGTAATGTGACACATAGATTATTAAGTATTGTATCATATGATGTAATTATATAGTATAACATGTAAGAATATTCGCATAAAAAAAAGTAATCATATAGCATGTAGATAGTAATGAGTGTAAGCACAAAAGTTATCAAGTAGTGTGACACATAAGTCATTATTTATTGTATCACATAGTGTAAATACTTATGATAGCATGTAAAAATATTTACACAAGAACTAATAATGTAACATGTAGTAGCATGACATTGTATGGGTGTCCTAAAGTTATAGTCTAGGTCAAGGGTGTCTAATAACCTAGTTCCCTATAACCAAGGCTCTGATACCAATCTGTCACACCCCGACCGATGGAGGAATCATCGGGGCGGGACATGTAGACTGTTCATAAGCACAAGGTTGACTCAATTGAAATATATTAATTGTCAAATTCCATTACAAGCATTCAGACAAAACCAATTCCAAGAAAAGAAACATAATTGAAATACATAAGTTCTTTATTTATTTTAACTAAGTCCAAGCCTATATGTAGCACATCTTGATCAATCTCACATATTAGGACCTGAAACATGAATAAAATAAAGTCAACTAAAAAGTTGGTGAGTATAACACAGATTTGTATATAGATAGCATATAGTTTGAAAAAATAAATCCATACATAACATGATAAATAAGGCATTTATGTGGAGCAGCTATTGTGTAACCAAGTACAATCAAACCTTTGTAACTAGCATGCAAAATTGTGTTGTCGGTATCAATCACCCCAATCTGGGTGGGTTTGTCAGACTCAATAGATCTATCATTGAAAACCGTCGGCTTGAATAGTTAATGATTACACATAAGTGTTCACAAAAGTTAGCACACATAGCACTCGGGCATAAAGCTCAAATTGCACACATGAATGTAAATAGGATTTATACTTGTGTTGTTTGTCTAAATGTAAACATGTAATTTGAATAGTGTTCATGTTTCACCCCAAAAATGTAAAACAGTAAAAGGGGCTATGTATACTCACTTGATTTGAAGGCGTAGCTAACAAAGATACTAGATAGAATAAGGATCCTTGAAATGCACCAGTTAACCTAGTGTGTAATGCGTATTGTATCAATAGTGTTCACAAAAGTTTAAGTTTAAAGTTGAATTTGAATTTGTGTATAAGGCCATTGATTTGTACTTAAAAGTATTGAATAAAATATAAGGTTTTGAAATAAACATTTTTGAAACATTTTGTTTAAGGTTTGAGTTTGAATAATTAATTAAGTAAATTAAATAATTCTCGTTTGTGAAAATATTGTAAGTGTTAAATGTAATTAAGTGTAAATAAATAAATGTCTTTGTTTAAATATAAAGTAAATAAATAATCATTATTTTATTTATTTATTTATAAAATGTAACTTAACCATTTAAATACTTTTTAAATGAAAGGTTTAGCAATAAATGTAAATTTAATTTTTATAAACTTTAAATAAAAAAAGTTTTCTATTTATTCCAAGATTAAATATTTGATCTTTCTAAATAGAATTAAATGCATTTTTATAAAAATCAACTATTTTTATTTTGTAATTTAATCAGAAATATTTATTGTTTGAAAAATATATAAAATTATAATTCTGCCAAAAATTTAACTCACACACGACCGTGCCTGGGAAGGGCACGATCGTGCTCGAACCACGGGCGCGACCATGATAGTCAGGGCGCGACCGTGTTGATCAAACATAGGGCTTGACTAACTAAATCATTAGGCACGACCGTGCCTTGGCCAGGCACGATCATGTCTATGATTCTAAGACACGACTGAGATTAGCCAAAGGGCATGATTGGGTCTGGACAGGAGGACACGACCGCGCTGGTAGTCGACACGACCGCGTCTTATGAGGCACGACCGCGCTAGATGATTAGCGCAACCGTGTCTCTTCCAAAACAGACACGAATTGACTGATTCTTACATTGTTAGTGTTTGAAATCATAGGGCTTTTATTCATAGTGATGTTACGAGTATGTTGGGATGTTTTAATTGTATTAACAACATGTTCTGGGTCGAAATCGATTAAACCATTTTTAATAAAATATGGATTCGGGTTCAGGATGATTTCTATATTGTAAGCCCAAATTGATATAGGGCTTTTGATATAGCGACTAAATAGATTGAGGACAAGATTTCAATTACCCGGAAGGACGATGGATCGATGGTGTACGGGTAGATTGAGTTCCGGCGATGATGAGTTTGGCTTCCGGCGCCTTCTTCTGCAATTCCGACTGACTCAGTGTTTTCGGGAGTTTTAGAGAGGATCGAGTGGTGTGGTTTGTTTGTTTGCTTGAGAGAGTTTGGGTCGTAATGGATGAATTCATGGTTGCAATGAGGATAATCGACGGTTATGAGGGGGGTCGACGAAATTGGGTTAATACGTCGTAAAGATAATGATTAAAACCTTAATTGGGTTTGTTAAAGTGTGAAACGGTTATGAATTCTAAAGGTCCTGTGATTAAGAGCTGCATTTACGTTTCAACCGATGAGAGGCGCAACCGTGCCTATAAGAGGCGTGACCGTGCCAGACGAGGCGCGACCGTGCCAAAACGTGGCGCGACCGTGCCTACTAGGGTTTCTGTTTATTTACAAATTCAGCCCTTGCAACTTCAGCTTTGACAGATTTAGGTTGGTTAGGATCTAGCAGAACACCTAACGGTATTACTAACTGGATTAACTCTAAGAGGTGTTACCACATGATTATGAGTTCTAAATCTTTGAATTGAATACGATCGGCTAACGATTAATGAGGTGTAGGTTTGAACAAGTATATGATTCAATGTCGTGTTGTTATTTTATTAGTTAAAATAAATTAAAATAGGGTCGGAAAATCAGGAATGTTACAGTCACATCCATTCTACCTTCCTACTTAAATTTTGTAAGTGTTCATCCATATTTTCTCATTATTTTTGGCCAAATGAAGAAACCCACCCATCCAAACGGACTTCATTGTTACAAGTGTTATAATGCAAGTTTTTATCAAAGGTTTTCATAATAAAAGAGTTGTTGACACATATATGCACATTTTAGGATTTGAAATACTTGTTTATGTTATTATTTGCTCGTTTCTATTTATAGAAACTTTGTTGGATGAGATTTTGCATAAATGGTGTATGATACGTTTAAGAGTTTAAATGATGCTTACATTAGTATCATGAATAGGAAATATGATTTTTTTGGTTGAAATGTTGTTTTACACTAGGTTATGGTCGACTTACTATATAAGGAAACTTTATTTTGCATATTTTGTGTTATATAGTTCTAATGGATAAAAACTTGATAATATGGTTCTATAACATGTATTAAAGTAGTAGAAAGAGTTATTTGAAGTTACACATGTGCAAAAGGGTCGTTTGGACCACTTTCCTAAAAAGGAAACTTTAATTGTTCATATTTTGTATGTGTAGGTTATAAATGTTTAAAATGAGTTAAATGGCTTTATTACTATATGAATAGATGACTTATGCAAGAATATGTAATTTGGAATGGTATTATGACATGTTTTGGAGGAAATTGCTAAATAAGGAAACTTTGTTATTTTGTGAACTTCACCTTTGCTTAGAAAAGCAAGTTTATGTGCAGAATCATGTTTATGGTATGTTGTTAGTATAAATTCATGTATAACTTGTTTAGTTGAGCCTTGACACTTAAAGTGCACTAAAACCCTAATTCCTTAAAAAGGGACACCTTGCTATGTTAATAACTATAGAATAGAAATGACATGTTATGTTATTTGTTCAAATGAATTGAAACAATGTTAATAGGGTATTAATATAATGACATAACTTATGTGTATAAATGGTTAACATGTATGAATTATACCATGAACATGCACGAATGCCATGTCACTTGTCACATGTTAATTACTTACGCAACTAATTGAAACATGTATGTTATGTCACAAAGTATGATTCAAATGTTACTTAAGTGTTACTTATATGTTACTTAAGTATTACTTATATGTTACTTAAGTATTACTTGTATGTTACTTATGTGTTACATATGTACTACTTATATGTTACTTTTATGCTATTTGTACATGACTTCAACATTAGTCAACATTGGTCAACATTAGTCAACATTGGTCAAAAATAGTCAACAATGTTCAAAATTAGTCAACATTAGTCAATATTGGTCAACATTAGTGAAAGTTGGTCAAAGATTGGTCAAAGTTGGTCAAACCTTGGTCAAATCTCGGTCAACTTTGGTCAAACCTTTTCAAAACATCAATTTAACCTTTCAACGTTGAGTCGTTTGGATGAATGTGGTTACATAAACCATGTTTACTTTCATAGACCTTACAGCCTTACTATTCCTAGGGCTCGGTTAGGTCAGTTATCCAGAGTAGCTAGATTTCTCTTGTTGCTTTCATTCTTCATTCACCGCATTACCATGTGAGTTTTAACGCCCCCATTTTACTTACTTTTCCATTTGGGGGAGATACATGCTAAACCATTTTCTTTCTTATTCGTATGCTAATTACTTTGATTTCGCTTTAACATATATAAGTGGGTGCATTTCCCGCACATAAATTCCTCTCATAATCGAACCTTTAGTTATTACACAAAGCGAGGTGATGCATGAATAGTAATATTGGGTTTAACAACCCCCACCCGGGTTAGTTGCGCTAACTCTGACAGGGAGTCAAACGGGTGCATAATTGACCTAATCCATTGCGTGCTAGGCACGTAAGAGGCAAAATGCTAGTTTCTGCATTCCTTCATTGAGCTTCGGTTTCAGTGTTGCTTATATAGTTATTGTTTATTGTCTCATCAACAATCGAATCACAAGTATACATACAAACTATTACACTGTTTTCATTTCTGTTTATGTTACTTAAACGTGTGAACTCACCAATCCTGTGTTGAAACTTTTAAGCATGTTTATCTCAGGTCGCTAAGCATTTATTCATGGACTAGGGGCACTTCAAGAGTCTCACAACATATTTTTCATTAAAAGCTAGGTTTATGGGAACCTAATTTGTTATGCTTCTGTATTTTGCTACATTACTTTTGCTTCCGCACTTTACATTCCGCATTTTCAAACTCTGTATTACTTAATTATTTCGTATGATGTTCAAACGGAATGTCTTTTCAAAAACCATTTAGATGTCTTTCGAAATGACCGAGACTGATGACCCTTGACAGTCACAACCTGCGGGTAACCCGCTGCGGAATTTCAGGGGGTGACATTCAACACGCGTTTTCTTTAGTCAATCTCCGACTTCTACGGGTGGACTAAGTCCTTTGTTGAATGCCTACAAAAACAAGTCAAAGACAAAGAGAAAATAGTTGATTAGTACCGTAAACTTTCAGGATACTAAACTTACTTGAGATCCAGGATCCTGAGTTGTAAAATTGACCCATAACAATTGTCCCCAAATTTTGACAGCTGGAGATGCTTCATCGATAACTGTACAAAAATTTGAAACACGACTTGAACGTGAAGAGACGTGAGCTGTTGTGGCGCGAGGATTTAGGCCATTAAACGACGCCGTTTCTTTAGGTTATAATTACCTTTCTTTCTTTTCTCTCTTCATTGTTATCCTCCATTCTCACTTCATCCCTGTAAAGAGCTTCTCTAAGGTAAGGTTTTCAAAATTTTTTACCTCTTTTTCTTTACATTCCGTGATTATGGGCAAGAAAACTACTCGATCTCATAGTTCGGCTATTGGTAGTCCCGTAAAAGATTTTATAAATCAAGCGCTCCTTGAGCATCCTGAACAAGAATCTTGTACCTTTACCGACTCAGATAACTTCTAAAAGCAAACTCTAGATTAAATTCTATGTATCGGTGTACGTGGCTAGTACGTAGGAGGGTGTTCCTGAGTACTTAGCC
Source organism: Smallanthus sonchifolius (assembly GCA_023525975.1). Lineage (NCBI taxonomy): Eukaryota > Viridiplantae > Streptophyta > Magnoliopsida > Asterales > Asteraceae > Smallanthus > Smallanthus sonchifolius. Next base: position 69,498,014 of record CM042025.1, read on the forward strand.
CACACACCAGTTTGGTCCTGCGTACTTAGTAAGTACGCAAGGCTTTTGCCTTGCGTACTTGTCAAGTACGCAGGTAGTGTTCCTGCCCCTATAAATAGAAGACTTGTCTTCATTTGTAGGTGGAACTCTGGAACAAGGTTGAGAGGTGTCTGGGTCGGGAAGAGCTCTCCCGACCCCTGGAACGTGAGCTTAGATGAGGGATGTGTGCTCCTTCGGTATGTAGTCTGTAATACGGGATGACTTCTTTGTTATGGATTACGTTTCGTTTCATTTTCTTTTGTTTTTGTTCGTGTTTTATTTGTCTCGTTTCTTTGTTCCCACGCAAATCATAGAACAGGTCCGTGTTATTTCCGATGCGCGACGAGGCTCCCAAGACCTACAATGGCATTGCTAAGTGTGGTGGTACAAGGTGCTGCGTGGTGGCGGACGGTTAGAACCATTTACGGGTAGGGTTCCCACGTATAGCGTTTGCATGGTAACATGCGTGTGTGTGCGAGGACCCGGCCTAGACATACGTGTCTCGTGTGTAGGAATTGCATGGCGTTTCACGGGTGACCAGGGTTTGCATGACACCGACATGCAAGCTTGAATTCGGGTTCGCGAGTCCGATCTGATTCGGGGACTATATAACCCGTAAACCCATGGGACTAGGGTTTAGTATGAGCGATAGGGCGAGCATACGAGACGAGCGTCGGGACCATTTATATTTAAACGTAATCGACACAGGTGTAGGATGTGCTCTGACCATGTAATCATATGTTGACAGGTTCGAGTTTTGTGCAAAGAGGTCGTTGAAGTGAAGAAGTTAGACCATCGTAACTGTGAGTTTCTAATCCCCTCTTTTAAATGTTTTAAACGTTTTGGGGCTATCGTACATACTGTTGAGACATATTTTATTACATTAAATGTATATCGAGCTTTGGGATCTAAACCGATGAGTTTATGAAGTTAAATAGTTAAATGTGGGGCTAAGGGACTGTGTGTGTCCGTAGGACGTGCGGGTTACATGTGGGGATATGGTCACAGGTCGTATAGTGACCTAATAGGGGTGAGTCGGGATTGTAGTTACGGGTCATACGGGTATGACTAGGAGGTGTCACATGGTGTGCATATACGTGGTATGTGCTTAAATAAGGAAATATAGTAATTATATGTTTGGTGTTATATTAGCAGTGTATTGTATTATGAGTTAGTTGGGGTGAATCGGGGTATGAGCTAAACGCTTATGGATATGTGTAGGGTACCTTGTCCTAGTGCTATATGTGAAGTGAAGGTGCAGTTAATTGTAGGTCCCCGGGAGCCTCGTCGCGCAGCGGATATACACGGACCTGCTCTATGATTTGTGTGGGAACCAAGAAACGAGACAGAGAAACACGAACAAAGACAAAAGATAATGAAAGGACACGTAATCCATAACATAGAAGTCATCCCGTATTACAGACTACATACCAAAGGAGCACACATCTCTCATCTAAGCTCACGGTCCAGGGGTCGGGAGAGCTCGTCCCGACCCGGACACCTCTCGACCTAGTTCCAGAGTTCCACATACAAATGAAGACAAGTCTTCTATTTAAAGGGGAAGGAACATTACTTGCGTACTTGTCTAAGTACGCAGGGTTTGGTCATGCGTACTTGACAAGTACGCAAGGCAAAAGCCTTGCGTACTTACTAAGTACGCAGGACCAAACTGGTGAACAAGCTAAGTACGCAGGAACACCCTCATGCGTACTAGCCTAGTACACCGATAAATAGAATTTAATCTATAGTTATAAAAACATGCTTCTACATTAATGAGTCATGTATATAGAGTATAATGTTATGTGATTATACATGTGTTGTGTGCATTGTGTCGTTGTCCTCGTGACACGGCGGGTATTGTGTTTGTGTTGTTGTCTTTATGACACGGCAAACGGCATTATGGAGGACGAAGTGCTTCGGGAGGTCGCCAAAGGTGACGATGTCCAACAGGACAGTGATGAGCTTGGGGTGTGTCGAACGCCCTGACGAGGGTAACCCTGATGAGGGTGCAGTAATGAGGTATGTGTTTATGTGCTTATATATTGGTGTTAAATTGTATACAAGCGTTAAGTTATATTTATTGTGCATGAGATGGTATTAATGTGGTGAGTAGAGTTAGATTGACCGTTGTGTCATGATTGTGATGTGGTGCTTACAACTATTATGTCACCTGATTTGTAAGAGCCTTGGTCAAGGCAGAGTAAGTTGAGGTCTAGGGGATTGTTGTGTTAACCAAGTGTCAATTTAATACATGTACTTGAACATGAGTTATTAGTGTAGGTAGGTTCGACCTATATCGATGAGACTGCAGGATTATTATTATTATGGGATGAGTCTTGGGTAATGAGCTATTAAGGGATATCGGGTGATAATAGGGGTTATCTATTGGTCAATGAATTGTGGACCTATTTTATAAGGATTGTGGGTCCTAAGTAAAGTTTAAGTAACTTTTGAGATGAGTTGGCTTTTGATTAAACTAAACTATTAGAACTCACTCAGCGTAACTGACTTTGTGTGTACGCTATATTGTTTTGCAGGTAAGCGTTGCGTTGACGTATCTTGGCTTGGGAGCGGTGCTACTCGGATTGGTATGCAAGCATTTGTGAGGTAACTTAATGACATTAAATAGCAATTAATTTTTTTAGAAAGACTTTCGCTGTAGTTTAGTATATATAAAATGAGTATTTTCAAGGGAATAACCCGTTATGAGAACCAACTGTAGGGTGCCCGGTTTTAGGGCTTTACAAGTTGGTATCAAAGCCGTGGTTTAAGAGAAAACTGGTGTTTTTAAATAAATAAAATGCCTTAACTTAAACTGAAAATGGGACGAGGGTGAAATGAATGCCACCACGAGTAACCGCGAGCCAAGAGATACGTCATTCGAGTTGAGCAGTAATTATTATTTACCATTTGTGTAATGTTACACTAGGTAAAGCAATGGGTGTGAGTAAATGACTTATGGTTCCGTGTGAGATCATGCTGTGTGATATGTGTTATAATAACATGTAGAACTACGTGAAGTTGTGTGGTATGATTAAATGAGACTATGATGTTAGTTTAATAATGTGGAATAACATTAATTGTAACTATGTGAGATAGTTTGGTGTGTCGATATAATTTAGTAATTTTGTGTGTAACTTTGGATGGTGTGAGATTAGGATAAGAGTATGACTTGCTAGACTATTGTGTGGTGCTATGTGAGTTGTGAGGGATGCATGTGCATCCGGGGTGTGTGAAAGATAGAAAGCTCGTGTGAATATGATGGGGAAGGTTTAGAATTGGAGCAGTAATGTGGACCACCAAATTGCATTTTATCACTATAATTTGGCAATCTATGATTACTCTTATATTCTGAATTTGATGCCCATAGTAATCACTCCAACGTTCTATCTTCTGCAGGTACTGATGGCCATGACGATTCAGTCTAGATGGGTCAGGAGAGAAGCTCTTATCGGGAGGTTGACCGAGCGACGGGCTAGATGTTCGGCCGCCGTTCGCACGGTTATCTTTAGAGGGAGACGAGTCTTATTACCTGTTCCATTGACGGTGGTTCCACCGGCGGCTGAGTACGAGCAGGAGCTACTAGCACATGAGGTGATCTTGGCGCTTCCGGCGCCAAATGCCCCCAATACTACCAGGGCAACTATGAGGGGCGGGCTCAGTAGTTCCTTTTACAGGAGAGGAAGAAATGCATTGCAGTCAGGTGTCAGCCCTCGAGACACAATGCATGATCAGGAAATGGATGGTTAGAGGAATCCGATGACGAGGTGCAAGTGGGGGATAACTTCGACTTGTTTCATGATTAGAGCAGTAGTGGGTACCACAAGAGGATTAGAGCATTTTGAGTAGTGGCCGTCGGGCACTTTTGGGACGAAATACTTGTTCTTGGTTTTTCAATTGCTTGATTTTAACCTTGACAGTGAATCTTACCACGGGATGGTTTAAAAAGTAGTTAATGATAGTTGCATGTGTGATAGCTTGCTAGTGGTGGGGCAGTGTTAATTATGTGTGATTATGTGATTACCTTTTGAACAACATGATTTCTTGCTAAATGTAATCTTAGATGTGATGCTAGAGCGTAGTTGATTAGACTACATGAGTAGATCTGTGTAGACCTAAGTTTTAATTAGTTGTAAATGTCTACAGCCTTAAGATAGTGTCACCTATGTGTTATGCTTAGGTGATGTGTGATGTGTAAGGAGGTGTTTAGCCTTATTATTATATTGAATGTCTTTATATCTTAAGGCATAGATCTTCGCTAGGTAAATGTTTTGGTGCTTAAGGACATGAAAGTGTTTTATGAATAAACTTGTATGTCGTTAATTGAGTCGCTTACGAGTATGAGTTATTTGTGTCACGTACTTAATAGTCGTGGTGGGAGATCAAGCGTAAGATTGATATTGTGTCTGGCACTAGTCAGGCGGGAGATCAAGCGTAGTGTTGATATTGTGTCTAGCATTAGTCAGGCGGGAGATCAAGTGTAAGCTTGATATGGTGTTGACTTTTGTCAACAGGTTATTGTGTCTGACGACAGTCAGGCGGGAGATCGTGTTTGCTGGTTCCTTTGGGCCAAACAACACAATATACTTGTGTGTCTATAAATGACTAGGTCATATTGTATGTGTGTAGATTTATCCAGATCTAGCTATTTGTGTATGTGCACTTTGTGCGAGTTAGAAGGTTGAGTTACTAGTACATGTGTAGATCAATGTGTGTTCTATAGTTATGTGTGTCGGTGTGTGTCCTTGTAGTACACGCTTAGTCTGTAGGTCCACTCATCTCTCCTATGGATCAAACTCGAGACATGACGTAACAAGAACACGGAGTGCGGAATCCAACCGTGTCGATGACATTGTATATGAGACAACTCTAACAAAGACAATCACACACAATGTAAATAATCACTCTTTCAATAGCACCAGAACATAGAGTTTACAAAATGTCAGTTTTCCAAAAGCTCTCTAAAACTGAACAAGTAAACACATATTTATAGACAGGTGTTCTGCCACAGGCAAACTTAACAAGTTCGCCTAAACTAGGCCTCGGCGAACTTATTAAGTTCGCCTATTGCAGAACTTAACTAAAACATTAAAAAATCAAAAACATATAAGATCTAAACTATTGCAAGGCATATTGTCACACTTCTATGTCCTAACAGACTCCCCCTTGACAATAGCTTGATCTTTTGTCTTCATGCTGAGCTCTTCCACTTCTCCGGTAATTTACTACATGCATATACTCCATGTTTCACACAGATCTCCAACACACGTTTATATTGTAATCCCTGTTCACGCCATTAACTTGTAAACATAATCTCATTTCTTTTCAGCATCAGTTGCTCTTTCTTTGACAAGTTTATGAGGTTCATAGCATCATAGAAACAAGCTATGACCTTATTATCTTGATCTTCAATCCTTGCTTCTTCAGTGTTCACATCGACATACCACCATTTCATATTACCCAGACAATCTTTGGTATTTTCTTCAAAGGTATCTTCTTCACTACCTTGACTGGTTTGAACTTGTAATTCCAAATCACCTTACCAGTTTTAGAGTCAACACTCTTATTCTCTTTCCCTTTTTTGGTTTAAGCTTTTCATACTTTCCAGAACCACCTTATCAATTTTGCAATTGCATCAGCAATACCATGCTTAGATCTATTAATTAAACACTTTGTTGCCAGACCATTCATTTCACACCTTGGTGTAAGTCCTCATGGCGCTTCTACGGATCGATCTCGTGATAAGACGTGACGTTAACTCGGAGTGCGGAATCCAACGAATCAACGTTTATACGCACAAAAGATAATGTAGACAATCACGTAAATAACCTTCACCATTGTATTCCAAATCACACTAGAGTTTACAGACTCAATCAGACTAATTCAATAATTCTCTGTTTTCTGTGTTGTCTAATTCGACTGACTCTGTAAACATTTATATAGACATCTGACCTGCTATAAGTGAACTTATTAAGTTCGCCTCTAACAGACTAAGCGAACTTAACAAGTTCGCCTCAGATAGACTTAAGCGAACTTATTAAGTTCGCCTCTGTTAGACCAGGCGAACTTAACAAGTTCGCCTCTAGGTAAACTTGAATAAACACTTAGTGACTTTTACATAACAAAAACATAAAGACATAAGATCTAAGTATTACAAGCTTTTGTCATTACAAACTATGTCCTAACAGACTCCCCCTTGACAAAAGCTTGATCTTCAGTCTTCGGTCTTCATGATGAGCTTTTCCAGTTATCCGATAGTCTGATGCCAGCATGCACTCCATATCTTCTGCATATCTCCAAAACTCTTTTGTACTGTAATCCTTGTTCTTTCCATTCATCAGCGAACATTATTTCATTCTTTCGCAACGTCCTCTGATATTTCTTTGAGAAATTTATAAGATTCATTGCATCATAGAAACATACAATGACCTTATTATTTTTATCTTCAATCCTTGCTTCACCAGTATTAACATCAACATACCACCATTTCATATTCCCAAGGAAGTCTTGAGGAATCTTCTTCAACGGTATCTTGTGTATAGCACGAACTGGTTTACACTTGTACTTCCAGGTCACCTTCCCAGTCTTTTGATCTGTGTTCTTCACTCTCTTTCCTTTTTGTGGTTTCAGTTGTTCATATTTTCCTGAACTACCTTCTCTCTTGATCAAGTTTGCTATAACATCAGCCAAACCATTCTTTGATCTATTAATAAGAGGCTTTGAAGCTAGACCATTCATTTCACACCTTGGCAAGGTATTGAAATACTTGATCCTCGGCTTTAAGTACTGAACACCGTCAGATCTTTTAATTGCAAATAATTTTGTATCACCATCATAGAACCAACTTACGATCCTTGTCACGCCCCGACCGATGGCGGAATCATCGGGGCGGGACATGTAAGACTGTTCATAGCACATGGTTGACTAAATTGAAATATATTAAAGTTAAATTTCCATTACAAATAATCCAAGTATAAAACCAAATTCAAACAAGAAACATAAAACAACTCATAAAGTTCTTGATTTAAATTGCTACGTCCAAATCCTATGTTGAACACGTCTTGAATCAATCTCACGTATTGGGGCCTGAAACATGAATAAAATAAAGTCAACTAAAAAGTTGGTGTGTATAACACAGTTGTATGTAGATAGCATATAGTTGAAAACAAATACATTACAAAACATGATAAAATAAGGCATTTATGGGGAGCATCTATTGTGTAACCATGTACAACCAAACCTTGTAACTAGCATGCAAAACAAATTGTGTTGTCGGTTTCAATCACCGCGCACCATGGGTGGGTTTGTCAGACTCAATAGATCTATCATTGAAAACCGTCGGCTTGTATAGTTAATGATTGCACATAATAGCATACAAAGGTTAGCACAACTAGCACTCGGGCACAAAGCTCAAATTTTGCACACATGTATGTAAATAGGATTTTTGCACTTGTGTTGTTTGCGTAAATGTAAATGTGTAATGTGTAATGTGTATAGAGTTCATGTTCCACCCCAAAAGTGTAAAAGAGTAAAAAGGGGTTGTGAATACTCACTTGGTATGGAAGTGTAGCTAACAAAGATTATAGATAGCAAATATGATCCTCGAAATGCACAATTTAACCTAAAGAGTAATGTGTATTGAATCAAATAGATGCATAAAGTTTAAGTCTAAAATGAAAGTTGAATTTGTGTATAAAACTATTGATTTGTATTTAAAGGTATTGAATAGAATATATAGAGTTTGAAGTAAAAATATTTTTGAAACAATTTGATTAGGTTTGAATTGGATAATTGAATAAATATATAATTATAGTTTATGAAATAATGTAAATATTAATTGTAATTAAGTATAAATAAATAAATGATTTGGATTTAAAATGTAAATTAAATAAATAATCATTATCTTATTTATTTATAAATTTTGTAACTTAATTATTTAAAATATCATTTAAGTGTAAGATAATAAATATAAATTTAATTTTTCATACACTTTTAAATAAATTATATTTATGCCAAGATTAAACTTTTAATCCATTTTTAAATACAGAAAACATATTTTTATAAAATTGAAACATTTATTGATCGAAAAATATAAAATTATAATTCTGTTACAATTTCTGAGTCACACACGACCGTGCCTCGGAAGGGCACGATCGTGCTCAAGCCAGGGGCGCGACCGCGCTAGTCGGGGCACGACCGGGTTGATCAACAGACGGCACAAACTAGACCAGTCAAACAGGCACGACCGTGCCTTGGCCCGGCACGGTCGTGTCTATGATCTTTAGACACAACAGAGACTAGCCCAGAGGGCATGACAAGGTCTGGACAGGAGGACACGACCGCGCTTCTATTCGGCACGGCCGCGCTACATGAGGCACGGCCGCGCTAGATGATTAGCGCGACCGTGTCTAATCCAAATCAGACACGAATTGAACAAATCTTGTATTTATAGCGTTGGAATTGATAGGGCTTTTGATTACGGAGTTGTTACGAGTCTATTCATATAAATTAATTGTATGGAAAACGTGTTTAAGAATGGATTCGATTAAATCCTTTTTATTAAAAATAGGGATTTCGGTTCCGGATAATTTCTGTAATGGAAGCCCAGATTAACAGGGGGATTTTGATATTGATACTGAAATGAATGAGATGGAGAGTATACTTACCCGGAAGCGTATTGAATTGATTGAAAACGATAGAAGGAATTCCGGTGACGGAGAGATTAAGCTCCGGTGATCCTTGATGCACTCCGGCCAAAATAGACAGTCCAGAACTTTTCAGGAGGGACGAGTGACACGAATTTCTTGCTTGATTGGGATAATACGGATTGCAGGGGAGAATCCTTGATTTTTCTTGGAATGCTTTGAGAGAGAATTTTCGAAATTGGTAATATGAAACTGAGACGTTTGAGGAATTCGAAAATTGTGATACATTCGTTAAGGGGAAAAGAAACGGATGACTGTTACGGCTTTCCAACGCTCGAGCGATTAACTTACATTTACGTTTCAACTGTTATACAGGCGCGATCGTACCTAAGAGAGGCGCGACCGTGCTTAGGCACCGGGCGCGATCGTTCCAGGACCAGTCGCGCGATCGTGCCGAGGCACTTGGCGCGACCGTGCCAGGGCGAAGCACGACCGTGCTAATTAGGGTTTCTTGATAAATTTTCAACTTTAGTCCTTGACTTTTCAGGTTTGATTAGTTTGAAATAAATAGTTACTTGTATAGTGTTTATGTGTATATAATCGAGCAAAACTTGTAAATTTGTATCGAATCATTGCATTTAGTTTATGGTAAGCAAAATGATAGGATAGTGCACGAGTATTGAATTTGAAATTGCATTACATTGAATTGAAATATGAATACTGAAAATCAGGAATGTTACAGTCTCCTCATGTTGAGAGAATTTCGTCCCGAAATTTAGTTTGAGGAAGCGACGGTATCGGTAAAAAGATGAGGGTACTTGAGCTTCATTTGGTCTTCTCGTTCCCAAGTGAACTCAGGACCATGCTTAGATTCCCAACGAACTTTGACAATAGGAATGCGACTTCGCTTGAGTTGTTTGACCTCGCGATCCATAATTTCCACCGGCTTCTCAACGAAGTGCATCGTTTCATCAATGCGCACGTCGTCAAGCGGTATATGGAGATTTTCATCAGCGAGACACTTCTTCAGATTAGATATATGAAATGTAGGATGCACATTGCCAAGAGATGGAGGTAACTCGAGCTTGTAAGCCACTTTCCCAATCCTTTCAAGGATTTTGAATGGACCAACATAACGAGGTGCTAACTTGCCTTTCTTTCCAAAGCGGACCACACCCTTCCACAGGGACTCCTTTAGAAGAACAAGGTCACCGAGTTGGAATTCCAAGGGTTTTTGACGTTTGTCGGCATAACTCTTTTGCCGACTTCTCGCTACTCGAATATTGTCACGGATTTGAAAAATCTTGTCGGATGTTTCTTGAATTAACTCGGGACCGGTGATTTGTGCCTCACCAATCTCATTCCAACAGATAGAAGAACGACACTTGCGACCATAGAGAGCTTCAAATGGAGCCATGTTAATACTTGTGTGGTAGCTATTATTGTAAGAAAACTCAATGAGGGATAGATGTGAATCCCAATTGCCACCAAAATCGATTACACAAGCTCTAAGCATGTCTTCAAGAGTTTGGATTGTTCGCTCGGTTTGACCATCAGTTTGCGGATGGTAAGCCGTGCTCAAATCCAATCGAGTACCAAGTGCAGTTTGGAGAGATTGCCAAAATCGAGAAGTGAACCGGGCATCTCGATCAGATATTATGTTCAAGGGAACACCATGGCGACTCACGATTTCGTCGATGTATATTCGGGCTAGTTTCTCAACCCGATAGTCTTCACGGATATGCAAGAAATGAGCAGATTTGGTGAGTCGATCAACGATCACCCAAATACTATCATAACCACTCGAGGTGCGAGGGAGTTTGGTAATAAAATCCATGGCTAAGTTCTCCCATTTCCACACGGGGATTTCCGATTGTTCAAGCAAACCAGAAGGACGTTGATGTTCGGCTTTGACTTTGGAGCAGGTTAAACATTTGGCAACATAGAGAGCAATGTCCTTTTTCATACCGGGCCACCAATATTGTTGGCGAAGATCTTGGTACATTTTATCCGCACCAGGGTGAATAGAATAATGAGTCTTGTGAGTCTCGTTCATGAGAAATGTACGGAGATCATCGCGATCGGGAACCCAAATACGGTTCAAGTAATATAGTAGGCCATTGGGTTTTGATTCAAGAAGAAGTTCAACACTACACGACATTTCTTCATACATGTTACCCACGGTTACCGAGACGTGTTGAGCTTCTAAGATACGGGTTTGAATATCGGTTTGAATACGGGCACAATGAAGTATAACATGGTCCTTTCAACTCAAAGCATCGGCTACAACATTCACTTTGCCGGGATGGTAACGAATCTCGCAGTCGTAGTCATTAAGGAGTTCGACCCAACATCGTTGCCTCATATTAAGTTCTTTTTGGTTGAAAATATGTTGAAGACTTTTGTGGTCGGTGAACACCACACATTTCGTGTCATATAGGTAATGTCTCCAAATCTTTAACGCGAATACGACCGCACACAACTCGAGATCGTGCGTCGTATAATTCTTCTCATGAATTTTGAGTTGTCTAGATGCATAAGCGATTACTTTGCCTCGTTGCATGAGAACACAACCAAGACCTTGGTTAGAAGCATCACAATAGACAACTAAATCATCATTTCCATCGGGGAGAGTCAATATGGGAGCATTTCACAACTTTTGTTTAAGGGTTTGGAAGGCTTCTTCTTGTTTTGGTCCCCATTCATAAGTCTTACCCTTGTGGGTCAGAGCGGTAAGAGGGACAGCAATCTTTGAGAAGTTTGAGATGAAACGACGATAATAACCCGGAAGACCAAAAAATGAACGAACTTCGGTAGGAGTCTTCGGGGCATTCCAATTTTTAACCGCTTCGATTTTTGCACGATCAACATGAATTCCTTTGTCATTGACAATATGACCAAGAAATTGAACTTCCTTTAGCCAAAATTCACATTTGGAGAATTTGGCATAAAGTTGTTCCTTCTTTAAGAGATCCAAACCCAATCTAAGATGTTCTTCATGGTCGGCTTTAGTCTTGGAATAGATTAAGATATCATCAATGAAAACGATCACGAATTTATCAAGGTACGGTTTGCACACACGATTCATGAGATCCATGAAAACTGCGCGTGCATTGGTTAAGCCGAAAGGCATAACCATGAACTCGTAATGACCATACCTTGTTCGAAAAGCAGTCTTAGGAATGTCATCTTCTTGAACACGAAGCTGATGATAACCGGATCGAAGATCAATCTTCGAGAAGCAAGTAGAACCTTGAAGTTGATCAAAGAGATCATCGATTCTAGGCAAAGGATAGCGGTTCTTGATAGTAAGTTTATTGATTTCGCGGTAGTCAATACACATGCGAAATGATCCATCCTTCTTCTTAACAAATAAGACGGGTGCACCCCACGGTGAATGACTCGGACAGATGAATCCCTTGTCGGAGAGCTCTTGAAGTTGACTTACAAGTTCTTGCATTTCAGAAGGTGCAAGACGATAAGGGGCTCTAGCCACGGGGTTAGCTCCGTGCAGAAGATCAATACGAAATTCTACTTGACGAACGGGTGGAAGACCGGATAAGTCTTCGGGGAATACTTCAGTAAAATCTCGGATAATGGGGATATCTTGAATACTCTTCTTCTTAACATCCTTTTGAACGATATGGGCCAAAAAGGCCACGTACTTCTTTCGTAAGTACTTTTGAGCGGTAGTACAGGACATCAATTTAAGTCCCTTGCAAGGATTTTCACCAAAAAACCCTTAAGGTTTCTCCCGATGGTAGCGGAATTTGGATACACTTTTCAAAGCAAATGACTTCGGCATGATGATTTGATAGCCAATCCATACCTATGATAATATCAAAGCTTCCTAGTGGCATTGGAACAAGGTTGATTGGGAATGAATGGTCATTTAGTTCTAAGGAGCAATCATAAATAATGGAGTCAATTGTAAGGGAGTCACCATTTGCTACTTCAACGGTAAATGTTTTCTCTAATTGGGACCGAGTCTTTGCAAGTAAAGGTTCAAAATCAAGTGACACAAAACTTTTATCGGCTCCGGTATCGAATAAAATGGAGGCATATTGACTATTAACAAGAAACGTACCATTGACCACGTCATTGTTGGCTTGAGCTTCGTTGGCGTTTATGTTGAACGCACGCCCACGAGCTCCACCTTGTCTAGCATTTGCAAGTATTGGACATTGATCACGAAAATGGTTCGAGTCACCACACTCATAACAAGCACTCCCATTAGCAATGGCGGGAGCACCTTGATTAGCCACTTGAGGTACAGTTCAGTTTGGAGGGTTGACTTGGCCCGTAAGAGCTTTGGTCCTACACACACTAACTGTATGACCATATCTCCCATAATAAGTACAAAGGCGACATGGGATAGTGTGAGGATGATGAAAATTGCAGGTGGCACAAAGAGGGTAGATCCCAACATATGGCTTTTTAGCCGGCGCTTGAACCATAGGTGCAGCTTGGTTGACGGGAACAGCAGGAGTAACCACGGCAAAATTTCTAACCTTCCTCTTTCTATTATTGCGAGAAGGCTAGGTTGTGGCTTCTTTGTTGTGAGTAGGAGGGGTTATGGTTTTAGAAACTTTCTTAGAACCCTTTTTGGTAAGAGTTCCAGCTTTCACATGATTATCAGTTAGGGTAGCGGATAGACGAATAGCATCCTCCAGGGTAGCAGGATTTCTACCTAAGACAGTATCTTGGATTTGTCATGGTAGTCCACCAATATACTTCTCGATACAACGGGACAAAGGAGTGACCATGTGGGGAACTAGAAGACTCAACTCATGGAACCGAGTTGTATATGCTAAGTTTTCCCCGCTATCTTGGGCAAGATCCCAAAATTCAGCTTCTAGCTTTTTCACTTCATTTCTTGGACAGAACTCCTCGGTCATAAGCCTTTTGACCTCATCCCAAGGTAAGGCCATAGCTATATCAACACCCCTATTCCTCTTCTCCCCATTCCACCATGTAAGTGCCCGTTTTTGTAGGACACTTGTAGCATGACGAACACGGAGGTTGTCGGGACAGTCACTATTGAGAAAGGTATTCTCAATGCTTTCGAACCATTGAAGGAGTCCAGTAGCTCCTTCGGTACCATAGAACTTTTGGGGATTGCACGAGTTGAAGTGCTTGAAGGTGCATTGAGATGGATTATTACCACCATTTCCACCATTATTACCACTATTGCTTCCATTTCCACCATTGTTGCCATTGGTGGCACCATTGGCTTGGGTGAGCTGTGTCACCAATTGGGTGAGAATAGCAGCAATGTCGGTGTTGGCGTTAGTTGCGGGAGCACGACGAGGAGGCATTCTACAGATTGTCACAAGACAAGAAAAATTGTAAGAACTTATGAGATTTGATAGGATTTAATATAATGAGATAACAAAATAAAATAGATATTCTTAGTTTGGATTGTACTCAAAAGTGACAAAATCACTTGAATACCATGGCACATTAAGGTTATTTAAACTTATAAAATTTTCAAGGAGACATGCTTTATCCTATAAGTAAACACTCATCTCGGGAATTCCTAGGAAAGCATACGGGTCCCTCGGTTGATTGGGATTTATGCGAAATGCTTTCCTAGACAGAAAACCCAAAATACAGGTGTCACCCTTCCAGATTGCACGTGTCCTCAAATAATTTAACAAGTTTAAAGACCTTAACGAAGAAATAAAAATATTTTAAAGATTTTTGCTTCAAGAATTTTCCACATGCTTAGAAAAGATAAAGATAGAAAGAAGATAGAAATATCATGAGGTTTTAGAATATAGGAAAGGATATTATTTATTTAATTATTATTCAAGAAGATCCTAATGAGTCATGAATTTCTAACAAGTAAGGTATCAAATATAATAATAATTAATCATGGTGAGCATGTAGCACATAGCACAAAATCATGAAATATAGCATAAGTGGGTGTCCTAAAGTTATAGTCTAGGTCAAGGTGTCTAATAACCTAATTCCCTATAAGCAAGGCTCTGATACCAATCTGTCACACCCCGACCGATGGCGGAATCATCGGGCCGGGACATGTAAGACTGTTCATAGCACATGGTTGACTAAATTGAAATATATTAAAGTTAAATTTCCATTACAAATAATCCAAGTATAAAACCAAATTCAAACAAGAAATATAAAACAACTCATAAAGTTCTTGATTTAAATTGCTAAGTCCAAATCCTATGTTGAACACGTCTTGAATCAATCTCACATATTGGGGCCTGAAACATGAATAAAATAAAGTCAACTAAAAAGTTGGTGAGTATAACATAGTTGTATGTAGATAGCATATAGTTGAAAACAAATCCTTTACAAAACATGATAAATAAGGCATTTATGGGGAGCAGCTATTGTGTAACCATGTACAACCAAACCTTGTAACTAGCATGCAAAAAAATTGTGTTGTCGGTTTCAATCACCGCGCACCATGGGTGGGTTTGTCAGACTCAATAGATCTATCATTGAAAACCATCGGCTTGTATAGTTAATGATTGCACATAATAGCATACAAAGGTTAGCACAACTAGCACTCGGGCACAAAGCTCAAATTTTGCACACATGTATGTAAATAGGATTTTTCACTTGTGTTGTTTGCGTAAATGTAAATGTGTAATGTGTAATGTGTATAGAGTTCATGTTCCACCCCAAAAGTGTAAAAGATTAAAAAGGGGTTGTGAATACTCACTTGGTATGGAAGTGTAGCTAACAAAGATTATAGATAGCAAATATGATCCTCGAAATGCACAATTTAACCTAAAGAGTAATGTGTATTGAATCAAATAGATGCATAAAGTTTAAGTCTAAAATGAAAGTTGAATTTGTGTATAAAACTATTGATTTGTATTTAAAGGTATTGAATAGAATATATAGAGTTTGAAGTAAAAATATTTTTGAAACAATTTGATTAGGTTTGAATTGGATAATTGAATAAATATATAATTATAGTTTATGAAATAATGTAAATATTAATTGTAATTAAGTATAAATAAATAAATGATTTGGATTTAAAATGTAAATTAAATAAATAATCATTATCTTATTTATTTATAAATTTTGTAACTTAATTATTTAAAATATCATTTAAGTGTAAGATAATAAATATAAATTTAATTTTTCATACACTTTTAAATAAATTATATTTATGCCAAGATTAAACTTTTAATCCATTTTTAAATACAGAAAACATATTTTTATAAAATCGAAACATTTATTGATCGAAAAATATAAAATTATAATTCTGTTACAATTTCTGAGTCACACACGACCGTGCCTCGGAAGGGCACGATCGTGCTCAAGCCAGGGGCGCGACCGCGCT
Source organism: Smallanthus sonchifolius (assembly GCA_023525975.1). Classification (NCBI taxonomy): domain Eukaryota; kingdom Viridiplantae; phylum Streptophyta; class Magnoliopsida; order Asterales; family Asteraceae; genus Smallanthus; species Smallanthus sonchifolius. The sequence goes on from CM042025.1 coordinate 69,514,004, forward strand.
AGTCGGGGCACGACCGGGTTGATCAACAGAGGGCACAAACTAGACCAGTCAAACAGGCACGACCGTGCCTTGGCCCGGCACGGTCGTGTCTATGATCTTTAGACACAACAGAGACTAGCCCAGAGGGCATGACAAGGTCTGAACAAGAGGACACGACCGCGCTTCTATTCGGCACGACCGCGCTACATGAGGCACGGCCGCGCTAGATGATTAGCGCGACCGTGTCTAATCCAAATCAGACACGAATTGAACAAATCTTGTATTTATAGCGTTGGAATTGATGGGGCTTTTGATTACGGAGTTGTTACGAGTCTATTCATACAAATTAATTGTATGGAAAACGTGTTTAAGAATGGATTCGATTAAATCCTTTTTATTAAAAATAGGGATTTCGGTTCCGGATAATTTCTGTAATGGAAGCCCAGATTAACAGGGGGCTTTTGATATTGATACTGAAATGAATGAGATGGAGAGTATACTTACCCGGAAGCGTATTGAATTGATATAAAACGATAGAAGGAAGTTCCGGTGACGGAGAGATTAAGCTCCGGTGATCCTTGATGCACTCCGGCCAAAATAGACAGTCCAGAACTTTTCAGGAGGGACGAGTGACACGAATTTCTTGCTTGATTGGGATAATACGGATTGCAGGGGAGAATCCTTGATTTTTCTTTGAATGCTTTGAGAGAGAATTTTTGAAATTGGTAATATGAAACTGAGACGTTTGAGGAATTCGAAAATTGTGATACATTCGTTAAGGAGAAAAGAAACGGATGACTGTTACGGCTTTCCAACGATCGGGCGATTAACTTACATTTACGTTTCAGCTGTTATACAGGCGCGATCGTGCCTAAGAGAGGCGCGACCGTGCTTAGGCACCGGGTGCGATCGTTCCAGGACCAGTCGCGCGATCGTGCCGAGGCACTTGGCGCGACCGTGCCAGGGCGAAGCACGACCGTGCTAATTAGGGTTTCTTGATAAATTTTCAACTTTAGTCCTTGACTTTTCAGGTTTGATTAGTTTGAAATAAATAGTTACTTGTGTAGCGTTTATGTGTATATAATCGAGCAAAACTTGTAAATTTGTATCGAATCATTGCATTTAGTTTATGGTAAGCAAAATGATATGACAGTGCACGAGTATTGAATTTGAAATTGCATTACATTGAATTGAAATATGAATACTGAAAATCAGGAATGTTACAATCCTTCCTACACACCGCTCTTTATTCACATATTTCTCTTTCTGAGCAGGTTGTGCTGGAGACTTGGGTAGCACCTTCATCCAACTGTTTACAACTTCTCTCCACTGTTCTCTTTTCATCCCTGTATTTCTGTACATCACAGGTTCTTCATTAACCTTTGGAGACTCATTGTGAGTAGTTTCAGTTTCAACATCTTTATTGGATTGAATATTCTCATCATCAGTATCCATCTTTGATTTAGCAGTATCTTCAGGCAGTGTGACGTCTTCAACAGAGTCCATAGAATATGTTATTCCTTCATAAGTGAATTCAGGAATAACATCATCTTGGATGAAGTTATAAGGCACTTTAAGACCATCACAACCTTCATAAGTAACATTATCTTTATCTTTCTCTATCTCTATTCCCACTATCTCTCCTTCTTCTATTTCATTATCAAACACTTCATCATCCATGTCATTGAATAAATCATCAATGTCATCAAGACATGCAATCTTTTCAGCTTCTTCTTCAGAATCTGCAAAGAACTCCAATAATAGAATTTCTTCTTCATTAGCACCAGAAGTATCTTTGTTTCCTTCAGGTGATTGTGATGTCGACTCTCCCTGAACCCTTGATATAGGATTAGTGTCAGTGTATTGACGATCACCCTCTACATTTCCAACAGGATCATTGTCTTCATCATCACGTCTTTTAATAGACTCTGTGTGACATGTATCGTGTATCCTCAACTCCCCCTGAGTGTCAAGACGCTGAACGAGTTTAGACACCAATGCTTGCATGTCAGCTATCTGTTGAGCTTCAGTCTGAATCACCAGCTGCCGTTGTGAATCAATAGAAACAAGATTATTCACCTGTGTTTGTAGAGTAAGCACTTGAGATTCAAGGAAAGTAATCCTTTCAGAATCAGAAGGCTTTGACGGACCAGCTGACGATTATGGAACTAAAGGACTTGCAGTAGGAGTGATAACTGGAGGAACATGAGTTATAACTGGAGATGTATCCTTATATCTTGGAGGAGTAATAATCAAGGAAGCAACAAAATTAGCATCCTCTACTCCCTGCAAAGATTGAGCAGCAGCTATTGAAGCAGACATTAACTTTTGAGTTTTTGGATCTGGATTGAAGTCACTATCAAAATTAGTACTTTCATCAACCAAGGATCTTTTTCCATGTACTGAACTGGAAGGAGGATCCCGAACAGACTTTCTTCTTGGTCGTCTGACTTGATATTTAATGCGTTTTCTAGCATTAGCCAGTGGAATAGCAGCTAACCGCTCATAATGATCTGAGGAAAAATCCCTAGATTCATCAGAGTCAGTGCCTTCAGTAACAGGTAATATCGTCTCACTTGAGCTTGAACTATATTCATCATCAGTCACCACATTCCCTCCAGCTTCATGAATGGGCGAGTTCAAAGCGTCATCAATGAAATCATCCATGTTCATTCCTAGATCTTGTTTATATGCATGAACGACCTCCTCTTGAACAGGTTCATGAATAGGTATTTCAACCTCAGCTTGTGGAATTGGAACTTGTTCAGGAATAGGAATTTGTGGTTGTACGGGAACTTGAGCTTGTTGAACTGGAACTTGTTGTTGTATCGGTTGTTGTGGAACTTGTTGTTGTTGTTGTTGTGGAACATTTAAACCTTGAACTTGAGCAATTTCATCAGGATGAAACCAGTTGTCATTAGGTGGTGCAACATAATCAGGATTGATTAAGTGACCAAACAAAGGAGTATTAACCGGTATCAATGCGGCAATCAGCTGTTTCACCTTCGTGCAATCAGTAAAGATACGCTTTGACATCGGAGTCAAAGTTAATCTTATAGGATGTTGTGGAAGATCTGGAATAAGATGATTTAGAGTCATTTGAATAAAGCGAGGATACATCAAAAATCCTTGACCTTCAGCATGATTAATTTGCGTGACCATCTCCCGATAGAAATAAAGTGCAAAATTGAATCGCTTATTCAACGTTTAAGCCGCCATTGCAGTTTGAAGAGCCATCTTTAAGCCACCGGTTCCAGCTTTACGAGGAGAGATGCATTGAATAATCACATGCATGAAGTATCTCCATTCACCGACTAAGCCACCTTTACGTGCTTGTGTATCATTCTGTCTCCCACGATAACCCATTCTTTGAAAACAACCCATAATAAGAGTGCCCGGATATGACAATGGGTCTTCAGCATTACCACCCAAATCAAGAGCAGCACGAATTGTTTCTTCAGATATGGCAATTTCAGTATTATTGACAGTTGCACGAAGAACATGAGGTTCTATGTCCGTATCCTGATGAACTATATCCCAAAATTGCTGTATGTATACCAGACTGATGAAAGGATCAGCAGATAAAGCAGTATGGAGACGCGAACGGTTCAGAAATCCGATTATTCCTTGAAAATTGACAGCCTCGGACATGTTAGGATCTAACAATGCCACCTGATTATGCTTATATTCGACACGTCGAGCCATCTGAAAACATTCGGACAACAAACACATTAGTAAGAATAATAAACACAAACAATTAAAAAAAAATTAAACAAAAAAATAATTTTAACAAAAAAAAATTTTCTAACACTCAAAAATCACAAGTCCAAATACCATCTGACCCCTAGGCGAACTTAATAAGTTCGCTTAGTGTTGCAAGAGGCGAACTTATTATGTTCGCCTGGACAAGTTCGATTCGAACAAGTTCGCTTGGAACAAGTTCGCCTGAACCTGTGACGATTCAAATCCAAACACAGAATTTCAAAATTCGGAAAATCTGTGATAAAATCTTGAAATAACCATTATAAACTCAACGACTAGCACCACTAAGTCATTAACAATGAACAATTTCAAGATTTAAGTCTTGAAAATCCACAATTTTAGGGCAAACAGTTACGGAATGAACACCGGACCAAAAACCTTGATTTTCTCACAAATGAACGGACAATAATCAGTGAAATTACCATAGTTGTGTTCGCAAATCAATTTGGAATATGATGGAATCGGCAAACAACTCCAACAACACAGATTAAAAATTTTGAAAAAATTTCCAGATAAGTTCGCTTGGAACAATGAAGACGATGACTGATAAGTTCGCCTGACCAAGAGCCTTATACACATTAAGTTCGCTTATTTAGGCGAACTTGTTAAGTTCGCTTAACAAGCCTTCGGTGAACATGCTAAGTTCGCTTCATTGTCCACAGACAAACAGATTAAGTTCCCTTCACTGTTCTTGGGCGAACATATTAAGTTCGCTTCACTGTACACAGGCGAACATAATATCTTTTCACTTTTGCCTTGAACAAAATTTTATCAACTTCAACCTTTCAAGTCTTGAACTTCCGTCAGCATCATGTATCCGATCCAATCCCGAACAATTTTAATAAAAGTTTAGAATTTTCATGGAAAATAAAAATCAAAATCTTTTTGAATTTTATCTATACAAACGGAATCACATATTTTTGGATTTTATCTGTATAAACAGAAACACATATTTTTGGATTTTTATCTGAATAAACTGAAATCACATATTTTTGAATGAACATCATGAGCAAGAAGATCATATCCGTATCCAATTAATTCATCACACATTTTAGCAATAATAAAGGGTAACCTATAATATGAAACCATCCAACTCAGTCTTGTGCACTTTGCATCTTTTTCATTTTGAAACTCATTCAATTTGAATAATATTTGAAATGATACGCGATAAATTTCAAAGTAAATAAGATCAGGTTATAAAATGCTCTTTTATTTATACCGAATTTGAAATATAAAGCATGAATTCTTAAATTTGTCAATATTATATGATTTGAAACTATAAGCGTTTATTCTCCAAATTCATGTGATTTATTACCATTTAGATGAAAAACATCATGTACCCCACATATATGCCAAACAGAAATTTAAATTGCATTATCTTCAAGACATATACAGTTTATGTTAAGATTAGATCAATTTCCAAGATAAAATTATCTCTTTTAGCACAAGTATAGAAGCATATCCCAAAGGATATAAGAATCATGATGATTCAGAATCAGAAGATTCAAATGAATTGGCTGAATAATGAGAATCAACAGATTCAGGTATGAGGATCCAATTATTATCTGGATAAAATTCAATGGAGTCAGACTAGATGATGTATCTAACTGATCCAAGGGTGAATATATGTTTCAACAGATTTTGAAAGCATATCTTATTTTAATAACACCTTGCATGTTTTTCGGGGCATGGGCAGTGAAGTGAACTGAAATAAATTTGTGCTGAAGATATACTTCGATATTGGTCACATGAAATTCTTTAAAACCATATATTCTTTATCTGATAATGATTTTTTACACACACACCCAGGCATATAATGGATTCAAATCACAGATGTAATCATATATATTTAATTTTCACACTACTATTAGTTTCAATACGCTTCTAGTCTATTGACAATTCAAGTTTCAAAACTCATACACAAATTCGAAAACAAATTATCAAGATTAGAGCATTCACAACACTATCATTTCTCATATATGCAGACTTTGAAATTTAGATCAGATCAACTCAATTTAATCAATCATATATCAAAGGTCTACTAAGGTCGTGTGAAATGAACTAATCACTGATGTACTATCATTTCTTCTCTAACCTCAAATGATGTCAAATTTTATATTTTTCAATTTGTTTTGACTTTTTATAAATTAAAAACTTTTTGACTGAAATGTAAATGCAGAAATGTAATAAAGCAATAAAAGAAATTAAAAACAAAATTTTCCATGAAATTATGATTTTGAAAAGCTTTTATTCGGGATTGATCATACCAATCATTTTAATTAGGAATTCAAACCTGGTACGATCAAATGCCTTGGTAAACAAATCAGCAAAATTATCGTCAGTGTGTACCTTGACCAGCTCAATCAACCTTTTCTCTGCACAATCACGAATAAAATGATATCGAATTTCGATGTGCTTAGTTTTACTATGTTTAACAGGATTATTAGTTATGGACATAGTAGCATTATTATCAATAAGCATAGGGGTTCCTGTGAAATTCAAACCGTAATCTCTCAATTGCTGTTGTATCCACAGGATCTGTGAACAACAACTTGCAGCAGCGATGTATTCTGCTTCGCATGTAGAAATGGAGACTGTGGTTTGTTTTTTGCATTGCCAGGACACAAGTCGATTACCTAAGAACTGGCAACCACCTGTTGTAGATTTCCTGTCCAAACAACAACCACCAAAATCAGAATCAGTATAAGCATTGAAATCAAAGTTAAAACCATGAGGATACCATAGCCCCAATCTTTGTTTTCCTTTCAAATAACGAAAGATTCTTTTCACAGCTATTAAGTGAGATTCTTTTGGCTTTGCCTGGAATCTGGAACAGATGCACACGGCGAACATTATATCCGGCCTTGAAGCAGTTAAGTACATGAGATATCCAATCATAGCTCTATAAATTCGACAATCCACATCTTTTCCATCCAGGTCAGAATTCAACTTATGATTGACCGGAATTAGAGTATCATATGGGGTACAGTCCTTCATCTTGAACCGGCTCAAGATGTCTTTGACATACTTGGACCGATGAATAAAGAAACCATCTTCCTTTTGATTTACTTGCAAACCTAAGAAAAACGATAACTCTCCCATAGCTGACATTTCAAATTTTTACTTCATAACACCCTCAAAATCTTTGCATAACCCTTCGTTTGTTGAGCCAAAAATAATATCGTCCACATAAATTTGCACCAGTAGGTAATCTCCCCCAGATTTCTTTATGAATAAGGTCGAGTCTATCTTTCCACGAACAAAGTCATTTGCCAAAAGATGTGTGGATAATGTTTCATACCACGCACGAGGAGCCTGATGAAGACCATAGAGGGCCTTATCAAGCTTGAAAACCATATTCGGATTCAGTGGATCTTCAAACCCCGGCGGCTGACAAACACAGACTTCCTCCTTGACCTTTCCATATAAAAGCGCACTTTTTACGTCTAATTGAAACACCTTAAAACCTTTAAAAGAAGCAAAAGCTAGAAACAGCCTTATAGCTTCGAGCCTCGCAACAGGCACATAAACCTCGGTGTAATCAATTCCTTCTTATTGATTGAAGCCCTGGACAACTAATCTTGCCTTGTTGCGTACCACGACACCTCGATCGTCTTTCTTACATTTAAAATTTTGTTCCTATCGGATACGCACCCTTCGGAAGATCAACATGATTCCAAACCTTAAATTTGTCAAATTGAGCAAGTTCTTCCTGCATAGCTTCTATCCAATTGTTGTCATTTAAAGCCATTTCAACATTCTTGGTTTCAACCTGCGAAATAAAGCATGAATGTGAGAAATCATCAAAAACACCAGAATCTTTAATGCAGGTATACAAACAAGTATTGTCAACAAGAGAACATGTTTTTACTCCATCCTGTAAATTTCCAATTATATTCGTCACTGGATGATTTTTTAGTTCCTTGATGGATGCAACCTCAGGAACTGGCAACACTTCAACTTGAGTAGATGCAGATTGATAAGAATAATCTTGATTAATAGGAATTTCCGAGTCTAAATTTGTAGGAATCTCCCCCTGAACCTGTGTCGAAGGTAATGGATCATCACCCAACAACGGATCAGCAGAAGAATCTTGAAAAATAGCATTATGCTCCCCACTCTCTGAATCTTGTGGACCTGAACAAGAAGCAACATTAGGATCGGGAGCAGAAGTAGATGGAATCGATGAATTTGGAACTGCATTTGGTAGAAAACCATTGTATTGTGCATCCTGACAAGAATCATAAAGAACAGCAGCATCTTCAGCAGAAATATCAGAAGGTAAATGAAAAGACTTGAAAAGATTTGAACAGTCAATATGGAACCATTCTTCAACCTGGCGCGTCTCTTTGTTATAAACCCTCTTGGTTGTCGAATTAGCCACATACCCCAGAAAAATCCCTTCAATAGCCTTCGCACTGAATTTTGTTGGGACATCTCGAACTTTCAATAGAGTGTAAGGATTACCAAAAGGTAGTAAATAATCCAGATTCGGCTTTCGATTATTCAGCAATTCATAGCAAGTCTTGTTATGTCTCTTGACGGTCATGACCCTGTTCAAAACGTGACACGTAGTATTCACAGCTTTAGCCCAAAAGGTGACTGGAAGCTTAGAATCCGCAAGCATCGTGAAAGCCGTTTCGACCAAAGTCCTGTTCTTTCGTTCAGCGACACCGTTTTGTTGAGGAACATATGGCACACTGAATTCATGATGAATTCCTTTTTGTGGACAGAATAAGCCCATTTTGCTATTCTTAAATTCACTGCCATTGTCACTCCTAATTCTTCTGACTTTCAGATTGAATAAATTCTCCAAACCCAAGATTAAGTATTGTACCAACTCAGTGGTTTCAGCTTTAGAGGAAAGAAACTTAACCCATGAAAATCTGGAGTAATCATCAGTTACTACCAAGCAGTACGATTTTCAACCAATGCTCCTGATACTGATAGGACCGAACAAATCCATATGCAGCAACTCCAAAGGAGTTACGATAGAATTCGTCGATTTAGATTTGTGAGATTTCTTTCTGTGCTTCCCCTTCATGCAAGGAATACAATCATCAGGAACTGAGAATTTCATCTTCGGAATACCAAGAACCAGATCATTCCTAACAATGTAGTTCATCTTCCTATAGTTAACGTGAGCTAGCTTCCTGTGCCACAATATTGAATCAGATTCTGATGCCTTGGAGAGTAAACAAGTAGGAATTGAATACGTTGTAGTGGCGACACTCATGTCAAGGACATACATGTCATTTCTCCTCGGAGCCTTCATGAAAATCCATTCATCAGGAATCATGAAGCCCGGTTTCAAAATATAACATTCAGTGTCGTTGAAATGGAACGAAAACTTCTTGTCACAAACTTGTGATACACTTAAAAGATTGTGTTCCGGCTGCTCAACATAATTCACCTTTTCAAATTTGAATTTGTCATTCTTTAACGTTCCCTGTCTAGTTATGTACCCGCCTTTATTCCCCGCAAAAGCGACATAACCTCCATCAATTTGTTTAACATCCTCAAGCAATCTAACATTCCCTGTCATATGTCGAGAGCAACCACTATCCACATACCATGTATTGTTGATAGTCCTCCTTGGTTGTCCCTACAAAAACAATGAGAATCAGTTAGAAATAGGAACCCAAGCCATCGTGGTCTTGGGTCGTCCAGTTTGATCAAAATAAACAACTTCTTGTAATTTACAATCAATCTTATCATTCACTTTTGGAACAGAAGTTTGACAATCAGACTTTTTCAAAGAAGATCCATTTTTATTATTTTGAAAAATATTATTTGATATATTATTGTCAGAGTCGGATGTTTCCAAAATTTTCTTCAATTTTCTGTTTCTTCTTCTCCTTTGAGGTCTAGACAATTTAACTTCCTGTTGAGAATCTTTTGAAATTCCAACATTAGGAATCACAAGTTTCTCTTTGCAAACAAAAGATTTAGAATTCAATTTATCCTGTTGTTTAAATCCATTAAATCCAGAGGATTTAACAAAAGATCGATCAGGCAATTTTTTCTCCAAACTAGAAGACGACTTTCCCTCATCTTTTCTTTTCAAAATCTTCACCACTTTCGGTTGTGTAGGAACAGTCTTCATTTTACCCTGGTTCTTATAAGGACAATTGATCATAATGTGACCAGCCCCGTTGCAATGAAAACACACTCTTCTTTCTTGATAAGTTCTGAAATAAGGAGTTTTCTTTGAATTTGAGGAGCCAACAGAGGAATAGGCCTGTGTTGGCACCTTTGAAGAATACACTTTTTGATAACCAGCCGTGACAAAACCACTCGACTGTAAAATTGGAGAAAGCTTAGATGTACCAATTCTCACCTCTTCAGGTTCAGTCAGAATGCATCTATCCCGGGTAACAGTTTTAACAACTGTTGGATCATCAATTTTTACCTCTTTTGGAATGCCTTCAACCTTCTTCTCATCAAATTCCTCATCCTCAGAATCAGACTCAAACACCATATCCTCCCTAGTTACCGGATTCACCTTTAACACAGTCTTTGGATCTATCTCCTCTTCATGTATGATTTCAGGTTCCACCACATAATTTGCATTGAACGGTAGAGGAATAAATCCAATTCCAGCAACACGCTTAGTAGGATCAACATTTGAGTTAAAATAATCCAAAACAACTGAAGAATTTTCAAATTTTTCCATTTTTCTATGAAGTTTGATCACTTCAGACTCTTTGTCAGATATTTCTTTATTCTTTTGAGCAACAACTTCATTACGTTTTTCTATCTCAGCATAAGCCATGTCTAGATGATAACCTTGCTCTTTATATTTCAACCCCAGAGAATTTAATTCTCTTTTCAAAGACTCAATTCTATCGATGCACAATTTATCATTATCTTTCAGTTTCTGATTAACAGTATGCATCGATTTCATGTCACAAATCAAGTTTGTGTTATCATCCATGACCTTTTGCAATTTATCTTTAACAGAAATGCAGTTAGAACAGTAAATATGACAAATAGAGTCTTTTACCTTAGACTGATCAGACATGTCTGCCATGAATACTTTGGCAATGGGAATATTTTCTGAATCAGCACCATCAGAAGCATTTTGAGTAAGAACAATATCCTCCTCAGCAACACCTGATGCAGCATCAGAATCAATATTCTGCACTTGTTCTATTTCTTCATTAACGCTTGGAACACTGTCACCATCACAAGAATCATCACTAGAACTTTCATCATCGGTCGACTCCTCTGGTTTTTCAGAATGAATTTCTGCTACAAAATCCTGATTCACAGCACCCACCAAGTCTTCCAGATGAATGCCCCAGTCATAGTTTTCGTCGTTCTGAGCAACCAATGTCGATGAAGCAAATGCATGATTTGTATTACCAGATGAACCATGTGACTGATTCCTATTATGCTGAAAATTAGGCTGCTTCTTTTGAGAATCAAACTCGACCTTTGGCTTCACACATTCCTTAGCAAAGTGACCATATTCTTGACAATTGTAACACCAAACTTTGCTTTTATCAAAACCCATGCGAGATCGACTATTTGAGCCAATATATTTTCTGCCAGTTTTCTTCAAGAAATCTTTAGATTGATGCATCAACATGGCCATATTCCATTGGATATTCATTTCTTTCAGATCAACAGGGTCAATCTGTCTGAAATCTTCTTCTATAACCTCAGGATCATGTATTTTACCTCCAATAAAGTACTCATATGATGCCATGAATGAGGAAAACATAGCAAGATAGTCATCAGCAACCTTCTGATTCAAATGAGATCCAGATGAAGTAGAAGCTGTAGTCGCAGAAAATCCAGAATGGATTGAATGACCAGAATGAATCGGAACTCCAGAACACTGATCATTTGAAGAATCTTGAGCATCGCCAGAAAAGAATGCCACTCCAGTACCAGTTTTACCAGTAGATTTGGCAAAATACATTGAGGGATCCTGGATATGCTCCAAGTTAGTCTCTTTCTTCTTCATATTCATGTCATGCGACTGAATCTTCCCTAGAACTTCTTCAAGATACATGGTTTTATACTTAATATTCTCTTTGTTTAAAACCGTATACACATCAAATTTTGATGGTAAAGCCTCCAAGAATTTATCATTGATTTCCTCAGTCTCATACACCACAGACACACTTGCCAATTCACTAAGAAGATGATAGAATCTTGTAGCAAGATCATCCAAGGATTCATTTTGAAAATGTTTAAAGACCAAGAACTGCTTCTTTAGTAGCTCCTTTCTACTCTTCTTCACATCCAAACTTCCTTCACACCTTTTCTGTAATGCTTCCCACAATTGTTGAGAAGACTTGAAATGTTTGAAACTGTGATATATTTCCTTCGGAAGAGACATCGAAATACTAGACATTGCTTTCTTTTCCCTGTCAAATAGCAACTTCTCTTCAGTCTTTAACACTGACACCGGCTTTGGAACATTATTCTGTCCCATCCACGAATAAGTCGGATGCGTATAACCTTCCAAAATCGAAATCCACAAACCGGTATCGGTAAAAGATATAAACTGGTCGAACCGATCTTTCCAATTAGAATAATCAGCTAGATTCAACAACTTCGGAGGTTTTTGAGATGTACCGATCTCATTGTCATAATTGAACATATTCGTGACTTGAACCATATTTGCCATTTTTCCTAAAAAATTTTCCAAGTGTTGAACTCCCTTTACCCTTAGGCGAAGATAATAAGTTCGCCTCTGAGACACCTAAGCGAACTTAATGTGAAGCGAACTTAATAAGTTCGCTTAAACCAGAAACTTGAAATCTGCTTAAGTTCGCTTAAAAATAAGTTCGCTTAAATCAGAATCCAACAATCTGATTAAGTTCGCCTAAAATAAGTTTCGCTTAATCCTGTGAGAAGCGAACTTGACAAGTTCGCCTGCACACAAATCAACAAGTTCGCTTGCAGTAACAGAATCAAGATCAATAACACTTCAGACCACTTTCGCGAACCCGAGACATACTGAAATCATCATTAATCACTGATTTGAAGGAATTAATCAAAATTGGACCGTAGGATTGTAAAATTTCTCTATTAGAAGCTTTCTATCGGATCAATTTTGTAAAAATCCTCTTCAAAAACACCAAATCAGTCTTGAAAACTCCATGGAAATGAAAAACTCAAAAATGACTAATTTCATGTCAATTTTCATATAAAACCGTCTAGAATCAACAAGAATCACGAGCAATGGCTCTGATACCACTTGTTAGTCCTCATGGCGCTTCTACGGATCGATCTGGTGATAAGACATGACGTTAACTCAGAATGCGGAATCCAACGAATCAACGTTTATACGCACAAAATACAATGTAGACAATCACGTAAATAACCTTCACCATCTCAGATAGACTTAAGCGAACTTGTTAAGTTCGCCTCTGTTAGACCAGGCGAACTTAACAAGTTCGCCTCTAGGTAAACTTGAATAAACACTTAGTGACTTTTACATAACAAAAACATAAAGACATAAGATCTAACTATTACAAGCTTTTTTCATTACAAACTATGTCCTAACACTTGGTAAAGTATTGAAGTACCTTAGTCTTGGCTTCAAATATTGTACACCATCAGATCTCTTTAAAGCAAAAAGATTAATTTCTTCATCAAAGAACTAACTTATAATCCTCCCAACACATCTATCTTTGTTCACATACTTTTCCTTAAGAACATGTGGTGACGATGAAACAGGTAATACTTTCTTCCAACTCTTCACCAACTCTAGCCATTTCTCTTTGGTCATGCCTGCATCCCTATACATAACATGGTCTTTAGTTGTCTTAGTTTGAGTTGTGTCAGAACTAGAATCAGGCTTTATGGCATCTTCAGTAGGGTCCATAGAATCAGTTATTCCATCAGAAGTGACTTCGGGAATAATATCATCTTGGATGAAATCAAAAGGCACATTAAGACCATCACAACCTTTATACATCAACCTTGCTGTATCTTTAGTAATTTCTAATTCTACTATCTCTCCTTCTTCTATCTCTAAGTTATTCATTTCATCTTCTAAATCATCAAACAATTCATCAAGATCAGAATCTTCTCTAAAGAATTCTAGAAGCAATACCTCTTCATTTTGTCCTGTATTTTTATCACCAGCAGAAGCTTCAACTTGATTTGAAGTAGACTCCCCCTGAAACTGAGATATCAGAGCAATGTCAGAGTATTGACGATCACCCTTGTTCCCACTGGGATCATTATCTTCATTGTCATTTCTTTGAACTGTCTCTGTATGACAAGCATCTTTAACCACTATAGGCATCTCCCCATGACCGTCAATACGCTCTATTAATTGTGAAACAAGAATATGCATTTCAGATATTTGTTTGCTTTGAGACTGAAGAACTTGTCCTCTCTGAAAATCATTTGCCCTTAATACATCCACTTGACCTTGAAGACCCAAAACTTGGGCTTCTAGGCAAGAGACTTTGCCTTGTAGAGCAGCAATCTTAGCATCCTTTAAGGAACTAGACGGACCAGCTTGTGAAGAAGTATGAGGAGGAGTTGGAGTAGGAGTAACTTGTGGAGAGGTAGTCTGAGACGGTTGTGCTGATATAATCAGTGATTCCACAAAATCCACGTCATCAGCTACCTGAGTACGAGCATCAGCTATAGAAGCAGACATTAGCTTCTTTGGTTTTTAAGAAGGGATATACACGAAATCAGATGACGATTCATTACGTAATGTTATTTTACCAAGTACTGAACCAGGAGGAGGACCCCAAGCAGACTTGTGTCTTGGTTTCTTGACTTTTCTTGTACTTACAGACTTCATTCTTTTCCCAACATTTGCAACCGGAATGTTAGCCAGTCTGTCATAATGATCTGAGCTGAAATCTTTTGTATCTTCCGAATCAATATCAGACTCATTATCATTAGCTGGTTCAGAAGAACTCGTGCTAGTATCATTGAAATTTACCTCTTGATCCTGTGGAGGAGAGTGAAGTTGTTCAACTTCAATGTTATGCATGTTCTCCTCATGTTGATCATCATGAACATCAGCTTGAACCTCATCATGAACCTCCACATTTGGTTCTATTACATTCCATTTAGCTTTAACTTGAACTGGTTCTTGAACTTGTTGTTATTGTACTTGAGGTTGGTATTGTTGATGTTGTTGTTGTTGTTCTTGTTGTTGTTGTTCTTCCGGATTAATCCAATTATCATGAGGTGGTGCAACATAATCAGGATTAATATGTGCCCAAATAATTGTGTAGGAACTGGGATCAATGCCATAATATGCTGCTTAATATTGTTACAATCAGAAAAAAATCCTCTTTGTCATTAGGGTGAGAGTAAGACGGTGTTGTAGCTGAGGTAGGTTTGGAATGAGATGATTCAAGATCATTTGAATGAACCTAGGGTACATCAGAAAGCCTTGACCATCTGGCGGTGTAATTTGTGCAACGATCTCCTTATAGAAATAATGTGCAAAGTTGAAACCTCTGTTAAGAGTAAGAGCCACCATGGCTAATTGAAAAGAAGTCTTCAACCCATCAGATCCAGCTTTCGTCGCTGATAAACACTAAATAAGTACATGCATAAAGTATCTCCATTGACCCACTAAGCCACCTTTCCATGCTTAAGTATCATTAGCTTTTCCCTTGTAACCCATCCTTTGAAAACATCCCATAATCAATTGAGACGGTAACCCCAACGGTTCTTCATTATTACCTCCAAGATGCAGAGCTTGTTGGATAGTGTCAACAGATATTGCAACTTCAGTGTTATTGACAGTAGCTCTAATCACATTTAGATCAACAGTGCAATCATGTTGTGATGTATCCCAAAATATAATTCAGGCTAATGTAGGGATTTGTAGATAATGCAACATTGATTATTGATCTATTCAGAAAATTAAAAATCTCACGGTAGTTAATGGGTTCAGACATATTTGGATCTAATAACACCACCTGGTTATGCTTATATTCCACTCTACGATCAATCTGTACATGGCAATGATGAAATAGCAAAGTCACAAACATATTAAAACAATAAAGAAAGAAAATAAAATTTAAAAATGTAAGCAAAATTTTTTTTGCTAAGTCACAAAACACTACTTCACACTGAGGCGAACTTAATAAGTCCGCCTAGAGTTGCAACAGGCGAACTTAATAGCAAGTTTGCTCCAAGCACTTAACCAGGTCAGAAATCCAAAATATGTCCAATCGATGAAATGCGAAGCAATAAGCCATCCAAATAGCTACTAAACCCACTGATACAACACAATACACTTTCAATTTAACTATCAAGCCACAACAACACTTCTATATTTGACAAAACAGATACGTCACAATAAAACCTATTTTCAGATCTTAAACACGATTTATATGAACAATTTAAGGGTTAAAAGATCTTGAATCTACCTTGATTTGAAGTGCAAATACTTTAATAACAAAAGTTTAACACACAACAATTTATTCTTCAACCACAGAAGTTAATCAGAACAAGTTCGCTCAAAACACGCACAAGTTCGCTCAACTTAGAAATTGGGTAAAAGACCAAGTTCACCTGAACATATATATATACTCAGTCACTAAGTTCGTTTTTCAGACGAACTTGGTAAGTTCGCTTACCAGGCGACCTTGGTAAGTTCGCTTAATCTCAAACACTTAGAGAATTTTTGAAATTTCATCATTTTCAAGCTTTAACTTTCAAACACCAATCATTTTTGTCTTCCACCTGGAACATGTATCCGATCCAATCCCGAACATAAAAAAATTGAGATTTTCATGGAAGCCCAAAAGAAAATCGTTTTGGATTTTTGAAAGTAATTGAAACTAAAGAAATTTAAATTAATAAACGAGACTAAAAAGCACATATTTTTGGATTTTATCTATACAAACAAAAACACATATTTTTGGATTTTATCTACAGAAACAAAAACACATATTTTTGTTCGAACACCATGAGTAAGAAGATCATATCAGTAAATGAGAAACCAGTCACACAATCTAATTCGATCTATGGGTAACCTATGATACATCTTCTCATATTTCACAGTTGAATATCTTTCAAACATTTCAGATATTATTCTTTTCCAGTTTTACACTTAGCCTTTGAAATGATACGCGATAAATCTCAAAGTAAACAAGATCAGATCATAAAATGCTCCAATATTCACACCGAATTTGCAATATAAAGCATGTAAATCTAGGTTGTCAATATTATAGAATTTGAAACTACAAGCGTTTTTCTTCCATGTTCTTGTGAGTTAAGATACCAATTTGATAAACAACAACGTGTACCCCACATATATGCCAACAGAAATATAAATTTGCACTATCTTCTAGACATATGAAACTTATGCAAAGATAATATAAATCTCCAGGATGAAACTATCTCAATTAGCACAGGAAAAAAAAAAATCCCGAAGGATATCAGGAATCAGAATGATTCAATTCTTGGTTTTGGATGTATATCATGATTGAGTGTAACAGAAGAACTCTCTAGTATAATGAAGGATTAAAGAATCGATTGATTCAATAATATAGGGTAATGTGGCCCAACTGTTATCTGGATATTCAATGGAATCAAGATATTGATCCATGGGCGAGTATATGTTCTAACAGATGTTGTCAGAAACATATCTTAGTTCAACATCACATTGCATGTTTTTCGGGGCATGGGCAGTGAAGTGAACTGAAAAATTGTGCTAATCAATATAGTTCAATACTGGTCTGATGAAACACTGTAAGCCTCATATTCTATATCTGATAATAATCATTTAAAACACACACCCATGCATAAATTGGGTTCAAATCACAGTTGTTATCAAGAATCATTATGTTTTCACACTACTAATGGTCCAAAAACGCTTCTAGTCTACTGACAATCTGAATACATACACATATCCAAATTATTTATAAAATAGATTTTCAAGATTAAAGCATTTATGACACTATCATTTCTTGTTCTTGCAAACTTTGAAATTTAGATCAAATCAACAAAAACACAAATACAAATTATCATGTCATATCAACAGGTCATCTATGGTCATGTGTGATAGATTTTCAACTGATGTACAATTATTTCTTCTCTAACTTCAAATGATGTCGAATTTTATCTTTTTCATTTGTTTAGAATTTTTTTATAAATAACAACTTTTTACCTAGAAAATAAAGTGCAGAAAATGTAATAAAGCAATAAATGAAAATAAAAAATCTTCCATGAAAATTATTTTTGAAAACCTTTTATTCAGGATTGATCATACCAATCATTTTTACCAGAATACAAACCTAGTTCGATCAAATGCCTTGATGAAAAGGTAAGCAAAATTGTCATCAGTGTGTACCTTCACCAACTCAATCAACCTCTTATCTGCACAATGACGAATAAAATGATATCTTATTTCAACGTGCTTAGTTTTATTGTGATTAACAAGATTGTTAGTTATGGACATTGTGGCATTGGTAAGTTCGCTTAATCTCAAACACTTAGAGAATTTTTTAAACTTCATCCTTTTCAAGCATCAACTTTCAAACACCAATCCTTTTTGTCTTCCACCTCGAACATGTATCCGATCCAATCCCGTACATAAAAAATTTGAGATTTTCATGGATGCCCAAAAAAAAATCTTTTGGGATTTTTGAAAGTAATTGAAACTAAAGAAATTTAAACTAATAAACGAGACTAAAAAGCACATATTTTTCGATTTTATCTATACAAAAAAAAAACACATATTTTTGGATTTTAGCTATATAAACAAAAACACATATTTTTGTTCGAACACCATAAATAAGAAGATCATATCAGTAAATGAGAAATCAGTCACACAATCTAATTAGATCTATGGGTAACCTATGATACATTTTCTCATATTACACAGTTGAATATCTTTCAAACTTTTCAGATCATATTCTTTTCAAGTTTTACACTTAGCCTTTGAAATGATACGCGATAAATCTCAAAGTAAACAAGATCAGATCATAAAATGCTCAAATATTCACACCGATTTTGCAATATAAAGCATGTAAATCTAGGTTGTCAATATTATAGAATTTGAAACTACAAGCGTTTTTCTTCCATGTTCTTGTGAGTTGAGGTACCAATTTGATAAACAACAACGTGTACTCCACATATATGCCAACAAAAATATAAATTTGCACTATCTTCTAGACATATGAAACTTATGCAAAGTTAATATCAATATCCAGGATGAAACTATCTCAATTAGCACAGGAAAAGAAACAGATCCCGAAGGATATCAGGAATCAGAATGATTCAATTTCTTGGTTTTGGATGTATATCATGATTGAGTGTAACAGAAGAATTCTTCGGTAGAATGAAGGATTAAAGAATCAATTGATTCAACAATATAGGGTAATGTGGTCCAACTGTTATCTGGATATTCAATGGAATCAAGATATTGATCCATGGGCGAGTATATGTTCTAACAGATGTTGTCAGAAACATATCTTAGTTCAACATCACATTGCATGTTTTTCAGGGCATGGGCAGTGAAGTGAACTGAAAAATTGTGCTAATCAATATAGTTCGATACTGGTCTCTTGAAACACTTTAAGCCTCATATTCTATATTTGATAATGATCTTTTAACACACACACCTAGGCATAAAATGGGTTCAAATCACAGTTGTTATCAAGAATCATTATGTTTTCACACTACTAATGGTCCAAAAACACTTCTAGTTTACTGACAATCTAAATTACATACACATATCCAAATTATTCATAAAATAGATTTTCAAGATTAGAGCATTTATGACACTATCATTTCTTATTCATGCAAACTTTGAAATTTAGATCAAATCAACAAAAACACAAACACAAATTATCATGTCATATCAACAGGTCATCTATGGTCATGTGTGATTGATTTTCAACTAATGTACAATCATTTCTTCTCTAACTTCAAATGATGTCGAGTTTTATCTTTTTCATTTGTTTGGAATTTTTTTTTATAAATAACAACTTTTTACCTAGAAAATTAAGTGAAGAAATGTAATAAAGCAATAAATGAAAATAAAAAATCTTCCATGAAAATTATTTTTGAAAACCTTTTATTCAAGATTGATCATATCAATCATTTTTACTAGAAATCCGAACCTAGTTCGATCAAATGCCTTGATGAAAAGGTCAGCAAAATTGTTATCAATGTGTACCTTCACCAGCTCAATCAACCTCTTATCTGCACAATCACGAATAAAATGATATCTTATTTCAACGTGCTTAGTTTTATTGTGCTTAACAAGATTGTTAGTTATGGACATTGTGACATTGGTAAGTTCGCTTAATCTCAAACACTTAGAGAATTTTTGAAATTTCATCATTTTCATGCTTCAACTTTCAAACACCAATCCTTTTTGTCTTCCACCTAGAACATGTATCCGATCCAATCTCGTACATAAAAAAATTAAGATTTTCATGGAAGCCCAAAAGATAATCTTTTTGGATTTTTGAAAGTAATTGAAACTAAAGAAATTTAAACTAATAAACGAGACTAAAAAGCACATATTTTAGGATTTTATCTATACAAACAAAAACACATATTTTTGGATTTTATCTTGTTAGGTAATGTTTTGTAACTGTTGATAAAATTCTATGTAAGTTCATAGAGAGGCGAACTTGTTTATCTGAGGCGAACTTGTTAAGTTCGCTTAGCCTATTAGAGGCGAACTTAATAAGTTCGCTTAAGCATCCTTGAGGCGAACTTGTTAAGTTCGCCTATAGCAGGTCTGTGGCTATAAATAGGAGATATCAGTAGACAGAATTGTAGTCGAATAGAGACACGATATCAGGGGGAACTGATTAGAGACAAAATTATTGTAAACTTATATTGTGGTGGAAATACGAAGAGTTTATTTACACCGTTGTTGTTGATTGAGTTACACGGACACGTTGATCATGGATTCTGCACGTTATCACCGTGTCGTACCGTGAGTCTAGAGATCCGTCACGCACCAAATTAGGGACCTACAAGTGGTATCAGAGCTTTTGCTCTTGATTAGCAGAAGATTCGTGGTGTTTTCATGTCCAATCAACATCAAATTTCAAAGATTTTGAAGATTTTTCATCTTTTTTGTGTTCTTGATAAAAATGGAGAATTTTTGATCATTTTGGATTGATTTTGGATTCTTTTGATGAAATTGATCCGATAGAAGTGTTCCTAATCAGTTCACACACATTCCTACGGTTCAATTTAATCAAATTCCATCAATTCAACAAGATATGATGATTTTCAGGATTTTTGGTTCGTGTTTGGTTGAACAGCTGATGCAGACGAACTTAGCAATTCTGTTGCAGGCGAAATTAGAGAGACGAACTTAATAAGTTCGTTTGGTGCAGATTAGGCAAACTTAATCAGGCGAACTTAACAAGTTCGCTCGGGTCAAGTTCGCTTGGGGTTAAGTTCGCTCGGGTCAGTTTAAGGTAAATTTTGTCAGGCGAACTTATTAAGTTCTCTTGATATAAAAAAAAATAGTAAAAAAAAAAGTATTTTAGCGGGAAATTTCTTCTTGTTCAAATTTTTTAGGGAAAGTTTATATGCTTGCTTTGAATCATTTATGAAATTTTGAATTTTTGAAATATTTTAAAAAAGAGTATTTTGGCGGGAAATTTTTTCTGGATATTTTCGTAAAAATTTCAAAATGTCAATTTCATGTGATGACAATGAGATTGGTATTATGCCACCAAGGCTTTTGTGCATATCAGATTACCGTAGCTGGAAAGTCCGGTTCGAACAGTTCGTATCAGAAACTGATGAAAACTTTTGGACATCCATATTTGAAGGATATGTGCATCCTACTTATGACTATATGGGATATTATGATGTTCCTAAACCAGTGACAGCTCTTAGTAAACTAGAAAAGCAGAAGTTTGATCGAGAGATGAAGACGCGTGAAACTTTAACGTTGTCTTTACCAAAAGAAATCATTCATAGTCTCGGGAAGTGTCCAAATTCAAGAGAACTATGGGAAGCTTTGAAGAAAAAGGGTGAAGCTACTACTCAAGCGTTTGTGGTCTTGATCAAAGAAGAAGTAGTAAAGCAGAGTGTTTCTGAAAATGATTCTTCTACCGAGTTAAGAGATAGTGAGAGTATTCGATCTGGTGAAAGTACTCAGTCTACTGAGAGTGATGTAGAGACTGAAGTAAGCTTCCAGACAGTTGAAGATGATCTGAGTGTATCAGAAACTGATGCAGAGCCTGCCATTGTTGATCAAAAGAGTGAAGCTGATGATGACGTTTTCATGGCTCCTGGTGCATCTTCTTCAGAAGTAAAACCTGAGGTACTTTCTAACAATGAAACGTTTTGTTCTAACTGTGTTTCAGTTAAGGATAAAATGACGAGGGTTATGGATGACAACGTAAACCTCATTTGTGATATGAAATCTATGCACACAGTAAATCAAAAATTAAAAGATAATAAGAATATGTGGGTCGAGAGGATAGAATCACTGAAGAGGGATATAAGTTCTCTGACTTTGAAGATCAAAGAGCAGGCATATCACCTGGATATGTCCTTTGTAGAAATTGAGAAAAGAAATAATGATCTTGCTGAGAAAGATAAGGAATTAGTTGAATCTAAAGCAGAGGTGATCAAATTACATAGAAAGTTAGAAAGCTTTGCAAATTCATCATTCTTATTAGGATATTATCATGATAATACTGAAGAGGGGAAGGGAACTAGTGGTATTGGCTATGTTCCTCCACCATTCAATGGCAATTATTCTGTTGCACCTGAGATTATAAATGATGAGGATTTAGATCCTAAGACTATGTTGAAGGTGAATCCAGTCACAAGTGAAGATATGGTGTATTCTAATGAGAGTGATGATGAATATTTTGATGAAGCTAAGGTAGAGGGGATACCGAAAGAGGTTAAGAAAGATGACTCAAAGGTTGATTCTAATTCATCTGGAAATAATACATTTGGACGTTCTTCAAACTCAAGGAGAGTTCCATATGTCAGAGATTATAAAGACAGGCGTACATGCTTTCATTGTAATGAGATGGGACACATTGTGGTGAACTGTCCTTAAAAAAATAAAGGAAAGAAGCATGTAGTTCGTGAGAAGATGAAGCCTGAATCAAAACTTGTTGCAAAATCTAGAGTTCCAGAGAAAATAAAGCCAAAAGAAGTTCATGTAGGAGAATCTTCTTCAAGTGCGTCTTATCGTGTGAAGATTCCTTATATGAGAGATTATCGTAAGACGAGATCTTGCTTTTACTGTGGCCTTGTGGGTCATATCCGGATTGCTTGTCCACACAAAGCCAAAGATAACCGACATGTTACTCAAGGAAAGGTAAGAACTCATGGTAACCCTTATGTTAACCCAAATGTGGTTAAACCTCATGATACATCAAAGGGTAATTCAAAATCTGAGGTTAGGCTTTCTAGACCTCAAAGACGGAGGAGAAACAGAAGATTGAGAAAACTTTTAGAACAAGAGATTTCAAAATCTAAACATTTTTCAAATGAACATGATTGTTCAAACACTTCACATTTTAAGCAAAACGAACTTAATGAAAAGAAGTATGTTTGGAAATCTAAAGTTTCTATTTCTGACTCGTCAGAACAATCTTTGAAAATCGATGCTAGATTCGATTGTGAATGGAGTGAGGTTTATTATTTTGATACAGATGGACGACCCATGACTACCATGGCTTGGGTCCCAATTTCAAATTAATGTTTCTTGTTAGATGTGCAGGATTTACCAAGAGGGACTATTAATACCATTTTGGTTGTTGATAGTGGTGGTTCTAAGCACATGACAGGGAATGACATCTGCATGAGTAAAGAGTTGTTGATAACTGAGAATCTATTTGATTCAATGACTTGATGCTCAAGGGGGAGAATATGTCACACACAATATTTTGGAAAGATTTTTACAAAGTCCAAATGATAACCTGAAACTTAGGATGACGATGGTGAGCATAAAGTCGTTGATGCAACCATTTGACTAGTTGAGGGGGACTCTACAGGACAGGGGGAGTACAGAACTGTGTTGACAGAGGCAATGACATTCAATTGCAGGATTACATCGGTTTGAGTTTTTAATTGATTGACTTGCTTAATCCTGAGCAACCAAGTAAAATGTTTTTCATAAAATATTTTCATGGAAGATTTTATTTTCGTTTGTTTTACTTTCTTTGAAAAAGATTTTGAAAAAGCCAAACAAATTGAAAAAGATAAAATCGAGATTACTTGAAGTTAAAGAAGAGATGATAGTACATCAGTAGATGTTCTTTCACACATGATCTTAGATTGACTGTTTGTGCTTTATGTTAATATATCTGAATTATATGTTTTGATCTAAACTTCAGAGACTGCACAAATAGGAAATGATAGTGTTGTGTATGCATAGAATTTGAATTGTCAGTAGACTAAAAGCGTCACTGAACCATTAGTAGTGTGAAAACATAATTGCATATGTTACAACTGTGATTTGAACCCATTTTATGCCTGGGTGTGTGTGTTAAAAGATCACTATCAGATAAAGAATATTAGCTTTTAATAAAGATTTTCCTATGAGATCAGTTTCAGGTTAAGTCCTTAGCACTATTCATTCGATTTGCTTCAGTGCCCATGTCCCGAAAAGCATGCAATTTGAAGTATAATCAAGATATGTACTTGACAAGATCTGTCAAACATATACTAGTCCTTGGATCATATTGATAAATCATCTTACTGATTCCATTGAATTCATAATCCAGATAACAGTTGGATCCACGTACATGAATCTTATGATTCCACATATATAAGCCAAAACATTGAATCATTCGATTCTGAATCTCATTGATTCCTATACAATCCAATTTGGATTCTGCTATTCATGTGCTAAGTGATGTCTCCTCATCCTGGAAATTCGGATAATCTTTAGTAAAATCTCATATGTCTTGAAGATAGTTACTTTCTGTTGGCATACTAGTGGGGTACACGTTGTATTTCATACTTAAATGGTACCTTAACTCACAAGAAAGTGGGAATGAGATGCTTTAAGTTTCAAATCTTATAATATTGACAAATTGAATTTGTGTATCATAGCATGATCCTATTTTCTTTGAATGTTTATCGCATATCATAACATGCAATATGAAAGTCTTGAAAAGATAGAGTGTGATA
The DNA here is from genome assembly GCA_023525975.1 of Smallanthus sonchifolius. Lineage (NCBI taxonomy): Eukaryota > Viridiplantae > Streptophyta > Magnoliopsida > Asterales > Asteraceae > Smallanthus > Smallanthus sonchifolius. Next base: position 69,538,841 of record CM042025.1, read on the forward strand.
ATCTTGAAAGATATTGGTTTGATTGGTCAAGGCTTGAAAGAATGACATAGGATACCATTTGATATTATATGGATTTTATATCCAAGATGTGTGATTGATATCTCATATATACTGATATGATCTTCTTACTCGTGATGTTCGACAAAAAATATGTGATTTTGTATTTTACATTTCAGTTTATATAGAGAAAAACCAAAAAGATTTTGTGTTTCTTATGATTGAAAAACCAAAAAGATTTTATTTTTCAAGCGTCCATGGATATCTTAATTGTTGGTTATTCTTGGTTGTTATCCTTTGCAAAAACTGAATATTGCAGATAGAAGTTGACAAGGGGTCCTTCTCCCAAGTTTTCTTCTAGAAATAAAGAGAGAGTGTGCAAATGAACAAGACGAAGACTACAGTGTGTTTGATGATATATGAAGACGGATGACAATCTTCTAAAGCTGTTGTCAAGGTGGAGTCTGTTGGAGCATTTTCTGTTGACAACAAGCTTGAAGATATTATGTCTTAGTCTTAGAGTCTTTGACTTGTAATTGATAGAATTGTTAGAAACAGTTAAAGGGGAGTCTGTTAGGAAATGTTTTGTAACTGTTGATAAAACTTTGTGTAAGTTTATAGAGAGGCGAACTTAACAAGTTCGCCTGGTTTATCTGAGGCGAACTTGTTAAGTTTGCTTAGCCTATTAGAGGCGAACTTAATAAGTTCGCCTAAGAATCTTTGAGGCAAACTTGTTAAGTTCGCCTATAGCAGGTCTGTGGCTATAAATAGGAGATATCAGTAGACAGAATTGTAGTAGAACAAAGACACGATATCAGGAGGAACTGATTAGAGACAGAATTATTGTAAACTGATATTGTGGTGGAAATACGAAGAGTTTATTTACACCGTTGTTGTTGATTGAGTTACACGAGCACGTTGATCTTGGATTCCGCACGTTATCACCGTGTCGTACCGCGAGTCTAGAGATCCGTCACGCACCGAATTATTCAAACAAAAACACATATTTTTGTTCGAACACCATGAGTAAGAAGATCATATCAATAAATGAGAAATCAGTCACACAATCTAATTAGATTTATGGGTAACCTATGATACATCTTCTCATATTTCACAGTTGAATATCTTTCAAACTTTTCAGATTATATTCTTTTCAAGTTTTACACTTAGCCTTTGAAATGATACGCGATAAATCTCAAAGTAAACAAGATCAGATCATAAAATGCTCAAATATTCACACCGAATTTGCAAAATAAAGCATGTAAATCTAGGTTGTCAATATTATAGAATTTGAAAGTACAAGCGTTTTTCTTTCATGTTCTTGTGAGTTAAGGTATCAATTTGATGAACAACAACGTGTACCCCACATATATGCCAACAGAAATATAAATTTGCACTATCTTCTAGACATATGAAACTTATGCAAAGATAATATCAATCTCTAGGATGAAACTATCTCAATTAGCACAAGAAAAGAAACAGATCCCTAAGGATATCAGGAATCAGAATGATTCAATTTCTTGGTTTTGGATGTATATCATGATTGAGTGTAACAGAAGAACTCTCCAGTAGAATAAAGGATTAAAGAATCGATTGATTCAATAATATAGGGTAATGTGGTCCAACTGTTATCTTGATATTCAATGGAATCAAGATATTGATCTAAGGGCGAGTATATGTTCTAACAGATGTTGTCAGAAACATATCTTAGTTCAACATCACATTGCATGTTTTTCGGAACATGGGCAGTGAAGTGATTTGAAAAATTGTGCTAATCAATATAGTTCGATACTGGTCTCCTGAAATACTTTAAGCCTCATATTCTATATCTGATAATGATCTTTTAACACACACACCCAGGCATAAAATGGGTTCAAATCACAGTTGTTATCAAGAATCATTATGTTTTCACACTACTAATGGTCCAAAAACGCTTCTAGTCTACTAACAATGTAAATTACATACACATATCCAAATTATTCATAAAATAGATTTTCAAGATTAGAGCATTTATGACACTATCATTTCTTGTTCATGCAAACTTTGAAATTAAGATCAAATCAACAAACACAGAAACACAAATTATCATGTCATATCAACAGGTCATCTATTGTCATGTGTGATAGGTTTTCAAGTAATGTACAATCATTTCTTCTCTAACTTCAAATGATGTCGAATGTTATCTTTTTGATTTGTTTGGAATTTTTTTTATAAATAACAACTTTTTACCTAGAAAATAAAGTGAAGAAATGTAATAAATCAATAAATGAAAATAAAAAATCTTCCATGAAAATTATTTTTGAAAACATTTTATTCAGGATTGATCATACCAATCATTTTTACCAGAAATCCGAACCTAGTTCAATCAAATGCCTTGATGAAAAGGGCAGCAAAATTGTCATCAGTGTGTACCTTCACCAGCTCAATCAACCTCTTATCTGCACAATCACGAATAAAATGATATCTTATTTCAATGTGCTTAGTTTTATTGTGCTTAACAAGATTGTTAGTTATGGACATTGTGGCATTGGTAAGTTCGCTTAATCTCAAACACTTAGATAATTTTTGAAATTTCATCCTTTTCAAGCTTCAACTTTCAAACACCAATCCTTTTTGTCTTCCACCTGGAACATGTATCCGATCCAATCCCGAACATAAAAAAATTGAGATTTTCATGGAAGCCCAAAAGAAAATCGTTTTGGATTTTTGAAAGTAATTGAAACTAAAGAAATTTAAATTAATAAACGAGACTAAAAAGCACATATTTTTGGATTTTATCTATACAAACAAAAACACATATTTTTGGATTTTATCTATAGAAACAAAAACACATATTTTTGTTCGAACACCATGAGCAAGAAGATCATATCAGTAAATGAGAAACCAGTCACACAATCTAATTTGATCTATGGGTAACCTATGATACATCTTCTCATATTTCACAGTTGAATATCTTTCAAACATTTCAGATCATATTCTTTTCCAGTTTTACACTTAGCCTTTGAAATGATACCCGATAAATCTCAAAGTAAACAAGATCAGATCATAAAATGCTCAAATATTCACACCGAATTTTCAATATAAAGCATGTAAATCTAGGTTGTCAATATTATAGAATTTGAAACTACAAGCATTTTTCTTCCATGTTCCTGTGAGTTAAGGTACCAATTTGATGAACAACAACGTGTACCCCACATATATGCCATCAGAAATATAAATTTGCACTATCTTCTAGACATATGAAACTTATGCAAAGATAATATCAATCTCCAGGATGAAACTATCTCAGTTACCACGGGAAAAGAAACAGATCCCGACGGATATCAGGAATAAGAATGATTCAATTTCTTGGTTTTGGATGTATATCATGATTGAGTGTAACAGAAGAACTATCCAGTAGAATGAAGGATTAAAGAATCGATTGATTCAATAATATAGGGTAATGTGGTCCAACTGTTATCTGGATATTCAATGGAATCAAGATATTGATCCAAGGGCGAGTATATGTTCTAACAGATGTTGTCAGAAACATATCTTAGTTCAACATCACATTGCACGTATTTCGGGGCATGGGAAGTTAAGTGAACTGAAAAATTTTGCTAATCAATATAGTTCGATACTGGTCTCATGAAACACTTTAAGCCTCATCTTCTATATCTGTCAATGATCTTTTAACACACACACCCAGACATAAAATGGATTCAAATCACAGTTGTTATCAAGAATCATTATGTTTTCACACTATTAATGGTCCAAAAACGCTTCTTGTCTACTGACAATCTAAATTACATACACATATCCAAATTATTCATAAAATAGATTTTCAAGATTAGAGCATTTATGACACTGTCATTTCTTGTTCATGCAAACTTTGAAATCTAGATCAAATCAACAAAAACACAAACACAAATTATCATGTCATATCAACAGGTCATCTATGGTCATGTGTGATAGATTTTCAACTGATGTACAATCATTTATTCTCTAACTTCAAATGATGTCGAATTTTATATTTTTCAATTGTTTGGAATTTTTTTTATAAATAACAAATTTTTACCTAGAAAATAACGTGCAGAAATGTAATAAAGCAATAAATGAAAATAAAAAATCTTCCATGAAAATTATTTTTGAAAACCTTTTATTCAGGATTGATCTTACCAATCATTTTTACCAAAAATCCGAACCTAGTTCAATCAAATGCCTTGATGAAAAGGTCAGCAAAATTGTCATCAGTGTGTACCTTCACCAGCTCAATCAACCTCTTATCACGAATAAAATGATATCTTATTTTAATGTGCTTAGTTTTATTGTGCTTAACAGGATTGTTAGTTATGGACATTGTGGCATTGTTATCTATAAAGATAGGGGTGAACGTAAAATTCAAACCGTATCTTAGTTGTTGCTGGATCCTAAAAATTTGGGAACAACAACTTGAAGCTGTGATGTATTCTGCTTCACATGTTGATATGGAAACTGTGGTTTTTTTTTACACTGCCATGAAACAAGCCGATTACCCAAAAATTGGCAACCTTCTGTTGTAGATTTCCTGTAAAAAAAAAAACCTCTGAAATCTGAGTCAGTGTAAGCATTAAATTCAAAATTAGAATCATGCGGAAACCATAACCCTAATCTCGGTTTCCCTTTCAGGTTCCGAAAAATAAGTTTGACTGCAATCAGATGAGATTTCTTTGGTTTTGCTTAAAATCTGGAACAGAGACACACGGCAAACATTATATCTGGTCTTGATGCAGTTAAGTACATGAAAGATCCAATCATTGCCCTATACAAGCGGCTGTCAATATCCTTTCCTTCCGGATCTGGATCCATCTTGTGATTTACAGGTATTGGAGTATCATATGGGGTACAGTCTTCCATCTTGAACCAGCTCAAGATGTCTTTCACGTACTTAGACTGATGAATAAAGAAACCATCCTCTTTTTGATTGACATGCAATCCTAAAAAGAATGATAACTCTCCCATAGCGGAAATTTCAAACTTCAATTTCATAACACTCTCAAACTCTTTGCATAACTCTTCGTTTGTTGAACCAAATATAATGTCATCCATGTAGATCTGAACCATCAGATAATCTCCCCCTGCTTTTTGATGAACAAGGTTGAATCAATAGGACCACGATCGAAACCATTGTCCAAGAGATGCTGCGACAGTGTTTCATTCCACGCACGAGGTGCTTGATGTAGACCATAAAGAGCCTTATCTAGCTTGAAAACTCTTGAGCGATACAATGGATCCTCAAACCCCTGTGGTTGACACACATACACTTCTTCTTTAACCTTCCCATACAAGAAAACACTTTTGACGTCCAATTGATATAACTTAAACCTTTTAAACGATGCAAATGCTAGAAACAAATGAATTGCTTCCAAACGTGCAACAGGTGCGTACACCATAGTATAATCTATACCTTCTTGTTGATTGAACCCTTAAAATACCAATCTTGCTTTGTTCCTCACTACGACACCACGGTCATCCTTTTTACACTTAAAAACCCATTTGGTGCCGATTGGATTCATGCCCTTTGGAAGATCAACCAAAATCCACACCTTTAGCTTATCAAACTGTGCAAGCTCTTCTTGCATTGCTTCAATCCAATTGTTATCTTGTAACGCCTTCTCCACATTTTTCGGTTCGATCTAAGAAATAAAACAAGAATATAAGCAAACATCAAGTACTCCAGTATCCCTAATGCTAGAATATAAACAAGTATTTTCAGATAAAGAACGAGTTTGAACTCCATCCAGCAAATTCCCAATGATATTTATCACCGGATGATATTTCAATTCTTTTATGGAGGCCACCTCAGGAACAGTTAGAACATGAATTTGAGTAGTTTCCTTTTGAGAAAGAACATTTTGATTAACTGGTATCACAGACTCCAGATTTGAAGAAAGCTCCCCCTGAACATGTGGAGAAGAGGACGAATCATCAACAATTAACGTATCAGCCGAAGAATCCTGAAAAATTACGTCATCCTCTTCACTCTCAGACTCGTGAATTCCCGAAGTAGATGGTACATTCGGATCAGGGTTAGATGAGGATGAAATAGATAATGGAACCGTTGATCTTGGTAGAAAACCGCAATCTTGGTCACCATGATAAATCAGAAGTAAAATTGAAAAACTTGAATAAGCTATCATAATCAAATGCCCACTCTGGACCAACCGCCTTCTTGGGAATAGATCGATTAAAACAAATGATATTGAACCATTCTTCGATCTGTCGTGTTTCCTTGTTATACACTAGTTTATTCAAAGAATTGGCAACATAGCTCAGAAAGATTCCTTCGACCGCATTTTCGCTAAACTTGGTAGAAACATCCCGGACCATCAGAAGAGTACATGAATTCCCAAAAGGAAGAAGATAATTCAGATTAGGCTTCTGATTGTTTAACAATTCATAACAAGTCTTGTTGTGATGCTTCACAGTCAGAACACGATTCAGGACTTGGCATGCCATATTCACAGCTTCGGCCCAAAAGTAACCGGTAGCTTAGAATCCACCAACATTGTTCTTGCTGCCTCAATCAGAGTTCTGTTCTTTCGCTCAGCAACACCATTTTGTTGAGGAACATATGGCGCACTAAACTCATGATGAGTTCCCTTTTGTAAGCAAAAGAAACCCGTCTTGCTATTCTTGAACTCGCTGCCATAGTCACTTCTAATACGCCTGACTTTCTGCTTAAACAGATTTTCTAAACTAAGAATCAAGTATTGAACTATCTCAGTTGTTTCAGCCTTGGTTGCTAAGAACTTGACCCAAGAGAATCTGGAAAAATCATCTGTTATCACCAAACAATACGATTTTTCTCCAATGCTACGAATACTTATCGGCCCAAACAAATCCATATGAAGTAACTCAAGAGGAGTAACAATAGAATTGTGTTTCTTTGATTTGTGGGACTTTCTGTGCTGCTTGCCCTTCTTGCAAGGAATACAGTCGTCAGGCACAGAAAATTTCATTTTCGGAATACCGGTAACCAAATCATTCTTCACTAAGTAATTCATTTTTCTGAAGTTGATATTAGCTAGCTTCCGATGCCAAATAATAGAGTCAGATTCAGATGCTTTCGGGAGTAAACATGTAGGAATCGAATCCATTGTTGTAGCAACACTCATGTCCAAGACATATGTGTCATTTCTTCTCGGAGCCTTCATCAGAATCCATTCTTTAGGTATCACAAATCCCGGCTTCAAAATGTAACATTCAGAATCATTGAAATGAATAGCAAAATTCTTGTCACACACTTGGGATACGCTAAGGAAATTGTGCTCGAGTTTCTTTACATAATTAACTTTCTCAAACTTTACCTTTTCATTCTTCAGCGTTCCTTGACCTGTTATGTACCCACCTTTTATTCCCAGCAAAGGCGACATAACCACCATCAATTTTAATAACATCTTCAAGCAAACGAATATTTCATGCCATATTTCGGGAGCAACCACTATCCACATACCAAATATTGTTGATAGTCCTCCTTGGTTGACCCTACATAAACAAAGGAAATCGGTTAGAAACGGGGACCCAAGACATTGCGGTCTTGGGTCTATCATTAGCATCAAAATTAACAACTTCAAGCAATTCACAATCTCTATTATCATCCACCCTTGGTGATTTAGGTAATTCATAATCAGACATTCTGGATTTTGAAACATTCTTTTTAATATCAAAATTTGATTGATTTAGAAATTCAGATTCAAATTGATCAGTTTCTAAAAGTTTTCTTAACCGTATGTTCCTTCTTCGCCTTTGAGGTCTTGATAGTTTGACCTCAGGTTGAGAATTATTTTTGAATCCAACTTTAGGATTCTCAACAAACTTATGAAAAACAACATTTTTTTTACACCAGGTTGGACAAACTCTGGTTTAGAACTAACAAATCTATCATGAACATGTTGTGTCATCTTTTTCTTAAACCAGAAGGTTTAGTAACATGTTGATTAGGCAAATTTTCCTTAACAGATTGTTTCATCACATTATCAGATGTAGGCTTTCCCACAGTCGGTCTTTGCAGAATCTTTACTACTCTTGATTGACCAAGAACAACAACTGGTGTAACTTTCTCTAAAATAAGAAAATTCTTCTCTTTGTTTTTGTAAGGACAATATAACACTATATGTCCCACTTCATTACAATGAAAGCAAACTCTCTTATCCTTGTATTCTCTGATATAAGGAACCACGTTGAAGTTGAGGAACTTTCTAATGAATAACCTTCTGTAGATTTAACATCACTACCTCCTTGTCTCTTTGGAACATACATCTTTCTAGAGGATTCACCAAAATAAGTCTTTGAAACATGAGGCTAGACAACTTTGGTTTTCCCACATTCACCTTCTGTTTAATGAAATCACTTGTTGATTTATTTTCAACTTTTGAAACCTCCTTCTTGATATCACTAGCACTTATAAAACCACCATTAGTTAAAAATGGAGAAATAATTGGTTGTTCAACTTCATCGGGCTCTGCAAGAATACATCGATCTCTTGTGACTTGTTTTACCACTTTTGGTTCATCAATCTTCACATCTTTAGAAACACCATCAATTTTCTGAGCGTCAAATATCTCATCATCACTATCAGAATCATAGACCATTTCTGCCCCCGTGACTGGATTAATCTTTAAAACTGTCTTTGGATCAATATCCTCTTCAGTAATGTTCTTAGGTTCTACAACATAGTTTCCATTAAATGGTGGAGGAGCAAATCCAATTCCAGTTGTTCTCTTAACAGGATCAGAATTGTCATTGAAATAACCCAACAATAGTGATGAATTTCCAAAACTTTTCAGTTTTTTATGTAATCTGATCACCTCTGCTTCTTTGTCTGAAATTTCTTTGTATTTTTTTTTAGCAACAATTTCATTTCTCTTTTCAATCTCAGTATAGGCCATATCCAAATGATATACATGTTCCTTAATTTTCAAATTCAGAGAATTAATGTCTTTTTTGAGTAATTCAATTCTGTCAATACACAACTTATCATTGTCCTTTAATTTTTGATTCACTGTGTGCATTGATTTCATATCACATATCAAGTTTGTGTTATCATCCATGACTTTTATCATTATGTCCTTCACCAAAACACAGTTAGAACAATATATGTTACATATAACATATTTTACCTTTGATGGATCAGACATGTCAGCCATGAAGACTTTTGCAGTTGGAATCTATTCAGTCATCTCAAGTACTCTTTTAGTCAACAAAATCTCATCTTCAGATACACTTGTTGTGGACATATTATCTTCAGAATGAACTTCATCAGTACTTTCAGTATTATTTTCTTTAGAAATTTCTTCTACAGTGAAACTCTCAGAAGATTCATCATTCTGACTTTCTACTTCACTCACTGAGCTTTCTTCATTACTTGAATTATCATCCTCGGATGTCTCATCGGTATGAATTTCAGACATGAAAGCTTGACTCACAACACCAACTAGATCCTCTAAATGAATTCTCCATTCATAGTTATCATCTCCTTGAGCAACAAAAGCAGATGATGTTGAAACATTTGTTGAACTTCTAGAATTGCCAGATCCTTGTTGTTGATTTCTGTTGTTTTGATAATTGTTCTTCTTTTGAGAATCAAATTCAACCTTTGGCTTGTTACATTCCTTAGCAAAGTGACCATATTCTTGACAGTTGTAACATCGAACCTTTGTTTTATCAAAACCCATTCTTGTTCCGTTGTTTGATCCGATGTACTTTCTTCCAGTTTTTTTAAGAAAATCCTTTGCTTACCTCATCAACATTGCCATATTCCATTGAATATTCATCTCTTATAAATCAATAGGATCAATCTGACAATAGTCTTCTTCAATTGCTTCTAGATCATGAATCTTCCCTCCGATAAAGTTTTCATAAGAAGCAACAAAATATGAAAACATTGCCATATAATCTTCAGCTACCCTCTGACTCACATGTTGTGAATTAGATGGTTGTGATCCAGATGTATTTGCAGAAAAACCCGAAGGGTAAGAATGTCCAGAAACATTTTCATTTGAATTATCCTGACCATCTCCAGAAAACAATGCAACTCCAGATCCAGATTTTCCAGATGTTTTAGCAAAGTACATTGAAGGATATTGAATGTGTTCCATATTAGTTTCCTTCTTCTTCAAATTTAAGTCATGAGATTGTATTTTTCCCAACACATCTTCAAGAGACATAGTTTTGTATTTGTCATTCTCTTTGATTAGAACAGAATACACATCAAACTTGGATGGTAAAGCTTCCAAGAACTTGTCATTTATCTCTTCAGGTTCATAAACAACCTTAGCACTTGCTAACTCACTAAGTAAATGATAAAATCTTGTTGCTAGATCATCCAGAGATTCATTCTGAAAATGTTTGAATACCAAGAATTGCTTTTTCAATAACTCCTTTCGACTTTTCTTCACATCCAGACTTCCTTCACATCGTTTTTGTAAAGCTTCACATAACTGCTTGGAAGATTTAAACTGTTTGAAGCTGTGATAAATCTCTTTTGGTAATGACATAGAAATGCTCGTTATTGCCTTCTTTTCACAATCAAATAACAGTTTTTCTTCAGTTGTTAATGCAGATACATGCTTAGGAACATTATCACTATCCATCCATGAATAAGTCGAATGAGTATATCCTTCCAGAATAGGAATCCATAAACTAGAATTAGTGAATGACGCGAACTGATCAAAACGATCCTTCCAGTTTTAATAATTAGCAAGACTTAGCAGCTTTGGTGGTTTCTGAGAAGTACCAATCTCATTGTTATAGTTGAACACGTTTGAAACCTGCACCATGTTAGCCATAACAACAAATACACGAGTATCACAAGTAAAAACAAAAGTTTAGAACAAAAATACCCTGAGGCGAACTTGATAAGTTCGCTTCACACCCTTCAAGAGAACTTGATCTAAGCGAACTTGATAAGTTTGCTTCACACCCTTCAAGAGAACTTGATCTAAGCGAACTTGAAAAGTTCTCTTAATCAAGAATTTGCACTAAGTTCGCCTGTAACTGACTTCTTGATTAAGTTCTCCTGTTTCAGCTGAACAAAGTCAGGAAGACGAACTCTTCAGCCAAAACACGAACTAGAACCTCCAAAAATCATCATAACTTGCTGAATTGATGGAATTTGGTGAAATTGAACCGTAGGATTGATTATTTTATGAAATAGAACACTTTTAATGGAACAATTTCTTCAAAAACACCTCTAAATTGAGGAATTCAGATCCAAAAGCCTCTCAAGAACTTGAAAACTCCATGAATATGAAAAATATGCAAAATTCAATCATTTTTGTGTCAAATCATATACAATTCGTCACAAATCAATCACTAAATCATGAGCAATAGCTCTGATACCACTTTTAGGTCCACTCGTCTCTCCTATGGATCAAACTCGAGACATGATGTAACAAGAACACGGAGTGCGGAATCCAACCGTGTCGATGACGGTGTATATGAGACAACTCTAACAAACACCATCACACATAATGTAAATAATCACTCTTTCAATAGCACCAGAACATGGAGTTTATAGAATGCCAGATTTCCAAAAGCTCTCTAAAACTGAACAAGTAAACACATATTTATAGACAAGTGTTCTGCCATAGGCGAACTTAACAAGTTCGCCTAAACCAGGCCTAGGCGAACTTATTAAGTTCGCCTATTGCAGAACTTAACTAAAACATTACAAAATCAAACACATATAAGTCGAGGTGATGCAACGAGTTTTGACGTCTTTCTATGTGTCACACTTCTATGTGCTAACATAGTCGTGCATCGGACGGATGGTTAGTGTGCTCAAGTATGGTATTTCTATCTTGATGATTCTCTCGACACTGATAAGTCGAGGTGAAGCAAGGAGTTTTGACGTCTTTCTAGGCGACTAGTGAGGTGCTCTTATGAGATGTCTATGCTTATATCTCGGAAATTCAGAGCACGAAGCCAATGGGCAGAGTTGTGAGAGTAGAAGATGAAAGCATTTACGTGGACGCTTGACAAGAATGCTTATGATGAGATTGAGGTGATGATGCTGAATACTTCACCACTAAGTTAACAAGATGATGAAGGACCTTCATGGAACTCGTTCTATATGAAGAATTCAGTCGAGATGAGACACCAGAAAAATAGGGATGTTTTTCCCTGGGCGAGACGATGAATAACCGAGGATTGTGTGTAGGAGGACTTCATGTTCGTACATGATAAATGAGATGCGGCAGGGATCGCATGGTAATGGTAGAGCAACAAAGAGAAAGGTGAAACTCAGGAGGGGCAAGTGCAAAATTGCACGTAAGTGACTAAGAAGGATATGCCTACGCTAGCAAATCCAAGACCAGCTTAATATGAGCTCCTGTGGAGCATTTAAGGAAAGCAAACATTTAGATGATCGAAACGAACACGACAAAGGCATATGAAACTTGAGAAACATCGAGAGCTAATGAAGATGGCCCTAGTGTTGGGTGTATGTGCAAGTCTAAGGGACGTATTGAATGCGTGATAATGATGTAAAGGGATGCTATGATAAAGAAATTTAGTGGAGACTAGGGTAGCCTTGCACGAGCTCCTGAAGATCATCGAAGAAAGACATTAGTGGTGCTCTTACGGGTAGGGCAATGGGCTAGAGTTTGAGAAATCATCGCAGGACGGTGATCAAGGTATGAGGTGAGAAGTACGACGAATTCACTCTGGAAGGATGGCGAATGAATCCATCCATGAAAGTTAAGGAACCTACTTGGGTCATTCAGATTATACAAGAGACAAAAGCAATTGTGCCCATCAGCTGGAATGAAACGATACAACTTCTGGCGAGTGCCGGGATGGTGAGAGTTGGAAATGCAACCGTTTATCTAATGGCTGGAAGGAAGAGAGGAGACTTAAGGTGTAGGTAAAAACCTACGAGTCCCAAAGTTGGAAATGAGCAATGGCGAAGACTTCCTTGAACCTCAAGAAGGGTAGCCGTATTGCAAGCAAAGTAATGAAAACAAATAGTGTGTAGGTGAGTGCCTAACACAAAATGGACTTGGTGCACGAGTAAGAATGGAAGGATATGTTGGGATTAGTTGGTACCGACGCATGATTCGAGGACGAATCCTCTTTTAAGGGGGTAGACTTGTAACATCCTAAAAATCCATAAACGGGTGGTTCGGGTTAGTGTACTGACCGAATCTTTATTAAATGTCCCAATTATCAGGAATTGCCATATAAGTCAAGATTAAACGAGGATAAAAGGGCCCGTTTAGCCGTTTAATCTCTAAGTTTGGGATTGAAGTGCACGGAAAAAAAACCCAGGGACCCGAGTGTAACGTTTGGTGGTTGAAATACCACTTATGTGGAAACCCTAGGTCATTCGACCTAGGGGGAGTGCGCAGCCAGGAGAAAATAGAGCGGGAGAGGCTTCCGGCAAGGAAGAAGGCGACAATTGGTGGTTGTCGGTGGAGGTCCCGTGGCGGCTTGGTACCGGTGAGCCTAAGACGCTAAAAAGGTCAAATCTGTTTATGTTTTCATTAAATATTCGTACTCGTTTGCGTGGGTTTTGGTTTAAAGTTCTGGGTATTGGCAAAGGTGGTGTACGGTAGGAACAGACACCGGTGGTGGCTGTCCCGGTGACCTTGCTAGGTGCACGACGGAAATAGACGACGACGAAGACTATGAGGGTTGGTAAACCAGTGGCATGTACGACTTGGAGGGGGTACGTCGTGGCTGTAGCAACCCGTTTGGGTTGGGTTTGGCGGTGATTCATGGTTAAGCATGGGAGACTGGCTACGGTGGTGGCTAGTGGGGATGAGATGGTGGCACACCACGGTGGCAGGCGACGGAGGATGAAGGAGGTTAGGCACCCAATGAGCATGGCGGCTCGAATAGGGTGTAATGAGTAAATGAAGGTGGTCGTGAACCGATTACGGTTTTGCTTAGACAAGGGAGACGATGGTATTGCTAAGCATGGTGGTACACGGTGGTGCGTGGTGGCGGACAGTCAGAACCATTTACGGGTAGGGTTCCCACGTATAGCGTTTGCATGGTAACATGCGTGCGTGTGCGAGGACCCGGCCCGGACATACAAGTCTCGTGGGTTGGAATTGCATGGCGTTTCATGGGTGACTAGGGTTTGCATGACACCCGCATGCACATGCATGCAAGCTTGAATTCAGGTACGTGAGTCCGATCTGATTCGGGGACTATATAACGCGTAAACCCATGGGACTAAGGTTTAGTATGAACGAAAGGGCGAGCGGATGAGACGAGCGTCGGGACCATTTATTTTTAAAAGTAATCGACACAGGTGTAGGATGTGCTCTGACCATCTGATCATACGTTGACAGGTTCGAGCTTTGTGCAAAGAGGTCGTTGCATTGAAGAAGTTAGACCATCGTAACTGTGAGTTTCTAATCCCCTCTTCGAAAGGTTTTAAACGTTTTGGGGCTATCGTACATACTGTAGAGACATGTTTTATTACATTAAATGTATATCGAGCTTTGGGATCTAACCCGATGAGTTTATGAAGTTAAATAGTTAAATGTGGGGCTAAGGGACTATTTGTGTGTCCGTAGGACGTGCGGGTTATAGGTGGGGATATGGTTACGGGTCGTATAGTGACCTAATAGGGGTTAGTCGGGATTGTAGTTATGGGTCGTACGGGTACGACTAGGAGGTGTCACAGGGTGTGCATGTATGTGGTGTGTGCTTAAATAATGAAGTATAGTAATTTTATGTGTGGTGCCATATTAGCAGTGTATTGTATTATGAGTTAGTCGGGGTGAGTCGGGGTATGAGCTAGACGCTTATGGATATGTGTAGGGTACCTTGTCCTAGTTCTATGTGTGAAGTGCATGTGAAGTTAATGAATCATGAATATAGAGTATAATGTTATGTGATTATAGATGTGTTGTGTTCAATGTGTCGTTGTCCTCGTGACACGGCGGGTATTGTGTTTACGTTGTTATCTTTATGACATGGCAAACGGGATTGTGGAGGACGAAGTCCTTTGGGAGGTCGCCAAAGGTGACGATGTCCAACAGGACAGTGATGAGCTCGGGGTGTGTCAAAGGCCCTGACGAGGGTAACCCTGACGAGGGTAACCCTGATGAGGGTGCAATAATGAGGTATGTGTTTGTGTGCTTATATATTGGTGTTAAATTGCATACAAGCGTTGAGTTATATTTATTGTGCATGTGATAGTATTAATGTGGTAAGTAGATTTAGATTGACCGTTGTGTCAGGATTGTGATGTGGTGCCTACAACTATTATGTCAGTCGATTTGTAAGAGCCTTGGTCAAGGCTGAGTAAGTTGAGGTCTAGGGGATTGTTGTGTTAACCAAGTGTCGAGTTTATACATGTACTTGAACATGAGTTATTAGTGTAGGTAGGTTCGACCTATGTCGATGAGACTGCGGGATTATTATTATTATGGGATGAGTCTTGGGTAATGAGCTATTAAGGGATATCGGGTGATAACAGGGGTTATCTATTGGTCAATGAATTGTGGACCTATTTTATAAGGACCGTGGGTCCTGATTAAAGTTTAAATAACTTTTTAGACGAGTTGGCTTTTAATTAAACTAAACTATTAGAACTCACTCAGTGTAGCTGACTTTGTGTGTATGATAGATTGTTTTGCAGGTAAACATTGCGTTGACGTATCTTGGCTTGGGAGCGGTGCTACTCGGATTGGTGTGCAAGCAATCGTGAGGTAACCTAATGACTATAATAGCAATTAATGTTTTTAGAAAGACTTCCGCTGTAATTTAATATATATAAAATGAGTATTTTCAAGGGAATAATCCGTTATGAGAACCAACTATAGGGTGCCCGGTTTTGGGGCTTTACATGATCTTCTAGGAATTTCAAGTACGGACCTGTTGATAAGTCCCATTCGAGGGGGATCCAGTGCTATGATGCTTCTAGTGATGATCTGATTAACAAATCATATATATATATTAGCTGTTATTGATGAAATCAATAGAAAAGCAAGAAAAGGAGCTTAAAACTAAGAACAAAATCTATCAAATCTGACTATTATTCCACTAAGATGATTACAATATGCTCCTGGAATGATTACAATGATCTACTACCGTCATCCACCACGGGTGAGCTCCCCCGTGGTGGTGGAACAAACATAAACCGAAAACCCTCTCTAGCTAGCTAAACAAATGAAAATAATAGAGAAAAATGGTGGAGAAGGAGATCTAATTGCTATGAATATGGTCAGGTATAAATAGGAAACCTGAGAGAGTCAACGTGCAGATTGCGGACTTTCGCTGAGAGTCGGCCATAACCGACCTAGCGACTCTCTGAGAGTCGGCTGAAGCCAGCCTAGCGACTCTCAGAGAGTCGGCTGAAGATGACCTAGCGACTCTCAGACCAATTTTCATACGCGAACCTAACCTTCTCGTTATCGCATGAATTGATTAACATCATTCTCAAACTAGACCCAACAATCACCCCCTAAGAATGATGTTATCAATTATATCCAAAGCTCGTCAAACGTCTTCTCAGCTGTTAATAATCCATTGCCTCTTCCTTTCTCTCTTCATTCTCCTTCCCTCTCCCTCGAAATTGTTTTTGTGATTTCGAGGGGGTCAATATCTAACAATGTCTCGTATCTTCATGAGTCCGCCGATAAACCAAAGTCTTTTATTGGCGATCTCTCTTGGAAATGTAGCTCCCCTATATAATTCAGTCAAAGTCCCGTATCTCTTTATTAGGATAATCTTGTAATAGGCTAGGAGAAAGGTTCAATCTTCCAATAATCAACTCTAAGTAACCGGATTTATCACAAACATCTTTGACACTGTAACATCCGGCCTCTCGTACCAACAATATTGTCCGCTTTGCCCGCTAAGAGCTCACGGATTTGTTTTTGGTTGCCCGGGTGAAAACTTCCCAGGGGTCACCCATCCCTGGATTACTCCCACCCGAGCATGCTTAACTGTGGAGTTCTCCTCTCATCCACTACAATAAAACTTAAACGCGTTGTGGTATTTGAGGTGGGGCATTCCTTATGAACCCAACGTCTCTCCCGTGAACAGAACAGAACAGAATGATATAGGATTTTCCTAAAGTGCTACAAAGATGTTAAAAAGGGTATCAGAGCCACTCCCATTCTGTTATGTTTACGATTGTGGGGCAAACCTCATCGAGGACGATGAGTCTCAAGGGGGGTGTTTGTAACACCTTAGGAAAATCCCATATCGTTATGTTATGTTATGTTCTGTCCATGGGAGAGATGCTGGGTTCATAAGGAATGTCCTGCCTCACATACCAAAACGCGTTTTGGGCTTAATGTAGTGGATGAGAGGAGAACTCCACAGTTGAGCGTGATCGGGTAGGAGTAATCCAGGGATGGGTGACCCCTGGGAAGTTTTCACCCGGGCAACCAAAAACAAATCCGTGAGCTCTAAGGGGTCAAAGCAGATTATATTGTTGGTACGAGTGGCCGGATGTTACAAACGGTCAGACAGGGCTCATTATGATCATCACATAATCCAACAATCTTCAATTCGGTTCTCGTTCATTGTGAAACCCTTCCATTTAGGACTAAGATGAGAATTCAAACCTAGTTGACCAATGTTAAATCACATGATACCTTTCATTTTTTACATGGATGAGCTCCCCCGTATCGCAATGCGATATTCAACTATTCAGAAGACGATAAAAGTCGTTCTTTGAATACTCTAATCACCTCCCAATCCGATATTGCCGAAAACATAAATATTCCAAAAAGTTGTTTCCATTTTTTTAGAGAGGTTCGGCTCGAGAGAGTCGACTTAACAAAGTGAGTAGCAACACTCACCTTGAGAAACTCACACAAAGAGTCGGCCCTCACTTAATGGAGTCGTAAACTTGCGTTTACTAGAGAATCGATAGTAAAATCAGAGAGTAGGCCCGGACAGTCGGCTAATCAAACAGAGAGTCGACCGGGACAGTCGGCCATAATGAGCAACAGTCGGCCCAAGCAAGAGAGTCGGCTGTGGACAGTCGGCTCAAGAATTGACTCAGACTCTTTTTCTCAAAAACTCACAAAATCAAACCAAAAACGCTCAGATCTAAGCCAAAATGCAAACAAGATCAATCAAGCTTCTCAAAAACAAGTTTCTGACCGAATTTCCATACCAATTTCTAAACTTGAAACAGATCTAATCCAGATTTTGATGAAATACAGAATTTTTGAAAAACCCTAAAACCCCAAGTTTTGCACTAAAATCAAGAGCACTAAGGCTCTGATACCAATTGATAAGACCCAATAGAGGGGAATCCAGTGCTATGATGATTCTAGTCAAGATCTAATCAACAAATTAGCAATAGATCAGCTGTTATTGATGAATCAAGAGAAAAAGTAAGAAAAATAGCATGAAAATTAGAAAAAAAAACCCACAAGAACAGATTATGATTCCACTAATATGAATACAATATGCTACTGGAATGATTACAACGATCTACTACCGCCATCCACCACGGGCGAGCTCCCCCATGGTGGTGGAACAAACACAATCCGAAAACCCTCTCTAGCTAGCTAAACAAATGAAAATAACAGAGAAAAATGGCGGAGAAGGAGATCTAATTGCTTTGAAAATGGTCAGGTATAAATAGGAAACCTGAGAGAGTCGACGTGCAGATTGTCGAATCTCGCTGAGAGTCGGACGTAACCGACCTAATAACTCTCTGAGAGTCGGCTGAAGCCAGCCAGCGACTCTCAAAGAGTCGGATGAAGATGACCTAGTGACTCTCAAACCCATTTTCATACACGAACCTAAACTTCTCATGATCGCATGAATTGATTAACATCAATCTCAAACTAGACCAAACACCTACCATATATTTTCGGTACAAAGTATCATGCAAAATAATAGAACGTGATACCTTCTTGAAAAGGCCCTTTGATTCTTTTCCTCTATTGGGATTTTGCCATTCTGCAGATATCTCTTGATGGGTAGGGTCCATGATTCATTAATTTGTTCAGGATCATGGATTTTGAGGCTTTCCGAATTTGACACTTCTTTTCCCTTGTATTCCAGTAGATAAATTACTAGACTCAAGATGTGTACGATCGGGATCCTGTCATCCAATGGTATTTTGAGACCCGATCCAAGGCTTGCATAGGCATCAGCTTCGACATTCTCTTCTCTAGGGACCTGTTCATGAATGCTAAAGATTTCGAAGCCCTGTGCTAGCATTTTGATTATTTCAAGGTATTGGGCCAACTTTTCACCTTTTACTACATAATTGCCATTAAAGTGGTTAGTAATTAATAACGAGTCAACGTATACCTGTAGATGCCTGATCTTCATATATTTGGCTAGTTGCAATCTTGTTATTAAAGCTTCGTATTCTGCTTTATTGATTGTTGCTTGCAATCCGCAACTAATGGACTGGGGTATAATGTCGGCCCTATGGCGATTTCAGTATGATACCTACTCCTGTGCTTCTTACGCTGTGTTCCCGAGTTCACTAAAGGGAAGAAAAGAAAGGAAAGGATTCCTTTCCTTTCTTTTCTTTTCTTTTCTTTTCCCTCCTTTTCCCTTCTTTTCCTTTCTCTCCAAATCTTTCCAAATTGGAAGGATACAATTAAGTCTTGTTTTCTCTTCTTTTCCCTCCATTTCACTCCTTAAAAAAAACTAGGGAACACTCTTCCGCCCATTTCCTTTCTTTCCCCCCCTTCAAAAAAACTCGGGAACAAAGGATAATTTCCCTTTCCTTTCTTTTCCCTCCATAAATGAGACTCGGGAACACAGCGTTACATTAGATGCACCATCAGTGAACAATGTCCACTTTTCTTGTGTATCTTCTAGCTGTTGTACTTCCATGTCTGCTTCATGTTGAATATCATTGCTGAAATCTGCCACAAAGTCTGCTAGTGTTTGGGATTTGATTGTTGTTCTGGGTTCATATATCAGGTTATTGGCACTTAGATTGACAGACCATTTTGTCATTCTTCCTGACATTTTTGGTTTTCTCAAAACACACTTTATAGGATAGTTAGTTTTAACAAGAATAGGCTGTGTTTCGAAATAATGTATAAGTTTAGTAGATGCCATAACTATTGCTAAAATTAATTTTTCAAGATGTGAATACGTGGTTTCTGCATCTAATAAACTTTTACTTACATAGTAGACGGGATATTGTTGCCCTTCATGATCCTTGGCTAGCACACCACATACAGCATTTTCGGATACCACCAAATACAGAGTTAATGGCTCATTATCTTCCGGTTTCGCCAATAGGGGTGCTGATGATAAGTATTTCTTCAAGGCCAGGAATGCTTCTTCGTGTTTTTTATCCCATTCGAAATTCTTATTTTTCTTCAGGATATCATAGAATTCTCTACATCTTTCTGAGGATTTTGAGATAAACCTGTTGAGTGCCGCTATTCTTCCTGTCAATCTTTGAACATCTTTAATATTTTATGGTGATTTCAGGTTCAGGATAGCTTTGATTTGCTCGGGGCTTGCTCCTATTCCTCTCTCGGAGACCATATATCCCAAGAAATTTTCCTGCTCCTACTCCAAAATGACATTTTAGGGGTTGAGTTTCATGTTGTATTAATCCAAAATGTCGAATGCTTCTTTAAGATCCTTTAGATGATCCTTGGATTTCTTTGACTTGACCACCATGTCATCTATGTATACCTCCATTGTGTCCCTAGTTTATCTTTGAACATCATGTTCACTAGCCTTTGATAGGTAGCACCTGCATTTTTAAGACCAAAAGGCATGACAGTATAGCAATATATACATGTTGGGGTCATAAAAGCAGTGTCTTCTTGATCTGAGGGTTCCATTTGGATTTGTTGAAATCTTGATGAGGCATCCATGAAGGTCAGCATTTCATCACTTGCTGTGGCATCAACCATAAAATCGATATGTGGCAAAGGGAAAGGATCCTTAGGACAAGATTTTTTGAGGTCGGTGTAGTCCACGCAGACCCTCCATTTCACATTGTTCTTCTGTACCACCACCACATTTGCAAGCCATCTTGGGAACTTTACTTCTCTTATCATTCCTGACTTGAGTAGCCTCTCGACTTCTTCTTGGATAATGGTATTTCTTTCAGGTGCAAATTTTCTTCGTTTTTTATGTATAGGCCTGAAACTGTTATCTATACCAAGTTTGTGAGTTATGATATCTTTAGATATACCTGTCATGTCTTCATGTTTCCACACGAAGGTTGACATTCTTCCTTTGAGAAAGTCTAAGAGTTCTTTTTTAACATCCCTGGGGATATTGGATCCTATAAGCACTTTGACATCTGGGTTTGCAAGGTCTAGAGGTACTTCTTTGACATCCTTCTCTGTTGATGCACTTTCATGTGACAACACTCTGGATAGAGTCTTAGTTTGTATGTCTAATGTCTGTAATTTGTCTTTGTATGTATGAGTCATTATGTAATAGTTTATCGAGTTGTATTTACTTTTACATAATGTATGTTGTTTTTCTGCTAAGTGTTTTGCGCACTTACATGTGCGCAGGAGAAAGTTCCTGCGTACTTAGCAAGTACGCAAGAACACCTTTGCGTACTTGTTAAGTACGCAAGAGCAATTGGTCCTGCGCACTTGCTAAGTGCGCAGACATCAGGTCTGTATAAATAGGATAGGTTCACAGAGGTTAAGTACGCAGAACCATTTATTCAGACGAACTCAGTTTTGCTAAGTACGCAGCTTGTATTCTCTCTGTAACCGTCGAGTGTTTATAATACAAAGAACGTTTATTGTGACTCTCGTGTTTGGTTTACTTTGTTTAGTAAGACTCTCCACCTAGTCACGAGTATTCCGCAACCCGGTGCGACTAGTAGACCACTTGCATGTGACGATCCGACACACACGAAGGGACCTACAAGTGGTATCAGAGCTTTGCTCTTGAATTCCAGTGTTGTAAGTGAGTTTGGAGACGTTTTACTGAGTTTTACAAGCAAAAAGAGGTATTTTTGTTGATTTTTGTGATAAAAAAGGGGTAGCTCTTGAGCACTTTTTTAGAAGCAAAAATCTCTCAAAAACCGATTTTTGTTGTGTATTTGTGTGTTTTGAGCATCAAAGGTTTGTTAGAAACTTGTTTCTGATCCTTTGGCTCGATTGCATTGATCATCAGCCTATTTTTCACTATCTCCGGCGATTTTCAGGTGACCGGAAAAGTTTGGTGAGAGTTGCTGAAAAGGTGTCCTGCGTACTTACCATTTTTGGTAAAAAGTACAGTCTTCTGCGTACTTACTAACTACGCAAGAGTTATCTCCTGCGTACTTACAAGTGCGCAAGACTGAACTTGTGCGAAGTTAAGTTATATCCTGCGTACTTAATATTTCCTCCTGCGTACTTACAAGTACGCAAGAGCAAGTCTTAACTACGCAAGATCATTTCTCAAGTGCGCAAGGCCAAAACCAAGTGCGCAACAGTGTCTGATTTTTCTGATTTTTGACCAAGTAATTCACTATGTCGAACCTTCAGAATCTTGGAAACCTGTTAAATTATGATAATGAGATCGGTACACCTCAGAAACCGCCTAAACTATTAAATGTAAATGATTATTCCAATTGGAAGGCGCGTTTTGAGCACTACATTTCATACACCGACTCATCATTATGGATACCAATCATTGAGGGATATAAGCATCCCACACACATCTATCTTGATGAAGAGGTGCCAAAGCCCATCTCTAAGCTTGATGAAGAACAAAAGAAAGCTTATGATCGGGAAAAGAAGGCTCTTGGCTCAATCACTATGTCATTAACTCGGGAATTGTTTCACAGTTTCCGAGGCTATGACACCTCCAAGGATCTTTGGAAAGCACTTCAGAAAAGATTTGAGGGGAACAGTGACATTAAGAAGAGTAAGCGGGATCTTCTCCGGAAGCAGTATGAATGCTTCAATTTCATGGAAAATGAATCGTTAGATGATCTCATCTCTAGATTCTATCATTTACAAACGGAGTTGAAAGCGTTTGAACTGAAATATCTCGATGAAGGACTGGTGGAAAAATTTCTTGATGCTTTGCCACCAAAGTTTGAGATGTATACAACCCTGATGAGGGAAAATCCTAAATTCTATGAGTTAATAGTAGATGAGGCTATTGGTAAGATTCAAGCTCATAACATGAATCTTATGAAGAAGGAGAGCTCGGGAAGACCTCAGATACAGGACCCTTCCATGTATCATGGGACGACTTCCACTTCAAAATCATCGGGCTCTGGAATTGCCCTCTTTACTGGACACTCCAATGAAGAAGACCACTCAAATGGGTGTGGTGGTCATGCTTGTCATGCATCTGGATCAGGGTTGGGAACTAATCATCAACACACCTCAAGAAATCCTCCAGCTACGTCTTCAGCTAACCATTCTGCAATAGTCAAAATAGCTGAAGATCATGTAGCTTTGTTTTCATCATGTATGCTTGCGTATGAGAATTTCATAGGCGGCAAGATAACGGATCCCGAAACTATTGAAGAAGACTTTAACCAAGTGGATCCTGATGATATTGAGGACATGGATATTCAATGGAATATGGCCATGCTTTTGAGGAGGGCCAAGCGTTTCCTGAACAGAATAGGAAGAAAGTTCATTGGTGGACATTCTAATGCCAAGGTTGGATTTGATAAATCCAAGGCCAAATGCTACAAGTGTCTGAACTATGGACACTTTGCTCGTGAGTGTCAAAAAGACCGAGTACCGGCCTCTGGTTTCACCAGACCTAGCCAGGGAAACAGCCACGGCCACAACAACACTAGCCACCACAATCAACACCAAGGTGGTTAGTCAAATGCACTGGTAGCTCAGCATGACGAAAACTTTGATTGGGGTGTTCATCTAGAGGATGCCATCATTGCTCAAACACAGGTTGGTCTCATGGCTGAGATCATGGAGCTGATGGAGGCTGAGAGAAAAGAAGCTGAGGAGATGGAAGCTTCTGTAGCTGTTGAAAAGGAGTCTACCACTGCCGTTGCTCTCATGGCCATTAGAGAAGCACAGAGTTCATAATCTAAGGTAGATTCTAACACTTTCTCTGTTATTTCTTGTTCTAAATGTCTAGGGCTAAAGCTTGAAATTTCTAATCTCCAAGACAAACTCGAACCCCTAACTATGGCAGCTCATAATTACAAAGAAAACGAAAAACGTTTTAAAGAGTCTGTTGAAACGTTGAAAAAGGAAAAATGTGAATATTCTTTACAAATAAGTGAGCAACAAGTTCACTTGGATATTGCGTATAGGGGGTTAGAAAAACGGAACAATGAAATCAATAAACTGCAAAATGAGATCCTGCAGTTAAAATGTACAAATGAGAAGTTGAAAAACTCTCGCTTTGTGGTGGAGCACTACGAATCAGTAGTGAGGAAGTTGAAGGGCCTTGGTCTTGGTACCAATGCCATTCCTCCACCAATAAGTGGGAAGTTTGTCAATAGCTTGATAGACATTGATCTCACATGTCTAGATGAGTCCTCTGATAAGGATGATTCCCCTAAAAAGGATGAATCCTCAAGTAAGGCTAACTCCACATCTAGTGAGGAGTATGTTACTGCTTCTGATGATGGGTCGGTTAACACTTGCCCTGAAGGAGTAGTCTCTGAGGAGTTGTTGACTGAACAGATAGTCCACAAAAATATTATCACTAATGGTGATAACTGCATTTTAACTGAACCTGATATCATTGAAACAAATGATAAACTTAAGGTAATGCTTTACGGGGGTTATAAAAATATTAACCAAGTTAAGAAAGAGGCTTTTTCATCTCATTATGGGCTTGGTTACAAAGAGAATTTGCAAAAGTATTATACCCCCAAAAACCAAACTGAAAAAAGTCAGACTCCTGTTCATAAACCAACTCCTCCTGCTCATAATGGAGAGTTATCTAAGGCCAGATCTAATGAGCCTTACAAGAGAACTCATGTGGACAAGAGGATGTGTTTTCATTGTGGCATGGTTGGTCACATTCTTGTGAACTATCCATCAAAGAACCAAGGGAAATGGCATGTTGTCTCATAACCAGCCGTTATCCCTAAGTCGCCAATAGTGAAACCTCCCAGAAGTCCAAAGCAGAATGTGGTGAAACCACCAGTACAACCTATGGGAAAACCTAAGATTAAATCTGAGGCCAAACCATCTGTTGCAAGAAAGGTAAAGCAACATGCTATACCTCGTGTGTCTATATCTGGTAGTACACGCACTGGTGAGAAATCTGTGGCTAGACTCTCTAAGCCACAAAGAAGAAGAAGGAATAAGAGGTTGAGAAAGCTGGAACAGCTGTCTAAAACTCAATCAGGTGAAGCTTCCACAAGTTCACCGGCTGTGGTTGAGCCAAAGTCTACTGTTCTGGTTAAGAATCAAAAGAGATCCTGGAACAAAAAAGTTAAAGGTTCTCAATCTCATGTTCCAAATTCATCCAAAGATTCAGCAATTTTGAACAGTCATCACGACTGTGAGTTGAAAGAAGTAGTTTATTTTGAGAAGGATGGACGACCCAAGACCACAATGGCTTGGGGTCTCCAAATCTAACTAATTCTTTTGTTACTCGTGCAGGGATGTCCGAAGGGTACTATCTCTAACCGTTGGTATGTAGATAGTGGATGCTCCCGGCACATGATAGGAAACATGGCCTTGCTTCAAGATGTTAAACCATTCTGAGGGCTATGTGGCCTTTGCCGGAGAAAAAGGCGGCAACATCACGTGTCAAGGCGTGGTTTCAAACGGTTGTGTTATCTTTGACAATGTCAACTTTTGCGAGCAGCTGAAGCATAACCTGCTGAGTGTCTCCCAAATGTGTGACAAGGAGTACTCGGTGATGTTTGACAAGTCAGAATGTCTGATTCTCAAACCCGGTTTTGAGGTTTCCGAAGACTGGATTCTGATGAGAGCACCAAGATCAAACGAAACTTATCAGATCGATATGAGCATGGAAAAAACCACCTCATCAGTTGCTACTTGTTTGCTTACAAAAGCGACAGAACTTGACTCCATCTTGTGGCATAGGAAACTCGGACATATTTCTTATCGTAAAATGAATCATCTTGTCCGAAACGGTTTGGTAACCGGGGTTCCTAAGTTGAGGTTTACCGTTGCAGATGAATGTATGCCGTGTTAAAAGGGCAAACAGCAACGGAAGTCTCACAAGCCCAAGCTCCGAAACTCTATCGATACCCCTTTGGAGCTATTACACATGGATCTTTTTGGCCCCATAAGTATCAGGAGTATTGGAGGTAAGTCATTCTGTCTAGTTGTAACTGATGATTTCTCACGTTTTTCTTGGGTGCATTTTTTAGGTACAAAAGACGAGACTGCTGATATTCTTCAATACCTGATCCTGAGCTTGGAATCTCTTTGCAAGCTGAAAGTTAGAAGAATAAGGAGTGACAACGGAACTGATTTCAAGAATAATTTGATGGAACTTTTCTGTCTCAAGAGAGGGATCCGTCACGAATTCAGCGTGCCGTACACACCTCAGCAGAATGGAGTTGCTGAACGGAAGAACAGAACACTGATCGAGACTGCAAGGACTATGCTGTCAGATGCAAAGCTTCCTGTCACTTTCTGGGCAGAAGCAGTTAATACAGCTTGTCACGTCTTAAATAGGGTTCTGGTTGTGAAAAGGCACAACAAGACATGTTATGAGTTGATCAACAATCGACTTCCCAATCTTGATTACCTAGTTCCTTTTGGTAGTCCTTGTTCCTTGTTTCTATAGTATAAAGACCGTCAGTCTAAATTTCATGCGAAAGCGGTGGAAGGCATCTTCTTAGGATATGTTGCCAATTCGCCCTGCAAGAGAGTGTACAACATAGGAACTCGTACTGTTGAGGAATGGTTTGAAGTGGACTGTAGTAAACACAGCACTCCACCAGAACCAAAAGGTCCAGCTTGGGGTTTTGATTATGATGCGCTATTCAAGTCCTTCAATCTTCCTGACTTATCTGCAGAAGACGCCACAAATGTCTATGATTTATTGCGTGGCGACAATGACTCCAGTTTTTCTACTCGTGCTACTGTACCAATTACAACTCATGATTCCAATGCTGCATCTGCATCTGGAACTCATGACAGTGATAACAGTGAAGGTGTTTATGTTGTTGGAGATGACGCTCAAGCCAATCCTAACACAATTATAGGAAATGAAGCTCCAGCTGATCCAATTAACATTGAATCTTCTTCCTCTGGAACATAGGAAATGGGGGAGTTAAGCAAAAATCTAGATCCAAAAATTCAAGAACCAATTGTACCGGAGACGAGGGTGCATAGGAATCATCTAATCGACAACATTATTGGTGATCCTTATGCCGGTGTTCAGACTCATCATAGAACCATCATTGAGAACACCAGTCTTTACACAGAGATATTTGACACTAGTGTCATGGAAACATGTCTGCATGCTGCATTCGTGTCCCAGGTAGAGCCGAAGAATGTGAAGGAGGCTCTCGCTGACAACTGCTGGATTGAGGCGATGCAAGATGAACTGTCTCAATTCCAAAAGTTGCACGTGTGGGATTTAGTTGACTTGCCAAAAGGCTTTCAGCCAATTGGTACCAGATGGGTGTTCAAATGCAAGACGGATGATCGTCATGTAGTTGTGAAGAACAAAGCAAGATTGGTTGTTCAGGGTTTTTATCAACAAGAGGGCTTGGATTACAATGAAGTATATGCCCCAGTTGCTAGAATTGACGCCATTCGACTGTTCTTGGCTTATGCTACATATGTCGTCTTCAAGGTCTATCAACTTGATGTAAAGAGTGTTTTCCTTTATGGTAAGGTGCATGAAGAAGTCTATGTCACTCAACCTCCCGGTTTTGAAGATCCGCATAATATCAATAAAGTGTATAAGCTCGACAAAGCACTTTATGGTCTTCATCAAGCACCGCGGGCATGGTATGAGACATTATCTAAGCATTTACTGTCTAATGGTTTTGACCGTGGACAGATTGACTCGACTCTCTTCATACGGAAAGCAGGAGGTGACATTCTTCTTGTGCAAGTACATGTCGACGACATTATCTTTGGGTCGACCAATGAAGGGATGTGTAGGGAATTCGAGAAGGTGATGAAGTCCAAGTTTGAAATGAGCAATATGGGTGAACTGTCATTCTTTCTAGGTCTGCAAGTCAATCAATGAGAGAATGGTATTTATCTACACCAAACTAAGTACGTGCAGGACATCTTGTCAAAATACAAGATGAGTGATAGTACTACTTATGGCACACCAATCCCAGTCAATCATGGTTTGCATCCTGACAGAGATGGAAAGGATGTGGACAGCAGGTTGTACCGTGGGATGATCGGATCACTTATGTATCTCACAGCTTCAAGACCCGATATAATGTTTGCTGTATGTTTGTGCTCAAGGTTTCAGTCTCAACCGAAGGAGTCACATATGATAGCAGTGAAGAGAATTTTCAGATACCTGAAAGGGAAACCCCGATTAGGTCTTTGGTACTCTAAGCAACAGTTATTCGACTTCAAAGCCTACACTGATTCAGATTATGGCGGTTGTAACCTTGACAGAAAGTCAACTTCTGGTGGATGCCAATTCTTAGGAGACAGACTGGTCTCCTGGCAGTGTAAGAAGCAGTCAACGGTTTCTGTCTTAACTTGTGAAGCAGAGTACATTGCTGCAGCTAGCGGTTGTTCTCAGATATTGTGGATTCAGCAGCAATTGCGAGACTACGGCTTGAACTTCACTGGAACTCCTCTATTAATTGACAACAATGCCACCATGTTCATCACAAATAACCTGGTGAAACATTCCAAAACTAAACATATAGAGATTCGCCATCATTTCATCTATGACTATGCTGAAAAGCATTTAATTGAACTTGTAAAAGTTCACACGGATGACAATCTTGCTGACCTTTTCACAAAGGCATTTGATCGACCCCGTTTTGAGCATCTTGTCAACTTGATAGGAATGTTCAATCCTGAGTGAAAACTAAGTTTTCTTAACTCAATTCAATTCATGAAAGTTAAATTTTTTAATTCTTTTAAATTTTCTGTATAGTTCTTTTAGTCTTTAAAATATTTTACAAAAACCAAAAACAAAATAGAAAATGGAGAAAATTTCAAAGTTAACTTGAGAAAAGAGGAAATGATAGTACATCAGAAATGATCTAAACACCACCGACTGCTCATTTGGGAAATGATTGCGTCATGTTTACTTAATTGTTTAAATTATTATGTTTTTAATCTGTTTATTTACAAGTAATTTGAATTGTCAGTAGGCTGTATGCATCTTTGAATCACTAGTAGTGTGGAAACTAAATCTAAATTACAACTGTGATTTGAACCCATGTTTGCAAGAGTGTGTGAGTAAAAGATTAGAAAAGATCACTATCAGATAAAGGATGTTAGATTTTGACAATAATTTTCTTTTGAGATCAGTTTCGGGTTATGTTGTTAGCACAATTAATGCGGTTCGTCTCACTGCCCATACTCACAAGTATGCAAGGAGAGATTGAATCAAGACATGTCTCTACATTAACCGTTGAGCATGTATTCACCCTTGAATCACTCCTGATTCATTGAAATCAAATCCAGATAAAAGTTGGATCCCCTTACCCTATAATCAAACACCATGTTCATTATCCCGAATCATCATATCGATATTCAAAGAAGAAAATCACATGAAACCAAGACAAAAGAATCACTCGATTCTGAATCTTATGATTCCTGATAATCCTTATGGATTCTGCTTGATTTTTCCTGTGCTAATTGATGTAACTTCATTCTGAAAATTAAGAAAATAATTGAAAATAATCTTAGATGCCTTGAAGATAGTGCAAAATATCATAGCATCTCAGTGGGGTACACGTTGTATATCTTATAAATAATACATTAATACACAAGAACGTGATACAAAGATGCGTATAGTTTCAAATCTTATAATATTGTCAACTTGAATTATTTGTCTATATGCTTATTACGTATGAATAAATAGTAATCCATGACATGATCCCATATTCTTTGATGTTTATTTTGTATCGTTTTTGCTAAAAGATAGCCTGATATGATCCTTTGCTCGTGTCTTTGATCAAAATAGTTTGTGTGAATACTTGTATATTTCTATGAGAAAAGATCAAAAATATTTTAAGTTTATGCATAGTTCAACTTTATTCAGAAAAGCCAAAAATATTTGTATTTAACCTCCTGAATTGATTTTGAATCCTCTTGGTTGGATATTTTTATCTTGTTCGTTATTTGACTTGAAAATCTTCATAAATTCTGAGTTGAAAATTGCGCACTTAAGGGTTGTGCGCACTTGTCAACTACGCACGAAGTAACACTTGCGCACTTAACAAGTACGCAAGAGTTAAGCCTTGCCTCTTGCGTACTTGTTAAGTACGCAAGAGTTAATTCGTGCGCACTAAACAAGTACGCACGAACATTAATTGAGGGGTATAAATCAGAGACTTAGAACTTTTCTCACACCCAAAGTTTCCCCCCTGCAATTTTACTCTCAAAATCGTTTGTGTCCAATCCATGCAAGTACCCAAAGTAACACTTGCGCACTTAACAAGTGCACATAACAAGTACGCAAGAGTTAAGCCTTGCGCACTTGTTAAGTACGCAAGAGTTAATTCGTGCGCACTTAACAAGTACGCACGAACATTAATTGAGGGGTATAAATCAGAGACTTAGAACTTTTCTCACACCCAAAGTTTCCCCCCTGCAATTTTACTCTCAAAATCGTTTGTGTCCAATCCATCGTTTCATCCCAATCACATTGTCATCTTGGTATTTCATCTAAGTGGTGAGATTATAGGCCAATTCCATCCATCGATTCATGACATTTGGACCGATTTTTGACTTAGAAAATGTTAGGTTAAATCCGATATATTTTGGGGTAAAATGGGGTTGTTTGGGTAACTTATTATCTGTAACAAGCGAATAGGAAGCTCTAATCGATTCCCTAATCATCTCCTAGTCCTCGATTGATCCGTCGGTTGAAGTTGAACCGACAGTGGGTCGGCGACTGGTCTAGGTCAAAAATTGAACGTGGTTAAGCAGTGTGTGGTGTTGATAATGGTACCATAGGTTAGAATCCTTGATTCCGACCTAGTGGCGACCTAATCAACCCATGTTTTGAACGAATTACAATTTTATGAAATTTTTGCTAAGGGTTGTTCTTGCGCACTTAGCAAGTACGCAAGAAATACTTCTTGCGTACTTGTTAAGTACGCATGAGGAAAATCATGCGCACTTGCTAAGTGCGCAGGACCAACACTTAGAAATTTTTCCTAAGTCTGGAAATTTTTTCAAAGTGTAACTAATATACTATGTCATGTGTGTCAACTTCCAGTGTTATAAGTTGTTCTGAATATGTTTTCTGTGTGTGTTTGCAGGCTATGGCTCGTGCATTCACTAACGAATTCAACCTATTGGCTAACACCGAACCAGAATGGAAAGGCGCAGCCTTGCAATACAGGGAGATTGTGGATTTTCTGAACAGATCAAGAATAAGTTATGCAATCTCAGCAAACCTAACAGTCTCAAGACTTTAGCTAGAGCAATTCTGGGAGACTGCAGAGCACGATTGCACGGTATCCCCGAATGTCATAAGGGCTACCGTTGACGGTCGGGCTATTGCTATCTCTGAGGATACAATAAGGAGAGTTTTGCAGTTCGGAGACCTTGCCACCGACCCGACATCCTATCCAGATTACTACGTGGATGGGTGTTGGAGGCACAGAATGGGATATGTTGGGGCTAGGGACTATGCTTCCTACAAGAAGATGTGGCTATTGGATCAATGGCGTTACTTTGCCCACATCATGATCGTGTGCATCTCATCCAGGAAAGTGGGGAAAGATGCCATGGGTCATGACCTGGCAGCGGCCATGGTGGGCCTGTCTCTCAATCGGGGCTACAACTTCTCTCACTATATCTTCAAAGCACTCAATGACCAGATAAATACAGCAGAGAGGTTCAGGTTCCTTTTGTACCCGAGGTTTGTGCAGCTCCTGATCGATGATGCATTGCCAAACCTACGTGCTATCGGGGAGAGACTGCAGGTAAAAAGGGTGGACAAGAGAGTCTTTGCTCAGTTTCTAAAGCCAGGCAGTGTAGAACCTACCCCTGCGCACACTGAACTCTTTGGCCACCTACTGAATGAAGCATACGTCGCTCCTGAAGATTGGAACTGGTATAGTCCCAACTCAGCACCAGAGATGAGTGATGACTCGGGTGAAGAGCAAGAGGAAGAGCATGATGATGATGAAGGTGATGATGAAGGTGATGATGAAGGTGATGTTGGTGGTGCTGAGGAATCTGATTCGGAGGCAACAGAATCAGATTCTTCTTATTCCGATGACGCACCATCACAGGCACATCCGAGAAGGTCGGCACAGGTAACCCTGCCTGCGTCGTCTTCCAAAAGAAAACGACAAAGCTCGAGCAGCGAATACGAGCCGCATTTCGACTCTGACGCTGCTCTACAAAGACAAAGGCGTGAGAGGGCCAACAAGAAAAGGGGCGATAGGCAAGAGGTTGCTATCCCCAGGGTTGAAGAGATTCCGACTGTGCAGCCAGTACAAGTTGAAGCTGCCCATCCAGAGTCAGAATCTACCCCGCCAGCACGACAACTGTTTAGAAGGAGGAGAAGGCCACTGGTACAAGCAGATGTGGCAGTCACGGCGGTCACAGAGGTGATTCCTGTGACGGTGACCCTCCCTACTCCAACCGTCCAGGTGATGGTGACTGCTCCACTTCTCACGGAGTCAGTAACCATCACCCCAACCATAACTCCCATCATTACATCCCCCATCCCAACACCACCCAAAGAGCCGTCAGGTCAACCCTTTAACTATGGTGATTTCTTACAGGGGTTCGACTTTGACACAATCTTCTCTTCCCCATCCATAAAGCCGAAGCCTCATCATCTAGGCATCCGGATCCAAATGAAGCTAGGATCGATGTGCTAGAAACCCAAGTTGCTGGCTTGTTGAAGACTATTCAAAAGTCAAAAGAGGACTCTGATGCTCAACAAGCACAGATAAACTCTCTGGCGGATGAAGTTAGGATTCTGCGCAGCCAGAGAATGGGGACTGATGAACGATTGAAGAATGTCATGGCACAGAATGAACTGTTGATAAAGACTAATGACATGATTCTAGCCCACAGAACTTCCTTAGAGCTAAGGCTGGATCTACAACGGAAGGAACACGAAGCTATGGTCAAACTAGTTGGTGAACTGACCGCGAAGCTAGGTGCTCAGGGGGAGAAGGAGACAGAGAAGGAGACAGAGAAAGAGAAAGAGAAAGACAAGAAATCCACCGGTGCCGAGTCTTGTCATTCAGTCGATCTGACTAAGGATGATGATAAAGACAAGGATCCGGAAGTTGGTCCTAGTGGAGGTGAGCACCTAGCTTTGGCGATTGTGCCCATCTCTTCTGTTCCATTGGCTGAGGGGGAGTCTACTCAGCAAGAGGGTGGTGATACATCAGGTGGTGGTGGCGGAGATAAAGGGAAGTCAGCGGCTGACGTGCTCAAGGACTTATCTGATGATGAGATCCTCTATTTAGAGCCTGACTATTCCAAAGAGGCACAGATCGATGCTCTCCTTAATCTGGAAGAAGGAGAGATCGACTCTGGTGATGACTGGAATGAGGATGACGATGATGTGGTGATTGAGATTCCCAAGGGTGACGGGGACGGTAAGTATGAGTTAGAAGATGGTGAGATCTTTGAAGTACCATCGCTCAACTCTATGCTCGAAACAGGCTCAGTTGACACGGCAAGTAATGTTGAAACTACAACTGAGGCCTCCCCGGTTGACCCTATACCTGTGGACCCCAAGGCACAAAAAGAGAAAGACATGCCTTCTGCATCTACAAAGGGTCCAGCTCCCGTGTGGCAAAAGACGTCTATCACAGACAAGCACGGAGCGACAGGTATGATCTTAGCTGTTAGGTTTGAGGAGGACAAGCAGCTGTTCGCCATCAAAAGATCTGGGGGGGTTCAATACTTGAAACCCACCAGTGAGGCGTTCAACTCTTTGCCCAAGTACGACCTAGTTAACCTCGCAAACCGTGATCTGCTAAGTCACTCGAATAATGCAGTAGCAATGGGTTTGTGGGTAACACTACAGCGTGAAGCAAGATCAGGGAAATTTGAATACCTCAAGCCTCAGGTGCCCAGAAGAGTCAAGGATAAGTACACTGTGCATCCTGTGTCTAAGAAGCCCATAAAGAGATTGGTATACAAGCCAGTGCGATGTGAAACTAAGATTCCCCTGAGCAAGTTACCTCAGGATATTCTTGGTGACATGTGGTACTGGTACGTTGATCCAAAAACAGGCGAGGCTGTGGTAATGAGTAAAGGTAAGTCAGCAAGTAGAAATATTGTGCCAAAGGAAGTGATCAGGATATTTGATGAAGTCTGCTTCATCAACTTTTCTGTGAACGATCTGGAGGTACTAGCCGACAAGTACTGCATCCACACTGACGAATGGACGAAGCTTCTCTATGCCAAATACGACAAGCTGATCAAGTTCTGTCTTGATTAAAAAAAGAAGATGGAAGCTAAGGAGCAGATGCTGTGAAGACTGAAGACCGAAGACTGAAGACGATGAAGATCCCGAGCTGTTGTCAAGGGGGAGTTTGTTGATGCACTTTCCTTTGACAACACTCTGGATAGAGTCTTAGTTTGTATGTCTAATGTCTGTAATTTGTCTTTGTATATATGAGTCATTATGTAATATTTTATTGAGTTGTATTTACGTTTACATAATGTATGTTGTTTTTCTGCTAAGTGTTTTGCGCACTTACATGTGCGCAGGAGAAAGCTCCTGCGTACTTATCAAGTACGCAAGAACACCTTTGCGTATTTGTTAAGTACGCAAGAGCAATTGGTCCTGCGCACTTGCTAAGTGCGCAGGCATCATGTCTGTATAAATAGGATAGGTTCACAGAGGTTAAGTACGCAGAACCATTTGTTCAGACGAACTCAGTTTTGCTAAGTACGCAGCTTGTATTCTCTCTGTAACCGTCGAATGTTTATAATACAAAGAACGTTTATTGTGACTCTCGTGTTTGGTTTACTTTGTTTAGTAAGACTCTCCACCTAGTCATGGGTATTCCGCAACCCGGTGCGACTAGTAGACCACTTGCATGTGACGATCCGACACACACGAAGGGACCTACATTCTCTTTAGCTTCCAAAATGTCTCGTGCTTTTTTTCTTTAATTGCTATGCTTGCCTTTTCTTTACTGGCGGCTTCATTGAGGATGTATAGCAATCCTTTGTTTCTTGTTGATCACTGTGTATCCTTACCACTCCCAAGGGGTTGGCATCATGTCACATTGGTGATAGGTTGACGGTACATCTTTCATAGCATGAATCTAAGGTTTCCCTAGAATAATGTTGTAACAGGATAGCTAGTCAATTACACAAAATTTTTTGATAGAGTTTTCCCCTTCTATATAGACAGGTAGCTTGATTTCTCCAATTATGTTTTTGGCTTCTCTGCCGAATCCCACCAGTACCGAGGATTTCGAGGCAATCTCAGCTTTAGGAATGTTCATCCTTTTCAGTGCTTCTAGCGGGATGATGTTGACAGAGCTGCCTCTGTCGATAAAGATCATGAAGACAAAATGATTGGCCATATACAAGGTCATGACCAAGCCGTCATGGTGGGGATCTTGCACATTTTCTATGTCCTCCTCATCAAACGAGATCACCTTTTGATCATTCAAGGTTTAAGTTCTTTGGCATGTCTTTTGGCTGCAGAATAAGAAGTACCACAAATATCAGAACCACCAGATAGGAAATGAATTACCTTTGCATCCGTATGAGGGGATGTTGCTCGTTGCAAGCTTTTGTCATGATCCTGGCTTTTGTCTCTTTTTCTACCCAGGAGTTCCTTCAAGTGTCCTTTGATCAGGAGATAACTTATCTCATTTCTAAGTGATATGCAATCCTCGGTCACATGGCCGAAATCCTCATGGTAAGCACACCACTTAGATTTATCCTTCCAAGTGGAGGTCTTTTCATTCATTTTGGGC
The DNA here is from genome assembly GCA_023525975.1 of Smallanthus sonchifolius. Taxonomy (NCBI): domain Eukaryota; kingdom Viridiplantae; phylum Streptophyta; class Magnoliopsida; order Asterales; family Asteraceae; genus Smallanthus; species Smallanthus sonchifolius. Next base: position 69,574,797 of record CM042025.1, read on the forward strand.
CATCTTGCTTTATCTCCGAGACCCTGTATTGCAAACATTAGACCTGAAACGTCAACAGAAAAACAATAATCATTTATTTTAGGATATTATTATTCTTCCTCCTCATCATCTTCCACAGCATTCATCCTGTGGTTGGTGGGTTTAGAGTAAGGCTTGGATCTCTAGTGTTTGTAAGCCGAGGATTTTGATTTTCGGTTGGGATAATCATAATTAGAAGGTGCATCTATCGTTTTTATGGATCTTCTTATCCTCTTCGAGCCTTATGATACTTAGAGCCAGGTTCCTCACTTCATCCAAGTTCCTGCATGGGTTCATTACGAGGTCCTCGTAAAATTAAGAATCCTTATTTAAGCCCATTTTGAAATCTTGGACTGCAGTAGCAACATCAATATTCCGGATATCTAGGGATTCCCGACTAAACCTGCTCACATAATCCTTGAGAGATTCATCAGAATTCTGAGTTACCCTATTGGGGTCATAAAAGTTGTGTTTTCTTGATCTGAGGGTTCCATTTGGATTTGCTGAAATCCTGATGAGGCGTCCATGAAGGTCAGCATTTCATGGCCTGATGTGGTATAAACCATATAATCTATATGTGTCAAAGGGAAAGGATCCTTATAACAGGCTTTGTTGAGGTCGGTGTAGTCCACGCAGACACTCCATTTCCCATTCTTCTTATGTACCACCACCACATTTGCTAGCCATCTTGGGAACCTTACTTCTCTTATCATTCCTGACTTGAGTAGCTTCTCGACTTCTTCTTGGATAATGGTATTTCTTTCATGTGCAAATTTTCTTCGTTTTTTATGTATAGGCTTGAAACTATTATCTATACCAAATTTGTGAGTTATGATATCTTTAGATATACATGTCATGTCTTCATGTTTCCATGCGAAGGTTGGCATTCTTCCTTTGAGAAAGTCTAAGAGTTCTTGTTCAACATCCCTGGGATATTGGATCCTATAAGCACTTTGACATCTGGGATTGCAAGTTCTAGAGGTACTTCTTTGACATCCTGCTCTTTAGCTTCCAAAATGGCTCGTGCTTTTTCTTTAATTGCTATGCTTGCGTTGTCTTTGCTGACGGCTTCATTGAGGATGTATAGCAATCCTTTGCTTCTTACATATCACTGTCTATCCTTACCACTCCTAAGGGGTTGGCATCTTGTCATATTGGTGTTAGGTTGACGGTACAACTTTCATATCATGAATTCAAGGTCTCCCTAGAATAATGTTGTAACATGATAGCGAGTCAATTACACAAAATTTTTTGATAGAGTTTACCCCTTCTGTATAGACACGTAGCTTGATTTCTCCAATTGTGTTTTTAGCTTCTTTGCTGAATCCACACCAGTACAGAGGTTTTCGAGACAATCTCAGCTTTAGGAACGTTCATCCTTTTTAGTGCTTATAGCTGGATGATGTTAACCGAGAAGCCTCCGTCGATCAAGATCCTGCGGACAAAATGATTGGCCACATATAAGGTGATGACCAAGCCGTCATGGTGGGGATCTTGCACATTTTCTCTGTCCTCCTCATCAAATGAGATCACCTTTTGATCAGTCAAGGTTGAAGTTCTTGTAGGCCTGTCTTCCTTTTCTGCTTTTGCTTCTTTGGCATGTCTTTTGGGTGCACAATAAGAAGTACCACAAATATCAGAACCACCAAATTTGAAATGAATTACCTTTGCATCGGGAGGAGGGGATGTTGCTCGTTACACGATTTTGTCATGATCCTCGCTTTTGTCTCTTTTTCTGCCCAGGAGTTCCTTGAGGTGTCCTTTGCTCAGGAGATAACTTATCTCCTTTCGAATTGCTATGCAATCCTCGGTCACATAGCCGAAATCCTCATGGTAAGCACACCACTTATATTTATCCTTCCAAGTGGAGGTCTTGTCATTCTTTTTGGGCCATCTTGCCTTGTCTCTGAGACCCTGCAATGCAAACATTAGACCTGAAACGTCAACAAAAAAACAGTAATAATTTATTTTAAGATATTCTTCTTCTTCCTCCTCGTCATCTTCCACAACATTTATCCTATGGTTGGTGGGTTTAGAATAAGGCTTGGATTTCTGGTGTTTGTAAGCCGAGGATTCTGATTTTCGGTTGGGATAATCATAAATGGAAGGCGCCTCTATCCTTTTCTGGATCTTCTATCCTCTTCGAGCCTTATGAATCTCAGAGCCAGGTTCCTTACATCATCCAAGTTCCTGCACTGGTTCATTATGAGGTCCTCGTAAAATTGAGAATCCCTATTTAAGCCCATTTTTAATGCTTGGACTGTAGTAGCAACATCAATATTCGGGATATCTAGGGATTCCTGACCAAACCTGCATACATAATCCATGAGAGATTCATTAGAATTCTGAGTTACCCTGTATAAATAATTAGTTAGTCTTTCAAACGTTCCACTGCATGAAAATTGATTATTCAATAAGTTAACTAAATGAGAAAATGAAGTAATTGAGTAAAGAGGAACACTCAGTAGCCATTTTAAGGTGGATCTTGTGAGAGTTGATCCGAAACCTTTCACAAAAAGGCTTCCTTCAGATCCAAAGAGACTGGAATGATTTCCATCCTCTCCCAGTATTGGGCGACGTGCTCTTTAGGATCTGTAGTCCCATCATACAGCTTCATGTTGGGACTCTGGAAGCGCTTAGGGATCTCTGCATCACATATGGGTGGAGCGAATCTAGAGATCCTGTTTCTAGATGGTGAGAATTCAGGTATAGGTTGGACTACACCAGGTACACTTGAAATCATGTCCTTCAGCTTCTTTAGTTCTCTGGCCATAATCGGATTGATCCATGCATCATGCATATTTTTAGTGTTTAAAAATTGATTATCCGAAATGTTGCCAAAATCATGGTTTTGTGACGATGATCCCGTGGTGACACTGAAATACTTGATGGCAGGAGCCCTAGTAGATTGAGTTGGATCAACTGTTCTGTTTTCTAGGCTACATGGTGATGAAATCTCCCATGTATTTCCCCAGGAATCCTGAAGCATCAAAGTTTAGGATTCTAGGCTGCAATGGAGTGGTCGTCGCTTCTATTGGCGTCTTCCTTTCTGACTTCATCTTTTCTATTTCTCATATCATCATTCGATTTGTCTTCTGTTGTTGTTCCATCTGCTTTTTCACTTGTGAGAACAAAGAAAGGATTTCATTATTCGAGACAAGGATAGGTTCTTCATTGGATTTGCCAGATCCTGGAGTGAACTGACCAACAGGTGTTGTCTTTCTGACCAGAATGTCAATTTTCTTTTGAGATGATGGTGGGGGTGGAATAGTTTGATTCAAGCCAGAGTATGAAGATTAAATTATAGAAGAGGATTGCTTGGATTGGGACAACATTTTTTAAAACAGTTTTGAGAAGTAGTGATTGAATAAAAACTTTAACAAAAATTTGAGAATGAAAAGCACCAGTTGATCCACGGTGGGCACCAAATTGTTTTGACCAAAAATTAACAAGTATAATTCCATAATCAGATTAGTAAGTGAGGTAGTGTGCTTGAATATTTCGTATGACAAATATTAGATCAAAAGCAATAAAATGACACGGGTGATTACAAGGAAAACCCTTGATCCCTGAAGATCTCCAGCATAAATCCTCGGGAGGTGACTAAAGTCACGTTGCCTCTTGTTCTTCTTATAGATGATAACATAGATTACAAGTTTGGAGTAGTAGATGATCGTGCTAAGTGTTACATAGAGTATTCGAGAGTGTGTTGTGTGTTTTCTATCGATCATAATGATCTATTAAGTAAGAAAATAATCTAACTAATTATCTGATTATCTTAGGAATAACTCGGTCTTCACTTGTGATCGTTGGGAGAGCTTCAACACACGTTTTCTTTAGTCAATCTCCGACTTCTACGGGTGGACTAAGCCCAATGTTGAATGCCTGTGAAAACAAGTCTAAGACAAAGAGAAAATAGTTGATTAGTACCGTAAACGTTTGGGATACTAAACTTACGTGAGATCCGAAATCCTAAGTCATAAAATTGACCCATAACAAGTACGATCATTTTTCTACTCCAACTTTGTAATCTTTGTTACCGTCAATAACAAGAACAAGAGGCATGTCAATGATTAGTCAGCTCCCGAGGATTTATGCCGGAGATATTCAGGGATCAAAGGCTCTCCTCATAATCACCTGTGTCATTTTATTGCTTTCAATCCTTCATTTTCGACACGAAACAAGCACATTACCTCACTTACTAATTTGATCACGGAATTATCTTTGTTAATGTTTGGTCAAAACAATTTAGCGCCCACCATGGGGCAAGTGGTGCTTTTCATCCTTCAATTTTTGTTGAAGTTTTTAGTGAATCACTACTTCTCAAAACTATTTTCAAAAATGTCGTGCCAACCTAAGCTGTCCTTTTCTTCGATCTCATCTTCAAGCTCTGGCTTGAACTACACTATTCCACCTCTGCCATCATCTCAAAATAAAAATGACATCCATGTCAAAAAGACAACTCTTGTTGGTTAATTCATCCAGGGATCCGGGAAGTCCAGTGAGGAACCTATCCTTGTCTCGAACGATGAAATCATTTCTTTGTTCTCACAAGTGAAAAAGAAAATGGAACAACAGTATAGGACAAACCAGATGATGATGATGGGAGAAATAGAAAAGATGAAATCAGAAAGGAAGAAGCCAGTAGAAGCAACGACCACTCCATTTTTGCCTAGGACCCTAAACTTTGATGCTTAAGGATCCCCAAAGAAATATATGGAAAATTTCATCCCCATGCAGCATCAAACCGGGACAGTTGATCCAATTCAGGCTACTAGGACTACTACAACCAGGGATTTTAGCATCACCACGGGATCATCATCGCAAAATACTGACGATGGTAACATTTCAGATAATCAATTTTTAAATGCTAACAACGTGGAACCTATGCAGGATGTAGGGATCAGTCCAATATGGCTAGAGAACTAAAAACGCTGAAGGACATGATTTCTAGTGTACCTGGTGTGGTCCAACCTATACCTAAAGTATCGTCATCAAGCCACAAGATCTCAAAATTCGCCTCCCCAATATGTGATATAGATCAATAAGCGCTTTCAGACTCCCAACATGAAACTGTATGATGGGACCACGGATCCTGAAGAACATATTGCCCAGTATAGGGAGAGAATGGTAATCATCCCAATCTCTTTACATCTGAAGGAAGCATGTTTGTGTGAAGGCTTTGGATCGACTCTTATGGGATCTGCTTAAAATGGCTACTAAGTGTCCCTCCTTATTCTGTTACTTCCTTTTCTCATTTAGTTAATTTATTTTAGTAAACAATTTTCATGTAGTAGAACATTTGAAAGACTAACCAATGATCTATACAGGGTAACCCAATATTCTGATGAATCCCTCAGAGATTATGTAAGCACGTATGGTCGGGAATCCCTGTATATCTCGAATATTGACGTTGCTACCGCAGTTCAAGCCTTCAAAATGGGATTGAAAAGAGATTTTCCATTTTACGAGGATCTCGTAATGAACCCATGCAGGAACTTGGATGAAATTAGGAACCGAGCCCTAAGATTCATAAGACTCGAAGAGGATAAGAAGATCCAAAAAAAGATCGATACACCATCCAATTATGATTATCCTAACCGAAAATCGGAATCCTCACCTTACAAACACCAAAGATCTAAGCCTTATTCAAAAACTGACAACCGGTCAATGTTGTGGAGGCCGATGAGGAGGAAGAAGAATATCCTAAGATAATTGATTATTGTTTTTCTGTTGACATTTCAGGACTTATGTTTGTCACGCAGGATCTTGGGTGTTAGGGGTTAACTTTTGGATGCAGGATCCTCAGTCTAGTGTAATCCGGAATCCAAGATCCTTGGACTCTTCGGTATCCTAACTATTAATATTACTAACAGTTACTTGTTCCCTATCTTGATTTATGTTCGCAGGTAAAACGTGTTTATCTACTCATCCCTAAAGAATCGGTCAAGAAGTTAGAGAAAACGTGTGGAACATGCTTGGAGAAGCTTCAAACGGTCATACTGGAAGACTTACTACACTCCGGGATTCTTGAATAGTTTGTTCAGTTACTTTTTGTATTTAATCAGCAGTAAGATCGATTAGAATACACAACAATACACACTTCACAACAAAATAAACTCGCAAACCACTATGTAACAAATAGATCTTGATCATTTACTTCAATCATTGTACTTGTATTCAAGTTTTAATAAAAGTTGAGGAGGTAAGTGACTTTCAGTTACTTCCCGAGGTTTTATGCCGACAATCCTCAAGGATTAAGGATTAAGGGCTTTCTCAAGGATTAAGGGCTTTCCTCGTGTCAACCTTTACATTCACGTTCGTTATTTAACATTTTGATCAAGCACACTACCTCACATACTAAGTTTGGTTACAAAATTAGTCTTAATAATTTTTACCCAAAACATTGGGGATAAGGCAAGATGGCCCAAGAAGAATGACGGAATCATCGGGGCGGGACATGTAGACTGTTCATAAGCACAAGGTTGACTATATTGAAATATATTAATTGTCAAATTTCACTACAAGCATTCAGACAAAACCAATTCCAAGAAAAGAAACATAATTGAAATACATAAGTTCTTTATTTATTTTAACTAAGTCCAAGCCTATATGTAGCACATCTTGATCAATCTCACATATTAGGACCTGAAACATGAATAAAATAAAGTCAACTAAAAAGTTGGTGAGTATAACACAGGTTTGTATATAGATAGCAAATAGTTTGAAAAGCAAATCCACACATAACATGATAAATAAGGCATTTATGGGGAGCAGCTATTGTGTTACCAAGTACAATCAAACCTTTGTAACTAGCATGCAAAATTGTGTTGTCGGTATCAATCACCCCAATCTGGGTGGGTTTGTCAGACTCAATAGATCTATCATTGAAAACCGTCGGCTTGAATAGGTAATGTTTGCACATAAGTGTTCACAAAAGTTAGAACACATAGCACTCGGGCATAAAGCTCAAATTGCACACATGAATGTAAATAGGATTTGTACTTGTGTTATTTGTGTAAATGTAAACATGTAATTTGAATAGTGTTCATGTTTCACCCTAAAAATGTAAAAGAGTAAAAGGGGCTATGTATACTCACTTGGTTTGAAGGCGTAGCTAACAAAGATACTAGATAGAATAAGGATCCTTGAAATGCACCAGTTAACCTAGTGTGTAATGCGTATTGTATCAATAGTGTGCACAAAAGTTTAAGTTTAAAGTTGAATTTGAATTTGTGTATAAGGCCATTGATTTGTACTTAAAAGTATTGAATAAAATATAAGGTTTTGAAATAAACATTTTTGAAGCATTTTGTTTAAGGTTTGAGTTTGAAAAATTAAGTAAATTAAATAATTATCGTTTGTGAAAATATTATAAGTGTTAAATGTAATTAAGTGTAAATAAATAAATGTATTTGTTTAAATATAAAGTAAATAAATAATCATTATTTTATTTATTTATTTATAAAATGTAACTTAACCATTTAAATTATTTTTAAATGAAAGGTTTAGCAATAATTGTAAATTTAATTTTTTTATAAACTTTAAATAAATAATTTTCTATTTATTCCAAGATTAAATATTTGATCTTTCTAAATAGAATTAAATGCATTTTTATAAAAATCAACTATTTTTATTTTGTAATTTAATCAGAAATATTTATGGTTTGAAAAATATATAAAATTATAATTCTGCCAAAAAATTAACTCACACACGACCGTGCCAGGGAAGTGCACGATCGTGCTCGAACCACGGGCGTGACCATGCTAGTCAGGGCGCGACCATGTTGATCAAACAGAGGGCTTAACTAACTAAATCATTAGGCACGACCGTGCCTTGGCCAGCACGATCGTGTCTATGATTCTAAGACACGACTGAGATTAGCCAAAGGGTATGATTGGGTCTGGACAGGAGGACACGACCGCGCTGGTAGTCGGCACGACCGCGTCTCATGACGCACGACCGCGCTAGATGATTAGCGCGACCGTGTCTGTTCCAAATCAGGAACGATTTGACTAATTCTTATAATAACAGGTTTGGAAATCATAGGGCTTTCACCCAATAGATTATTACGAGTCTTTTTGTATAGATTAATTGAATTTAAAACGTGTTTAGGACCGGATTCGATTAAACTATTTTGAACGAAAACTAGATTCGGGTTTGAGATGATTTCCATATTAGAAGCCCAAATTAGGATAGGGCTTTTGATCTATAGACTAACTCGAATGAAAATATGGTTTCAATTAATCGGAAAGACGATGAATCAATAGCGTACGGTAGAAGAGAGTTCCGGCGACGACGGGTTTGGCTTCCGGTGTCTTCTGATGCGATTCCGGCTATATCGACGTGTCCAGAAGCTTTAGAGATGATCGAGTGATGCGTATGGAGGGTTTGATTGAGAGAATTTCGAATTGAAATGGAGAATCGGTGGTTTCAAGAATGTTTTGACGGTTTTGTGGTTTAATCGAATGATATTGAGTCAATTGTTGTAATTGGTAGTCTTAATATTTTTGTTAATGGTAATGAAGTGAATATCCGTTACGAAATCAAACGATTCGGTGATTGAAACTGCATTTACGTTTCAACTGGTACTAGGCGCGACCGTGCCCATATGCGGCGTGACCGTGCTAAGGCACCTGGCGCGATCGTTCCAAAGCAAGTCGCGCGACCGTGCCAAAGCACTCGGCGCGACCGTGCCAGAACGAGGCACGACCGTGCCTATTAGGGTTTCTTGCTACTTTTCAACATCAGACCTTGTAACATTAGTCTTTTGCCATATTTGTATAATTAAATACTTATGTATTGTTTTAATAGGATAAAACCGAGTAAAATTTGCGGATTTTTATTGAAATATAGTATTAAATTGATGGTACGAAAAGAAACAAAACAGTGCCCTAGAATTGAGTTTGAAATGCATTACATTGAATTGAAAATACGGATACTAAAAATCAGAAATGTTACAGTCTCCCCATGTTGAGGGAATTTCGTCCCGATATTTAGCTAGAGGAAGCTACGGCATCAGTAAAAAGATGGGGGTACTTGAGCTTCATTTGGTCCTCTCGTTCCCAAGTGAATTCAGGACCACGCTTAGACTCCCAACGAACTTTGACAATAGGAATACGAATTCGCTTGAGTTGCTTGATTTCACGATCCATAATTTCTACCGGTTTCTCAACGAAGTGCATCGTTTCATCAATACGCACGTCATCAAGTGGTATATGGAGATTCTCATCAGCGAGACATTTCTTCAGATTAGATACATGAAATGTAGGATGCACATTGCCAAGAGATGGAGGTAACTCGAGTTTGTAAGCCAATTTCCCAATCCTTTCAAGGATTTTGAATGGACCAACATAGCGAGGTGATAATTTACCTTTCTTTCCAAAATGGATCACACCCTTCCACGGAGACACCTTAAGAAGAACAAGGTCACCGACTTGGAATTCCAAGGGTTTTCGATGTTTGTCGGCATAACTCTTTTGACGACTCCTCACCACTCGAATATTGTCACGGATTTGAATGATCTTATCGGATGTTTCTTGAATTTGCTCGGGACCGGTGATTTGTGCTTCACCAATCTCATTCCAACAGATAGGAGAACGACACCTACAACCATAGAGAGCTTCAAATGGAGCCATGTTGATACTCGTGTGGTAGCTATTATTGTAGGAGAACTCAATTAGGGGTAAATGTGAATCCAAATTGCCACCAAAATCAATTACACAAGCTCTAAGCATGTCTTCAAGAGTTTGGATTTTCCGCTCGGTTTGACCATCAGTTTGGGGATGGTTAGCCGTGCTCAAATCCAATCGTGTGCCAAGAGAAGTTTGGAGAGATTGCCAAAATCGAGAAGTAAACCGGGCATCTCGATCGGATAATATGTTCAAGGGAACACCAGGATGGCTCACAATTTCGTCGATGTAAATTCGGGCTAGTTTCTCAACCCGATAGTCTTCACGGATAGGCAAGAAATGAGCAGATTTGGTGAGACGGTCAATGATCACCCAAATGCTATCATAACCACTTGAGGTGCGAGGGAGTTTGCTAATGAAATCCATAGCTAAGTTCTCCCATTTCCACACGGGAATTTTCGGTTGTTCGAGTAAACCAGAAGGACGTTGATGTTTGGCTTTGACTTTGGAGCAAGTTAAACATTTAGCAACATAGAGAGCAATGTCTTTCTTCATACCAGGCCACCAATATTTTTGGCGAAGATCTTGGTACATTTTATCCGCACCAGGATGAATAGAATAACGAGTCTTGTGAGCCTCGTTCATAAGAAATGTACGGAGATCACCGCGATCGGGAACCCAAATACGGTTCAAGTAATAAAGTAAGCCATTGGGTTTTGATTCAAGTTGGAGTTCAACACCACACGACATTTCCTCATACATGTTACCCTCGGTGACCGAGACGTGTTGAGCTTCTAAGATGCGGTTTTGAATGTCGGTTTGAATACGGACACATTGAAGCATGACATGGTCCTTTCGACTCAAAGCGTCAGCTACAACATTCGCTTTGCCGGGATGGTAACGAATTTCGCAGTCATAGTCGTTAAGGAGTTCAACCTAACGTCGTTGTCTCATATTGAGTTCTTTTTGGTTGAAGATGTGTTGGAGACTTTTGTGGTCGGTGAACACCACATATTTTGTGCCATAGAGGTAATGTCTCCAAATCTTCAATGCGAAAACGACCGCACCCAACTCGAGATCGTGCGTCGTATAATTCTTCTCATGAATCTTAAGTTGCCTTGATGCATAAGAGATTACTTTGCCTCGTTGCATGATGACACAACCGAGACCTTGGTTAGAAGCATCACAGTAGACAACTAGATCATCATTCCTATCAGGGAGAGTCAAAATGGGAGCATTGCACAACTTTTGCTTGAGGGTTTGGAAAGCTTCTTCTTGTTTTGGTCCCCATTCATAAGTCTTACCCTTGTGGGTCAAAGAGGTAAGGGGGACAGCAATCTTAGAGAAGTTTGAGATGAAACGACGGTAATATCCCGCAATACCAAGAAATGAACGAACTTCAGTGGGAGTCTTCGGGGCATTCCAATTCTTAACCGTTTCGATCTTAGCAGGGTCAACATGAATACCCTTGTCGTTGACGATATGACTAAGAAATTGAACTTCTTTTAACCAAAATTCACATTTAGAGAATTTGGCATATAGTTGTTCTTTCTTCAAGAGATCCAAAACCAATCTAAGATGTTGCTCATGATCGGTTTTAGTCTCAGAATAGAATAAGATGTCATCGATGAAAACGATCACGAACTTATCAAGGTACGGTTTGCACACACGATTCATGAGGTCCATGAAAACTGCGGGTGCATTGGTTAATCCAAAAGGCATAACCATGAACTCGTAGTGACCATACCTTGTTCGGAAGGCAGTCTTTGGAATATTATATTCTTGCACACGGAGTTGGTGATAACCAGATCGAAGATCAATCTTCGAGAAGCAAGTAGAACCTTAAAGTTGATCAAAGAGGTCATCAATTCTAGGCAAAGGATAACGGTTTTTGATAGTAAGCTTGTTGAGTTCGCGGTAGCCAATACACATGCGAAATGATCCATCCTTCTTTTTGATGAATAAGACGGGCGCACCCCACGGTGAATGACTTGGACGAATGAATCCCTTGTCGGAGAGCTCTTGAAGTTGACTTGCAAGTTCTTGCATTTCAGAAGGTGCAAGACGGTATGGAGCTCTAGCCACGGGGTTAGCTCCGGGCACAAGATCAGTGCAAAATTCTACTTGTCGAACGGGTGGAAGACCGAATAGATCTTCGGGAAATACTTCGGGAAAATCCCAAATGATGGGAATGTCTTGTATACTCTTCTCTTTGACATCCTTTCGAACAATATGAGCTAAGAAGGCTATGTACTTCTTTCGTAAGTACTTTTGAGCGGTAGTGCATGACATTAATTTAAGCCCTTTGCAAGGATTTTCACCAAAGACTCTTAGTGTTTCTCCCGATGGTAGAGGTATTCGGATGCACTTCTCGAAACAGATGACTTTGGCATGATGATTTGATAGCCAATCCATGCCTATGATGATATCAAAACTTCCTAATGGCATTGGTACAAGATTGATTGGGAATGTATGTTCATTAAGTTCTAGAGAGCAATCATAGATAACAGACTCAATCGTAAGTGAATCGCCATTTGCTACTTCGACAGTGAAGGTTTTCCCTAATTGGGATCGTGTCTTTGCATGTAAGGGTTCAAAATTTAGTGACACAAAACTTTTATCGGCACCGGTATAAAATAAAATGGAGGCATATTAACTATTTACAAGGAACGTACCATTGACAACATCATTGTTGGCTTGAGCTTCATTGGCGTTTATGTTGAAAGCACGCCCACGAGCTCCACCTTGTCTAGCATTGATCAACCTTAGGCATTGATCACCGAAATGGTTCGGGTTACCACATTCATAACATGCACGCCCATTTGCAATAGCGGGAGCACCTTGATTAGTCACTTGGGTGTTGGTTTGGTTTGGTGGGTTGACTTGGCCCGCAAGAGCTTTGGCCCTACAAACATTGACCGTATGGCCATATCTCCCACAATGAGTACAAAGGCGACATGGGATGCTTTGGGGATGATGGTAGTTGCAGGTGGCACAAAGTGGGTAGATTCCAACATATGGCTTTTTGGCCGGTGCTTGAACCATAGGTGCAGCTTGGTTAACAGGAATAGCATGAGTGACCACAACAAAATTTCTAGTCTTTCTCTTTCTATTATTGCGAGAGGGTTCAGATGTGGCTTCTTTCATGTGGGTAGAAGGGGTTATGGTGTCGGAAACTTTCTTGGTGCCCTTTTTAGTAAGAGTCCCCGCCTTCACATGATTATCGGTTAAGGTAGCGGACAAACGTATCGCATCCTCAAGTGTTGCAGGATTTCTTCCTAGGACAGTATCTTGAATTTGCCTAGGTAGTCCCCCAATATACTTTTCAATGCAGCGGGACAAAGGAGTGACCATGTGGGGCACGAGAAGACTTAACTCGTGAAACCGAGTTGTATATGCCAAGCTTTCGCCACTATCTTGGGCAAGATCCCAAAATTCGGCTTCAAGTTTCTTCACTTCATTTCGAGGACAGAATTCCTCGGTCATTAGCCTTTTAACTTCATCCCAAGGTAAGGCCATTGCTACATCCACACCTCTATTTCTTTTCTCTCCATTCCACCACGTGAGTGCCCGTTTTTGTAGGACACTTGTGGCATGACGAACACGAAGGTTGTCGGGACAGTCACTATTGAGAAAGGTGTTCTCAATACTTTCGAACCATTGAAGAAGTCCAGTAGCTCCTTCGATACCATAGAACTTGGGAGGGTTACACGAGTTGAAATGCTTGAAAGTGCATTGAGATGGGTTGTTACCACCATTTCCACCATTACCACCATTACCACTATTACTACCATTACCACCATTGTTGCCATTGGTGGCACCATTAGCTTGAGTGAGTTGTGTCACGAGTTGTGCAAGAATGGTAGCAATGTCGGTGTTGGTGTTGGCCACGGGAGCACGACGAGGAGGCATTCTACCATTACCACCAACAGATTGCTTGGATTAAAAAGGATAAGATAATGAAATAAAATAGTTAATCATAGTTTGGATTGTACTCAAATAGTGATATAATCACGTGAATACTATAACACATTAAGGTTAATTAAACTCATATAATTTTCAAGGAGACATGCTTTAGCCTATAAGTAAACACTCATCCCGGGAATTCCCAAGAAAGCATACGGGTCCCTCGGTTGATTGGGATTTATGCGAAATGCTTTCCTAGATAGAAAACGCAGAATACAGGTGTCACCCTTCCAGATTGCACGTGTCCTCAAATATATAACAAAGTTTAAAAACCTTAACGAGGAAATAAAGAAATTTTATAGATTTAGATCCATGGAGTTTCCACATGCCTAGATAGTGATGATAGAGAAATAGGTAAGAAGGTTATGAGGCTTTAGGGTATAGGTAGGGATATTGTTTATTTAATTATTATTTAAGTATATTTTAATAAGTCATGAATTTTTAATAAGTAAGGCATCAAAATAAAATAACAAATAATCATAAAGAACATGTAACACATAGCATGTAACACATAACATGTAGCACAAAATCATATAAACATGAAGCATGGCAAAAGTGGGTGTCCTAAAGTTATAGTCTAGGTCAAGGTGTCTAATAACCTAATTCCCTATAACCAAGGCTCTGATACCAATCTGTCACACCCCGACCAATGGCGGAATCATCGGGGCGGGATATGTAGACTATTCATAAGCACAAAGTTGACTAAATTGAAATATATTAATTGTCAAATTCCATTACAAGCATTCAGACAAAACCAATTCCAAGAAAAGAAACATAATTGAAATACATAAGTTCATTATTTATTTTAACTAAGTCCAAGCCTATATGTAGCACATCTTGATCAATCTCACATATTAGGACCTGAAACATGAATAAAATAAAGTCAACTAAAAAGTTGGTGAGTATAACACAGGTTTGTATATAGATAGCATATAGTTTAAAAAACAAATCCATACATAACATGATAAATAAGGCATTTATGGGGAGCAGCTATTGTGTAACCAAGTACAATCAAACCTTTGTAACTAGCATGCAAAATTGTGTTGTCGGTATCAATCACCCCAATCTGGGTGGGTTTGTCAGACTCAATAGATCTATCATTGAAAACCGTCGGCTTGAATAGTTAATGATTGCACATAAGTGTTCACAAAAGTTAGCACACATAGCACTCGGGCATAAAGCTCAAATTGCACACATGAATGTAAATAGGATTTGTACTTGTGTTGTTTGTGTAAATGTAAACATTTAATTTGAATAGTGTTCATGTTTCACCCCAAAAATATAAAAGAGTAAAAGGGGCTATGTATACTCACTTGGTTTGAAGGTGTAGCTAACAAAGATACTAGAGAGAATAAGGATCCTTGAAATGCACCAGTTAACCTAGTGTGTAATGCGTATTGTATCAATAGTGTGCACAAAAGTTTAAGTTTAAAGTTGAATTTGAATTTGTGTATAAGGCCATTGATTTGTACTTAAAAGTATTGAATAAAATATAAGGTTTTGAAATAAACATTTTTGAAGCATTTTGTTTAAGGTTTGAGTTTGAATAATTAAGTAAATTAAATAATTATCGTTTGTGAAAATATTGTAAGTGTTAAATGTAATTAAATGTAAATAAATAAATATCTTTGTTTAAATATAAAGTAAATAAATAATCATTATTTTATTTATTTATTTATAAAATGTAACTTAACCATTTAAATACTTTTTAAATGAAAGGTTTAGCAATAATTGTAAATTTAATTTTTTTATAAACTTTAAATAAATAATTTTCTATTTATTCCAAGATTAAATATTTGATCTTTCTAAATAGAATTAAATGCATTTTTATAAAAATCAACTATTTTTATTTTGTAATTTAATCAGAAATATTTATTGTTTGAAAAATATATAAAATTATAATTCTGCCAAAAATTTAACTCACACACGACCGTGCCTGGGAAGGGCACGATCGTGCTCGAACCACGGGCGCGACCATGCTAATCAGGGCACGACCGTGTTGATCAAACAGAGGGCTTAACTAACTAAATCATTAGGCACGACCATGCCTTGGCCAGACACGATCGTGTCTATGATTCTAAGACACGACAGAGATTAGCCAAAGGGCATGATTGGGTCTGGACAGGAGGACACGACCGCGCTGGTAGTCGGCACGACCGCGTCTCATGACGCACGACCGCGCTAGATGATTAGCGCGACCGCGTCTGTTCCAAATCAGGAACGATTTGACTAATTCTTATAATAACAGGTTTGGAAATCATAGGGCTTTCACCCAATAGATTATTACGAGTCTTTTTGCATAGATTAATTGAATTTAAAACGTGTTTAGGGCCGGATTCGATTAAACTATTTTGAACGAAAACTAGATTCGGGTTTGAGATGATTTCCATATTAGAAGCCCAAATTAGGATAGGGCTTTTGATCTATAGACTAACTCGAATGAAAATATGGTTTCAATTACCTGGAAAGACGATGAATCAATAGCGTACGGTAGAAGAGAGTTCCGGCGACGACGGGTTTGGCTTCCGGCGTCTTCGGATGCGATTCCGGCTATATCGACGTGTCCAGAAGCTTGAGAGATGATCAAGTGATGCGTATGGAGGGTTTCATTGAGAGAATTTCGAATTGAAATGGAGAATCGATGGTTTCAAGAATGTTTTGACGGTTTTGTGGTTTAATCGAATGATATTGAGTCAATTTCTGTAATTGGTAGTCTTAATATTTTTGTTAATGGTAATGAAGTGAATATCCGTTACGAAATTAAACGATTCGGTGATTGAAACTGCATTTACGTTTCAACTGGTACTAGGCGCGACCGTGCTAAGGCACCAGGCACGATCGTTCCAAAGCAAGTCGCGCGACCGTGCCAAAGCACTCGGCGCGACCGTGCCTATTAGGGTTTCTTGCTACTTTTCAACATCAGACCTTGTAACTTTAGTCTTTTGCCATATTTGTATAATTAGATACTTATGTATTGTTTTAATAGGATAAAACCGAGTAAAATTTGCGGATTTGCATTGAAATATAGTATTAAATTGATGGTACGAAAAGAAACAAAACAGTGCACTAGAATTGAGTTTGGAATGCATTACATTGAATTGAAAATACGGATACTAAAAATCAGAAATGTTAGAAACATCAACCCTAACCAACAAGAAGGTGATCTCGTTCGATGAGGAGGATAGAGAGAATGCTCAAGATCCCCACCATGACGGCTTAGTCATCACCTTGTACGTTGCCAACCATTTTGTCTGCAGGATCCTGAGTGATGGGGGCAGCTCAGTCAACATCATTCAACTAGAGGCATTTAAAAGGATGAATATTCCTGAAAGTGAAACCGTGACGAAATCCTCGGTACTGGTAGGATTCAGTGGAGAAGTCAAGAACACAGTTGGAGAGATCAAGCTACCGATTTATATTAAAGGGGTAAACTCGATCCAAAGATTTTGTGTGATTGTCTCATTACCCTGTTATAATATTATTTTAGGGAGACCCTGGATCCATGATATGAAAGCGATACCATCAATATATCATCAGTGCGTTAAGATGCCAACCCCTTGGGGAGTGGTGAATATAGATAACGATCAACAAGAAGCCAATGATTGCTATACCTCCTCAATGAAATCGTCTGCTAAAACAAGACAAGCATAGAAATTAAAAAAGAAGGCACGAGACGTCCTGGAAGCCAGAGAGCAGGATCTCAAGGAAGTATCTCTAGATCCTGCGAACCCAGACGCAAAAATGCTTGTAGAATCCAATATCCCTAGGGATATTGAACCAGAACTTCTAGATTTTGTGAGGATGTAGACCTTTGCATGGAAACTTGAAGATATGGCAGGTATATCTAAGGATATCATAACTCATAAACTTATTGTTGATAACATTTTCAGGCCTATACATCAAAAACGAAGAAAGTTTGCACTTGAAAGAAATGCAATTATCCAAGGAGAAGTTGAGAGGCTGCTCAAGTCTAGGATGATCAGAGAGGTAAACTTTCCAAGATGGCTAGCAAACGTAGTAGTAGTGCAAAAGAATAATGGGAAATGCAGGGTCTGTGTGGACTTCACCGACCTCAACAAATCCTGTCCTAAGGATCCTTTCCCCTTGCCACACATAGATTCAATGGTTGACGTTACAGTAGGCCATGTGATGCTGACATTCATGGATGCATCCTCAGGATTCCAACATATTCAAATGGAACCATCAGATTAAGAAGATACTGCATTCATGACCCCAACAGGTATATATTGTTATATTGCTATGCCTTTTGGCCTTAGAAATGCAGGTGCTACCTATCAAAGGGTAGTGAATATGATGTTCAAAGAAAAACTGGGTGACACGATGGATGTATACATAGATGATATGGTGGTCAAATCAAAGAAAGCCAAGGATCACCTAAGGGATCTCGAAGAAGCCTTTGACCTTTTGGATAAATACAACATGAAGCTAAACCCTTCGAAGTGTCACTTTGGAGTTGAGGCAGGAAAATTTCTCGGATATATGGTAACCAAAAGTGGAATCGAAGCGAGCCCAGAGCAAATCAGATCTATCCTGAACTTGAAATCACCATCAAATACTAAGGATGTGTAAAGACTAACAGGAAGGGTAGCAGCACTCAATAGATTCATTTCAAGACCCTCGGAGAGAAGCAAAGAGTTCTATGATATCCTGATGAAAAATGAAAAATTTGAATGGGGAAAAAACACGAAGAAGCATTCCAGGCCTTGAAGAAATATTTTTCCTCGGCACCTAGGGGTCATTTTTATGACTTGGGATCCTGAACTCCTTACAAATTTCAGTATCTTAATAGGTTTCGGTATCCTTAATGTTTACATTACTAACTGTTATATTGTCCTCCTATCTTAATTTTTATGCGCATGTAAAACGTGTAGACTTAGTCTCTCCTGAAGAATCGCTCAAGACGTTATGAAAAACGTGTGAAAGATGCGAGGATTGGTTTACAACGGTCATGTTCGAAGACTTAGTCTAGCCGGGATTCTCAGATTGTTTGTTACATTTATCTTTGTAATTATAACAGTGAGATCGATATAGAAAACACACACAACACTCGAAAACTACATTGTAACACTTAGCTTTCGATCATTCACTACCAAAATTGTACCCATTTCATCGATTTATACAAGAACAGGAGGCAAGAGACTTTTGGTCACTTCCCGAGGTTTTATGCCGACGATCCCCAATGATCAATGGCTTTCCTCTTACATTGTCGTGTCAAATCCATTTACGTCAATATTCTCATATTTTGATCAAGCATAGTACCTCACATACTAAGTTTGGTTACAAAATTAGTCTTGTTAATTTTTACCCAAAACAATTTGGCGCCCACCATGGGGCTAGTGGTGCTTTTTATCTTGAAATCCTTGTTAAAATTTGCATTCAATCACTACTTTTCCAAATTCATTGCAAAAATGTCGTCCCAATCTAAGTTAGTTTCTTCTTCTATTCAGTCTTCAAGCTCTGGGTTGAGCAACCCTCTTCCTCCTCCGTCATTCTAGAAAAAGAATGATAATCCACCTAAGAAAACAACTTTTGTTGGTTTTTCGGGATCTGGATTACCTGCTGGAGAACCCGTGCTTGTTTCGAACAGCGACATCCTTAGTATGTTCTCAGAGGTGAAACAGCAGATGGAACAACAACAAAAGACCAACCAGACGTGGTTTAGGGAGCTTGAAAAGATAAAACGATTGAAGAAACCGATGGAGACAACAACTCCACTACAACCAAGGATCCTGAACTTTAACTCTATAGGATCCTTAGGAAATTACCAGGGAGACTTCATCCCCATGGAGAATGGAACCATGACACTTGGCTCAATTGCAGATGTTAGAGTCGCTGCAAACCGGGATCTTGGAATCACCCCAGGATCGTCATCGCAGAATCCTAACATTGGTAACACCTTCAATCAGTTTTTAAACAATAACCATAACGAACTTGTGCAGGATGCAGGGATCAGTCCAGTCATGGCCAAAGAATTGAAGAAACTAAAGGATATGATCTCCAGAGTACCAGGTGTGATCCAACCAATACCAGATGTATCCTCAGCCCATCACAGGATCTCAAGATTTGCTCCGCCAATATGTGATGTAGAGATCCCGAAACGCTTCCAACCTCCCAACATGAAATTATACGATGGAAATACCGATCCCGAAGAGCATGTTGCTCAATATAGAGAAAGAATGGAGATCAATCCTATCCCTCTAGATCTGAAAGAGGCCTGTATGTGCAAGGGCTTCAGATAAACTTTATGAGGATCTGCCTTGTAATGGCTATTAAACGTTCCTGCTTATTCTATTACTTCATTTGCTTATTTAGTTAATTTGTTTAATAATCAGTTTTCTTGCAGCTGAACCTTGGAGAGACTAACTAGGGATTTGTAGAGAGTAACCCAAAATGCTGACGAATCTCTTCGGGATTATGAGAGCTAGTTTTGCCGGGAATCCTTGGATATCCCGAATCTTGACATTGCTACAACAGCTCAAGCCTTCAAAATGGGATTGCAAAAGGACTCCCCGTTCTATGAAGATCTTGTATAGAATCCCTGCAGGAACTTGGACGAAGTCAGGAATCGGGCTTTAAGGTTCAGAAGGCTCGAAGATGACAAGAAGATCCAAAAAAGGAGAAATGCACCTTCCAGCTATGATCATCCCAATAGGAAAACTGAATTATCATCTTTCAAACTCCATAGATCAAACCCTTATTCAAGATCTGAAAATCATAAGGTCAACGTTGCGCAGGATGATGAGGAAAAAAAGATTATCCTAAACTAATCGATTATTGCTTTTTCTGTTGATATTTTAGGACTCATGTATGCTATGCAGGATCTTGGGGACAAAGCCAGATGGCCCAGGAAAACTAACAAGGGATCCAGATGGAAAGGACAAATCCAAATGATGTGCCTATCATGAGAATTCCGGGCACGTAACTGAGTATTGCATTGCCCTTAGAAAGGAAATAAGCTATCTCCTTAGCAAGGGCCACTTGAAGGAACTCTTGGGCAGAAAGAAAGAAAAGAATCAGAATTCTGATACTACCCCAAGACGAGGTAATAAATTTTATTTCTGGTGGTTCTGATATCTGTGGTACTTCTTATTCCGCATCCAAAAGTCACACAAAGGAAGCTAAGATGGAGAAAGTAGATGGGCCTACCCAGACATCAACCTTGACTGACCAGAAGGTGATATCATTCGATGAAAAAGATAGGGATAATGTGCAGGATCCTCATCATGACTGTTTGGTGATTACTTTATATGTCGCGAACCATTTCGAATGTAGGATCCTGATAGATGGAGAAAGTTCAGTTAACATTATACAACTGGAAGCATTGAAGAAAATGAATATTCCTGAAACTGAGATCATATCAAAATCCTCAGTATTAGTGGGATTCTGTGGAGATGTCAAGAATACAATAGGAGAATCAAGTTACCTGTCTACATTGAGGGGGTAAATTTAATTCAAAGATTTTGTATTATTGATTCACTCTCTTGCTAGAATATTATTTTAGGGAGACCCTAGATCCATGACATGAAGGCAGTACCTTCAACATACCATCAATGTGTCAAATTACCAACCCCTTGAGGAGTGGTAAAAGTTGACAGTGATCAACAGGAAGCTAAGGTTGCTATACTTCGTCAATGAAAGCCTCTGTTAAAACAAGGCAGGCATAGCAACAAAAGAAACAAGCCCGAGACGTCGTGGAAGCCAGGGAACAAGATGTCAAAGAAATATCCCTAAGTATGGAGGATCCTGACTTCAAGGTGCTTGTAGGAACCAATATCGCCGGAGATATTGAACAGGAACTCTTACAATTCCTGAAAAGCAAAATTTCAACCTTCGCTTGGAAACATGAAGACATGATAGGTATTTCCAAGGATATTATTACACATAAATTGGGTATTGATAATAGTTTCAATCCAATACACCAAAAAAAGAAGAAAGCACCAGAAAGGAATGTAATTATCCAGGAAGAGGTTAGAGGCTGCTAAAAGCAGGAATGATAAGGGAAGTAAAATTCCCAAGATGGCTAGCTAATGTGGTGGTGATCCAAAAGAAGAATGGGAAATGGAGAGTATGTGTAGACTTCACTGACCTGAATAAAGCATGCCCTAAAGATATTTTTCCATTGCCACACATTGACTCAATGGTTGATGCTACGGCAGGCCATGAAATGTTAACATTCATGGAGGCTTCCTCAGGATTCCAACAAATTCAAATGGAACCCTCGGACCAGGAGGATACTACATTAATGACTCCAACAGGTATTTATTGTTATGTAGCTATGCCCTCTGGTTTAAAAAATGCAGGCGCTACTTATCAAAGGCTGGGGAACATGATGTTTAAGGACAAACTAGGAGACACCATGGAGGTCTACATAGATGACATGGTGGTCAAGTCAAAGAAGTCCAAGGATCATTTTAGTGATCTCAAAGCTACCTTTGATATCCTGGACCAGTATAATATGAAGTTGAATCCTTTAAATTGCCACTTTGGATTAGGGGCAGGAAAATTTTTGATATATACGGTAACTAAGAAAAGAATAGAAGCAAGCCCAGAACATATCAAGGGGATCCTAAACCTGAAATCCCCAATAAGCACTAAAGACGTCCAAAGACTCACAGAAAGGATAGCATCCCTTAATAGGTTTATCTCAAGATCCTCAGAGAGTTGTAAAGAATTTTACGATATCCTAAAGAAGAATAAAAGGTTTGAGTGAGATGAAAAGCATGAATAAGCACTTCAATCCTTGAAGAAGTACTTATCATCAGCACCTCTACTAATGAAGTAGGAGGATGGTGAACCAGTATCTCTATACTTGGGAGTATCCGGGAATGCAGTAAGTGTTGTATTGGTCAAGGATCATGAAGGGTAGCAACATCTCGTCTACTATGTAAGTAAAAGTCTACTAGATGTGGAGACGAACTATTCTCATCTTGAAAAGTTAGTTTTAGCATTAATTAGGGCATCTACTAAACTTAGACATTACTTTTAAACACATAATATTCACATAAAAACTAATTATCCTATAAAATGTCTGTTAAGAAAACCAGAATTGTCAGGTAGAATGGCTAAATGGTCTGTTAAACTTAGTGCATATGATCTAGTATATGAACCAAGAACAGCAATAAAGTCCCAGGCATTAGCAGACTTTGTGGCAGATTTTCGTAGTGATATTCAGCATGAAGCAGAATTAGAAGTCCAACAATTAGATGAAACTAAAGAGCAATGGACGCTATTCGCTGATGGTGCATCCAACATAAGAGGAATAGGACTAATAATCTTACTGAAATCACTACAGGGGGACATAATACCCCAATCGATTAGCTGTGAGTTCCAGGCAATAAATAAGGAGGTGAAATATGAAGCATTAATAGTAGGACTACAAATATCCAGGGATATGAAAATCAGATACCTCCAGGTACACGTAGATTCGTTGTTCCTTGCTAATCACTTTAATGGTTCGTATGCGGTGAAAGGTGAGAAATTAGCCTAAAATATTGAAATAGTTAAAATTTTATCTATAGAATTCAAAATTTTTAGTATCATACAGGTACTTAGAGAAGATAATGCTAAGGCTGATGCCTTAGCAAATCTTGCTTCGGCTCTTAAAATACCAAAAGGTATTAAAATACCAATCATACATGTTATGAGCCCAGCAATTGAGAAAGTAGAACTCAAAAGAGATGAAGTGTCAAACACAGAACACCTAGAGACTCAGGATCCTGAAACAGATCAAGGATCCTGGACCTTACCTATCAAAAAATATATACAAGAGGGTGAGATCCCGAAATATGAAAATAATCACATGGCTTTTCGCATGAAGGTATCTCGTTTTATAATTTTGCACGATGTTGTGTATAGAAAATCTATTGCAGGTCCATACTTGAGATGCTTAGAGGGTCCTGAAGTACAAGAAGTCTTGAAATACATACATGAAGGAGACTGTGGTAATCACACTGGAGCAGAGTATTATTCTCGAGGATCCTGAGAATAGGGTACTACTGGCCTACCATGAGGAAAGATGCTTTGACTTATTCCCAGAAATGTGATGCTTGCCAAAGATACAACAACATACTTCATCAACCAGCGGAACCCTTGTATCCAATTATCTCCCCATGGCCATTTATGAAATGGGGAATGGATATAGTCGGCAAACTGCCCAAAGCACCAGGAGGAAAGGTATTCATGCTGGCAATAACGGATTATTTCTCCAAATGGATAGAAGTAGAAGCATTTATCCAAGTCAGAGAAAAAGAAGTTGTGTCCTTTATAAAGCGTAATATCCTGAAGAGGTTCGAGATCCCGACAGAAATAGTATGCGACAATGGATCCCAATTTATCGGTAAGAGAACAACCAACTTCTGTGCCAGTTGGGGGATAAAAATGGTAACTTCCACCCCCATACATCCTCAAGCTAATGGACAGGGAGAATCCAGTAATTAAATTATCATAAACAACCTCAAGAAGAGATTGGGTGATAAGAAAGTAAGATGGGAAGAAGAATTACCATTTATACTTTGGGAAGATAGGACAACCGCAAAGAATGCAACAGGCCAAACTCCATTCTAGTTGGTGTTTGGTACTGAACCTATGATCCCTACGGATTTGGTTATCCCCACTGCCATGTAACATTTCTGATTTTTAGTATCTGTATTTCAATTCAATGTAATGCATTTCAAACCCAAATTTAGTGCACCGTTTTGTTCTATTCGTACTATCAATTAAATAATATATTTCAATGCTAATCCGCAAATTTTACACGGTTATAACCTACTAAAACCCTACATAAGTATCTATTTATACAATTATGTCAAAGACTAAAGTTACCAGGTCTGATGTTGAAAAGTAACAAAAACCCTAATAGGCACGGTCGCGCCTCGTTCTGGCACGGTCGCGCCAAGTGCTTTGGCATAGTCGCGTGACTTGCTTTGGAACGGTAGCGCCTGGTGCCTTAGCACGGTCGCGCCGCATCTAGGTACGGTCGCGCCTAGTACCAGTTGAAACGTAAATACGGTTTTAAACGCGAGATCGTTGAGTTTTCGTAACCGGTATTCACTTTATTATCATTAACAAGAATAATAAGGCTATTAATTACAACAATTAACTCAGTATAATTCGATTAGCCTCAAAACCGTCAAAACAATTCATGAAACCACGATTCTCCCTTTTCAGTCCAAATTCTCTCAAGCAAACTCTCCATACTCACTCGATCCTCTCTAAAGTTTCTGGACACGCTGGTGTAGCCGGAGTTGCAGCATAGAGCACCGAAAAATCAAACCGCCGATGCCGGAACTCTCCTCTACCGTTATCTATCAATTCGCTGCTCTTCCAGGTAATCGAAACCTTTTTCTCAATCGTTTCAGTTCATAGATCAAAAGCCCCAACTTAATTGGGTCTAACAATATGAAAATTGTCACGAACCCGAATCTATATTTCGTTCAAAAATAATTTAATCGAATCGAATCCTAGACACGCTTTAAATACAATTAATCAATACAAAAAGATTCGTGAAGATCTAATGGGTGAAAGCCCCATGAATTCCAACATTTACAATATAAGAATTAGTCAAATTGAATCTGTTTTGGAACAGACACGGTCGCGCTAATCATATAGCGCGGTCGTGCTTCATGAGACACGGTCACGCCAAATACCAGCGCGGTCGTGCCTCACACACTCAGACCCAGTCATGCCCCTGGCTATACTTGGTCATGCCTCAAAACTAGACACGGTCGTGTCTGGCCCAAGACACGATCGTGCCTAGAGAACAACCCAATTATACATTTTGTTTGATCAACACGGTCGCGTCCCTGACTAGCACGGTCGCGCCCGTGGTCCTAGCACGATCATGCCTTGTTCCAGGCACGGTCGTGTGTGAGAAAAATCTTAGCAGAATAATTATTTCTATAAATTAAAAACAATAAGTATTTCAAATTAATTTTTAAATAGAAATAATTGATTTTATAAAATAAATAAATATAAATTAATTATTTACAACTTACAAAAGTAAATTCATATTTAAACCATACACTTAAATATTATTTACACCATTTACTTAAACATCTTTATGAAAATAAAGTAAAGACATTTATAATTATTTTAAGACATCTAATACAACTAAATGACTAACTTACAAATAAATAAATAAGGTAACGATTATTTATTTAATCTACATTTAAACAAAAACCATTTAGTTAGGTACCTCTAATACTTAACTTATTTTTATAAATAATAACTTTGTTTTATTCCAAACTCAAACCCTAATTTATACAACACCATTCAAGTACAAACCACAAGCTTTATACACACAACAAATTAAATCCTAGACTTAAACATAGAATATTGAGCATACTATTAATCATATATACATTCCACACTAGGTTAACATTGTGCATTACAAGGATCTCATTTCTAGCTAGTATTTCGTGTTAGCTACGCCTTCAAACCAAGTGAGTATTACATAGCCCCTTTTACTCTTTACACTTTTGGGGTGGAACATGAACAATATACAACACTATTGCTTACACTTACACAAACTACACAAGTACAAATCCGCTTTACATTCATGTGTGCAATTTGAGCTTTATGCCCGAGTGCTAGTTATGCTAACTTTTGTATGCGATTATGTGCAATAATTAACTATTCAAGTCGACGGTTAACAATGATAGATCTATTGAGTCTGACAAACCCACCCAGGTAGGGTGATTGTTACCGACAACACAATTTTTGCATGCTAGTTACAAAGGTTTGATTGTACTTGGTTACACAATAGCTGCTCCCCATAAATGCCTTATTTTATCATGATATGTAAGGATTTGTTTACTTACAAACTATATGCTATCTATATACAAACCTGTGTATGCTCACCAACATTTTAGTTGACCTTATTTTATTCATATTTCAGGTACAAATGTGTGAATTGATCAAGATTTGCTACACATAGGCTTTGGGACTTAGTTAATTTGAATAAAGGATTTTATGTATTTCAATTTTGTTCTTTCCTAGATTTGGTTGTGTTTGGATTATTTGAAATGAAATTGATGTTTAATATATTACAATTTAGTCAACCTTGTGCTCATGAACAGTCTACATGTCCCGCCCCGATGATTCCGCCATCGGTCGGGGTGTGACAGATTGGTATCAGAGCCTTGGTTATAGAGAACTAGGTTATTAGACACTCTCGACCTAGACTATAACTTTAGGACACCCACTTATGCCATGTTTCATGATTATGTGATATGTGCTACATGTTATGTGTTACATGCTATGTGTTACATGCTTACTATGATTAGTTATTATTTCGTTTTTGATGTCTTACTTGTTAAAAATTCATGACTTATTAATATATACTTAAATAATAATTAAATAAACAATATCCCTACTTATACCCTAAAACCTCATAATATTCTTACCTACTTCTCTATCATCATCTTCTTAGCATGTGGAAACATCATGGGACTAAATCTATAAAATTTTCTTTATTTCCTCGTTAAGGTTTTTAAACTTTGTTAATTATTTGAGGACACGTGCAATCTGAAAGGGTGACACCTATATTCTGGGTTTTCTGTCTAGGAAAGCATTTCGCATAAATCCCAATCAACCGAGGGACCCGTATGCTTTCCTGGGAATTCCCGGGATGAGTGTTTACTTATAGGCTAAAGCATGTCTCCTTGAAAATTATATGAGTTTAATTAACCTTAATGTGTCATAGTATTCAAGTGATTATATCACTATTTGAGTACAATCCCAACTATGAACTACTATTTTAATTGTTATCTTATTCTTTTAAATCAAAACAACATTAATAAATTCTTACATCTTTTCTTGTCTTGTGAAAATCTGTAGAATGCCTCCCCGTCTTGCTCCCGTGGCCAACACCAACCCCAACATCGCTACCATTCTTGCACAACTCGTAACTCAACTCACCCAAGCCAATGGTAACCATGGGGCAAATGGTGGAAATGGTGGTGCCAACCCATCTCAATGCACCTTCAAGCATTGCAACTCATGTAATCCCCTCAATTTTTATGGTACTGAAGGAGCTACGGGACTACTTCAATGGTTCAAAAGTATTGAGAATACCTTTCTCAATAGTGACTGTACCGACAACCTTCGTGTTCGTCATGCCACAAGTGTCTTACAAAAATGGGCACTCACGTGGTGGAATGGGGAGCAAAGAAATAGAGGTGTGGATGTAGCAATGTCCTTACCTTGGGATGAGGTTAAATGGCTAATGACTGAGGAATTCTGTCCTCGAAATGAAGTAAAGAAACTCGAAGCCGAATTTTGGGATCTTGCCCAAGATAGTGGTGAAAACTTGGCATATACAACTCAGTTCCATGAGTTGAGTCTCCTCGTGCCGCACATGGTCACACCTTTATCCCGCTGCATTGAAAAATACATTGGTGGATTACCTAGGCAAATTCAAGATACTGTTCTAGGGAAAAATCCCGCAACACTTGAAGATGCTATCCGTTTATCCTCTACCTTAACCGGTAACCATGTGAAGGTGGGGACTCTTACTAAAAAGGGAACAAAGAAAGTCTCCGACATTGCAACTCCTTCCACCCACAATAAGGAAGCCATAACTGAACCCTCCCGACATAATAAGAAAAGAAAGGCTAGAAACTATGCTATGGTCACTCCTGCTATTCCTGTTAACCAAGCAGCACCTATGGTTCAAGCACCAGTCAAAAAGCCATATGTTGGGATCTACCCGCTTTGTGCCACATGCAACTATCATCACCCTCAAAACATCCCATGTCGCCTTTGCACTTATTGTGGGAAATATGGCCATATGGTCAATGTGTGTAGGGCCAAAGCTCTTGTGGGCCAAGTCAACCCACCAACCAGAACCAATCAACAAGTGGCTAATCAAGGTGTTCCTGCTATAGCAAATGGGCGGGCATGTTTTGAATGTGGTGACCCAAATCACTTCCGTGATCAGTGCCCAATGTTGATCAATGCTAGACAAGGCGGAGCTCGTGGGTGTACTTTCAATATAAACGCTAATGAAGCTCAAGCCAACAATGATGTGGTCAACGGTACGTTCCTTGTTAATAGTCAATATGCCTCCATTTTATTTGATACCGGTGCCGATAAAAGTTTTGTGTCACTTAACTTTGAACCCTTACTTGCAAAAACACGATCCCAATTAGAGAAAACCTTCACTGTCGAAGTAGCAAATGGTGATTCACTTACAATCGAGTCTATTATCTATGACTGTTCTCTAGAACTTAATGAACATACATTCCTAATCAATCTTGTACCAATACCACTAGGAAGTTTTGATATCATCATAGGCATGGATTGGCTATCAAATCATCATGTCAAAGTCATCTGTTTCGAGAAGTGCATCCGAATACCTCTACCATCGAGAGAAACGTTAATAGTCTTTGGTGAAAAGCCTTGCAAGGGACTAAAGTTAATTTCATGCACTACCGCCCAAAAGTACTTACGAAAGAAGTACACAGCCTTCTTAGCTCACATTGTTCAAAAGGATGTCAAAGAGAAGAGTATCCAAGACATCCCCATCATTCAGGATTTTCCCGAAGTATTTCTCGAAGATCTATCCGGTCTTCCACCCGTTCGACAAGTAGAATTTGGCATTGATCTTGTGCCCGGAGCTAACCCCGTGGCTAGAGCTCCATACCGTCATGCACCTTCTGAAATGCAAGAACTTGCAAGTCAACTCCAAGAGCTCTCCGACAAGGGATTCATTCGTCCAAGTCATTCACCGTGGGGTGCACCCATCTTATTCGTCAAAAAGAAGGATGGATCATTCCGCATGTGTATTGACTACCGCGAACTCCACAAGCTTACCATCAAGAACCGTTACCCTTTGCCAAGTATTGATAACCTCTTTGATCAACTTCAAGGTTCTACTTGCTTCTCGAAGATTGATCTTCGATCTGGTTATCACCAACTCCGTGTACAAGAGGAAGATATTCCAAAGACTGCCTTCCGAACAAGGTATGGTCACTATGAGTTCATGGTCATGCCTTTTGGCCTAACCAACGCACCCGCGGTCTTCATGGACCTCATGAATCGTGTGTGCAAACCATACCTTGACAAATTCATGATTGTCTTCATTGATGATATCTTAATCTATTCCAAGACTAAAGCCGATCATGAGCAACATCTTAGATTGGTTTTGGATCTCTTGAGGAAATAACAACTATATGCCAAATTCTCCAAGTGTGAATTTTGGCTAAAGGAAGTTCACTTTCTTGGTTATATCGTCAACGACAAGGGTATTCATGTTGACCCTGCTAAAATTGAAACGGTTAAGAATTGGAATGCCCCGAAGACCCCCACCGAAGTTCATTCAGTTCTTGGTCTTGCGGGATATTACCGTCGCTTCATCTCAAATTTCTCTAAGATTGCTGTCCCTCTTACCGCTTTGACCCACACTTTTGAATGGGGACCGAAACAAGAAGAAGCGTTCCAAACTCTCAAGAAAAAGTTGTGCAATGCTCCTATCTTGACTCTCCCTGATGGGAATGATGATCTAGTTGTCTACTGTGATGCTTCCAACCAAGGTCTCGGTTGTGTTCTCATGCAACGAGGCAAAGTAATCCCTTACGCATCGAGACAACTCAAAATTCACGAGAAGAATTACATGACGCACGATCTCGAGTTGGGCGCCGTCGTATTCGCATTGAAGATTTGGAGACATTACCTCTATGACACAAAGTGTGTGGTGTTCACCGACCACAAAAGTCTCCACTTATTTTTAAAGGAAAAATAAGTAAATAAAAATTATTTATTACTAAGGTAAGTATATTTTACTTTTTACACACCTTTATCAATAAATATTATTTTACATATTTTACAAATAAATAAATAAATTATTTATTTAAATAAGATAAACCACACAACTAATTTTATGTAACTAAATTATTAAATAATAATTATTTAATTTATTTGGTTATTCAAACTCAAAACCTAGTTTAATTATTTTAGAACTATTTATTTAAATTTCTCATTTTATAAAACTCCTCATTCAAATACGAACCACTAATACTTACCACTCCAACACTTGTCACACATAACCGATTAAATCCTAGACTTAGACAAAAACTATTGTACCCTCTAATAATTCAAATATACATTATACATTAGGTTAACGTGGTGAGTTACAAGGATCAAATTACAACCTAGTCTTCCGTGTTTAGCTACACCTTGAACCAAGTGAGTATTTCATAGCCCCTTTTACTTTTTTTTACACTTTTGGGGTGAAACATGAACATTATTCAAATTACATGTTTACATTTACACAAACCACACAAGTACAAATTCTATTTACATTCATGTGTGCAAATTTGAGCTTTATGCCCGAGTGCTAGTTGTGCTAACTTTTGTGAACACTTATGTGCAATCATTACCTATTCAAGCCGACGGTTTTCAATGATAGATCTATTGAGTCTGACAAACCCACCTGGTTGAGGTGATTAATACCGACAACACAATTTGCATGCTAGTTACAAAGGTTTGGTTGTACTTGGTTACACAATAGCTGCTCCCCATAAATGCCTTATTTATCATGTTATGTAAAGGATTTGGTTTACAAAATTATATGCTATCTATATACAAACATGTGTTATACTCACCAACTTTTTAGTTGACTTTATTTTATTCATGTTTCAGGTTCTAATGTGTGAGATTGTTCAAGACGTGCTACATATAGGCTTGGACTTAGTTAACTTAAATAAAAGAACTCTATGTATTTCAATTTTGTTCTATCTTGGATGTGGTTGTATTTGGATTACTTGCAATGGAAATTGATGTTTAATATATGCAATTTAGTCAACCATGTGCTCATGAACAGTCTACATGTCCCTCCCCGATGATTCCGCCATCGGTCGGGGTGTGACAGATTGGTATCAGAGCCTTGGTTATAGGGAATTAGGTTATTAGACACCCTTGACCTAGACTATAACTTTAGGACACCCACTTATGCTATGCTTCATGTTTATATGATTATGTGCTACATGTTATGTGCTACATGCTTACTTTGATTAGTTATTATTGTATTTGATAACTTAATTGTTAAAAATCCATGACTTATTAGTATATACTTAAATAATAAATTAAATAAACAATATCATTTCCTATATCCTAAAAACTCATAATATTCTTATCTTCTTCTCTATCTTTATCTTTCTAAGCATGTGGAAACTTCATGAAGCAAAATTCATAAAAATTTCTTTATTTCCTCGTTAAGGTTTTTAAGCTTTGTTAATTATTTGAGGACACGTGCAATCTGGAAGAGTGACACCTGTATTTTGGGTTTTCTGTCTAGGAAAGCATTTCACATAAATCCCAATCAACTGAGGGACCCGTATGCTTTCCTGGGAATTCCCGAGATGAGTGTTTACTTATAGGCTAAAGCATGTCTCCTTGAAAATTATATAAGTTTAATTAACCTTAATGTGTCATAGTATTCGAGTGATTATATAACTATTTGAGTACAATCCAAACTATGATTATCTATTTATTTTGTTATCTTATTCTATTAAATCCATACAATTCTCATAAGTTCTTACATCTTTTCTTGTCTTGTGAAAATCTGTAGAATGCCTCCTCGTCGTGCTCCCGCGGCCAACACCAATACCGACATTGCTGCTATTCTTGCACAACTCGTGACACAACTCACTCAAGCTAATAGTGCCACCAATGGCAACAATGGTGGAAATGGTAGTAATAGTGGTAATGATGGTAATGGTGGAAATGGTGGTAACAACCCATCTCAACGCACCTTCAAACACTTCAACTCGTGCAATCCCCTCAAGTTCTATGGTACCGAAGGAGCTACCAGACTCCTTCAATGGTTCGAAAGCATTGAGAATACCTTTCTCAATAGTGACTGCCCCGACAACCTTCGTGTTCGTCATACCACAAGTGTCCTACAAAAACGGGCACTCACGTGGTGGAATGGGGAGTAAAGGAATAGAGGTGTGGATGTAGTAATGGCCTTACCTTGGGATGAGGTTAAAAGGCTAATGACCGAGGAATTCTGTCCTCGAAATGAAGTGAAGAAACTTGAAGTTGAGTTTTGGGATTTTGCCCAAGACAGTGGGGAAAATTTAGCTTATACAACTCGGTTCCATGAGTTGAGTCTTCTTGTGCCCCACATGGTCACTCCTTTGTCCCGCTGCATTGAAAAGTATATTGGGGGACTACCTAGGCAAATTCAAGACACTGTCCTAGGAAGGAATCCCGCAACACTTGAAGATTCCATCCGTATGTCCGCCACCTTAACCGATAATCATGTGAAGGCGGGGACTCTTACTAAAAAGGGCACCAAGAAAGTTTCTGACACTATAACCCCTCCTACCCACAACAAAGAAGCCACAATTGAACCCTCCCGCAATAATAGGAAAAGGAAGACTAGAAACTATGTTGTGGTCACTCCTGCTATTCCTGTTAACCAAGATGCACCTATGGTTCAAGCACCGGCCAAAAAGCCATATGTTGGAATCTACCCACTTTGTGTCACCTGTAACTACCATCATCCCCAAAGCATCCCATGTCGTCTTTGTACTTATTGTGGGAGATATGGCCATACAGTTAATGTTTGTAGGACCAAAGCCCTTGCGGGCCAAGTCAACCCACCAAACCAAACCAACACCAAGCGGCTAATCAAGGTGTACCCGCTATTGCAAATGGGCGAGCATGTTATGAATGTGGCAACCCGAACCATTTCCGTGATCAATGCCCAAAGTTGGTCAATACTAGACAAGGTGGAGCTCGTGGGCGTGCTTTCAACATAAACGCCAATGAAGCTCAAGCCAACAATGACGTGGTCAATGGTACGTTTCTTGTTAATAGTCAATATGCCTCCATTTTATTCAATACCGGTGCCGATAAAAGTTTCGTGTCACTTAACTTTGAACCTTTACTTGCAAAGACACGATCCCTTTTAGAGAAAACAATTACCGTTGAAGTAGCAAATGGTGACTCTCTCACAATTGAATCCATTATCTATGATTGCTCTTTAGAACTTAATGATCATACATTCCCAATCAACCTTGTTCCAATGCCACTAGGAAGCTTTGATATCATCATAGGCATGGATTGGCTATCAAATCATCATGCCGAAGTTATTTGTTTCGAGAAGTGCATCCGAATACCCCTACCATCGGGAGAAACGTTAAGAGTCTTTGGTGAAAAGCCTTGCAAAGGACTTAAGTTAATGGCGTGCACTACCGCCCAAAAGTACCTACGAAAGAAGTACGTGGCCTTCTTAGCTCATATTGTCCAAAAACATGTCAAAAAGAAGAGTATACAAGACATACCCATCATTCGGGATTTTCCCGAAGTATTTCCCGAAGACTTATCCGATCTTCCACCCGTCCGACAAGTAGAATTTCGCATTGATCTTGTGCCCGGAGCTAACCCCGTGGCTAGAGCTCCATATCGTCTTGCACCTTCCGAAATGCAAGAACTTGTAAGCCAACTCCAAGAGCTCTCCGACAAGGGCTTCATCCGTCCAAGTCATTCACCGTGGGGTGCACCTGTCTTATTCGTCAAGAAGAAGGATGGATCATTCCGCATGTGTATTGACTATCGAGAACTCAACAAGCTTACCATCAAGAACCGTTATCCATTTCCTAGAATTGATGACCTCTTTGACCAACTTCAAGGCTCTACTTGTTTCTCGAAGATTGATCTTCGATCTGGTTATCACCAACTCCGTGTGCAAGAAGACGATATTCCAAAGACTGCCTTCCTAACAAGGTATGGTCATCATGAGTTCATGGTTATGCCTTTTGGACTAACCAATGCACCCGCAGTTTTCATGGACCTCATGAATCGTGTGTGCAAACCGTACCTTGATAAGTTCATGATCATTTTCATTGATGACATCTTAATCTATTCCAAGACTAAAGCTGATCATGAGCAACATCTTAGATTGGTTTTGGATCTCTTGAAGAAAGAACAACTATATGCCAAATTCTCCAAATGTGAATTTTGGTTAAAAGAAGTTCAATTTCTTGGTCATATTGTCAATGAAAAGGGTATTCATCTTGACCCTGCTAAGATCGAAACTGTTAAGAACTGGAATACCCCTAAGACCCCCACTGAAGTTCGTTCATTCCTTGGTCTTGCGGGATATTATCGTCATTTCATCTCAAACTTCTCTAAAATTGCTGTCCCTCTCACTGCTTTGACACACAAGGGTAAACCTTATGAATGGGGACCAAAACAAGAAGAAGCTTTCCAAACTCTCAAGCAAAAGTTGTTCTATGCTCCTATACTGACCCTCCCTGATGGGAATGATGATCTAGTTGTTTACTGTGATGCCTCCAACCAAGGTCTTGGTTGTGTTCTCATGCAATGAGGCAAGGTGATCGCTTATGCATCAAGGCAACTTAAGATTCATGAGAAGAATTATACGACGCACGATCTCGAGTTGGGTGCGGTCGTATTCGCATTAAAGATTTGGAGACATTACCTCTATGGCACAAAATGTGTGGTGTTCACTGACCAAAAAAGTCTCCAGCATATCTTCAACCAAAAGGAACTCAATATGAGGCAACGACGTTGGGTTGAACTCCTTAACGACTATGACTGCGAGATTTGTTACCATCCCGGCAAAGCGAATGTTGTAGCCGACGCTTTGAGTCGAAAGGACCATGTTATGCTTCATTTTGCCCGAATCCAAACCGACATTCAAATCTGCATTTTAGAAGCTCAACACATCTCAGTCACCAAGGGTAACATGTACGAAGAAATGTCATGTGGTGTTGAACTTCTGCTCGAATCAAAACCCAATGGCTTACTTTACTACTTGAACCGTATTTGGATTCCCGATCACGATGACCTTCGTACATTTCTTATGAACGTGGCACACAAGACTCGTTATTCTATTCTTCCTGTTGCGGATAAAATGTACCAAGACCTTTGCCAACAATATTGGTGGCCCGGTATGAAGAAAGACATTGCTCTATATGTTGCCAAATGTCTAACGTGTTCCAAAGTCAAAGCCGAACACCAACGTCCTTCTGGATTACCTGAACAACCGGAAATTCCCGTGTAGAAATGGGAGAACTTAGCCATGGATTTATTACCAAACTCCCTCGCACCTCGAGTGGTTATGATAGCATTTGGGTGATCATTGATCGTCTCACCAAATCTGCTCATTTCTTACCCATCCGTGAAGACTATCGGGTCGAGAAACTAGCCCAAAATTACATTGATGAAATTGTGAGCCGTCACGGTGTTCCTTTAAACATAATCTCTGATAGAGATGCTTGGTTCACCTTACGTTTTTGGCAATCTCTCCAAACTGCTTTTGGTACACGATTGGATTTGAGCACGGCCTACCATCCCCAAACTGATGGTCAGACCTAGCGAACAATCCAAACTCTTGAAGATATGCTTAGAGCTTGTGTAATTGATTTTGGTGGCAATTGGGATTCACATTTATCCTTAATCGAGTTCTCTTACAATAATAGCTACCACACAAGTATCAACATGGCTCCATTCGAAGCTCTTTATGGTCGCAAGTGTCGTTCTCCTATCTGTTGGAACGAGATTGGTGAAGCACAAATCACCGGTCCCGAGCTAATTCAAGAAACATCCGCTAAGATCATCCAAATCCATGACAATATTCGAGTAGCGAGGAGTCGGCAAAAGAGTTATGCCGATAAACGTCGAAAACCCTTGGAATTCCAAGTCGGTGACCTTATTCTTCTAAAGGTGTCTCCATGGAAGGGCGTGATCCGTTTTGGAAAGAAAGGCAAGTTAGCACCTCGCTACGTGGGTCCATTTCAAATCCTTGAAAGGATTGGGAAAGTGGCCTACAAACTCGAGTTACCTCCATCCCTTGGCAATGTGCACCCTACATTTCATGTATCTAATCTGAAGAAATGTCTCTCTAATGAGAACCTCCATATACCGCTTGATGACGTGCGCATTGATGAAACGATGCACTTCGTTGAGAAACCGGTAGAAATCACAAATCGTGAGGTTAAGCTACTTAAGCGAAGTCGTATTCCTATTGTTAAAGTTCGTTGTGAATCTAAGTGTGATCCTGAGTTTACTTGGGAACATGAGGACCAAATGAAGCTCAAGTACCCTCACCTCCTTTCCGATTCAGTCGCCTCAACTAGCTAAATTTCTGGACGAAATTCCCTCAACATGGGGATACTGTAACATTTCTGATTTCATTATCTTTATTTCCAACTCAATGTAACACAATTCAAATTCAAATCTAGTGCAATGGTTATCTTATTAGTACAAAGAAATAAACCCTAAGTTCAAAACAAATTAACAATTTCTTTTTCTTTTATATATATATATATATGTATGTATATAGATGTATGCGTATTTATATATATATATATCACACAAACACATACACATATACAAGCACACAATGGGTTGAACCCTAACACTTTAGCTCAAACCCAAGAAAAAAGGGAATTTGGTTCAAGATCAACACAAAAACCGCCTAAAAGTCAAACAGGGCTAAATCCTCAAAAATCGAAGGCTCAATGTCGACCCAAGCCATCCCAATGGGTTTCCATCACAGGTGCAACCAATAAACGACCCAATTTTGGCCCAAACATCAAATTATTTGACCGATTACGCGGCCAAATTCAAAATTCGAAAGATTTTGACTTCGCATAGTCAAACCCGTGTAAACCTCAAATCAAATCGTGAAATTAACGCGTATTCAATCCCTGAAATCATTCCCCAGTCAACCTCGAGTGAACCTGGACTAATATCAGACTCAATTCGTTCCCAATTAAATAGAATAACGCGAAATCAGCCCGCAAAAGCGTTTCGGTCAAATCAAAATCGAATTGGTTAATTCAAATAAAATTGAACGAATTAAACTACTCACCCTCACGCATATACCTCCTCTCAAACTCTCCCAACCTCTGCCGAACCTGCATTTCACCTCTGGAGCCCTCTCAATCACGAAGAACAGTCAGAACCAACCTCGTAGCCGTCAGCACTTGTTGCCCAATCTCAACGTGTAAGTCTTATGTCATTAGGATCATAATCGAACCCTGATCAATAGCCCTATATCAATTTATGCAAACAATACAGAATCGAACCAATTTGAATTCTAGGGTTCTTGGCGCACGTCTAATCTGGATTTCAATCCGAAGTGATGTTTTAAATTTTTTGTATTCTTATATTACATCGAAACCACCTGGTCCGGCCGGCAAGTCACTGCGCCGCCGAACCAGGTGGCGTGGGTTCGAAACCCACCAGGCCAGCCCTTTTTCGTGAACACTGAATACCAGACCCGGACACCTTTCCGTTACGGGTTATCAGATATCCGAGTGGGTCTTTTATGCGAATAGCTTCCCTGGTCCAGCGGTATAGACGCAATAACCCACACAGGATCCACCCGGGTTCGAACCGGGTGGCCTGTTTATATTTTTAAACATCATTTTTAAAATTCCAAAAATTTTATAAAAAATATTTTTATAAACCTTGAAATATTTATAACAGAATAAATTCAGTTTTACAAATTTTCCATAAAAACCTATATTTTTATGAAATTATACATTAAATGAGCATTTTATAAAAACTTAAACTTTATTTTCAAAATAAATTTATAGAAAAATAAAAATAATTGATTTAAATAAAATTTATAAAATGTTAATTTTATTTAAAACAATCAATACTTATTTTTAAAGGAAAAATAAGTTAATAAAAATTATTTATTACTAAGGTAAGTATATTTTACTTTTTACACACCTTTATAAATAAATATTATTTTACATATTTTATAAATAAATAAATAAATTATTTATTTAAATAAGATAAACCACACAACTAATTTTATGTAACTAAATTATTAAATAATAATTATTTAATTTATTTGGTTATTCAAACTCAAAACCTAGTTTAATTATTTTAGAACTATTTATTTAAATTTCTCATTTTATAAAACTCCTCATTCAAATACGAACCACTAATACTTACCACTCCAACACTTGTCACACATAACCGATTAAATCCTAGACTTAGACGTAAACAATTGTACCCTCTAATAATTCAAATATACATTATAAATTAGGTTAACATGGTGAGTTACAAGGATCAAATTACAACCTAGTCTCCCGTGTTTAGCTACACCTTGAACCAAGTGAGTATTTCATAGCCCCTTTTATTTTTTTTTACACTTTTTGGGTGAAACATGAACATTATTCAAATTACATGTTTACATTTACACAAACAACACAAGTACAAATTCTATTTACATTCATGTGTGCAAACTTGAGCTTTATGCCCGAGTGCTAGTTGTGCTAACTTTTGTGAACACTTATGTGCAATCATTAATTATTCAAGCCGACGGTTTTCAATGATAGATCTATTGAGTCTGACAAACCCACCTGGTTGAGGTGATTGATACCGACAACACAATTTGCATGCTAGTTACAAAGGTTTGGTTGTACTTGGTTACACAATAGCTGCTCCCCATAAATGCCTTATTTATCATGTTATGTAAAGGATTTGGTTTACAAATTATATGCTATGTATATACAAACCTGTGTTATACTCACCAACTTTTTAGTTGACTTTATTTTATTCATGTTTCAGGTTCTAATGTGTGAGATTGTTCAAGACGTGCTACATATAGGCTTGGACTTAGTTAATTTAAATAAAAGAACTCTATGTATTTCAATTTTGTTCTATCTTGGATGTGGTTGTATTTGGATTACTTGCAATGGAAATTGATGTTTAATATATGCAATTTAGTCAACCTTGTGCTCATGAACAGTCTACATGTCCCGCCCCGGTGATTCCGCCATCGGTCGGGGTGTGACAGAATTTATTGTTCGTGAAGTGAAAGGGGGGTCGCGAATGTTGCTGGGCTGATTTTATAGCTCGATTTCTTCATTAACGCGAGATTTGATAGAGGGTTTGATTAGGGACGGTTACGAGACAAAAATTGAATTCAAAACATTGATTTGGTTTAATTGGTTCGTTAATATCATTAGAAACATGTCGTGTAACGTTTATGCATGATCATCATGAATTATTACGCACAATTTTCCTGGTTTATAACTGATTTGGCGAGTTGTTGACTTTTAAAGTCAAAATTGTTGCTCTTGGGTTCAAAATCATGGAAGAGGTTCAAATGGTTAATAGAGGGGGTTCAAGTTGGGGGTTCAAATGATGGTCAGGGGGTTCAAGGCATTGAATGGTTTCAAAATCAAATTTTTATTAAATTTTAAATCATTTTAATTGTTTATAAAAAGATTTTTATAAAGTTTATAAAACCTTAACTATTATAACTATTTTCTAAGGAATAAATTACATTTTTATAAAATTTATTAATTGTATAGTTGATTACATATATATATATATATGTAATATATATATATATATATATATATATATATATATATATATATATATATAAGGTGAAATTTTATGATTACAATTCATAAGTTAACTTTATGATTTCAATTGGTAAATCAAGGTATATATGTAAGTTTATATCAATACACGTACATATGTTATATACATAATAATAAAAAAAATTAATATGTAAATGTAAGGTTGGAACTTAAATTGTTACACATGAAAATGATAACCAATGTGATATATTGTGTTGAAAAAGTATGGGATTGAAAATAAAAATGTTATTATTGCATAAAACCAAGTAAGATAGTACAAGAAAATCGTGGATGTTACAGTATCCCCAAGTTGAGGGAATTACGTCCCGAAA
This sequence comes from Smallanthus sonchifolius, assembly GCA_023525975.1. Lineage (NCBI taxonomy): Eukaryota > Viridiplantae > Streptophyta > Magnoliopsida > Asterales > Asteraceae > Smallanthus > Smallanthus sonchifolius. The sequence goes on from CM042025.1 coordinate 69,615,132, forward strand.
TTCAACTAGTGGAGGCTACTGAATCAGGAAAGAGATGCGGGTACTTGAGCTTCATTTGATCCTCACGTTCCCAAGTAAACTCTGGGTGTAGGTCCAAATTTCTCTTGAAATCACTGATTTGATCGATTACACACACACACAGGCGGAAACTGTGTATGGTGGTGAAACAGATGATAGAAACAGTGTTGGTGAAGATAACCGGTTAACCACACTATGAATCAACACACAAATGGTATGAAAATGTAAGAACACAGTGCATAAACAACTACAAATTGTATTGATTCAAGAACAATGTGAAAGAGAAGGTTCAGAGTTACAGCCGCTACTCACCCCCTAAACATTCTCAAACTAGGCTATTTATAGTAGTGACAGGTATCGAAACTATGTTCAATCGAAACTACCATCTATCGAAACTACTAGTTTCGATTGAACAAACTCAATCGAAACTACCCAGACTTGGCTAATAAAGCAGTTAATTACAGAAAACTGAAATTACATTTAATGAAATGACATAAAGTAAACTAGTCTAAAACTGTTTAAACATACAATAAATGACAACAGCTTATACATAAGATATGACTCTACAATCTCCCCCTAAGCTGTTGCATTACTGTCTTCAGCTCTTCATCAAGCAGCTGGTCCTTCAGTTGTCCTTGGTATAAAAGGTTTAACATGGAGAGATACAACCCGTTGGTAGGCCTTAGCATCATCTTCATCTTCATCACTGTATGCCTGAATGTGATTCTGAAACAGGATCTCCAGATCTTTAGGCTGAAATTTCAACAACTCCATAGGCTCAAAGATAGTGATGTCTTCCATGCCCTCACACTCTATTACTGCACTGCTAATGATTGGGTCATAGTACCATTTTCTGAAAGTTTGCAGCTGGACAGGTACAGATTTTGGAATGGTGATGATCTTGTGAGTTTGGGCAGGCTTGTACCTCAAGAACACATATGGCTTGTTAGTCTTAGGATGAAATCTTTTCTTTGAGATTTTCTTTTGAGTTTTCCTAGGCTTCATTCCCTTGAAATCATTATTGACTTGAGAATGCAGAAATTTCTCAAAGTCATAAGCCATCATGACCTTCCCAGGGTTTTGAAGGGGAAGTTTGGCTAAATCCCTGAGGTCATAGAAGGGAAGGGTCTGGAAGTCAGTCATATTTTTAAAGTGCTGAACTCCCCCTCTATGTCTTCTGATAATGAAGAGCTTCCTTTCAGCATCATACTTCCAGCCAATTGGAGGCATCTTTAGTTCTTGATGCTCAGCTATCCATTCATATGTTTTAGGAGTTTCTTCCTGAATGATTTTCTTAAACAAAGATTTTCTTGAACTTGGAGGTTCAGGTGCAACAGATGGTGGATCTTGTGCTGGGCTTGAATCAGAGACTGTAGTGGTTGGTTCAGGAGTGACTGTCTTGATAAGATTAATATGCACATCTTCTTCGCCCTTTTCTTCATCAGATAGGGTTTGAATTTCCTCTCCTTCTTCTGTGAAGTATCTGGTTCTCTCAGTCTCCTTTTCCTCGGTGGTCAAAATTTCTGGATAAAGATCATTATACCTATAGTTTTCAATTTCATCTAAAATTGCATTCAGCTCGTCATCAGATGGGATGTCTTCTTCATCAAGAATCACGGTCTCTATTTCAGTGGAAGTCCCTTTCCCTCTCTTCCTTTCATCTCTTCTCTCACTTGCTGAGGGAAGGTTTAGTTCTGTTTCTTCAACTTTGACTTCAACTGCCTCTTTTGTCTTTTTAGCATAGCCAGCAAAGATAGTTAGTGCAGACTCTGGATTAGTCACAAGATCAGGAGATGAGGGTTCAACTACAGATGTGGTCTCCCCCTGAGCTGTTGAAGTGGTTGGTTGTTGTTGTATCGGTTTTACCATTGAGGCCTTGAGCTGTTCCACCACTTCAGCTAAAGCCTTGAATTCTTCTTTTTGCTTTGAGATTAGTTTCTGTTGTGTTTCAAGTTGGGTTTGTTGAGTGTCAATCTGGGTATGTAGACCCCCAACTTCCAGCTTTAGGTCTTTAACTTCTTCCTGAACATCATGCAAATTAGATTTTAAGCCTTCAATTTTTTTTATCTTTCTTTTGAATCGTATCCTGCATTTTCTTCAGGAGAGGTTGAATCATGAGTTGGTGATGTGGGAGTAGTATGGATGGGTGATTGTTGTGGAGATGGTAGTGGAGTTTGTTCTGGAGTTGGTTGGGGAGTGGGCTGTGGAGTAGGTTGTGGAGTAGCTAATAGAGAATCTGATGAGGATGACAAATCTTCAAATCCAGTCTTGATTTTCTTTGCCATAGGCTCTTCTTCCTCAAAATCAGAACCTGACTCAACTTGCCGTTTGGAGGAAGATGCAAGATGCTTTGTTCTATCATCTGAATCAGACTTGTAGTAGTCAGATCCATAAATTCCTGCATCCAGAGTTCCACTTGATTCTGCAACTTCCTCCTCAACTTCATGCATACCAGCTTCAACATTAACTGCTGGCTCTTGAATTATCTGTATTTGTTCAACAAAAGGAGCCTCTATCACAGGCTCAATTATGGGTTGTTCTTCTTCTTGAACAATAGGAATGTTTATCTCAATCTCAGCTTCATCAATAGGTGGATTACCTTGATCTTGTTCAACTTCCATTTCTTCTTCATCAGATGATAAGATATCTTCTTCTAGATCAGGGTCAATATCAGGGATAAATTCTTCTTCTTCACCAATAATATGACCAAACAGGGGAACGTCAACTATAGCCCTGTTGGTTCTCTTGTTAGTACTTCTCAGATAGCTGAGAGTCTTGGCAATCATATGGTCGAACACAAAGGTGTTCCCACCTTGTTGCAGCTCAGGATGAAGATGATTGATGATAATTTGTAAAAATCTTGGATATGCCAGAAATTTCTCCTTCACAGCTCCTGTTAGATTGTCCTTTAACTGTCTAAAGATGAAGCCAGAAAAATTGTAATCTCTTCCCTTGATTATCCCCATAATTGCTGAGCCCAGAGTGCTGTTTGTTGAATCAAACACTCCTTTTCTGATTGATAGGCAGTGAATAAACACATGCACTATGTATATCCAGTGGCTTGGTAAGGAGTTCTTGATTATCTGGCCACTTCTGAATTCATCTGGATGACCCAATCTTCTGAAGCATTCTTTAACATAGAAGATTGGAAATTCAATGTGTGCATCGGGATTGTCATTAAACTGCAGCACCTCTCTAACTGTAGCTTCAGAAAATAAGACTTCTTGGCCAAGCACAGTTGCTCTAATGTGCTCCATATGTTCAACTGTGATGATTTCTGCAGTCTCCTAAAATTCTCTTATAGATGTCTCAAACAACGGCAGATTGTTGCTGATGGCAAAGACGATGTTGGAGTTTGCCAGGAAGTTTAAGACAGGAATGAACTCTGCAGCTTTTGGATCATTAGCATTAAGGAATGCACAGACATTGTGTCTTTTTACAAATAAGAGATCCATACCTGTAAAATTCATCAATTTTGCACAATAAGTAAGATTTCTGAACATATACTTAATCGAAACAAGGTATATCAACACTTAGAAAAATTTTGAAGTCCTAACTGTCGAAACAACTAGTTTTGATTTGAGATGAACTTGGTTAATTTAACAAACAGCTTTATCGAAACAAGTAGTTTCGATAGAGACTATAAGCTTTGATCAACACTTAAAAAAAAAATTTAAATCAACACTGTCGAAACAACTAGTTTCGATGGAGATGAACTTATCGAAACTATCTAGTTTCGATCAGAGATACTAGGGCAAGTTTGGGTGTCGAAACTGGTAGTTTCGATTGAAAATCTTTTGAGAAATTTTTGAAAGTGTTGAACCCCTTTATCGAAACTACTTGGTTTTGAAACCCAAACCCCTCTGATTCGTTATACTCAGACTAATATAAACAATTTAAAGAAGGGTTTAGAGTGGCATGTAAGTGACAGAACTTCATCTTACCGAAGGTGAGGCTGTTATCTGCAAGAATACACATTAATCGTGAGTTCAAAGATAATAGAGATGTATGCAAACACGGATAAGCACAAAAATGACTGTTATTATGAAGATTTAGTCAAACAAATTTTAAACTTTGAAATCCTAGGTCTGCCGATTTGCAAAAATCATCCAAAATGAAGTAGTGAGACGTTACCTGATGATGAAGACGATGGTGACAACGGGGAAATCAGGTGATTAATGCTGATATCTTGCAACTCAGACCGATGGTTTGAGAGATTTTGCGAATGACAGAGAAGACGAAGAGGGTTTGAAAAAGACGAGTGAATATCAGTATGAAGGGAGGGATTGCTTATGAAGGCTTTTAATTTTCGTGAGACAAAAGACAAAAATGCCCATTCGAGTTACTTGATCAAAACCCCTATGATCCTTTGTTGAATCGCGACCGAATCTGAGGGTAATTGGACGGGTTTCGAACCGAGTATGCGTGGGGGAGGGAAACCCATTCGAGTTACTTGATAAAACCATTTCAACCTGGATCATGTTGCGATAGCCTAGCGGCCGGGACTGGTTAGAGCTGTGTGCGTGTGTGGGAGAGACCCGGGTTCGAGACCGGGCTCCCACAATTATTTTTAAACATTTTTCTGTTAATATTTAATTAATAAAAATCAAACTTTTTAATATTATATTATTATATAAATGGGTTTTAACCCGGAAAACAACCCGTAGACTCGGGTTTGAATTATTAGCTTATTTTTATAAATTATACCCGCCTTTATAATTTATACATTATTATTATTATCAAGTAAAAATGATATGCTTATATTATTTTAAGCCATAAATTTGTATAAAATAATATGTTTATATTATTTTCAAACCGTGACTCGTATTATTAAATAATATATAAACATATATTATTTCGTATCGTTCTACAACCTCGTATAACAATTGAAACTAAATAATAATATAATTAGTTATATTATTAACTCGCATTGATACGTTCACAAAAATAATATATTTATTATTTTGTACCACAAATGAGTAATTAGAATATCCTTTCGAATCTAAAAATAATATATTAAATTATATTATTTTTCTAATTTTTGTGAATGACAAAACACTCGATTATATTATTATTTTTATCATTCGTCGCGTAACGTATATATATATATATATATATATATATATATATCTTAATTATAAATTAAGGAATTCCTATCCCCGTGGACACGTTCGTTTACTCTTGAATATTAGAGCGTTTCTTTAGGACGCTTCTCAATCCGTGTCATTGTCACATTTCCTATCTTCCTTTATCCCTAATTTTATGTGTTTATAATTTTAGGGCATTCGTAAGTCTTTTGAGACTTACACACTTGGTTCCAACTTTTCCCTTGTGTGATTCAAATCCTTACTCAAGCTCAGGTGAGTTTTCACGGCCCTTTTTACTGCTTTTAAACTGGGGGAGAAAACAAGATACAACTCTTTTGATTTTTGTACTTCATTTTATATCAATTGTTATGACTATGCGTAAACTCTATCATGAAAGTCCTCACATCGAACCGTTTAAATATGAATATAGCGAGGTATGTTGGGTAGTACTACTGGGTTTGACAAACCTCACCCGCGTTAGTCGCGCTAACACGATTGGATATCGAACGGGTGCAATATTGACCTAAACGTGCACCGTGGTTGATAGACCTGGTGGGAGGCAATACAAACAGTCAGTTTACGGTTGCGAGCGTAATAGCAAACAATGAACATGGGTTAGCTACTCATTTGGTATTTATGTTGATTGTACAATAAATCTGGTAAACGTTTATTTATATATTGAAACATGTGAACTCACCAACCTCGTGTTGACACTTTTTCTTACATGTTTTCTCAGGACGCTAAGCTAAGACACATGTGCACATTAGGGCATGCATGGGATTCAACTGCTTTGCTTTGTGTCTATTTATGTTGATTGAATTATTTTAATGTACTTTGTTTGGTTGAACGTTTGGAGTTTTGGACTTTGGTTTTGGGCGCGTGTATTTTACGCATTTACTTTCTTTACGCTTCCGCATTGATACTCTGATTTAAAGAATATTTTCATTTTGAGTCCCATGTAGAGTCGTTCAATGTAACTAGTGTCTGAGATCCTGGTTTGTCACTTCCCAAACGGTAATATTCCGTTAGTTTAAATTGGGGGTGTGACAAATAAAATCTTTTTGGAATTTTCTTTGTTAATTAATCAAAATTTAGAAAATATACTACTATTCACACAATTTAGTGAAAGTTAATCATTCTAAGCATCTCTACTAGTTGGGCAAATCTGATAGAATCAAAAGCCTTTGTGAAGATGTCTGCGGTTTGTTTGTTGGTTTTGACTTCAACGATTTGAATATGTTTCTTTTCAACACAGTCACGAATAAAATGATGTTTAATTTCAATGTGTTTTGTTTTGGAATGCTGAACGGGGTTTTTGATGATATGGGGAACGGCAGTGTTGTCACACAGAATGGGTGTCTCATGGAATGTGATCCCATAGTCAAGCATCTGATGTTGTATCCATCTGACTTGGGAACAACAGAGGGCTGCGGCAATGTATTCGGCTTCGGCGGTGGATTGGGAAACGGTGGATTGTTTCTTACATTGCCATGAGACAAGGCGGTTGCCAAGGAATTGACAACCTCCAGATGTGGATTTTCGGTCTAAGTTGTAACCCCCGTAGTCTGAATCTGAGTAAGCCACAAGATCAAACATGTCAGTTTTAGTATACCGCAGACCCAATTTTGGCTTATACCTTAAATATCTTAAAATACGTTTGACAGCAGATAAATGAGAGAGTTTAGGATTAGCCTGAAAACGTGCACACAAGCACACTGCAAACATGATGTCGGGTCTGCTGGCCGTGAGATACATGAGAGATCCTATCATAGAGCGATAGAGATGCTGATCAACGCTTTCACCATCCACATCAGGAGTCAAACAATGTCGAACTTCCACTGGAGTTTTTACCGGATGGGAATCAACCATTTTGAACTTGGTCAAGATTTCTTTTACGTATTTTTCATGATGGATAAGGATTCCTGACTCAGACTGATCAACTTGTAGTCCCAAAAAGAACTTCATTTCCCCCATGGAGCTCATTTCAAACTTAGATCGCATCACTTTCTCAAATTCTTTGCAGAGACGGGGATTTGTAGATCCAAAAATGATATCATCCACATAAATTTGCACCATGATTGTATCCTTTTCATCCTTCTGTTTGAACAAAGTTTGGTCAATTGCTCCTCGTGTGAAACCATTCTAAAGCAGATGCTTTGATAAAGTTTCATACCACGCACGAGGTGCTTGGTGAAGACCGTACAATGCTTTGTCTAACTTGTAAACATGGTCTGGAAAATTAGGATCAATGAAACCCGGCGACTGCTTGACATATACTTCCTCTTGAACTTTGCCATACAAAAATGCGCTTTTGACATCCATTTGATGGACGGTGAAGTCCATGTAGGCTGCATAGGCGAGAAACATTCTGATGGCTTCCAAGCAAGCCACTGGTGCAAAGACTTCCTCATAGTCAATCCCTTCTTCTTGATAGAAACCTTGAACCACCAGACGAGCTTTATTTCGAATCACAGTGCCGCCTTCATCCTTTTTGTTGCGAAAAACCCAACGAGTGCCGATTGGAACTTTATTCTTGGGAAGATCTACCAAATTCCACACATGCAGCTTTGAGAATTGCTGTAGCTCTTCCTGCATTGCTTCCACCCAACTGTTTTCTAGTAGAGCTGCTTTGATGTTCTTTGGTTCAGCTTGAGAAATGAAGCAAGAAAACATGATGTTTTCAAACGCTTCACAGGCACTTCGAGTACTAACACCCACATTGAGTGGTCCAATGATGTTAGTGGTGGGATGAATCTTGTGAATTCGCAGTTGAGGAATTTCATCTTCTTCCACGACTTCTTCCAAATTGGTAAGATTTTCAGCAGGAGGATCGACAATATCATTAATAGGATCTTCAGCAGGTGATTGTGGTGCAACATCTACTATTGGAATGGAGTTGTCTTCAACAGTTTCACTTGTTGCACCAGAACCGAAAGACTCCATATCAGATTCAGCATTAGCAACCACAGGAATTTCAACCTGAGCAGATGAGGAAGAGCCTTGATCAGTTATGTTCCCTAGATTGGTCACAGAGAAGTAAGGATTAGCATGAGTTGATTCAATAGAGAAATCATGAAGATTAAATGATTTAAAAAATGAATCGACGTCAAAGAGCCAATTGGGACCATCTCCTGCGTCCGTATGATTGTTTTCATGCCAATTGATGTCAATGGACTCCAGCACTATCCTTTTCTTCTTATGGTAAACACGAAAAGCACGTTGATTGGATGAGTAACCAACAAAATAACATTCATTAGCTTTGGCTTCAAACTTGTTGAGCTGATATGAAGTGTTAAGCATAGTGCACACACACCCAAATTTTCTGAATAAATCGATAACTGGCTTGTGCTTGTACATGATCTCATAAGGTGTCTTGTTGCAACTTTTAGTGATAAGAACCCGATTTTGCACAAAACATGCAGTGTTGACCGCCTCAGCCCAGAAAGTCACGGGAAGCTTAGAGTCAACAATCATAGTTCGTGCAGCTTCAATTAAAGTGCGGTTTCTTCTTTCAGCTACACCGTTTTGTTGAGGTGTACGAGGTGCACTAAATTGTCGAGAAATTCCTTTACTTTCATAGAAGGAATCAAGAGTTGCATTTTTAAATTCTGTTCCATGATCGCTGTAGATAGTCTTCACACTTGGATTGAAGAGGTTCTCAATTTGAAGCAGATAGGTTTTTAAAATCTCTGGCGTCTCATCTTTCTTGGCTAGGAAAAACACCCAAGTGAATCGAGAAAAATCATCTGTTACCACCAGGCAGTATGACTTTCGTCCAAGACTCATGACACTCACTGGACCAAAAAGATCCATGTGAAGCGATTGGAGAGGAGAGTCAATGGAATTGGTGGTTTTAGGCTTATGTGAAGATTTGTGCTGTTTTCCCTTGGAACATGAGATACAGTGTTCCATAGGAGTGAAATCTTTGAGAGGTAATCCAGTGTCGGTTCATTGTTTTGAAATTGACATGTCCCAACCTCTTATGCCACAGGAAAGATTCATCTTCGGAAGCCTTTGAGAGAAAACATGATTCAATGCCCGATGGGTTGTTCATATCCAAGCTATATGTGTTGTATCTTCTAGGAGCACGCATGAGAATAAGTTCTTCCGGAATCACCACTCCCGGCTTCAAGATAAGACATTCTTTTGAATTGAATAAGGCACAAAAGTCCTTGTCACAAATCTGTGAAACACTCATCAGATTGTATTTCAACTGAGGAACAAAGTTGACAAATTCCAGACTATTTACTCCATTTGATACTGTTTCTTGTCCTTCAATCTTTCCTCCTCTTGGGTTTCCAGCAAAAGCAACATACTCTCCATCAATTTGATGATAATCTTGCAGCAAGTTAAAGTGCCCAGTCATATGTCTTGAACATCCACTATCTACATGCCAGTTGTAATCGCCGGTTCTTCTTGATTGACCTATACACAACGAACCATTTATACGATTTGACCAATATTGTTTCAATCAAGAGATTTTAGTGTCAGGATATGACCTCTCATTGGAATCAGAATTACAACCATCCTTTGATGAAGCATGGTCATCAAATAGAACATTATTTTTAATTTTCCAAGTTCGTTTTAAATAGTTTTTAGCATTTTTAATTCTTTTACGCCTAGATTTCCTATTATGAGAAGACTTAGGAAACACATATGAATTTAATGAACTTTTGGAAGGTGATTCTTCATTAGAATTTGTGGTTGTCAATTTACAACTTTTTGAAACATGATTTGAGGCACCACAACTAAAACAAAGGTTTTCACAAGATATCTTAGCCTGATAATAGTCATCACACAATGAAGATGATTGTGATGTTGAGGAATCTGAACATGAGACGGTTCTCTCATCAATAACTTTGTCTTGAAGACGATGTGCTTCCTTTAATCTGAAAAAGTCCATGTTGCTCATGGTTTCACGTGGTACATCATTCACAGTAATTCCTGCACTTTTAAACTTGGTAACACGTGACATAACATTCAAAGATTTAGGAACAAAAGGCAAAGCATTTTTAAATTTAGAAACATCACATCCCAAACCCGTATGCTCAGCAGGCATAGAATCAAAATACAAGTTTTCAACGTGTTCACAAATATTTAGTTTAGACACGGACATATTATTACATTCATCCGACTCAAGTTCTTTTAAAATAGTTCTGTCATTGGTACTCTCATCACAATCATCTTCGGAATTTACACAATTAGATTCTACACAAGAAGCAAAACTGTCAGAATCAGAGGATGTAATATAATCACCAGGAGATAATGTGCAAACAAAAGGTGTGGAAACATGTGGAGTTGGCATATCAGCAAATCTCTCTGATTTAGAATAAGGAGGTGGATGAGAGTTATACCTAATACCTTCTGTGCCTTTTCTATTAAATTGTTTATCAATTATTCCAAACAGAATTTTCTGATCCATATCTATGTGGTCAACCTGTAATTTGGCTTTTTCTGCCTTTTGGACTCTTTCAGTTAAAATTGTATTATTAATGGTTTGAGTATTGAGTTGCACAATTAAAGAGCGATTTTCACCAGAAATATCACGAATTTTCTTTAAGTAAAGTTTCTCATTTTTGGCCACAGAGTCATACATCACCTTAATGTGATTTCGTTCATCAATCAAGGCTTGATTGATGAATCTGTATTTTTGAATTTCAGCAAGCAAGATCTAGAATTACACAGTTTAGAAATAACCACAGCAGGCACAGCAGTGAGATCCTCAGCAGGTTCAATCATGACACACTTGCCCATGTCCTCCACATCAGCCATCAAGGCTTTATCAGCAGCTTCCTCAGCTTGGTCTCCCCAATGATAATGTCCATCAGCTTGACACACAAGAGCTGTGAAACTTGAAGATGTGTTTGTCTTTGGAGGATTGGCAGCTTGTTTTCCAGAGGAAATCTTCTTTTCTTGCTGATCCTTGGAGGACGGCTCCTTGCAGTTTCTGGCAAAGTGACCCAGCTGATCACAATTGTAGCATCTCACCTTCTTGATATCAAACCCAAGTGTCTTTCCCTGCTTGAATCTGTCTATGCCAGTTCTTTTGATGAATCTTTTGGCTCTTAAGGTCAACATGGCCATGCACCAATCAATGTCCATTTTCTCCAAATCATCAGGATTAATCTGCTCCAAGTCATCAGGTTGAAAGCTAACCGGTGTTAGATTTCCAAAAATCAGTGAATCATAGCACGACATGAAAGCAGTCATGATTGGGACATAATCATCAGGAATCATGGTGACAGTCTTTTGAGGAGCAGAGGAGCTGGTAGAATTAATTGCAGCAGCTGAAGGAGGGACATCAGTCTGAAAGTATGGGCTACCGGATGAGCTTGATCCAGCAATAAGAGCTGTGTTTCCAGACTGATTTGACGGGGTGACTGCTCCCTTCTTAATCTCAATTTCATAAGATTCAAGAATGCTATAGACTTCCTGTTGAGACAGAGCACTCAGATTATCAGTCTTTTTGATCATGATTCGATACATATTCCATTCCTCAGGAAGAGAATCTAGGAGTTTCTTGTTTAGATCAAGAGTAGGGTACTCAACTCCCATTACCTTCAACCTTGATACAATGCTTGAGAAACGGTTGATCAAATCAGATATTGATTCTCCCCTTACACTGCTGAACATCGCATATTGTTTCTTGATCAGATCTCTTTTGCTTTCCCTGACATCCTCACTTCCCTCATATCTTGTGCACAATGCAGCCCATAAGTCTTTGGCAGTTGTGTACTCGGCAAAGATGTTGAAAATATCCATAGGAAGAGCCATGGCAATAGTCCCGTAGGCCTTGTTGTCTTGGGCAATCAAGGAAAGATCTTTCTCATCATACTCAGATACTAACTTAGGACGTTGAACATCAGCAGTGGTAGTTACGGGCTTGTGGGGGCCATCGGTGATGGAACTCAACAATGTGTAATCGTGAAATTGAAAGAAAAGCTTCATCTTTTTAGTCCAGTCATCAAATTCTCTTGTGGACACAAGAGCAGGTGGTCTATTTCCCCCAGAATGTTCTGTTGAACTTGAAGTGGACATGATATTCGGAATAGAAACTAAAACAGTAACTAGTTTCGATAGAACAACTTCTATCAAAACCACTAGTTTCGATAGGACAACTTTTATCGAAACAACTAGTTTCGATAAGCCAACTTTTATCGAAACAACTAGTTTCGATAATGAAAAATTCACAGACAAGTTTCGACAACCACAATTTCTATATAAGACAAAAAATCTAGTTTCGATAGTACCTTCTCCCGACAAAACGTAGACAAGAAGTTTCGATGATCAACAAAAATCAGAAACTGTCCCCAGTAGTTTCGATGCCTTCTTCTCGAAGCTCAGAAATACTCCATTGATGATAAGCTCCAGAAATCAATAGTGCAGAAATGACAAAACAATCCAGCGAAAACCTTCGTCTAACACTCCTGATCACTAATCCAATCTCCGATTCTTGAAATCATGAACAAAAATCCTTGAAAACGATGAAACAGTACGTCTGAGATGTTATGTGCAGATTTCAACAAAAACCTCAAAATACCTCACAAATCACCTAGAATCGATCACAAAACCTGATAACACCCAAAAACACTAGAGCATAATGCTCTGATACCAATTGTAGGTCCAAATTTCTCTTGAAATCACTGATTTGATCGATTACACACACACACAGGCAAAAACTGTGTGTATGGTGGTGAAACAGATGATAGAAACAGTGTTGGTGAAGATAACCGGCTAACCACACTATGAATCAACATGCAAATGGTATGAAAATGTAAGAACATAGTGCATAAACAACTGCAAATTGTATTGATTCAAGAACAATGTGAAAGAGAAGGTTCAGGGTTACAGCCGCTACTCACCCCCTAAACATTCTCAAACTAGGCTATTTATAGTAGTGACAGGTATCGAAACTACTAGTTTCGATTAACCATTTACAAGTGATACACAGACTGTCGAAACTACCATCTATCGAAACTAATAGTTTCGATTGAACAAACTCAATCGAAACTAAGTAGTTTTGATGGCCTAGACTTGGCTAATAAAGCAGTAAATTACAGAAAACTGAAATTACATTTAATGAAATGACATAAAGTAAACTAGTCTAAAACTGTTTAAACATACAATAAATAACGACAGCTTATACATAAGATATGGCTCTACACTGGGCCACGTTTAGATTCCCAACGAACATTGACTGTCGGTTTGAGGGGTACGATCGATAACAAGATTCAGGTCTGATACTCAAAGTCAGGCATGAATGATGATAGTGGATTTAGTTTGAAGGGAATTAAGGAGAAAACTGTCAAAGAGCATTTTGGACTCCAAAGATGGAATGCATCACTTGAAATAAGAACGATGAGAATTTGATGATCAAAACTTGTTTAGGATGTAGTTTAATATGTTCAAGAAATGTCACTGGATAAGAGATTTCACAAACATTGGTCAAGATCAAAATAACATAAAACTTCATATGACACGAACAATGCTACTTCTGCTAATATGACAGGAACACTTATATAAAGGAAGTACCAGCGGCGTATCCACCATGCCCTTATCATATCACATTAGTTTCGTTACTATATATCACGATAGGTTTTATGTCATAACACACGACAGAATTCACTATGTTTCCATGTGCTGACTTTTATAATTACGTGTGCATTACTCAAATCGTCGCATGGTCCGTATAGATCATCCCATTGTGTTCGGGTCAAGAGGGGACACAAAATCATTTAAATCATAATTATTGTTTCACATATGTGTTGCTAATAAATAACTATGTCCATAGATAACTTTGCTGGTAATCAAGTTCATAGTTGTCACACCCCGACCGATGGCGGAATCATCGGGGCGGGACATGTAGACTATTCATGAGCACAAGGTTGACTAAATTGCATATATTAAACATAAATTTCCATTGCAAATAATCCAAATACAACCACATCCAAGATAGAACAAAATTGAAATACATAGAGTTCTTTTATTTAAATTAACTAAGTCCAAGCCTATATGTAGCACGTCTTGAACAATCTCACACATTAGAACCCGAAACATGAATCAAATAAAGTCAACTAAAAAGTTGGTGAGTATAACACAGGTTTATATAGATAGCATATAGTTTGTAAAACAAATCCATACATATCATGATAAATAAGGCATTTATGGGGAGCAGCTATTGTGTAACCATGTACAACCAAACCTTTGTAACTAGCATGCAATATTGTGTTGTCAGTATCAATCACCCCAATCTGGGTGGGTTTGTCAGACTCAATAGATCTATCATTGAAAACCGTCGGCTTGTATAGTTAATGATTGCACATAATCGCATACAAAGGTTAGCACACCTAGCACTCGGGCATAAAGATCAAATTGCACACATGAATGTAAATAGGATTTGTACTTGTGTTGTTTGTGTAAATGTAACGTGTAATTTGAATAGTGTTCATGTTTCACCCCAAAAGTGTAAAAAGAGTAAAAGGGGCTATGAAATACTCACTTGGTTTGAAGGCGTAGCTAACAAAGATACTAGATAGAATAAGGATCCTTGAAGTGCACAAGTTAACCTAAGGAGTAATGTATATGGTATTAATAGTGTGCACCAATGTTTAAGTCTAAAGTTGCATTTGGACTTGTGTAATAAGGTCGTAGATTTGTAATTGGAGGTATTGAATAATATATAAAGTTTGAAAGAGTATTTTTAGTACCTTTTGATTAAGGTTTGAGTTTAAATAATTAAATAAGTAATGTAAATAATTATTGTTTATGAAAACATTGTAACTACTAGTTATAAGTTAATATAGTTAATTAATCGTTTTTGTTTAAATAAAAATTAAATAAATAATCATTATTTTATTTATTTATTTATAAAATGTAACTTAACCATTTAAATACTTTTTATATGAAAGGTTTAACAATAATTGTAAATTAAATTTTATAAACTTTAAATAAATAATTTTCCATTTATTAAATATTTGTTCTTTCTAAATAAGATTAAATGCACTTTTATAAAATTTAACTTTTTTTATTTTGTAATTTAATAAGAATATTTGTGGTTTGAAAAATATTCAAAATTTTATAATTCTGCCAAGATTTTAACTCACACATGACCGTGCCTGGGAAGGGCACGATCGTGCTCGAACCACGGGCGCGACTATGTTAGTCAGGGCGCGACCGTGTTGATTAAACAGAGGGCTTAACTAATTAAATCATTAGGCACGACCGTGCCTTGGCCAGGCACGATCGTGTCTATGATCCTAAGACACGACTGAGATTAGCCAAAGGGCATGATTGGGTCTGGACAGGAGGACACGACCGCACTGATAGTCGGCACGACCGCGTCTCATGAGGCACGACCGCGCTAGATGATTAGCGCGACCGTGTCTGTTCCAAATCAGGAACGAATTGACTAATTCTTATAATAACAGAGTTGGAAATCATAGGGCTTTCACCCATTAAATTGTTTTGAGTCTTTTCACGTAGATTAATTGGATTTAAAACGTGTCTAATGTTTGATTCGATTAAATAATTTTTAACGAAAATATGGATTCGGGTTCGTGGTGATTTCCATAATGAAAGCCCAAATTAACATGGGGCTTTTGATCTGAAGAATAAATCGATAGAGGACAAGGTTTCAATTACCCGGAATAATGGCGAATCGATAGAGTACGGTAAAGACTTGTTCCGGCGACGTCACGAACGGCTTCCGGCGTCTTCTGCTTCAATTCCGACTGACTCGGTGTTTCCGGGAGTTTCAGAGAGGATTTATAGTATGTTGGCTTAGGGGAATCGTAATCAGAATTGTAAATTCAATGGTCTTGTTGAGAGGATTGGATGGTTATGAATTGATTAGACGAATTTTGTTTATTTGTTGTAATTGTGTGGTTAAAAGAGTTAATTGAGTTTGTTAATGGTAAAAACATGTCGAACGGTTATGAAATTGAACGTCTCTGTGATTAAAGTCTGCATTTACGTTTCAACTGATGAGAGGCGCGACCGTGCCAAGGCACCAGACGCGATCGTTTCAAAGCAAGTCACGCGACCGTGCCGAAACGAGGCGCGACCGTGCCTATTAGGGTTTCTTGTAAATTTTCAACATCAGACCTTGTAACTTTGGTCTTTGACATATTTGTATAAATAGATACTTATGTAGTGTTTTTAGTAGGTTATAATCGTGTGAAATTTGCGGATTAGTATTGAAATATAGTATTTAATTGATGGTGCGAATAGAACAAAACAGTGCACTAGAATTGAGTTTGAAATGCATTACAATGAATTGAAATACGGATACTAAAAAATCAGAAATGTTACAGTCTCCCCATGTTGAGGGAATTTCGTCCTGAAATTTAGCTAGAGGAAACTACGGCATCAGTAAAAAGATGGGGGTACTTGAGCTTCATTTGGTCTTCTCGTTCCCAAGTGAATTCAGGACCACACTTAGACTCCCAACGAACTTTGACAATAGGTATACGACTTCGCTTGAGTTGCTTGATTTCACGATCCATAATTTCTACCGGTTTCTCAACGAAGTGCATCGTTTCATCAATGTGCACGTCATCAAGCGGTATATGGAGATTCTCATCGGCGAGACATTTCTTCAGATTTGATACATGAAATGTGGGATGCACATTGCCCAGAGATGGAGGTAACTCGAGTTTGTAAGCCACCTTTCCAATTCTTTCAAGTATTTTGAATAGACCAACATAGCGAGGGGCTAACTTGCCTTTCTTTCCAAAACGGACCACACCTTTCCACGGGGACACCTTAAGAAGAACAAGGTCACCGACTTGGAATTCCAAGGGTTTTCGTCGTTTATCGGCATAACCCTTTTGCCGACTTCTCGCTGTTCTGATGTTGTCACGGATTTGAATAATCTTGTCGGATGTTTCTTGTATTAGCTCGGGACCAGTGATTTGTGCTTCACCAATCTCGTTCCAACAGATAGGAGAACGACACTTGCGACCATAAAGAGCTTCGAATGGAGCCATGTTGATACTTGTGTGGTAGCTATTATTGTAGGAGAACTCAATGAGGGATAAATGTGAATCCCAATTGCCATCAAAATCGATTACGCAGGCTCTAAGCATGTCTTCAAGAGTTTGGATTGTCCGCTCGGTTTGACCATCAGTTTCGGGATGGTAAGCCATGCTCAAATCCAATCATGTGCCAAGAGCAGTTTGGAGAGATTGCCAAAATCGAGAAGTGAACCGGGCATCTCGATCAGATATTATGTTCAAAGGAACACCATGACGGCTCACAATTTCATCCATGTAAATTCAGGCTAGTTTCTCAACCCGATAGTCTTCACGGATAGGCAAGAAATGAGCAGATTTGGTGAGACGATCAATGATCACCCAAATGCTATCATAACCACTCGAGGTGCGAGGGAGCTTGGTAATGAAATCCATAGCTAAGTTTTCCCATTTCCACACGGGAATTTCTGGTTGTTCAAGTAAACCAGAAGGAAGTTGATGTTCGGCTTTGACTTTGGAGCAGGTTAAACATTTGGCAACATAAAGAGCAATGTCCTTTTTCATACCGGGCCACCAATATTGTTGGCGAAGATCTTGGTACATTTTATCCGCACCAGGATGAATAGAATAACGAGTCTTGTGAGCCTCGTTCATGAGAAATGTACGGAGATCATCGCGATCGGGAATCCAAATACTGTTCAAGTAATAAAGTAAGCCATTTGGTTTAGATTCAAGCAGAAGTTCAACACCACATGACATTTCCTCGTACATATTACCCTCGGTGACTGAGACGTGTTGAGCTTCTAAGATGCGGTTTTGAATGTCGGTTTGAATTGGAACACATTGAAGCATGACATGGTTCTTTCGACTCAATGCGTCGGCTACAACATTCGCTTTGCCGGGATGGTAGCGAATCTCGCAGTCATAGTCGTTAAGGAGTTCAACCCAACGTCGTTGCCTCATATTGAGTTCCTTTTGATTGAAGATGTGTTGGAGACTTTTGTGGTCGGTGAACACCATGCATTTCGTGCCATAGAGATAATGTCTCCAAATCTTTAGTGCAAATACGACCGCACCCAACTCAAGATCGTGCGTCGTATAATTCTTCTCATGAATTTTAAGTTGTCTTGATGCATAAGCGATTACCTTGCCTCGTTGCATGAGGACACAACCAAGACCTTGGTTGGAAGCATCACAGTAGACAACTAAATCATCATTTCCATCAGGGAGAGTGAAAATGGGAGCATTGCACAACTTTTGCTTAAGGGTTTGGAAAGCTTCTTCTTGTTTTGGTCCCCATTCATAAGTCTTACCCTTGTGGGTCAAAGCGGTAAAGGGGACAGCAATTTTAGAGAAGTTCGAGATGAAATGACGGTAATATCCCGCAAGACCAAGAAACGAACGAACTTCAGTGGGGGTCTTCGGGGCATTCCAATTCTTAACCGTTTCGATTTTAGCAGGGTCAACATGAATACCCTTGTCGTTGACAATATGACCAAGAAATTGAACTTCTTTTAACCAAAACTCACATTTGGAGAATTTGGCATATAGTTGTTCCTTCTTCAAGAGATCCAAAACCAATCTAAGATGTTGCTCATGATCGACTTTAGTCTTGGAATAGATTAAGATGTCATCGATGAAAACTATCACGAACTTATCGAGGTACGGTTTGCACACACGATTCATGAGATCCATGAAAACTGCAGGTGCATTGGTTAGTCCAAAAGGCATAACCATGAACTCGTAATGACCATACCTTGTTCGAAAGGAAGTCTTTGGAATATCGTCTTCTTGCACACGGAGTTGGTGATAACCAGATCGAAGATCAATCTTTGAGAAGCAAGTAGAACCTTGAAGTTGATCAAAGAGGTAATCAATTCTAGGCAAAGGATAACGGTTTTTGATAGTAAGCTTGTTGAGTTCACGGTACTCAATACACATGCGGAATGATCCATCCTTCTTCTTGACGAATAAGACGGGTGCACCCCACGGTGAATGACTTGGACGAATGAATCCCTTGTCGGAGAGCTCTTGAAGTTGACTTGCAAGTTCTTGCATTTCAGAAGGTGCAAGACGGTATGGAGCTCTAGCCACGGGGTTAGCTCCGGGCACAAGATCAATGCAAAATTCTACCTGTCGAACGGGTGGAAGACCGGATAAGTCTTCGGGAAATACTTCGGGAAAATCCCGAATGATGGGAATGTCTTGTATACTCTTCTTTTTGACATCTTTTTGGACAATATGAGCTAAGAAGGCCACGTACTTCTTTCGTAGGTACTTTTGGGCGGTAGTGCACGATATTAACTTAAGTCCTTTGCAAGGCTTTTCACCAAAGACTCTTAACGTTTCTCCAGATGGTAGGGGTATTCGAATACACTTCTCAAAGCAAATGACTTTGGCATGATGATTCGATAGCCAATCCATGCCTATGATGATATCAAAACTCCTTAGTGGCATTGGAACAAGGTTGATTGGGAATGTGTGATCATTAAGTTCTAAAGAGCAATCATAGATAATGGACTCAATTGTAAGGGAGTCACCATTTGCTACTTCAACGGTGAAGGTTTTCTCTAATTGGGATCGTGTCTTTGCAAGTAAGGGTTCAAAATTAAGTGACACGAAACTTTTATCGGCACCAGTATCGAATAAAATGGAGGCATATTGACTATTAACAAGAAACGTACCATTGACCACGTCATTGTTGGCTTGAGCTTCATTGGCGTTTATGTTGAAAGCACGCCCACGAGCTCCACCTTGTCTAGCATTGACCAATTTTGGGCATTGATCACGAAAATGGTTCGGGTTGCCACACTCATAACATGCTCGCCCATTTGCAATAGCGGTTACACCTTGATTAGCCATTTGGGTGTTGGTTTGGTTTGGTAGATTGACTTGGCCTGCAAGAGCTTTGGTCCTACAAACAATAAACCGTATGGCCATATCTCCCACAATAAGTACAAAGGCGACATGGGATGCTTTGGGGATGATGGTAGTTGCAGGTGGCACAAAGTGGGTAGATTCCAACATATGGCTTTTTGGCCGGTGCTTGAACCATAGGTGCAGCTTGGTTAACAGGAATAACAAGAGTGACCACAGCATAGTTTCTAGTCTTCCTTTTTCTATTATTGCGGGAGGGTTCAGTTGTGGCTTCTTTGTTGTGGGTAGGAGGGGTTATAGTGTCAGAAACTTTCTTGGTACCCTTTTTAGTAAGTGTTCCCGCTTTCACATGGTTATTAGTCAAATTGGCGGACAAACGGATGGCATCTTCAAGTGTTGCGGGATTCCTTCCTTGGACAGTATCTTGAATTTGCCTAGGTAGTCCCCCAATATACTTTTCAATACAGCGGGACAGAGGAGTGACCATGTGGGGCACAAGAAGACTCAACTCATGGAACCGAGTTGTGTATGCCAAGTTTTCACCACTATCTTGGGCGAGATCCCAAAATTCAGCTTCGAGTTTCTTCACTTCATTTCGAGGACAGAACTCCTCGGTCATTAGTCTTTTAACCTCATCCCAAGGTAAGGCCATTGCTACATCCACACCCCTATTTCTTTTCTCCCCATTCCACCACGTGAGTGCCCGTTTTTGTAGGACACTTGTGCATGACGAACACAAAGGTTGTCGGGACAGTCACTATTGAGAAAGGTATTCTCAATGCTTTCGAACCATTGAAGGAGTCCAGTAGCTCCTTCGGTACCATAGAACTTGAGGGGAATGCACGAGTTGAAATGCTTGAAGGTGCATTGAGATGGGTTGTTACCACCATTTCCACCATTACCAGCATTACCACTATTACTACCATTTCCACCATTGTTGCCATTGGTTGCACTATTAGCTTGAGTGAGTTGTGTCACGAGTTGTGCAAGAATAGCAGCAATGTCGGTATTGGTGTTGGCCGCGGGAGCACGACGAGGAGGCATTCTACAGATTTTCATAAGACAAGAAAAGATGTAAGAACTCGTGAGAATTGTTTGGATTTAATAGAATAAGATAACAAAATAAATAGATAATCATAGTTTGGATTGTACTCAAATAGTGATATAATCACTCGAATACTATGACACATTAAGGTTAATTAAACTTATATAATTTTCAAGGAGACATGCTTTAGCCTATAAGTAAACACTCATCTCGGGAATTCCCAGGAAAGCATACGGGTCCCTCGGTTGATTGAGATTTATGCGAAATGCTTTCCTAGACAGAAAACCCAAAATACAGGTGTCACTCTTCCAGATTGCACGTGTCCTCAAATAATTAACAAAGCTTAAAAACCTTAACGAGGAAATAAATAATTTTTTTTTTGGATTTAGCTTCATGAAGATTCCACATGCTAAGGAGAATATAGATAGAGAAGAAGGTATGAGCATTATGAGGTTTTAGGATATAGAAAGAGATATTGTTTATTTAATTTATTATTTAAGTATATACTAATAAGTCATGGGTTTTTAATAAATAATTCATCAAATAAAATAATAACTAATAATAGTAAGCATGTAGCACATAGCATGTAACACATAACATATAACATATAGCATGTAGCATATAACATGTAATCATGAAACATAGCATAAGTAGGTTTCCTAAAGTTATAGTCTAGGTCAAGGTGTCTAATAACCTAATTCCCTATAACCAAAGCTCTGATACCAATCTGTCACACCCCGACCGATGGCGGAATCATCGGGGCGGGACATGTAGACTGTTCATGAGCACAAGGTTGACTAAATTGCATATATTAAACATCAATTTCCATTGCAAATAATCCAAATACAACCACATCCAAGATAGAACAAAATTGAAATACATAGAGTTCTTTTATTTAAATTAACTAAGTCCAAGCCTATATGTAGCACGTCTTGAACAATCTCCCACATTAGAACCTGAAACATGAATAAAATAAAGTCAACTAAAAAGTTGGTGAGTATAACACAGGTTTATATAGATAGCATATAGTTTGTAAAACAAATCCATACATATCATGATAAATAAGGCATTTATGGGTAGCAGCTATTGTGTAACCATGTACAACCAAACCTTTGTAACTAGCATGCAAAATTGTGTTGTCAGTATCAATCACCCCAATCTGGGTGGGTTTGTCAGACTCAATAGATCTATCATAGAAAACCGTCGGCTTGTATAGTTAATGATTGCACATAATCGCATACAAAGGTTAGCACACCTAGCACTCTGGCATAAAGCTCAAATTGCACACATAAATGTAAATAGGATTTATACTTGTGTTGTTTGTGTAAATGTAACGTGTAATTTGAATATTGTTCATGTTTCACCCAAAAAGTGTAAAAGAGTAAAAGGGGCTATGAAATACTCACTTGGTTTGAAGGCATAGCTAACAAAGATACAAGATAGAATAAGAATCCTTGAAGTGCACAAGTTAACCTAAGGAGTAATGTATATGGTATTAATATTGTGCACCAATGTTTAAGTCTAAAGTTGCATTTGGACTTGTGTAATAAGGTCGTTGACTTGTAATTGGAGGTATTGAATAATATATAAAGTTTGAAAGAGTATTTTTAGTACCTTTTGATTAAGGTTTGAGTTTAAATAATTAAATAAGTAATGTAAATAATTATTATTTATGAAAACATTGTACGTACTAGTTATAAGTTAATTAATCGTTTTTGTTTAAATATAAATTAAATAAATAATCATTATTTTATTTATTTATTTATAAAATGTAACTTAACCATTTAAATACTTTTTATATGAAATGTTTAACAATAATTGTAAATTAAATTTTATAAACTTTAAATAAATAATTTTCCATTTATTAAATATTTGTTCTTTCTAAATAAGATTAAATGCACTTTTATAAAATTTAACTATTTTTATTTTGTAATTTAATCAGAATATTTGTGGTTTGAAAAATATACAAAATTTTATAATTCTGCTAAGATTTTAACTCACACACGACCGTGCCTGGGAAGGGCACGTTCGTGCTCAAACAACGGGCGCGACCATGTTAGTCAGGGCGCGACCGTGCCTTGGCCAGGCACGATCGTGTCTATGATCCTAAGACACGACTGAGATTAGCCAAAGGGCATGATTGGGTCTGGACAGGAGGACACGACCGCGCTGATAGTCGGCACGACCGCGTCTCAGGAGGCACGACCGCGCTAGATGATTAGCGCGACCGTGTCTGTTCCAAATCAGGAACGAATTGACTAATTCTTATAATAACATAGTTGGAAATCATAGGGCTTTCACCCATTAGATTGTTTCGAGTCTTTTTGCATAGATTAATTGGATTTAAAACGTGTCTAATGTTTGCTTCGATTAAATAATTTTTAACGAAAATATGGATTCGGGTTCGTGGTGATTTCCATAATGAAAGCCCAAATTAACATGGGGCTTTTGATCTGAAGACTAAATCGATAGAGGACAAGGTTTCAATTACCCGGAATAATGGCGAATCGATAGAGTACGGTAAAGACTTGTTCCGGCGACGTCGCGAACGGCTTTCGGCGTCTTCTGCTGCAATTCCGACTGACTCGGTGTTTCCGGGAGTTTCAGAGAGGATTGATAGTATGTTGGCTTAGGGGAATCGTAATCAGAATTGTAAATTCGACGGTCTTGTTGAGAGGATTGGATGGTTATGAATTGATTCGACGAATTTTGTTTATTTGTTGTAATTGTGTGGTTAAAAGAGTTAATTGAGTTTGTTAATGGTAAAAACGTGTCGAACGGTTATGAAATCGAACGTCTCTGTGATTAAAGTCTGCATTTACGTTTCAACTGATGAGAGGCGCGACCGTGCCCATATGAGGCGCGACCGTGCCAAGGCACCAGGCGCGATCGTTTCAAAGCAAGTCACGCGACCGTGCCAAAGCACTTGGCGCGACCGTGCCTATTAGGGTTTCTTGTAAATTTTCAACATCAGACCTTGTAACTTTGGTCTTTGACATATTTGTATAAATAGATACTTATGTAGTGTTTTTAGTAGGTTATAATCGTGTGAAATTTGCGGATTAGTATTGAAATATAGTATTTAATTGATGGTGCGAATAGAACAAAACAGTGTACTAGAATTGAGTTTGAAATGCATTACAATGAATTGAAATACGGATACTAAAAATCAGAAATGTTACAATAGTCTCTCACACTCACGCTTATCATGTACATTAAACATGAGGTTTTATTAGTACCCTGGTTCGTGAGTAATATAGACAATCATGTTAATGTTCACAGATGATTCGTGTAATCAAATTTCATAGATTGTGTACAAAAGTCAAATTTCTTATAACAATCAACTTTCATGAATAAAATGAATAATCATGCCTCATGCATAATGTAAACAATCAATTGCAAACCATTGAGTTTCATGTGTAATATAAACAATCAATTTTTAAATAATCGAGTTTTGTATATAATGTAAACAATCGAGTCTTATGGATAATGTGAACAATCAGAATCTCATGGGTAATGTAAACAATCGAATTTCGTAGGTGGTTGAGATTCGTGGACAAGCATGTTGCTCGGTGTTCATGTACAATGTAGGTAGTCGAGCTTCAAATTTTCAATTTTGTCGATGGTAATATGGACAGTCAATGCCCATGCGAAATGACTCATCTTCTTGAAGTTGTCTAGTAAGCTCATACATTTACGAGGGTGCAAAACGATGAGAAAGTTTGGTCACAGATTAGATCTCGATTCAAGTCGATGAGGGGTTTAAATTGGCGAACAAAGGAAGTACATGATTGGTCCTAGGGGAATATATCCGGAAAGTGGGAAATATATCCGGAAAGTCTCGTAGAGTAGGAATGTCTTGAATACTCTTCCACCACCTAGGCTAAGAGGCTATGTACTTCTTGCATGACTACATTTGGACAAGGTTCTTAATGTGCTACTCGAAAGACAAGAAATTTGGAATAACTTCACAAAACAAATAGTCCTGACACGTCGTTTGGATAACCAATCCATGTCTACTATATTATCAAGGCTCTCAAGTTGTTTAGATACGAAGATAAATAGAGAAAATACGATTTCTAAAATTGCAGGAACAATTGCGAATGGTAGAATCGATAATGGTTCGTCGGTTTCTATCAAGTAATGGCTCTCTTTTAAGGAGTTCAAACTCTTTTTAATGATGGTGACAAGCCTAGGTAGGTGCAAATAGTTCAAACAAAGACAAGATAACATAATTGGTTACATTGCATAATTTATTCTAGATTAAAACTCCATTCGACTCCATCTTGCACTTGCTTCAAACGGTCTCATTCACCGTCTTGGTATTGACTTAAGTTTTGATGGTGTTTATGTTGAAAGCACGCCCACAAGCACCACCTTGGTTTGCATTATTCAATCTTGGGCATTGGTTCCGAAAGTGGTTTGGATCACCACACTCAAAACAAGCACGCCCATTTGCAATAGCAGGTGGAACTTGGATAGCAACTTGTTGATTGGCTCAGTTTCCCTGGTTAGCTTGGTTAATAGGAGGCCTAGATCGGCAGGTGTTGGCTAAATGACCATACCTTCCACATCTTATGCATAGATGGCATGGTACATTTGGGAAGTGATGGTACTCGCAAGTGTTGCATTGAGGGTTGTTGCCCACATATGGCTTTTTATTCAGGTTTTGGACCATGGGAGCAACTTGGTTGATTCGGGCAACAGGGGTAACGACAGCAAAGTTTCAAGCCTTACGCTTCTTATTGTTGTAAGAAGGTTCGGCTTTGTCCTCTTTAGCCATTTTGGTTACAGCTGATTCGACGTTGGTTTTCTTAACACCCTTTCTTGTTAACGTTCCCGCCTACACGTGATTATCGATCAACGTGGCGGCTAACCATATGGCGTCTTCAAGAGTTGCGGGATTTCTTCCCAACACGATGTCTTGAATTTTCATAGGTAGACCACCTATATACTTCTCAATGCAATGGGATAATGGTGTAACCATGTGTGGCACGAGAAGACTCAACTCATGGAAGCGAGGTGTGTAAACTAGGTTTTCACCACTATCTTGGGCATGATCCCAAAATTCAGCTTCCAACTTTCCCATTTCATTTCGAGGGAAAAACTCCTCGGTCATTAGCCTTTTCACCTCATCCCATGGCAAGGCCATTGCCACATCAACGCCTCGAGTCCGTTTGTCACCGTTCCACCAAGTGAGCGCTTGTTTCTGGAAGACGCTCGTAGCATAACGGACCCAAAGATTGTTGGGGCAATCACTATTGAGAAAGGTATTCTCAATGCTTTCAAACCATTGAAGAATGTCGATAGCTACCTCGGTACCATAAAACTTGGTGGGGTTGAAGGAATTGAAGTGCTTAAAGGTGCATTGGGGCGGGTTGGCACCACCACTACCACCATTGTTTTTGCTTGAGTGAGTTGGTTCACAAGTTGTGCAAGGAGGGTAGCAAGATCATTGTTGTTGGTGTCAGCATGACGGGGAGGCATGCTATGGAAGAAGACAACACAAGGAAAAGGATAAGAATTATGAGATTTTGGATATTGATAAGGATGAAACAAACATATGTCTTATTATGTAAAATAATCATATTTGAATTGCACTCATTTGGTAACATAACCAATTGAATACTTTGGCACATCAAGGTTATTTAAATTCATATAACTTTCGAGAAGACATGTTTTAGACTATAAGTAAACACTCACACCGGGAATTTCCAAGAAAGCATATGGATCCTTCGATCGATTGGATTTATATGAAATGCTTTCATAGACAGAAAACCCAGAGTACAGGTGTCACCCTTCCAGATTGCACATGTTCTCTAATAATTAACAGAATTTAAAACCTTGACGGGGTTTTCAGAATTTTAATAGACTTGTGTCTATGAGTATGATGTTCCACATGTGAAGATGATGAAGGCATAGCAAGGGGAAAGAAGGATAAGAGACTTAGGACAGGAGTATTATTATATAATTAATTAGTTATTATTTAGGGTAGCAATTAGTAAGTCATATAATCTACCAAGCAAGGCATCAAATAATTTAGCACATAGAGTAGAAGATAACAAGTAGCATGTAACATGGCATAAAAATGGACATCCTAAGGTTATAGTCTAGGTCATTGGTTTATAATAACCTAATTCCCTATAACCATGGCTCTGATACCAAGCTGTCACACCTCAATGTTACCCTTGTGTATTGCCGACAAAAATCACCCTACCTTGGTGGATTTGTCAAATACAATAGATCTACCATTGTTACAGTTGGCTTGTACGAAGTTAATGATTGTACTTGTCGTGAATGTAGTCTAGCTCATAGTGTTCAAGCATAAGGCACAAACATATACAAATGCACATGATGTTTGAATTGTATAAATTGCAAATAGTTCAATTTAATCATGTTACACACCAAAAATGTAAAAATGTAAAATGTGGGGCTATGTAACTCACATTGTAATGAGTAGCTTTGAATGTCATACAGGAATGTCGTTCATTTTACAAAAGTTCAAGCTAATCACAAGATCAACCTAAGTTTGTTGCTATAAGTGTATTAATGATTTGTACAAATGAAATAGGGAATTCTAATGCGCATGGGGTTGATGTGGGTTTTTAGTCAAACAACAAAAATAATTGTTTAAGTTCCAAATAATATTTATGTAAGGCTTGATAAATAATTGTATTAAAATTTGATTATGTAAAAGAATAAGTAAATGATTTCGTTTGTTTTGTAAATATATAAATAAAATAATAAGTGTTCTTTTTGTTTGTAAAAGCATAAATTAATAAATGAATAATTAAATAAATTAGTTGAATAAATAAATAAATGAATAAAGTCCTCTATTTAATTAGTTTGATTTATAAATAAAATAAAAAAAGTGTTTAAAAATAATGATTTAAATCCATTGGTAATTAAACCAAAATTGAAAGTATAAAAGTAATGTTCCAAATTAATTAATAATTAAACCAACATTAATTATTAATTAAGTGCATAAAAATATGTTTTAAGCGTTAAAAATAAATTATATATAAAGGATGTATAAATCTTACAAAATAAATGAGTTTATAAAGAAAATGATCATGATTATGTTCTAACCATAATTTAAAAATTACGGATTAATAATTAAACAAAAATTAAGGGTTAGAAATAATTTGAATAAATTAGATTTTATTAGGTTTTTAACCTAATAATACGAAATAAATTGTTTTTCCTAGAAAATTTGATAATTAAATTTGTTAAAACAATTCTGAATCTTATATGTTTTATAAAATAATTTTTAAAGAAGAAATAAAGGCCTAAAAACGGTTTACAAAAAATAAAATGGTTTCATGGGACTCGAATCCGGGTCTGCCCTTGGAACACAAGCGCACAAACCGCTGGACTGGGCACATGCCTTGCTTAGTTACTAGTTTCATTGGGCTTTAACACAAAGGTCTAAAGACCTTTCTTCCCCAAATCGTCCCAAACGCAAACCCTAGCCCCTCAATTGAATCCGATCAGTCACAGATTTGCAATCGAATCCATAGGGCTTTTGTTCCAAGGATCAAAACGAGACATTGGTAGGTAAATCACCTAGAATGGTTGAGAAAGAAGTGAGATCTCTTGAAACGCACAGATTCGAGCTCCTTCGACTGAGATCGTACTGTTGAAGCACTTTCATGTGACAACACTCTGGATAGAGTCTTAGTTTGTATTTTCATGTCTGTAATTGTCTTTGTATGTAAGAGTCTTTATGTATTAGTTTATCGAGTTGTATTTACTTTTACATATTGAATGTTGCATTTCTTTCTAAGTGTTTTACGCACTTACATGTGCGCAGGAGAATGCTCTTGCGTACTTAGCAAGTACGCAAGAATACCTTTGCGTACTTGTTAAGTACGCAAGAGCAATTTGCCCTGCGCACTTGTTAAGTGCGCAGGCATCAGGTCAGGTATAAGTAGGATAGGTTGACAGTAGTTAAGTATGCAGGCTTTAGTGTAAATACGCAGATTGTAACCTAAGTGCTTTTCTCTGTAACCTTCAAGTGTTTATAATACAAAGAAAGTTTAAAGTTTCTTCTCTTGTCGGTTTACTTTGTTTAGCTAGACTCTCCACCTAGTCACGGGCATTCCGCACCCGGTCCGACTAGTAGACCCACTTGCATGTGACGATCCGCCACACCCGAGGGACCTACAAGTGGTAACAGAGCACTTGCTCCTGATTTCGAGTGTTGTGAGTGAGTTTGGAGAGTTTTTACAAGCAAAAAGAGGTATTTTTATTGATTTTTGTGATAAAATAGGGGTAGCTCTTGAGCATTATTTTAGAAGCAAAAATCACTCAAAAACTGATTTTTGTTGTGTATTTGAGTGTTTTGAGCTTCAAAGGTTGGTTAGAAACAAGTTTCTGACCCTTTGGCTCATTTGCATTGATCATCAGACGAATTTTTACCATCTCCGGCGAGTTTCAAGTGACCGGAAAAGTTTGGTGAAAGT
Organism: Smallanthus sonchifolius; assembly: GCA_023525975.1. Classification (NCBI taxonomy): domain Eukaryota; kingdom Viridiplantae; phylum Streptophyta; class Magnoliopsida; order Asterales; family Asteraceae; genus Smallanthus; species Smallanthus sonchifolius. The sequence goes on from CM042025.1 coordinate 69,644,596, forward strand.
TGCTGAAAAGGTATCCTGCGTACTTACCATTTCTGGCAAAAAGTACAGTTTTGTGCGTACTTACTAAATACGCAAGACTTATCTCCTGCGTACTTATAAGTGCGCAAGACTGAACTTGTGCGAACTTAAGTCATATCCTGCGTACTTACATTTACTCCTGCGTACTTACAAGTACGCAAGAGGAAATCTAAATACGCAAGACCATTTCTCAAGTGCGCAAGGCCAAAACCAAGTGCGCAACTATGTCTGACTTTTCTGAAATTTGACTAAGTGTTCACTATGTCGAATCTTCAGAATCTTGGAAACCTGCTGAATTATGATAATGAGATCGGTACACCACAGAAACCACCAAAGTTGCTGAACGTGAACGATTATTCTAATTTGAAAGCACGTTTCGAGCACTACATTTCTTATACTGACTCATCACTATGGATACCAATCCTTGAGGGATATAAGCATCCCACACACATCTATCTTGATGAAACCATGCCTAAACCTATCTCTAACCTTTCTGACGAAGAAAAGAAAACTTATGACCGTGAAAAGAAGGCACTTGGTTCGATCACTATGGCATTAACTCGGGAATTGTTCCATAGTTTTCGAGGGTATGAAAACTCTAAGGATCTCTAGAAAGCTTTACAGAAGAGATTCGAAGGAAATAGTGACGTCAAGAAGAGTAAGCGGGATCTTCTCAGGAAGCAGTATGAGTGCTTCAGATTTTTTGAGAACGAATCTTTAGATGACCTCATCTCTAGGTTCTATCATTTACAGACTGAGTTGAAGGCTTTTTAACTCAGGTATCCATATGAAGAGATGGTGGAAAAGTTTTTGGATGCTTTACCACCCAAATTTGAGATGTACACAACCCTGATCAGGGAAAATCCTAAATTCTATGAGCTGACAGTTGAGGAGGGAATAGGAAAGGTTCAAGCTCATGACATGAACCTAAGAAGAAAAGAGATCTCTAGAAGACCCCAGATACAAGACCCTTCTATGTATCATGGGACGACTTCTACATCCAAGTCATCGGGCTCTGGAATTGCCCTCTTCACTAGAAATCCTAATGAAGAAGACCACTCAACTGGGTGTGGTGGTCATGCTTGTTATGCTTCAGGATCAGGGTTGGGGTCTCATCATCAAAATACCTCAAGAAATCCTCCTGCTACGTCTTCAGCTAACAACTCAGCTATAGCCAGAATAGCTGAAGATCATGTAGCACTTTTCTCATCTTGTATGCTTGCATATGAAAATTTCATAGGTGGCAAGCTTACTGATCCAGAGACGATTGAAGAAGATTTTAATCAAGTGGATCCTGATGACATGGAGGACATGGATATTCAATGGAATATGGCCATGCTATTGAGGAGAGCCAAGCGTTTCCTGAACATAACAGGAAGAAAGTTTATTGGCGGGCATCCTAATGCCAAGGTCGGGTTTGACAAATCTAAGGCCAAATGCTACAAGTGTCTGAACTATGGACACTTTGCTCGTGAGTGTCAAAAAGACAGAGCACCTGCCTCTGGTTTTACCCGACCCAGCCAAGGAAACAGCCATGGCCACATCAATCCAAACCACCAAAATCAAAGCCAAGGTGGAACGTCCAATGCACTGGTAGCCCAACAGGACGAAAGCTTTGATTGGGGTGTTCATCTTGAGGATGCCATCATCGCACAAACCCATGTTGGTCTCATGGCTGAGATCATGGAGATGATGGAAGCAGAGAAAAGGGAAGCTTCTATGGCTGACCTAGAAGAATCTACAACTGCTGCTACAGAGGAGGTGAAGGAAGCTGTAGAAAAGGAAGCTTCTGTAGCTGATGAAGAGGAATCAACCACTGCTGTTGCTCTCAAGGCCATTGGAGAAGCAACAAGTTCATCGTCTAAGGTAGATTCAAACCCTTTCTCTGTTATTTCATGTTCTAAATGTCTAGGGCTAAAACTTGAAAATTCTAGGCTCCAAGACAAAATCGAACCCCTAAGTTTGGCAGCTCTAAACTATAAAGAAAATGAAAAAAGTTTTAAAGATTCTATTGAAACGCTAAAAAAGGAAAAATCTGAATATTCTTTAAAAATAAGTGATCAACAGCTTCACTTAGATGTTGCATACAGGGGGTTAGAAAAACGGAACAATGAAATCAACAAACTGCAAAATGAGATCCTGCAGTTAAAATGCACTAATAAGAAGTTGAAAAACTCTCGCTTTGTGGTGGAACACTACGAGTCTGTGGTGAGACAACTGAATGGGTTAGGTTTGGGTACTAATGCCATTCCTCCACCAGTGAGCGGGAAGTTTGTCAATAGCTTAATAGACATTGATCTCACTTGTCTAGATGAGTCCTCTGATAAGGATGATTCCCCTAAAAAGGATGAATCCTCAAGTAAGGCTAACTCCACATCTAGTAAGGAGTTTGTTACTGCTTCTGAAGACGGGTCGGTTAACTCTTGCCCAGAAGGAGTAGTATCTGAGGAGTTGTTGACTGAACAAAAGGTAAAGAAAAACGTTATCACTAATGATGATTATTGCATTTTAACTGAACCCGATATCATTGAAACAAATGATAATCTAAAGGTAATGCTTTATGGGGGGTATAAAAGTCTTAACCAAGCTAAGAAAGAAGCTTTTTCAGCTCATTATGGGCTTAGGTATCAAGAAAATTTGGAAAATATTATACTCCCAAAAACCAAACTGTTAAGGTTCAGACTAATGTTCATAAACCAACTCCTCCTTCTCATAATGCTGAGTTATCTAAGGCCAGATCTAATGAGCCTTACAAGAGAACTTATGTAGACAAGAGGAACTGTTTTCACTGTGGCTTGGATGGTCACATTTTTGTGAACTGTCCTTCTAAGAACCAAGGGAAACGGCATGTTGTTTCACAAACAGCTGTTATCCCCAGGTCGCCACCAGTGAAACCATCTCCCAAACATCCAAAGCAAAATGTGGTGAAACCACTAGTCAAACCGATGGTAAAGCTTAAGATCATATCTGAAGCTAAACCATCTGTTCCAAGAAAGGTAAGGCAACCTGCTATACCTCGTGTATCTACCTCTGGTAGTACACGTACTGGTGAGAAACCTGTGGCAAGACTATCTAAGCCACAGAGGAGGAGACAGAACAAGAGGTTGAGAAAGCTTGAACAGCTGACTTCAGTTCAATCAGTTGAAGCTTCCACAAGTTCACCTGCTGTAGTTGAACCAAAGTCTCCTGTTTCGGTTAAGAAACAGAAGAGATCCTGGACTGCAAAATCCAAAACTTCTCAATCTCCTAGTTCTATTTCTTCTAAAGATTCATCAATTTTGAACAGTAATCATGACTGTGAGTTAAAGGAAGTAGTTTATTTTGAAAAGGATGGACAACCCAATACCACAATGGCTTGGGTCTCCAAATCTAACTAATTCTTTTGTGACTCATGCAGGGACGTCCGAAGGGTACTATCTCTAACCGCTGGTATGTAGATAGTGGATGTTCCAGGCACATGACATGAAACATGGCCCTGCTTCAAGATGTTAAACCGTTCAGAGGCGGCTATGTGGCCTTTGCCGGAGAAAAAGGCGGCAGCATCACGTGTCAAGGCGTGGTTTCGAACGGTTGTGTCAGCTTTGACAATGTCAACTTCTGCGAGCAACTGAAGCATAACCTGTTAAGTGTCTCCCAAATGTGTGAAAAGGAGTACTCGGTGATGTTTGACAAGTCAGAATGCCTGATTCTCAAACCCGGTTTTGAAGTTCCGGAAGATTGGATCCTGATGAGAGCGCCAAGAACAAACGACACCTATCAGATCGATATGAGCGTGGCTACAACCACCTCACCAGTTCCTACCTGTTTGCTTTCTAAAGCGACAGAGCTCGACTCCATCTTGTGGCATAGGAAACTCGGACATATTTTGTATCGTAAAATGAATCATCTTGTCCGAAACGGTTTGGTAACTGGGGTTTCTAAACTGAGGTTTACCGTTGTAGATGACTGTATGCCTTGTAAAAGGGGCAAACAGCAACGGAAGTCTCACAAGCCCAAGCTCCAAAACTCTATTGATACCCCTTTGGAGCTATTACACATGGATCTGTTTGGCCCCATAAGTATCAGGAGTATTGGAGGTAAGTCGTTCTGTCTAGTAGTAACTGATGATTTCTCACATTTTTTTTGGGTTGCATTTTTTAGGTACTAAAGACGAGACTGCGGATATTCTTCAATACTTGATCCTGAGCTTGGAATCTCTGTGCAAGCTAAAAGTTAGAAGGATAAGGAGCGAAAACAGAACTGAGTTCAAGAATAATTTGATTGAGCTTTTCTGTCTCAAGAAAGGGATCCGTCACGAATTCAGCGCGCCGTACACGCCTCAGCAGAATGGAGTTGCTGAACGGAAGAACAGAACACTGATTGAGACTGCAAGGACTATGCTGTCGGATGCAAAGCTTCCTGTCACTTTCTGGGCAGAAGCCGTTAATACAACTTGTCATGTCTTAAACAGAGTTCTGATTGTGAAGAGGTACAACAAGACTTATTACGAGTTGATCAACAATCGACTTCACAATCTTGATTACCTAGTTCCTTTTGGTCGTCCTTGTTCCTTGTTGCTACAGTACAAAGACCGCCAGTCTAAGTTTCATGCAAAAGCGGTGGAAGGCATCTTCTTAGGATACGTTGCCAACTCGCCTTGCAAGAGAGTGGACAACATAGGAACTCGTACTGTCGAGGAATGGTTTGAAGTGGATTGTAGTAAACACAGCATTACACCCGAACCAACAGGTCCAGCTTGGGGTTTTGATTATGATGCGCTATTCAAGTCATTCAATCTTCCTGATCTATCTGCAGTTGACGCCGCAAATGTTTATGAATTATTAGGTGGCGGTGATGACACCAGCTTCTCTACTCGTGCTACTGTACCAATTATAACTCCTGATTCCAATGCTGCATCTGCATCTGGCACTCATGACAGAGATGACAATGAAGATGTTCTTGTTGTTGGAGATGACGCTCAAGCCAACCCTAACACAACTGTAGGAAATGAAGCTCCAACTGATCCAATTAACATTGAATCTTCTTCCTCTGGAACACAGGAAATGGGGGAGTTAAGCACGAATTTAGATCCAGAAATTCAGGAACCGATTGTACCAGAGACGAGAGTGCATAGGAATCATCCAATCGACAACATTATTGGTGATCCTTATGCTGGTGTTCAGACTCGTCATCAAACCATCACTGAGAACACTAGTCTTTACACAGAGATATTTGACACTGGTGTCATGGAAACATGTCTGCATGCTGCATTCGTGTCCCAGTTAGAGCCGAAGAATGTGAAGGAGGCTCTCACTGACAACTGCTGGATTGAGGCGATGCAAGATGAACTGTCTCAATTCCAAAAGTTGCACGTGTGGGATTTGGTTGACTTGCCAAAGGGCTTTTAACCAATTGGAACCAGATGGGTGTTCAAATGCAAGACGGATGATCGTCATGTTGTTGTGAAGAACAAAAAAAGATTGGTTGTTTAGGGTTTTTATCAGCAAGAGGGCTTGGATTACACGAAAGTATATGCCCTAGTTGCTAGAATTGAGGCCATTCGACTGTTCTTGGCTTATGCCACATATGTCGGCTTCAAGGTCTATCAACTTGATGTGAAAATTGCTTTCCTTTATGGTAAAGTTCATGAAGAGGTCTATGTCACTCAACCTCCCGGTTTTGAAGATCCGCATAATATCAATAAAGTGTATAAGCTGGACAAAGCACTTTATGGTCTTCATCAAGAACCGCGGGCATGGTATGAGACATTATCTAAGCATTTACTATCTAATGGTTTCGATCGTGGACAGATTGACTCGACTCTCTTCATTAGGAAAGCAGGAGGTGACATTCTTCTTGTACAAGTATACGTCGACGACATTATCTTTAGATCTACCAATGAAGGGATGTGTAGGGAATTCGAGCAGGTGATGAAGTCCAAGTTTGAAATGAGTAATATGGGTGAGTTGTCATTCTTCCTGGGTCTGCAAGTCAGTCAAAGAGAGGATGGCATATATCTACATCAAACTAAGTATGTGCATGACATCTTGTCAAAGTACAAGATGAATGATAACAGTACTTATGGCACACCTATCCCAGTCAATCATGGTCTGCTTCCTGACAAAGATGGAAAGGATGTAGATAGCAGATTGTACCGTGGGATGATCGGATCACTTATGTATCTCATAACTTCAAGACCCGATATAATGTTTGCTATGTGCTTGTGCTCAAGGTTTCAGTCTCAACCGAAGGAGTCACATATGATAGCCGTGAAGAGAATTTTCAGATACCTGAAAGGGAAACCCCGATTAGGTCTTTTGTACTCTAAGCAGCAGTCATTCGACATCAAAGCCTACACTGATTCAGATTATGGCGGTTGTAACCTTGACAGAAAGTCAACTTCTGGTGGATGTCAATTCTTAGGAGACAGACTGGTCTCCTGGCAGTGTAAGAAGCAGTCAACGGTTTCTGTCTCAACTTGTGAACCAGAATACATTGCTGCAGCAAGCGGTTGTTCTCAGATACTGTGGATTCAGCAGCAGTTGAGAGACTACGGCTTAAACTTCACTGGAACTCCTCTTTTCATTGACAACAATGCCACAATGTCCATCACAAATAACCCGGTGAAACATTCCAAAACTAAACATATAGAGATTCGCCATCATTTCATCCGTGATTGTGCTGAAAAGCATTTAATTGAACTTGTAAAAGTTCACACGGATGACAATCTTGCTGACCTTTTCACAAAGGCATTTGATCGATCCCGTTTTGAGCATCTTGTCAACTTGATAGGAATGTTCAATCCTGAGTGAAAATTAATTTTTCTTGAATCAATTCAATTCATGGAAGTGAAACTTTATTTCTTTTAAATTTTCTGTATAGTTCTTTTAAGTTTCAAAATATTTTACAAAAACAAACACAAAAATAGAAAATGGAGAAAATTTCAAAGTTAACTTAAGAAAAGAGGAAATGATTGTACATCAGACATGATCTAAACGTCATAGACTGCTTATATGGGAAATGATTGCGTCATGTTTACTTAACTGTTTAAGTTATTATGTTTTTAATCTGCTTATTTACGAGTAACTTAAATTGTCAGTAGACCGTATGCGTCTTTGAATCACTAGTAGTGTGGAAACTAAATCTAAATTACAACGGTGATTTGAACCCATGTTTGCAACTGTGTGTGCGTAAAAGAATAGAAAAGATCATTATCAGATATAGGATGTTAGATTTTAGCAATAATTTTCTTTTGAGGTCAGTTTCGGGTTATGTCGTTAGCACAATTAATGCGGTTCATCTCACTGCCCATACTCACAAGTATGCAATGAGAGATTGAATCAAGACATGTCTCTACATTAACCGTTGAGCATGTATTCACCCTTGAATCACTCCTGATTCATTGAAATCAAATCCAGATAAAAGTTGGATCCCCTTACCTTATTCAAACACCATATATATTATCCTGAATCATCATTCCGATATTCAATAAAGAAAATCAAATGAAACCAAGACAAATGAATCACTCGATTCTGAATCTTATGATTCCTGATAATCCTTATGGATTCTGCTTGATTTTTCCTGTGCTAATAGATGTAACTTCATTCTGAAAATTTAGAAAATTATTGGGAAAATCCTAGATGCCTTGAGATAATGCAGTTTACATTAGTATAGCATATCAGTGGGGTACACGTTGTATATCTTATAAATAATACCTTAATACACAAGAATGTGATACAAAGATGCTTATAGTTTCAAATCTTATAATATTGTCAACTTGAATTACTTGTTTATATGCTTATTACGTATGAATAAATAGTAATCCATGACATGATCCCATACTCTTCGATGTTTATATTGTATCGTTTTTGCTAAAAGATTGCCTGATATGATCCTCTGCTCGAGTCTTTGATCAAAAATAGTTTGTGTAAATACTTGTATATTTCTATGAGAAAAGATCAAAAATATTTTAAGTTTATGCATAGTTCAATTTTATTCAGAAAAGCCAAAAATATTTGTGTTTAACCTTCCTGAATTGTATTTGAAACCTCGTGATTGAATATTTTTATCTTGTTCGTTAGTTGATTTGAAAAACTTCATAAATTCTGAGTTGAAATTTTGCGTACTTAATCGTTGTGCGTACTTGTCAAGTTCGCACGAAGTAAAGCCTGCGCACATGTAAATGCGCAAGAGTAAAACTTGCGCACTTATAAATGCGCAAGAGTTAAAGCTTGCGTACTTGTAAGTACGCAAGAGTTAACTCGTGCGCACTTAACAAGTACGCACGACTGATTGTGGCTGGGTATATAAGGGACACTTAGAAATTTTTCTCAGTTTCATCGCATTCAAACCAAATTTTTCCCTCTGCAAATTTCACTCAAAATCAAAGTGTTCCTAAACCATCTTTTCGTCCCGTCTATTGTTTCATCATCTCATTTCATCGATTTGGTGAGATTCTAGGCTAAATCCATCCGTAATTTCGTGACTTTTGGACCGATTGTAGACTTAAAAAAAAATTAGGGTTATTCTTGAATTTTTGGGTAAAATTGGGGATTGTTTGGGTAATTTCTTATCTCTAATCCGGATTAGAAAACTTAATCGACTCTTAATCATCCCGTTTGGTCCTTGATTTGATCCGTCGGTTGAAGTTTAATCGGCAGTGGTTCGAGGGCCGTTTTAGGTCAAAATTTGGTCCTGGTTAGGTAGATTGTGGTGTTGATACTGGTCCCATAGGTTAGAATCATTGATTCCGACCTAGTGGTGACCTATTCGACCCGCTTTTTGAACGATCAATCAAATTCTAAACTTTCTGGAATTTTTCTTAAGTGCTGTTCCTGCGCACTTAGCAAGTACGCAAGAGGTAGTTCTTGTTTACTTGTTAAGTACGCAAGAAGAAAAAGCTGCGCACTTGCTAAGTGCGCAGCACCAACACTTAGGAAATTTTCTAAGTCTGAAATTTTTGTTCAAAGAGTAACTACTATACCGTGTCATGTTTGTTCATTTCCAATGATACGTGTTGTTCTGATTGTGCTTTTGCAGATTATGGCTCGGGCGTTTACTAACGAATTCAACCTGTTAGCGAACACTTAACCCGAATGGAAAGGTGCAGCATTGCATTATAGGGAGATAGTTGACTTCTTGAACTGCTCAAGAGTCAGCTATGCTATCTCAGCTAACCCGACCGTGTCAAGACCGTACTTGGAACAATTCTGGGAGACGGCGGAGCACAACTGCACGGTATCCCCCAATGTCATTAGGGCTACCGTTGCAGGTCAGGCTATTGCTTTCTCTGAAGATACTATAAGAAGGGTCCTGCAGTTCAGAGACCTCGCTACCGACCCGACAGCCTATCCAGATTACTATGTGGATGGGTGTTGGAGGCAAAGAGTGGGATACGTCGGAGCGAGGGACTATGCTTCATACAAAAAGATATGGGTATTAGACCAATGGCGGTATTTCGCGCACGTCATGATCGTGTGCATCTCGTCAAGGAAAGCGGGTAAAGATGCCATGGGTCATGACCTTGCAGCAGCCATGGTGGGCTTGTCTTTTAATAGGGGCTACAACTTCTCGCGCTACATCTTCAAAGCAATCAATGACCAGATCAACACAGCGGAGAAGTTTAGATTCTTATTGTAACCTAGGTTTGTGCAACTCCTGATTGATGACGCGTTGCCAAACCTTCCTGCTATACGGGAGAGACTGCAAGTCAAGAGGGTGGACAAGAGAGTATTCGCTAATTCCTAAAGCCAGGAAGTGTAGAACCTACCCCTATGCATACAGAACTCTTTGGCCACCTTCTAAATGAAGCATATGTGGCACCTGAAGATTGGAGATGGTACAGCCACGACTCGGAGCCTGAACTGAGTGAGCATTCAGATGAACAGCAGAAACAAGAAGAAGAGGATAATGAAAGTGATGACGGTGACGACGAAGGCGGTAATGGTGGTGCTGAGGAATCCGATTCAGAAGCAACAGAATCAGATTCTTCTGATTCCGATGACGCACCATCGCAGGCGCACCCAGGAGAGCGGCACAGGTAACCCTACCTGAGTCGTCCTCCAAAAGAAAGCGACAGAGCTCGAGCGGCGAATATGAGCCAACCTCTGACTCTGACGCTGCTCTACAAAGACAAAGACGAGAGAGTGTTCATAAGAACAGGGGAGATAGGCAAGAGGTTGCTATCCCCATTGTGGTAGAGGCCCCGGCTCAGCAGCAAGTACAAGTTCAAGCTGCCAGTACAGATTCAGCCTCTACCCCACCAGCACAGCAATTGTACCGTAGGAGGAGAAGACCACAAGTTCAAGCTGACGTGGTAGTCACGGTAGTCACAGAGGAGGTTCCTGTGATGGTGACCCTCCCTACAACATCAGTCCAAGTGGCGGTGACTACTCCAATTGTCACGGAGTCTGTCACCATCACCCCTACCATAACACCCACTCCCATCATCTCATCCCAAATCCCAACACCCACCATTGATCCTCCAAGTCAACCCTTCACTTATGAAGATTTCTCACAAAGGTTTGACTTTGGTACCATCTTCTCCTCCCTTATCCATAATGCCGAAGCGTCATCGTCTAGGCATCCTGATCCAAATGAGGCAAGGATCGATGTGCTAGAAACCCAAGTTGCTGGACTGCTGAAGACTATTCAGAAGTCAAAGGAGGAATCTGATGCTCAACAAGCACAGATTAATTCACTGGCCGATGAAGTTAGGATTCTACATAGCCAGAGAACGGGGACTAATGAGCGATTGAAGAACGTAATGGCACAGAATGAGCTGTTAATGAAGACAAATGAAATGATTCTAGGCCACAGAATGTCACTTGAGCTAAGGCTGGATTTACAAAGAAAAGAAAACGAAGCGATGGCCAAATTAGTTGCAGAACTGACCAAGAAGCTTGATGCTCAGGGGGAGAAGGAGAAGGAGAAAGAGAAAGAAGAAGAAAAGAAATCCACTGGTGCTGAGCCTTGTCTACCAGTCGACTTGACTAAGCATGACGATAAAGACAAGGATCCTGAAGCCGGTCCTAGAGCACCAAGCTTTGACAATTGTGCCCATCTCTGCTATTCCAATGGATGAGGGGGAGTCTACTCAGCAAGAGGGTGGTGATACCTCTGATGGTGGTGGTGATATAGGGAAGTCAGCAGCCGATGTGCTCAAGGACTTATCTGGTGATGAGATTCTTTATCTTGAGCCTGACTATTCCAAGGAAGCATAGATCGATGCTCTTCTTAATCTGGAAGAAGGAGAGATCGACTCTGGTGATGACTGGAATGGTGATGATGAAGACGTGGTGATAGAGATTCCCAAGGGTGACGGGGAAGGAGAGTACGAGCTAGAAGATGGAGAGATCTTTGAATTTCCATCTTTCGACGCTCCGCTTGACACAGGTTCGGTCGAGCAGGCTAGTAATGTAGAAGCCTCGACTGAAGCCTCCCCAGTTGACCCTGAACCTGTGGACCCAGAGGCACCGAAAGAAACAGACATGCCTTCTACTTCATCAAAGGGTCCAGCTCCGGTGTGGCAAAAGACGTCTATCATAGACAAGCACGGAGCAACAGGGATGATCTTGGCTGTAAGGTTCGAGGAGGATAAGCAGCTATTCGCTATCAAAAGATCTGGCGGGGTTCAATACTTGAAACCCACCAGTGAAGCATTCAGCTCTTTACCCAAATATGACCTTGTGAACCTAGCAAACTGAGAGCTACTGGGTCAGTGTAATCATGCAGTGGCGATGGGTTTGTGGGTGGTTCTGCAACGTGAAGCAAGATCTGGGAACTTTGAAATGTTCAAGCCTCATGTGCCCAAGAGAGTCAAGGATAAGCACGCTGTACATCCTGTGACTAAGAAGCACTTAAAGAAATTGGTATACAAGCCAGTGCGATGTGAAACTAAGATTCCCCTAAGCAAGTTATCTTAGGATATTCTTGGTGACATGTGGTACTGGTACGTAGATCCAAAAATGGGCGAGGCTGTGATCATGGGAAAGGGACGTTCCGAGAGTGGGAACTTAGTGCCAAAAGAACTTATCAGAATATTTGATGAAGTCTGCTTCATCAACTTTTCTGTGAAAGATCTGGAGGTACTAGCTGATAGGTATTGTGTCCACACGGACGAATGGACAAAGCTCGTTGCTTCTAAATATGACAAGGTTATCAAGTTCTGCCTTGAATACAACAAGAAGATGGAAGCTAAGGATGGACAGCTGTGAAGACTGAAGATTGAAGACTGAAGACGATGAAGATCCCGAGCTGTTGTCAAGGGGGAGTTTGTTGAAGCACTTTTAATGTGACAACACTCTGGATAGAGTCTTAGTTTGTATTTTCATGTCTGTAATTGTCTTTGTATGTAAAAGTCTTTATGTATTAGTTTATCGAGTTGTATTTACTTTTACATATTGAATGTTGCATTTCTTTCTAAGTGTTTTGCGCACTTACATGTGCGCAGGAGAATGCTCATGCGTACTTAGCAAGTACGCAAGAATACCTTTGCGTACTTGTTAAGTACGCAGGAGCAATTTGCCCTGCGCACTTGTTAAGTGTGCAGGCATCAGGTCAGGTATAAGTAGGATAGGTTGACAGTAGTTAAGTACGCAAGCTTTATTGCAAATACGCAGATTGTAACCTAAGTGCTTTTCTCTGTAACCTTCAAGTGTTTATAATACAAAGAAAGTTTAAAGTGTCTTCTCTTGTCGGTTTACTTTGTTTAGCTAGACTCTCCACCTAGTCACGGGCATTCCGCACCCAGTCTGAAGAGTAGACCCACTTGCATGTGACGATCCGACACACCCGAGGGACCTACACGTACACTAGAAGCAGTTGGGAGTGGAATTGAGTATTCGGGAAGTTAAAGGGGGGGGTCGTGAACGTTGCTAGGCTAATTTTATAGCTCGATTTCATCAGTAACGTGAGATTTGATAGAGGGTTTGATTAGGGACGGTTATGAGATGAAATTTGAATTCAAAACATTGATTTGGTTTAATTGGTTCGTTAATATCATTAGAAACAGGTCATGTAAAGTTTATGCATGATCATCGTGAGTTATTACGCACAATTTCACTGGTTTGTAACTGATTTGGTGAGATGTTGACTTTTAAAGTCAAAATTGTTGCTTTTGGGTTCAAAATCATGAAAGGGGTTCAAATGGTTAATAGAGGGGGTTCAAGTTGGGGGTTCAAACGATGGTCAGGGGGTTCAAGGCATTGAATGGTTTCAAAATCAAATTTTTTATTAAATTTAAATCATTTTAATTGTTTATAAAAAGATTTTTATTAAATTTTAAATCATTTTAATTGATTTATTTAATATAGACAACTATATATATATAATTACATACATATACCTATAAATACATACACACATATATATATATATATATATATATACATATATATATATAAAGTGATATTTTATGATTAAATTCATAAGTTTACTTTGTGATTTCAATTGGTAAATCAAGGTATATTGTAAGTTTATATCAATACACATACATATGTTATATACATAATAATAAAAAAAATATATGTAAATGTAAGGTTGGAACTTGAATTGTTACACATGAAAATGATAACCAATGTGATATATTGTGTTGACAAGTATGGGATTGAAATAAAAATGTTATTATTGCATAAAACCAAGTAAGATAGTACAAGAAAATCGTGGATGTTACATCCCGGTCAAAAAGATAACTCCTGTACGTCAATTCATCACAGGATCCGGGAAGTCCAATGAGGAACCTATCCTTCTCTCGAACGATGAAATCATTTCTTTGTTCTCACAACTGAAAAAGCAAATGGAACAACAGTAGAGGACAAACTAGATGATGATGGGAGAAATAGAAAATATGAAATCAGAAAGGGAGAAGCCAGTAGAAGCAACGACTGTTGGATATTAGATGTCCGATCATCGTTAATGTCAACATTACTATCGAGGTCTGATCCTAAGAGTTAAACTTTGGACAGCGAACAATTGATAATGTTCAGTTGTAAACATTATAGTTCAAGAAACATAATCTGGTGATTCAGATATTAATTATTTAGAGAAATAATTAGTGGTCGATACAAAAACTAAATATTTAGAGAAATATTTATTGGTCATGTTACATTTAACTATTTAGAATAATTAAATTAACAAGAGATGGAATGTGGATTTATATATATTAGTGAAATATATATTAGCGGGTTTTTATATTTAATGGTTAAATATAAAACGTGTTTGAAATACGCAAGGTAGTTTTATAAATAAATGTAATTATAAAATTACAGGAACTGTAAGTGATTAAGAGTTAATCAGTCAATAATTAACGACCAATTTAGATTATTAATAAGGTATTTAAAATTGGACTGTGTTGAGTGTTGAAAGTGTTTCACGGATTTATATAGTAAAAATGGTTTACTAAAATTGCACGACTTGGCTCATGCTTCTCGTCGTCCAAAATGTTTTTGACCCTTAACCGGTAATTTAAAAGATTAAAGAAATCCCAATTTAAAATCGATATTTCTACGCCACCCTAAATTGTGACCCTTCAAGTAATCTATCTGAACCCCTGGTGTTAGTGAACTACCCAGCATTCGGCCCTACGGTCTTGGTTGAAGGTAGGATCGCGATTCCTGAGTTACTTAGGCCGGCTATACGGTCACAATTGAAGGACAAATATTACTTAAGTTGTCTAAGTGAGCGTAGTTGAGGGAAACGTATCCAAAGCTTGACCATGCTCGTCATGCCCCTCAAACCGATAATTGTGTAGTCGACAAAATTGGTATTTTCATACCTACCTACCTAGCTATACCAGTGGAGAGTGCTCAGCCATTCACTGTGACATGGTGAATCGGAATCTCATTCCTAATTATATATATTTTGTCCAAGATTACTGTTAGGGGTCAATTTTATGACTTAGCATCCTGTACCTGCGATATTCTTCAGTATCATGACAGGTTACAGTATCCTTAACATTTATAACGCTAACCGTTGTATCCTTTTTTCTATCTTGACTTATTCGCAAGTAAAACGTATGGAGTCAATTTCATCCATGAAGAATCGGTCTGGAAGTCAAAAGAAACGTGTGGAACATGCGTGTAGAGGCTTCTAACGGTCATATTTGAAGACCAAGTAATCTTCGGGATTCTCGGATAGTTAGTTAGCTTATCTTTTGTATATAAACAGCAGTACTATCGATTAGGAAACACACAACAACACTTGCAATCATCTGTAACACTTAGTCATTGATCACTTACTACTCACGTTGTACTCGTTTTCATTTATTTATACAAGAGCATGAGGCAAGTGACTTTCGGTCACTTCCCAAGGTTTTATCCCGGCCATCCTTAGGGATTAAGGGCTTTCCTCGTACATTATCGTGTCGAGCTTTACTTTTTTGTTCACAACTTTACATTTTGATCAAGCACACTACCTCACAAACTAAGTTTGGTTACAAAATTAGTCCTTTATAATTTTTACCCAAAACAATTTGGCGCCCACCGTGGGGCAAGTGGTGCTTTTTATCTTGAAATCCTTATTGAAATTTCCGTTCAATCGCTATTTTTTCAAACTTATTTCAAAAATGTCGTCCCAATCCAAATTGGTTTCTCCTTCAACTCCATCTTCAAGCTCTGGGTTGAACAACCTTCTTCCTCCTCCTCCGTCATTCCAGAAAAAGAGTGATAATCTGCCTAAGAAAACTACTTCTGCTGATTTTTCGGGATCTGGGATACCTGTCGGAGGAACTGTGCTTGTTTCAAACAATGACATCCTCAATTTGTTCTCAGAAGTGAAGCAACAAATGAAACAACAAGAGAGAACCAATCAGTTGTTGTTCAAGGAGATTGATAGGATAAAAGAATCAAAGAGACCGGTGGAAACAACAACCCCATTACAACCCAGGATCCTGAACTTTGACTATGCAGGATCCTCCAGAAATCATCAGGGAGACATTTTCCCCGTGCAGGTTGGAACCACTACTGTTGGTCCAACTCCGGCTGTCAGGGTCACTGCTAACCGGGATATCGGGATTACCAAAGGATCCTCATCAAAGGATCCTAACTTTAGTAACACTTTCAATCAATTTTTAGATGCTAACGAACTTATGCAGGATACAGGGATCAGTCTATTTATGGCTAAAGAACTGAAGAAGCTCAGGGACATGATCTCTAGTGTACCAGGCGTGGTCCAACCAATACCGGAGGCATCCTCAGCCAGTTACAGGATCTCAATATTTGCTCCTCTAATATGTGATGCAGAGATCCCGAAACGCTTCCAAACTCCTAACATGAAGTTATACAATGGAACTACCGATCCCGAAAAGCATGTCGCTCAATATAGAGAGAGAATGGAGATCACTCCTATTCCTCTAAATATGAAAGAGAGCTGTCTGTGCAAAGGCTTCGGATCAACCTTAACAGGATCTGCCTTAAAATGGCTATTAAATGTTCCTCCCTATTCTATTACTTCGTTTGCTCACTTAATTAATTTATTTAACAACCAGTTTTCTTGCAGCAGAACCTTTGAAAGACTAACTATTGACTTGCACAGAGTAACCCAAAATGCTGACGAGTCCCTTAGGGATTTTGTAAACAAGTTTGGCCGGGAATCCTTGGATATCCTGAATCTTGACATTGCTACGGCAGTTCAAGCTTTCAAGATGGGATTGTTGAAGGACTCCCCCTTCTACGAAGATCTCGTAATGAATCCTTGTAGGAACTTGGACGAAGTCAGGAATCCGGCTCTGAGGTTCATAAGACTCGAAGATGACAAGAAGATCCAGAAAATAATTAATTCACCTTCCAACTATGATTATCCCAACGGGAAATCTGAAACATCATCTTTCAAGCCTAATAGATCAAAGCCCTACTCGAGATCTGACAATCACATAATCAACGTTGTGGAGGATGATGAGGAAGAAGAAAATTATCCTAAACTGACTGACTATTGTTTTTCTGTTGATGTTTTAGAACTCATGTATGCTATGCAGGATCTTGGGGACAAGGCTAGATGACCCAGGAAAAATAACAAGGGATTCGGATGGAAGGACAAATCCAAATGGTGTGCCTATCATGAAGATTTCAGGCACATGACTGAGGATTGTTTTGGCCTTAGGAAAGAAATAAGCTATCTTCTTAGCAAGGGCCACCTGAAGGAGCTCTTGGGCAGAAAGAAAGAAAAGAATCAGAATCTGGATGCTACCCCACGACGAGCGGCATCCCCACCTAAGGATGCCAAGGTAATAAACTTTATTTCTGGTGGTTCTGATATCTGTGGTACTTCCTATTCTGCAGCAAAAAGACATGTATAGGAAGCCAAGATGAAAAAAGAAGACAGACCTACTCGGACATCAATCGTGACCGACCAAAAGGTGATATCGTTCGATGAAGAGGATAGGGATAATGTGCAGGATCCTCATCATGACGGATTAGTGATTACTCTATATATCGCCTATCATTTCGTACGAAGGATCCTGATAGATGGAGGAAGCTTAATTAACATTATACATCTGGAAGCATTGAAGAGAATGAATATCCCTGAAACTGAGATAATATTGAAATCCTCAGTGTTGGTGGGATTCAGTGGAGAAGTCAAGAATACAGTCGGAGAAATCAAATTACCTGTCTACATTGAGGGGATAAATTCAATTCAAAGATTTTGTATTATTGACTCACTCTCTTGCTATAACATTATTTTAGGGAGACCATGGATCCATGACAAGAAGGCAGTACCTTTAACATGCCATGAATGTGTCAAATTACTGACCCCTTGGGGAGTGGTAAAAATTGACAGTGATCAACAGGAAGCTAAGGATTGCTATACTTCATCAATGAAGACCTCTGTCAAAACAAGGCAGGCATAGCAATTAAAGAAACAAGCCTGAGACGTCTTTGAGGCCAAATAGCAAGTTGTTAAAAAATATCCCTAACTACGGAGGATCCTGACGTCAACGTGCTTGTAGGAACCAATATCCCCAGAAATATTGAGCAGGAACTCATAGAACTACTGAGAAGTAGAGTCTTAACCTTCGCTTGGAAACATGAAGACATGACATGTATTTCTAAAGATATTATTACACCTAAATTGGGTATTGATAATAGTTGTAGGCCAATACACCAAAAAAGAAGAAAATTTGCACCGGAAAGGAATAAGGTTATCCAGGAAGAAGTTGAGAGATTGCTAAAAGTAGGAATGATAAGGGAAATGAACTTCCGAAGGTGGCTAGCTAATGTAGTGGTGGTCCAAAAGAAAAATGGAAAATGGAGAATCTGCGAAGACTTCACTGACCTGAATAAAGAATGTCCCAGGATCCTTTTCCATTACCACCATTGACTCAATGGTTGATGCTACAGCAGGCCACGAAATGTTAATATTCATGGATGCTTCTTCAGGATTCCAACAAATTCAAAGGGACCCCTCAGATCAGGAGGATACTGCATTTATGTCTCCAACAAGTATTTATTGTTATATAGCTATGGCCTTTGGTATAAAAAAATACAGGTGCTACATACCAAAGGCTGGTGAACATAATGTTTAAAGAAAAAACTGGGGGACACCATGGAGGTCTATATAGATGATATGTTTGTGAAGTCAAAGAAAGCAGAAGACCATCTTAGGGATCTCAAAGGATATCCTGGACCAGTATAACATGAAGCTAAATCCTTCTAAATGCCACTTCGAAATGTGGGCAGGAAAGTTCTTGGGATATATGGTAACCAAGAGAGGGATAGAAGCTAGTCTAGAGCAGATCAAAGAAATCGTCAATCTGAAATCCCCGATAAACACCAAGGATGTCCAGAGACTAACCGGAAGAGTAGCGGCAATCAACCGATTTATTTCAAGATCCTCAGAAAGATGCAAGGAATTTTATGATATCCTGAAAATGAATAAGCGATTCAAATGGGAAGAAAAGCACGAACAAGCGCTTCAAGTATTGAAGGAGTACTTATAATCAGCACCTCTACTAATGAAGTCGGAGGATGGTGAGCCATTATCCCTGTATTTGGCAGTATTCGGAAACATTGTAAGTGCGGTATTAGTCTAGGATCATGATAAAAAAAATTTGGGGAAGGAGAATGAAGAGAGAATGGAAGAGGCAACAAATTATCAACTGCTAAGAAGACGTTTGATGAGCTTTGGATATAAATGATAACGTCATTCTCAAGGGGAGATTGTTGGGTCTATTTTGAGAATGATGTTAATCAATTCATACGTCATCTTCAGCCGACTCTCTGAGAGTCGCTAGGCTGGCTTCAGCCGACTCTCAGAGAGTCGCTAGGTCGGTTACGACCGACTTTCAGTGAGAGTCGGTAATCTGCACGTTGACTGTCTCAGGTTTCGTATTAATACCTAACCATTTTCACAGTAATTAGATCTACTTCTCCAACATTTTTATCTGTTATTTTTATTTGTTTAGCTAGCTAGAAAGGGTTTTCGGTTTTTGTTTGTTCCACCACCATAGGGGAGCTCACCCACGGTGGATGGCGGTAGTAGATCGTTGTAATCATTCCAGGAGCATATTGTAATCATCTTAGTGGAATAATAATTAGATTTGAGGGATTTTGTTCTTAGTTTTATTCTCTTTTTTTTAACATAAAACGCTTGATTCTATTACTTCCACTGTCAAATGATTACAATAAATCAACTGGAATTACAATTAGAACAACTACAACCTCCTACCGGCTCTCAAATTGACTATAGTAACACCGAGTGAATCAAGAGCTGGTTAGTTAGGTTTTTTGATTGCTATTTATAGACAACATAGCAAGAGTCGCCATACAGATTGCCGACTGACGACAGTCGGTCGTTAACCGACCTAGCGACTCTCAAGAATCGCCAGCGACTCTCAAGAATCGCCAGCGACTCTTGACCCAAAAACCTAACTTTACAAAAGTTACATCTAAGCCCCTATAGATATCAGGAATACAAAAATTTCTTAGGTTGCAACAATGAAGGACAACAACATACCATATACTACGTAAGTAAGATCTTATTAGCCGCGGAGACCAGGTATTCGAAATTAATTTTAGCTTTAATAGTGGCATCTACCAAGCTTAGACACTACTTTGAAACACATATTATTCTTGTTAAAACTAATTATCCTATTAAGTGTGTTTTAAGAAGGCCAGAGAAGTCGGGGAGAATGGCAAAATTGTTTGTTAAACTTAGTGCCTATGATCTAATATATGAGTCTAGGACACCGATCAAGTCACATGCCCTTGCAGACTTTGTGGCTGATTTAAATAGTGATATTCAGCATGAAGCAGACCTTGAAGTCCAACAGTTGGAAGAAACCAGGGATAAATGGACTTTATTCATTGATGGTGCGTCCAATGTAAGGGGAACAGGTCTAGGCATCATATTGAAATCGCCATAGGGGGGCATTATACCCCAATCGAATAGTTGTGAGTTCCAGACAACAAATAATGAGGCGGAATATGAAGCACTAATAGCAGGGTTACAGCTAGCTAGGGATATGAAAATCAAATTCCTCCAGGTACACGTAGATTCATTATTACTTGCTAATCACCTTAACGGTTCCTATGCAGTAAAAGGTGAGAAGTTAGCTAAATACCTTGCAATAGTTAAAAATTTGTCCAAAGAATTTGAAATTTTCAGTATCACACAGGTACCTAGGGAAGATAACGATGAGGCTGATGACTTAGCAAATCTTGCTTCAGCCCTTAAAATACTAGAAGGTATCAAAATACCAATCATACATGTTTTGAGCCTAGCAATTGAGAGAATTGATGAAGTGTCAAGTACATAAGAAGATAAGACTCATGATCCAGAAACATTTCAAGGATCTTGGATCCTACCTATTAAAAGCAATTTGCAGAATGGTGAGATCCCGAACGTCGAAAAGAATCAATGGGCTTTTCACATGAAGGTATCTCATTTTTTTTAATTTCGCACAATGTTTTGTATAGAAATCAGTTGCAGGTCCATACTTGAGATGCTTAGAGGATCCTGAGGCGTAAGAAATCTTGAAAGACATACGTGAGGGAGACTGTGGTAATCACACTAGGGGCAGAGCATTATTCTCAAAGATCCTGAGGACACCAAAGACACTGCAACATACTTCATCAACCATTGGAACCCTTGTATCCAGTCATCTCTCCATGGCCATTAATGAAATGGGGAATGGATATAGTCGGCAAACTTCCAAAATCACTAGGAGGAAAGGTATTCATGCTGGCAATAACAGATTATTTCTCCAAATGGATAGAAGCAGAAGCATTTTTCCAAGTCAGAGAAAAAGAAGTTGTGTCCTTTATAAAGCGTAATATCCTGACGAGGTTCGGGATCCCGGCAGAAATAGTATGCGACAATGGATCCCAATTTATCGGCAAGAGAACAACCAACTTCTGTGCCAGTTGGGGGATAAAAATGGTAACGTCCACCCCTATACATCCTCAAGCTAATGGACAGGCAGAATCCAGTAACAAAATCATCATAAACAACCTCAAGAAGAGATTGGGTGCTAAGAAAGGAAGATGGGTAGAAGAGCTACCATTTGTACTTTGGGCAGATAGGACAACCGCAAAGAATGCAACAGGACAAACTCCATTCTCGTTGGTGTTTGGTACTGAGGCTATGATCCCTACGGAGATGGTTATCCCTACTGCCAAAACCAATCTCCAACCCCAGAAACCAACAAAGAAGCTCTTGCTCAGGATCTTGACACAATTGATGAACTTAGGAATCTTGCTAAGGTCCAGATCGCAACATATCAGCAAAAAATAGCAAAATCCTACAACAAGAATATAAGGATCCGAAGATTTAAAGTGAGTGACTTGGTACTAAGGAGAGCATTTCAAAACACTATCAATCCAAATGAAGGCAAACTCGCACCTAAATGGGAAGTGCCATACTTAATAGATGCAGAAGCAGGAAAGGGTGCCTATTGGCTAGCTACTATGGAAGGAGAAGTCCTACCAAGATCCTAGAACGCCATTTATCTTAAAGCATACTTTATGTAAGTCGAAATGCAAATTTTGACTCAGACTGGTATGATCATTATCCCTACTTATTTTAATCTCTTGTATGTTTTCTATCCCATATTTATTTCAGCTTTATTATTTTTCCATCTATAAACTATTGACTTAGGCATCGGAGGGGTGTTAGCCTGGCTAACACCCACCTTCACCAAGGTTTAAGTGTTTTGCAGATTATACTCCCAAGGATCCTGATCAAAAGATAGATACTGGCCATCTTTCTAAGTCTAAGGTATTTTAAAATCCTTTCAAAGGTTTAAAGGCTTTCACCTTTCTGCGAGATTGTGTTTAAACACTCCGCATGGGCGCACGATATCCAAGTATAGTTCAAGGTGGTGCGACCAGTCCATGTAACAGTGGCTGATAATTTCATCACTGTTGGCTATATGTTGGACCTTACGAATATAACAGACGTGTTATTCCCCAAGTTTATTCCAAGCATTTAACACTTACGTGTTAAACGAAGGTTTTGACATTTTCATGTCACTAAGATCATCGGGTATAACCCACAAATATGAACAAAAGTTTCTGGCTTGTCCCAAGTTTTTAGCATTCACATGGTAACTCAAGAATTGGCTTCTCCCAAGTATTTAACACTTACGTGTTAACCTAAGTTTTTGGTATGTCCCAAGTATTTAGCATTAATATGCTAACCCAAAATCCTGACACTCAAGCAGATTGGGGATATCCCTGAGGATCCTAAGGTACGATTACTAAGCAAAATAATTCACTTCTACATAGGGGATAACTAAGGGATTCCAAAAGGATATGATATGCTAATCATTATCTGGTATGTACATCTACTTAGTCTGATTCTCAATAAAGGTAATTACTCATAATTACTTGTTAATTTTAAATTTTGGATATACTCGATGTATTTGTTAACAAAGGCATGATATGTTTGTAACTGGTATTCTTCAAACTATTTATCGGAAATGAAAATATGTTTTCCTGAATCTGATAAAGACCTAAGATATTGTTTACAAGTTTTTATTAAGAACTCGGTATCCCGGATAGGTACCTAAACCCATTTTTCTAAGTGTCATAAGGCTAACATGCTTGAGGATCCTGATTTTCTAAAAACATGTGAAAGCAAACCAAACGCATAAAAATCATGGCACGTAGTCATAAGCTGTTTACTGACATTGAAAGTGCGGGAAAGTTAGTGATTTGGGCTTCATGCAAAAGCAGGACCCATCCACCCAAATCACGGACCATCAGTCAAGAGTTGATATTGTCTATCCCGAAACCGAGATCCCTAGTGCAAGAAAAAGTAAAATTGTTCAACCACCACAAGACATAAAAGGAAATTGTTTTAAGACATCAGCAACCATGATCAACCTAATTAAAGAACCACAATATCCAGGGCTCAGGCCTAGGCGTCATTACCATCATTTCCCTGGTCAGCTTGCTTCGCACCATCCCCAGCTCCAACGTCCTTGGCAACCTTGCTTGTCTCCTCCGCTTCACCACTAAGCTTAGCCTTGAGAAGATCAGAATGAGAGGGAAAAGGGTAATTATGAATATATCCAACGCAAGCAACAGCTAATTCCCATTGGAACTCGGAACAGTCATATCGCAACCTCATCATTGTTCACCGTTTGAATTTTAAAAATTTTACAGGTGTCGATTACATTGACAACTGTTAAATTTGGGGACAATTGTTAGGGGTCATTTATATCGCTAACCGTTGTATCCTTTTTCTATCTTGACTTATTCGCAGGTAAAACGTTAGGAGTCAATTTCATCCCTGAAGAATCGGTCTGGAAATCAAAAGAAACATGTTGAACATGTGTGTAGAGGCTTCTAACGTTCATATTTGTAGACCAAGTAATCTTCGGGATTCTTGGATAGTTAGTTAGCTTATCTTTTGTATATAAACAACAGTAATATCGATTAGGAAACACACAACAACACTCGCAATCATCTGTAACACTTAGTCATTGATCACTTACTACTCACATTGTACTCATTTTCATTTATTTATACAAGAACAGGAGGCAAGTGACTTTCGGTCACTTCCCGAGCTTTTATGCCAACTATCCATAGGGATTAAGGGCTTTCCTCATACATCATCGTGTCGAGCTTTACTTTTTTGTTCACAACTTTACATTTTGATCAAGCACATTACCTCACAAACTAAGTTTGGTTATAAAAATTAGTCCTTTATAATTTTTACCCAAAACATTTACAACAAGGATCCTTCTCACTCTTTAATGTCACACATTAGAGACGTTTCTTTGGAGAATCCAAGACGTGCTATGATCATGAGAAAGAAAGTGGCAGACCTCGAGAAAGCATGCATTCCTATAGACGATCACTTGTTCATAAATATTACTATTGATGACGTATTTGACGACTGTAAATGGGAAAAGCATCTACTTAGTCGTTATGACGAAGTTAGGGATTTCATCTCTTGGTATGCCAAGATGGAACCCAAGGATGCTTTGAGCATGATATGCTTTATTTACCAGCATGAGAGGACCGGGGTTTACCCTAGTGATAATATCATTCGAGTTATATTCAATGATGGTGTTCACTTGTCCTTCACAAGCAAAGGGGTACCGGATGACACTGTCAAGACCGGGGATAACGCAAAGCTATTGGTGAGACCAAGATGCACCTCTCTAAACCCAGATGTCGTGTGAGAGAGATGCCTGAAGCTGCTGTTGCTAGAGAATGCTTCAATGCATATACTCCAGGTATCTTGGCAACTTTTCCATTGTTTCTTTATCACTTAAAAGTTAGACTTTTAACACGTGCGCAAAACTTGCTATTTTGCATAAATGAAAGAAAGGAAGGAAGGAAAGAAGAAAAGGAAGACGAACAGAGCTTGAAGATAATTTTCAAGTTTTGATTACACCATTGGATGATGTTACGTTTTAGAACAAATTTAAATTCCGGATTTATTTTCTTTTGAGTAGTGCTTGATTATTTTAAGTATGACTTATTATCTTTTATGCATTACATTGTTGTCTAAACTATGAATTGAGAATTCAAATGCCATCTAACTGACATGGAACATGTGAGACATGTTATTCAAGTCTAATAGATATTACATTAGATTAGATGTAATGAGATAATGTGAAACAAATTAATTAAGTCTTAGAAAATGAAGTGTTATGCATGACTTGATAAATTGAAAGAGTTTCGATAAAATTTCTGTGCAAACAATCTTATGAGATAAGATATAAAAGAGGTGATAAAAGTTATCACTACTCCAAAACTAAATTGTTAGTCATGAGAAACCAGCTACCCAAATTGACATAATCTAAATCACTATCCTTGAACAGTAAGGTTCATCCAGAACAAGTATAATAACTCATATGAGATATGAAAATATAGGAAGAATCCTATGAACAATTAAGGATAGGATGTTATGAACTCCTATGCGAAAGAGTTTTGTGTATCTCCTTAATAAGCAATCAAACATAAGAATAAGATTGAACTGTTCATGACCGTAATATACTTGGTTGTTGAACAGGAAGAAAATGTTGTTTAATGTTCCGAATAAACGGTATTATTCAAATGCATAAACATGAAATTCATATATACACGCAAGGATGAGATCCTTAATGATATATAAAAGTTTATCATAAGCGAAAGATGAGATCTTTTAGAATAGACATTTGAAATCATGTGAAGAAAAAATGAGATTCTATAGTAAATCACTCAATGATAACCTAGACAACAATCCATACTATGATAAATAAGATTTGATCAGACTATAACATGAATGAGATTCATCAAGATGTAGAAGTTGTTTTTGGAAACAACAAATGGATCGTTCATACCAGAAGCCCGACATATTATCAAATGTTGATAAAATAGGAATTACATTCCGAGTCTCATTAAGAGGAAACAGATTACAAATTTTGAACAGTTGAACAAACTAATCAAAATGAACATGTATTATGAATACTAGAATGTTCTTGTAATAAGGTAGCTTCAAAGAAAGTATGAAAGTTGGAATATGTCTGAGGAATCATTAAATTGATAAAGATCAATTAAAAAGGGATTCAATATGATAGATGCAAAGGCCAGTGGGAGCAAGTACCAACAACAATGAAATGTGTAAAGTCACATTATTAAGAGGAGTGTATAGAGATACACTAAACACCACGAAAAGGGATGATAAGTGTTATCATAGAATGTATAGTGATACATTGCTAAAATTATTAGTTTAAACATGTCATTGAAAGATAAAGTATCTTTAGAGATAAATTTCAAAGCTTGCATTGATTGCAACCATATATAAGATATATGAAGGAAAGATTCTAAAGTAAGAATCATAGAAATCTATTAACATTAGTAAAACTGTCTTAATGCTCTGTGTGATAGATCTATAAAGACAAGTTACTAACATTATATGCAATCCTTAATAACGTTAGGATAAGCCGAAGATGAAAGTTTTCATGTGGTTTCATCTAAAGATAATAAGTTATGTCAATACCTTCATATGATGAAAGAACTTTGAAATTCAACTATGACAGGACAAAATATTATGCTTGAGAAGCATAAATTAGTGATGGTCATAAAGTGTTATGATGAGATACTGCTATCTTATCAGATAAGATACCGAGAGTGCTAGTTTTGACTATCGAGAAAAGTTTCTTGAAGCAAAATCATAATAGGTGGTGACAAGTTGTCTGTCAAACAATGTTGTCTTAAGAGTTAAGATATAAACACCAAAGGATGATCATTAAAAATGATTAAATTAATACACCACAAGATATATCAGTGTTATCTAATGAAAAGTTTCATCAGTAACAATAACACTACATGAGATGTTGTGACTTGGAAACATTAGAAGACATTGTTCTAAAAGAGTTCAGATAACTTCTAGAAGTTGGAAAGGAGTTCCAAAAGAGGTTCTTCCATCATGAGTTTCATTCATAGGTTCGTGAAACTTAGAGATATCATATTAAAACAAAGTTTACACAAATCAATATCTAGCTAACCCATTTGCTAAACCTATACCTCAATCTGTACATGAGGAGCATAGGTCTTAGACTTGCTGGACTTGAGTTTAGTTTGTATGTTAGTATTGGGTGCTTTTGAACTATATATAGGAACATTAGGGTTTTATATTGATTTAATGGTTAAATGCATTACAAATAGATGTTTCTATGTTCGAAATTTTATAAGTTTAAGAAATCCTTGAATATTGTATTCTAAATGCCCGTAGTCGATCAGATTCACGGGAATCAATCTGAATGAAAGACTATTGTGAATAGGATGATTGGTTCATTGCGAATGAAAGTCCAAGTAGTTGGATGTCATATTCACAGATAATCATTAGAGAATGATTATTCGACGTAACTCGCTTCAAAACTATCTTCATAGATTATGGTCTTAAGAAGTTTTGAATATGGTAAGATCTATCGATCCTCGACTCGAGGCACATACTAGAACTAACTCTGTCTAAAGTTTGTTCTTTAATCTTATATAACATTGTACCTTAATAGGTAGTAATAAGGGTATGATTAGGAATAAATCTGAAGTTAAGTAGGAGTTGTACGTGACCAAAGGAATTATGTTCTCCTTTAATTAGGATTTGGACATTCTAGCGCACTCGTTGATTCGAACTGGTATAAATCGCGTGGACATGCACAAACCAAGAGTAGTTGGTTTAGACCAATTTGAATTGGAGAACGAGAACAAGAATAGTTGAACCACATATGAGAAGTGACTTGAATCCATGTCTCATGTTCGATGAATGACCTAAACAGAAAAGGATACATAGACATGTTTACCATGGCTATTGTTTTGGGTAAAAATTAAGTAAACTAATTTTGTAACCAAACTTAGTAAGTGAGGTAGTGTGCTTGTAAAATCAAAGAAAATCGATAAAAAGAAGTAGAACTTGACACGATTGTCTACGAGGAAAGCCCTTGATCTTTAAGGATCTCCGACATAAAACCTCGGGAGGTGACAATCGACACCTGACTCGTTTCTTGAATAAATGGTAAAAAGATTATAAGTGTGAGCAGCAAATGATCGAGATCTAAGTGTTTACAGAGCTTCTTGCGAATGTCTTATAATGCTAAGTGTTTGTGTGTGTTGCTAATTGATCAAGCCGCTGATTAAATACAAAAAATGATCCTAACTAACCTCCGAGGATCCTGGAGCTTTACTCGGTCTTTAAATATGACCGTTATTGAGCTTCTCTCGCAAGTTTTACACGTTCTCTTTGACTTCTCGTCCGATTCTTCAGGGACAAAACGAGTCAACACGTTTTACCTGCGCATATAAAAGAAATAGAGGACAAATAGCCGTTAGTAGCATCAATATTCAGGATACCAAAATTACCAGGATCTTGGATTCCTGAACATGCATCATTCAGGATACTGCTAGAAATTTAACCCATAACAATTGTCCCCAAATTTTGACAGTTGTCCAAGGAAGTTACAGTTGTGAAATTTTTAAAATTCAAAATTCAATTTGCAAAAAGGTAAGGTCAGGATAAGACTCTTCCCGAGTCCCAATGCGGAATAGCCGTTATCCAGTAGGCTATAATTATCCTTTCTACTCTCTCTTATTCAAGTTCATCGTGTTCTTCCCTTTGAAGTCACAGAAAAGGTACAAACTTTCTCTCGATCTTGTTTTTACTTTTCGACAATCCTCTGCTCTTCAAATGGGTAAGAAACAACTAACCCGCTTGCAAACTTCAGCTGCCGTCGAATCAGTGGAGGATTTTTCTGACCAAGGGTTGCTCATCAATCCGGATAAGGAGAAATGCACCTTCATTGATCAAGATATCAAACTTTTGCGAACTTCAAATGTTTTTCCTGAAAAAACTGTATTTAGGGTTTCCGACCCAAAGGTCAGAGCTGATTTTTCGTCACCGACTTGGGTCTGCTTCCTGGCTTACCCTTTCACTCTTGGTCTCAGCTATCCTTTTCTTCTGTTGATTTCTGAGTTCTTCAAGGTTACCGGTCTGAGTTATTCTCAAGTCATGCCCATGGCTTGGAGGATCTTGTATACCCTAGAACATCCGAATCATCTTCATTCTCTTACTATCGGAATCCCCGAAATAGCCAGTGTGTATAACTTGAGAACCCACGGATCTTCTCGAATCGTTCTCCAAGTAAAGTCTAGTTGTACGCCTTTGGTTCTTAGAGCTACCCAAAACAATGCTGACTGGAGGGGCAAATTCTTTTTCATGAAAGACTCCATCCCGGATGGGAACCTCTTGCCTCTCCGATGGGTTAAAAAGGGTAGGATACGGTCATAATCCTTAGATTACACACAAGAGTATTTACTTGTTTCCCAAAGATTTATGCTTGTCTTTATGCAGCTCCCAAATTTTCTGGCCTTGCTCCCACTCGAAGTGATACTGACAAGAGAATAGAGGCTTTGTTAGAGATCCCTGTTCTTGAGAGATCCTTTCATTTGGAGTCTGCCATTAGTGAAGCCAGCTTCAATACTCAGTATTCCAAGCCTAGCATGTCTTCAGGTAAGAATAATTTCTCCTACTAGCATTTATACGCCTCTGAATTGTAAGTCGTACCTGATAAAGAAATGGATAGAAAGATTTATTTGAACGTTAGTTAATCAAAAGTTTAGAAATTTAACCCATCATTCTATTACAGGTGTCCGCAAATCAAGTTCTCAATTCGCCCTCAAAGATATTGATAGCATGGTGTCCAGAGGTAAGGTAGTCAAGAAAGAACAGCCGATCCCTGAGGCTTCTAAGCCTGAGATTCCGACTCCACGACCCAAGATCTCCATTGGTAAAAAGAGGAAACCCTATGAGGCTGCTGATGCTGCTTTCTATGAGGGGATGGATTATCCCGATGCCTGAAAGAAGCTCAATGTCCTTGGCCACTTGGTAAGATGTCCATAATATCCTGGATCCTGAATCCTTATTAGGGAAATTCTAACATATTCCTTGTAGGGCCTAGAGCAAATGACCAGATGCTATGAATAACTTGCAAAGGAAGCTAATGAAGCTAAGTAGATGGTTAGTGATCTACAAAAGATAGCAGCTACTAAGGACAAGATAATGGCAGAGGAGGCCAAGGTGCTGAGGCGGGTGAAGGCGGAGCTGGAGAATGCCAATGCCAAGCACTCCCATGATCTTGAAGAATCCTACAAGCAAGCTAAGAACTCAGCCGCAATCTCTATATTTCATGCCATGATCAAGATGGCTATGGAGGCGCAAAACAAGGATTTTGACCGATCAGCTTGGGATGTCCAGGGATGGAAAAAGATCATGGTGGAGCTAGACGGTGAGCTGGTGTAGGATAATGAAGTGGACAAGCAGGCATATGAGATTATGGGTTCAGCGAAGGTAGCAGAGGAGCATGGGGCTTCTGTCGCTGGGAAGCAAGTTGATCAGGGCGATGAGGGTAATGATGCCTAGACACGAGCCCTGTATTTGTGGTTTTTTTATGCATTTAACTTTAATCCTATTGACCTGTCGAACAATTTTATTTTCTTTGCTTTTGGGTATCCCTGAGAGGGATAGACAATTTGACAATTCGTGTCCTGGGTGGAAGTTTCCTTTTTTTGGATGAAACCCGAGACACATTTCAATTTCCAGGTATCAAGATCATGAGCAAGATCTTCGTTGTTAGTCTCCAGAGTCTGGAGATTGGTCCTGGCAGTAGGGACGACCATTTATGTAGGGATCATGGCTTCAATACCAAATACCAATGAGAACGGGGTTTGCCCTGTTGCGTTTTTCGTGGTTGTCCTGTCTGCCCAAAGTACAAACGGTAGCTCTTCAGCCCATCTTCCTTTCTTTGCCCCCAATATCTTCTTGAGGTTGTTAATGATGATCTTGTTGCTAGATTCCTCTTGTCCGTTGGCTTGAGGATGTACTAGGGTAGAAGTATCATTTTGATTCCCCAACTGGCATAGAAGTCAGTTGTTCTTTTTCCAATGAACTGAGATCCATTATCATATACTATTTCTGCCAGGATCCCAAATCTTGTCAGGATGTTGCGCTTGATGAAGGAGATGACTTCTTTCTCTCTGACTTGGACAAATGCCTCAGCTTCAATCCATTTGGAGAAGTAATCCGTCATTGCTAGCATAAAGACCTTTCCTCCTGGTGCTTTGGGAAGTTTGCCGACGATATCCATTCCCCATTTCATGAATGGGCATGGAGAGATGATTAGATATAAAGGTTCGGCCGGTTGATGGAGTATGTTGCTGTGTCTTTGGCAAGTGTCACATTTTTGGGAATAATCTATAGCATCTTTCCTCATGGTAGGCCAGTAATACCCTTTCCTCAGGATCCTTGAAAATAGCGCTCTACCCCCAGTGTGGTTACCACAGTCGCCTTCGTGTATATCTTTAAGAACTTCGTGTGCTTTCGGATTCTCCAAACATCTTAAGTATGGACTTGCAATAGATTTTCTATACAAAACATTCTGTAAAATTATAAAACGAGATACGCTCATGTGAAAAGCCTGGTGGTTCTTTTCATCACTCGGGATCTCACCATCTTGCAAGTATTTTTTGGTGGGTAAAATCCAAGATTGTCTTCTCTAGGCACATGGGTTATGTTAAAAGTTTGGATACTTCATTTATCTTCTCAATTGCTGGGCTCAGAATATGTATGATAGGTATCTTGAAGCCTTCTGGTATCCTGAGAGTCGAAGCAAGGTTTGCTAAGGCATCAGCCTCAGTATTGTCTTCTCTAGGCACATGGGTTATGTTAAAAGTTTGGAATTCCATGGATAATTGCTTAACTACTGCGAGGTATTTGGCCAAATTTTCTCCCTTTACTGCATACGAGCCATTGAAATGGTTAGCAATTAATAATGAGTCTACATATACCTGGAGATACATGATCTTGATATCCAAAGCTAGTTGCAATCCTGCTATCAGCGCCTCATATTCCGCTTCGTTATTGGTTGCCTGGAACTCACAGCTTATTGATTAGGGTATTATGTCCCCTTGTGGCGATTTTAGTATGACTCCCAGACCAGTTCCTCTTACATTTGATGCACCATTAGTGAATAAGGTCCATTCATCCTTCGACTCTTCTAGTTGTTGGACTTCAAGGTCTGCCTCATGTTGAATGTCACTGCTGAAATCAGCCACAAAGTCCCTGAGTGCCTGGGACTTTATTATTGTTCTAGGTTCATATATGAGGTCGTATACCCTTAGCTTGACTGGCCATTTAGCCATCCTTCCTGACATTTCTGGATTTCATAAGACACACTTAACATGGTAGTTAGTTTTAACATGAATAGCATGAGTTTCAAAATAATGTCTTAGTTTAGTGGATGTCATTATTAAAGCTAAGATTAATTTTTCTAAATGAGAGTACATGGTTTCAGCTGCAATTAAACTTTTACTTACATACTATACCGGATGCGGTTGTCCCTCGTGATCCCTGACTAGTACAACACTTATGGTGTTTTGGGATACTGTCAAGTATAAGGATAACTATCCTCCGTCTTCTGGTTTCATTAATAGAGAAGTTGATGACAAGTATTCTTTCAGTGACTGGAGTGCTCGTTTATGCTTCTCTTCTGTCACACCCCGACCGATGGCGGAATCATCGAGGCGGACAATGGGTGATTGTTCAAAATCACATGATAACTAAAACGTTGCATAATTCATTAATTTAATTAAAAGAAACAAATATTCAAGTACAATACGAGTCAAATAACCTAGTCTATTTCAAAACATTGATTTAATTAACTAGGTCCATAAGTTCTTAAGTGGAAGAATCTTCAGCAAGCAATCACATATCCAAACCTGAAATATTAGTTAAATCAAGTGTCAACTATAAAGTTGGTGAGTACATAGGTTTTATGGGCTCGATAAATAGTTGATAAATTTGTTTTGCAAACTCATTGTTTAACTTGTTAAACATAGCATATATGGTTAAATCCTTCTTGTTTATCTAAGTACAATTCAAACCTTGATTGACGCGATTGAACATAGCACAACAGCTATGCCCGGTATGATTGAATATAGTTACCCACTATATCCGATATGATTCAACATAACACAAGGTTATATCCAAGTATACAATAATAAACACCCTACCCGGGTGGGCTGGTCAGACACAATAGATCTATCAATATTACCGTTGGCTTTTTACAGTTAATGAATGTACACCCAAGACAATCACAATGAACAAGCATATAATACACATGTATAACGCGTGTAAACAATTATTTGAGTTTGTACGTATGTGTATAGCATTCAATGTTTCACCCCAAAAGCGTATAAAATGTAAACGGGCTATGTAACTCACCTTGCAAGCGGATGTTTTAAGTCACGCGCGTAGGTGATGAGTATGTTGTTGTTTATGCACGATGAAATCCTATGTAAATAAATATGTATCAAATGGGTATTCGTGTACACGTATACGTGTTTAAATGTGTATCGATTTGTTAACGGGATAATTCTTTGAAAATCATATGCTTTGAAAATATTGTTGTATAATGAATATATTTTTGATAAAACTTGCATTTTATAAATCATAAATTAAATATTTTAAATTTCGTGAAAATATTATATTTTAAATAACGTGTATTTTTATTTATTGATAAAAATGTTATTTTATCATTTATCGTGTGTTAAAATAATTAAATAATTTATAAAAACATCGGGTTTATTATTTTATAAAATTTAACGGGTTTGGACCCACTCAAAAAGTTAGTGGGTTGGGTTAAAAATAAACGGGCCGAAACAACGAGCTCAAAATGATTTTTAATGGGTTAAAAATAATTAAAAATAATTAAATACGTGGACTAGTTCAGGAGGTCAACAGTTCAAAAAGGGGTCAGGTGGTCAATAGTTGAAAAGGAAAATAATAAATAAAAAAAAAGGGTTGGACCGGACAGGGGCGCGATTCGAACGGGCGACCTCTGATTACCGAGAATAAGTCAAGACCAGCCGGGCTACTGCCTATCGCTGGTTAGGACTGGTTGGAAATAACTATAACACATACGGGTTTTCGTCCCTGGTTCTCGGCAACACGAACCAGTGTTGCCGGTGACCGTGGTTTGGCCCGATAAATGCGCATTGGTCTCGGAAACACTTGGATTATATATCCAACTGGAAACCGAAAGCAAAGGAACGAAATGTAGGCATTTACCTGTTCGTAGCTGGTTGAAAAGGTGGACCGAAAGTCCAAAAATACCAAAATATTGAATCCTGAGTTCTGGACTGATTTGATGCTTCGAACTGGACAGGAAGCTTCGTTTCAGTAAGACGAACTCAGTGATGGTTTCAATTTAGAGTGAGAGAGAGAGACGAGAGAGAATGGAGCCCGATAAGGACCGGCATTGGGTTTTTATACCCGAAGTTGATTCCGACAGTGGGACAAGCAATCAAGTGTGCCTAGACACTCGTCTGGACAAGCCGAAGCTATCGGGTCGTCTTGCAGACGTTGAGGTCCATCGACAAGGCCAAATCGCGGTGTTGAATTTTGGGTCATTTAATGCGCGTGAAAAATGTGATGATGAAAAGGCAAATTGGTCGGGGGCTTAGGTTCGCGTGGAGACGACGAGCTCAGAGAGCCCTTTTCCGGCTGTCGAAGGGCAGGGAACTGGCGTGTCGGGGTTCGCCGGAAAAGAACTTGGACCGCCGGACAATGGAGGAGATGACCGGAAATACGAATCGGGATTTGGCAAATATTGTCCCTGGAGTTTGCTTCTGAATTAAAATGGTCCATGAGATAATTACAGATGAGTCCTTGTGGTTTGATTTGTCCCTGTTTAGTCCCTTGACTTATTTTCCTTTTAAAACCTTCAAGTTTTGTTTATTTAAAATCTGTCCCAAAACTTTATTTATTTATTTTAAAAATCAAATTTAATTTAATTTATATTTAAACGATTTTCATAAACTATTTTTTTTATAAAAATTAATTACTTTATATTAGTCAAATTATTTTTTTTATTTATATAAACCCATTAAATTTTATATTTTTATATAAAATTTTATATAAGTTTAAAACTTATAAAATTTTAATCATTTTAAATCCATAAATTAAAATACATACTTTGTACATTATATACCTCCTGAAACTGGGAGTAATCCGTCCAAGCAAAAGCAGGCACAGAATTATGGCAATGATGGTAAACTTGGGAACTACTGTTGACCCAGCAACAGGAAAGGAAATTAAAGGAAAAGAAAGGATGGTCTTTAATTATCGAACTCTCAACGATAATACTTATAAAGACCAATATTCCTTACCTGGTATTAACACTCTGATACAAAGAATCGGAACAGCAAAAATATACTCAAAATTCAATCTTAAATCAGGGTTCCATCAAGTTGCAATGGCAGAGGACTCAATTGAATGGACAGCTTTCTTAGTCCCAAAAGGGCTTTATAAATGGCATGACTAGCCAGCAAACTTTAACCATCTAACCCTTGATGCCTTGTTACTATTAGTTTTGTTATAAAAACTTATAATAGCCTGGCAGTCTGTTCTTAGGGTTATCTCCCTTTTGTCAAGATAATATATTTTTAATTTTTCTAGGGAGTTTATGCAAGCATTGATTTCTGCATCGATGGTGGATTGGATGGTTTTGAACTTTCCGCTTGCGTATGCTTATTTTCTCGTTCTTTTTTGGATCCATTTTTCTTTTTTCCATTTGCGTACTCCTCCCCATCCTTCCATGCAACCATCCACTTCGATTACGATGTAAGCATCTTCTGGTGGTATTTCCAGGTCTGGCAATGTTTCAACTTGTCTCCTGATTTCTCTAATTATTTCATAATCAGATGGTTTCATCCTTTTATCACCATGGGGTTTTGTTTTTTCGTATAATGGCCCAAGAAGTGAACTTAATTTAGGGATGTAACTTCTTGCATAGTTTAAGATTCCTAGGAAGGATCTTAACCCTGTTTTCGTCTTGAGTTTCTCTTCTTCAAAATCACATATTTTTTTGATTATATATGGTTGTAGCTTTATCTTGTCCTTCCCGATTATTACTCCTAGGAATTCAACTTCTGAACAAGAAAAAAGTTGAAGTAAAAAGGAAGGAGCCTGATGTAGCGGGAACTCAGGTAGACTCAATTCTAAAATTGTTAATCCAGAATGATAACGAATGGAAACAAGCCATCAGATACCAAGCTAAAGAATTCTATGAATGGCAAGTAAAAGAGCAAGAGTACAAAAGACAAATCAGGGAAGTGGAGAAACTGCGGGAAGAAAACAAGTCATTAATAAAGGACCTAGGCAAAGTCCTTAAAATTAATGAGCAAATGAGAGACCAAATAAAGGCTTTACAGCATGAAAATGAGAAAATAAAAGGAAAACAAAAAGAACGAAGTCTTGAAGAAACACTTCCCTCTCGATTTGAAGAAATATTCCCCCAAAGCAACAAATAAATGCACTAATAGAAGATGAAGTCCATACAGCAAAGAAAACAGATGAAGGCGAACGGGAGTCTAAATAAATATTGAACACATAGAAGGAAAACAGAATACCCTGGCAGATGCCTTATCAAGACTGGTAAATCTCTGTTTTGCAGAATGTACAGATCAAGCCCAGGAAGTTCTAATGAAGAGCTTGAACATGATAGAAGAGGTATTGGAAGAAGGTGTTCGGTCAAAGAAAGAGAGGAATGGATTAGATCAAATAATCCAGATTTCAAACCATTGCCAAGACTATATGAAAGATCATTCTTATTCATGGAACCAGGAGCATTGTACAGAAGATACCAAATCAAAGCCAATACACTCCCAATCTCAAATGAAGCAGATTGGTAATAACCAGAGTACCCTCCCAGTAACCTTGAAATTAGGCTCTTTAGCCTTGCATTATAATTTTTAAAAGAGTGATATTATGATAAGACAGTAATTTATGAAATGAAAATAGTAATTTGCAAAACACACCTTTAAACAAAGCTTATAGCACACTACTTGCTTCTTGCACACTTAAGGTTTTGTTATAGGTATTTGAGAGTGAAGTGTATATGCTTCCGTGCTCTAAAAAAAACGAAATAAGCAAACTTATATAGGCGGATTCAGAAGACATATGCCCTCGAATATTCTCCTAGAATTATTACACAAACATGTGGCCGACATATTGTACAAGCAAATCAGGAAGATTATTCTTTCCGACAACAACAGACAAGTTCTTTACAAAGCTACCTCCAATAATATCCAAAAGAATAGAAGAGGCTTTTAGAAATAATTATCCTGGATTAACTGCAGGAGTTCTCCCTACAATCAAATTCACGCATACTTACATTTCTGAAATGTGCACAGAGGCAGCCCTGCAAAAGGAACTTAGAGACTAATCCTTATGCTTAGCAATACCTATACCAGGGTATTATGAGAAAACAGGAAAAAGGTATGGCATAGGAAAGTCAAGGACATATAAAGGAAAGCCTCATGATAAAACTCATGTGAAGGTCTTCAAAAGAAAATATAAAGAAGACAGAGGCAGGGTCAGTAAATGCAAATGTTATATTTGTGGAAGAGAAGGCCATTTTGCTAGAGATTGCAGAAGCAAAACTGGTAACATAGCAAGAAGGGCAGTAATAGACAATCTTGATCTAAAGGAAGATTGGGATGTTATATCAGTTGACGTTAGCGATCAGGACACAGTTTATAGCATATCAGAAGGAGAAGGAGGTGCAACAATGCTAAACATAGGGTCAATGATAGAAGAATCTCCACTGGAAGAAAATGCTTTCATAATTCAGGAAGAATACTGCTTCATGTTTCATCCTGAAAGCACTGAGGACATTCACAAAAGAGTTCAAGAAGCAGGATCATGGACACCCTATATTGATATGCCCGAAACCAGCAAAAACTGTGTTCACGAATGGCAAGAAAATGAAATAACCCCATATGCATTCTGCCATTATTGTGGGATTGCTACATCCGAAATATCAAGGCTCCAATGCACAAAATGCAAACTAACAAGTCGCACAACAATTGGAATCCGATGCAGCAAGAGAATCAATTGTAGCCATGCGAAATCTCCAAGCAGTTTTGGACTTCAAAGCCCAAGTCTGTCTTTCAAAATCAACCCGTGATAACTTCTGGGGAGACCACTGGCCAGAGGTCCGAAAGCAAAATCAAAGGGCCCGAAAGCTGCTTTGCGAACACAAAATTAAATAAGTATACTTGTATTTCATCAAATTGGAATTGTTTATACATTATAAAAGTGTGTACCGAAAACCCGAAATGTCACAGTCTCCCCAAGTTGAAGAAATTTCGCCCCGAAATTCAACTAGCGGAGGCTATGAAAAGAGATGCGGATATTTGGTCTTCATTTAGTCTTTACGTTCCTAAGTGAACTCGGGTCCACGTTTAGACTACCAACGTACCTTGACAATGGGGATGCGGCTACGCTTGAGTTTCTTGACTTCACGGTCTATGATTTCCACGAGTTTCTCAACAAAGTGCATTTTCTCGACAATGCGCACTACATCAAGAGGGATGTGGAGATTCTCGTTGGCTAGGCACTTTTTCAAATTAGACACGTGAAAAGTCAGATGGACGTTGCTGAGCTCTAGAGGAAGATCGAGTTTGTAGGCTACTTTTCCTACCCTTTCGAGTATTTTGAATGGACCCACATATCGAGGTGTAAGTTTTCCCTTCTTTCCAAATCGGACTACGCCTTTCCAAGGTGATACCTTCAGAAGAACCATATCCCCAACTTGAAATTCCAAAGGTTTTCGTCGTTTATCGGCATAGCTCTTTTGCCGACTCCTTGCTACTCGAATGTTGTCACGAATAAGAGAGATTTTATCGGTGGTCTCTTGGATGAGCTCGGGACCGGTGATTTGTGCTTCACTAATTTCGCTCCAACAAATTGGTGAACGACATCTTCGTCCATAAAGAGCTTCAAACGGTGCCATGTTAATACTTGTGTGGTAGCTGTTGTTGTAGGAAAATTCGATCAGCGGTAGGTGAGAATCCCAATTGCCACCAAAGTCAATGACACAAGCTCTAAGCATATCCTCGAGAGTTTGGATTGTTCTCTTGGTTTGTCCATTGGTTTGAGGATGGTAAGCCGTGCTTAAATCTAAACGAGTACCAAGCGCAGATTGTAATAATTGCCAAAACCAGGAAGTAACACGTGAATCACGATCGGAGATGATGTTCAATGGGATTCCGTGGCGACTTACGATCTCATCAATGTAGATCCGAGCCAATTTCTCGACTCGATAGTCCTCACGAATAGGCAAGAAATGAGCAGACTTTGTGAGTCGATCGATAATAACCCAAATACTATTGTGCCCACTAGAAGTGCGTGGGAGTTTGGTGATGAAGTTCATAGCAAGGTTCTCCCATTTCCACATGGGAATTTCAGGTTGTTCGAGAAGTCCAGAAGGCTTCTGGTGTTCGGCCTTTACTTTAGAACAAGTTAAGCATTTTGCCACAAAGAGGGCAATATCCTTTTTCATTATGGGCCACCAATATTGTTGACGAAGACCCATGTACATCTTATCAGTTTTGGGATGTACCGAATATCGAGTCTTGTGGGACTCGTTCATCAAAAACATACGAAGGTCATTGCGATCGGGAACCCAGATACGATCCAAGTAATACAACAGGCCGTTGGCTTTAGTTTCTAACAAGAGTTCCACACCACATGCCATCTCGTGATATATGTTTCCCTCGGTAACCGAGGTGTGTTGTGCTTGGAGAATGCGGGCTTGGATATCACTATGATTACGAATACTATGAAGCATGATACGCACTTTACGACTCAAAGCGTCGCTACAACATTTGCTTTGCCGGGGTGGTAGCAAATCTCGCAGTCGTAGTCGTTAAGAAGTTCGACCCATCGTCGTTGCCTCATATTAAGCTCTTTTTGATTAAAAATATGCTGGAGACTTTTGTGGTCGGTGAAGACCACGCATTTAGTGCCATAAAGATAGTGTCTCCAAATTTTCAAGGCGAAGACGACAGCACCAAGCTCAAGATCATGGGTCGTATAGTTCTTCTCGTGGATTTTGAGCTGACGTGATGCGTATGCAATTACTTGGCCACGCTGCATAAGAACACAACCAAGACCTTGGTTGGATGCATCACAATAAACGACAAAGTCGTCATTACCACTAGGAAGAGTTAGAACAGGAGCATTGCAGAGCTTGTGCTTGAGAGTTTGAAAAGCTTCCTCTTGTTTGGGTCCCCACTCGTAAGGTTTACCTTTGTGAGTCAAGGCAGTGAGCGGGACTGCAATCTTGGAGAAATTCGAGATGAAGCGGTGATAGTAACCCGCTAGTCCAAGGAAGGAACGAGTCTCAGTAGGAGTCTTAGGAGTACTCCAATTCTTTACCGCCTCAATCTTTGTCGGGTCCACATGAATTCCCTTTTCGTTGACTATGTGTCCCAAAAATTGAACTTCCTTTAGCCAGAATTCACACTTGGAGAACTTGGCGTATAGTTGTTCTTTCTTCAAGAGCTCCAAAATCAAACGAAGATGTTGTTCATCTTCCGCTTTCGTTTTAGAATATATGAGAATGCCGTCAATGAAAACGATCACGAACTTGTCCAAATAAGGTTTGCATACGCGGTTCATGAGATCCATGAAAACCACAGGTGCATTAGTCAAACCAAAAGGCATGACCATGAACTCGTAGTGACCATATATAGTCCGAAAGGCAGTCTTCGGAATGTCTTCATCGAGAACACGAAGTTGATGGTATCCGGAACGAAGGTCTATCTTGGAAAAACAAGTTGAACCTTGAAGTTGGTCGAAAAGATCGTCGATACGGGGCAAAGGATAACGGTTCTTGATCGTAAGCTTGTTGAGTTCACGATAATCAATGCACATTCGAAACGATCCATCCTTTTTCTTTACGAAAAGCACGGGAGCACCCCAAGGCGAATGGCTTGGTCGGATGAAACCTTTGGATGAGAGCTCTTGTAATTGACTTGCGAGATCTTTCATCTCGGAAGGTGCAAGACGATAAGGAGCTTTTTCCACGGGAGTTGCTCTGGGCACAAGGTCAATACGGAACTCTACTTGTCGAGGGGGAGGAAGACCGGGTAAATCCTCGAGGAATACCTCGGGAAAGTCTCGAATGATCGGAATATCTTGCAATTTCTTACCCTTGTCTTTTGTGTCAACTACGTGGGCCAAGAAGGCAACGTACTTTTTCCGCAAGTACTTTTGTGCCAATGTGCAAGACATGAGTTGAAGACCACGACACGGTTTTTCACCAAAAATAACTAACGTGTAGCCCAAAGGGAGAGGTATACGAATGCACTTTTCGTAGCAGATAACCTCGGCATGGTGCTTGGATAACCAATCCATGCCAATTATAATATCGAAGCTTCCCAATTGCATCTGAACGAGATCAACAGAGAACACATGATTATTAAGATCGAGATTGCAGTTGCGGATAACCGAATTTATAGTAATAGATTTCCCGTTTGCTATCTCCACGGAATAAGAATTGTCAAGCTTCGTTCTTTGTTTAGCAAGTCGAGATTCAAAGTTAAGAGACACGAAACTCTTATCGGCACCGGTATCAAATAAAACTGATGCATAATGATTGTTTACGAGAAATGTACCGTTCACCATGTCATTGTTTGCTTGTGCCTCATTAGCTTTTATATTAAACGCTCGTCCTCGGGGACCACCTTGTTGTTGAAGTTTTGGGCATCGGTCACGGAAATGGTTTGGGTCTCCACATTCGTAACATGCCCGACCATTGGGAGGTGCTGGATGGTTGGGACGGTTGGCTGGATCAGCTTGATGGACGGGAGGACAGGTACAACAAGTAGTGG
Source organism: Smallanthus sonchifolius (assembly GCA_023525975.1). Taxonomy (NCBI): domain Eukaryota; kingdom Viridiplantae; phylum Streptophyta; class Magnoliopsida; order Asterales; family Asteraceae; genus Smallanthus; species Smallanthus sonchifolius. Next base: position 69,686,256 of record CM042025.1, read on the forward strand.
CCACGTGTCCATATCGTCCGCAGCTTGAACATAGTCGGCATGGTATGTTGGCAGGATGGTGGTATTTGCAGGTCTGACATTGGGGATTTTGACCCACATAAGGTTTTGGGTTTTGTCCCAAAGGTGCCATTTGAATAGCAGTTACTATGGAAGTTACGTCTGTGAAGTTTCGGCCCTTTCGTTTCTTGTTGCGGTTAGAAGACTCGGGCCTTTCATTTTTGACGGTCGCGAGAGTAGAAACAACCTTCTTGGAACCCTTTCTTGATAAAGTTCCGGCTTTGACGTGATTGTTAGATAGCATAGCGGATAGACGGATAGCAGCTTCAAGTGTGGGAGGATTGCTTCCCAATACGGCATCCTGAATTTGCATAGGCAGCCCGCCTATGTATTTTTCGATTCCCCGAGCAAGGGGAGTGATCATATGAGGTACCAATAGGCTCAGCTCTCAAGCTTCCTCATTTCGTTTTGAGGACAGAATTCATCGATCATGGCTTTCTTAAGGTCGTCCCGTGATAAAGATGTAGCAACCTCAACTCCACGAGTGTGTTTCTCACCGTTCCACCAGGTGAGGGCTCTCTTTTGAAGTACACTTGTGTCGTAGCGAACTCGAAGATTATCGGGACAGTCACTGTTTAAAAACGTGCTTTCCATGCTTTCAAACCATTGTAGAAGGCCGGTAGCACCTTCAGTCCCGTAGAATTTTGTAGGGTTGCACGAGTTAAAGTGCTTAAACGTGCATTGAGGCGGGTTTGCACCACCGTTCCCTTGGATGTTGTGAGACCCGTCACTGTTATTATTGGCTTGGGTCATTTGTCCCACCAGTTGGGCAAGAAGAGTAGCAAGATCCGGATTGGAAGTGCTAGAGTTTGTATTGACAGCACGTCGAGGAGGCATTCTAACAACACAACAAAAGACAAAAGTTTATAAGATTTTAGACAAAATGGATATATATGTGCCACAGTGGGAATATTGCAAGCGGAAATGCGAGATTCATCATGTCGCGTGATAATGTATGTATATTTATTCAAGCTTTTATAACACAAAGGAGAAATAAGCCATCTATTCCTGGTAGGATATGATGTCATAGGTCATTATTTGTGCAATAGGAATCGTCGGGATTTGCATGCACTATAAATTGTTATTACGTGTGCACCCGTAATAATAATTCGCTTTGCATGTTCATCTAGTTCTCCCTATCTTGCTATAATGTCCCCAAATTTTGAGTTTAGGCTCGGATCGTATTCTTGCGAATACAATGACTTATCAACGTTAAGTAATTTCTCAAAACTTTCAAGGAGACATGCTTTAGCCTATAGGTAAACACTCACTTCGGGAATTCCCAGGAAAGCATACGGGTCCGTTTATTTGGATTTATATGAAATGCTTTCCTAGACAGAAAACCCAATGTACTGATGTCACCCTTCCGGATTGCACATGTCCTTTACTAATTTTCAAGAAATTAAGTCGTTGACGAGATTTAGACTTGTGAGTCTATGAGTATAATTAAATGTGTCGGAATGTTGCAAATAGTATGGATGAGGAAAGAGTATGAAATATGGATAAGGATGTGTAGTGTTTTTGTTTGTCAGTCATGTATGTAAAGTATGTATTGTGTGTTTAAAGCCTTGTATGTATGTGTATAAACCTCATGTACTACACTTGGGAAAATTCAAATAATTCCTAACTACAAATAATTCACATAGCAAATAAACATTTAGCACGTAACACGTAAAAGGGAGTCCTAGGGTTATAGTCTAGGTCATTGTGTCTAATAACCTAATTCCCTATAACCATGGCTCTGATACCAATCTGTCACACCCCGACCGATGGCGGAATCATCGAGGCGGACAATGGGTGATTGTTCAAAAGCACATGATAACTAAAACGTTGCATAATTCATTAATTTAATTAAAAGAAACAAATATTCAAGTACAATACAAGTCAAATAACCTAGTCTAATTCAAAACATTGATTTAATTAACTAGGTCCATAAGTTCTTAAGTGGAAGAATCTTCAGCAAGCAATCACATATCCAAACCTGAAACATTAGTTAAATCAAGTGTCAACTATAAAGTCGGTGAGTACATAGGTTTTATGGACTCGATAAATAGTTGATAAATATGTTTTGCAAACTCATTTTTAACTTGTTAAACATAGCATATATGGTTAAATCCTTCATGTTTATCTAAGTACAATTCAAACCTTGATTGACGCGATTGAACATAGCACAACAGCTATGCCCGGTATGATTGAATATAGTTACCCACTATATCCGATATGATTCAACATAACACAAGGTTATATCCAAGTATACAATAATAAACACCCTACCCGGGTGGGCTGGTCAGGCACAATAAATCTATCAATATTACCGTTGGCTTTTTACAGTTAATGAATGTACACCCAAAACAATCACAATGAACAAGCATATAATCCACATGTATAACACGTGTAAACAATTATTTGATTTTGTACGTATGTGTATAGCATTCAATGTTTCACCCCAAAAGCGTATAAAATGTAAACGGGCTATGTAACTCACCTTGCAAGCGGATGTTTTAAGTCACGCGCGTAGGTGATGAATATGTTGTTGTTTATGCACGGTGAAATCCTATGTAAACAAATATGTATCAAATGGGTATTCGTGTACGCGTATACGTGTTTAAATGTGTATCGACTTGTTAACGGGATAATTCTTTGAAAATCATATGCTTTGAAAATATTGTTCTATAATGAATATATTTTTTATAAAACTTGCATTTTATAAATCATAAATTAAATATTTTAAATTTCGTGAAAATATTATATTTTAAATAACGTGTATTTTTATTTATTTATAAAAATGTCATTTTATCATTTATCGTGTGTTAAAATAATTAAATAATTTATAAAAACATTGGGTTTATTATTTTATAAAATTTAACGGGTTTGGATCCACTCAAAAAGTTAGTGGGTTGGGTTAAAAATAAACAGGCCAAAACAACGGGCTCGAAATGATTTTTAATGGGTTAAAAATAATTAAAAATAATTAAATAAGTGGACTGGTTCAGGAGGTCAACAGTTCAAGGAGGTCAGGGGGTCAAAGGGGTCAGGTGGTCAATAGTTGAAAAGGAAAATAATAAATAAAAAAAAGGGTTGGACCGGACAGGGGCGAGATTCGAACGGGCGACCTCTGATTACCGAGAACAAGTCAAGACCAGCCGGGCTACTGCCCATCGCTGGTTAGGACTGGTTGGAAATAACTATAACATATACGGGTTTTCGTCCCTAGTTCTCGGCAACACGAACCAGTGTTGCTGGTGACCATGGTTTGGCCCGATAAATTCTGGCATTGGTCTCGGAAACACTTGGGTTATATATCCAACTGGAAACCGAACGCAAAGGAACGAAATGTAGGCATTTACCTATTCGTAGCTGGTTGAGAAGGTGTACAGAAAGTCCGAAAATACCAAAATATTGAATCCTGAGTTCTGGACTGATTTGATGCTTCGAACTGGACAGGAAGCTTCGTTTCAGGAAGACGAACTCAGTGATGGTTTCAATTTAGAGTGAGAGAGAGACAAGAGAGAATGGAGCCCGAGAAGAACCGGCAATGGGTTTTTATACCCGAAGTTGATTCCGACAGTGGGACAAGCAATCAATTGTGCCTAGACACTCGTCTGGACAAGCCGAAGCTATCGGGCCGTCTTGCAGACGTTGAGGTCCATCGACGAGGCCAAATCGCGGCGTTGACTTTTGGGTCATTTAATGCACGTGAAAAATCTGATGATGAAAAGGCAAATTGGTCGTAAAACCTTCAAGTTTTGTTTATTTAAAATCTGTCCCAAAACTTTATTTAAATAATTTTATTAAATTTATTTTAAAAATCAAATTTAATTTAATTTATATTTAAACGATTTTCATAAACTAATTTTTATAAACTTAATTACTTTATATTAGTCAAATTATTTTATTTATTTATATAAACCCATTAAATTTTATATTTTTATATAAAATTTTATATAAGTTTAAAACTTATAAAATTTTAATCATTTTAAATCCATAAATTAAAATACATACTTTGTACATTATATATATACAAAATTAAATAAGTATACTTGTATTTCATCAAATTGGAATTGTTTATACATTATAAAAGTGTGTACCGAAAACCCGAAATGTCACATATTCCCATTCGAAACTTTTGTTCTTTTTTAGGATGTCGTAGAACTCTTTGCACCTTTCTAAGGATCTCTATATGACATTGTTGAGTGCTGCTACCCTGCCGGTTAGTCTTTGAACATCCTTGGTGTTTGCTGGGAATTTCAGATTGATGATCGCATTGATTTGTTCTGGACTGGCTTCTATCCCTCTCTTGGTTACCATGTAGCCCAGGAACTTTCATGCCCCCACTCCGAAGTGGCATTTCGAAGTATTCAACTTCATGTTGTATTCGTCCAGGATATCAAACGCGTCTCTGAGATCCCTAAGATGATCCTTAGCTTTCTTTGACTTTACTAGTATATCATCTATGTAGACTTCCATAGTGTCCCCAACTTGTCTTTGAACATCATGTTCACCAGCCTTTGGTATGTAGCACCTGCATTTTTCAAACCAAAAGGCATAGCAACATAACAATAGATACCTGTAGGAGCCATGAACGCGGTATCCTCCTGGTCTGAGGGTTCCATCAAAATTTGTTGGAATCCTGATGAAGCATCCATGAAAGTTAGAATTTCGTGGCCTGTTGTGGCGTCGACCATAGAGTTAATGTGTGGTAGTGGAAAAGGATCTTTGGGACATGCCTTGTTGAGTTCCGTGTAGTCTACACGAACTCTCTATTTCCCGTTTTTCTTCTGTACCACCACCACATTGGCTAGCCATTTTGGGAATTTTAGTTCCTTTATCATTCCAAATTTGAGAAGCCTTTCCACCTCTTATTTGATGATCATGTTTCTTTCTGGAGCAAACTTCCTTCGCTTTTGATGTGTTGGCCTGAAACTTTTGTCAATTCCAAGTTTATGGGTTATGATGTTTTTGGATATACCTGTCATGTCTTCGTGTTTCCATGCTAAGGTTGCTTTTCTTCCTTTTAGGAAGTTCAGGATATATTTTTCAATATCTTCAGGGATATTGCTCCCTATTAGGATCTTTACATCTGGATTTTCAGCGTCCAGGGATATCTCTTTAACATCTTGTTCTTTAGACTGTAGAACATCTCCTGCCTGATTCGTTAATTGCTATGCTTTCCTGGTTTTGACGGAGGCTTTCATCGAAGAAGTGTAGCAATCCTAAGCCTTTTACGGATCATTGGTAATCTTCAGTACTCCCCAAGGGGTTGGCAACTTGACACACTGATGGTATGTTGAGGGCACCGCCTTCATATCATGTATCCATGGCCTTCCAAAAATGATATTATAGCAAGACAAAGAATCTATTACACAAAAAATTTTAATAGAATTTACCCCTTCAATATAAATCGATAGTTTTATCTCTCCGACTGTGCTTTTGACTTCTCCGCTGAATCCTACCAGCACTGATGATTTGAAATAATTTCAGAATCCGGGATCCCCATTTTCTACAGGACTTCATGTTGAATTATGTTCACCGAGCTCCCTCCGTCGATCAGTATCCTCCGAATGAAGTGGTTTGCAATGTATAGAGTGATTACTAGACCATCGTGATATGGATCCTGTATGTCGTTCATGTCGTCCTCGTCAAAAGAGATCACCTTTCCTTCAGTTAAGCTGGAGATTCTGATAGGTCTGTCCCCTTGTTCTGTCTTCGCTTCCTTGGCAATCCTTTTTGCTGCAGATTAAGAAGTGCCACAAATATCAGATCCACCAGATATAAAACCTATTACCTTAGCATCTGGTGGCGGGGATTTTACTCTTTGCGGGATCCTGTCTTGATCCTTAGTCTTGATCTTCCCATTGCCCAGAAATTCTTTGAGATATCCCATGCTCAGGAGATAGCTTATCTCATTCTATAAAGCAGTACAATCCTCAGTTATATGGCCAAAGTCTTCGTGGAATGCACACCACTTGGACTTGTCCTTTCCTCCTGAGTTCCTCTCAAATTTGCGAGACCACCTAGCTTTTTCTCCAAGATCCTGGATAGAAAATAGCAAACATGTTGTATCAAGATAAAAAAAGTATTCAGACAACTTAGGATATTCTTCCTCGTCCTCATCATCTTCTACAGCGTTGACCCTGTGATTGTCCGGCTTAGAATACGGCTTGGATCTGTAGGATTTGAAAGGTGCAGTTTCAGCTTTCCGGTTAGGCTGAGTGTAGCTTGTCCGAGCATTCACCCTTTGCTGGATCTTTTTATCTACTTCCAGTCTAATAAACCTCAATGCCCGGTTCCTGACTTCATCAAGGCTCGTACAAGGATTCATAACAAGGTCTTCGTAAAATTGATAATCCTTCTGTAGTCCCATCTTGAATATCTGGACCGCAGTGGCAACGTCAAGGTCCGAGATATCCAGGGATTCCCGGCAAAACTTGCTGACATAATCCCGAAGGGACTCTCTGCTGTTGTATTAAGCTTTTGCAGATAAATGATTACAAGTGAAACTCAATCAGAAGCACAAAAAGCACACATACAATGAAGTGTTTACAGATTATTTATACTCACTTAGAATCAAGACAGCCCCTTGATTCTAACGATCAGATCTAACACAGACCGTTGATCTGTTGTATTTAGCTAACTATTACACGTTTTGTCTATATCTAGTTAACTTTATTGAAGCGTCTTCTTTATGCATTATTGCTTGCATGTCTGGAGAAGAGCATTGTCGTCCATCATTGGTTGCACCATTGAGGTTCCTTCTGCTTTGAGTGTGTCAGTCGCTTTTGCAGAAAGTTGTCAGTGATGCTTGGCATGGATAGTCAGCTGCAACGATTTGTCTTCAAGGAACACAGCTATCAGCAGCAAGAATGAGAATGATGTTGCTGATAAGCCTATCAGTAGCAACAAGTGTTGAATGTTGCTGATAAGCCTATAAGCAGCAACATGTGTTAAATGCTGCTGATAAGCCTATCAGCAGCAACATATGTTGAATGCTGCTGATAAGCCTATCAGCAGCAACATGTGTTGAATGCTGCTGATAAGCCTATCAGCAGCATTTATACTTAGAATAATTTAGAAGCAATCAGTCTTTGGTTCTACAAACTCCCCCTAGACTGATGCAACCAAAATTCTTCTAATCACTTTGCTGCTGAAGCTTTTGCATGTGGCTGACTATCCTTTCAACTTCATAGCCTCTTGGATCCTTGCTGGGATTGTTTAGTGGAAGTGCAGACAGAGTCTTGATGTCTTTATGTGGCATTTTGTAGATTATTTTGCTTGAACATCTCATCGTCTGCTTCCTTACATCAGTTAAAGTGAACTCGTCCAAATCAGCATTATAGGACCAACTTACAAATGGAGAGTGGGACTTGAGTGGTTTGATGTCAATGATCTCATCTTTGCTAGGGTTGAAGTAGTGTTTGATGGCTAGCACAAGAAGTTTCCCACCCTCATTTGCAGGCTCATGAGCTTTACTCAGCTCCAAAATTCTGCCAAGATCTGAATCTGGCAATTGCAAAACTTCATCAACAGATCTGTGGATAGATCTTCTTCTTTCAGTTCTCCCCCTAAAGATCTCAAACCTTTGATCCTGTGGATTATAGACCCAATCAACTATGTCTCTTGAGTCTTCTGGTTTAGGTGTGGGTTTGGATTTCTTCAAGGGAGGCTGTTGATGAGTGGGAGCTGGGTGGAATGGTTTGGACTTTTTGGGTGGAGGAGTGGAAGGTTTGGGGAGGAGAGTGTAAGGTTGTTGGACTGAGGAAGAGGTAGGTGTGGGAGAAGGGTTGGGTTTCTTTGCTTTTGTTTCTTCTTCTTCCTGAATAGGTACCCTTTTCTTGGAGCCCTTCTTCCCCAATCTTTCTTCCTCATCCTTCTTGACTTTGAAGTAGAGGGCTTGCAGGTTCATGAAGTTCATGGGACCTAGTCTCTTTCCATTCTATCCTCTAGCCTTAAGGAAGTCAATCATGACCTTCCTTTCTTCATGGGTCCGTTTATTAAAGGCAATGGTCTTTTTGGACTTTTGTTTGGCTTTTTCTTCTTCTTCAGCCTATTTTTTCTTTGCCAATTGACCTTGCTGACCCATGAAGGCTCTGTAGACTTCTTTATTTGATAGTTTATCAAGGTAGACTGCATCCTCACCTTGAGAAACTAGAGCCTTTACCCACTCCTCCCTCATTTCTTTGGCTAGTTCAGAATCGGTTATTCTGAACTTAGCTTCTTCTTTCTTCTTCTTCTCCAATTCTTCCTCTTCTCTGTTAAATTGTTCCTGTAGTTGAAGAGCAAGAGCTGCATCTTCTTCAATCTGGTCAACTGTAGGAATCTTTCTTTTCAGTTCATCCAGCTGTCTAGCATACAGCTGGATGGTTTGTTCTCTGAGGAGAATGGCTGTTTTTCTTTCTTGAGCAGCCTTTTTAATGTCAGCCATCTCCTCTTCTTCTCTTCTTCTTCTCTTTTCTTCCCTCTCTCTTTTCTCTTTTAGCAATCTCTCTTCATCTTCATCTGTCATAATTCCCTTTCCCTTGTTTATATTGGATGCCTCTGCTTCGGCTTCACTGACCACAACAGCAGATGATGGTGCTGCTATTGGGATCTCAGCCTCAGCTTCATTGGCACATTGAGAGGTGAACAGGGGAAGGTCATTGGCTTCATCCGATTTGCACTCTGGACCTATGAATTCTTTCAGCATTTCTTTGATAATTGATCTTGACTCATATGTTGCAGCAAAGATGTCTACTCGAGGGGAATCTGAGTAAGTATCAGTGTCAGAGTTTGACACATATACTTCCTCAGTAATTCTTCCTTCTAGTTCAAGATGGGCTCTGACAGTAGCTATCATTGCCTGACTTTCAAGGGAGTTGACATTACAGATATTTGCCCTGAGTTGAAAGATCTTGTAGAGAAAGTCTGTAGGAAGTGACAGGATGTTCCTGGTGTTGATGGTGAGAGAGGAGTCGTTGCTTAGTAAAAAGGTGTGGTCAAGAGACTTAGTGCTTATCCATCCCAGCACATCTAAGTCTTTGACAATGAAGGAGTATAGAAATCTTCTTAAGTAGCAAATTTCTTCTTTAGTGAGAAGACTGCTCCTTATAATTTCAAGTCTTCTAGGAGTCAGTCTTTTTTCTGCTGCTGCTAAAGATTCAGGAAAAGCTACCCGTTTTGCTGTTTGTATGAGTCTTTCGAAGTTGGGTATATTATCCTCCATCAAGTCATAGAACCTGCCAATGGCAAGTTCTGCTGAGAGATCTGATGAAGTGTTGATGCAGTTAGTTAAATACAGTCGTAGGACTTGGAAGGCATTGAGAGAGTTCCAGTTTAGCTCTTCTACTCCACTAAACTCCCATCCAATCCAAAATCTCTCAGCTGATCCATCATACCCCCAAGCTAGAATGGAGTCAAATTCTAGCTTCTGTGAAGTTTGAAAGAGTTGGGGGATAATGGATTGACTTATGATGGCTGCTGCTTCAGGGAGGATGCTGAAAGTTGTATATTTTTGTTCTTTGTCTTCAGCTTCATTCAGCACCTCATCAACAGCCCTGACGACTAACTTCCAGTCTTCAGTTGTTTCTTCTTCTTCTTCGTTATCTGAAGTTAGCAAGTCATGGACCTGTACAAAAGCTGGCTTGAAAAGTGTACTTTGAAAAACAGCCTGCTCTTGAATCTAGTCGTCAAGACTGTCTGTGTCTTCCTCCATTGGGACCATCTCCCCCTTTTTGGTTGCATCAGTGGACAAATAAGCATCAGTTTGGGTGCCCACTGATACAAGAGAGGGAGAAGGTACAGTTGGGCATTGATGGGCTTCATGCATAGAGACTTGGTGTCTTAGTTTGGACACTTCAGCCTCTAGCATAGCCACCCTGGCCGTCAATTCCAGGTTATGAAGTTTCAGTCTGTCCTCATCCACATTTGTGGAATCCTTGGATCCAGATGGGACCTTAGGCCTAGCCTCTTCATCCCCATCACCCATGGTTTCTTGGCGCCTGGGATTCCTCTCAGTGAGGGGAGTTTCCAAGGAAGCATCCTCACTGTGAGTTACCGTGGTTGAGGTCTTAGCAATGTTGTCACTGTCCTTCTGGTCATTTGATGGACCAGCAGTAGTGTCAGCCTCTTCCACATCCACTCTTTCATAACTTCTAGAGTGGTCCTTCAGGGTAGAAGAACTTGGGTTGGGTGTGTTGGAAGAAAGATCAATCAGTACCTCCGAGATAGTGGTAGTTGGAGAAGGTACATCATCTTGATCAGGTTCCTCAGCACTTAAGTTCAGAAGAGAAAGGAAGGGCTCAGGGGGCTGTTCTACAGATCCGGGAAGTGATCCTGATCCTAATAGAGAGACATCCAAAGAAGTCTCCCTAATAATGTGGCTTTCCCTTATGATATTATCACCAGAATGTTGGGATTCTGAGTGAGGGATGTTAGGTTGGGTTTGGGCCTTGGAGGCAAGAGAAGAAGGAGTACTCTTACCCCTTTTTCTAGTATAAGTTGTTGCAATGTGTTCCGGTTGAACAATAACATCCAAAAGAGGTGTAAGTAATTTTTGTGCCTGTGCATCCTTAGTAGTATGCACAGGGGTTAGAATGGTAGAAGCAGATTGTTGTTCAGGATGTGAGGTGGAAGGTGTGGGATCAGTATCAGCTGGGATTGCTGAACTGTCACCCGGGGTTCTTTGCATGTTCAGCATTGTAGATAACAATGGAACATTGACCCCCGAGAACTTTTTGGAAACAGTCCTCATGCTTTGAAAAATGTTATTTTTATGACCCAACATGACGTAGATTCTTGCAGGTTTTGAAAGTTCTTTTAGTTCTTGATTGAAAACTTCCTGTAAGAATCTTGGGTACATAAAGAATTGCTGCTTTGCACCCTCTTGAAGGTTATATCTCAAACCCTCAAAGATGAGGTGTGCAAAGTTGAAGCCTTGGTTAGTGACCATACCATGGAAGGCGGAGGCAAGTGCAGAGCTCACCTGATGCCATCCACTCCTCTTCTGAGATATGCATTGGAGAAGAGTGTGGCAGAGATACTTCCATGGAGGGCCCATCAGCGCCTTCTCGATCGTATACTCGGTCTGATTTCCAGTGTATCCAATGGAGACAAAGGTCCTCATATATTCGTCCTTCGAGTATGAGATCGCTGCTCCCTCATCTTGAAGCTTAAGATGTTTTCTGAGTGTGGCTTCCAAGATGGTGATATCCTTGCCATCTACTTTGGCTTTGATTTGGGGAATCCCCTGTTCGGTAGAGTAGACGTCTATACTCTAGAAATCCTCCATATAAGGGATATATATGGTAGGGTTGGTGATGAGGGCAAAGTAGATCTTTGATCGACATAAGAAATCGATCATATCGTTAAATCCTTCGGATTTCTTTCCTTTGGTGAGGTATGCTGTTAGGTTATGGTATGGGGAAAACTTGTCATCTGAGTTGTTGATATCTTCCATAGCCGTTTGATTTTGGAGGGATGGTTTGAGTATGGTGGAGACTTGAGAATATGGAGAATATGGAGAGCTTTGAATGTGGTGGGGACTTAGGGTTGAATTGAATGTGAAGAGGTGGTAAAGAAAATTTGATTTGTTCTTATAACGGCAGAGGAGAGAAAAAGCAAAATGACTTGTACAGTACAACCTTATTTACTTTTTATTGTTACAGATGTAATACACCGAGGCAGTCATGGTAAAGACTGACGTTAATTTCTTTTACAGCGGATAAAGGTTAATTTGGACTTAAGTTTACCCATCAGCAGGAAACTTGGTTGCTGTGGATGAATAAGCCTGTCCGCTGCAACTGTGGTTGCTGCGGAAGGTTAAGTTTGTCAGCAGCAGACTTAATTGCTGCTGATAGATGCAATGATCTGCAGCAAGGATGTTGCTGCTGACAGCCTTAAAGCTATCTGCAGGAAACTTGTTCCTTCTGATAAGTTAAAGCAGTCAGGGGCAAATTCTTTGCTGCTGAAGATCAGACCTGTCAGCAGCCAAAAGGATGCTGCTGAGTTATAACTTTTATTTACAACATAAGACAGACATATTTACAACAAAGGATAGATGCACTCAACTGAACCGATGATGATGCTTGGTGGTTTCTTAACCTTCCATTGTTAAGTTGGTGGTTTTCCAACTCTCTTTGTCTTTTCAGCAGCAGACGTTGTATCTGAGGATTTTAGCTTATCAGCAGTAGATTTTGTTGCTGCTGATGGTTTTACTTGAGCAGCTGCAGACTTTGTTGCTGCTGAAGGCTTTCGTTTTGGTTGCTTGGGCTTTACTCGATCAGCAGCAGTTATTTTGCTGCTGATGGCTTAGAAACAGATGTATTCTTATCCTTCTTCACCTTATTGATAGGCTTTTGTATAACTGGGGTTGGAAGAAGAATCTGATTGAAAGGATTAGACTTACAATTTGCAGCAAAGTGGTCTAATTCTCCACAGATGATGCAAGATTGTTGAGGTTTTGACAACTGTTCCCTTGGTGGAGAAAGAGATTTTCTGAATTGAGTTGTCTTAGCTTTAAAACTTCTTACCTGTTTATTCTTCTTTGTCTTCTCAAAAGCATGTTGCTTGAGGTTTCTTTGCTGCTGAAGGTAGTAGAAGCAGGTGCTGGCAGTGTGGTTATATTTTCCACAGACAAAACATGATTTTGCCAGTTTATCTCTTGAAAGATACACATAATCCTTTCTTTTGAAAAGGTCTTTCAAATTCCAAGGGTGAGCTTTGTTGTGCTCAAAAGTAGCTTCTTCCAATGTCTTTTGAACATATGGAACCCTTTCTCCAGGCGCATGACATATGTCAAACACCTTCTGTGACACCCGACATTTCAGGTCAATATCCGTACACATTATAAACAAGTTTACATGATAATCATTTTTGTGATTTACTTAATTTCACAAACAAGGACATTAAGGTCTAACAAAAACCGAGCATTGTCTCATTTCACATTTTGGTAATTTTAGGAGTTACCGGTGCACGTGTTATATAAACCGACAAATTCGAACACTAGTGGTTAAAATAAATAACCAGAAAATATATATATACATATATATATTATTTTACACAAACTTTGCGTAGAACAATAAATTATTTTCAGAATAAATTTATAATACCGTGGAGGATCTAAACCGGATTTATTTACCCTTTAAAACTATAATTGATATTAATACCTAAATCTAATTGTTTTATTATTATAAACCAACCTACTCTTTGACTTCTTGGCCGAAAAAGCCAGAGAAATCCCTCCCTTACTCGACCCATACCTCACTAAGAAAACTCACATATAACCATACTCGCTTCAATCATTTTTCTCACAATTCCCATTCATCACACTCATTTCATACGGAAAATTCTCCATTTATCTTCAAAATCAAAGCCAAGTTTTAAGACAAAAACCATCAGGATTCAGTGTTTTCAAGTGTTTCTGAAAAGGGTTTAGCAAAAGATTCAAGATCATCTCTGTTTTCGCTCATCATCATCGCCACTGTTTTAAAGGTAAAAACTCGATATTTTCATATTATTTTCTTAAAATCCGGAGCCAAACATGCAAAATGTTCAAACACAAGTCAGATAACAAGAAAAGTGTATCAAATTCAAAGTTTAAAACATAAAAATATGCAGGACTGATTCTGTCAAACAGAAGTCCAGTAATCGAAACTAGGAGTTTCGATTTAACTCAATTGAAACTAGGAGTTTCGATACCTGTTGATCCATCGAAACTAGGAGTTTCGATGCCTTTTACTCAATCGAAACTAGGTAGTTTCGATAGCAAATACTCAATCGAAACTAGGTAGTTTCGATACCTTTTTCTCAATCGAAACTAGGTTGTTTCGACTCCTAACCACTCCATCGAAACTAAGTAGTTTCGACACACATATTCTCCATCGAAACTAAGTAGTTTCGACACCTGTACAACAGTCCCATTTGGGCAGTAACTCAAAACCATTTTATAACAAAACATGTGTTGAACAACTAAGGAGATATTCAAACAAAAACGACCAGATTTACAAGGTCGGTGAACAATTTACAATTAAGACGTTGGTCTTAACAACAATTTACCCTTGGTATCTAGGGTACAAATAGTCAAGGTTGACTACAACAAGTTTTATCACAAGTATATACACAAACTCAAGGTGAGTTTCACGGCCCCTTTCTTTTTACTGTTTTCTAATATTTGGGGGAAGAACATACTTCAACTATTTTATGGGATAACAAGAGAATAAGACACGACTTTATGTTTACATGGGATGAGAACAACACATTGGAGGCCGCTAAAGTCCCCTGGAACAACATAGTAACCATTAACTGTAGCCTAGGGTCCTATGAATAGTACTATGGAGAGTGACGTCTCCCGGTCATGGTTAGTCGCGCTAACAACAATCTGGAGGATTTATGGCCGCATAGAATCTGATAACGCTTAATAGGGGCTCACACATGTCATGGTTTGGTTACGCCTCATGTATGAACATATTATTTGTATTCCTAGCTAGTTTACAAATGGGTCAACAATTCTTATTCTGCTTATCTCATGCAACTGAATTATTTATGAACAAATGAAGTTTACAAAGAACAATTTGATTAAACCTGTGAACTCACCAACCTTGTGTTGACGATTTTAAGTATGTTTTTCAGGTAACTGAACGTGATTTCAAGGTTAGCAATGTAGATTACATGCATTCACGATGGATACTACTCAAGGAGGATTTCCCTTGTATAACTCATTTAATTGAGTCATATTTGTGAAATCTTAACTTTTTGTAAACTCAGATTATGTTCTTGTAATGTATAATCTTAATCTTGTTTATGTATCCATTTATCATGTATGTGTTTGCGGTAATCATATGCTTTGGAAACCAGTGAACGTCGTGCCTCGCGTTTCCGCCTTGGCGGGGTGTGACAGAAATTGGTATCAGAGCCATTGATTATAGCGAACTAGGAATCTAAATTGGAACCTAGTCTATAATCTAAATGACTCACTAAAACGTTTTCACTGCATAAGCATTGTATAACCAGTCATTTTGTCATATGGATATTGTAGTCACAAGCATGTCGACACATTCACATTCTGATCCCGTCTCTGACACTGAATCAAACGAGGAACTTTCCGCCTCACATCCCAAAAATCGAGTACAAACCCGTAGCTCCACACCACCTAATGTCGCCTTGGGAAAACCGCCTATTGTGACACCCGACAATTCAGGTCAATATCCGTACATGTTATAAACAAGTTTACATTATAATTGTTTTTGTGATTTACTTAATTTCACAAACAAGGACATTAAGGCCTAACAAAAACCGTACATGGTCTCATTTCATATTTTGGTAATTCTAGGAGTTACCGGTTCACGTACCAGGATAACCCGACTAAATACGAACACTAGTGGTTAAAATTACACTTAAATCAAATGGTTTGATTTATTTAAATCCCAACCCACTTGCTTGACTTTCTCGACCAAAAGTCAGGGGAGCCATTCCCCCACTTGCTAATTCACTCAAATTCAGATAAAAACCATACCTCCTCAATCGAAATCCCACAATCCCTTTCATACTTCTCATTTTCTTACGGCAAATTCCCAATTCTCCTTCAAGTCGAAGTCCAGTTTAAGGTAAAAATCCACCGTATTTCGGTGCTATAAGAAGAGTTCCAAGTGTTGTCTCAAGAATCAAGATAAGGAGCTCAAGATCATTCTCTGTTTCCCTGAAAATCATCATTCTCTGTTTGAGGTAAAAACTCGATATTATCCATTTCATTTTCTTTAAAATCGTAGCTGAGCATACAAAAGGTTCAATCGCAAGTAAGATAACAAGAAAAGTGTGTCAAATTCAAGATTTGAACATAAAAATATACAGGACGAATTCTGTCAATCAAAGTGCAGTAATCGAAACTAGGAGTTTCGATACCTGTTATTCAATCGAAACTAGGAGTTTCGATACCTATTCAATCGAAACTAGGAGTTTCGATACAAGTTTACTCAATCGAAACTAGGAGTTTCGATACTAGTTGTTCAATCGAAACTAGGTAGTTTCGATACATATTGCTCAATCGAAACTAGGTAGTTTCGATACCCTTCTTGCCAATCGAAACTAGGTAGTTTCGATACCAGTTTTTGCTCATTCGAAACTAGGAAGTTTCGATATCTAATCTGCGCAATCGAAACTAGGAAGTTTCGACATCTGTTCATCAGTCACTTTGGGCAGTAGCTAAGATCTGTTTTATAACAAAACAAGTATTGAACAACTTACGTATAAGACGGGTAGTTTAACACATTAGTACCCTTGTGTGATTAGGGTACGGATATACAAGAACTAGCACAAGTTGGTTTGCTAGGATTTCATCGGACACAAGGTGAGTTCACGGCCCCCTTTTAACTATTTACTGTTTTGTAAACATCGGGGGAGAAACATACTTACTCATTATGTTTTGAAAACATGAATTACATTGCTTATACATTTGACAATATAAACATTTTGGTTTAACTCCTTGTGAGTTTCACTAATTCCCCTTTTTCTAAGTTTTTGAAATGATTTGGGGTGGAAACATACATGTAAAAGACTTTTGTGTATAAATGAATGGAACTAATGATCTGACCGTATGTATGTATTGAGGGAACAATAAAGCGCTTAAAGTCCTCGTAATAAATTAGTAACCATTAGCTATGGATTTAGCCCGGGATTATATGAATAGTACTATTGGGGGTGACGCCTCCGGTCATGGTTAGTCGCGCTAACCAGGGGTCAAAATGGCCGAATGACCGCATATTGTCTTACTCGCAGAAAGGCGAGGGGAGGCACAGAAAGTTGGGGTTTGGTTACGGTCTCGTACATTACATACTATTTTGTATTCCTTGCAAGCTTACAAATGGGGTCAATAGATCGGATTAGTAATCATATTCATTGGTAATATACACAAAAGGGTTCTGATCAGGTTAAAATGATCAGGTTTTACACAAAAGAGTTCTGATCAAGGTAAAATGATCAGGTTTTACACAAAAGGGTTCTGATCAGGTTAAAATGATCAGGTTTTACACAAAAGAGTTCTGATCAAGGTAAAATGATCAGGTTTTACACAAAAGGGTTCTGATCAGGTTAAAATGATCAGGTTTTACACAAAAGAGTTCTGATCAAGGTAAAATGATCAGGTATTACACAAAAGGGTTCTGATCAGGTTAAAATGATCAGGTTTTACACAAAAGAATTCTGATCAGGTTAAACAAAGGGTTCTGATCAGGTTAAAGTGATCAGGTTAAACAAAGGGTTCTGATCAGGTTAAAGTGATCAGGTTTAAACAAAGGGTTCTGATCAGGTTAAAAGGATCAGGTTTATACAAAGAGTTTCGATCAGGTTAAAATGATCATGTTAAACATTGGAGTTATGACGATTAAGTCATGGTAATGTTTTCAAAGGAAAACTACTTATTTTATGACGGTATAGTCATGGGCATGTTTTCAAATGAAAACTACTTATTATTTATGACGGTTAAGTCATGTATAGTTTTTCGGGGAAAACTACTTAGTTTTATGACGGTAAAGTCATGTACATGTTTTCGGGAAAAACTATAAGCACTAATATAACTAACTCTGTGAACTCACCAACCTTTGTGTTGACACTTTCAAGTATGTTTCTCAGGTGACCTTTAGCCATGGCGCGGTTGGAATAGGCTAGCTATGCCTGAGCAATTCCTAGTAGCTGGAAGGACGTAGGATATCAAGTCTCAAGTCTGTCGTTGATCTAGAAGAACTTAGATCACAGTATTACTTAGTTTTAGTAATTGTATATGTAATCAAGTCTTAGAAATCATTATTACAGCTTCCGCTATCGTGTAATGAACCAATCGTTACAACCTGTATTTATTTAATAAGTAAAATAAATATGGGGGTGTGACAGATTGGTATCAGAGCAATGGTTTTAGCGAATTAGGTATCCTTAGTGATACCTAGGCTCTAACCGGACTCATTTAGGGACCAAGATTTCTAAGACTTGCATCACACTAAAAACACCCAAGACTTGAGCATAGGAATTCCAACCGTTGCCGAACAATTTGTGTAGACTATTAGTGTATGGAGTTACACTAGGGTACCATTAGCTACACTAATATAATTACATGGCACATGTAGTGAACACTTAAACACATACAATAATGTAGAAATAATAAACACTTACAACATGTTACTGTTCGGATTACGAGTCAAGAATAACGGGTACTCAGCATACAGCAACCTTAGAAGATCGAGTTACGAGCTGAGCTTGGACTACGACGACAACGATCGTCAGTTACCGATATTGGTATCACAACAGGCTGAACTCGTACCAGAATCTGTACCTATACCTGCACCACAACTACTCCAGCTATGGAGGCAACTATCCTTCTAACGTATTTGCGGTATAAATACTCTCCTTCATAAGTTGTCGGATCGGATGCCTAGACTCTCGCCATGTTATATGGCAGGCATGATTGCCCAGACAGAAGGGAATTCAAGGTGAATAAGCAGGACTAAATGGGAGAGAACTCCAAGGGTCAGGAGACCCAGACATACATCAGGATCATGTGGATCCATGCATATACATGGACTTGGAGCATGAGTTGCTCGACACTCGTTTGAGGATCTCTGCCCAACACATAGTGCCTGAATTTCACCATACACATTTTTTTAAGAGACACTGGTGGTGCCTCTCTACCCTTAGCCTCATCCGACAACTGCCATATTCAGCAGATTCATGAGTATTGGTACACATAATTAACAGTAATCCGATAAAACAATACACACTCTTGTACAAATGAGCAAACGCAATCTAATGATCGTTTCAAATCACTTTTGATTAAAAGCTAGGGATAGAAGAAACACTATAGGGACCAGGCAAGGCAAATCATCATTTCGGGTGCACACGTAATCATAATTTGCAGTGCATGGGAACTTTAGTGAGTCTTGCTGTCTAAGCTGATGATCAACTCATGTTCTCAATCACTTGATTAAGGATTAGATCTCAACAAATCAGACTTCTCAATTAGGTGCTCACAAAACAGTCTCCTAGTTTTGGAGGAACGAGAGAAATTCAAATTGAATTCAACCAATCCTTAGTAAATCCTGAACGACGAAGAAATTCTCACATCTCTTTGAGATTCTACTTGTCAGGAATGCTTTAAATTGAGCATTACCACAACCCACGCTTACAATAATTGCACAACTATTGTGGGAGATTATAGCGTAATCTCAGGATCCATTATACAGTTTAATCTCACAATTGCTAGAAAGTTGCGCCAAGAGTGTTATGCACTAACTTCAGTAATAGGGCAGGATATTATTCTGACCCGCATACACATGGCACCTATGGATATTGTGGAAGCTCGACATGAGACAAGTAGGAAATTGGACATTTCAGAATGTCGGTCAAACAGGATTGCTCTCGCAGCCATTGACATTCAATATACCTTTAAGTCTGACTATTCTCTCTGCAATAGATAAGCCGGGGTTGATGCTCAAGCGAATGCCAAAGAAACCTAAGTGTGGACTAACGACTATTGTCGCACTAACCAAAACGACATGCAAAACTCTTAAAGGAGTCCCAAATGCAGAATTTCATGCTAATCTCCTTAGTTCATGTTATGCGTAAGGGATGTAAGCTCGAGCTATTCACAACAGGCCACTGTCCACAAAGAGTTGAGAAGAATAATCTATTACTCTTTTGTACTTGCACTTCCTCAAAGTTCATCTTGTTGGATGGATCCCAGATTTAGCCTAGAAGAGAGGTGTGATTGCATCTTTCACTCCTAGTTTTCTATAATTGGGAAGCTCTAGAGCATCTATTGTTAAGAAATGATCTCTTGGAGTAGACTCAGTTAGAATATAAAAGTCTCGACGTTCAACACTCACTACCTCCAGTTTATCCTTGTGCTAAGGATTTTGAGGCTATAACCTGAATGAGTGGAATACGTAATGGTAAGTCACCAAAGTACCATTCAAACACTAAGGGAGTGCATACACACCGTATGACTAATAGTTGACTATCAGCTCTTTCTGCCAACTTAATGAGTTGACAAACCCAAAGCCCATTTTGGGGAAAGCACTAATTCGATGAGACCATTCTCACAGTATTACCATTCATTCCCTCAGCTAGACGGAATGTGGATATTCCAAACAAACATCGAACTTCGTATGGCTTACATTCTTCGAAGGTATGGTAGTCGAGACATGAGTTTACATATCAAGACGCTACAACCCAAAGGCTAGTATGCCTTGAAAAGTAGTGCAAACAAAGGGGTAAAGTAGTGATTAGACTCGAAGTTTGCAAATAAGAGCTCCCAAGGAACATCAATTCCTAGCTCCATGAAGGCACATGGAGGGGAAAATCATAGAAAAGATGAAACCTGAAATAAGAGAAAAGTCTTAGTTCGGGAAAATGGTTTCGAAAAGCATAAGAGGGACAAACATAAAGTTTCATTTTCATTTCTACCCAATATACAACAAAAACTTAGACACCTCGCCGAGTAATTCTTTCATAAGACCGAGTTTCTCACCATGGGGAGTTCCGGTCTTGTTTGTAAAGAAAAAGGATGGAACCATTAGAAGGTGCATCAATTATCAAGAGTTGAACAAGCTGACAATCAAAAACCTTGTTTGATCAACTTCAAGGGTCCAGTTTCTATTCTAAAATTTATCTACAATCAGGATATCCTCAACTGAAAATTCAGGAAAAAGATATACCAAAAACGACTTTTAGGACTCGTTACGGTCACTACGAGTTCCTAGTTATGCCATTTGGCTTGACTAATGCACCGGCCATTTTCATGGACCTAATGAACCACGTGTGCAAGCCATACTTGAATAAATTCGTGATTGTATTTATCGATGACATATCAATATATTCACAAACCAATGAGGAACATGAACATCATTTGAAATCAATCTTGGAACTACTCCGGAATGAGAAGCGTTATGCCAAATTCTCTAAGTGTGAGTTTCGGATTCGAGAGGTTCACTTTCTCGGACACGTCATTAATAAGAAGGGTATTAACGTAATCCCAACCAAGATTGAAGCTATCAAAAACTGGGAAGCACCAAGAACTCCGACTGAGGTGCGTCAATTTTTGGGTTTGGCCGGCTATTACAAACGATTCATCGAGAATTTTTCGAAAATAGCCTTGCCTTTAACCACATTAACCCAGAAAGAAAAGAAGTATGATTGGAGTGACCAGCAGGAGTCAGCTTTCCAATTACTGAAGCAGAAGCTGTGTAGTGCACCGATCTTATCCCTTCCGGAGGGAATCGACAATTTTGTTGTGTACTGCGATGCATCACACCAAGGACTTGGTTGTGTGTTAATGCAAAAAGACAAAGTCATCGCATATGCCTCACGACAACTAAAAGTGCACGAAAAGAATTATACGACCCATGACTTGGAATTGGGCGCAGTTGTATTTGCACTCAAAATTTGGAGACATTACCTTTACGGTACAAGATGTACTATCTTTACTGATCACAAGAGTCTCCAACATATCTTTGATCAAAAGGAACTTAACATGAGACAACGTCGTTGGGTAGAACTACTAAACGATTATGATTGTGATATCAAGTACCATCCCGGGAAAGCCAATGTTGTAGCGGACGCTTTAAGTCGCAAAGAACGAGTTAAAACTCTTCGTGTTCATACCTTAGGATTGACAATTCATACGAATCTTACTACTCAAATTCGGATGGCACAACAAGAAGCATTTAAAGAAAAGAACATCCAAAATGAAGCACTACGTGGAATGATCAAACAATTGGAGTCTAAGTCAGATGACACTTTATACTTCATGAATAGAATTTGGGTGACACGTTTTGGTGACTTACGGGAGTTAGTTATGGACGAAGCCCACAAGTCTAGGTACCCCATTCACCCAGGTTCGGATAAAATGTATAAGGATCTGAAAGAACTTTACTGGTGGCCGAACATGAAAAGAGAAATTGCTATTTACGTCGGTAAATGCCTGACATGTTCAAAGGTAAAGGCAGAACATCAGAAACCGTCGGGATTGTTATAACAGCCCGAGATACCTCAATGGAAATGGGAACAAATTTCAATGGATTTCATTACAAAGTTACCCAGAACACCTAGCAACTATGATACTATATGATAATCGTCAGTCGTTTGACGAAATCCGCGCATTCCCTACCAATAAAGGAGATAGATAAAAGTAAGACGCGTGCAAGGCTAAATATTAAGGGAATTAAGGCTAGGCATGGTATGCCAGTTTCCATTTTCACAAAAAGGGACAGTCGATTCATGTCAAGAACCTGACAGTCTGTACAAGAAGCCTTGAGCACACGCCTTTACATGACCACTGCATATCATCCCCAGATGAACGGTCAAAGTAAAAGGACTATCCAAACTTTAAAAGATGTGCTCCGTGTGTGTATAATCGATTTCAGAGGAAATAGGGATACTCACCGCCGTTGGATGAGTTTTCATATAATACCAACTACCATACCAACATTAAAGCCGCTCCGTTGAGGCTTTGTATAGTTGTAAGTGTCACTCATCGCTATATTGGGCGGAGGCTAGCGAAAAACATTTGACTGGTCCTGATATTGACTAGGGAACCGTTGACAAAATCTTCGAAATAAAAGATCGTCTGAAAGTCACTCAAGACAGACGAAAGAGAGTTGAGATAGCAACAGACGAAAACCATTAGAATTCCAAGTGGGAGACAAAGTCATGTTAAAGGTCTCACCTTGGAAAGGAGTTGCAAGATTTGGCAACCGTGGCAAGCTTAACCGTAGGTACGTTGAACCATTTGAACGAGAGGATCAAATGAAAAAAAAATAAAAAAATACCCATCCTTGTTTAAGGATACAACAGTTCAAGAGGACACAAATTGAATTTCGGGACGAAATTCTTCTAACATGGGGAGAATGTGACACCCGACAATTCAGGTCAATATCCGTACATGTTATAAACAAGTTTACATTATAATTGTTTTTGTGATTTACTTAATTTCACAAACAAGGACATTAAGGCCTAACAAAAACCGTACATGGTCTCATTTCATATTTTGGTAATTCTAGGAGTTACCGGTTCACGTACCAGGATAACCCGACTAAATACGAACACTAGTGGTTAAAATTACACTTAAATCAAATGGTTTGATTTATTTAAATCCCAACCCACTTGCTTGACTTTCTCGACCGAAAGTCAGGGGAGCCATTCCCCCACTTGCTAATTCACTCAAATTCAGATAAAAACCATACCTCCTCAATCGAAATCCCACAATCCCTTTCATACTTCTCATTTTCTTACGGCAAATTCCCAATTCTCCTTCAAGTCGAAGTCCAGTTTAAGGTAAAAATCCACCGTATTTCGGTGCTATAAGAAGAGTTCCAAGTGTTGTCTCAAGAATCAAGATAAGGAGCTCAAGATCATTCTCTGTTTCCCTGAAAATCATCATTCTCTGTTTGAGGTAAAAACTCGATATTATCCATTTCATTTTCTTTAAAATCGTAGCTGAGCATACAAAAGGTTCAATCGCAAGTAAGATAACAAGAAAAGTGTGTCAAATTCAAGATTTGAACATAAAAATATACAGGACGAATTCTGTCAATCAAAGTGCAGTAATCGAAACTAGGAGTTTCGATACCTGTTATTCAATCGAAACTAGGAGTTTCGATACCTATTCAATCGAAACTAGAAGTTTCGATACAAGTTTACTCAATCGAAACTAGGAGTTTCGATACTAGTTGTTCAATCGAAACTAGGTAGTTTCGATACATATTGCTCAATCGAAACTAGGTAGTTTCGATACCCTTCTTGCCAATCGAAACTAGGTAGTTTCGATACCAGTTTTTGCTCATTCGAAACTAGGAAGTTTCGATATCTAATCTGCGCAATCGAAACTAGGAAGTTTCGACATCTGTTCATCAGTCACTTTGGGCAGTAGCTAAGATCTGTTTTATAACAAAACAAGTATTGAACAACTTACGTATAAGACGGGTAGTTTAACACATTAGTACCCTTGTGTGATTAGGGTACGGATATACAAGAACTAGCACAAGTTGGTTTGCTAGGATTTCATCGGACACAAGGTGAGTTCACGGCCCCCTTTTAACTATTTACTGTTTTGTAAACATCGGGGGAGAAACATACTTACTCATTATGTTTTGAAAACATGAATTACATTGCTTATACATTTGACAATATAAACATTTTGGTTTAACTCCTTGTGAGTTTCACTAATTCCCCTTTTTCTAAGTTTTTGAAATGATTTGGGGTGGAAACATACATGTAAAAGACTTTTGTGTATAAATGAATGGAACTAATGATCTGACCGTATGTATGTATTGAGGGAACAATAAAGCGCTTAAAGTCCTCGTAATAAATTAGTAACCATTAGCTATGGATTTAGCCCGGGATTATATGAATAGTACTATTGGGGGTGACGCCTCCGGTCATGGTTAGTCGCGCTAACCAGGGGTCAAAATGGCCGAATGACCGCATATTGTCTTACTCGCAGAAAGGCGAGGGGAGGCACAGAAAGTTGGGGTTTGGTTACGGTCTCGTACATTACATACTATTTTGTATTCCTTGCAAGCTTACAAATGGGGTCAATAGATCGGATTAGTAATCATAATCATTGGTAATATACACAAAAGGGTTCTGATCAGGTTAAAATGATCATGTTTTACACAAAAGAGTTCTGATCAAGGTAAAATGATCAGGTATTACACAAAAGGGTTCTGATCAGGTTAAAATGATCAGGTTTTACACAAAAGAATTCTGATCAGGTTAAAGTGATCAGGTTAAACAAAGGGTTCTGATCAGGTTAAAGTGATCAGGTTAAACAAAGGGTTCTGATCAGGTTTAAACAAAGGGTTCTGATCAGGTTAAAAGGATCAGGTTTATACAAAGAGTTTCGATCAGGTTAAAATGATCATGTTAAACATTGGAGTTATGACGATTAAGTCATTGTAATGTTTTCAAAGGAAAACTACTTATTTTATGACGGTATAGTCATGGGCATGTTTTCAAATGAAAACTACTTATTATTTATGACGGTTAAGTCATGTATAGTTTTTCGGGGAAAACTACTTAGTTTTATGACGGTAAAGTCATGTACATGTTTTCGGGAAAAACTATAAGCACTAATATAACTAACTCTGTGAACTCACCAACCTTTGTGTTGACACTTTCAAGTATGTTTCTCAGGTGACCTTTAGCCATGGCGCGGTTGGAATAGGCTAGCTATGCCTGAGCAATTCCTAGTAGCTGGAAGGACGTAGGATATCAAGTCTCAAGTCTGTCGTTGATCTAGAAGAACTTAGATCACAGTATTACTTAGTTTTAGTAATTGTATATGTAATCAAGTCTTAGAAATCATTATTACAGCTTCCGCTATCGTGTAATGAACCAATCGTTACAACCTGTATTTATTTAATAAGTAAAATAAATATGGGGGTGTGACACCTATCGTCTACCGAAAGAAAAGCGGAGGACCAGTGAAGGTACAAAGCGCTAGAAAGAAGTTTCGACTTCCGCACAAGAGGACTCTAGCAGCCCGTGACCCGAAGGACTTAGAGACTGATGAAGAGCCATCTAGGAAACGACCCTGTTACCACCCTGCTGTGGGAACTATCCGTTGGATGCCACGTACTCTGGCCCGATGGAGGGAGATGGAGAGCATCCCATCTACCTTTGAGATTGGAGAGTCTTCTAACTCCCCAACACCCCTACCTCACACTGGGGAAGCCATAGAGCTCACTGTGCCTACTTTGGTAGCTCGCGTTCGTACGCATGAGGAGCGTCTTGATGATCTCCTAGATGACATCCGGGCACAGGGGGATGCAGCCACGCGACTTCGTCAAGGACTCGGATCCCGAGTTCAGATTCTAGATGACCGCACCCGAAACATACAGGATGCCACTAACTATCTGGAGTTGAGAGCCGACATGGACTGGCAGTTCAATGTCACTGTCCGAGACATGGTGGAGGCGCTGGAAGAAAGGACGTTGGCTGCAGAATTTGTGGCGAGAGCTAGCTTTGTCATGGTGGGACTTGCCATGATGATTGGATTGTACTCTCACTTCTTCTTTTAAACCTATTACGGGCGGGTTGTGCCCGTAGTACATTAAGTAGTTTAAAACTTTAGTACTGATGAGGTCATGTGAACCCATCCTTTTTGTATCCTTATCTTTTGGGAACAATGTACTATGTATGTTTTGACTATGTATGTAAAGGTTTATGTTGTAATGATAGTTGTTTACGTTTGATGTTGTTGTATCCTTATGTCATGATCTATCATTATTTTTATATAATGTTGTTTCTTTTTAATTGACATGATTAGAAAGAACGTCATGGCACCTAAGCGTAGGACAACCCGTAACACTACTGGTGACAACAACGAGACAATTTCTCCAAATGTGGAACAACTCATAGCACAACGAGTAGCTGCTGCTATGCAACAGTATGAGCCAAACCGAAATAGTGGAGGAGGAACCGGCGGAGGAGGTGCAGGAGGTAGCGGTACAGCTGGAGGTTCCGGAGGTTCCGGAGGTAATGGAATAAATAAGCCGTAACACCTAGTCATGATCCGAATTAATGACGTTATGACTTGTAATTCTACAGATGATCCAATTAGGAAGTGCTCTTACAAGACCTTTCTATCTTGCAAACCCCGTAACTTCAATGGCACTGAGGGTGCAGTTGGGCTAATGAGATGGATAGAGAAGATGGAATCGGTGATTGATATTAGTGATTGCACCGCTGACTGCATGGTGAAGTATTCTACATGCTCACTCACTGATAAAGCTTTAACCTGGTGGAATTCACAAGTAAAGACTTTGGGAAGGCAAACAGCATATGAGTTGTCATGGGAAGACCTAAAAGCCATGATGATCGAGGAATACTGTCCTCGAAAGGAGTTGCAAAAGATCGAATCTGAATTGTGGAATTTACAAATGATAGGAGACGATGTTGCTGGCTACACTGACCGATTCAATGAGTTAGCAATCTTGGTTCCACACATGGTTACCCCAGAATACAAGAAGGTTGAAAGATACTTGTGGGGTCTCGCACCTCAAATCCGAAGTCTGGTGACTTCATCGAACCATATGGATGCCAAGAGCGCCATAACTCTAGCTTTCAAGCTAAGGGATAATGCTGTACGTGATGGTTTGTTTGAGAAGAAGGAGACCGAAGGAGGGAAATCTGGAGAAAAGAGGAAATGGTTTGGAAAACCAATTAATCAAAACAAGAATCAAATTTACAAGAGACCTGAAACTATGAAAGCCTTTGTCGCCAACACTATGGAACAAAAAGGATACCTTGGAGCACGACCAAGGTGTGACAATTGTGGATATCATCACAGTGGAAAGTGTACCCAATGTGGAAGATGTAAAAAATATGGACATCTAGCCCATGACTGTAGGAGCAATACAAACCCTAACAAGATAAATCAAGTAGCAGGAAAAGTCAACACAGGAACAGAAAGGATGAATCAAGGATGCTTTGAATGTGGAGATCCAAAGCACTTCAGAAAAGACTGTCCAAAGTTGAAGAACCGAAACGACAATCAGGCCCGTGGAAGAGCATTTGTGATGGGGGCTGGTGACGCACGACAAGATCCAAACATTGTCACTGGTACGTTCCCGATAAATAATCACTATGCCTCTATACTTTTCGATACGGGTGCTGATTTGAGTTTTGTGTCAAATGACTTTAAGTCCCTACTCGGTATTAAGCCCAGTAAACTAGACCAAAAGTATACAATTGAATTAGCGAACGAAAAATTAATTAATACCGAAGAAGTCATTCAGGGTTGTACCTTATGTCTTAAAAACCACACATTTAGTATAGATCTGTTACCCGTTGATTTAGGAAGCTTTGACGTTGTTATTGGCATGGATTGGTTGTCAAAGAATCATGCCGAGATTGTTTGCTTTGAGAAGATTGTCCAAATCCCACTCTCAAACGGAGAAGTTCTTTCGATTCAAGGTGAGAAGAGTGGAGTAACTTTAAGGATGATAAACTGCATGAAAGCTCGTAAGTATCTACGTAAAGGCTATTGCGTATTCCTGGCTCACGTCGTCGAAAAGAAACCCAAGGAACGTCGACTTGAAGAAATTCCAATCGTTAGGGATTACCCCGAAGTTTTTCCTAAAGACTTACCTGGATTACCACCACCGAGGCAAGTCGAATTCCGAATCGATTTGGTACCAGGATCCGCACCGATTGCCCGATCACCATATCGATTATCACCTTCTGAAATGCAAGAATTATCAAATCAACTACAAGAGTTGCTTGATAAAGGTTTCATAAGACCGAGTTTCTCACCTTGGGGAGCTCCGGTCCTATTTGTAAAGAAAAAGGATGGAACCTTTAGGATGTGTATAGATTACCGAGAATTAAACAAGCTTACAATCAAAAACCGATACCCACTTCCTCGAATAGACGATTTGTTCAATCAACTACAAGGTGCTAGCTTCTATTCTAAAATCGATCTACGTTCAGGGTATCATCAATTAAGAATCCAAGAAGAAGATGTACCAAAGACAGCATTTAGGACTCGTTACGGTCACTACGAGTTCCTAGTTATGCCATTTGGTTTGACGAACGCACCAGCTGTCTTCATGGATCTCATGAACCGCGTGTGCAAGCCATACTTGGATAAATTCATGATTGTATTCATCGATGACATATTAATATATTCACGAACTAAGGAGGATCATGAACATCATCTTAAATTAATCTTAGAACTACTCAGAAACGAGAAACTTTACGCTAAATTCTCTAAGTGTGAGTTTTGGATCCGAGAAGTGCATTTCCTTGGTCATGTCATCAACAAGGAAGGAATTCACGTTGATCCATCTAAAATTGAAGCGATCAAAAACTGGGAAGCACCAAAGACTCCGACAGAAGTACGTCAATTTTTAGGTTTGGCCGGTTATTACAGACGATTCATCGAGAATTTTTCAAAAATAGCCTTGCCTTTAACCACATTAACCCAGAAAGAAAAGAGGTATGATTGGAGTGACAAGCAAGAGTCAGCTTTTCAGTTACTGAAGCGGAAGCTGTGTAGTGCACCAATCTTATCCCTTCCTGAGGGAATCGACAACTTTGTTGTATACTGCGATGCATCACACCAAGGACTTGGTTGTGTGTTAATGCAAAGAGAAAAAGTCATCGCATATGCCTCACAACAACTAAAAGTGCACGAAAAGAATTATACGACCCACGACTTGGAATTGGGTGCAGTTGTGTTTGCGCTCAAAATTTGGAGACATTACCTTTACGGTACAAGATGTACTATCTTTACTGATCACAAGAGTCTCCAGCATATCTTTGATCAAAAGGAACTTAACATGAGACAACGTCGTTGGGTAGAACTACTAAACGACTATGATTGTGATATCAAGTACCATCCCGGTAAAGCCAATGTCGTAGCAGACGCCTTAAGTCGTAAAGAACGAGTTAAAACTCTTCGTGTTCGTGCCCTAGAATTGACAATTCACACGAATCTTACTACTCAAATTCGGATGGCACAACAAGAGGCAATCAAAGAAGAAAACATTCAGAATGAAGCTTTACGAGGAATGATAAAGCAATTGGAGTCTAAGTCAGATGACACTTTATACTTCATGAATAGAATTTGGGTGACCCGTTTTGGTAACTTACGGGAGTTAGTTATGGACGAAGCCCACAAGTCCAGGTACTCCATTCACCCAGGTTCAGATAAAATGTATAAGGATCTAAAAGAATTATATTGGTGGCCCAATATGAAAGGAGATATTGCCACATATGTCAGTAAATGCTTAACGTGTTCAAAAGTAAAAGCCGAACATCAGAAACCGTCTGATTTATTACAACAACCTGAAATTCCCCAATGGAAATGGGAACAAATTTCTATGGATTTCATCACGAAATTACCCAGGACGTCTAGTGGTTATGATACCATATGGGTAATTGTCGACCGATTAACGAAATCTGCTCACTTTCTGCCAATGAAAGAAACTGACAAAACAGAGAAACTTACAAGACTCTATGTTAAAGAAATTGTGGCAAGACACGGAGTGCCAATTTCTATTATTTCTGATAGAGACAGCAGATTCGTGTCTAGAATCTGGAAATCATTACAAGAAGCAATGGGCACACGTCTTGACATGAGCACGGCATATCACCCACAAACAGATGGTCAAAGTGAATGGACTATCCAGACACTAGAAGATATGCTCCGTGCGTGTGTAATTGATTTCGGAGGAAATTGGGATACTCAGTTACCATTAGCGGAGTTTTCCTACAATAACAGCTACCATACGAACATTAAAGCAGCACCGTTTGAAGCTTTATATGGTCGTAAATGCCGCTCACCGCTATGTTGGGCGGAAGTTGGTGAAAAACATTTGACAGGCCCTGAGATTGTCCAGGAAACCACTGATAAGATCTTCAAAATTAAGGACCGTCTGAAAGCGGCCCGAGATAGACAAAAGAGCTACGCTGACAACAGACGAAAACCATTAGAATTTCAAATTGGTGACCGAGTAATGTTAAAAGTCTCACCATGGAAAGGCGTTGCGAGGTTTGGTAACCGTGGTAAGCTCAATCCTAGATACGTTGGACCGTTTGAAATATTGGCTAGGGTTGGCCCTGTAGCTTACAAGCTCAAGTTGCCACAAGAACTAAGCAATGTACATGATACGTTCCATGTATCAAATCTCAAGAAGTGTTTATCAGACGAGACTTTGATCATACCGCCTGATGAAATTCACATTGACGATAAACTTCATTTCATCGAGCAACCAATTGAGATATCAGATTGGAAGGTTCAAAAGCTGAGACGTAGTCGGATCAAACTGGTTAAAGTACGTTGGAACTCAAAACGTGGTCCTGAGTATACATGGGAACGAGAGGACCAAATGAAAACAAAATACCCATCCTTGTTTAAGGATACACCAGTTCAAGACGACACGAATTGAATTTCGGGACGAAATTCTTTTAACAAGGGGAGAATGTGACACCCGACATTTCAGGTCAATATCCGTACACATTATAAACAAGTTTACATGATAATCATTTTTGTGATTTACTTAATTTCACAAACAAGGACATTAAGGTCTAACAAAAACCGAGCATTGTCTCATTTCATATTTTGGTAATTTTAGGAGTTACCGGTGCACGTGTTATATAAACCGACAAATTCGAACACTAGTGGTTAAAATAAATAACCAGAAAAATATATATATACATATATATATTATTTTACACAAACTTTGCGTAGAACAATAAATTATTTTCAGAATAAATTTATAATACCGTGGAGGATCTAAACCGGATTTATTTACCCTTTAAAACTATAATTGATATTAATACCTAAATCTAATTGTTTTATTATTATAAACCAACCTACTCTTTGACTTCTTGGCCGAAAAAGCCAGAGAAATCCCTCCCTTACTCGACCCATACCTCACTGAGAAAACTCACATATAACCATACTCGCTTCAATCATTTTTCTCACAATTCCCATTCATCACACTCATTTCATACGGCAAATTCTCCATTTATCTTCAAAATCAAAGCCAAGTTTTAAGACAAAAACCATCAGGATTCAGTGTTTTCAAGTGTTTCTGAAAAGGGTTTAGCAAAAGATTCAAGATCATCTCTGTTTTCGCTCATCATCATCGCCACTGTTTTAAAGGTAAAAACTCGATATTTTCATATTATTTTCTTAAAATCCGGAGCCAAACATGCAAAATGTTCAAACACAAGTAAGATAACAAGAAAAGTGTATCAAATTCAAAGTTTAAAACATTAAAATATGCAGGACTGATTCTGTCAAACAGAAGTCCAGTAATCGAAACTAGGAGTTTCGATACCTGTTGATCCATCGAAACTAGGAGTTTCGATGCCTTTTACTCAATCGAAACTAGGTAGTTTCGATAGCAAATACTCAATCGAAACTAGGTAGTTTCGATACCTTTTTCTCAATCGAAACTAGGTTGTTTCGACTCCTAACCACTCCATCGAAACTAAGTAGTTTCGACACACATATTCTCCATCGAAACTAAGTAGTTTCGACACCTGTACAACAGTCCCATTTGGGCAGTAACTCAAAACCATTTTATAACAAAACATGTGTTGAACAACTAAGGAGATATTCAAACAAAAACGACCAGATTTACAAGGTCGGTGAACAATTTACAATTAAGACGTTGGTCTTAACAACAATTTACCCTTGGTATCTAGGGTACAAATAGTCAAGGTTGACTACAACAAGTTTTATCACAAGTATATACACAAACTCAAGGTGAGTTTCACGGCCCCTTTCTTTTTACTGTTTTCTAATATTTGGGGGAAGAACATACTTCAACTATTTTATGGGATAACAAGAGAATAAGACACGACTTTATGTTTACATGGGATGAGAACAACACATTGGAGGCCGCTAAAGTCCCCTGGAACAACATAGTAACCATTAACTGTAGCCTAGGGTCCTATGAATAGTACTATGGAGAGTGACGTCTCCCGGTCATGGTTAGTCGCGCTAACCACAATCTGGAGGATTTATGGCCGCATAGAATCTGATAACGCTTAATAGGGGCTCACACATGTCATGGTTTGGTTACGCCTCATGTATGAACATATTATTTGTATTCCTAGCTAGTTTACAAATGGGTCAACAATTCTTATTCTGCTTATCTCATGCAACTGAATTATTTATGAACAAATGAAGTTTACAAAGAACAATTTGATTAAACCTGTGAACTCACCAACCTTGTGTTGACGATTTTAAGTATGTTTTTCAGGTAACTGAACGTGATTTCAAGGTTAGCAATGTAGATTACATGCATGCACGATGGATACTACTCAAGGAGGATTTCCCTTGTATAACTCATTGAATTGAGTCATATTTGTGAAATCTTAACTTTTTGTAAACTCAGATTATGTTTTAGTAATGTATAATCTTAATCTTGTTTATGTATCCATTTATCATGTATGTGTTTGCGGTAATCATATGCTTTGGAAACCAGTGAACGTCGTGCCTCGCGTTTCCGCCTTGGCGGGGTGTGACAGCTTCCTTGGCTGGACTGAAGATGAGGACTGGCCCTTTTCAGTATTTAGCTTCCTACATTCTGGAGGATAGCTAATTTTGATTTGTTTGAATTGTGTAGGAACTGGTACTGAAATGGCTGGTACTGGTGCTGAATGGATAATGGGGACTTCATCTTTAGTCAGAATGACTTTAGGGGCAGGAGGAGATGAAGTAGTGGATTCTTGTACCAAATATGATGCTTCACTTGTTTCAGTGGAGTCTGAGCAAGTTGAATCAGACTCTGATGAGGTAGTGCATTCTTGTACCAAAGGTTCATCCTTAGAAGGATCAAGATTTCTATTGGCCATATCAAGATTTACAAGATTGAAGCTTGTTTCATGGATGGCAACGTAGTCAGCAGGAGGTGCAACGGCTTGATATTGTTCAGCAAGATACCCCAGACCATTTTTTACTTTTTCATGAATTTGAGCATCCAAAAGTCTTTGCAGCTTTTTGGATGCAAATTCATATTTGTCGACATGAACTTTTTGTTCTGCTAATTCAGCTCTGGTAGCTTTTAGTTTGACCAGTAGATCATCAATTTGAGTTTCAAGATTAGTTTGTTCGGGTTTTAGTGATGAAATCTCTTTCTTAAGGCAGTTAGTCTTTTCTTTATACGTAGTTTCAACCTTTTTGAACTCAGATTTCATCTGATGAAACTCTTCATTTTGATCTATAAGGTTTTGGTTGTGCTTTCTATAACCCAAAACTTTATCAATACAGGCTTGAGAGCAAAGATGTTCAAATACCTGAGGTGGTATCTCTGTAGTGTCTGCCATTAGATCTTGATTGTTGACGGTCAGTTCTTCATATTGAAAGCTCCAGTCGAACTCAGAAGTTCCAACAGTTGCACATGCTGCAGTTTGAATTGAACTAGGACCCGAGTGCTCAGAATGTAGGGCAGAGGAGGTGGTGGTAGATGTTGAGGCTGTTTGTTAGCTTGAGCTTCTTTCTTTTGCCTGAATCATCTCTAGCTCATAGGTTTTTAGCATTCCAAATAGCTCAGTCATCTGGAGAGTTTTCAGATTCTCCGTTCTTCTGATTGACACTGTGTAAAGTGTCCAGCAGCTTGGTAGAGACCTGATGAACTTCTTGAGAATATCTTCATTCTCTAGCTTCACCTTTGAGCACTGCAGCTGTCCTACAAGATAGGTAAATCTGTTGTATAAAACAGTTAAAGACTCACCTTCCTTCCAGACGAAGTTTTCATACTGCTGCTTCAGGATGTCTTCAAACCCGTTGCTTTGTGCCATTTTTGGTCTTGGTGACTTGATGAAATAGAGAGAGTTTAGAATAGAACCAGAAGTGATTAAACAAGTGTGAGTTTGTTTAATCTGAGCCAAAGCTCTGATACCACTTGTAGGATCGTGAAAGTACAAGATGGTTCTGTTCTTAGTTGAAATTGGCGGAAACAATAACAACTACACAATTGTAATCGAACAGACAGAAAGAGTACTTTTAAGAACACCGTTGTATTAAGCTTTTGCAGATAAACGATTACAAGTGAAACTCAATCAGAAAGCAAAAAAAGCACACATATAATGAAGTGTTTACAGATTATTTATACTCACTTAGAATCAAGACAGCCCCTTGATTCTAAGGATCAGATCTAACACAGACCGTTGATCTGTTGTATCTAGCTAACTATTACACGTTTTTTCTATATCTAGTTAACTTTATTGAAGCGTCTTCTTTATGCATTATTGCTTGCATGTCTGGAGAAGAGCATTGTCGTCCGTCATTGGTTGCACCATTGAGGTTCCTTCTGCTTTGAGTGTGTCAGTCGCTTTTGCAGAAAGTTGTCAGTGACGCTTGGCATGGATAGTCAGCTGCAACGATTTGTCTTCAAGGAACACAGCTATCAGCAGCAAGAATGAGAATGATGCTGCTGATAAGCCTATCAGCAGCAACAAGTGTTGAATACTGCTGATAAGTCTATCAGCAGCAACATGTGTTGAATGCTGCTGATAAGCCTATCTGCAGCAACATGTGTTGAATGCTGCTGATAAGCCTATCAGCAGCATTTGTACTTAGAATAATTTAGAAGCAATCAGTCTTTGGTTCTACATTAACCTTTCAAATGTCCTATTGCAAGAGAACTGATTGTTAAAAAAATTGATTAATTGAGCAAACGAAGTAATAGAATAAGGTTTAACGTTAAGTAGCCTTTTCAGGGCTGATCCTGTTAAGGTAGAGCAGAAGCCTTTGCATAAGCAGGCTTCCTTTAGGTCCAAGGGAATGGGGTTTATTTCCATCCGTTCCGTGTACTGCGCGACGTGCTCCTCAGGATCGGTAGTTCCATCGTACAACTTCATGTTAGGAGTCTGGAAGTGCTTGGGGATCTCAACACCAGATATTGGTTGAGCAAATCTGGAGATCCTGTGACTAGTAGAGGACATCTCCGGTGTAGGTTGGACTACACCTGGTACACTGGAGATCATCTCTCTCAACTTCTTTAACTCCTTGTCTATGGACGGAGTGATTCCTGTCTCCTGCACAAATTCGTTAGTATTTGAAAATTGATTGAATGTGTTACCGTTCTCAGGATTTCGGAAAGATGATCCCGGAGTAACTCCAAGATCCTGATTTGTTGTAACTCTAATAGCGGGGGTAGGGCCAACTGTAGTGATTCTTGTTTGCATGGGAAGAAAGTCTCCCTTATGAATTCCCGAGGATCCTGAATAGTTAAAATCCAAGATCCTTGGTGGCAACGGGGTCGTCACTTCCACTGGTTTCTTCGATTCCTTAACCTTGTCAATATCCCGAAACAGCGCTTGGTTAGTCTTCCTCTATTGTTCCATTTGTTGTTTCATCTCTAAGAACAGATTGAGGATATCATTTTTTGATACGATCACAGGTCCACCAGTAGGTATTCCGGATCCCGAAAAACCAGCAGAAGTAGTTTTCTTCAACTGATTAACACTTTTTTTTAAATAGAGGAGGAGGAATAGGGTTGACCAACCCAAAGCTCGAAGACGGAGCAGAAACAGAAATATTGTTGGATTGGGACGGCATTTTTGAAAATAGCTTTGAAAGACAGTGATTGAACACAAATTTTAGCAAAGATTTAAAGATGAAAAGCACCACTTGCCCCCACGGTGGGTGCCTAATTGTTTTGGGTAAAAATTAAGTAAACTAATTTTGTAACCAAACTTAGTAAGTGAGGTAGTGTGCTTGTAAAATTGATAAAAAGAAGTAGAACTTGACATGGTTGTTTACGAGGAAAGCCCTTGATATTTAAGGATCTCCGGCATAAAACCTCGGGAGGTGATAATCGACACCTGCCTCATTTCTTGAATAAATGGTAAAAAGATTACAAGTGTGAGCAGCAAATGATTGAGATCTAAGTGTTTACAGAGATTCTTGCAAATTTTTTATAATGCTAAGTGTTTGTGTGTGTTGCTAATCGATCAAGCCGCTGATTAAATACAAAAAATGATCCTAACTAACTCTCCGAGGATCCCGGAGCTTTACTCGGTCTTCAAATATGACCGTTATTGAGCTTCTCTCGCTAGTTTTGCACGTTCTCTTTGACTTCTCATCCGATTCTTCAAAGACAAAACGAGTCAACACGTTTTACCTGCGTATATAAAATAAATAGAGGACAAATGGCTGTTAGTAGCATCAATATTCAGGGTACCGAAATTACCAGGATCTTGCATTCCGGAACATGCGTCATTTAGGATCCTGCTAGAAATTTAACCCATAACAGTTATTGTACTTGTTTTAGTAAAGGTAACTTGAACAAAAGGAATTAGTTGACAATTATAAATATGTCATACCTTGCTAGGGGCAGTGAGATGCAGCTAGGCGTCCACCACTGTCTATGTTAACCTGATTAATCGATGAATCGTCCAAGTTGGAGATTGTTGGATATTAGATGTCCGATCATCATTAATGTCAACGTTGCTATCGAGGTACGATCCTAAGATTTACACTTTGGATAGAGAATAATTAATGATATTCAGTTGTAAACATTATAGTTCACGAAACACAATCTGATGATTCATATATTAATTATTCAGAGAAATAATTAGTGGTCGATACGAAAACTAAATATTTAGAGAAATATTTATTGGTCATCTTACATTTAATTATTTAGAATAACTAAATTAACAAGAGATGGAATGTGGATTTATATATATATATATATATATATATATATATATATATATATATATATTAGTGGATTATATATTAGCGGGTTTTTATATTTAATGGCTAAATATAAAACGTGTTTGAAATGCGCAAGGTAGTTTTATAAATAAATGTAAATAAAACCACAGGGACTGTAACTGATTAAGAGTTAATCAGTCTGTAATTAAATGTTAATTACACAGGGTTTAAGATGTAAATATTGTAATTATATATGCATGCTAATTCCTAAACCTTAGTAACCAATTTGGCCACCACCCTTCTTGCGCAAAACCCAAACCGAACCCCCCTGCCGTTGACAGACTGCCGGAGCACCACCCAGCCGCCATGCGGCTTCCGTCTGCAACCGCACCACCACCGTGTGCCGCCAGCCTCCTTCCCTTTGCTCGTCGTTGGCTCAACCCAACCGGGGACGTGCGCATAAACAGTTTTGTGATCATTCGGTGTAGAGCTAGATCTAGTGAGACGAGATCGAGTTATGCGGGTTCGTGAATAAGTCATCTAGGGTGATGTTTGTTGTATCCATCGTGTGAGTTTAGGTTTTTCGTCAAAGGTATAAACTCTAAACATCCTCTGGTTGTGTTTTATATTTATTATTGTCTAAACGCTGTGTAATCGGATCATTGTCGGATAAAGTTCCAAACTTTTTATCGTGTGCTACTGTTTACGCTTCCGCCATTGTAAATCTGATTTTATAAAGTAATGTTTTAAAATGATAAAACCGGTGCATGATACCAAACAACGACCACTCCATTGCAGCCTAGGACCCTGAACTTTGATGCTTCAGGATCCCTGAGGAAATATATGGAAGATTTCATCTCCATGCAGCCTCGAACCGGGACAGTTGATCCAATTCGGGCTACTAGGACTACTGCAACTAGGGATTTTGGCATCACCACGGGATCATCATCGAAAAATCCCGATGATGGTAACATTCAGATAATCAATTTTTAAATGCTAACAACATGGGACCTATGTAGGATGTAGGGATAAGTCCAATTATGGCCATTGAACTAAAAAAGCTGAAGGACATGATTTCTAGTATACCTGGTGTGGTCCAACCTATACCTGAAGTATCGCCATAAAGCCAAAGGATCACGAGATTCGCTTCCCCAATATGTGATGCAGAGATCCCTAAGCGCTTTCAGACTCCCAACATGAAACAGTATGATGGGACCACGGATCGTGAAGAGCATATTGCCCAGTATAGGGATAGAATGGTAATCATCCCAATCTCTTTACATCTAAAGGAAGCCTGTTTGTGCGATGGCTTCGGATCGACTCTTACCGGATCCGTCTTAAAATGACTACTAAGTGTCCCTCCTTATTCTATTACTTCCTTTTCTCATTTATTTAATTTATTTAATAACCAATTTTCATGTAGTAGAACGTTTGAAAGACAAACCAATGATCTACACATGGTAACCCAAAATCCTGATGTATCCCTCAGAGATTATATAAGCAGGTTTGGTCGGGAATCCCTTGATATCTCGAATATTGACATTGCTACTGCAGTTCAAGCCTTCAAAATGGTATTGAAAAGAGATTCTCCATTTTACTAGGATCTCATAATGAACCCATTTGGGAACTTGGATGAAGTTAGGAACCGAGCCCTAAGATTCATAAGGCTCGGAGAGGATAAAAAGATCCAAAAAGGATCGACACACCGTCCAATTATGATTATCCTAACCGAAAATCAGAATCCTGACCTTACAAACACCACAGATCTAAGCCTTATTCAAAACCTGACAACCATAGGATCAATGTTGTGGAGGACGATGAGGAGGAAGAAGAATATCCTAAGATAACTTATTAATGTTTTTCTGTTGACATTTCAGGACTTATGTTTACCATGCAAGATCTTGGGGATAAGGCAAGATGGCCCAAGAAGAATGACAAGTCTTCCACTTGGAAGGATAAATCCAAGTGGTGTGCTTACCATGAAGATTTCGGTCATGAGACCGAGGATTGCATTATGCTACGAAAGGAAATAAGTTATCTCCTGAGCAAAGGACACTTGAAAGAACTCCTGGACAGAAAAAGAGACAAGAACCGGGATCATGACAAAAACCTACAACGAGCAACGTCCCCTCCTCCGGATGCTAAGGTAATTAATTTTATATCTGGTGGTTCTAACATTTGTGTTACTTCTTATTCTACATCTAAAAGACATGCCAAAGAAGCAAAAGCAGAAAAAGAAGACAGGCTTACGAGAACATCAACCCTGACCAACAAGAAGGTGATCTCGTTCGATGAGGAGGATAGAGAGAATGTTCAAGATCCACACCATGATGGCTTAGTCATCACCTTGTACGTTGCCAACCATTTTTTTGGCAGGATCCTGATTGATGGGGGCAGCTTAGTCAACATCATTCAACTAGAGGCATTTAAAAGGATGAATATTCATGAAAGTGAAATCGTGACAAAATCCTTCGTACCGGTAGGATTTTGTGGAGAAGCCACGAACACGGTTAGAGAGATTAAGCTACCGGTTTATATCGAAGGGGTAAACTCGATCCAATGATTTTGTGTGATTGACTCATTATCCTGCTATAATATTATTTTAGGGAGACCCTAGATCCATGATATGAAAGCGGTACCATCAATATATCATCAGTGCATTAAGATGCCAACCCCTTGGGGAGTAGTGAAGATTGATAGCAATCAACAAGAAGTCAAGGATTGCTATACCTCCTCAATCAAACCGTCTGCTAAAAGCAGACAAGCGTAGCAATTAAAGAAGAAGGCACGAGACGTCCTGGAAGCCAGAGAGCAGGATGACACGGAAGTATCTCTAGATCATGTGAACCTAGACGTAAAAGTGATTTTAGGATCCAATATCCGTAGGGATATTGAACCAGAACTTCTAGATTTTATGAGAAGCAGGATATCGACCTTTGCATGGAAACATGTGGATATGATAGGTATATCTAAGGATATCTATCACACCCTTAACACAGGACAGTCATCTACCAGAGTAGTACCTCCAACAGATATGTTCCCACGTAAGAGCGACGGGTCTATGAGAGATTTGTACACCGCTCTTTCCTAGACAGAACATTTTGTTCGTCAGATAACTACATACCGGTTAAAGGTCGCCATCTAATTATTGTGACATTGAGACCGACTATATACAGCGGAAGACTTAACATCATAACTTATTTCATTTCATAACATAACGTTTGTACAATAGGGACTGACTGGCAAAATACAACATAAACGACTCTGGACTTATAGCTCATGAAGAATCATGCCATCCACTCAGGCATTATGGTCACACAGGGACCTGCCCTCAGTCATCCATATCTCAAAACATCTGTACATCTCCTAGAATGGAAACTACCAGCTAGGGTTCACCTGTGCTCAAAAACATTTTGGATCAGCTTAACGCTGGTAAGTTCATAAACAAAATCATATTTACGGTTATATCTGATACAAGGATGAATGTCCAGTCTCGGTCTTACAACCATCCCCTCCAATCCATCACCCAATAACCTCTGCATTACTCGGGTTCTGAGTCTACAACATACATATATATACAGAGACCTTCCGGCACGCTGGTCCCATATGTACCAGATCTAAAACAAGAGGACCAGTCTTGTCCCTAGGTCCCACCCTATTCATGACCATAATAAGTACTTATTAGAGGATATATGCACGGATAGTATTGGGATCTCAGATAAAAATCATTTACAAAACATTTATAGAGCACAGTTCAGAGGAACTAACCTCAAGCAGAACCTCCTCTGGTATTGAATATAACAATCAACACTTTGATAGAACCCTAGATCATATTCGACATTATCATAATCAATACCCCTATCTTAGGTTTACACGAAGAAACCTCAGGGTGTTCAGAAACCTTACCTCGACACTATCTACGGCAATTTTACGGATGAATTGCGAGAAACCGGATTTTTTAGAGCGGACCAGAACTTTGGGAATCGGGCTACCAGAGCTTAGGTCTGTGTTGGTGAAGGTTTTTTCCTATGCCAAAGTCTGAAATCGAGCCATCTATTTATAGGCTGATTTCGGCCTTATATCAGACCGACATGTAGGGGGATGTCGGTCCGACTTCCCCTTAGATGAGTCAGCCCAACACGCGTCGCCCTCCTATTGGGCCACCTTCCTTTTTTACGGCTTTTGGACCACATTGGTTTGGGATGTCGATCCGACATGGTGCCACGCGTCGGATATCTATCGGTGAATCATAGGACACATGTCACTACCTCATTCATTCCTTCCTCAACACATGTCGGACCGATATGCAATGGATGTCGGTTCGATATCCGCCACATTTTTAGAATTTTCAATTTTAGCCCTTTATCTTTGGAAAACTTTCAATTTAACCCCTAAACTTTATCTTTTGATACTTTTGGCCTTTATTTTACTCGGGAATTATCCGGGTGTTACAAATCCCCCCTCCTTAAAAGATTTTCATCCTCAAAATTCAACATCAGTCAAAGAAATGAGGATACTTTGTTTTCATTTGTTCTGTTAATTCCCAAGTTTTGTCGCCGCCCTTCCAACCTTCCCACGTACGAGTACTACTGGTATAGTTTTCTTTCTCAACTTTTGTACTTGGGTTCCTAAGATCTTGACAGGTTGCTTGGTGAAATGGAGCTTATCATCGATGTGTACATCGTCTAATGAGATTGCCTGGTCAGGATCTGCTAGGCACTTGTGTAAACATGACACGTGAAACGTGTTATGAATATCCTACAATGCTTCAGGCAATTCAAGTGTATATGCTACAACTCCAACTCTTTCTATGATCTTATAAGGCCCAATATACCTTGGCCCTAATTTTCCACATTTCCTGAAACGTACAACACCTTTCCAAGGTGATACTTTCAACAAAATATAGTCGCCTACTTGGAATTCTTACGGTCGTCGTCGTTTATCTGTATAATTCTTCTGTCGATCTTGTGCAGCTTTCAACCGTTGCTTGATCTGGATTATCTTATCAGTTGTTTCCTGTAAAATTTCTGGTCCAAATAGTTGGCTATCTCCTACTTCAGTCCAACAAATTGGAGTTCTATATTTCCTACCATATAAGGCTTCAAATGGTGCAACTTTTATACTTGAATGGTAGTTGTTGTTGTAAGAAAATTCTATCAATGGAAGATGGTTATCCCAGCTACCTCCAAATTCTATTACACAATCCCTCGGTATATCTTCTAGGGTTTTGATTGTTCTTTCACTTTGTCCGTTGGTTTGAGAATGATATGTTGTACTCATGTTAATTAGTCTCCCCAACTCTTACTGGAAACTAGTCCAGAATCTGGAAGTGAACCTACTATCTCTATCAGAGATAATAGATAGCGGTATACCATGGCGGCTCACAATTTCATTGATGTAGAGTCGGGCTAACTTATCCATTGAATAGTTCTCACTGACAAGAATAAAGTATGACGATTTGGTTAGTCTGTCAACCACAACCCAAATAGCATCATGCCCTTTCTGGGTTATCGGCAGTTTTGTGACAAAGTCCATAGTAATCTTATCCCATTTCCACACAGGTATCTGCAACTTTTGTAGTTGCCCTGCGGGTTTCTGATGTTCGATTTGGACTTGAAGGCAAGCTAGATATTTTTCTATATACTGAGATATGGATCTCTTCATATTCAGCCACCAATAATGAGTTTTCAATCCCTTGTACATTTTATCAGCTCCAGGATGTATCGAGTATTTGGATTTGTGAGCTTCATCCATTATCTTCGTTTGAATTTCCCAAAGTCTAGGAATTCAAATTCTGCTACCAAATCATAGGATTCCATCATCGCCTTTGGTCAGTAACTTTTCTTTACCAACCATGCGCTCCTTCTTGATGTTATCTTCTTGTAGTGCTTGTGTCTAAATTTCCTTGATTTGATCCATCCCATCTATCTCGATTTCTAACCTTAAGGCTCTTATCTTGATAGGCTTAATTCTCTCCTTCTGACTTAATGCATCTGCTACAATATTACTTTTCCCGGGATGGTATTTAATCTCACAATCATAATCATTAATGAGTTCCATCCATCTCCTTTGTCTCATATTCAATTCCTTCTAATTGAATATATGCTGGAGACTTTTATGGTCTGTATATATCACACACTTAGTACCATATAGATAGTGTCTCCAAAATTTTAGAGCAAACACTATGGCACCAAGTTCGAGATCGTATGTGGTATAGTTCTTCTCATGAATCTTAAGTTGTCGTGATGCATAGACTATTACCTTGTCTCGCTTCATCAATACACAACCTACACTAATTCGGGCACAATAGATGACGAAGTTATCATTCCCTTCGGGTAATGCTAAGATCGATGTTGAACTAAGTTTCTGTTTAAGGTTTTTGAATGCCTCCTCTTGCTTCTGACTCCATTCAAACTTCACAGCTTTCTGAGTTAAGGTAGTTAATGGACTAGCAATCTTGGATAAGTCTTGTATAAACCTTCGGTAGTATCCGGCTAGACCAAGAAAGCTCCGAACTTCAGTCGGTGTCTTTGGGGTTTCCCATTTCATTATTGCTTCGATCTTGGCTGGATCTACTTGAATTCCTTGATGGTTTATAACATGCCCTAAGAATTGTACCTCTTGTTTTTAAAACTCGTATTTGGAAAACTTAGCATACAACTTCTCTTTTCTAAGTGTTTCCAAGATTATATGAAGATGTTTGGCATGTGCTTCTTGAGTTCGAGAGTAGATAAGGATATCGTCTATGAACACTATAACGAATTTGTCTAAGAATAGTTTACAAACTCTGTTCATTATGTCCATAAATGTCGCGGGGGCATTAGTTAGAATGACAACTAAGAATTCATAGTGTCCATACTGGGTTCTAAAAGCTATCTTAGGTACATCTTCTTCCTGTACCTTTAACTGGTGATATCCGGATCTAAGATAAATCTTAGAGAAGTATTTAGCTCCTTGTAACTGATCGAACAAATCATCTATTCTAGGTAGTAGATATTTGTTCTTTACAGTGAGTTTGTTTAGTTCTCGATAATCTATACACATCCGCATGCTTCCATCCTTCTTCTTTACAAACAACACCGGTGCTCCCCAAGGCAAAGTACTTAGACGTATAAAACATATGTCCAATAGTTCTTGAATTTGCTTCATCAGCTCTCTCAATTCAGACGGTGCTAGACAATACGGTGCCTTAGCCACGGGTTTAGCTCCAGGAATTATTTCGATTCGGAATTCAATTTGTCTATCTGGTGGTAGACCAGGTAATTCTTCCGTAAATACATCCGGGTGATCGCATACTATAGGAATGTCCGTAATCTGCCATTTGGGTTTAGAATCTAAAGCATAAACTGCGAATACACTACATCCTGTATTCACACATTTCTTAGCCTTGGCTACAGAAATTGTTTCAATCTTATTCTCATCCCTATCGCATTGTATTAACATAGACTCTCCGTTAGGCCTACAAATCCTAACAGTCCATTAGTCACAATCGATCTGAGCATGGCATTGGTATAACCAATCCATTCCAATGATAACATCGTACTTGCTCATACTCATTGGCATTAATTCAATCACTGAATTTTCGTTACCTAGAGTCATCTTTCAATTCACATATGATTCGGTTATCCTAATTTGCTCACCACTTTCCGTCTCAACTACGTAAGCACGCTCAAGTGGAGTTGGTTTCATGCCTAAATGCAAACTAAAGGCATCTGAAACAAAACTTCTATTCGCTCCCATATCAAACAGGATATTAGCA
Organism: Smallanthus sonchifolius; assembly: GCA_023525975.1. NCBI lineage: Eukaryota > Viridiplantae > Streptophyta > Magnoliopsida > Asterales > Asteraceae > Smallanthus > Smallanthus sonchifolius. The sequence continues at coordinate 69,731,210 of CM042025.1, forward strand.
TAAATATCATTAACAAGGAACTTACTAGCTACCACCTTGGCATTGTCATTCCTCCTTCCTTCACCTATCATAAACACCCGACCTTTAGTCCCTACCCCGGGCTTCTGCTGAACAGGTTTTGTATAATTTCTTACCAGATGTCCCATTTCATTACAATTGAAACATTTAAGGGATGGACAAGATGTTGCAGTATGCCCCATCTTTTGGCATTTGTAGCATCTTATTTCCAGAGAACTTCTCACCGGATTATTTCCCTCTCTCCTAGAGAACTTAAAATTTCTTGGTTTAAACCGATACTTCACTTCCTCACTCTTTCTCTTTGTTTCTACAGGTTTTACCTCCACAACTTTCTCAGCCATATCCTTGGCTTCTTGAGGTGCCACATCATCGTAAACCATGGAACTTAATGCTAAAGTTGCATCCATTTTTTGAGGTGCAGAGGTTTTCACCAAGGTACGCACCTTGAGTGGCATACCCCTAATAAAATGTTTGATTCTTCGGGGTTCGGGTGTCACCAGATGTGGCACCAGTTTAGACATCTCATCAAACTTTGTCTCATACTCTTGATGTGTCATAGTTCCAGCCTCCAGACGTTGAAACTCCTCTTCTATCTTATCAAGTTCATTCTGAGGAAAAAATCATTGAAGAACCCTTGAACTCGTTCCATTTCATGTTGTCCACAGCTTGTTCCCATCGGGCTTGCTTCACAGATTCCCACCAGTCCAATGTTGTGGTTTCCAATGAATTGGCAGCAAACTTGACTGCCTAATCGCTTCTACATTCACTGAGCTTGATCACGGCTTCCATCATTGTGATCCATTGAGTAGTATCGATAGCTCCCTTCTTGCCATCGAATGACTTGGGTTTGCATCCTTCGAAGGATGTGTAGTTGCATCCTTTGTGATTCTTAGTTCTTGTCACTGAGCTAGTATTGGCGTTTCCATTTGCACCTCCGGTATTGTTATTGGTTCCTCCTCCAGCATTTCCAGTACCCATTCTTCTTGAAAGAACTTCTATATTTTCTGAGAAGAAGGATGTTGACCTTTGCATGTAAACATGAGGATATGACAAGTAAATCTAAGGATATCTATCACACCTGTAACACAGGAAAGTCATCTACCAGAGTAGTACCTCCAACTGATATGTTCCCATGTAAGAGCGACAGGTCTAGGAGAGATTTATACACTACTGTTTCCTAGACAGAACATTTCATTCATCAGATAACTACATACCGGTTGAAGGTCGCCTTCTAGTTACTGTGACGTTTATACCAACTATATACAACGGAAGACTTAACATCATAACTTATTTCATTTCATAACATAACGTTTGTACAATAGGGACTGACTCGCAAAATACAACTTAAACGACTCTGGACTTATACCTCACGAAGAATCATGCCATCGACTCAGGCCTTATGGTCACACAGGGACATCCCCTCAGTCATACCTATCTCAAAACATCTATACATCTTCTGGAATGCCAACTACCAGCTAGGGTTCACCTGTGCTCAAAAACATTTTGGATCAGCTTAACGCTGGTGAATTCATAAATAAAATCATATTTTCAGTTATCTTTGATATAAGGATGAATACCCTGTCTGAGTCTTACAACCATCCCCTCCAATCCATCACCCAGTAACCTCTTCTTTACTCGGGTTCTGATTCTACAACATACATATAAACAGAGACCTTCCGGTGCGCTGGTCCCATATGTACCAGATCTAAAACAAGAGGATCAGTCTTGTCCCTAGGTCCCACCCCATTCATGGTCATAATAAGTACTTATTATAGGATACATGCACGGATAGTATTGGGATCTCCGATAAAAATCATTTACAAAACATTTATAGATCACAGTTTAGAGGAACTCACCTCAAGCAGAACCTCCTCCTGTATTGAATATAATAATCAACACTTCGACAGAACCCTAGATTATATTCTACATTATTATAATCAATACCGTTATCTTAGGTTTACATGAAGAAACCTTAGGGTGTTCAGAAACCTTACCTCGGCACTATCTATGGCAGTTTTGCGGATGAATGGTGAGAAACCGGATTTTTGAGAGCGGACCAGAACTTTATGAATCGGGCTACCAGAGCTTAGGTTTGTGTTGGTGAAGGTGTTTGTGTGTGCCAAAGTCTGAAATCGAGCGATCTATTTATAGGCTGATTTCGGCCTCATATCAGACGGACATGTAGGGGGATGTCGGTCTGACTTCCCCTTAGATGAGTCAGCCCTACACGCATCGCCCTACTTATGGGCCGCCTTCCTTTTTTGCGCCTTTCAGACCGCAATGGTTTGGGATGTCGGTCCGACATGGTGCAACGCGTCGGATTTCCTTCGGTGAGTCATAGGGCATGTGTCACTACCTCATTCATTCCTTTCTCAACACATGTTGGACCGATATGCAATGGATGTCGGTTTGATATCCGCCTTATTTTCAGAATTTTCACTTTTAGCCCTATATCTTTGGAAAACTTTCAATTTAACCCCTAAACTTTATCTTTTGATACTTTTGGCCTTTATTTTACTCAGGAATTATATGTGTGTTACAATCTCATAACCCATAAACTTAGTGTTGATAACAATTTCAGGCCTATACATCAAAAACGAAGAAAGTTTGCCCCTGAAAGAAATGCAATTATCCAAGAAGAGAGGTTGCTCAAGTCCAGGATGATCAGAGAGGTAAAGTTTCCAAGATGGCTATCAAACGTAGTAGTAGTGCAAAGAAGAATGGGAAATGGAGGATCTGTGTGGACTTCGCCGACCTCAACAAAGCCTGTCCTAAGGATCCTTTCCCCTTAGCACACATAGATTCAGTGGTTGACGCTACAGCAGGCCATGAGATGCTGACCTTCATGGATGCATCCACAGGATTCCGACAAATTCAAATGGAACCCTTAGATTAAGAAGATACTGCATTCATGGCCCCAACATGTATATATTGTTATATTGCTATGCCGTTTGGCCTTAAAAATACAGGTGCTACCTATCAAAGGCTAGTGAATATGATGTTCAAAGAAAAACTAGGTGACAAGATGGAAGTATACATAGACGATATGGTGGTCAAATCAAAGAAAGCTAAGGATCACCTAAGGGATCTCGAAGAAGCCTTTGACATTTTGGATAAATACAACATGAAGCTAAACTCTTCAAAGTTTCACTTTAGAGTTGAGGCAGGAAAATTTCTTGGATATATGGTAACCAAAAGTTGAATAGAAGCGAGCCCAGAGCAAATCAGAGCTATCCTAAACTTGAAATCACCACCAAATACTAAGGATTTGCAAAGATGACAGGAAGGGTAGCAGCACTAAACAGATTCATTTCAAGACTGTAGGTCCAGGTAACTCAACTACTGATCGAACTCGTGATATGACGTTTCTATAATACGAAGTGCGGAATCCTTCATATTAACGTTTGTATACTAATTGACAACTCAAACAACAAGCGTAAATAAACTTCTCGATTATATTCCAAATAACAATGGTTACAGATTCAATCAGACAATTGTTTCTCTCTCAGATCGATCTCTGTTCACCCCTGTCTAATGACTTTGTAACACATATATATAGAACCAAAACTGCTGTAAGAGAACTAGTTAAGTTCGCCTGAAACAGTCTAAGCGAACTTAACAAGTTCGCCTCAGTTATGCCTAAGCGAACTTATTAAGTTCGCCTCTGGGCTTACTAGTAAAAACACTTAGCAACTTTACAATTTCATAACAAAACATAAAGACACAAAATCTAACTATTACAAGCTTTTGTCATTACAAATCTATGTCCTAACAGACTCCCCCTTGACAATAGCTTGATCTTCTGTCTTCAGTCTTTATCTCGAACTCTTCCAGTTGTCTGGTAGTCTGCTGCCAGCGTGCACACCGTATCTTCTGCATATCTCCAAAACCCTTTTATACTGTAGACCTTGTTCTATCCATTCATCAGTATACATTATCTCATTCTTTCGCAGCGTCCTCTGATCTTTCTTTGAAAAATTAAAAAGATTCATTGCGTCCTAGAAACACACAATGACCTTATTATCTTTATCTTCAACCCTTGCTTCACCAGTATTAACATCAACATACCACCATTTCATATGCCCAAGAAAGTCTTGAGGAATCTTCTTTAATGGTATCTTGTGAATAGCACGTACTGGTCTATACTTGTATCTCCAGGTTACTTTCCCAGTCTTAGGATCTGTAATCTTCACTCTCTTTCCCTTCTGTGGTTTCAGCCTTTCATACTTACCCGAACTACCTTCTTTCTTTATCAGATTTGCTATTACATCAGCCAAACCATTCTTCGATCTATTGATGAGTGGCTTTGAAGCTAGACCATTTATTTCACACCTCGGCAAGGTATTGAAATATTTGATCCTTGGCTTTAAGTACTGAACGCCATCAGATCGTTTGATTACAAACAATTTTGATTCACCATCATAAAACCAGCTAATGATCCTTCCTATACACTGCTCTTTATTCACATATTTCTCTTTCTGAGCAGGTAGTACTGGAGACTTGGGTTGTACCTTCATCCAACTATTTACTACTTCTCTCCACTGTTCTCGTGTCATTCCTGTATCTCTGAACATCACAGGTTCTTCATTAATCTTCGGAGACTCAGTGTGAGTAGTTTCAGTTTCAGCACCCTTATTGAATTGAAGATTCTCATCATCAGTATCCATCTTTGACTCAGCTGTATCATCAGGCAGTGTGATGTCTTCAATAGAGTCCATAGAGTCAGTTATTCCGTCATAAGAGAACTCAGGAACAACATCCTCTTGGATGAAGTTATACGGCACCTTAAGACCGTCACAGCCTTCATATGTAACACTATCTTTATCTTTCTCTATTTCAATCTCCACTATTTCTCCTTCTTCTATCTCAGTGCCTGACATATCATCTTCCATGTCATTGAATAAATCGTCAATGTCATCAAGACATTCAATCTTTTCAGCTTCCTCTTCTTCTGAATCTTGAAAAAATTCTAATAACAGAATTTCTTCTTCATTATTACCCGAAGTATCTTTGTCTTTGTTTCCTTCAAGAGATTGTGATGTCGACTCCCCCTGAACTCTAGATATAGGATTAACGTCAGTGTATTGACGATCACCCTCAATATTTCCAGCAGGATCATTGTCTTCATCATCACGTCTTTGTATTGACTCAGTGTGACAAGTATCAGGTATCCTCAACTCCCCCTGAGCGTCAAGACGCTGAACGAGTTTGGACACTAACGCTTGCATATCAGCAATCTGTTGAGCTTGAGTCTGAATCACCAGCTGTCGTTGAGAATCAATAGACACAAGAGAGTTAACTTGTGTTTGTAAAGTAAGCACTTGAGATTCAAGGAAAGTAATCCTGTCAGAATCAGAAGGCTTTGATGGACCAGCTGTAGATTGTGGAATAGAAGGACTTGAAGTAGTAGGAATCTCTGTAGGAATAGGAGAAGGAACTGGAGATGGATCTTTAGATCTTGGAGGAGTAACTATCAGAGAAGCAACAAAATTTGCATCTTCAATTCCTTGAGAAGATTGTGCAGCCGCAATTGAAGCAGACATTAACTTTTGTCGTGAAGGATCAGGATTAAAGTCACTATCAGTGTTAGAACTTTCATCTACCAACGATCTTTTTCCAAGTACCGATCCGGAAGGAGGATCCCGAACAGACTTGCGTCGTGGTCGTCTGGCTTGAGATTTAATGCGTTTTCCAGCATTAGCCAGTGGAATAGCAGCCAACCGTTCATAATGACCTGGAGAAAAATCTCTAGATTCATCAGAATCATTGCTGTCATCATCAGATGATGTTGTATCACTTGAACTGGAACTAGACTCAACGTCTGTCACCACATTCCCTTCTTGTTCATGAATGGGCGAGTTCACAGCTTCATCAACAAAATCATCCATGTTCATACCCATATCTTGATTAGGATCATGAACGACCTCTTCTAGAACTGGTTCTTGAATAGGAATATTAACGGCAACCTGTGGAATAGGAACTTGTTCAGGAATAGGAATTTGAGGTTGTACAGGAACTTGTATTTGTGGTTGTTGAACTTGAATTTGTGGAACTGGTATTTGTTGTTGTTGGGCAGGTTGTTGTGGTTGTTGCAGTTGTTGTTGTACTGGAACGTTAACTCCTTGAACTTGAGCAAGTTCATTTGGATGAAACCAATTATCATTTGGTGGTGCTACATAATCAGGATTGATTAAGTGCCCAAACAGTGGAGAATTAACCGGAATCAACGCCGCATTTTGTTGTTTAACCTTTGTACAATCTGTAAAAATACATTTTGACATCGGAGTCAAAGTCAATCGTATGGCATGTTGTGGAAGATCCGGAATAAGATGATTGAGTATCAGTTGAATAAATCGGGGATACATCAAGAAACCTTGACCTTCAGCTGGATTGATCTGCATTACCATCTCTCGGTAAAAATAAAGCGGAAAATTGAATCTTTTATTCAAAGTTAAAGCCACCATCGCTGTTTGAAGTGCCATCTTCAAGCCATCGGTACCAGCTTTTCGCGGAGAAATGCATTGTATAATCACATGCATAAAGTACCTCCATTCTCCCACTAATCCACCTTTCCTAGCTTGTGTATCATTTTGTCTTCCACGATATCCCATCCTTTGAAAACACCCCATAATAAGAGTATTGGGATAAGATATTGGATCTTCAGCAGTGCCTCCCAAAACTAGAGCAGCCCGAATTGTCTTTTCTGAAATAGCAATCTCTGTATTATTGACTGTTGCACGAAGGACATGTGGTTCCACATCAATATCTTGATGTACAGTATCCCAGAATTGTTGGATGTACACCAAACTAATATAAGGATCCGCAGATAATGCAACATGTAGTCTTGATCTATTCAGAAAATTGATAATGCCTTGATAGTGAACTGCTTCAGGCAAATTTGGATCTAACAACGCCACTTGATTATGCTTGTATTCGACACGACGAGCCATCTGTGAAAATATATGAAAACTTAACAAACATTAGAACACGTACACATATAGGATACACATTTAATAAAACATACAAACAAAACAACAACAAAAAAAAATTTCAAACAAAAAATTTAAAAAAAATTTCAAACACAAAAAAAAAAAAAAACACAACACTTTTTCACTTCTGACCCCTAGGCGAACTTAATAAGTTCGCTTAGTAGTGCAAGAGGCGAACTTATTAAGTTCGCCTGACAAGTTCGCTTGGAACCTGAGACGTTTCAAATTCAAACACTGAAATTTCAAAATCCGGCAAACCGATATCAGAACATGAAATAAACCTATCCAAACAATCGAATATCACAATATGACCAAAAATGATACACAATTTGATATCTGGTCAAAACTTAGATCAAAATCAACTTGAAACAGGCCGACGAAACCCGAGATGAAAAACCATCGAATACACACAATTTATCAGATGAAATCCAACGAAAATACCTTTGTTAGATTCGCAACGTGATTCCAATCAAGAGGCAACCAAAAATTAACACCCACAACACAGATTTAAAATTTTGAGAAATTTGAACAAGTTCGCCTAATTTTCTGATGAAGATGATGAAAGTCAAGTTCGACTGATTCAAAAACTTATTCAGATTAAGTTCGCTTGATTAAGCGAACTTGTTAAGTTCGCTTAACAATCCTTCGGCGAACAAGATAAGTTCGCTTCACCCTTAAGTTCGCTTCACCCGAGACTGAAAATTAAGTTCGCTTCACCAATTTAAGCGAACATATTAAGTTCGCTTCACTGTTCACAAGCGAACTTAATTCCTTTTTCAACCTTTTAGCCTTGAACACAAACTTTCCCAACTTCAACCTTTCAAATCTTGAACTTCCGTCAGCAACACATATTTGATCCAATCCCTAACAATTTTAATAAAAGTTTAGAATTTTCATGGAAAGTAAAAAATAAAATCTTTTTGAATTTTATCTATACAGACGGAAACACATATTTTTGGTTTTTCTCTATACAAACAGAATCACATATTTTTGATTTTTCTCTGTACAAGCAGAATCATATATTTTTGGTTTTTCTTTTCATAAACTGAAATGACATATTTTTGGTTTGAACATCATGAGCAAGAAAATCATATTAGTATTCCATTAATTCATCACACATATTCTCAATAACAAAGGGTAACATGTAGTAAGAGACCATTCAACTCAATTTTGTGCATATTGCATCTTTATCATTTTGAAACTCATTCAATTTGAATAATATTTGAAATGATACGCGATAAATTTCAAAGTAAATAAGATCAGGTTATAAAATGTTCTTTTATTTATACCGAATTTGAAAAATAAAGCCTGAATTCTTAAAATTGTCAATATTATATTATTTGAAACTTTAAGCGTTTATTCTCCAAATTCATGTGATTTAGTACCATTTAGATGATAAACATCGTGTACCCCACATATATGCCAATTAGAAAATAAATGCACTATCTTCAAGACACATATAAGATTTTACTAAAAATTTTCCGAATATTCAGAATGAGGAGACATCACTTAGCACATGAATAGCAGAATCCAAATTGAATTGTATAGGAATCAATGAGATTCAGAATCGAATGATTCAATGTTTTGGCTTATATTTGTGGAATCCTAAGATTCAGGTACGAGGATCCAACTGTTATCTGGATTATGAATTCAATGGAATCAGTAAAGATAATGTATCAATATGATCCAAGGGCTAGTATATGATTGACAGATGTTGTCAAGTACATATCTTGATTATACTTCAAATTGCATGCTTTTCGGGACATGGGCACTGAAGCAAATCGAATGAATAGTGCTAAGGACATAACCCGAAACTGATCTCATCGGAAAATCCTTATTAAAAGCTAATATTCTTTATCTGATAGTGATCTTTTAACACACACACCCAGGCATAAAATGGGTTTAAATCATAGATGTAATCATATTATATTTAATTTTCACACTACTATTAGTTTCAAAACGCTTTTAGCCTATTGACAATTCAAGTTTCAAATTTTATACACAAATTTAAAACAAATCATCAAGAATAGAACATTCATAACACTACCATTTCTTATTTATGCAGACTTTGAAATTTAGATCAGATCAACTTATTTTAATCATTCATATATCAAGGTCTACTAGGTCGTGTGAAATGAACTAATCACTGATGTACTATCATTTCTTCTCTAACCTCAAATGATGTCAAATTTTATATTTTTCAATTTGTTTTGACTTTTTATAATTTAGACTTTTTGACTGAAAATGTAACTGCAGAAATGTAATAAAGCAATAAAAGAAACTAAAAGAAAATTTTTTCCATGAAATTTTGATTTTGAAAAATTTTTATTCGGGATTGATCATACCAATCATTTTAATTAGGAACTCAAACCTGGTACGATCAAATGCTTTAGTAAACAAATCAGCAAAATTATCTTCAGTATGTACCTTGACCAGCTCAATCAACCTTTTCTCTGCACAATCACGGATAAAATGATATCGAATTTCGATGTGCTTAGTTTTACTATGTTTAACAGGATTATTCGTTATGGACATAGTAGCATTATTATCAATAAACATAGGGGTTCCTGTGAAATTCAAACCGTAATCTCTCAATTGTTGTTGTATCCACAGGATCTGTGAACAGCAACTTGCAGCAGCGATGTATTCTGCTTCGCATGTTGAAATCGAGACTGTGGTTTGCTTTTTGCATTGCCAGGAAACAAGTCGATTACCTAAGAACTGGCAACCACCTATTGTAGATTTCCTGTCCAGACAACAACCACCAAAGTCAGAATCAGTATAAGCATTGAAATCAAAGTTAGAACCATGAGGATACCATAGCCCTAAACGTTGTTTTCCTTTTAAATACCGAAAGATTCTTTTCACAGCAATTAAGTGAGATTCTTTTGGCTTTGCCTGAAATCTGGAACAACTACACACGGCGAACATTATATCCGGCCTTGAAGCGGTTAAGTACATGAGGGATCCAATCATAGCTCTATAAAGTCGACAGTCCACATCTTTTCCTTCCGGGTCAGAATTTAACTTATGATTGGCCGAAATTGGAGTATCGTATGAAGTACAGTCCTCCATCTTGAACCGGCTCAAGATGTCTTTGACATACTTGGACTGATGAATAAAGAAACCATCTTCCTTTTGATTTACTTGTAAACCTAAGAAAAACAATAACTCTCCCATCGCAGACATTTCAAATTTCGACTTCATAACGCCCTCAAATTCTTTGCACAACCCTTCATTTGTCGAGCCAAATATAATATCATCCACATAAATCTGTACCAGTAGGTAATCTCTCCCTGATTTCTTTATGAATAAGGTCGAGTCTATCTTTCCACGAACAAAGTCATTCGCCAAAAGATGTGTTGATAAAGTCTCATACCACGCACGAGGAGCCTGATGAAGACCATAGAGGGCCTTATCTAGCTTGAAAACCATGTTCGGATTCAGTGGATCTTCAAACCCCGGCGGCTGACACACATAGACTTCCTCCTTGACCTTTCCATATAAAAATGCACTCTTGACATCTAATTGAAACACCTTAAAACCTTTAAAGGAAGCAAAAGCTAGAAACAGCCTTATAGCTTCAAGCCTCACAACCAGCGCATAAACTTCGGTGTAATCAATTCCTTCTTGTTGATTGAAGCCCTGGACAACTAATCTTGCCTTATTGCGTACCACGACACCTCGATCGTCCTTTTTACATTTAAACACCCATTTTGTTCCTATCGGATACGCACCTTTCGGTAAATCAACCAGATTCCAAACCTTCAGTTTGTCAAATTGAGCTAGTTCTTCCTGCATAGCTTCTATCCAGTTATTGTCATTTAAAGCCATCTCTACATTCTTGGGTTCAACCTGTGAGATAAAGCAAGAATGTGAGCAATCATCAAGAACACCAGAATCTTTAATGCAAGTATACAAACGAGTATTATCAACAAGAGAACAGGTTTTCACTCCATCCTGTAAATTTCCAATTATATTTGTTACTGGATGATCTTTGTATTCCTTGATGGATGCGACTTCAGGAACCGGCAACACATCAACTTGAGTAGAATCAGATTGATAAGAATAATCTTAAGGAATTGGAATTTCCGAGTCTAAATTTGATGGAATCTCCCCCTGAACCTGTGTCGAAGGTAATGGATCATCACTCAATAGCGGATCAGCAGAAGAATCTTGAAAAATAGCATTATCCTCCTCACTTTCTGAATCTTGTGGACCGGAACAAGAAGCAACATTAGGATCGGGAGCAGAAGTAGATGGAATCGATGAATTGGGAACTGCATTTGGTAGAAATCCATTATGCTGTGCATCTTGACAAGAATCATAAAGAACAGCAGCATCTTCATCAGAAATGTCAGAAGGTAAATGAAAAGACTAGAATAAGTTTTCATAATCAAATGCCCAATCCGGACCAATCGCCATTTGTGGTAAAGACCGATTTGAACAGTCAATATGAAACCATTCTTCAACTTGGCGCGTCTCTTTGTTATAAACCCTCTTGGTAGTCGAATTAGCCACATACCCCAGAAAAATCCCTTCAATAGCCTTCGCACTGAATTTTGTCGGGACATCTCGAACCTTCATTAGGGTACACGGATTACCAAAAGGTAGTAAGTATTCCAGATTTGGCTTTCGATTGTTTAGCAATTCATAGCAAGTCTTGTTATGCCACTTGACTGTCAAGACCCTGTTCAAAACATGGCACGCAGTATTCACAGCTTCAGCCCAAAAGGTGACTGGAAGCTTAGAATCTGCAAGCATCGTGCGAGCTGTTTCGACCAACGTCCTGTTCTTTCGTTAAGCGACACCGTTTTGTTGAGGAACATATGGTGCACTGAATTCATGATGAATTCCTTTTTATAGACAGAATAAGCCCATTTTGCTATTCTTAAATTCGCTGCCATTGTCACTCCTAATTCTTCTGACTTTCAGATTGAATAAGTTCTCCAAACCCAGGATTAAGTATTGTACCAACTCAGTGGTTTCAGCTTTAGAGGAAAGAAACTTAACCCATGAAAATCTGGAGTAATCATCAGTTACGACCAAACAATACGATTTCCTACCAATGCTCCTAATACTGATAGGACCGAACAAATCCATATGCAGCAACTCCAAGGGAGTTACGATAGAATTCGTCGATTTTGATTTGTGAGATTTCTTTCTTTGCTTCCCTTCTTGCACGGAATACAATCATCAGGAACTGAGAATTTCATTTTTGGAATACCAAGAACAAGATCATTCCTAACAATGTAGTTCATCTTCCTGTAGTTTATGTGAGCTAGCTTCCTGTGCCACAATATTGAATCAGATTCCGACGCCTTGGAGAGTAAACATGTTGGAATTGAATCCGTTGTAGTGGAGACACTCATGTCAAGGACATATGTGTCATTTCTCCTTGGAGCCTTCATAAGAATCCATTCATCAGGAATCACAAAACCCGGTTTCAGAATATAACATTCATGATCGTTGAAATGGAATGAAAACTTCTTGTCACAGACTTGTGATACGCTTAAAAGATTGTGTTCCAGCTGCTCAACATAATTCACCTTTTCAAATTTTACTTTGTCGTTCCTTAACGTTCCCTGGCCTGTTATGTACCCGCCTTTATTACCCGCAAAAGCGACATAACCACCATCAATTTTAATCACATCCTCAAGCAATTTCACATTCCCTGTCATATGTCGAGAGCAACTACTATCCACATACCATGTATTGTTGATAGTCCTCCTTGGTTGTCCCTACATAAACAATGAGAATCAGTTAGAAAGTGGAACCCAAGCCATCGTGGTCTTGGGTCGTCCGGATTGATCAAAATAAACCACTTCTTGTAATGAACAATCAATTTTATCATTCAATTTTGGAACAGAAGTGTAACATTTAGACCTTTTCAAAGAAGAACCATTTTTATTATTTTGAAAAACATTATGAGATATATTACTGTCAGATTCAGAAGTTTCCAAAATTTTCTTTAATTTTCTGTTTCTTCTTCGTCTTTGAGGTCTGGACAATTTAACCTCCTGAAAAGTATCTTTTGAAATCCCAACTTTTGGAATCTCAAGATTTTCTCTGCATACAAAAGATTTAGCATGCAATGTATTCTGTTGTTTAATTCCAGGGGAATTAACAAAAGATCGTCCAGTCATATCTTTTCCCAAACTAGAAGACGATTTTCCCTCATCTTTCCTTTTCAGAATTTTCACCACTCTCGGTTGTGAAGGAACAGTCTTCAGTTTGCCATTGTTCTTGTATGGACAATTAATCAAAATATGACCAGGTTCATTGCAATGAAAGCACACACGTCTTTCTTGATAAGTTCGGAAATAAGGTGTTTTCTTTGAATTTGAAGAACCATCAGAAGAAGAAGCTTCGGATGAATGCCCATAACAATTTACCGGCTTCTTAGGAACATAAGTCTGTTTTGGCACCTTTGAAGAATTCACTTTTTGAAAACCAGCCGCAACAAACCCACTTGACTTTAATATTGGAGAAAGTTTAGTTTGAACCACTTTCACCTCTTCATGTTCTGTCAAGATGCACCTATCCCGAGTAACATTCTTCACAATCTTTGGTTCATCAATTTTCACCTCTCTCGGAATGCCTTCAACCTTTGAATCATCAAATACTTCATCCTCTGTATCAGAATCATACACCATGTCTTCACCCGTCACTGGATTCACTTTTAATACTGTCTTGGGATCAATCTCCTCTTCATGAATTATTTCAGGCTCAACTACATAATTCCCATTGAACGGAGGAGGAACAAACCCAATACCAGCAACCCTTTTTGTGGGATCAGCATTAGCATTAAAATAATCCAACACTACAGATGAATTCTCAAACTGTTCCAACTTTCTATGTAACTTTATCACCTCAGATTCTTTTTCAGAAATCTCCTTGTTCTTTTGAGCAACTACTTCATTACGTTTTTCAATTTCAGCATAAGCCATGTCTAGATGATAACCCTGCTCTTTGTATTTTAACCTAAGAGAATTTAAATCTCTTTTCAAAGATTCAATTCTATCAATGCACAGTTTATCATTATCTTTCAGTTTCTGATTTACTGAATGCATTGATTTCATGTCACAAATCAAATTGGTGTTATCATCCATGACTTTTTGTAGTTTATCTTTAACAGAAATGCAATTAGTACAAAATATATGACAAACAGAGTCTTTTACCTTAGTCGGGTCAGACATGTCTGCCATGAATACTTTGGCAATTGGAATGTTTTCTGAATCTTCACCAACTGACGCATTTTCTGTAAGAACAATTTCTTCCTCATCAACCCCTGTCACAGCATCAGAATCAATACTTTGCCCTTTTTCTTCCTCATCATCCATGCTTGGAACACTATCATCATCACTAGAACTTTCATCATCAGTAGATTCTTCTGGTTTTTCTGAATGAATTTCTGCAACAAAAGCCTGACTCACAGCACCCACCAAATCTTCCAGATGAATGCCCCAATCATAGTTTTCATCGTTTTGAGCAACTAGAGCTGATGATGCAGATGCATGATTTGTATTACCAGAAGGACCATGACTTTGATTACCAGATGAACCATGAGGCTGATTCCTATTATGCTGAAAGTTAGATTGCTTCTTTTGAGAATCAAATTCTACCTTTGGTTTCACACACTCCTTAGCAAAATGACCATACTCTTGGCAGTTGTAACACCTAACTTTGCTCTTATCAAAATCCATACGCGATCGACTATTTGAACCAATATATTTTCTCCCAGTTCTCTTCAAGAAATCTTTAGCTTGTCTCATTACCATGGCCATATTCCATTGGATATTCATTTCTTCCAGATCAATAGGGTCAATCTGTCTGAAATCATCTTCTATTACCTCAGGATCATGTATTTTTCCTCCAATGAAATTCTCATATGATGCCATAAATGAAGAAAACATAGCCAAATAATCATCAGCAACTTTCTGATTCACATGAGATCCAGATGATGTTGAAGCAGTAGTAGCAGAAAATCCAGAATGGCTTGTATGACCAGAATAGATTGGAACTCCAGAACACTGGTCATTTGAAGACTCTTGAGCATCACCAGAAAAGAATGCCACACCAGTACCAGATTTACCAACAGATTTGGCAAAATACATCGAGGGATCCTGGATATGCTCCAAATTAGTCTCTTTCTTTTTCAAATTCATGTCATGTGACTGGATCTTCCCTATAACTTCTTCAAGAGACATGGTTTTGTACTTAACATTTTCCTTGATCAAAACCGTATACACATCAAACTTTGATGGTAAAGCCTCCAAGAATTTATCATTTATTTCCTCAGTCTCATATACCACAGATGCACTATCCAGTTCACTAAGAAGATGATAGAATCTTGTAGCAAGATCATCCAAAGATTCATTCTGAAAATGTTTAAAAACTAAGAACTGCTTCTTTAGTAACTCTTTTCTACTTTTCTTCACATCTAAACTCCCTTCACACCTTTTCTATAGAGCTTCCCACAGCTGTTGAGAAGACTTGAACTGTTTAAAACTGTGATAAATTTCCTTTGGTAGAGACATCGAAATGCTAGCCATTGCTTTCTTTTCTCGATCAAATAACAGCTTCTCTTCAGTAGATAAAGCAGACACTGGTTTTGGAACATCATCTTTTCCCATCCATGAATAAGTAGGGTGTGTATATCCTTCCAAAATTGGAATCCACAAACTAGTATCGGTAAAAGATACGAATTGGTCAAACCGATCTTTCCAATTTGAATAATCAGCTAGATTCAGCAACTTCGGAGGTTTTTGAGATGTACCAATCTCATTATCATAATTGAACATGTTTGTGACTTGAACCATATTTTCCATGTTAAGAAAAAATTTCTGAAAAATTTCTAAGTACTGAACTGATTTTACCCTCAGGCGAACTTAATAAGTTCGCTTTAGGGAGTACTAAGCGAACTTAATATCAGGCGAACAAGACAAGTTCGCTCAAGGAGGAAATCTGGTAAGTTCGCTTAACAGCTAAGTTCGCTTGAAATGTGAGAAGCGAACTTAATAAGTTCGCTTGCTAAGTTCACTTGAACAGGAACTCATCAAGTTCGCTTAAACTGCTGTAACAGAATCAATAGAGTCTTCGTCCAAACACGAACCGAAACCTTCAAAATTCATGATTTCTCAGTGAATTGATGGAATTTAAGAAAATTGATCCGTAGGATTATGAATTTTAACAAATGGAACAGTTCTATCGGACTAATTTCGTCAAAAACACTTCCAAAATCACGAATTCAGCAAAGAAACAATCTTCAAGAACTTGAAAAACTCCATTGTTGCAGAAACTTCAAAAAGTTGTATATCTTGTCGAATTGTACACAAAAACCGTCAATTATCACCAAGAATCGTACTTAATTCACGAGCACTTTGCTCTGATACCACTTGTAGGTCTAGGTAACTCAACTACTGATCGAACTCGTGATATGACGTTTCTATAATACGAAGTGCGGAATCCTTCATATTAACGTTTGTATACTAATTGACAACTCAAACAACAAGCGTAAATAAACTTCTCGATTATATTCCAAATAACAATGGTTACAGACTCAATCAGACAATTGTTTCTCTCTCAGATCGATCTCTGTTCACCCCTGTCTAATGACTCTGTAACACATATATATAGAACCAAAACTGCTGTAAGCGAACTAGTTAAGTTCGCCTGAAACAGTCTAAGCGAACTTAACAAGTTCGCCTCAGTTATGCCTAAGCGAACTTATTAAGTTTGCCTCTGGGCTTACTAGTAAAAACACTTGGCAACTTTACAACTTCATAACAAAACATAAAGACACAAAATCTAACTATTACAGGCTTTTGTCATTACAAATCTATGTCCTAACAAAGACCCTCGGAGAGATGCAAAGAGTTCTACGATATCATGAAGAAAAATGAGAAATTTGAATGGGGCGAAAAACACGAAGAAGCATTCTAGGCCTTAAAGAAATATTTATCATCGACACATGTTAGGGGTCATTTTTATGACTTGGGATCCTTAACTCCTGACAAATTTTAGTATCCTGACAGGTTTTGGTATCCTTAATGTTTACATTACTTACCGTTGTATTGTCCTCCTATCTTAATTTTATGTGCAGGTAAACGTGTAGACTTAGACTCTCCTGAAGAATCGCTCAAGACGTGATGAAAAACGTGTGAAAGATGCGAGGAAGGTGTTTTGGGTAAAAATTAACAAGACTAATTTTGTAACCAAACTTAGTTTATGAGGTAGTGTGCTTGTAAAATCAATGTGAGACAATACAAAAACATAGAGAGTGACACAGTTATTTACGAGGAAAGCCCTTGATCTTTAGGGATCGCCGGCATAAAACCTCAGGAGGTGACAATCGACACCTGCTCGTTTTCTTGAGTAAATGGTTAAGAATTACAAGTGTTGAGCAGCAAATGATCGAGCTATGAGTGTTACAGAGGTGATTACGAGTCTAGAAAGCTAAGTGCGTAGTGAAGATGTGTCCCTAATCGATCAATACTGCTGATTAAATAAATAGATAATGCTAACTAACTATCCGAGAATCCCGGAATCGAATTAGTCTTCATATATGACCGTTGTAGGCCAATCCACGCATCATCTACATGCTTTCCTCGACTTCAAGAGCGATTCTTCGCGACTGAAATTGACTTCACGTGTTTTACCTGCGCATTGGTCAACATAAATGAATATTAATAACGGTTAAATACTAGGGATGCTGGAACCTGTCAGGATACCAAAGTACGTTGAAGATCCAGGATCCTTAGCTGTAAAACGACCCATAACAATTGTCCCCAAATTTTAACAGCTGTCAAATACTTATCGACATCTGTAAAAATTTCAAAATTAAAACGATGAATCATGATTAATCTGCAATAGGGCTTTTACGCATATCAAGGCGATTTAACCGTTGGGAGCTTATAGGTTAAAATCATCATTACTCTTCTTCAACCTATAGCAGGTAAAAATATCTTCTGATATTCTTTGTTATTTTTCTTCTAATCTTTCACTATCATGGATAAGAAAATGACTTCTTCCATCATCGTCGAGACAATAGAGGATTTCACTTATCAGGGGATCCTTGATCACTCTGATCTTGAACTCTGTTCTTTCACCGGTTCGAAGATCAAACTTTTGAAATCAAACAATATTTTTCCTCAAAAAACCGTTTTTAGGCCTTTCGATTCTAGAACAAAAGCGGATTTGATTTCTAA
Organism: Smallanthus sonchifolius; assembly: GCA_023525975.1. NCBI lineage: Eukaryota > Viridiplantae > Streptophyta > Magnoliopsida > Asterales > Asteraceae > Smallanthus > Smallanthus sonchifolius. The sequence continues at coordinate 69,749,427 of CM042025.1, forward strand.
AACATGGGTTTGCTTTCACAACTATCATTTTTCTTTGGGTTTGTCGTATCCTTTTCCTCCACTAATCATCGAGTTTTTCAAACTTACTGGTCCCAAATCATGCCGATGGTTTGGAGAATTTTGGCTACTCTTGAAAGGCTGAATCGTTCTCATTCTCTGACCATTGGCGTTCCTGAGCTAGCCTCTGTCTATAATTTGAGAACCCATGGTTCTTCTCAATTCGTTCTTCAGCTCAAGTCTGGGCAAACTCATTTGATCCTGAAAGCCACCCAAAATGATTATGACTGGAAAGGGAAGTTCTTCTTTGTAAGGAGAGATTTGATCCCCGGTAGGGAAGATTTGCAAATTGAATTGGTTAAAAAGGGATGGAAATAGTTAGGATCCTTGCATTTTCATATTATTTTTCACCTGTTGATAGTGATTTCTGTTTTTTCCTTATGCAGCTCCGAAGTTTGCTGAGTTGATTCCTACAATAAGTGATACAGATAAAAGAATTCAAGCTTTACTAGAAATACCTGTGCGAGAGAGATCCTTTCTCCTTGATTCCTCCATTTGTCAAGAAAGCTTTGAAACCTAGTATTTTGAATCCGAGATGTCTTCAGGTAAGGAATAATCAGTGCTTTTATTAATATATGCCATGATTTTGAATTGCCTTATTCTTGTGTAGGGATCCCCAAGTCAAGCTCTCAGTTTGCTTTGTCTGATCTTGACAGCCTTTTGTCTGGGGCTGTTATTGTCAAGAAGGAGGGTTCCACACCTGCAACCACTAAGTCTCGTATCCCTGTTCTCCGGTCTAAGGCTTATGGAAGCAAAAAGAGGAAGACGACCGAAGTGATGGACCTGGAATTCTTTGAGGGTATGGATTCTGCTGAAACCACCAAGAAGCTACAAGGTTTGATGAACATGGTAAGTAACTTTTTGGTATCCCTAAGTTAATTTCAGGATCCCTAAATTACTCATGTATTCGAATCTTGCAGGGTCTCGAGAAGCTGAACGTCAACTTGGCTGCGGTAGAGAAGAATGCTGAAGAAGCTCTGGAGAAGGTTGAGGATCTTAAGAAAATTGTTGCCAACAAGTCCAAGTATTTGGAGAAAGAGATCCAAATCTTGAAGGACAAGCTGCAGGAGGATTTGGCTCAGTCCGAGCAGAATATGCAAGAGACCGTGGATAATGCCAAGAGGTCTGCGACCATGGCTATTTTCCAATCCAGGATCCAGATGGCTGAGCAAGCTGCTACTGAAGGTTTTGATCCTGCAACCTGGGATCTTCAGGGATGGCGATCTTCTTTGGCTAAGCTTGGATGTGAAGCAGTGGAGACTAGCAAGGTTGATGAGGATGTTGGAGCTGGTGATGGTGAAAAGCAAGCTAACCAGGGCAATGAGGGTAATGATGCCTAGGCCTGAGCCCTGGAATTTGTGGTTCTTCTATTTGATTGATCCTGATGGTACCTGTTAAAAACAAATTTTCTTTTGTGTCTGTGGTTGATGAACAATTTACCTTTTCTTGCTCTTGGGATCCCGGTTTTGAGATAGACAATTTGACAACATGTGAATCCGGGCGGATGGGTCCAGGTTTTGGATGAAGCCCGGGTCACTCTTCTTTTCTCCACTTTAAATGTTAGTAGATGGTTTATGACTATTTGCCATGATTGTTACTTGTTTGGTTTATTTTGACAAATATTACGTAAGAATACCAAACATATCACAACTTAGTCATTCAGATCTCAAATCTTCTTTTAGTTGAAAATTAATAAGTAACACATACCTTTATTAAGGACCAAGTCGGGTAGACATACATACCAGATTATAAGATGGGGTCCAAAGTATAACAACCATTAGTTGTCCCATGTGTTCAGTCATTAAACATGTTGTCGACTTAGTAATTGAACTTCGTGATTTTTATATGTCTTCAATCCGTTTAAGGATCTTGAGTCAGCATATTGATGCTAAGTTCTTGGGTAAACACATAAGCGTTAAATATCTGTGACAAGTTAAAATCATGGGCCAAGCCAGAATAACGTGGACCAAGCCAGAATAACGTGGGCCAAGCCAGAATAACGTGGGCCAAGCCAGAACAACGTGTCCCAAGCCAGACTTAAGTTAGCATGAAAATGCTAAAAACCTTTGGAGTAACACATCTGTTACTATCGTAGCATTCAAGATATAGCCAACAATGATGAAATTGTCAGCCACTGTAACATGGACTGGTCGTACCACCTTGAACTATACTTGAATATCGTGTGCTACAGGTGGAGTGTTTAAACTCAATACTTAGAAAGGTGAAAACCTTTAAACCTTAGAAGGTATGTAGGATACCTTAACTTAGGAGAGATGGCCACTCTCTAATTTATGTCAGGATCCTTGAGGATCCTTCCTGTAAAACATGAAACCTTGATGAAGGTGGGTGTTAGCTTGGCTAACACCCCTACGATGCTCAAGTTAGTACTTTGATCAAGGGTAATAAGTATAAAAATAGTTAAGGAAAGAAGACGTACCGGTTTCAGTCAGAACATAAGTTTCAAACTTACATAAAGTAGGTTTTGAGATGGATAGTGTTCCAGGATCTTGGCAGGATATCCCTTCCATAGTAGCTAACCAATATGCACCCTTGCCTGCTTCAGAGTCAATCAAGTACGGGCCTTCCCACTTGGGTGCAAGCTTTCCATCATTAGGATTGGTAATATTTTGAAACGTCTTTCTTAATACAAGATCACCCACGTAGAATCTTCTAATCCTTATGTTTTTGTTGTAAGATCTTGCTATCCTTTGTTAATAAGCTGCAATACGAATTTTGGCAAGATCCCTATGTTTATCCACAGTGTCAAGACCATGAGCAAGAGCTTCGTTTTTAGTCTCTAGAATCTGGAGATTGGTCCTGGAAGTAGGGATGACCATTTCTGTAGGGATCATAGCTTCAGTACCGAATAACAGTGAGAAGGGGGTTTGCCCTATTGCATTCTTCGTGGTTGTCCTGTCTGCCCAAAGTACAAACGGTAGCTCTTCAGCCCATCTTCCTTTCTTTGCCCCCAATCTCTTCTTGAGGTTGTTGATGATGATCTTGTTGCTAGATTCCGCTTCTCCGTTAGCTTGAGGATGTACTAGGGTAGAAGTTATCATTTTGATTCCCCAACTTGCACAGAAGTCAGTTGTTATCTTGCCAATGAACTGAGAACCATTAACACATATTATTCCCAAATCTCGTCAGGATATTGCGCTTGATGAAGAAGATGACTGCTTTCCCTCTAACTCGGACAAATGCCTCAAATTCGATCCATTTAGAGAAGTAATCCGTCATTGCTAGCATAAAGACCTTTACTCCTGGTGCTTTGGAAAGTTTGCTGACGATATCCATTCCCCACTTCATAAATGGCCACGGAGAGACGATTGGGTATAAAGGTTCGGGCGGTTGATGGAGTATGTTGCTGTGTCTCTTGCAAGCGTCACATTTTTTAGAGTAAGTCACAGCATCTTTCCTTATGGTAGTCCAGTAATATCTTGTCCTCGGGATCCTTAAAAACAATGCTCTGCCCCCAGTGTGATTACCATAATCTCTTTCATGTAGATATTTAAGAACTTCATGTGCTTCAGGATCCTTCAAGCATCTTAAGTATGGACCTGCAATTGATTTTCTATACAAAATATTCTAAAAAATTATAAAACGAGACATTCTTATATGAAAAGCCTTATGGTTCTTTTCATCACTTGAGATTTCACCATCCTACAAGTATTTATTAAATGGTGAAATCCAGGATCCTGGAATAGGTTCAAGATCCCGAATGTCCGCGTCCTCTTCAGTGTTGGATATTTCATTTACCTTCTCAATTGCTGGGCTCAAAATATGTACGATAGGTATTTTAGTACATTCTGGTATTCTAAGAGCTGAAGCAAGGTTTGCTAAGGCATCAGCCTCAGGATTATCTTCTCTAGGCACCTGTGTAATGTTAAAAGTTTTGAATTCCATGGATAATTGCTTAACTATTGTGAGATGTTTGGCTAGCTTCTCACCATTTACTGCATATGAACCATTGAAATGATTAGCAATTAACAATGAGTCTACATATACCTGAAGATACCTCATCTTGATATCCCTGGCTAATTGCAATCCTGCTATCAGCGCCTCATACTCTACTTCATTATTCGTAGCCTGGAACTCACAGCTTATGGATTGGGGTAATATGACCCCTTGTGGCGATTTTATTATGATTCCTAGACCTGTTCCTCTTACATTTGAGGCACCATTAGTGAATAAGGTCCATTCGTCCTTCGACTCTTCTAGTTGTTGGACTTCAAGATCTATTTCGTGTTGGATATCACTGCTGAAATCAGCCACAAATTCCGGTCACACCCCGACCGATGGCGGAATCATCGGGGCGGGACATGTAAACTGTTCATGAGCACAAGGTTGACTAAATTGTAATATATTAAGCATCAATTTCATTTCAAATAATTCAAACACAACCAAATCCAAATAAGAACATAATATGAAATACATAAAATCCTTTATTCAAATTAACTAAGCCTATGTGACGCAAATCTTGATCAATTCACACATTAGTACCTGAAACATGAATAAAATAAGGTCAACTAAAAAGTTGGTGAGCATACACAGATTTGTATATAGATAGCATATAGTTTGTAAATAAACAAATCCTTACATTTCATGATAAAAGAAGGCCTTTATGGGGAGCAGCTATTGTGTAACCAAGTACAATCAAACATTTGTAACTAGCATGCAAAATTGTGTTGTCGGTAAGTTTTAAATAATGTTAATTTAAATGTAGGGTTTAACAATAAATATAGATTAAATTTTGTTAGTTTTAAATAAATAATTTCTATTTATTTTAGAATAGAAATTTGATCTTTTTAAATAATGTTAATATAAATCTTCATAAAATCAATTCTTTTTATTTAAAAATTAATTTGAAATACTTATTATTTTTAAAATATGGAAATAATTATTCTGTCAAGAATTTTCTCACACACACATGACCGTGCCTAGGACAGGGCAGGATCGTGTTAGAACCACGGGCATGACGGTGCTAGTCAGGGACGCGACCGTGTTGACTAAACAGAATGCATAATTAGGATGTTCACTAGGCACGATCGTGTCTTGGACCAGACACGACCGTGTCTAGGGTTTTCAGGCACGACCAAGTCTAGCCAAGGGCATGACCGGGTCTGAGTGGGTGAGGCACGACCGCGCTGGTATTTGGCGCGTCCGTGTCTCATGAAGCACGACCGCTCTAGAATGCTAGCGCGACCGTGTCTGTTCCAAAACAGGTTCAATTTGACTAATTCTTATATTATTAATGTTGGAATTCATGGGGCTTTCACCCATTAGATCATCATGAGTCTTTTCGTATAGACTAATTATATTTAAAACATGTCTAAGGTTCGATTCGATTAAATCATTTTTGAACGAAATATAGATTCGGGTTCGTGGTGATTTCCATATTGCAAGCCCAAATTAAGATGGGGCTTTTGATCTATAGACTAAAATGAGTGGGTATTAGGTTTCAATTACCCAGAAGGACGATGAATTGATGGTGTACGATAGAAACGAGTTCCGGCGACAACGAGCTTGATCTCCGGCGTCTTCTGCTGTAACTCCGGCTAAATCACGTGTTCAGGAACTTCAGAGAGGATCGACAGTGCGTTTGCTTGGGAGAATTGCAAACAAATTGGGTAATTCTATGGTCTCATGGGCGAATTTGATGATTATGGGATGAATTGATGTAATTCAGTTTATTTGTTGTAATTACGATGATCAAGAGGCTTAACTCTGTTCGTTAATAGTTGGAACGTGTAGAACGGTTACGAAATCGAACGTCTCTATGATTAAAGGCTGCATTTACGTTTCAACTGATGAGAGGCGCGACCGTGCCAAGGCACCGGGCGCGACCGTTCCAAAGCAGGGCGCGCGACCATGCCAAAGCACTCGGCGCGACCGTGCCAGAACGAGGCGCGACCGTGCCTATTAGGGTTTCTTGTTACTTTTCAACATAAGACCTTGTAACTTTAGTCTTTGACATATTTGTATAAATAGATACTTATGTAGTGTTTAGTAGGTTACAACCGAGTAAAATTTGCGGATTTTCATTGAAATATAGTATTTAATTGATGGTACGAATAGAACAAAACAGTGCACTAGAATTGGGTTTGAAATGCATTACATTGAATTGAAATACGGATACTAAAAATCGGAAATGTTACAGTCTCCCCATGTTGAGGGAATTTCGTCCCGAAATTTAGCTAGAGAAAGCGACGGCATCAGTAAAAAGATGGGGGTACTTGAGCTTCATTTGGTCCTCTCGTTCCCAAGTGAACTCAGGACCACGTTTAGATTCCCAGCGAACCTTGACAATAGGGATAAGGCTTCGCTTGAGCTGCTTGACCTCACGATCCATGATTTCTACCGGTCTCTCAACGAAGTGCAACGTTTCGTCATTGTGCACGTCGTCAAGAGGTATGTTGAGATTTTCATCAGCAAGGCATTTCTTTAGATTAGACACATGAAATGTAGGATGCACGTTGCCAAGTGATGGAGGTAACTCGAGTTTGTAAGCCACTTTCCCAATCCTTTCAAGGATCTTGAATGGACCTACATAGCAAGGTGATAATTTGCCTTTCTTTCCAAAACGGATCACACCCTTCCACGGAGACACCTTTAGAAGAACAAGGTCACCGACTTAGAATTCCAAGGGTTTTCCTCTTTTGTCGGCATAACTCTTTTGCCGACTTCTCGCTACTCGAATGTTGTCACGGATTTGAATAATCTTGTCAGATGTTTCTTGAATTAGTTCGGGACCGGTGATTTGTGCTTCACCAATCTCGTTCCAACAGATAGGAGAACGACACTTGCGACCATAGAGAGCTTCCAATGGAGCCATGTTGATACTTGTGTGGTAGCTATTGTTGTAAGAGAACTCGATTAGGGATAGATGCGAATCCCAATTGCCACCAAAATCAATTACACAAGCTCTAAGCATATCCTCAAGAGTTTGGATTGTTCGCTCGGTCTGACCATCGGTTTGGGGATGGTAAGCCGTGCTCAAATCCAATCGTGTACCAAGAGCAGTTTGGAGAGATTGCCAAAAGCGAGAGGTGAACCGAGCATCTCTATCGGAGATTATGTTTAAGGGAACACCGTGACGGCTCACAATTTCATCATTGTAAATTCGGGCTAGTTTCTCAACCCGATAATCTTCACGGATAGGCAAGAAATGAGTAGATTTCGTGAGACGATCAATGATCACCCAAATGCTATCATAACCACTTGAGGTGCGAGGAAGTTTGGTAATGAAATCCATAGCTAAGTTCTCCCATTTCCACACGGGAATTTCCGGTTGTTCAAGTAATCCGGAAGGACGTTGGTGTTCGGCTTTGACCTTGGAGCACGTTAGACATTTGGCAACATAGAGAGCAATGTCCTTTCTCATACCGGGCCACCAATATTGTTGGCGAAGATCTTGGTACATTTTATCCGCACCAGGATGAATAGAATAACGAGTCTTGTGAGCATCGTTCATAAGAAATGTACGAAGTTCATCGCGATCGGGAACCCAAATACGGTTCAAGTAATAAAGTAAGCCATTGGGTTTTGATTCAAGCTGAAGTTCAACACCACATGACATTTCCTCGTACATGTTACCCTCGGTGACTAAGACATGTTGAGCTTCTAAGATGCGATTTTGAATGTCGGTTTGAATTCGAACACATTGAAGCATGACATGGTCCTTTCGACTCAAAGCGTCGGCTACAACATTCGCTTTCCCAGGATGGTAACGAATCTCGCAGTCATAGTCGTTAAGGAGTTCAACCTAACGTCGTTGTCTCATATTGAGTTCTTTTTGGTTGAAGATGTGTTGGAGACTTTTGTGGTCGGTGAACACCACGCATTTCGTGCCATAGAGGTAATGTCTCCAAATCTTTAGTGCAAATACAACCGCACCCAATTCGAGATCGTGCGTTGTATAATTCTTCTCATGAATCTTAAGTTTCCTCGATGCATAAGCGATTACTTTGCCTCGTTGCATGAGTACACAACCGAGGCCTTAGTTGGAAGCATCACAGTAGACAACTTGATCGTCATTCCCATCAGGGAGAGTCAAAATAGGAGCATTGCACAACTTTTGCTTGAGGGTTTGGAAAGCTTCTTCTTGCTTTGGTCCCCATTCCTAAGTTTTACCCTTGTGGGTCAAAGCGGTAAGAGGGACAGCAATCTTAGAGAAATTTGAGATGAAACGACGACAATATACCGCAAGACCAAGAAATGAACGAACTTCAGTGGGGGTCTTCGGGGCATTCCAATTCTTAACTGCTTCGATCTTAGCAGGGTCAACATGAATACCCTTGTCGTTGACGATATGACCAAGAAATTGAACTTCCTTTAGCCAAAATTCATATTTGGAGAATTTGGCATATAGTTGTTCCTTCCTCAAGAGATCCAAAACCAGTCTAAGATGTTGCTCATGGTCGGCTTTAGTCTTGGATTAGATTAAGATATCGTCAATGAAGACGATCACAAATTTATCAAGGTATGGTTTGCACACACGATTCATGAGGTCTATGAAGACCTCGGGTGCATTGGTTAGCCCAAAAGGCATGACCATGAACTCATAGTGACCATACCTTGTTCGGAAGGCAGTCTTTGGAATATCCTCCTCTTATACACGGAGTTGGTGATAACCAGATCGAAGGTCAATCTTCAAGAAGCAAGTAGAACCTTGAAGTTGATCAAAGAGGTTATCAATTCTAGGCAAAGGATAACGGTTTTTGATGGTAAGCTTGTTGAGTTCGCGGTAGTTAATACACATGCGGAATGATCCATCCTTCTTTTTGACGAATAAGACGGGTGTACCCCACGGTGAATGACTTGGACGAATGAGTCCCTTGTCGGAGAGCTCTTGGAGTTGACTTGCAAGTTCTTGCATTTCAGAAGGTGCAAGAAGGTAAGGAGCTCTAGCCACGGGGTTAGCTCCGGACACAAGATCAATGCGAAATTCTACTTGTCGAACTGGTGGAAGACCGGATAGATCTTTGGGGAAATACTTTGGGAAAATCCTGAATGATGGGAATGTATTGGATACTCTTCTCTTTGACATCCTTTTGAACAATATGAGCTAAGAAGGCCACGTACTTCTTTCGTAAGTACTTTTGGGCGGTAGTGCATGACATTAACTTTAGTCCCTTGCAAGGCTTTTCACCAAAGACTCTTAACGTTTCTCCCGATGGTAGAGGTATTCGGATGCACTTCTCGAAACAGATGACTTCGGTATGATGATTTGCTAGCCAATCCATGCCTACGATGATATCAAAACTTCCTAATGGCATTGGTACAAGATTGATTGGGAATGTATGTTCATTAAGTTCTAGAGAGAAGTCATAGATAACAGACTCAATTGTAAGTGAATCACCATTTGCTACTTCGACAGTGAAGGTTTTCTCTAATTGGGATCGTGTCTTTGCAAGTAAGGGTTCAAAACTAAGTGACACAAAACTTTTATCGGAACCGGTATCAAATAAAATGGAGGCATATTGACTATTAACAAGGAACGTACCGTTGACCACATCATTGTTGGCTTAAGCTTCATTGGCGTTTTTATTGAAAGCACGCCCACGAGCTCCGCCTTGTCTAGCATTAATCAACCTTGGGCATTGATCACGGAAGTGATTTGGGTCACCATATTCAAAACATGCCCGCCCATTTGCTATAGCAGGAACACCTTGATTAGCCACTTGTTGATTGGTTCGGGTTGGTGGGTTGACTTGGACCGTAAGAGCTTTGGCCCTACACACATTTACCGTATGGCCATATTTCCCACAATAAGTGCAAAGGTGACATGGGATGTTTTGGGGATGATGATAGTTGCATGTGGCACAGAGTGGGTAGATCCCAACATACGGCTTTTTGGCTGGTGCTTGAACCATAGGAGCAACTTGGTTAACAGGCATAGCAGGAGTGACCATAGCATAGTTTCTAGCCTTTCTTTTCTTATTATGTCGGGAGGGTTCAGTTGTGGCTTCTTTTTTGTGGGTGGAAGAAGTTGTAGTGTCGGAGACTTTCTTTGTGCCCTTTTTAGTAAGAGTCCCCACCTTCACATGGTTATCGGTTAAGGTAGCAGATAAACGGATAGCATCTTCAAGTGTTGCGGGATTTCTCCCTATGACAGTATCTTGAATTTGCCTAGGCAATCCACCAATATATTTTTCAATGTAGAGGGAAAATGGTGTGACCATGTGGGGCACGAGGAGACTCAACTCATGGAACCTAGTTGTATATACCAAGTTTTCACCACTATCTTGGGCAAGATCCTAAAATTCGGCTTCGAGTTTCTTTACCTCATTTCAAGGACAGAATTCCTCAGTCATTAGCCTTTTAACCTCATCCCAAGGTAAGGCCATTGCTACATCCACACCCCTATTCCTCTTTTCCCCATTCCACCACGTGAGTGCCCGTTTTTGTAAGACACTTGTGGCATGAAGAACCCGAAGGTTATCGGGGCAGTCACTATTGAGAAAGGTATTCTCAATACTTTTGAACCATTGAAGAAGTCCCGTTGCTCCTTCAGTACCATAAAACTTGAGAGGATTACATGAGTTGAAATGCTTAAAGGTGCATTGAGGTGGGTTGGCACCACCATTTCCACCATTACCACCATTTGCCCCATGGTTACCATTGGTGGCACCATTAGCTTGAGTGAGTTGAGTTACGAGTTGTGCAAGAATGGTAGCGATGTCGGTGTTGGTGTTAGCCACGGGAGCACGACGGGGAGGCATTCTACAGATTTTCACAAGACAAGAAAAAGATGTAAGAACTTATGAATATTGTTTGGGTTTAAAAGGATAAGATAACAAATAAAATAGTAATTTATAGTTGGGATTGTACTCAAATAGTGATATAACCACTTGAATACCATGACACATTAAGGTTAATTAAACTCATATAATTTTCAAGGAGACATGCTTTAGCCTATAAGTAAACACTCATCCCGGGAATTCCCAGGAAAGCATACGGGTCCCTTGGTTGATTGGGATTTATGCGAAATGCTTTCCTAGATAGAAAACCCGGAATACAGGTGTCACCCTTCCAGATTGCACGTGTCCTCAAATAATTAACAAAGTTTAAAAACCTTAACGAGGGTATAAAAAGATTTTTATAGTTTTAGATCCATGAAGTTTCCACATGCTAAGAAGATGTTGATAGAGAAGTAGATAAGAATATTATGAGGTGTTAGGGTATAGGTAGGGATATTGTTTATTTAATTATTATTTAAGCATATTCTAATAAGTCATGAATTTTAACAAGTAAGGCATCAAAAATGAAATAATAACTAATCTTAGAAAACATGTAACACATAGCATGTAACACATAGCATGTAATACATAACATGTAGCACATATCACATAATCCTGAAGCATGGCATAAGTGGGTGTCCTAAAGTTATAGTCTAGGTCAAGAGTGTCTAATAACCTAGTTCCCAATAACCAAGGCTCTGATACCAATCTGTCACACCCCGACCGATGGCGGAATCATCGGGGCGGGACATGTAGACTGTTCATGAGCAGAAGGTTGACTAAATTGTAATATATTAAACATCAATTTCATTTCAAATAATCCAAACACAACCAAATCCAAGTAAGAACATAATATGAAATACATAAAATCCTTTATTCAAATTAACTAAGTCCCAAAGCCTATGTGAAGCAAATCTTGATCAATTCACACATTAGTACCGAAACATGAATAAAATAAGGTCAACTAAAAAGTTGGTGAGCATACACAGATTTGTATATAGATAGCATATAGTTTGTAAATAAACAAATCCTTACATATCATGATAAAATAAGGCATTTTTGGGGAGCAGCTATTGTGTAACCAAATACAATCAAACCTTTGTAACTAGCATGCAAAACCGTGTTGTCGGTAACAATCACCCTACCTGGGTGGGTTTGTCAGACTCAATAGATCTATCATTGTTTACCATCGGCTTGAATGGTTAATGATTGCACATAAATCGCACACAAAAGTTAGCACAACTAGCACTCGGGCATAAAACTCAAATTACACACATGAATGTAAAGGGGATTTGTATTTGTGTAGTCTGTGTAAATGTAAACAATAGTATTGTATAATGTTCTGTAGGATCGTAAGATTACAAGGTGATTCTATTCTAGTTGATATTGGCGGAAACAATAACAACCAACAAGGTAAGCAAGTAAACAGCAAGAATACTGATAAATGCACTGTTGTATTAAACTTCTGAGATTACAAGTTTACAAGTAAAACACTATCAAGAAGCACTATGAAAGCACAGCAAGCACAAGGCACACTTTGTTTGAAGTGTTTACACAGTATTTATAGTAACTTAGAATCAAGACAGACCCTTGATTATAAGGATCAGATCTAACACAAGCCGTTGATCTTGTTTATTAATCTAAATTACACGCAAAGGCTAATCTAGATAACTTTACTGAAACGTCTTCTTAGGCATCATTGTTTGCATGCTTGGAGACGCGCGTCATTGTCCTTTATTGGTTGCACCACTGAGGTTACTTCTGCTTGGAGTGAGGCAGTTGCTTTTGCAGACAGGTGTTAGAGGTGCTTCACATGGATAGTCAGCTGCAACGTTTGGTCTTCAGAGAATAGAGCTATCAGCAGCAGAGATGAGAACAATGATGCTTATAAGACTATCAGCAACAACAAGTGTTGAATGCTGCTGATAAGCCTATCAGCAGCAACAAGTGTTGGATGCTGCTGATAAGCCTATCAGCAGCAACAAGTGTTGAATGCTGCTGATAAGCCTATCAGCAGCAACAAGTGTTGAATGCTGCTGATAAGCCTATCAGCAGCATTTGTACTTAGAATAATTTGGTAGCAATCAGTCTTTGGTTCTACAAACTCCCCCTAGACTGATGCAACCAAAATTCTTCTAATTGCTTTGCTGCTGAAGCTTTTGCATGTGGCTGACTATCCTTTCAACCTCATAGCCTCTTGGATCCTTGCTGGGATTGTTTAGTGGAAGTTCAGACAGAGTCTTGATGTCTTTGTGTGGCATTTTGTAGATTGCTTTGCTTGAACATCTCATCTGCTGCTTCTTTACATCAATCAGAGTGAACTTATCCAAGTCAACATTGTAGGACCAAGATACAAATGGAGAGTGGGACTTAAGTGGTTTGACATCCATGACCACATCTTTGCTAGGGTTGAAGTAATGTCTGATTGCTAGCATAAGATGTTTCCCTCTCTCATTTGCAGGCTCATGAGCTTCACCCAGCTCCAAAATTCTTTTTTGGTCTGAATCTGGTAGTTGCAGAATCTCATCAACAGACCTGTATGTAGATCTTCTTCTTTCAGTTCTCCCCCTGAAGATCTCAAACCTTTTATCCTGTGGATTGTAGACCCATTCAACTATGTTTCTTGAGTCTTCAGGTTCAGATGAGGATTTGGATTTCTTTAAGGGAGGCTGTTGATGAGTGGGAGCTGGGTGGGATGATTTGGACTTGTTGGGTGGAGGAGTGGAAGGTTTGGGGAGGAGAGTGGAAGGATGGTGGACTGAGGAAGAGGTAGGTGAGGGAGAAGGCTTGGGTTTCTTTGTCTTTGGTTTTTCTTCTTCTTTGATAAGTACCCTTTTCTTGGAGGCCTTCTTCCCTAGTCTTTCTTCCTCATCCTTTTTAACTTTGAAGTAGAGGGCTTGCAGGTTCATGAAATTCATGGGACCTAGCCTCTTTCCACTATCTCTTCTAGCCTTAAGGAAGTCAATCATGACCTTCCTTTTTTCATGGGTTCTTTTATTCAGTGCAATGGTCTTCTTGGACTGTAGCTTGGCTTTTTCTTCTTCTTCAGCCTTTTTCTTACTAGCCAATTGACCCTGCTGACCCATGAAGGCTCTGTAAATCTCTTTGTTTGAAAGTTTCTCAAGGTAGTCTGCATCCTCACCTTGAGAGATCAGAGCTTCAGTCCACTCCTCCCTTAATTCTTTTGCTAATTCAGAATCGGTTACTCTGAACTTAGCTTCTTCGTTCTTCTTCTTCTCCAAGTCTTCTTCTTCTTTATTGAATTGTTCCTGCAGTTGAAGAGCAAGAGCTGCATCTTCTTCAATCTGGTCAACTGCAGGAATCTTTCTTTTTAGCTCATCCAGCTGTTTAGCATACAGCTGGATGGTTTGTTCTCTTAGGAGAATGGCTGTTTTTCTTTCTTGAGCCTTTTTCAAGTCAGCCATCTCCACTTCCTCTCTTCTTCTTCTTTTCTCTTCCCTCTCTCTTTTCTCTTTTAGCAGCCTCTCTTCATCTTCATCAGTCATGATTCCCTTTCCTTTGTTTACATTGGGTGCCTCTACTTCAGCTTCACTGATCACAACAGCAGATGATGATGCTGCTATTAGGATCTCTGCCTCAGCTTCATTGGCATGTTGAGGAATTGAAAAGGGACGGTCACTGTCTTCATCAAGTTGACACTCAGGACCTTCTATTTCCCTCAGTTGATCCCTGATGGAAGATCTTGTGCCAAAAGCTGTCGATGTGATGTCAACTTGTGGAGTATCAGAGTTGGAGTCAGTATCAGAAGTTGACACAGTCTCTTCTTGAGGAATCAGTCCTTCTTTTTCAAGATGGGCTTTGATGATGACCATCATTGCCTGGCTCTCCAGTGAGTTAATATTGCAGATGTTGGCTCTGAGCTGAAAAATCTTGAATAGGAAGTCTGAGGGCAGCTGAAGGATGTTCCTGGTGTTGATGATGAGAGAGGAGCCGTTGCTGAGTAGGAGAGTGTGGTCAAGGGACTTAGTGCTCACCCAACCTAGCACGTCCAAGTCCTTGACCAGGAAGGCATACAGGAATCTTCGAAGGCCCAGAACTTCTTCTTCAGTGAGAAGACTGCTCCTTGTTATTTCAAGATTGCTAGGAGTCAGTCTCCTTTCTGCGGCCGCCGAGGATTCAGGATAAGCTACCCGATGTGCTGCTTGTAGGAATCTTTGGAACCTGGGTAGATTATCCTCCATCAGGTCATGGAACCTGCCAATGGCAAGTTCTGCTGAGAGATCTGTTGAGGTGTTGATGCAATTAGTTAAATGCAGATGTAGGACTTGGAGGGCATTGAGAGAGTTCCAGTTCAGCTCTTCTACTCCGTTGAACTCCCATCCAATCCAAAACCTCTCAGATGATCCATCATATCCCCAAGCTAGAATGGAGTCAAATTCTAGCTTCTTTGATGATCTTAATAGTTGGGGGGTTGAGGTTTGACCAATGATGGCTGCTGCTTCAGGAAGGATGCTGAATGATGTATTTGTTTGTTCTGTGTCTTCAATATCATTCAGCATTTCATCGACAGCCCTGACGACCAACTTCCAGTCTTCAAATGTCTCTTCGTCTTCATTATCTGGGACTGGCAAGTCATGAATTTGGACAAAGGCTGGCTTGAATAGTGAGCTTTGAATTACAACCTGCTCTTGAATCCAGTCGTCAAGACTGTCTTTATCTTCTTCCATAGAGACCATCTCCCCCTTTTTGGTTGCATCAGTAGACAGGTAGGCATCAGTTTGGGTGCCTACTGATACAAGAGAGGGAGTGGCTAAAGTTGGGCATTGATGGGCTTCATGCATAGAGACTTGGTGTCTTAGTTTGGACACTTCAGCCTCTAGCATAGCCACCCTGGCCGTCAATTCCAAGTTATGAAGTTTCAGTCTGTCCTCATCCACAGTTGTGGAATCCTTGGACCCAGATGGGGCCGTAGGCCGAGCCTCAGCATCCCCATCACCCGCGGTTTCTTGGCGCCTGGGATTCCTCTCAGTGAGGGGAGTTTCCAAGGAAACACCCTCACCATGAGTTGTCGTGGTTGAGGTCTTAAAGATGTTGTCACTGTCCTCCTGGTCAGTTGATGGACCAGCAGTAGTGACAGCCTCTTCCACATCCACTCCATCACTACTCCCAGAGTGGACCTTCAAGGGTGAAGAACTTGGGTTGGGTGTTTCGGAAGCAAGACCAATCAGTACCTCCTTGATAGTGGTAGTTGGAGAAGGTACATCACTTTGGTCAGGTTCCTCAACACTTAAGTCCAAAGAAGACACGAATGGCTGGAAGGGCTGTTCTATGGATCCGGGAAGTGATCCTAATCCTAATAGAGAGACTTCCGAAGGAGTCTCCCTAACAGTGTGGCTTTCCCTTATGATATTCTCACTAGAATGTTGTGATTCTGAGTGAGGGATGTTGGCTTGGGTTTGGGCCTTGGAGGCAAGAGAAGAAGGAGTTCTCTTGCCCCTCTTCCTTATATATTTGGCTGCAACCGGGGCCCTGTGTTCCGGTTGAGCAATCAAACTGGGGGTGAGTAGATTATGTGCCTGTACATCCTCAGTAGAATGCACAGGGGTTCGATCAAAGGAAGCAGTAGTTTGAGTTTGTGGCAGTGAGGTGGAGGGTGTGGGATCAGTATCAGCTGGGTTTGCTGAACTGTCACCCTTGGCACTTTGCGTGTTCAACATTGTAGACAACAATGGAACATCGGCCCCTGAGAACTTTGATGAAACTGTTCTCATGCTTTGAAAAATGTTGTTCTTATGTCCCAGAATTGAGTAGATTCTTACAGTTTTTGAAAGATCTTGGTGTTCAATATTGAACACTTCTTGCAAGAATCTTGGGTACATGAAGAACTGAGATTTCACCCCTTCTTGAAGGTTGTATCTCAAACCTTCAAGAATGAGGTGAGAAAAATTGAAACCCGCCCCAGTTATCATACCGTGAATTGCCGACGCAAGTCCTGAGCTGAGTTGGTTCCAGCCACTTCTCTTCTGGGATATGCATTGGAGAAGTGTGTGGCAGAGATATTTCCATTTGGGACCCATGAGTGCCTTCTCTATCGTATACTCTGTTTGATTCCCAGTGTACCCTATGGATACAAAGGTCCTCATGTATACGTCTCTTGGGTAAGAGGTGGCGTCCCCTTCATCCTGAAGCTTGAGGTGTTGGCGGAGCTATGCTTCAGTGATAATCATCTCCTTGCCGTCTATTGTGCCTCTGATTTGGGGAGTGCCCTGTTCAGTAGAATACACGGCTGAGCTCCAAAAATCTTCCATGTGGGAAGTGTAGATGGTTGGGTTGACTGTTAGGGCATGGAGGATTTTGGACCGACAAAGGAAGTCAATCATATCGTTGAAGCCTTCAGATTTCTTGCCCTTTATTAGGCATGCAGTGAGGTTGTGATATGGGGAAAACTTGTCGTTGGGTTTGTTTATGTCTGCGCCTACCATTGTTGTGGATTTGGAGGGAAGAGAGAAGGGTGTTTGAATGGTGGCTAATTATTTAGGGCTTTGAATGCTGTGGGGACGGAAGAGAAAGTGATGGGTTTAGGGTTTGAAATTGAATATGAAGAGGCTGTGGGAAAGTTTGAAATTGTGATATAACGGCAGACGGAGAAAAAGCAACCTTACTTGTACAGTACAACCTGTTTCACTTTTCATTGTTACAGCTGTAAAGCACTCAAGCAGTCATGGTAAAGACTGAGAGTAGTTTTTACCGCAGGTAAAAGTTAATGTAGACTTGTTTTACCCATCAGCAGCAAACTTGGTTGCTGCTGATGGTGAGCTATCCGCTGCAAACTTGGTTGCTGCGGATAGTTAAGTCTTTCAGCAGCAGATTTGGTAGCTGCTGACTGTTGTATTCTTTCCGCAGCAAAAAGGTTGCTGCTGACCGCCTTAAAGCTGTCCGCAGGAAACTTGTTCCTGCTGATAACTTAAAGCGATCAGTGGCAAAAGCTTTGCTGATGAAAATTTGAACCAGTCAGCAGCTGAAGGGCAAAAATGCTGCTGACTTGTAACTTTTATTTACAACATTAGACAGACATATTTACAATAGAAGATAGATGCATTCAGCTTAACCGATGATGATGCTTGGTGTTTTCTTTACCTTCCATTGTTGAGTTGGTGGTTTTCCAGCTTTCTTTGTCTTTTCAGCAGCAGACGTTGTATCTGATGATTTGGCTTTCCATTGCATTATTGGTGTTTTTCTAGTTTTCCTCACACTACCAGCAGCAGATTTTGCTACTGATGTTTCTGGCTTGTTGACAGTAGATCCTGCTGCTGACAGCATTGTGGAAGTGTCAGCATTCTTTGCTACTGTAGGCTTTGCCTTGGATTTTGCCTTATCAGCAGTGGGCACTCTTGCTGCGGAGGATTTTAGCTTTTCAGCAGCAGACTTGGTTGCCGCTGAAAGCTTCTGCTTTGTTTTCTCGGGCTTAGCTGGACTAACAACTGATGTATGATGATCCTTCTTTACCCTTTGTCTTTGGGGAGCTTGATGAAGGATCTGGTTGAATGGGTTAAATTTACAGTTTGCAGCAAAGTGGTCTGATTCTCCACAGATGATGCAAGATTTTTGAGGCTTTGACAACTGCTCCCTTGGTGCAGAAAGAGATTTTCTGAATTGAGTTGTCTTAGCTTCAAAGCTTCTTACCTGTTTGTTCTTTTTTGTCTTCTCAAAAGCATGTTGCTTGAGGTTTCTTTGCTGCTGTAGGTAGTAGAAGCAGGTGCTGGCAGTGTGGTTATATTTCCCACAGACAAAACACGATTTTGCCAGTTTATCCTTTGAAAGATGCACATAATCCTTTCTTTTGAAAAGGTCTTTGAAATTCCAAGGGTGAGCTTTGTTGTGCTCAAAAGTAGCTTCTTCCAATGTTTTTTGAACATATGGAACCCTTTCTTCAGGCGCATGATATGTGTCAAACACCTTCCTTGGCTGGACTGAATTGGAAGGAGGCTTTGAGTTGGTGGAGGTGGAAGACTGTCCCTTTTCAATAGTTAGCTTTCTTCCTTCTGGAGGATAGCTAATTCTGATTTGTTTGAAGGGTTTAGGAACTGGTATTGAAGGGATAATAGGGACTTCATCTTTAGTGACTATCACTTGAGGGGCAGGAGGAGATGAGGCATTACTTGTACCAGTGGAGTCTGAGCAAGTTGACTCAGTCTCTGATGAAGTAGTGCATTCTTGCACAGGGGTTTCTTTGACAGCAGGGTCAAGATTTCGGTTGGCCATGTCAAGATTTGCTAGATTGAAGCTTGGTTCATGGATGGCAACGTAATCAGCAGGAGGTGCGACGGTTTTGTACTGGTCAGCATGATATCCCAACCCAGTTTTTACATTTTCATGGATTTGAACATCCAAAAGTCTTTGCAGCTTTTTGGATGCAAATTCATATTTTTTCACATGGACCTTTTGGTCTGCCAATTCAGCCCTTGCAGCTTTCAACTTAACCAGAATATCATCAATTTGAGTTTCAAGGTTTGTTTGTTCATGTTTTAATGATGAAATTTCTTTCTTTAAACAATCATTCTTTTCCTTGTAACTATTTTCAACCTTTTTAAATTCAGATTTCATTTGGTGAAATTCTTCATTTTGATCTATGAGCTTCTGGTTATGTTTCCTATATCCAAGGACCTTATCAATGCACTCTTGAGTACATAGATTTTCATATACTTTTGGTGGTACCTCTGATGTGTCTGAAATTAGAGAGGATACCTCTAATGTGTCTACCATGAGAGCTTGATTGTTGGCAGAAAGATCCTCAGGCTGGAAGCTCCAGTCAAAGTCAGTAGTTCCAACATTTGCACAGGCTTCAGTTTGTGCTGGAGGATTGACATGTTGTTGTTGTTGGTGTCTTGGCTGAGCTTGGTGTGCTTGTCTGGTAGGATAGTAGTCGCTGGAAGAGGCTGATTGATGGCTTGAGCTTCTTTCTTTGGCTTGAATTATTTCTAATTCATAGGCTTTTAGCATACAAAAGAGCTCGATCATCTGCAGAGTCTTCAGATTCTCAGTTCTTCTTATTGACACTGTGTAAAGTGTCCAGCAACTAGGAAGAGATCTGATGAACCTTTTGAGAATGTCTTCATTCTCCAGTTTCACCTTAGAGCACTGCAGCTCTCCTACCAAGTAAGTGTACCTGTTATACACACTGGTTAGTGACTCACCTTCATTGTAGACAAAGTTTTCGTATTGCTGCATCAGGATGTCTTTGAGCCCGTTGCTTTGTGCCATTTTTGTTTTGTGTGACTTGATCAAGAATAGAGTTTTGAATAGAATCAGAAAGTGATTAAACAAATGTTAGTTTGTTTAATCTTGAGCCAAAGCTCTGATACCACTTCTAGGATCGTAAGATTACAAGGTGATTCTATTCTAGTTGATATTGGCAGAAACAATAACAACCAACAAGGTAAACAAGTAAACAGCAAGAATACTGATAAATGCACTATTGTATTAAACTTCTGAGATTACAAGTTTACAAGTAAAACACTATCAAGAAGCACTATGAAAGCACAGCAAGCACAAGGCACACTTTGTTTGAAGTGTTTACACAGTATTTATAGTAACTTAGAATCAAGACAAACCCTTGATTCTAAGGATCAGATCTAACACAAGCCGTTGATCTTGTTTATTAATCTAAATTACACGCAAAGGCTAATCTAGATAACTTTACTGAAACGTCTTCTTAGGCATCATTGTTTGCATGCTTGGAGACGCGCGTCATTGTCCTTTATTGGTTGCACCACTGAGGTTCCTTCTGCTTGGAGTGAGGCAGTTGCCTTTTGCAGACAGGTGTCAGAGGCGCTTCACATGGATAGTCAGCTGCAACGTTTGGTCTTCAGAGAATAGAGCTATCAGCAGCAGAGATGAGAACAATGCTGCTGATAAGACTATCAGCAGCAACAAGTGTTGAATGCTGCTGATAAGCCTATCAGCAGCAACAAGTGTTGGATGCTGCTAATAAGCCTATCAGCAGCAACAAGTGTTGAATGCTGCTAATAAGCCTATCAGCAGCAACAAGTGTTGAATGCTGCTGATAAGCCTATCAGCAGCATTTGTACTTAGAATAATTTGGTAGCAATCAGTCTTTGGTTCTACATGTTCATGTTCCACCCCAAAAATATAACAGAGTAAAAGGGGCTATGTAATACTCACTTGATTCGAAGGCGTAGTAAACACGAAATACTAGATAGTAACGGGGTCCTCGTAATGCATCACGTTAACCTAGAGTGTAATATGTATTGAATCAATAGTGTGCACAATAGTCTATGTCTAAGTCTAATGTTAAATTGGATGTGTGTATAAGGAATTTGAAGTTGTAGGTGTTAGTGGTTTGTACTTGAATGGTGTTGTATAAAATTTGAGTTTGGAATAACTAAATATTAAAATAATAAAATTATTATTTATTTACTTAATTATAATAATAATGTAAGTACTAGGGGTAATTAAGTAGAACCTAAATAAATAATTTTTATTTAAATGTAAATTAAATAAATAATTGTTACCTTATTTATTTATTTATAAAATATGTAACTTATTCATTTAGTTATAAAATGTATTGATTGTTTTATGTTAAATATAAACTTTTCTTACTTTATTTTCATAAAGATATGTAATTAAGTTGTGTAAATAATATTTAAATGTAGGGTTTAACAATAAATATAGATTAAATTTTATAAGTTTTAAATAAATAATTTCTATTTATTTTAGAATAGAAATTTGATCTTTTTAAATAATGTTAATATAAATCTTCATAAAATCAATTCTTTTTATTTAAAAATTAATTTGAAATACTTATTGTTTTTAAAATATGGAAATAATTATTCTGCCAAGATTTTCTCCCACACACACGACCGTGCCAGGGACAGGGCAGGATCGTGTCAGAACCACGGGCACGACCGTGCTAGTCAGGGACGCAACCGTGTTGACTAAACAGAATACATAATTAGGTTGTTCACTAGGCACGATCGTGTCTTGGGCCAGGCACGACCGTGTCTAGGGTTTTGATGCACGACCAAGTCTAGCCAAGGGCATGACCGGGTCTGAGTGGGTGAGGCACGACCGTGCTTGTATTTGGCGCGTCCGTGTCTCATGAAGCACGACCGCGCTAGAATGCTAGCGCGACCGTGTCTGCTCCAAAACAGATTCGATTTGATTAATTCTTATATTGTTAATGTTGGAATTCATGTGGCTTTCACCCATTAGATCATCACAAGTCTTTTTGTATAGATTAATTGTATTTAAAATGTGTCTAAGGTTCGATTCGATTAAATCATTTTTGAACGAAATATAGATTCGGGTTCGTGGTGATTTCCATATTGCAAGCCCAAATTAAGATGTGGCTTTTGATCTATAGACTAAAACGAGTGGGTATGAGCTTTCAATTACCCGAAAGGACGATGAATTGATGGTGTACGGTAGAAACGAGTTACGGCGACGACGGGCTTGATCTCCGGTGTCTTCTGCTGTAACTCCGGCTAAATCACTTGTTCAGGAACTTCAGAGAGGATCAACAGTGCGTTTGCTTGGGAGAATTGCAAACAAATTGGGGAATTCGATGGTCTCGGGTGCGAATTTGATGATTATGGGATGAATTGATGTAATTCAGTTTATTTGTTGTAATTACGATGATCAAGAGGCTTAACTCTGTTCGTTAATAGTTGGAACGTGTAGAACGGTTACGAAATTGAACGTATCTATGATTAAAGGCTGCATTTATGTTTCAACTGATGACAGGCGCGACCGTGCCCATATGAGGCGCGACCGTGCCAAGGCACCGAGCGCGACCGTTCCAAAGCAGGGCACGCGACCGTGCCAAAGCACTCGGCGTGACCGTGCCAGAACGAGGCGCGACGGTGCCTATTAGTGTTTCTTGTTACTTTTCAACATAAGACCTTGTAACTTTAGTCTTTGACATATTTGTATAAATATATACTTATGTAGTGTTTAGTTGGTTACAACCGAGTTAAATTTGCGGATTTGCATTGAAATATAGTATTTAATTAATGGTACGAATAGAACAAAACAGTGCACTAAAATTGGGTTTGAAATGCATTACATTGAATTGAAATACGGATACTAAAAATCAGAAATGTTACACCGCCAGTGCCTGAGACTTTATTGTTGTTCTAGGTTCATATATGAGGTCGTAGGCGCTGAGTTTGACTGACCATTTCGCCATCCTTCCTGACATCTCTGGCTTTCTTAAGACACGCTTAATAGGATAATTAGTTTTAACATGAATAGCATGAGTTTCAAAATAATGTCTAAGTTTAGTGGATGCCATTATTAAAGCTAAAATCAATTTTTCTAAATGATTGTACCTGGTTTCTGCTGGTAGCAAACTTTCACTTACGTAGTATATCGGATGATGTTGTCCCTCGTGATCCTTGACTAGGACAGCACTAACGGAGCTTTGGGATACTGCCAAGTATAGGGATAATGGTTCACCGTCTTCTTGTTTCATCAGTAGAGGAGCTGATGACAAGTATTCCTTCAATGATTGGAGTGCTTGTTCATGTTTCTCTTCCCATTCGAATCTCTTGTTCTTCTTCAGGATGTCGTAGAATTCCTTGCATTTTTCTGAGGATCTTGATATAAATCTGTTGAGTGCTGCTACTCTACCGGTCAGTCTCTAGACATCCTTACTATTTTCTGGGGATTTCAGAATGATGATAGCTTTGATTTGTTCTAGACTGGCTTCTATTCCTCTCTTGGTCACCATGTAGCCCAAGAACTTTCCTGCCCCCACTCCGAAGTGACATTTCGAAGGGTTCAGCTTCATATTGTATTGGTCCAGAATATCAAATGCATCTCTGAGATCCCTGAGATGATCCTCAGCTTTCTTCGACTTTACCACCATATCATCTATGTAGACTTCCATAGTGTCCCCAATCTTTTCTTTGATCATCATTTTTACCAGTCTTTGATATGTGGCACCTGCATTTTTAAGACCAAATGACATAGCTGTGTAACAATAAATACCTGTCGGAGTCATGAACGCCGTGTCTTCCTGATCTGATGGTTCCATTTGGATCTGTTGAAATCCTGAAGAGGCATCCATAAAAGTCAGGATCTCTTGGCCTGCTGTATTTTCCACCATCGAGTCTATGTGCGGTAATGGGAAGGGATCTTTAGGACACGCCTTGTTGAGGTCCGTGTAGTCTACACAAACTATCCACTTCCCGTTTTACTTCTGGACTACCACCTCGTTGGCTAGCCACCTTGGGAATTTTACCTCCCTTATCATCCCGGATTTGAGGAGCCTTTCGACCTCTTCTTGGATGATCACGTTTCTTTCAGGAGCAAATTTCTTTCGCTTTTGATGTATTGGCCTGAAACTTTTATCAATTCCAAGTTTATGAGTTATGATATCTTTGGATATACCTGTCATGTCTTCATGCTTCCATGCGAAGGTTGCTTTTCTGCCCTTCGGGAAATTCAGGATATCTTTTTCAATATCCTTAGGGATATTGCTCCCTACCAGGATCTTTATATCAGGATTCTCAGCATCCAGGGATATCTCTTTAACATCATGTTCTTTAGCATCTAGAACATCCCTCGCCTGCTTCGTTAATTGCTATGCTTGCCTGGTTTTGACGGAGGCTTTCATCGAAGAAGTGTAGCAATCCTTAGCCTCTTGCTGATCACTGTTAATCTTCACTACTCCCCAAGGGGTTGGCAATTTGACACATTGATGGTATGTTGAGGGTACCGCCTTTATATCGTGTATCCATGGCCATCCTAAAATGATATTATAGCAAGACAAAGAATCAATTACACAAAAATTTTTAATAGAATTTACCCCTTCAATGTACATCGATAGTTTTATCTCTCCGACTGTGCTTTTGACTTCTCCGTTGAATCCTACCAGCATTGTTAATTTGTAATAATTTCATAATCCGGGATCCCCATTTTCTTCAGGACTTCATGCTGAATTATGTTCACCGAGCTCCCTCCGTCAATCAGTATCTACCGGATGAAGTGGTTTGCAATGTACAGAGTAATTACTGGACCATCATGATGAGGATCTTGTACGTTATTTATGTCATCCTCGTCGAAACATATCACCTTTTCTTCAGTCAAGCTGGAGGTCCTGATAGGTCTGTCCCCATTCCATGTTTTGGCTTCTTTGGCATTTCTTTTTTCTGCAGAGTAAGAAGTACCACAAATATCAGATCCACTAGATATAAAACCTATTACCTTGGCATCTGGTGGCGGGGATTTTGCTCTTTGCGGGATCCTGTCTTGTTCTTTCCTTAGCCTAGAAATTCTTTGAGATATCCCTTGCCCAGGAGATAGCTTATCTCCTTCCGCAGAGCAATACAATCCTCAGTTATATGGCCAAAGTCTTCATGGAATGCACACCACTTGGACTTGTCCCATCCTCCTAAGTTCCTCTCAAATTTGCGAGGCCACCTAGATTTTTCTCCAAGATCCTGCATAGCAAATAGCAAACCAGTTGTATCAAGAGAAAAACAATATTCCGACAACTTAAGATATTCTTTCTCGTCCTCGTCATCTTCTACAACGTTGACCCTGTGATTGTCCGGTTTAGAATACTGCTTGGATCTGTACGACTTGAAAGGTGCAGGTTCAGCTTTCCGGTTAGGTTGAGTGTAGCTTATCGGAGCATTCGCTCTTTGCTAGATCTTTTTATCATCTTCCAGCCTAATAAACCTCAATGCCCGGTTCCTGAATTCATCAAGGTTCCTACAAGGATTCATAACAAGGTCTTCGTAAAATTAAGAATCCTTCAATAGCGGCATCCTGAAGGCCTGGACTGCAGTGGCAACGTCAAGGTTCGGGATATCCAGGGATTCCCGACCGAACTTGCTGACATAATCCCGAAGGGACTCTTCGCTGTTCTGAGTTACCAAATAATATCATAATCAAGTTACAGCTTAGATACAAATCTCTAGTATCTAATATGCTGAAACAAATGGCTCTGATAGCAACCTGTCACGCCCTGGGTTTAGGACACCCCGGCCGCGCGACCGTCGGTTGGTACCTATTTCTTATTTCATCTCATCGAAGATTTATAAACACAACGGAATAATTTTAATAACTCATGATCTTTTCAAAGATGGGGAATCTCCCGTTTCATTTCATTATAACAGGGATAAACCCTGATATTGTACAAAAACATTTATTTTACAAAACCAAGGTTTTTACATGAGCCATTTAAACACTAACCATAACAAAGTTGTGGAGGATGCAGGGATCAGTCCAGTCATGGCCAAAGAACTGAAGAAACTAAAGGATATGATCTCCAGCGTACCGGGTGTGGTCCAACCAATACCGAAAGTATCTTCAGCCAGTCACAGGATCTCAAGATTTGCTCCTCCAATATGCGATGCCGAGATCCCGAACTGCTTCCAAACTCCTAACATGAAATTATACGATGGAACTACCGATTCCAAATACCATGTTGCTCAATATATCTCATCGAAGATTTATAAACACAACGAAATAATTTTAATAACTCAGGATCTTTTCAAAGATGGGGAATCTCCCGTTTCATTTCATTATAACAGGGATAAACCCTGATATTGTATAGAAACGTTTATTTTACAAAACCAAGGTTTTTACATGAGCCATTTAAACACTAACCATAACAAAGTTGTGGAGGATGCAAGGATCAGTCCAGTCATGGCCAAAGAACTGAAGAAACTAAAGGATATGATCTCCAACGTACCGGGTGTGGTCCAACCAATACCAAAGTATCTTCAGCCAGTCACAGGATCTCAAGATTTGCTCCTCCAATATGCGATGCCGAGATCCCGAAATGCTTCCAAACTCCCAACATGAAATTATACGATGGAACTATCGATTCCAAATACCATGTTGCTCAATATAGAGAGAGAATGGAGATCAATCCTATCCCTCCAAATATGAAAGAGGACTGTCTTTGCAAAGGCTTCGGACAACTTTAACATGATCTGCCTTGAAATAGATATTAAACGTTCCTCCGTATTCTATTACTTCATTTGCTCATTTAGTTAATTTATTTAATAATAAGTTTTCTTGTAGCAGAACCTTTGAGAGACTAACTAGTGATTTGTACAGAGTAATTAAAAATGCTGACGAATCCCTTAGGGATTATGTGAGCAAGTTTGGCCGGGAATCCTTGGATATCTCGAATCTTGACATCGCTACAGCAGTTCAAGCCTTCAAAATGGGATTGCAAAAGGACTCCCCATTCTATGAAGATCTTGTAATGAATCCATGCAGGAACTTGGACGAAGTCAGGAAGATCCAGAAAAGGATTAATGCACCTTCCAACTATGATCATCCCAATAGGAAAACTGAATCATCATCTTTTAAACCACATAGATCAAAGCCTTATTCGAGATCTGACAATCATATGGTCAACGTTGTGAAGGATGATGAGGAAGAAGAAGATTATCCTAAACTAACCGATTATTGCTTTTCTGTTGATGTTTCAGGACTCATGTATGCTATGCAGGATCTTGGGGACAAAGCCAGGTGGCCCAGGAAAACTGACAAGGGATCCGGATGGAAGGACAAATCTAAATGGTGTGCTTTGATCTGCTCCGTACTAGCTTCTATCACTCTCTTGGTTACCATGTATCCCAAGAATTTTCCTGCCCCCACTCCAAAGTGGCATTTTGAAAGATTCAGCTTCATGTTATACTGGTCCAGGATATTGAATGAGTCTTGGAGATCCCTAAGATGATCCTCGGCTTTCATTGACCTCACCACCATATCATTAATATAGACCTTCATGGTGTCCCCCATCTTGTCTTTGAACATCATGTTCACCAGTCTCTAATACGTGGCACCTGCATTTTTAAGACCAAATGGCATAGCTATATAACAGTATATACCTGTCGGGGTCATGAACGTCGTATCCTCCTGATCTGATGGCTCCATTTGGATCTGCTGGAATCCCGAAGAAGCATCCATAAAAGTCAGGATTTCATGCCCTGTCGTAGCATCCACCATCGAGTCTATATGTGGCAATGGGAAGGGATCCTTAGGGCACGCCTTGTTAAGGTCTCTGTAATCCACGTAAACTCTCCACTTCCCGTTCTCCTTCTATACTACCACTACGTTTGCTAACCATCTTGGGAATTTTAATTCCCTTATCATTCCGGATTTGAGGAGTCTTTCCACCTCTTCTTGGATAATCATGTTCCATTCAGGAGCAAATTTCCTTATCTTTTGATGTATCGGCCTGAAACTGTTATCAATTCCAAGTTTGTGAGTTATAATGTTTTTAGATATACCTCTCATATCTTCGTGCTTCCATGCGAATGTTGATTTTCTGCCCTTTAGGAATCCCAAGAGAAATTTCTCGAAAACCTCAGGGATACTGGTTCCAATAAGCGCTTTAATATCTGGATTATCAACGTCCAGGGATACTTCCTTGAAATCTTGTTCTTTAGCTTCCAGAACATCCCTGGCTCGTTTTGTTAATTGCTGTGCTTGTCTTGTTTTTGCGGAAGCTTTCATCGAGGATGTGTAACAGTCTTTAGCCTCCTGCTGATCACTATCTATCTTCACTACTCCCCAAGGGGTCGGCGTCTTGACACACTGATGGTATGTCGACGACACCGCTTTCATATCATGGATCCAAGGTCTTCCTAAGATAATATTATAGCAAGATAAAGAGTCAATAACACAAAATATTTGTATAGAGTTTACCCCCTCGATGTAGACTGGCAGTTTTATTTCTCCAACCATGTTCTTAACCTCTCCACTGAATCCTACCAACACTGAGAATCTCAAAATAATTTTGGAATCAGGGATCCCCATCCTTTTCAGATCTTCGAGCTGTATAATGTTTACTGAACTTCCTCCGTCAATCGGTATCCTACGAATAAAGTGGTTGGCTATGTAGAGAGTGATCACCAAACCATCATGGTGAGGATCCTGCACGTTATCTCTGTCTTCCACATCAAAAGATATCACATTCTTCTCTGGCAAGGTCGATGTTCTGATAGGTCTCTCCCCTTTCTCCGTTTTAGGCTCCTTAACATTTCTCTTCGCTGCAGAATAAGATGTACCACAGATGCCAGAACCTCTTGATATAAAATTGATTACCTTAGCATCCGATGGTGGAAATGTTGCTCTCTGCAGGATCCCGTCATGATCCTTAGTCTTTTCCTTCCTTCTACCAAGGAATTCCTTGAGATGGCCTTTACTTAGGAGATAGCTTATCTCCTTTCACAAAGCAATGCAATCTTTGGTCGTATTGTTGAAACCTCATGGTATGCGCACCATTTGGACTTATCCTTCCATCCCGAGCCTTTTTCGTTCTTTCACGGCCACCTAGCTTTCTCTCCGATATCCTGCATTGCAAACATTAGACCTGTGGTATCAAGAGAAAAACAATAATTAGAAATTCTAGGATATTCATCTTCATCTTCGTCATCCTCTACGGCATTGACTTTGTGATTGTCAGGCTTTGACTAAGGCTTGGATCTATAATGTTTGTAGGGTGTAGAGTCAGTTTTCCGGTTGGGTTCGTTGTAACTGACTGGAGCATTCATTATTTGTTGGATCTTCTTATCATCTTCGAGCCTTATGAACCTTAATGCTCGACTCCTGACTTCGTCAAGATTCCTGCAAGGATTCATGACAAGGTCTTCGTAAAAGAGGGAATCCTTCTTTAATCCCATTTTAAAAGCTTGGACCGTCGTAGCGATGTTAAGGTTTAGGATATCCAGGGATTCCTGGCCGAATTTGTTAACATAGACCCGAAAGGATTCTCCAGAATTCTGGGTTACCCTATACAAATCACTTGTTAGTCTTTCAAATGATTTGCTGCAAGAAAATTGGTTATTAAACAAATTAACTAAGTGAGCAAATGAAGTTATTGAATAAGGAGGAACGTTTAGCATCCATTTTAAGGTCGATCCTGACAGAGTGGACCTGAATCCCTTGCATAAGCAAGTTTCTTTCAAATCTAAGGGAATGGGATCGATTTCGATTCTTTCCCTGTATTGGGCGACGTGCTATTCTGGATCCGTAGTTCCATGATATAACTTCATGTTTGGAGTTTGGAAAAATTTTGGGATCTCCACATCGCATATCGGAGGAGCAAATCTTGAGATCCTGTGACTGGTTGAGGATACTTCTGGTATTGGTTGGACCACACCTGGTACGCTGGAGATCATATCCTTCAGTTTCTTCAGTTCTTTGGCCATAACTGGACTGATCCCTGCATCCTGCACAAGTTCGTTATGGTTAGCATCTAAAAACTGATTGAAACTGTTACCAATGTTAGGATTCTGTGATGATGATCCTGGGGTGATTCCAAGATCCCGATTTGCAATGACTCTAACACCTGGAGTTGGACCAACCGTAGTGGTTCTAGCCCGCATAGGGATGAAGTCTCCCTGATGTTTTCCTGAGGATCATAAAGAGTCAAAGTTGAGGATCCTTGGTTGTAGTGGAGTTGTCGTTTCCATCGGTGTCTTCAATTATTTTATCCTTTCAAGCTCCCTAAACAGCGTCTAGTTTTTCTTTTGTTGTTGTTCCATCTGCTGCTTCACTTCAGAGAACAAAGTAAGGATGTCGTTGTTAGAAACAAGAACGGGTCCTCTAGCAGGTAATCCAGATCCTGAAAAACCCGCATAAGCTGTTTTCTTAGGTAGATTGTCATTCTTTTTCTGGAATGAAGAAGGAGGAGGGAGAGGGTTGTTCAACCAAGAGTTTGAAGACGGAATTGAAGAAGAAACTGACTTAGCTTGGGACGACATTTTTGCAATAAATTTGGAAAAGTAGTGATTGGATGCAAATTTTAACAAGGATTTCAAGATAAAAAGCACCACTTGCCTCATGATGGGCGCCAAATTGTTTTGACTAAAAATTAACAAGAGTAATTTTGTTATCAAACTTAGAATGTGAGGTAGTGTGCTTCTATGATTTCTGCGATGAACAAAGTACATAAAACTATAAAACAACACAAGTGTTTATGAGGAAAGCACTTAATCCCTGAGGATCACTGGCCTAAAGCCTCAGGAAGTGACTAATCGTCACTTGCCTCATGTTCTTGTATAAATCGGTGAAAAGAGTACAACGTGGGCAGTGAATGATCGATATATAAGTGTTACAAAGTTGTTTGGGAATGTGGTGTAATGTGTGTCCTTCCTAAACGATTAGACTGTTGTTTAAATACAAAAAGAGAGATAACTAACTATACGATATTCTAGGGATTTACTAGGTCTTCCAATTATGACCGTTTGAGGATCTTCCACGCATATTCTACATGTTTCCATCAACAGCTTTGACCGATTCTTCAGGAGTAGTGGATCAGCACGTTTTACCTGCGAAGAAATTAAAGAGGGAACAAATAACTGTTAGTAACATTAATATTCAGGATACCGAAGTAGTTAGGGATCCTGGATTCCGGATCGGAGTATACTCGGGATCCTGCATCATAAAATTAACCCCTAACAATAACCCAATCGATTAGTTGTGAGTTCGAGGCAACAAATAATGAGGCGGAATATGAAGCACTAATAGCAGGAATACAACTAGCTAGGGATATGAAAATCAGATACCTCCGGGTACAGGTAGATTCGTTGGTCCTTGCTAATTACTTTAATGGCTCGTATGTGGTGAAAGGTGAGAAATTAGCCCAATATTTTTAAATAGTTAAAAATGTATCTGTAGAATTCAAAATTTTTAGTTTCACACATGTACCTAGAGAAGATAATGTTGAGGCTGATGCCTTAACAAGTCTTGCTTTGGCTCTTAAAATACCAAAATCTATTAAAATACCAATCATACGTGTTATGAGCCCATCAATTGAGATGTCCTTTACTCAGGAGATAGCTTATCTCCTTTCGCAAAGCGATGCATTCTTTGGTCGTATGGCCGAAATCCTCATGGTATGCGCACCATTTGGACTTATCCTTCCATCCCGAGCCTTTTCATTCTTTCGTGGCCACCTAGCGTTCTCTTCGAGATCCTGCATTGCAAACATCAGACCTATGGTATCAATAGAAAAACAACAATCAGATATTCTAGGATATTCTGCTTCGTCTTCGTCATCCTCTATGGCATTCACTTTGTAATTGTCAGGCTTTGAGTAAGGCTTCGATCTATAACGTCTAAAGGGCGTAGAGTCAGTTTTCTATTTGGGTTGGTTGTAGCTAACTAGAGCATCCATTCTTTGTTGTATCTTCTTATCATGTTCGAGCCTTATGAACCTTAATGCTCGATTCCTGACTTCGTCCAGATTACTGCAAGCATTCAATGACAAGGTCTTCGTAAAACGGGGAATCCTTCTTTAATCCCATTTAAAAGCTTGGACCGCTGTAGCGATATCAAGGTTCAGGATATCCAGGGATTCCTGGCCGAATTTGCTAACATAGTCCCGAAGGGATTCCCCGGCATTCTGGGTTACCTTATACAAATCACTTGTTAGTCTTTCAAAATTTTGCTGCAAGAAAATTGGTTATAAAAACAAGTTAACTAAGTGAGCAAATGAAGTTATTGAATAAGGAGGAACGTTTAGCAGCCATTTTAAGGTCGATCCTGTCAGAGTGGACTTGAAGCCCTTGCATAAGTAAGCTTCATTTAAATCTAAGGGAATAGGATTGGTTTCCATTCTTTCCCTATATTGGCCGACATGCTCTTCTGGATCCGTAGTTCAATCATATAACTTCATGTTCGGTGTTTGGAAACGTTTCGGGATCTCTGCATCGCATATTGGAGGAGCAAATCTTGAGATCATCTGACTGGTTGAGGATACTTCCGGTATTGGTTGGTCCACACCCGGTACGTTGGAGATCTTATCCTTCAGTTTCTTCAGTTCTTTGGCCATGACTAGACCGATTCCTGCATCCTGCACAAGTTCATTATGGTTAGTGTCTAAAAACTTATTGAAAGTGTTACCACTTTTAGGATTCTGCGATGATGTTCCTAGGGTGATTCCAAGATCCCGGTTTGCAACGACTCTAACAGCTAGCGTTGGACCAACTGTAGTGGTTCCAGCCCGCATGGGGATGAAGTATCCCTGATGATTTCCTGAGGATCCTGCAGAGTCAAAGTTCAGGATCCTTGGTTGTAGTGGAGTTGTCGTTTCCATCGGTTTCTTCAATTCTTTTATCCTTTCAAGCTCCCTAAACAGCGTCTAGTTTGTCTTTTGTTGTTGTTCCCTCTGCGGCTTCACATCAGAGAACAAAGTAAGGATTTCATTGTTAGAAACAAGCACGGGTCCTCCAGCAGGTAATCCAGATCCCGAAAAACCAGCAGAAGCTGTTTTCTTAGGTAGATTGTCATTCTTTTTCTGGAATGACGGAGGAGGAGGGAGAGGGTTGTTCAACCCAGTGTTTGAAGACGGAATTGAAGAAGAAACTGACTTAGCTTGGGATAACATTTTTGCAATAAATTTGGAAAAGTAGTGATTGAATGCAAATTTTAACACGGATTTCAAGATAAAAAGCACCACTTGCCTCATGGTGGCCGCCAAATTATTTTGACTAAAAATTAACAAGAGAAATTTTGTTATCAAACTTAGAATGTTAGGTAGTGTGCTTCTATGATTTCTATAATGAACAAAGTATATAAAACGATAAAACGACATAAGTGTTTACGAGGAAAGCCCTTAATCCTTGAGGATCACCGGCATAAAACCTTGGGAAGTGACCAATCGTCACTGGCCTCCTGTTCTTATATAAATCGATGAAAAGACCACAATGTGGGCAATGAATGATCGATATCTAAGTGTTACAAAGTTGTTTGCGAATGTGGTGTATTGTGTGTCCTTCCTAATCGATCAGATTGTTGTTTAAATACAAAAAGAAAGATAACTAACTATCCGATATTCTAGGGATTTACTAGGTCTTCCAACTATGACCGTTTGTGGCTCTTCCACGCATATTCTACATGTTTCCATCAACGGCTTTGACTTATTCTTCAGTAGTAGTGGATCAGCACGTTTTACCTTCGAAGAAATTAAAAGAGGGAACAAATAACCATTAGTAACATTAATATTCAGTATACCGAAGTAATTAGGGATCCTAGATTCCGGATCAGAGTATACTCGGGATCCTGCATCATAAAATTAACCCCTAACAATACCCCAATCGATTAGCTGTGAGTTCCAGGAAACAAATAATGAGGCGGAATATGAAGCACTAATAGCTTGACTACAACTAGCTAGGGATATGAAAATCAGATACCTCCAGGTACACGTAGATTCGTTGTTACTTGCTAATCACTTTAGTGGTTTGTATGTGGTGAAAGGTGAGGAATTAGCCCAATATCTTGAAATAGTTAAAAATTGATCTATAGAATTTGATATTTTTAGTATCACACGGGTACCTAGAGAAGATAATGTTGAGGCTGATGCCCTAGCAAATCTTGCTTCGGCTCTTATAATACCAAAAGCTATTAAACTACCAATCATACATGTTTTGAGCCCATCAATTGAGAAAGTAGAACCTAAAAGAGAAGAAATGTCAAACACAGAAGCCCTAAAGATTCAGGATCCTGAAACAGATCAAGGATCCTAGACCTTACTTATCAAAAAATATTTACAAGATGGTGAGATCCTGAAAGACGAAAAGAATCACGCGGCTTTTCGCATGAAGGTATCTCTTTTTATAATTTTGCACGATGTTTTATATAGAAAATCTGTTGCAGGTCCATACTTGAGATGCTTAGATGGTCCTGAAGTATAAGAAGTCTTGAAAGACATACTTGAGGGAGACTTTGGTAATCACACTGGGGGCAGAGCATTATTCTCGAGGATCCTGAGAACAGGGTAATACTGACCTACCATGAGGAAAGATGCTATGAATTATACCAAGAAATGTGATGCTTGCCAAAGACACGGCAACATACTTCATAAACCAGTTGAACCCTTGTATCCAATTATCTGCCCATGGCCATATATGAAATGGGGAATGGATATAGTCGGCAAACTGCCCAAAGCACCAAGAGGAAAGGTATTCATGCTAGCAATGACTGATTATTTCTCCAAGTGGATAGAAGCAGAAGCATTTGTCCAAGTCAGAGAAAAAAAGTTGTGTCCTTTATAAAGAGTAATATCCTGACAAGGTTTGGGATCCCGGCAGAAATAATATGCGACAATGGATCCCAGTTTATTGGCAAAAGAACAACAAACTTTTGTGCCAGTTGGGGGATAAAGACGGTAACTTCCACCCCTGTACATCCTCAAGCTAATGGATAGGCGGAATCCAGTAACAAAATCATTATAAACAACCTCAAGAAGAGATTGGGTGCTAAGAAAGGAAGATGGGCAGAAGAACTACCATTTGTACTTTCGACAGATAGGACAACCGCAAAGAATGCAACAGGCCAAACTCCATTCTCGTTGGTGTTTGCTACTGAAGCTATGATCCCTACAGATATGGTTATCCCTACTGCCAGGACCAATCTCCAAACTCTATAAACCAACAACGAAGCTCTCGCTCACGATCTTGACACAATTGATGAACTTAGGGATCTTGCTAAGGTTCGGATCACAACGTATCAGCAAAAGATAGCAAGATCCTACAACAAAAATATAAGGATCCGAAGATTTCAAGTGGGTGACTTAGTACTAAGGAAAACATTTCAGAACACTATCAATCCAAATGAAGGCAAACTCGCACCTACGTTGGAAGGCCCGTACTTAATAGATTCAGAAGCAGGCAAGGGTGCCTATTGGCTAGCCACTATGGAAGGAGAAGCCATACCAAGATCCTGGAATGCAATTCATCTTAAAGCATACTTTATGTAAGTTAAAGTTCAAATTTTGACTTAAGCTGGTATGTTCATTATCCCTACTTATTCCAATCTCTGGTATGTTTCCTATCCCATATTTGTTTCAAACGTCATCATCAGCTTCACTCTTTTGATCAACAATGACAGGCTCTGCATCAGTTTCTAAGTCACTTAGATCATCTTCAACTGTTTGAAAACTTTCTTCACTCATCACATCAGTCTCGGTAGACTGAGTACTTTCACCAGAACGAATACTCTCACTATCAGTTAAATCTGCAGAAGAATCACTTTGAGAATCACTCTGCTTCTCCAAAACTTCTTTGATCAAGACCACAAACGCTTGAGAAGTTGCTTCACCCTTTTTCTTCAAAGCTTCCCATAGATCTCTTGAAGTAGGACACTTCCCGAGACTATGAATGATTTCTTTTGGTAAAGACATCTTTAAAGTTTCACACGTTTTCATCTCTCGATCAAACTTCTGCTTTTCTACTTTAGTAAGAGCTGTCACTGGTTTAGGAACATCATAATATCCCATATAGTCATAAGTAGGATGCACATATCCTTCAAATATGGATGTCCAAAAGTTTTCATCAGTTTCTGATACGAACTGTTCGAACCGGACTTTCCAGTTATGAAAATTTGATATGCACAAAAGTCTCGGTGGCATAGTTCCAATCTCATTATCATCATTTGAAATTGACATTTTGAAATTTTTGGCGAAAATATTCGGAAAAAATTTTCCCGCCAAAATACTCTTTTTAAAAAATTTCGAAAATTCAAAATTTCAAAAATGATTCAAAACGACTATATAAGCTTTCCCTAAAAAATTTGAATAAGATGAATTTTCCCGCCAAAATACTTCTTTTTTTTTTGAACACTAAGTTCGCCTGATACTGTACAAGAGAATTTGACCCAAGCGAACTTGTTAAGTTCGCCTGATACTCACCAAGCGAACTTATTAAGTTCGCCTGATACTGAATGAAGCGAACTTATTAAGTTCGCCTATAAGTTCGCCTGCAACAGAATGTTAAGTTCGCTTGGTTCAGCTGTTCAACCCAAACACGAACAAACTCGGCTGAAAATCATGATTTCTGATCAAAATGATGGAATTAAGCAATTATGAACCGTATGATTGTGTAGAAACTGATTAGGAACAATCCTATCGGATCAATTTCTTCAAACCAATCCAAAATCAATCTAAATTGATCAAAAATCTTCCATTTTTATCAAGAACACAAAAAGGTGAAAAAGCTTCAAAATCTCAGATTTTTTATGTTGATTGGACACGAAAACACCACGAATCTTTTGCTAATCAAGAGCAATGGCTCTGATACCACTTGTAGGTCCAGGTAACTCAACTACTGATCGAACTCGTGATATGACGTTGCTATAACACGAAGTGCGGAATCCTTCGTGTTACCGTTTGTATACTAACCGACAATTCAAACAACACGCGTAAATAAACTTCTCAAATATATTCAGATTCACAATGGTTTACAGACTCAGTCAGACAAATCGTTCTCTCTATTCTCTCTGTTCTAATCTCCTGTCTAATGACTCTGTAAACACATATATATAGAAACTAACATGCTGTAAGCGAACTTGTTAAGTTCGCCTGAAACAGACTAAGCGAACTTAACAAGTTCGCCTCAGTTAGACCTAAGCGAACTTATTAAGTTCGCCTCTGATAGACCAGATGAACTTAACATGTTCGCCTCTAGGCACACTTGTAAAAACACTTAGCAACTTTATACAATTACATAAAAAAACATAAAGACATAAAATCTAACTATTACAAGCTTTTGTCATTACAAATCTATGTCCTAACAGACTCCCCCTTGACAATAGCTTGATCTTCTGTCTTCAGTCTTTATCTTGAACTCTTCTAGTTGTCTGGTAGTCTGCTGCCAGCATGCACACCGTATCTTCTGCATATCTCCAAAACTATTTTGTACTGTAGACCTTGTTCTCTCCATTCATCAGTATACATAATCTCATTCTTTGGCAGCGTCCTCTGATCTTTCTTTGAAAAATTAATAAGATTCATTGCGTCATAGAAACACACAATGACCTTATTATCTTTATCTTCAACCCTTGCTTCACCAGTATTAACATCAACATACCACCATTTCATATTCCCAAGAAAGTCTTGAGGAATATTCTTTAATGGTATCTTGTGAATAGCACGTACTGGTCTATACTTGTATCTCCAGGTTACTTTCCCAGTCTTAGGATCTGTGTTCTTCACTCTCTTTCCCTTCTGTGGTTTCAGTCGTTCATACTTACCCAAACTACCTTCTTTCTTTATGCTCTGATACCACTTGTAGGTCCTTAATTCGTTGTGTGACGGATCTCTAGACTCGCGGTACGACACGGTGATAACGTGCGGAATCCATGATCAACGTGCTCGTGTAACTCAATCAACAACAACGGTGTAAATAAACGCTTTGTATTCCACCAATATCAGGTTACAAGAATTCTCTCTCGTCTACTCTGATATCGTCTCACACCTCTAAGCTCACTATTCTGTTCTGCTACAATCTGCTATTTATAGCCACTGATCAGCATTAGGCGAACTTAACAAGTTCGCTTCACTGTGCTTAGGCGAACTTATTAAGTTCGCCTCTAATAGGCTAGGCGAACTTAATAAGTTCGCCTCTGATAGACTAAAGCGAACTTGTTAAGTTCGCCTCTAGCAGAACTTACATAGA
The DNA here is from genome assembly GCA_023525975.1 of Smallanthus sonchifolius. Taxonomy (NCBI): domain Eukaryota; kingdom Viridiplantae; phylum Streptophyta; class Magnoliopsida; order Asterales; family Asteraceae; genus Smallanthus; species Smallanthus sonchifolius. The sequence goes on from CM042025.1 coordinate 69,787,633, forward strand.
ATTTTATCAACAGTTACAAAACATGTCCTAACAGAACCGAATGAGAGAGACGGTTGATAATAATGTGGATAACCATGATTATAACCTGCATGAGAGGCAATGGTCATATCGCATCTATACTCGGGACACGTCCTATCGAAACATTATCGCTAATTTATCGTTCGAATTGTAAATTTTACAACTGTCAATTGTGATAACAACTATTAAATTTGGGGACAATTGTTAGGGGTCATTTTTAAGACTTGGGATCCTGAACTCCTAACAAATTTTAGTATCCTGACAGGTTTTGGTATCCTTAATGTTTACATTACTAACTATTGTATTGTCCTCCTATCTTAATTTTTATGTGCAGGTAAAACGTGTAGAATTAGTCTCTCCAGAAGAATCGCTCAAGACGTTATGAAAAACGTGTGAAAGATGCGTGAAAGGGTTTACAACGGTCATATTGAAGACTTACTCTAGCTGGGATTCCCGGATTGTTTGTTACATTTATCTTTGTACTTATAGCAGTGAGATCGATACAGAAAACACACACAACACTGGAAAACTACATAGCAAAACTTAGCTCTCGATCATTCACTTCCAAAATTATACCCATTTCATCGATTTATACAAGAACAGGAGGCAACTGACTTTTAGTCACTTCCTGAGGTTTTATGCCAGCGATCCCCAACGATCAAGGGCTTTCCTCGTACATCATCGTGTCAAATCTTTACATTTACGTCCATATTCTCATATTTTGATCAAGCACACTACCTCACATACTAAGTTTGGTTACAAAATTAGTCTTGTTAATTTTTACCCAAAACAGCACCCCTGTTGGTGAAACCAGAAAATGATGAGGCATTATTCCTATATCTGGCAGTATCCGGGAATGCTATAAGTGTTGTGCTAGTCAAGGAGGATGAAGGATAGCAATATCTTGTCTACTATGTAAGTAAAAGTCTATTAGATGCAGATACCATTTATTCTCACCTTGAAAAACTAATTTTAGCACTAGTTATGGCATCTACTAAACTTAGGCATTATTTCAAAACACATACTATTCATATTATAACTAACTATCCTATAAAGTGAGTTTTGAGAAAACTAGAAATGTAAGGAAGAATGGCTAAGTGGTCTGTAAAGCTCAATGCTTATAACTTGGTATATGAGCCTAGAACTGCTATCAAATCCCAAGCATTAGCAGACTTTATGGCAGATTTCAGTAATGATATTCAACATGAAGCAAATATGGAGGTCCAACAACTAGAAGAAGCAAAAGAAAAGTGGACACTGTTCACTGATGGTGCATCTAATGTAAGAGGCACGGGATTAGGTATCATACTAAAATCACCACAGGGGGGCACAATACCCCAATAAATAAGTTGTGGATTCCAGGAAACAAACAATGAAGCAGAATACGAAGCATTGATAGCAGGATTATAACTAGTCAGAGATATGAGGATCAGGTATCTCCACGTATGTGTTGACTCATTATTAATTGCTAATCATTTTAATGGCTCTTATGCAGTTAAAGGCGAAAAGATGGCCCAATAAAAAAATTATCAAAAGAATTCGACATCTTCAGTTTTGAACAAGTTCCTAGGGATGATAATGTCGAGGCTTATGCCTTGGCAAGTATAGGATCGGCTCTCAAGATACCATGGGATGATAAGATCCCGATTGTACACATCATGAGCCCAGTAATTGATGTACTAGAATACAAGAGAAAAGAAGTATCTATTTCAGAAAGCCTAGATATCCAAGATCCTGACCAAACTAAAGGATCATGGATCCTGCCCATCAAAAGATATCTGCATAATGGTGAAATTCCGAAAGATGAGAAGAATCATAGAGCCTTTCACATGAAGGTATCACGTTTTGTTATTTTACATGATATTCTATACAGAAACTCAGTGGTAGGTCCATACTTGAAGTGTCTGGAGGATCATGAAACACGAGAAGTCCTAAAGGATATACACGAATGAGACTACGACAACCATATAGGGGGCGGAGCACTTTTCTCCAAGATCCTGAGGACATGATATTATTAGCCGAACATGAGGAAGGATGATATGAGCTATGCCCAAAAGTGTGATTCCTGCCAGAGACACAGCAATGTGCCTCATCAACCAGCAGAGCACATGCATCTAATCATTTCCCCTTGGCCATCATGAAAAGGTGAATGGACATAGTTGGCAAGCTACCTAAAGCACCAGGTGGAAAAGTGTTTATGCTAGCAATGACTAAATATTTCTCCAAGTGGATTGAAGCAGAAGCCTTCATTCAAGTTAGAGACAAGGAAGTGGTATCTTTCAAAAAAACCCAATATCCTGACTAGATTCGGGATCCCGGCGGAAATAGTATGCGATAACGGATCCCAATTCGTGAGCAAAAGAACAACAAATTTCTGTACCAGTTGGGGAATAAAGATGATAACCTCAACTCCTGTCCACCCTCAGGCCAATGGACAGGCGGAGTCCAACAACAAGATCATTGTGAACAACCTCAAAAAGAGGTTGGATGCCAAGAAAGGAAGATGGGCAGAAGAACTACCTTTTGTCCTTTGGGCAGATAGGACCACCGCAAAGAATGCAATAGGGCAAACCCCATTTTCATTGGTGTTTGGTGCAGAGGTCATGATCCCTACAGAAATGATTATCCCTACCATAAGATCCAGCCTCCAAACTCCTAAAACTAATAATGAAGCCCTCGCTCCGGATCTTGACACCGTTGACGAGATCAGGGATCACGCCAAGATCTGGATTGTGGCATACTAGCAAAGGATAGAAAGGACTTACAACAAGAACCTATGAACAAGAAGATTTCGAGTGTGTGACTTGGTGCTCAGAAAGACTTTTCAAAACACTATTAACCCTAATTAGGGAAAGCTAGAACCCAAATGGGAAGGACCATATATGATAGACTCGAAGGCTGGCAAAGGTGCATACTGGCTGGCCACTATGGAATGAATGATCCTACCAAGATCCTGGAATGCCATTCATCTCAAGGAATACTTCATGTAAGTTAGAATTCAAATTCTAAATCAGGCTGGTATGTTTCCTATCCCTACTTATTTCAGTTTTTATTCCTTATTTTTATCAAATTACTGACTTAAGCATAGGAGGGGTGTTAGCTGAGCTAACACCCACCTTCACCAGGGTTTAATGTTTTGCAGATTGGACTCCTAAGGATAATGATCAAAGTAATTGAGACTAGCCATCTCTCAAAGCAAAAGGTATTCCAAAACCCTACTAAGGTTTAAAGGTTTTCACCTTTCTAAGATAGTGGGTTTATACACCCCCCTTAAATGCACAAGATCCAAATATAGTTCGAGATAGTGGCATCAGTATGTGTTTTAGTAGCTGACAATTTCACTATTGTGGGCTATATTTTGGACCCTACGAATACTTTCAATGTCATAACATGGACTTGTTATACACCAGGCATGACCCAAACATTTAACATTTACATGTTAAACATAAGGTTTTTGACATATACATGTCACATCAGGTGCTACCCACGCATTTGAACAAAAGTTTTTGACTCATGTACTTAGCATTTACATGATAACCAAAGATTAACGCTAGAACTCAGCATAATGGGGACATCCCCAGGGATCCTAAGATTTAACTACTCAAGGAAGACTCTAAGAGACTAAGTGGAAAATTTGATTATCGGCAATGCGCAGGAAACGACCAAGAGATTATAACCTAACGCTACTCAAGCTGAACTCATCCGGTATGTTAAACTGCTCGAAGTTTATCTTCCTCAAAATATCTGCTTTTATCCCAATTGGGATCTTAATTTTTGAGTACAGAATCTAATTCTAGTGTTTTCATAAAACTGCTTTTCCAAACATTGCCTACTCAGATAAGGTACATTTTCAAAAAATCTTTTTGACCTAGAATCCCTGTCCTAAAAATAATTTCTGAGGATCCAGTATCCCGACAGGATATCAAAACCTACTTTTCAAATATAGTAAGAACCTCACACGGAAGTTAATTGAGGTCGTGAACTTCACATTGTCGTTTGTGGTGTTTTGAGGTCTTTGGAACCTCACAAGGAAGTATGGTAGGGTTGTTAGGTGTTTAAAACATCCATGAAATGTTGTTGGTTGCTTAAAACAATGGGGGGTCGAGTCAGGAGGGTCGAAAAGGCTAAGAATTTGCAAAACAATTTGGTTGATTTTGGATTTGAGTAATTTACGCCGCCCTGGATTATTTTACACCCAAAGTGGTATGTTTACGATCCTATTTACGCCCAAAGTGAAAAATTGTCATTTAGGGTCGGTTGTTGTTGTAAGAGCTTGGGGGCTCATATTGTAAGTTCTCGATTTTTTGTTTATAAACAAAATGTTTCGTTTGTTGTATCATTGTTTTTGGCATGTGTCGTTTAATCAAGAGTGTTAATTGGGACCTATTTTATGCGTGTGTTGAAAGTTTAAACAAGTTGAAAATTTTGGGTGTTACAATGGGCAGGATCCATGATCCTTTAGTTTGGTCAGAATCTTGGATCTTGAGGCTCTCTGAAATTGATACTTCTTTTCTCTTGTATTCCAGTAAATCAATTGCTGGGCTCATGATGTGTACAATCGGGATCTTGTCATTCAATGGTATCTTGAGAGCCGATCCGAGACTTGCCAAGGCATCAGCCTCGGCATTATCCTCCCTACGAACCTGTTCAATGCTGTAGATTTCATATTATTTTGCTAAATTTTTAACTATCTCGAGGTATTGGGATAGTTTTTCGCCTTTAACTACATAAGAGCCATTAAAATGGTTAGCAATTAATAATGAGTCAACACATACCTAGAAATACCTGATCCTCATATCTTTGGCTAGTTGTAATCCTGCTATCAATGCTTCGTATTCTGCTTCATTGTTTGTTGCCTAGAATCCACAGCTAATTGATTGGGGTATAATGTCCCCCTATGGCGATTTTAGTATGATACCTAATCATGTGCCTCTTACATTAGATGCACCATCAGTGAACAATGCCCACTTTTCTTTTGCTTCTTCTAGTTGTTGGACCTCCATATCCACTTCATGTTGAATACCATTGCTGAAATCTACCACAAAGTCTGCTAATGCTTGGGATTTGATTACAGTTCTAGGCTCATATACCAGGTTATAAGCACTGAGCTTTACAGACCACTTAGCCATTCTTCCTGACACTTCTGGTTTTCTCAAAACACACCTTATAGGATAATTAGTTTTGATATGAATAGGATGTGTTTCAAAATAATGCCTAAGTTTAGTATATGCCATAACTAGTGCTAGAATTAGTTTTTCAAGGTGAGAATACCTGGTTTCTGCATCTAATAGACTTTTACTTACATAGTAGACAGGATACTACTGTCCTTCATCCTCCTTGACTAGCACAGCACTTATAGCATTCCCTTGATACTGCCAGATATAGGGATAATGGCTAATCATTTTCTGGTTTCACTAACAGGGGTGTTGATGATAAATATTTCTTCAAGTCCTGGAATGCTTCATCGTGTTTTTCACCCCATTCAAATTTCTTATTTTTCTTCAGGATATCGTAGAATTCTTTGCATCTTTCTGAGGACCATGCAATGAATATGTTGAGTGTTGCTACCCTTCCTGGCAATCTTTGCACATCCTTAGTATTTGATGGTGGTTTAAAGTCCAGGATCGCTTTGATTTGTTCTAGGCTTGCTTCTATTCCTCTATTGGTTACCATATATCCTAGAAATTTTCCTGCCCCCTCTCCAAAGTGACTTCGAAGAGTTGAGCTTCAAGTTATATTTATCCAAAATGTCGAATGCTTCTTCAAGATCCCTTTAGTGATCCTTGGCTTTCTTTGATTTGACCACCATGTCTCTATGTATACCTCCATTGTGTCCCCCAGTTTGTCTTTGAACATCATATTCACTAGCCTTTGATAGGTATCACCTGCATTTTTAAGGCCAAAAGGTATAACAGTATAGCAATTTATACCTGTCGGGGTCATGAATGAAGTTTCTTCTTGATCCGAGGGTTCCATTTGGATTTGTCAGAATCCTGAGGAGTCATTCATGAATGTCAGCATCTCATGGCCTACTGTAGCATCAACAATGCAATCTATATGTGGTAAGGGGAAAGGATCCTTAGGACAGGCTTTGTTAAGGAGTGTAGTCCACGCAAAGCCTCCATTTCCCATTCTTCTTCTGCGCCACTATCACGTTTGCTAGCCATCTTGGGAACTGTACTTCTCTTATCATTCCATATTTGAGTCGCCTCTCGACTTCTTCTAGGATAATTTCATTTCTTTCAGGTGCAAATTTTCTCCGCTTTTGATGTATGGGCCTTAAACTGTTATATATACCAAGTTTATGAGTTATAATATCCTTAGATATACCTGTCATATCTTCATGTTTCCATGCGAAGGTCAACATTCTGCTTTTTAGAAAATCTAGGAGTTCTTGTTCAACATCCCTGGGGATATTGGATCCTATAAGCACTTTAACGTCTGGATTCGCAGGATCTGGAGACACTTCCTTGACATCCTGCTCTCTGGCTTCCAAGACGTCTCATGCTTCTTTCTTTAATTCCTACTCTTGTCTTGTTTTTGCTGATGGCTTCATCAAGGATGTATAGCAATCCTTGGCTTCTTATTGATCACTGTCTATCTTCACCACTCCCCAGGGGTCGGCATCTTAACACATTGGTGATTGGTTGACGGTACGGCTTTCATATCATCGATCCAGGATCTCCCTAAAATAATGTTGTAACAGGATAATGAGTCAATCACACAAAACCTTTGGATAGAATTTACCCCTTTGATATAGTCAGGTAGCTTGATTTCCCCAATTGTGTTCTTGGCCTCTCTGCTAAATCCTACCAGTACCGAGGATTTTGACACAATTTCAGCTTCGGGAACATTTATCCTCTTCAGTGCTTCTAATTGGATAATGTTGATTGAGTTGCCCCCGTCGATTAGAATCCTGCGGACAAAATGGTTGGCAACATACAAGGTGATGATTAGGCCGTCATGGTGAGGATCTTGAACATTCTCTCTATCCTCCTCATCGAACGAGATCACCTTCTTCTTGGTCAAGGTTGATGTCCTTGTAGGACTGTCTTCTTTTTTCGCTTTCGCTTCTTTGGCATGTCTTTTAGCAACAAAATAAGAAGTAACACAAATATCAGAACCACCAGATATAAAGTTAATTACCTTGGCATCCGGAGGAGGGAATGTTTGTCGTTGTAGGTTTCTGTCATGATCCTGGTTCTTGTCTCTTTTTCTGCCCAAGAGTTCTTTCAAGTGTCCTTTGTTCAGGGTATAACTTATCTCCTTCTGTAGTGCAATGCAATCCTCGGTCACATGACCGAAATCCTTATTGTAAGCACACCATTTAGACTTATCCTTCCAAGTGGAAGTCTTGTCATTCTTCTTGGGCTATCTTGTTTTATCCCCAAGATCCTACATTGCAAACATAAGACTTGAAATGTCAACACAAAAACAGTAATCCGTTATTTTAGGATATTCTTCTTCCTCCTCATCGTCTTCCACAACATTGACCCTATGGTTGTCATGTTTTGAATAAGGCTTAGATCTGTGATGTTTGTAAGGTGAGGATTCTGATTTTTTATTAGGATAATCATAATTGGACGACGTGTCGATCCTTTTTTGGATCTTCTGTTAGAACTCAAATATTTATTTAATTCATTTTTTGTATTTATTATTTTTGTCTTTCCAATTTTCCTGTATTTATATTTATCTTGTAAGTTTCCTTGTGGGCTCTCCTATTTATTTGAGTCATTTGTAATTGTTTATAGTAAAGAGAATCAGCTCATTTTTTCCAATATGGTATCATATAGTCGACTGTGTACCCTTTTTCCTTCAGCATTCTGCTTCTATTCTTCCGGCTATTTCATGGCTTCATCTTCAATAGCCGACCCCCTCCCCATGAACACCCTTCTCCACATGATGACTATCAAAGTATCATCATCCAGTTACCTCCTTTGGAAGAATCAAATGATTCCTCTCTTCACCTACCAAAATCTTCTTTCTCACATTGATGGATCTTCTGTTGCTCCTGACCTGCCAATAGTTACATACGACAAATCAGAAGCCAACCCTCCCTACTTTTCTTGGGTTGCTGCTGATCAACGGGCTATAATTAACATTCATTCATCTTTAACAAAGGAAGTTGTCACCAAGATCATCAGGCTGACATCTGCCCGATCCATATGGCTAGCCCTTGAATCAGCTTATAGCAATTCCTCGATTGAGCGCATCCAGAATTTACGTGACAGCCTCCAGCAATCCACGAAAGGCACTGCTTCTGTTGCTGAATTTGGGCGAAGATTTAAATCCATCTGTGATCAATTAACTGATGTTGGTGCTCTAGTGGATATTTTTGATCAACTGCATTGGTTCTTATGTGGATTAGGCCCCTCCTTTGAGACCTTCTCTACATATGTTCGAACATCTCGACAAGTACCCTTTTTCCGTGACCTTCTATCTTCTACCTTCTACCACAGGCTGAAAGCCACGAACTATTCCTACGATCCCTTCATGGTGCTTCTGCTCCTGCCAATACCTTCTCTATTGATTCCTCTGCCCCGGCTACTTCTGCCCGTGTCAGAAATTGCGGTCGATCCTATAATGGTGGTGGTGGCCGTGGTAGGGGACGCCGCCCCCCACATTGCCAACTATGCTGAACAAATGGCCACTATGCTAACATATGTCCTACCTTATCTCAGTTTGCCTCCAAGGCTGCTCCCCTGATGTAGAGCTTGCCAAAGCGTTTCAGGCACAATGCAATATTTCTTCCTCGGGTCCTGACTAGTTTGTTGATTCTGGAGCCACTGACCACATGACCGCTTCCACGGATGGTGTTACCAAAGCCACTCCATATACGGGTCAAGCTAATGTCACCTTTGGTAATGGTAATAAACTTCATGTTACCCATATCGGTTACACTACGGTGTCCCCTAATATTAAACTGAATAATGTGTTGGTTGTTCCCAATATTGTGAAAAATCTTCTATCTATTAGTAAACTAACGGCTAATAATCATGTGGATGTGTTGTTTTCACAACCCCACTTTTACATTCAGGACCGCACGTCAAAACAAGTCCAAGCTCAAGGAAGATGCAAGAATGGCTTATATGTCTTGAATTATGGACCTCAAGCCTTTGTTGCTGACTCAAAGTTGAAGGCATCTTTTGAGCTTTGGCATTTACGTTTGGGTCATGTGTCTTTTGACACTATTTTGCGTTTAAATAAGGAGGGGTGTTTATGTGTTACCTCTATTTTACCTACACATGTTTTATGTAATGCGTGTCAAATGTCTAAATGAACGTCGTTTATCTTTTGATATCAATGATCAACATGCTTTAAATCCTTTGGATTTGGTGCACTGTGATTTATGGGGACCATCATCGGTTACATCCAATGACGGTTACCGCTATTATGCGTTTTTTGTTGACGATCATTCACGGTTTAGTTGGTTTTACCCATTACGAGCGAAATCTAAATTCCATGTTGTTTTATATATCTTTATGAAATTCGTTCAAACAAAATTATCCAGAAAAATTAAGTTATTCCAAAGTGATGGCGGTTCAGAATTTGTGAATCATCATGTTAGAAGCCTTCTTGAGGAAAACGACACGTTTCATCGCTTGTCATGTCCGTATACTCCTCAACAAAATGGACGGGTTGAGAGGAAGCACCGACATGTAGTTGAAACAGGTTTGGCTATGTTATTTAATGAACGTTTTTCGCCTTCCTATTGGGTTGAGGCTTTCTTGTCAGCAGTCTTTATTATAAATAGCATTCCCTCATCTGTTTTGGCTGGAAAGTCACCATTTGAAGTTTTATTTTCGCGCAAGCCTTGCTATAGCAACTTTCGTGAATTTGCCTGCCGGGTTTACCCGTATTTGTGTGACTATACGGCTCGCAAACTTGCACCAAGGAGTCTTCCATGCATCTTTTTGGGTTACTCATCACAATATAAAGGATATCGATGCCTTGATCCCACTACTTCATGTATTTACATCACTCGTCATGCTCAATTTGACGAAACTGTGTTCCCATTTTTTAACCATGGATTGCATTTTGGTGATACATTACTGCCTCTTTACTCATTTTTGGAGGAATTTTCTGAAACATCGACCTAAATACCTTCTGATGGACCCACTGACTCAGCGGACAACTCCTCAAATCCTTGTGGGCTTTGTGTTGATGATCCTGGAGCAACTGGGGCCCCTATTTATCAGCCTGTTGAAATTATTGATGACACCTCATCCGATTCCACTTTAACTAGGCCTCCATCCCCTACCACAGATGTGCCACCTTCCCCGGATGCTGGGCCTACTGACAACAGCTCCACCACCATTCAACAACACCCCTTTACTGGCCTTCAGATCCTATCTCATCATCACACCCTATGATAACTCGGTCCAAAGCTGGTATTTTTAAGCCCAAACATAAGGCTGATTTTGCTCATACTGATCGACATGCCTTATTATTTGCCTTATTTACGGCTCGTGACCCAAAAGGGTTCAAATCGGCTCGTGACCCAAAAGGATCTGGTTGATTGTGGTTGTCTGCCAGTTTGATCTTCGTATCTTGGACATAGATTTTAGGGTTTGTGATTAGGGTGGTTTGCTAGACGTAGTAGCCATAGGAGTTGTCTTTGATTACTTACTAGAATTGAATGTGTATCCTAGTTCAATACCCGAGAGGTGAGAATTAGTCATTTGGTCTTCGTCATTAGGAATCCAAGTGTCAGCTGTTTGAGAGGAAGCCGGTATTAGGTGTCTAGTGATTGTTTCTATTCGTGTCATAGTTAATATCTTGAGATTACCCCATGCATTCTTCGAGTGTATTGGTGGACGGAGAGACTGAGAGGTAATCTGTCTCTTAGGGTACTTTATCATAGTTGGAAATACCTGACAAGTGATCCAACACTCTTGTGAGTTATTACATTTTTAGGTTTCTTAGTTGGGACACCCTAAGAGTGATTAGGGATCCACTAGGCTGTCCAGAGTTTTTTCCTTAGAAACCCAGATCCATTATAGTTTCCATAACTGATAGAATTTGTGCTTTGCAAGTAGGATTCCGACCTAGGTGATATTCTTCCCATTCTTGATATTACCTTTGTTCTTTGTCTGGTTAGTTGAGTCGACATTAGTTTGCTGCATTCATTAGTTTAAATAGTAGTGTAGTAAACCCCCAAGCCAAATCAATCTTTAGTCCGTGTCAGAGTCTAGTTTTGTTATTCGTAGTGTCTCTAGGGTTCGATATTCCGGTTTACCGTTAAGCTGTGCTACACTCGATAGGTACACTTGCATGTCAGTGCGGTTTAGTTGAAGGCACTCCTTTTATTACTTAGGAGTCTAGGTTAGATTTTGTTATTATTTTAATAGACCGTCTGGGCGACATCAAGCAGTTGTTACCTGAACATGGGAAAACGAGGCTTTAGAGACTGTTTAGATAATGATAAAACGAACATGAGCATCATTGGCGAGCTAGGCTTGATCGTTGGGATTAGCTGTGATGGTGGGAGCATCATCCGAATTAATGGCAACAGTAGGACTTGGGCATGGGGTAGAACCCTCAATGTATCCGAATAATTTGTTGGTGATTAAGAATGGTTTAATCATGGTCTTCCAATAGCCATAATTCATGGGAGAGAGTGTGAAGGCAAACTTGTGGGAGTTGTGGGATGCTCGTTCAGTTACAGAGAAAGCAAGGACTGCCGACATGACTAGTCTCGCATGAATGAGTGTCGCTGGATGTAGAAGTGTCGCTAGCAGTGTCGCCAGAGGTTGAGGTGAACTGTCGTTCAGGAGTGTCGCTGACTATGTCACCCAAAATGAACTTACGTTCAAGAAGAGAGTGTCGCCGATATGATTGTCTCCAACAGTGGTGTCGCTATAACAGGAGTGTCGCCTGTTGAATACGGTCTCCCAAAAAAGTCGTCGGATGAAGGTTTACGAAACCCTAGATCGAAAACATGCGTTTCAAGTAGAAAAGGAGAGACTTTCCAGTAAACAAGTTGATAGAAAGATTCTTAATGTCTTGGAGATCGATTTGTAACGATCGATTGGTAGAAAACAAGCACTGAAAATGATGCCTAGCGGTGGCGTATGACGGTGAGACGGTGAATGACGGTGGAGACGCGGCGGAGAGCACCTGTTCGCGGTGACTAGGCTTTGATACCAAGTTGATCATCGTATGTGTGTGTAGATGTATTATGTTGTATTGATAATTGTAATTAGGGTTACAATAAGAAGGGTGTAGGTCCATATTCTAGGCAGAATCAACAATACTGATCGATTACACACACATACGGAATGGGTGTGTATGGTGGTGAAACAGAGGTAAGAAACAGAAGATTGGTGAAGATAACAGGCCAACCACACTTGAATAACAATACAAAATGATGGGAAATTTCAAGAACACAATGAATAACTCAAAGCTTGTATTTATTCAAGATAAAAACTGTGAAAAAGATAATGCAAGGTTACAGCCGCTATCCACACCTTAAACATTCTCAAACTAGTCTATTTATAGGAAGCTGAAAGGAATCGAAACTATGCTCACCGAAACTACTAGTTTCGGTTGAGAATTTACATGAAATATCATCCTATTGAAACTTCCCATCTATCGAAACTACTTGTTTCGGTTGAACAACCTAAACCGAAACTAAGTAGTTTCGATGGCCCAGACTTAGACTAAAACAGAAAAATACATCAACTGAAATAACAGAAATACAAGGAAATGAAACAAAGTACAGATTGTTCAAAAGTTACAATGAAGACATTAGCTTACGAAAATCACAACCCTACAATCTCCTCCTAAGCTAGTGCATCATTGTCTTCAACTCTTCATGCAGTTGGTGCATAACTTGATTTCTGAAAGAAAGGATTTGCATTCACAGTCACAACTCTCTGATAGGCCTTTGCATCCGCCTCGTCCTCTTCATGTGAAATTTGGATTAGATGGTTGAAAAGAACCTCCAAATATTCAAGTTGAAATTTTAAGACCTCCATGGGCTCAAAGATATGGATGTCTTCCATTCCTTCACATTCAATGACATCACTTCCAATTGTTGAATTATAAAACCACCTTCTAAACTTCTGGAGCTGAACAGGTACAGACCTTGGTAGTAATATAGATTTAACAGTTTCTGCCGGTTTGTACCTCAGGCTTACCCAAGGCTTTTGAGTTTTATGGTGGATCCGGGTTTTTGAGAGAACTCTTCTAGGTTTTGAAGTAGTCATAGACCTGAATTCATTGAAGGTCTGGTTCCTTAGAAAAGTCTCAAAATCTCTTGTAATCCCTACATCTCCAGGGTTTTGGAGAGGCAACTTGGCTAGGGCTCTTAAGTCATACTTAGGGAGGGAGCTGAAGTGATGAGGAGTCTTGAAGTGCTCCACTCCTCCTTTGTATCACCTGACGATGAACAATGATCTTTCTTTATCATATTTCCACCCAACAGGTGGTCTTTTCAGCTCTTGATATTCGGCGAACCACTCATAATGTTTCGGTGGTTCTTTAGACTCCAATTTCTTGTAGCAAGACCTCCTAGGATCTGAGACTTGGTGAGATGGTGTTGTTTCTTGTGGTGTTGTAGTTGTTGGTGGTGGTGGTGTTGCTATTATTGTAGTCCGAGGAGCTTCTTCAGTAGTGCATGTTGGCCCAGTAGTGGTTACAGGCTCAACAAAGGAAACTTTCAGCTCTTGACAATGAACAATGATCTTTCTTTATCATATTTCCACCCAACAGGTGGTCTTTTCAGCTCTTGATATTCAGCGAACCACTCATAATGTTTTGGTGGTTCTTCAGACTCTAATTTCTTGAACCAAGACCTCCTAGGATCTGAGACTTGGTGAGATGGTGTTGTTTCTTGTGGTGTTGTAGTTGTTGTTGTTGGTGGTGGTGGTGGTGTTGTTGTTGTAGTCTGAGGAGCTTCTTCAGTAGTGCCTGTTGGCCCAGCAGTGGTTACAGGCTTAACAAAAGCAACTTTCATGGTAGGATCCTCCACTTCACTGTCAGCCAAGGCTTCAATTTTATCTCCTCCTTCTGTGAAATACCTGATCTTTTCTTTGTGCCCTCTCCGAGTGTCACAATTTCTGGGAACTCATCAATAGTCCCGAACTCATCAATTTGCTTCAGTAATTCATCAAGCTCATGATCAGAACCAACCTCTTCTTCATCCAATACTACAAGTTCAACATCTGAGTCTTTTGCCTTTCCCTTTCCATTATCAGCTCTTCTTTGACTTACTGAGGTAAAGTCATGCTCTGGTTGTTCTACCTTCACTTTCAATGCTTCTTTTGATTGTCCAGCTACACCTGAGTATATAATCACAGCAGACTCAGGATTAGTTACAAATTCAGGGGAAGAGGCACCACCAGTTGTTGTGGTTGGAGATACATGAGTCTCCCCCTGAGCTGTGGAAGTAGGTTCTTTATGTACACAAGTTTGCTGTGACGATTACACCATGGAAGCTTTGATTTGATTAACCAATGTAGTTATAGCAAGGAGTTCTTGTTGTTGCTTTGATAATTGTTCCTGTTGCATAGCAAGTTGTGACTCCTGGATCTCCAGCTGGTTCTTCAAGGTAATAACTTCAAACTTCAAATCTTTGACCTCTTCCTTCTGATCTGCAAGATCAGATCTCAGAACTTTGATTTCTTCATCCATTTGAGATAGTTGGTTACTGAGCTTCTTGACGTCTAAGCTCACTCTCTTAACTCTAGAGATGGATGGAGATGTTTCCAGATCAGGAGAGGCAGGTGGTGTTGGTTGAGGAGTGGGTTGCCTTGGTGATGGAAAGGTAGCAGTATGAATGGGTGATGGTGGAGGTGTTGGGTGTTTAGGTTATCCAAACAATGATTCAGAGGAGGTGGTAAGTGATTCCAGCCCAGTTTTGATCTTCTTAGTGAGGGGCTCTTCTAGTTCATAGTCTGTTTCAGAATCAACTGGCCTTTTGGATGATGTGAGAGGAGGTTCCACCATATCCTTAGATCCAGTCTCTTCTATTTCATAAACTGCTTCGTCTAGAGTCCCACTAGACTCTGGTTCACCCACTACATTAGCTTCAGCTTCAACATTAGCAGCTTGTTCCTGAAAGTTTACTAGGTCCAAATTCTCCATCTCTTGATCAAGGCTGCTCAACTTCCTGTTCTTGTTGTATCTCAGCCTCAAACTCAATCTCAGCTTCTTGGTTACCCTAATTTTGTTCTTCTTCTTCCTCAGATGATGAGGATTCAACAGCTTCTTCTGGGTCTACATCAGGAACCTCAGGCTCTTCTTCACCAATCACATTCCCAAATAAAGGGATGTTCACAATGATCCTATTGCTTCTGGAGATAGAACTCATCATGTAACTAAGAGTCTTGGCTATCATGTGGTCTAGGACCAACAGATGTCCTTCTTATGGAAGATTTTGGTGAATATGATTAATAAGCATTTGAAGAAATCTAGGGTATACAAGGAATTTGTCTTTGACTTTGCCTGTTAGATTCTCAATCAATTGCCTGAATACCAGCCCAAAGAAATTGTAGTCTCTTCCTTTTATCAAACCAAGAATATCAGAAGCCACCATGGCATTTGCATAATCAAAGCCACTTTTCCTGATTGATATACAGTGAATCATCCCATGTATAATATATCTCCAGTGAGGACAAGGAAAGTCTCAGTGATCTGGCCACTCTTAAACTCGTCTGAGTGACCCATCCTCCTAAAACTCTCACGGATAAAGAAGTTTGAGTATTCAATAGGAGCCTCATGATTGTCACTAAATTGTAGTACTTCTCTGATGAGGGCTTCAGAAATAAGGACTTCTTGGTTGTACACAGTTGCCCTGATATGCTCCATATTGTTAATGGTTACTCTTGCAGCAGTAGCCCAAAACTGTCTGATTGTAGCTTCAAAGATGGGCAAGTTGTGACTAATAGCAAAGCTAACATTAGAGTTAGCTAGAAAATTGAGCACAGGTACAAATCCCTCACTCTTGGGATCAACAGCATTGAGAAAGGCACAGATATTGTGCTTCTTCACAAATAGAAGGTCCATTTTTGCCAAAGACAAAATTATCAAAAAGTCAGTCAACACTTAGAAAATTTTCAGAAAGGCCTGACCGAAACTACTAGTTTCGGTTGAGAAACAACCTATCGAAACTACTTAGTTTCGGGTAAGCACTAGGGTATCAAAACAACTAGTTTCAGTAAGAAAAACTTGTTCAAAATCAGAATAATAATTTTAAAGACAAAGATCATTTTTCCTAAAACTACTAGTTTCGATGTCAAAACCCTGAACAGGTATACAAGGACTCAAAAATCAGAAGAACTAAGTTAAAAATTATATACAAACTATGTACAGATCAGAAAGAGCAAAGATAAAAACAAATAAACACAAAAGAAGGGTAAGAAAAGCCTGTAATGGTGTCGAAACTCCATCTTACCAAAAATTCTGAAGTAATCTGCAAGTATAAACAGTAAATGAGTAAGTTATCAAGAATGGTGAGACTCTAAACATGATTTAAGAAAGAAACGATCCTAAAAACACATATTCGATCGTAAAAACTTTACCAACAAAACCCTAGTTTCACTTTATGAAACAGTACCTGTAAGTCCCAAACATTTTGGATCTTCGGATAATCAAACACACGATATCTATTCTCACACTTGGTAGGCGGAAACTAACAAGTATGGTGATTCAAGAACACAATCAAAGTAATACTCGTATATTGCTAAAGAGAATTACAAAAGAACAAATGTCAAAAACCGCTACACCTCACAGCTCCCCACTCGTCTAACAATGACTGCTAACCCTAAATGGTTAGAGGAAACATGTATTTATATTAAGCCTAATAATACTAAGCCCATAATACATGTTCTCGGCCCATGGTCGGCCCAAGACCCAAACCGTGAACCTAGTTCACGGTTACAAAAACCCGAATACCCTTCTATTCGGTAACACCAACACTTGTATTTATTTGATACTAATGAAAAGCATGAAAGTGAGACTGAGTATGGAGAAATTCATTTTAAAGATGTACAAAAGACCAAAATGCCCCTGTCAAAACTACTAGTTTCGATAGGGAAGAGTAGTTTAGGGTGGTAAGGTAGTTTCGGGTGGCAGAGTAGTTTCGGGTTGAACACTTAAAGCTAGAGAGAAATAAACAAAGGAAACATTCATATGTACATTATCTAAACAAGCTAATAAGGAAGATTAAATTTCATTTGGAAAAATAAGAATAACAATAAAAACCAAATAAAGAATATGTACACTTAGCCTTTGGAAAAGATCCAACGTGACTCTTCAAACACTTCCTTTTGCAATCAACTACTGTGAATCCCTGAAGATAGCTGATATTTGTGCAGGGTAAACCCGAACATTTGTTTGTACAGGATTTCATGTGACTTTAAGGCACCATTTAAGCACGGAACACAGCGTACCCCACGTTTTGAAATAAAATGATTTTGAAAGCCTATTAATCCTCAAGAAATACCCGCATTCATCTTACCATCTCTTATAGGTTAACCAGGGTACCATCTCGGTAAGTCAAATTCACCACCAAAAATAAAATAAGATCCAACAGAATATAAGAAGATGTAAAAAGAAAAAAAAATCCAAGTGATATTAAAAAGTACGAACACTCTAGATATTTGCGTAAGCAAAACAGAAGAAGCCATAAAATTATCCAAGCGGATAAGAAAAGGTTGAACACCCAAGATATTTGCATAAGCAAAACATACGGTGTCAAATCATCCAAGTGGATGGGAAAAAGATGAACACCCGAGATCTTTGCGTAAGCAAAACAGACGGGGTCATCGACGGTAACTTTCGTTACTTTGACGGTCAACTGGCGCATGAATCAGCATCCAACACGTAAGCCTATATCTGATTGAATCAGTTTTCTTAGCATAAAACGGGTTAGATGTTTCAAAAATGGGTTCAAACACACGTGTACGATTTGAGATTTAGATTTTCACACTACTAAAGAGTTGTAACCATATGTCGGGCCTACCGGCTATACCTTAGTAAGCACCATCGCTTATGGTCCATTTCATGCTCCAAGAGATATGATCAGACTTAATCACTTCTCACAGGGTCATATTATATTTTCCTGAAACAAAATTGATAACATCAATGAGATCGAGGATAAGAACTTTTCTTAAGCAGACTATATACAAAGCAATTCTTTTCTAACAAAAATTCCAATTTTCCCCCAAAAGATTTGCTTTCCAACCGGATAAAAAGAAATAACTATACAGAAGATAAATATTTTTGAAAATCTTCCCGATTAACAAGTTTAAACAGATAAGACAATATGCATAAGGGTTACTGAAAGTTGAGCATCCCGAGCATTTCCATCAATTTCTCAAATCTGGCAGAATCGAATGCTTTTGTGAAGATGTCAACGTTTTGCTTGTCGGTTTTGACCTCAACAATCTTGATCTGTTTCTTTTCGACACAGTCACAGATGAAATGGTGTTCAATCTCGATGTTTGGTTTTGGAGTGCTGGATGAGATTTTTGGTGATATGAGGAACTGCGGTGTTGTCACATAGAATGGGGGTTTCATGAAACGTGATGCCATAATCGAGCATATGATGGTGTATCCAACAGACTTGGGAACAACAAAGGGCTGCAACAATGTATTCAGCTTCGGCTATTGATTGAGAAACGGTGGTCTGTTTCTTACATTGCCAGGACACAAGGCGGTTACCAAGAAATTGACAACCCCTAGAAGTGGACTTGCGGTCTAAGTTGCATCCCCCATAGTCTGAATCTGAGTGAGCCACAAGATCAAATAGGTTATTTTTAGGATACCAAAGCCCAAGTTTTGGCTTATACTTTAAATATCTTAAAATACATTTGACAACAATTAAATGGGAGAGTTTAGGATTCGCCTAAAAGCATGCACACAAGCACACTGCAAACATGATGCCTGGTCTGCTGGCAGTGAGATACATAAAATATCCTATCATCGAGCGATAGAGGTGCTGATCAACGCTTTCACCATCCAAATCAGGAGACAACGAATGTCGAACTTCCACGGGAGTCTTGAATGGATGGGATTCAGTCATTTTGAACTTGGTCAGCATTTCTTTGACATATTTCTCTTGGTGAATACAAATTCCTGACTCCGACTGATCAACTTGCAGTCCAAGAAAGAACTTCATTTCCCCCATATAACACATTTCGAACTTAGAACGCATCACTTCCTCAAATTCTTTGCACAACCTCGGATTGGTGGATCCAAAAATGATATCATCAACATAGATCTGTACCATAATGGTATCCGCACCATCCTTCCGTTTAAACAGAGTTTCGTCAATGGCTCCACGTGTAAAACCATTATCAAGCAGATGCTTAGATAAGGTTTCATACCACGCACGAGGTGCTTGATGAAGAGCGTACAATGCCTTGTCCAATTTGTAGACACGGTCTGGATAGGTTGGATCAATGAAACCCAGTGGCTGCTTGACGTAAACTTCCTCTTAAACCTTTCCATACAAAAAGGCGCTCTTAACATCGATTTGATAGACAGTGAAGTCCATGTAGGCTGCATAAGCAAGAAACACTCTGATGGATTCCAAGAGAGCCACTGGTGCAAAAACTTTCTCAAAATCAATTCCTTCCTCTTGATAAAACCCCTGAACAACCAAGCGGGCTTTATTGCGAACCACAATTCCGCCTTCATCCTTCTTGTTACGGAATACCCAACGAGTGCCGATTGGGACTTTTTTCTTTGGGAGGTCCACTAGATTTCACACTTGTAACTTGGTGAATTGTTGTAATTCTTCTTGCATTGCCTCCACCCAACTATTCTCAAGTAAAGCAGCTTTGATATTCTTTGGTTCAATCTGAGGGATGAAACAAGTGAAGAGACTATCATTCATTGCTTCTGTGGCACTTCGAGTTCGGACTCCCACGTTGAGCGGACTAACGATGTTGTCGGTGGGATTATTCTTGTAAATTCTTAACTGTGGGATCGCATCCTCTTCCAGATTCTCTTCTAAATTGGTGATATTGTTGTCAGGAATATCAGCTTCTTCAATAATAGGATCTACAACAGAGGATTGTGGAGCAACATCTGCTATTGGAGAAGTTTCTTCCTCAACAGTTTCATATGTTGCTACAGAATCAGAAGAGCCCAGAGTTGATTCAGCATTAGCAATAGGAATCTTAACTTGTTGATTGTATGACAATGAGCCTAGGTCATTTATAAGGCCTAGATTGTTCACAGAAAAGAAAAGATTAGCTGGAGCAGAGACATTAGAAAACATAGGAAGATTAAATGAATTAAACAAAGATTCGACATCAAAAAGCCAATCAGGACCGTCCCCAGCATCTGTATGATTGCTTTCATGCTAATTGATATCAATGGACTCCAGCACGATTCTCCTTCTCTTGTTGTAATCACGAAATGCTCTTTGATTGGAAGAATAGCCCAAAAAATAACATTCATCAGCTTTTGCTTCAAACTTGTTCAGCTGGTCCGAAGTATTCAACATTGTGCAAACACACCTAAATTTCCTGAAGAAATCAATAACGGGCTTTCGCTTGTACATAATCTCATAGGGGGTCTTGTTGCAGCTCTTAGTAATAAGGACTCGAAGCTTTTGAGATAAAGCACGATTCGATTCTAGATGGATTATTCATATCCAGACTGTAAGTATTGAATTTTCGAGTAGCACGCATGAGGATAAGGTCTTCGGGAATAACCACTTCAGGCTTCGGAATCAAACACTCTCTAGAGTTGAAAAGGGCACAAAAGTCTTTATCACAGATCTGGGACACACTCATCAGATTGTATTTCAGCTGCGGGACGTAGTTAACATGCTCCAAGCTATTTACACCATTGAACACAGTTCCTTGTCCTTCTATCTTTCCTCCTCTTGGATTGCCTGCAAAGGCGACAAAATCTCCATCTATAGGATGATAATCTTGCAGCAAAGAAAATTGACCGGTCATATGTCTTGAGCAACCATCGTCGACATGCCAGATATTATCTCCAGTCCTCCTCGATTGCCCCTACACAGACCAAGTTAATCAGACTTTGGTACCCAAGCCATTGCTGACTTAGAACTTCTTAACATCACAAGACACTTCTCGGAAATCATAGTCAGAATCCTCCTTTAATGAAATGTGTTCATCAAAAAGATCATTATTCTTAATTTTTCATGTTCTTTTCAACCTATTTTTAGCATTTTTAATCCGTTTACGTCTCAAATCTCTTCTATGTTGTGACTTAGAAAAAACATTTGAATCACATTCAGCTGAATTTGGAACAAAAGATGGTTCATTTTCTTCTTTGAATTGATATGTAGACAATTTACAACTTTCAAAAACTTGATTGGATTATCCACAACTAAAACAAACTTTATCACATGACGGCTTAGCCTGATAATTGTCATCACAGGATGATGAAGATGATTGTGATGTTGAGGCATCAGAATTAGAGGCAACTCTCTCTTTAACAAATCTTTCTTGAATACTTTGATCTTCTTTTAATCTGAAAAATTCCAGATTACTCATGGTTTCTTATGGAACATCAGTCACAACAACTCCTGCACTTTTAAAATTTGCAATACAACTCATAGCATTTACAGATTTAGGAATAAAAGGTAAAGCATTCTTAAACTTAGAAATGTCATTTCTCAAACCGTCATGCTCAGAAGGCATAGAACCAAAATATAAATTTTCAACGTGTTCACAAATATTTGGTTTTGACACGGACATATTATTACATTCATCCGACTCAAGTTCATTTAAAACATTTCCTTTACTAGAACTCTCATCACAATCATCTTCGGAACCTACATAATCTAACTCTACACAGGAAGCAAAACTGCCAGAATCTGAAGTTTTAATATAATCATCAGTAGATAACTTGCAAACAAAAGGTGTAGGAACATGAGGAGCTAGCGTATCAGCAAATCTACCAGACTTGGAATAAGGTGGTGGGTGAGAGTTATACCCAATGCCTTATGTGACTTTCTTATGAATTTTCTTATCAATGATTCCAAACAAAATTTTCTGATCCATACCCATATGTTCAACTTGAAAATTTTCCTTTTCAGCCTTTTGAAGTCTTTCAGTTAAAATTTGATTATTATTCTTTTGGGTAGTTAGTTGCACAATTAAAGATATGTTTTCTCCGAAAATGTCACGAACTTTCTTTAAGTATAATTTCTCATTTTTAGCCACAGAATCTTACATCACCGTTATATGATCACGTTCATCTACCAAAGCTTGGTTGATGAATCTACATTTTTGAATTTCATTCAAACAGGACTAAGCTTTGCAAAGTTTAGACATTACCTCAGCTGGAACAGTAGTGAGATCCTCAGCTGGTTGAATTATGACAAGCTTATCCTTTTTCCTCAATGTCTGCCATCAGAGCCTTGTCAGCTGCTTCCTCATTTTGTTCTCCCCAATGATAGTGTCCATCAGATTGACAGACCAGAGCTGTAGAGTTGGAAGATGTGGTGGTGGATTTGGGAGAATTTGCAGCTTGCTTTCCATTGGAGCTCTTCTTCTCATGCTGCTCCTTTGATTATGGCTCTTTGCAATTCCTTGCAAAAATGACCTAGCCGGTCCAAGTTGTAGCACCTAACTTTCTTGATATCAAAACCCAAAGTCTTTCCTACTTTGAACCTATCCATCCAAGTCCTCTTGATGAATCTCTTGGCCCTTAGAGTCATCATAGCCATACACCAGTCAATGTCCATCTTCTCCAAATCATCAGGATTGATCTGCTCTAAGTCATCAGGTTGAAAACTGGCCGATGTCAGGTTTCTAGAAATCAATGCATCATAGCATGACATGAAAGCAGTCATGATAGGCAGATACTCATCAGGGATCATTGGTGCTTGCTTCTGAGAGGTAGAGGAGCGGAAGGCTGAATTCCAGAAACAGAAGGTGGCACATCAGTCTAGAAGTAAGACATAGTTGATTTGCTGGAAGAGACTGATCCAGTAATAAGAGTTGTGTTTCCTGACTGATTGGTAGGAGTAATTGCACCATTCTTGATTTCCAACTCATAGGATTCCAAAATGCTGTAGAGTTCTTGTTGTGAAAAAGTGCTCACGTTCTCAGTTTTCTTGATCATAATTCGGTACATATTCCATTCTTCGGGAAGTGAATCAAGCAGCTTCTTGTTCAATTCATCAGTGGGATACTCAACTCCCATAACTTTCAATCTTGACACAATGCTGGAGAAACGGTTGATCAGATCAGACATAGACTCTCTAGGAACACTGCGAACATCTCATATTGCTTCTTAATCAGATCCCTCTTGCTTTCCCTGACTTCAACACTTCCCTCGTATCTGGTACAAAGAGCTACCCATAGATCCTTGGCTGTGGTGTATTCAGCAAAAGTGTTGAACACATCCATGGGAAGAGCCATAGCAATTGATCCATAGGCCTTGTTGTGTCTAGCAATCAGTGCAATATCTTTCTCATCATATTCAGCCACATTCATGGGACGCTGAACATCTGCAGTAGTAGTGACAGGCTTGTGAGGACCATCAGTAATGGAGTTTAGAAGTGTGTGGTCATGGAACTGAAAGAAAGTCTTCATCTTCTTGGTCCAGTCATCAAAGTCTTTTGTGGACACCAAGGCAGGTCGTTTGTTTCCTCTAGATTATTCATTGTTGCTTGAAGATGCCATAACTCAGAAAATTTTCTGGATAAAAGCTAGTTTCGGGTGACAAAAAGCTGACCGAAACTACTTAGTTTCAATTGAAGAGGGACTGCCCGAAACTCATAGTTTCGATAGACAATAATAGCCCGAAACAACTAGTTTTGATGATGATGAAAAAAACTTCCTTGAAAGGCCAAGGAAAACCAACAGAAACTATAAGTTTCGATTGAAACTAGTTTCGGGTGAACAGAAGTTTCGGTTGACCAGTAGTTTCGGGTGAGAATGCTGCAAAGGTTAGTTTTGATATAGATAAGACAAATTTGCTAGTTTCGATGATATCTTTTCTTAGACAAAAAGTACAGACAAGAAGTTTCGATGAACAACAGAGAATCTGTCCCCTGGTAGTTTCAATGCCTTCTTCCCCAAGCTTCACAAAAAATCCATTGAAGTACCGCTTCAGTAATCAAAGTAATGATAATAGAGATCCAATCCGATGAAAATCTTTCAAAATTGCTCCTGATTACGAATCCAGTCTTCAAATTGAAAAAAACTCAAACAAATATACCTGAAATCAATGAAACAATACTCAAAACTTCAATGGAACAGTGCACAGAACTTCAAAATCCAGAAAAACTTCAAATAGAGGCTAGAAATCACCTAAAATCGATCACAAAACATGATAATACTCAGAAAACAAGAGCATAAAGCTCTGATACCAATTATTGGTCCAGATTCTAGGCAGAATCAACAATACTGATCGATTACACACACATACCTGCGGAACGGGTGTGTATGGTGGTGAAACAGAGGTAAGAAACAGAAGATTGGTGAAGATAACAGGCCAACCACACTTGAATAACAATACATAATGATGTGAAATTGCAAGAACACAATGAATAACTCAAAGCTTGTATTAATTCAAGATAAAAACTGTGAAAGAGAGAATGCAGGGTTACAGCCGCCGTCCACACCCTAAACATTCTCAAACAAGGCTATTTATAGGAAGCTGACAGGTATCAAAACTATGCTCACCGAAACTACTAGTTTCGGTTACATGAAAGATCATCCTATCAAAACTTCCCATCTATCGAAACTACTAGTTTCGGTTGAACAACCACAACCGAAACTAAGTAGTTTCGATGGCCCAGACTTAGACTAAAACGGAAAAATACATCAACTGAAATAACAGAAATACAAGGAAATGAAACAAAGTACAGATTGTTCAAAAGTTACAATGATGACATTAGCTTACAAAAATCCCAACCCTACAGAGGGGTCTATATAGAACTCATATTTACATAATGAACCTCAAACTAATACTAATTACATTTGTGTCTAATAACATCTAATGCTACTATTACGAGGAGAAAAGTCATAGGCATGTTTGTTGCCCTTAGTTTCATGAAGATTTAAAAAGCTTATGAGATTTGAATGTTGTAATGACAAGTTTATGTTGATGGAAAGTTGAACCGATGAAATTTTAGAAGAATGATTGTGTTATGAACACTATTTGATCTAAACCCAATGGTCCAACAAAACAACACAATTCAAGAGTGCCCCAAACAAACTAAACTTTCAGGTTATAAGCTTGTGTGAATTGTTCTTGTTCCCATCTCTCTATCTCTCTGAATTCCCATCTTCCTTCTATCAGTTCCTTAATTGCTTTATTGTAATTTCCTTTTTGCAATTGAATGATAATGAACACGAGTTGGTTGTTTATCAATTAAATTCTCTTGTTAATTGCACTGTATATTGAGAACTAATCACTTCAGATTATGTATGTTTCAAGCGTGCTGATGGAAATATTAAACTCACTTTGAATGTGAATTGTGTTCTAGGTGTGACTACAAATATACTTTCACTTACGAACATTAACGTCTCGTGTGTACCATTATGTTGGAAGAAAATATTCTTAAACAAGTTATGAAGAAAAAATTTCAAGAATATGTTTCTTGGATGAGATATTTCTACAAAGGATGACATACTTCGAAAGCAATAAAGAGAAGAATGGCAAAATAGAATATTTTAGTTAGTGTTTATCTCAAATATATTACGAGAGTTATTAGACAATTTTACTTATAAACAAGGAATTTTGATTTTACGTAGGAAGCAATGTGGGAAATTGATTAAATTAATTCAATGATTAAGATTAAGATTAAGACTAAGACGTGGTCAATTTTATAATTATAATTAACTTGAAGTTGTTGCTAGTTTAGGATGTGTAAAATAGACATTTTTTTTTATCTAAATCTACCTTTTATTAATTTTTTACTTTTTATAAACTCAGATAACTCTTATATACTTTATTATTTAAACTAGGTTAAAAACCGTATATTACACGGGTTGAATAAATGAAATATTCAATAGTTAATAATAAAGATTTAAATTTATAAGCAGGAAAAAAAACTTTTAAAGATTAAATAGTTGGCAATGAAGATTTAGAAAATATTAAAGGAATTAAAAATAAGTTGGAAAAATAATTTTGAGCTCACCGAATTGTGACATGTAGCGTAACCAGTTACTTATTTATTAAGTATAGAATATTGTAAAAGAATGGAAGGATAACATTGTAGCAAATGTCAAAATATATACGGTTCCAAAACAAAAGAAATGCAATATATATGGTAATAATAAAATAATTATTATAGAAGATAAAAATTGATGATAAAAATAATTATGAATTCAAAAATTTGTACATAAAAATTAAAACGAATTATTTATCTAGTTAAAATAACGGAGTTGATTTAAATGTAAAAACAGTATTGATGATATAATAACTATCCATAATAAAAATTTATTTATCGAAAACAGATAAGTAGCGCAAAAAATTATTACTATCCATAACTAATTTCATATTAAATTCATTTAATTAATGGTATAATAATCATCCATAATTACATTTATATTAAATAACGGTGAAAAGGCGCCAGAGAGTGACACATGTCTCCTCATTTAATAGGAGAGAGAAACATGAAAATAAGGGTGAGAGACAACTGAAAGTGACACGTGTCCCAGATTATTTTTATTTATTAATATATATATATATATTCTACAAAGTCAAAAAAGTGTAAAAAGTCGTTTAAAAACCCCACCACCACCCCCTAAAAGCCTAACACCCCCACCCCAAAACCTAACCCCACCCCACCCCACCTCGAAAAACCTAAAACCCCCCACCCCCACCCCCACCCCCACCCCCACCCCCCAAAACCTAAATCCTAACAAAAAAACCTTAAAAGCCGAAAAAGTCGTATAAAAACACCACCACCACCCCCTAAAAGTCTAAACCTCCAACCCAACCCCCCTCCAAAACCTAACCCCCACCCTACCCCCAAAAACCTAAAACCCCCACCCCACCCCCGAAAAGCCTAAATACTAAAAGCTAAACCATAAGGAAAAAACTAAACCCTAAAAGCTAAACCCTACAAGATAAGATCATAGAGTTCGACGAGACGGTTTCAACGCCGCTGAAATTAGTGAAATTGGAGTTCGTATGAGCCGGTTATGAGCGTTTTAAACATTTTTTTGACTTTGTAGCGAAACCTCACACTATGTGTGTGTGTGTTCAAATAAAAAGTGCAATTTGGATAAGAAGCTTAAGAAGCAATTTAATCCATTCAATTGGATGATTAAGGGTAGAGATTTAAGTGTAGAAAAAATAAGGGCTGAAAGGGGTATTTAAATAATAGCCACTTTTGTTGACTTTTTTCAACTTCCTCCACTTTTTTTATACGTTCATAACTTTTTCATAGGACATCATTTTTTTTTAAATTACACCATAAAATCGTGCGTTTTTTACTTTACTTAAATTTGCTGGTTTCTAGTAAAACAACACAATTTAGCATATTAAATTTTTGCTGGTTTCTGGTAAAACAGCACAATTTACGTAAATGTGTTGGTTTCTTTAATTTGTGCTACTTTTAGTCAATTATTATGTGTCTAATTTGGTAGCATTCTTTAAAAATAAAAATTTAAAGTATCCATACCCCAACAAAACGGTTCAGTGGTAGGCAACAAAAAGCTTATGCATCAAAATGTTGTTTTGTGCTAGTTTGATATACTAGTTTTGTTGTGTTGGTTTTGTTTGTGCTTGGCTAGCTAAGAAAAGCAAGTTACACAATTAACCGTGTTGTTTTGGTTTTGCTTTATAGTAAAACAACACAATTAATTGTCATGTTTGGTGTTTTTTTATGAAAAAACAGCACCGTTACTTGTGCTATTTTACAATGCAGCACAGTTAATTGTGCTGTTTTACTAGAAACCAGCACATTTACGTAAAGTAGCACAATTTTATTAAGTGTCGATTTTGTTTTTACAAAAAAATATAGCAATACTATACTCGAATTAAAGGTAAAAAAACGCTCGATTTTATGGTGTAATTTTTTTTTAAATAAAGTCATATGAAAAAGTTATGTATTAAAAAAAGTGAAGGTGTTTGAAAAAAGTCAATAATTGTGGGTTTTCCAGGAATGCCTCTCCATCCTTTATTTTTTCTACACTTAAATCTCTACCCTTGATCATCCAATTGAATGGATAAGATTGCTTCTTAGGCTTCTTAGCCAAATTACACTTCTTAGGGGAACCATCCCCTATATATATATATATATATATATGTACAACTCTTTTTCATCCGTTGTGTACAACTCTCTGCATATCATTCTGTGTATAACTCTCTTCAACTCCTCGCACTCTCTGCATATCATTGTAAGTAATTTTTCTGATTTTATTTTAATTCTAATTTTATGGTACCCCCTCTGATTTGGTATCAGAGCAAAGGCTTTCTTAAAAATCTAAAAGATTAAAACAGGTCCATAAGTTTTTGGGTCGCTTGATGCTTAAACCCTACTTTTTGTTTTATGGAAACCCGTTTAAGTGAAGATTAATGGGATTATTGTTTGCTCAGATAACAGGTTGGATTACGGTTCCAACTTTTATGCACTTGTATTTATCTCTTATGCACCTTTATATTACTTTATGCATATTTAGTTAAGATTATAAAAAATATGGGATATAAGAAAATTTTAAAGGAAAGCTAAAAATAGGAGCTAAAACTAAAGAGTTGGATTTCATTAAAAATAGAACCTTTTCAAATCAAAAAACTCGATTTTCTTAATCTAGAATTTTCTGAAAACTTTTGTAAAACCATACAAAAGGATAACTACAAATTTGTTTGCAGAATAAAAGACGACAATTTTGAACACAGTTTGCATACAACTAATATACATCAAAACGCTTTAACAGATCTAGTTATAAACTTAGGATATAATTTACAAAAAGATTCTAGTAATAATAAACAAATACTAGAAAAAATCCTAGAAGAAATTAAAAAATATACAAGTAATTTAGATTATATTAAAGAGCAAAATAACACAATTATTCAACTCATTAAAAATATTAAAGTTAAAGAAAAACAAATAAATAACACACACGACGATATAAATAATATCGTGAACGCCTTAAATAAATTAAATATCGACGACATTAAAATTAATAAAAAAACCCACACCTTATACACATTGGCAACCTAGAAAATGAATAACAATTTTTTAGGAAGAAGTCAAACTATACAAGGAGCTAGAAATTCTACAAGTAATATACAAGATAATATAACATCAGATAGTATTTTAAATAGAATAATCAGACGAGGATCAGGATCTAATAACAACAGACAAATAATACAGTTAGAAGAAGAAATAGATGTAGACAGAAATATGGATTTATACAGTCAACATCAGCTAGATATATTAAACCCCAGAATATTATATCAAACTGGAGTATTTAATATAAATACAACACTAATAAGAAGTAGTAGAGAAGAATGTCTTAGAGTAATAGACAAAACAGTAACTTTAGACTTATTATCAGCAGACACCATACAAAAAATTAAACAATCAGGAAAACATTTTGTACATACAGGATTAATAGTTATAGGAATAAAAGCTTTAGGAAGAAGAAATTTAGGAACAAAATTATTAGCCTTAATATTAGACAAAAGCTGGAAAACAGAAATGAAAAAAGCAATAATTTCGGGAATGGAAGTAGACCTAAGCCAAAATATAGCCTTATTTTATTGTACACCTGATATATTAAAAGATGTAAGGGATTTACAAAACATTAAAATAGCTCTACAAACTAAAGGATATGAAAACTATGAAGGAAATAATTTAGTGGTAAGTATAGGAGTATTAGGAAAAGCTAGCAATAATTCAGGAATGAAGTATAAAGTAAATATAGAAGGAATAGTAAAATCAATATCATCAAAATCTATACAAATGATTGATCCAATTAAAATAGATCCAGAACAGCTAACAGGATTAGAATGGAACATAGATGATTTACAAGAAAATGAAAATACAATTTTTGTACCAAACAAAAGTTTTATATATGAAAAACCAGATGGAAAACAAAGTTTAAGATTTGCAAATTTTGAAGAAAAAGAAGGAAATTCTGAAAATACTGAATACAACTTTATGAATATAGAGGAAATAGAGGATAACATGCCAATATACGATACAGAGAATGAAGAAGATGAATTAAATATAGAATTTTTAAAATTCGAACAAGAGTATTTAGATTATACTCTACTAGATTATGAAGAAGAAGAATTAACAGGATTCAAAACAGAAGAGACAAACAAAACAATAGAACAAATAATTGATAGAAAACTCACTGAAATAAATATACAAGAAGAAGTAGACAATATGATTATAGAATGTATAACCGAACTAGGAATGACTTACGAAGAAATCTGTAAGGCCCCTAAACCGGGTGACCTCACTTGTTGGATTTACTCATAAACATAGTCATAAATATTAAAACATTCGTCATTCAATTACATAATCAAAACAGCGGAAGTCTTTACAAATAAAAGCATAACATATTCTTAACAAACAAAAGTGGGATGTCAGTCTTGTGCCAGGTAACCTTCACGCCTTCGCACGACCCTTTCCTTTGTTACCTGAAATGTATACTAAAAGTCAGCTAACGCTGGTGAGTTCTAGTTTAAAGACAATCATACATAATATTTATCTTATCCTGAATATAATGTATACATGTATATTCATACTTTTAAATATTCTTTACTTTACTGTTCTCACATAACATTCATTGAGGGTATATACATATGTGCATACATACTTTCTTTGGGAGAACACATATTGGCCATAATCTTAAGGGAGATCAACCCATCATACTTGTCGCGAATGTCACGAAGACATCGCAGTCAGAGCTACCGTCGTAGCCCTTCTCATAACCGTCCGGCTCTAGAAAACCGTCCGTCATAACATTAAATCCGTCCGGCAACTTTTGTCCGTCCGCTCTTAACCGTCCTACCGTCGTAGTCCGTCATAACATTAAATCCGTCTGCCCTAGGGCATCCGTTTCCCACGCGACCATTATGTATGCAACCGTTCTACATTAGTTAAGGCAATTGCTTCGACCGTCCATTTTTACCTTTTCATACGTCCTATCTTACGTAGGAACGTTTTCGTCCCGGTTGCAAAATAGTCACGTGGTCGTCCGTCTACCGAAGTAGCCGTTGTCACAGAAGGGTTTATAACGTTTACATTCATTCATAACATGCAATATATATAATATAAAGCAAGATTTCATTCTTTTACGTTATATCCTTCTTTCATTCTTTCTTTATATCATACGCTTCATTCTTTATTCATAATTCATTTTCACATATATAAGTATTTATATATTCATATATGTACGTATGATCACATTGTCACTTATAGCATTTATCCATTTAGTGTATACACTTCAGCCCCAAAACATTTATAAATCATTTGCACATACATAGAAGGGGGCACATAGAACTCACCTGACGAGCTACTCTAGGTTGTCCTAAACAAAGGCCCAACAGCGTCACCTCCGATCTGGATTAGGTAGTTAAATACACATTAGACCCAACCCCGACTCTAATGGTTTAATCATTCTAAACTTACTGACTTTACTTAACCAACCTGTGGCCTGCTGTCTGCTTCCTGCGCACTTAGTAAGTGCGCAGGGACTTGCTCATGCGCACTTGGTAAGTGCGCAAGAGTCTTCCTCCTGCGTACTTGGTAAGTACGCAGGGACTGCTGCCTGCGCACTTAGTAAGTACGCAGGGATTCCTTCCTGCGCACTTGGTAAGTATGCAGTACCTGGTTCTTGGACCAAAATTTCGGAATTCTTGCATGTTAATCCGATCATGCTAATCTTACAATTTTCTTTGATCAAAACGTGCGGTTTTCATTCTAGATTCTATTTCTAAGCTTATTTTTCAAGTTTCATCCGTAAAAACATCACCTATTTAGCTAAAACCCGAGAAACCCCAAAATGAACAAAAACTCATATTATGATCGAATCATTACCTGGATTGGAATTATGATCCAGAGGTTTTGCTCACGATCTCAGTAGTAACGTGCTCCTCAAATCTCGTGACGATCCGTCGACTTTCTCTCTCTAGACTCGGGCTCCCTTTCTCTCTCTAGAATTGGTGAAATGGAGGTGAAATGGTCAAATGGGCTGTCTTGCCCCTTTTATACCTGGGCTTCCCTCGGCCCGTTGGAGTCGAGCCCAAGTCCATCCGTTCTTATTTCATTTTATGTCGTATAAATCTCCATCGTATTATTATTTACTTATTTACTATTTTCGGGATGTTACAAGTCTACCCTCCTTAAAGAGGTTTCGTCTTCGAAACTGTTTATACGTCAAACAATTGAGGGTATAGTTCCCTCATCTCGTCTTCTTTTTCCCATGTAGCTTCTGACCCTTTTCTATGTTTCCATTGTATCTTGACTAACGGTATCGACTTGTTGCGTAGTCATTTCTCATCTCGGTCAAGGATGGCTATTGGTTCCTCTATGTAATTTAGGTTGTTATCCACCTCGATCTCGTCGTAAGGTATGTGAGCTGTGTCATCGGCTAGGCACTTGCGTAGGTGAGACACGTGGAACGTAGGGTGTATTCCATGAAGCTCAACGGGTAGGTCGAGTCTGTAAGCAACTTGACCCACTCTTGCTAAAATCTTGAAAGGTCCGACAAACCTTGGACTCAGTTTGCCACGCTTCCTGAATCGGATGATTCCTTTCCACGGTGATACCTTTAACAGTACCATGTCCCCTACTTGAAACTCTAAATCCCTTCTTCTCTTGTCCGCGTATGATTTCTGTCTGTCCTTTGCGGCTTTCATTCGAGCCTTGATTTGGTCAAATTTCTCGGAAGTAGCTTTGACCACTTCGAGACTTGCAAAATCCTTTTGTCCAATTTCCCCCCAACAAACCGGGGTCCTACATTTCCTCCCATACAACATTTCAAATGGCGGCATGTCAATAGTTGAGTGATAGCTGTTGTTATATGAAAATTCTGCCAATGGTAGATGGCTGTCCCAGCTCCCACCGAAGTCAATGATACAGGCCCGGAGCATGTCCTCCAAGGTCTGAATGGTCCTTTCAGATTGACCATCTGTTTGAGGGTGGTAAGCGGTGCTGATGTTCAGTCTGGTTCCCATCGCTTCATTGAATTTCTTCCAAAACCTTGAGGTGAATCTAGTATCCCTGTCGGACACAATCGACAGTGGCATACCATGTCTACTCACAATTTCCTTTATAAATACTTCTGCTAGTCTTTCCGACGAAGAAGCCTCACGTATTGGCAAGAAGTGAGCACTTTTCGTCAATCGGTCGACGATCACCCAAATGGTATCATTGCCTTTAGCTGTTCGCGGTAGCTTGGTAATGAAGTCCATTGTGATCTCTTCCCACTTCCATTCTGGTATAGGTAAAGGTTGCATTTTACCGCATGGTTTCTGGTGCTCGGCTTTAACTAGTGAACACGTTAAGCACTTGCTCACGTATTCAGTCACATCATTCTTCATGCCAGGCCACCAGTACTCTTTCTTCAAGTCTTGATACATTTTGTTTGTCCCGGGGTGGATAGAATAACGAGACTTATGGGCCTCATCGAGTATTTTGGCTCTAAGCTCGCCAATCTTAGGTATCCACATCCGGCCAAACCTAGTTCGTACACCGTATGTATTTGCACTTAAGTTCCCTTGTTGTCCTACTATTCTTTCCCGTTTCACATTTCTTTCTAACAGTGCTTCATCTTGTGCCTTTGTTATTTCGCCCATCAAATCTGGTGTTATAATCAGCTGACACGCTTTGATCCGGATGGGTGCCGATTCTTCCTTTCTACTTAAAGCGTCAGCCACAACATTTGCCTTGCCTGGATGGTACAATATTTCACAGTCATAGTCTTTCAGTAGCTCTAACCACCTCCTTTGCCTCATGTTTAATTCTTTTTGCTCGAAAAAGTACTTCAAGCTTTTATGATCGGAGTAGATGGTGCATTTAACTCAATACAAATAGTGCCTCCATATTTTCAATGCGAAAACTACTGCTGCTAACTCGAGATCGTGCGTTGGGTAGTTAACCTCGTGAATCTTTAGTTGTCGTGAGGCATAAGCAATTACCTTTCCTCGTTGCATAAGTACGCAACCTAAACCCTGCCCCGAAGCGTCAGAGTAGACTACCAAGTCTTCATTTCCCTCAGGTAGAGTCAAGACTGGAGCTTGGGTTAATCGTGTCTTAAGTTCCTCAAACGCGTTATTTTGGGTTTGACTCCATTCATATTTCACTTCTTTCCGTGTCAGTTTAGTTAGTGGCGAGGCTATCCTTGAGAAATCTTGAATGAACCTTCGATAGTAGCCTGCCAATCCAAGAAAACTTTGTATCTCTGTTGGTGTCCTTGGGATGTTCCATTCCTTTACTGTTTCTATCTTTGCAGGATCTACCATGATGCCGTTTGGGTTTATCACATGACCTAGGAATTGGACTTCCCTAAGCCAGAACGCGCATTTGGAGAATTTCACGTACAACTTCTCCTGCTTTAACACTTCCAGAACTTCTCTTAGGTGACAGTGGTGATCACCCTCGTTTTTCGAATATATCAGTATGTCGTCTATGAAAACTATCACTGATCGATCCAACATTGGTCGACATACTCTATTCATCAAATCCATGAATGTTGCTGGAGCGTTAGTCAATCCGAAGGACATCACGAGGAATTCGTAATGTCCATAACGCGTGCGAAACGCGGTCTTTGGTACGTCTTCTTCTCTTACTTTCAACTGATGGTAACCCGACCTAAGATCGATCTTTGAGAACCAACTCGCACCTTGCAGTTGATCAAAAAGATCGTCTATTCTAGGTAGCGGGTATTTGTTCTTTACTGTTCTCTTGTTCAATTCGCGGTAATCAATGCACATGCGCATGCTGCCATCCTTTTTCTTTACAAATAATACCGGAGCGCCCCATGGTGAGATGCTCGGTCTAACAAATCCTTTTTCTGTTAGTTCCTCTAGTTGAGACATCAATTCTTTCATTTCTGACGGAGCCAATCGGTAGGGGGCTTTGGCAACGGGCTCAGCTCCTGGCAGTAAATCAATCTGAAATTCTATTTCCCGATCGGGTGGCAACCCAGGAAGATCCTCAGGGAACACTTCCGGAAAGTTGCACACCACGGGTACATTCTTGAGTTCTTTCGTTTTCATTCTATCGTCAATAACATACGCCAGATAAGCTTCGCAACCGCGCCTCAAATAACTTTCGGCCTTAATCATCGAGATGACGTTCGGCATCGTGCAATTCCAATCCCCATAAACCGTAATTGGACTGCCGCTTGGAGCTTTGAGGTGTATCCTCTTACGTTTACATATGATTTGAGCTTCATTGGCAGCTAGCCAATCCATACCCAATACTATATCGAATCCTCCTAAGGTGAGAAGGAATAATCTAGAAGGGAACTTATGACCCTCTATTTCTATGATGCAATCCTCTGTTACTTGGAATACTGCCGAATTTTTACCAACGACAGTTTGTACGCTAAAGGCCTTTATTATGGTGTTGATAGTGCAATCTAGTTTATGACTAAATGCATTTGATATAAAGCTTTTACTAGCACCAGAATCAAATAAAATCGCAGCACGTTCATCATTAACTAGAAACGTACCTGACACGACATCAGGGTTTCCCCTTGCTTCTTCCTCAGTTAAGGCATAGGCTCGGGTCCTAGCCTTTTGTTGTTCCTGTTCCTTCTCCTTTCCCGAACCAGATTGGCCGGCCTTCCTGCAATTCTTTGTCAGATGCCCAACCAATCCACATACTTGACATTTGGCGTCCTTCCAATAATCTCGGGAGTAGTGCCCCGGCCTCCCGCACTTGTAACACACGGTGGTGCCGATTCGACACTCGCCACTATGTTGTTTTCCACATTTCTTGCACGTTTCATGTCCGTCCAACCTCGGTTTCTTAATTTTAGTTGTTTCATTCCCTCTTCCGATGCCTCTAGACGGATTCTCCCATTTCCTCTTTTGTGTCACAGGTGTCGGGTCCTCATTGGCATAATCGTCGTAAACGATTCCAGCCAGGTTGACTACCGACTCGAAGGTCGAGGGTAGGTTGGCTTTTACGTGGACACGGACCCTTTGCGGCAGACCCTTCACATAGTATTTGATCATACGTTCTTCGGTTTCCACCAAGTGTGGTACCAGTTGGGCCAGCTCGTTGAACCTTGAAGTATATTGGCGATGAGTCTTGTCGCCAGCTTTGAAGTTTAGGAACTCGTTCTCCACACGATCAATCTCATTCTGTGGGCAGAACTTTTGGATTACGAGCTTTTTCAAGTCCTCCCATGTCATTCGGGCAAGATCATGTGGCGACTTTGTTCTTTGAATATTTCTCCACCAACCTAGTGCTTCATTGGTGAAAGAATGAGCAACATATTTAACCGCCTGGTCTGGTCGGCACTCGCTGATGTTGATTACAGCGTTCATTCTCTCAATCCATTCCAAAGTAGCCACCGAATCCTTGCTACCATCAAACTTGGGTGGGTCTCCATCTTTGAAACCTTTATAAGTGCACCCTTTAGTGCTTGGCCCCACTTTTATCTCATCCCCGTCGCTGTCATATACCGTTTCTTCGTGGTTTCCTTCATCCCCCTCTTTACTTTTCTTTATTGCCTCGGATAGTAGATCCGGCAATACCTTCTGCAAAGTGAGCACAACTTCACGGGCAATAGCATCCCTGACTTCAGGTTCCAACTGTATAGGCCCTGGACTGTTGTCTCTAATTGGGGTCACTTCTGTTTCGCGCACACTTTCGGTGTGCTCTGCGTGCACACTCTCTTCTTCTTCAAATCTTGGGTTCAACGGAGGTCTACCTCGCCGGCCAGTGCGACCGCCTCGAGGTCCTGTCCTTCCTCCCCCAGCCATAGTTCTTAATTTCCTGATAGTTAAAAAGGGAATACATCAATGTCATTTCTTCAGATCATAGTTTGGAACAGTACGAGCAAGGTAAATTCTTAATTACAGTGACCGGTTTGTGATTACTAATTTACATTGCTTTTCGGGTTCGAAACTCTTCAAATCAGTCGTGGCATTAACATCTATTTGTTCTAAGTTAAGGTATCTATTCTTATGTAAGAGCATTAACTTTACGACTTACTTAACGTGCTAGCGTTGGCGTTGGTTACCCATACTGACATCCGTGCGTTGGTCCCATAATCAGTTTGAGTCTAGACATTTAGGGATGTCTAAATCTCTCAAACTATTGCTCTGATACCAACTTGTAAGGCCCCTAAACCGGGTGACCTCACTTGTTGGATTTACTCATAAACATAGTCATAAATATTAAAACATTCGTCATTCAATTACATAATCAAAACAGCGGAAGTCTTTACAAATAAAAGCATAACATATTCTTAACAAACAAAAGTGGGATGTCAGTCTTGTGCCAGGTAACCTTCACGCCTTCGCACGACCTTTCCTTTGTTACCTGAAATGTATACTAAAAGTCAGCTAACGCTGGTGAGTTCTAGTTTAAAGACAATCATACATAATATTTATCTTATCCTGAATATAATGTATACATGTATATTCATACTTTTAAATATTCTTTACTTTACTGTTCTCACATAACATTCATTGAGGGTATATACATATGTACATACATACTTTCTTTGGGAGAACACATATTGGCCATAATCTTAAGGGAGATCAACCCATCATACTTGTCGCGAATGTCACGAAGACATCGCAGTCAGAGCTACCGTCGTAGCCCTTCTCATAACCGTCCGGCTCTAGAAAACCGTCCGTCATAACATTAAATCCGTCCGGCAAATTTTGTCCGTCCGCTCTTAACCGTCCTACCGTCGTAGTCCGTCATAACATTAAATCCGTCTGCCCTAGGGCATCCGTTTCCCACGCGACCATTATGTATGCAACCGTTCTACATTAGTTAAGGCAATTGCTTCGACCGTCCATTTTTACCTTTTCATACGTCCTATCTTACGTAGGAACGTTTTCGTCCCGGTTGCAAAATAGTCACGTGGTCGTCCGTCTACCGAAGTAGCCGTTGTCACAGAAGGGTTTATAACGTTTACATTCATTCATAACATGCAATATATATAATATAAAGCAAGATTTCATTCTTTTACGTTATATCCTTCTTTCATTCTTTCTTTATATCATACGCTTCATTCTTTATTCATAATTCATTTTCACATATATAAGTATTTATATATTCATATATGTACGTATGATCACATTGTCACTTATAGCATTTATCCATTTAGTGTATACACTTCAGCCCCAAAACATTTATAAATCATTTGCACATACATAGAAGGGGGCACATAGAACTCACCTGACGAGCTACTCTAGGTTGTCCTAAACAAAGGCCCAACAGCGTCACCTCCGATCTGGATTAGGTAGTTAAATACACATTAGACCCAACCCCGACTCTAATGGTTTAATCATTCTAAACTTACTGACTTTACTTAACCAACCTGTGGCCTGCTGTCTGCTTCCTGCGCACTTAGTAAGTGCGTAGGGACTTGCTCATGCGCACTTGGTAAGTGCGCAGGAGTCTTCCTCCTGCGTACTTGGTAAGTACGCAGGGACTGCTGCCTGCGCACTTAGTAAGTACGCAGGGATTCCTTCCTGCGCACTTGGTAAGTACGCAGTACCTGGTTCTTGGACCAAAATTTCGGAATTCTTGCATGTTAATCCGATCATGCTAATCTTACAATTTTCTTTGATCAAAACGTGCGGTTTTCATTCTAGATTCTATTTCTAAGC
The DNA here is from genome assembly GCA_023525975.1 of Smallanthus sonchifolius. Lineage (NCBI taxonomy): Eukaryota > Viridiplantae > Streptophyta > Magnoliopsida > Asterales > Asteraceae > Smallanthus > Smallanthus sonchifolius. Next base: position 69,826,372 of record CM042025.1, read on the forward strand.
TTATTTTTCAAGTTTCATCCGTAAAAACATCACCTATTACCCGAGAAACCCGAAAATGAACAAAAACTCATATTATGATCGAATCATTACCTGGATTGGAATTATGATCCAGAGGTTTTGCTCACGATCTCAGTAGTAACGTGCTCCTCAAATCTCGTGACGATCCGTCGACTTTCTCTCTCTAGACTCGGGCTCCCTTTCTCTCTCTAGAATTGGTGAAATGGAGGTGAAATGGTCAAATGGGCTGTCTTGCCCCTTTTATACCTGGGCTTCCCTCGGCCCGTTGGAGTCGAGCCCAAGTCCATCCGTTCTTATTTCATTTTATGTCGTATAAATCTCCATCGTATTATTATTTACTTATTTACTATTTTCGGAATGTTACAAAAGCTATAAAAAACTACAAGAATATTATAACCTACCATTAATAGAAAACATTTTACATGGAAAAACTATGTTATCAGATTTTTATAAACAAGAACACGGATTTATGGCTAATGACCAATATATGAGTGGGCTCAACAAAAGACAGAAAATAGAATGGGGAGAAAATTCTGGTAGTACACAAGAAATATATGGAAGAGAATTATGGACACAACCTACTATAAATTATCAACAAGAATCAACAATGAAAGGAAAAGGTATTAGATTACCTATAGGACACATATATAGTGGAAATATGTTATTATTAGAACAACAAAAACCACAGTTATGGATAGATGAAATATTAATATGGGAACAAACAGTAGTAAGAATGTGGGAAACTAATAAAAAAGAAGGCATGGATATGTTTTCCTACTTAGAAACCACATTAGGACCTATAGCATTAGGAATCTGGCAAAGTAAGAAAGCACAAGATTCAGAAGGAATTAATATGTTAACAGCATTAGGAGATAATCCTTACAACTTTACATCACAAATTAGAACACTCATATTAGGAGTAGACCCAGCAAAAAATAATAGTTTAATTCAAGATACAGCAATTAGAAATTTAGAATAGCTAAGTATAGCAGACATGAAATACATAAATGAATTTACATTAGATTTTACAAGGTTACTATCACAAACAGGAAAAGCTATGGATAATGAATTATGTAATAAATATTTTATAAAACTCCCAGGAGATTTAGGAAAAAGTATACATGAAAATTGGATAACATTATATGGTAACGAAAATAATCTAGGAATAGGACCTAGAATAACACATACATTTAGTATATTAGAAGAAAAATGCAAAGAGGTAGCTCTACAAGAACAATTAAAAAGAAATGCTTATGCATTTTGTAAAACAGCTATTTACACACCTCAAGCTTATGGATTTTATGATAAAAAGAAAAATATACGAAAAAGTACGACATAAAAGAAAATTTATAAACCAAATTATAAAGGTAGATATGTTAAAAAACCTCAAAAGAGAAAATGTAGATGTTTCATATGTGGAGATGAGCAACATTTAGCCAACAGATGCCCAAATAAAAATAAAAATATAGAAAGAGCCAATTTAATAGAACAACTACAAGAATATGAAATAGAAGCTATTAAAACTGATGAATCAGACAATGAATCAATATATAGTATATACAGCGAAGACGAGAAACCTATAGCTAAAGTAACTTATACATATATGAATACAGAAGAATGTGAACATAATTGGATACACAATAGAGGAAATAATTATATAAAATGTTACAATTGTGGATATTATCCTAGTATAGAAAAAAGATCACAGTGTAATAAATGTTTTCAAGAAATATGTTATATTTGTCTTAAAAAAATTCATAATACAGATATAAGTGCTACAGCAAGTACGACAGAATTAAATACTAGCATAAATATAGAAAGACTAAATAAATTAGATTTGGCAAGTGAACTACATGGTTTAAAAATAAAAAATTTGGAAATAAAAATGGAAGAAATTGAGAAAATAATAAAATCTACACAAATAATAGAAGAAATAAATAAGATGTCAACAGAAGAACCAGGAGAACATGTATGTATACAAACACAGGGATCTGTGAATATGATTAATATACAATGTCGATTATGGTTAGATAACAATAATTTTGTGGATTTAACAGCATTAATTGATACAGGAGCAACAAAAAGTTTAATATCACATAACTTAATACCTATACAATATCATAAAAAATTACCATACGAATTAAAAAGCAGAACAGTAGAAAATAGGTTAATCCCTATAACACACTATTTAGAACCAATGGGAATACAGTTCTGTGACAACCCGACTTTTCTGGTTAACTCAGTTAGCAAATTCCGTTAACTTACCGTTAAAAACTTAACCCCATTAGTCAAATCTAACCCCAAGGTCTAATTCGGTCACAATATTAATTCAAAACTTCAGGGACTAGTTGTGTGAAGTTACCAAATCAAATAAATTGACCCACCAAAGTCAATTTTATCAAAATTGCTCTTGTTGACTTTTGAAAGTCAACATTGGAATCCTTTGATCTCCAATTCGCGAATTATACCCGAAATCCGTTGGAATTAGAACCGTTCTTGCATGATAATGATCATAACGATCGTCATTAACCCATTAAACCAACAATTAATCGAATTAAACTCAAATTATGATAATTCATTTCGTAACCGTCGACCCCATATTCGATTATCATCAAATCCGGCAAATCCCTGTAATTCCTTCGCGAATTGAGACGCTGCAATCGCTTAACGAACCCCCTGAAGCTTTCACACAAACCAGATTAACCGGAGAAGTAGCAGAGAGAGCCGGAGATCAAACCAGTGCAGTCAGAACCGATTTTAGTCGACCTCCACAGTCCCGACATCAATTCAGGTAACTAGATACATCATCAGCTTCGTTTTCATCTCGTAGATGAAAGCCCTAACTCAATTAGGGCTTACACTATCAATTCGATCGAAATATGTAACCTAGGGTTCATCTCTGACCGATTTAATCGAACCCTAGTCTAGACCCAATCAAAATGCAATTAACCTATACAGTTGGATTCGCAACACCATTTTAATTGAAAGCCCTCTGTCAATTCAATGTTTTATTATACAAATTATCGAGACCCAAAACTAGGGTTCTTCATAAAAACGATTTGGGGATTTCGATCTTAAACTCAACCTCAATCCAATTAAACCATATATGCAGATTCGCAATCCTCTACTCTATAAAAGCCCTATGAATCCAGACATTTTCATTATAAGAATTAATCAAATCAATCCAAAATCAAAACTAGGGTTTTCGGTCCTAGTTTCTGTAATTTAACGATCCAAATCCAATTGTTTTTGCAATTAGTTTTCACCACAGAGTCGTTTTGAGTCGATAATCAAAACCCCTATGATCCTTTGTTGAATCGCGACCGAATCTGAGGGTAATTGGACGGGTTTCGAACCGGGTATGCGTGGGGGAGGGAAACCCATTCGAGTTACTTGATAAAACCATTTCAATCTGGATCATGTTGCGATAGCCTAGCGGCCGGGACTGGTTAGAGCTGTGTGCGTGTGTGGGAGAGACCCGGGTTCGAGTCCGGGCTCCCACAATTATTTTTAAACATTTTTCTGTTAATATTTAATTAATAAAAATCAAACCTTTTAATATTATATTATTATATAAATGGGTTTTAACCCGGAAAACAACCCGTAGGCTCCGGTTTGAATTATTAGCTTATTTTTATAAATTATACCCGCCTTTATAATTTATACATTATTATTATTATCAAGTAAAAATGATATGTTTAAAAAACATATCATTAGAAAATCAGAAAGTCCACACAGATCATCAGCATTCATAGTTAGAAATCATAGCGAAATAAAAAGAGGAAAAGCAAGAATCATATATAATTATAAACGATTAAATGATAATACTATAGATGACGGATATAATATTCCAAATAAAGACAATTTACTTAATTTAATACAGGATAAGAAAATTTTCTCTAAATTTGATTTAAAATCCGGATATAATCAGTTAAAACTTCAAGAAAATTTTAAACAATGGATAGCTTTTACATGTTCAGAAGGACAATATGAATGGAATGTTTTAAGTTTTGGATTAAAAAACGCTCCTTCTATTTTTCAAAGATTTATGGATAATATTTTCCTAAAATATGAATTTTGTTTAATATATATTGATGACATATTAGTTGCAAGCAAAACAGTACAAGAACATGAGGAACATTTACAACAAGTTTTTGAAGAAATTAAAAGACATAGTATAGTAGTATCAAAAAGAAAAATGGAACTATTTAAAAAGAAAATATCATTTTTAGGATTAGAAATAGAAAATGGAAAAATAGAACTACAATCTCATATTTCTACAAAAATCTCAGATTTTCCAGAAAAATTTGAAAATCTAAAACAAATTCAAGCCTTTTTAGGGCTAGTAAATTATGCTAGAAAGTTTATTCCAAACTTATCAAAATTAGTAGGACCATTATATAGTAAAACAACAAAGAACGGACAAAGATATTTTAATAAAGAAGATATAAAATTGGTAAAAGAAATAAAAACAGCAGTTAAAAATATTAAACCATTAGAATTACTTCTTGTTACAGATTATATAATTATTGAAACAGATGGATGCAAAGAAGGATGGGGAGCAGTTCTCCTCTGTAAACTAAATAAATATAGCTCCAAACAAGAAGAGAAAATTTGCGCATACACAAGTGGTAACTTTCAAAACAAAACAAGCTGGACCACTATTGACTTTGAAATACAGGCATTAATAAATGCATTAGAAAAATTTAAACTCTTTATTAATAAAGAATTTACAGTTAGGACTGACTGTGAAGCAATAGTTAAATTTATAAAAAATGATCAAAGTAAAAAAGTAAATAGGACACGATGGGTTAATCTACAAATTACTATTCATGGAAATGGATATAATATAAATTTTGAACATATCAAAGGAAAAAATAACGGGATAGCTGATATGTTATCTATAAATTTTAACAGACTCATACTTGTAGATGGACAGGCAAAAAGATAAGGGAAAAGCCATACTTATACAGCCTACAAAGTACAGCAAGAAGTCTTAAATGAATTCTGATTCAGAGACAGAAAAACTAATGGGACAAGCCATTAGAATGGAGACAGAAAAAATACACAGTTACAGGAAGCTCCCAGCTTCGATCACAGGTCTCAACAGCATTTCACAATTTTATCCAAGCCAGCCAAGAGTTATGGATTTTCGTCCTCCAAAAAATACACAGACTACACAAAGGACAATGGCTACAACACAAAATACACAGAGCTTGAGCATCATATTTGGAAATTATGCTCTTCAAAAATGCTACAATTTTAACAAAAAATTTCGCCCTATAAAAGGAATGAAACTAACAGAAAAACAACAATGTTTACTAGATAATCTTTGGCATATTCAAACTATGCCACAAGCCTCAAGTTTTAAACTACAGATTCTAAATGCTCTTAGTTTTTATTTTTCTGAACAAAGCTCAATTATAGCCGAAAAACAGCATAAACCCAGATTTACACACTATGTTATTTTTCGAGGGACAAAAATTGGGATTTTTAACAAATGGGAAACCGTAGCTAAATACATTCAATGTCCCAATCCTATATATAAAGGCTTTGAAAATTTTCAACAAGCAATTGAAACAGCAAGAGAACACTTTGGAATAAAAAACTTTTTCATTGAACCAGAAATGGTTAAAACCTTTGCTGAAATAACAAACACAAATCCTGAGAAGTAATAAAAGCTAAAGAGGATTTGATTGCTGAATTGCAAGCACAGCTTATACAAGAAGGAAAAGATACACAGTCTATACAACTTAGAATAGAAAACAGTCTGCTTAAGCAAAAAATTGCTATACTCGAGGCAAAAAATACACAGTTATTACAAAAACTCGAGAAAAAAGAAGAAAAAGAAAAAACAGCAGTATACAGAAATTATGAATCTTTCAGAACAAGGATTCTTGATACACCCCGGTGGAAATGCTTGAAACCAGTGACAGATAGATTCCCAGAGTTCGAACATCTTGTTTCACAGAAAGTTTGTACAGAGTTTCCTTTAATCCTATACGACTTACAACAACAGCTTATAACCTTAGCATTCAGTATGGACAGTGACAATCAAGGCTTCAAAGTAATAGAAAGAACAAATGAAGATGGGGAAGGTTCAGGCCTTCTACTGCTTCAAGTACATCATCCTACAAAATTAACAGATGAACAAATAATTCAATTCTATCATCATGGTATGATTGATTATTTGGAAATCAAGTTAAACAGCAGAACATAAAATCTCCTAAACCATCTTGGAGAAAAGATTTTAATAACAGCCGAAAACATAGCAATAAGATCGTTGTTTCCAATTATTGGCTGCAAAATATTCTCTTCTTTCCCTTTTGCAGACGCACATACTTACAGACCTGCAAGAAAGAGAATATTTATTGAACACAATCCCACAACTAATTACATTCAATCAGTTGCAGCAAAAATAGACATAGATTTCTCTACATTACCTTGGATAGATAACACTATTGAACAGCCTTCAAAAGACTTTCAACAGTTTATCAAAGATTGCCAGGAGATGCCAGAAATTCCTGACTACTTCCTTTGGCAAAATTATAAATTATTAGGAGAAGGACACTATACACAAGTCTATGCAAACCAAAATTGGAGTATGCTTCTTCCTTTTGCAGGGGAAGGAGATACTCTACAATTACAGCATATTATTAACCTAGAAGACCATGAACAAAGCAGTTCAAGCCCACAGTCAATCGACAGTACACACAGAGACTTCTAGATCGAGGTCGTAAGCAATGACGAAAGTGCGACAATAATTTACAGGGACTATTCAGCAATGTCGTAAGCAATGACGACATCAACAAATTCATCAATTATCGAACGAATATATTTAGTCAAATTTTGTGTACCCCTTTTCATTTATTTATTCTTTTAGCACGTTTGTAATTATTTTTTTTATTATTTGTTTTAAATTCTCATTTGCCTATTTAAAGGCACTTTGTAATCGTTTGAAGACACACCGAAAAAACCAAAATCAATAATATCAAAGTTTTCTTACTTCTCTCTATGGCACACTAAAATCTCTCCATACTCTTTATTTAAATCTCCAACATTTTAGTTCTTTCCTAGTTCTTCATATTATATCCCATCACTCAAAAAAAAAAAAATTGATCCGCTGTGTACAACTCTTTTTCATCCGCTGTGTACAACTCTCTGCATATCATTCTGTGTATAACTCTCTTCAACTCCTCGCACTATCTGCACATGATTCATTGTCTGATTCATCTGTTTTAATAACTTCTATTTCATATTCTTGTAGTTGTTCTATTAAATTGGCTCTTTCTATATTTTTATTTTTATTTGGGCATCTGTTGGCTAAATGTTGCTCATCTCCACATATGAAACATCTACATTTTCTCTTTTGAGGTTTTTTAACATATCTACCTTTATAACTTGGTTTATAATTTTTCTTATATGTCGTACTTTTTCGTATATTTTTCTTTTTTTCATAAAATCCATAAGCTTGAGGTGTGTAAATAGCTGTTTTACAAAATGCATAAGCATTTCTTTTTAATTGTTCTTGTAGAGCTACCTCTTTGCATTTTTCTTCTAATATACTAAATGTATGTGTTATTCTAGGTCCTATTCCTAGATTATTTTCGTTACCATATAATGTTATCCAATTTTCATGTATACTTTTTCCTAAATCTCCTGAGAGTTTTATAAAATATTTATTACATAATTCATTATCCATAGCTTTTCCTGTTTGTGATAGTAACCTTGTAAAATCTAATGTAAATTCATTTATGTATTTCATGTCTGCTATACTTAGCTGTTCTAAATTTCTAATTGCTGTATCTTGAATTAAACTATTATTTTTTGTTGGGTCTACTCCTAATATGAGTGTTCTAATTTGTGATGTAAAGTTGTAAGGATTATCTCCTAATGCTTTTAACATATTAATTCCTTCTGAATCTTGTGCTTTCTTACTTTGCCAGATTCCTAATGCTATAGGTCCTAATGTGGTTTCTAAGTAGGAAAACATATCCATGCCTTCTTTTTTATTAGTTTCCCACATTCTTACTACTGTTTGTTCCCATATTAATATTTCATCTATCCATAACTGTGGTTTTTGTTGTTCTAGTAATTCCATATTTCCACTATATATGTGTCCTATAGGTAATCTAGTACCTTTTCCTTTCATTGTTGATTCTTGTTGATAATATATAGTAGGTTGTGTCCATAATTCTCTTCCATATATTTCTTGTGTACTACCAGAATTTTCTCCCCATTCTATTTTCTGTCTTTTGTTGAGCCCACTCATATGTTGGTCATTAGCCATAAATCCGTGTTCTTGTTTATAAAAATCTGATAACATAGTTTTTCCATGTAAAATGTTTTCTATTAATGGTAGGTTATAATATTCTTGTAGTTTTTTATAGCTTTCTTCGTAAGTCATTCCTAGTTCGGTTATACATTCTATAATCATATTGTCTACTTCTTCTTGTATATTTATTTCAGTGAGTTTTCTATCAATTATTTGTTCTATTGTTTTGTTTGTCTCTTCTGTTTTGAATCCTGTTAATTCTTCTTCTTCATAATCTAGCAGAGTATAATCTAAATACTCTTGTTTGAATTTTAAGAATTCTATATTTAATTCATCTTCTTCATTCTCTGTATCGTATATTGGCATGTTATCCTCTATTTCCTCTATATTCATAAAGTTGTATTCAGTATTTTCAGAATTTCCTTCTTTTTCTTCAAAATTTGCAAATCTTAAACTTTGTTTTCCATCTGGTTTTTCATATATAAAACTTTTGTTTGGTACAAAAATTGTATTTTCATTTTCTTGTAAATCATCTATGTTCCATTCTAGTCCTGTTAGCTGTTCTGGATCTATTTTAATTGGATCAATCATTTGTATAGATTTTGATGATATTGATTTTACTATTCTTTCTATATTTACTTTATACTTCATTCCTGAATTATTGCTAGCTTTTCCTAATACTCCTATACTTACCACTAAATTATTTCCTTCATAGTTTTCATATCCTTTAGTTTGTAGAGCTATTTTAATGTTTTGTAAATCCCTTACATCTTTTAATATATCAGGTGTACAATAAAATAAGGCTATATTTTGGCTTAGGTCTACTTCCATTCCTGAAATTATTGCTTTTTTCATTTCTGTTTTCCAGCTTTTGTCTAATATTAAGGCTAATAATTTTGTTCCTAAATTTCTTCTTCCTAAAGCTTTTATTCCTATAACTATTAATCCTATATGTACAAAATGTTTTCCTGATTGTTTAATTTTTTGTATGGTGTCTGCTGATAATAAGTCTAAAGTTACTGTTTTGTCTATTACTGTAAGACTTTCTTCTCTTCTACTTCTTATTAGTGTTGTATTTATATTAAATACTCCAGTTTGATATAATATTCTGGGGTTTAATATATCTAGCTGATGTTGACTGTATAAATCCATATTTCTGTCTACATCTATTTCTTCTTCTAACTGTATTATTTGTCTGTTGTTATTAGATCCTGATCCTCGTCTGATTATTCTATTTAAAATACTATCCGATGTTATATTATCTTGTATATTACTTGTAGAATTTCTAGCTCCTTGTATAGTTTGACTTCTTCCTAAAAAATTGTTATTCATTTTCTAGGTTGCCAATGTGTATAAGGTGTGGGTTTTTTATTAATTTTAATGTCGTCGATATTTAATTTATTTAAGGCGTTCACGATATTATTTATATCGTCGTGTGTGTTATTTATTTGTTTTTCTTTAACTTTAATATTTTTGATGAGTTGAATAATTGTGTTATTTTGCTCTTTAATATAATCTAAATTACTTGTATATTTTTTAATTTCTTCTAGGATTTTTTCTAGTATTTGTTTATTATTACTAGAATCTTTTTGTAAATTATATCCTAAGTTTATAACTAGATCTGTTAAAGCGTTTTGATGTATATTAGTTGTATGCAAACTGTGTTCAAAATTGTCGTCTTTTATTCTGCAAACAAATTTGTAGTTATCCTTTTGTATGGTTTTACAAAATTTTTCAAAAAATTCTAGATTAAGAAAATCGAGTTTTTTGATTTGAAAAGGTTCTATTTTTAATGAAATCCAACTCTTTAGTTTTAGCTCCTATTTTTAGCTTTCCTTTAAAATTTTCTTATATCCCATATTTTTTATAATCTTAACTAAATATGCATAAAGTAATATAAAGGTGCATAAGAGATAAATACAAGTGCATAAAAGTTGGAACCGTAATCCAACCTGTTATCTGAGCAAACAACAATCCCATTAATCTTCACTTAAACGGGTTTCCATAAAACAAAAAGTAGGGTTTAAGCATCAAGCGACCCAAAAACTTATGGACCTGTTTTAATCTTTTAGATTTTTAAGAAAGCCTTTGCTCTGATACCAAATCAGAGGGGGTACCATAAAATTAGAATTAAAATAAAATCAGAAAAATTACTTACAATGATATGCAGAGAGTGCGAGGAGTTGAAGAGAGTTATACACAGAATGATATGCAGAGAGTTGTACACAACGGATGAATTTTTTTTTTTTTTTTTTTGAGTGATGGGATATAATATGAAGAACTAGGAAAGAACTAAAATGTTGGAGATTTAACTAAAGAGTATGGAGAGAGTTTAGTGTGCCATAGAGAGAAGTAAGAAAACTTTGATATTATTGATTTTGGTTTTTTCGGTGTGTCTTCAAACGATTACAAAGTGCCTTTAAATAGGCAAATGAGAATTTAAAACAAATAATAAAAAAAATAATTACAAACGTGCTAAAAGAATAAATAAATGAAAAGGGGTACACAAAATTTGACTAAATATATTCGTTCGATAATTGATGAATTTGTTGATGTCGTCATTGCTTACGACATGGCTGAATAGTCCCTGTAAATTATTGCCGCACTTTCGTCATTGCTTACGACCTCGATCTAGAAGTCTCTGTGTGTACTGTCGATTGACTGTGGGCTTGAACTGCTTTGTTCATGGTCTTCTTGGTCTTCTAGGTTAATAATATGCTGTAATTGTAGAGTATCTCCTTCCCCTGCAAAAAGAAGAAGCATACTCCAATTTTGGTTTGCATAAACTTGTGTATAATGTCCTTCTCCTAATAATTTATAATTTTGCCAAGGGAAGTAGTCAGGAATTTCTGGCGTCTCCTGGCAATCTTTGATAAACTGTTGAAAGTCTTTTGAAGGCTGTTCAATAGTGTTATTTATCCAAGGTAATGTAGAGAAATCTATGTCTATTTTTGCTGCAACTGATTGAATGTAATTAGTTGTGGGATTGTGTTCAATAAATATTCTCTTTCTTGCAGGTCTGTAAGTATGTGCGTCTGCAAAAGGGAAAGAAGAGAATATTTTGCAGCCAATAATTGGAAACAACGATCTTATTGCTATGTTTCCGGCTGTTATTAAAATCTTTTCTCCAAGCTGGTTTAGGAGATTTTCTGTTCTGCTGTTTAACTTGATTTCCAAATAATCAATCATACCATGATGATAGAATTGAATTATTTGTTCATCTGTTAATTTTGTAGGATGATGTACTTGAAGCAGTAGAAGGCCTGAGCCTTCCCCATCTTCATTTGTTCTTTCTATTACTTTGAAGCCTTAATTATCACTGTCCATACTGAATGCTAAGGTTATAAGCTGTTGTTGTAAGTCGTATAGGATTAAAGGAAACTCTGTACAAACTTTCTGTGAAACAAGATGTTCGAACTCTGGGAATCTATCTGTCACTGGTTTCAAGCATTGCCACCAGGGTGTATCAAGAATCCTTGTTCTGAAAGATTCATAATTTCTGTATACTGCTGTTTTTTCTTTTTCTTCTTTTTTCTCGAGTTTTTGTAATAACTGTGTATTTTTTGCCTCGAGTATAGCAATTTTTTGCTTAAGCAGACTGTTTTCTATTCTAAGTTGTATAGACTGTGTATCTTTTCCTTCTTGTATAAGCTGTGCTTGCAATTCAGCAATCAAATCCTCTTTAGCTTTTATTACTTGCTCAGGATTTGTGTTTGTTATTTCAGCAAAGGTTTTAACCATTTTTGGTTCAATGAAAAAGTTTTTTATTCCAAAGTGTTCTCTTGCTGTTTCAAATGCTTGTTGAAAATTTTCAAAGCCTTTATATATAGGATTGGGACATTGAATGTATTTAGCTACGGTTTCCCATTTGTTAAAAATCTCAATTTTTGTCCCTCGAAAAATAACATAGTGTGTAAATCTGGGTTTATGCTGTTTTTCGGCTATAATAGAGCTTTGTTCAGAAAAATAAAAACTAAGAGCATTTAGAACCTGTACTTTAAAACTTGAGGCTTGTGGCATAGTTTGAATATGCCAAAGATTATCTAGTAAACATTGTTGTTTTTCTGTTAGTTTCATTCCTATTATAGGGCGAAATTTTTTGTTAAAATTGTAGCATTTTTGAAGAGCATAATTTCCAAATATGATGCTCAAGCTCTGTGTATTTTGTGTTGTAGCCATTGTCCTTTGTGTAATCTGTGTATTTTTTGGAGGACGAAAATCCATAACTCTTGGCTGGCTTGGATAAAATTGTGAAATGCTGTTGAGACCTGTGATCGAAGCTGGGAGCTTCCTGTAACTGTGTATTTTTTCTGTCTCCATTCTAATGGCTTGTCCCATTAGTTTTTCTGTCTCTGAATCAGAATTCATTTGAGACTTCTTGCTGTACTTTGTAGGCTGTATAAGTATGGCTTTTCCCTTATCTTTTTGCCTGTCCATCTACAAGTATGAGTCTGTTAAAATTTATAGATAACATATCAGCTATCCCGTTATTTTTTCCTTTGATATGTTCAAAATTTATATTATATCCATTTTCATGAATAGTATTTTGTAGATTAACCCATCGTGTCCTATTTACTTTTTTACTTTGATCATTTTTTATAAATTTAACTATTGCTTCACAGTCAGTCCTAACTGTAAATTCTTTATTAATAAAGAGTTTAAATTTTTCTAATGCATTTATTAATGCCTGTATTTCAAAGTCAATAGTGGTCCAGCTTGTTTTGTTTTGAAAGTTACCACTTGTGTATGCGCAAATTTTCTCTTCTTGTTTGGAGCTATATTTATTTGGTTTACAGAGGAGAACTGCTCCCCATCCTTCTTTGCATCCATCTGTTTCAATAATTATATAATCTGTAACAAGAGGTAATTCTAATGGTTTAATATTTTTAACTGCTGTTTTTATTTCTTTTACCAATTTTATATCTTCTTTATTAAAATATCTTTGTCCGTTCTTTGTTGTTTTACTATATAATGGTCCTACTAATTTTGATAAGTTTGGAATAAACTTTCTAGCGTAATTTACTAGCCCTAAAAAGGCTTGAATTTGTTTTAGATTTTCAAATTTTTCTAGAAAATCTGAGATTTTTATAGAAATATGAGATTGTAGTTCTATTTTTCCATTTCCTATTTCTAATCCTAAAAATGATATTTTCTTTTTAAATAGTTCCATTTTTCTTTTTGATACTACTATACCATGTCTTTTAATTTCTTTAAAAACTTGTTGTAAATGTTCCTCATGTTCTTGTACTGTTTTGCTTGCAACTAATATGTCATCAATATATTAAACAAAATTCATATTTTAGGAAAATATTATCCATAAATCTTTGAAAAATAGAAGGAGCGTTTTTTAATCCAAAACTTAAAACATTCCATTCATATTGTCCTTCTGAACATGTAAAAGCTGTCCATTGTTTAAAATTTTCTTCAAGTTTTAACCGATTATATCCGGATTTTAAATCAAATTTAGAGAAAATTTTCTTATCCTGTATTAAATTAAGTAAACTGTCTTTATTTGGAATATTATATCCGTCATCTATAGTATTATCATTTAATCGTTTATAATTATATACGATTCTTGCTTTTCCTCTTTTTATTTCGCTATGATTTCTAACTATGAATGCTGATGATCTGTGTGGACTTTCTGATTTTCTAATTAGTCCCTGTGTCATCATTTCTGGTATCTGTTTTTTAAATTCTTCTTTATCTAAGGGGCTATATTCAATATTAGTTGTTCTAATTATAATGTCTGGATTTTTTAATTTAAATTTGCATATATGTTTTACTTTTGATTTTGTTATATCTTCTCCTATAAAACCAATTTTTTCTAAGTGTAAGATTATAGGATGATTTATAGTTTTCGTAATATCTTGACCTTTTTCTATTTCATGACTTAAAAAATCTGTTAGTAATTTTATAGCTTCGTTTTCTACGAGATTATTTCTTTTATTTTTAAGAAATTCTAAATTGCCTTGTCCACCACGCTTATATATATATATATATATATATATATATATATATATATATATATATACCATAAATTCAATCATTCTCTTATCTTTAATTGGAACTCGGTATTGGTATTTATATCTTTTAAATAATGTTTCTAAAAGGTCTAATAAACCGTACGACAAACGGTGCATCCAAATATAATACAGTTGCGTGTCTAACCCATTTACAATGGTGCTTCTAATATTTAGGGATGATAATGAGATGGGTTTGGGACGGGTATTCGTAGTCTCAGTTTCATACCGATTATAAAACTGTGTTTCATACCGGCCAATACTCGTCGGGCATTTGGCTGGTAAGGGTAGATTTAAAAATAAATAAACAAAATACTTAAAAAGCATTTTTATTATCACCGATTGTAAAACTGTGTAATGATGAATTCAAATGAGAATCACTAAATATTTAGAGAAAAAATATATTATTAGCAAACACTTTATCAGGGCCGGCCCAGTGGGCCTACGGGCAACACAACCGTAGTGGGCCTAACATTTCAAGAGGCCCAAAAAAATTAATTTTATATATATATATATACATATATAAAATTTTCGAGGCTTAAAAAAAATTATTGGGCCTTTTATAAAATTATATATTTCATTATGGGCCTTTTTTTTCGACTCGTACAGGGCATTCGAATCATCGGGACCGGCTCTGCACTTTATAGTTCTAAAAATATTATAATCACCCTTCTCACCAGACCAAATTTAATTGTTTTGGTAAAGTTGGCCGATTTGATCAGCCGTTTTCAAAACTTTAGTTAACTGTTTAACCTAGAAATTACCAACTTATTTAAATCCCATGGGGATAAATAGTAAATACAGTGAAGTATAATTTTAAAAGCACAATGTACAACTGGTTATGTATCTCAGGTTTTAAGCAATCTATCAGGCATTCTTTTCTTTTGCTTGATTTTCTTCTGAGTTTTTCTAGGGTTTGTCTAAAGAAATTCTCAGGTTCATCGGCTCCTGATGATGGTGATGGAGAAATCGTCACAAACGAACGCTCGCTCGCCGCTGATCGGCCATCGCCGCCAGGTTTAGTTGTCGCCTTTGCGGAACCCTAGGTGGCGGTGGTTTGGTGTGCTCTGTGTTCGTGGTCTTTTCCGGAACTGGTTGTGCGTTTGGTTGCCTTCGATTTGATTCGATATGACTGACGGTTTGGGTGGTCGTGTTTTCCCATTTGCTAAACCCTAGCAGCCGGTGGTGTGGTGGGTGCAGCGCCGTGGTTGCTACATCTGATTGTTTCACTTCATGACACTTCTACTTGTCTTGCCTCCAAACCCTATCCTGGTGCACCTGCTCCTGTTGTGTGATGGCTTCTAATTCCATGGTTAAGAAAGGTAATTTTTTGTTTGTTTTAATAGGTGTATTTTAATTTGTTAGTTGAAAATTTGTCTTCAAAGGCAACTGGTGATGATTTTTGTGTGGTTTTAGCTGTTAATATGCTCACATTACTAAATACCACCTCTAATCTTAATTTTTTTTATAGCTTACGGTTGAGGTTTTTTGTGGTGTTTGGGAATTTTGCAATTGCTTATGCCATACCTAAGAGGAAATTGAATAATTGGTAAAATTCGTTGGTGAACTGCAATTTTTTTGGTAAATGATTAACTTCTTTGAAGGTCCAGGAGTAAATTTCGGGGCTGTGATGACTGAAGTCAGGGTTCGCGCCTTGGTCTGGCACAGAGGATGGCAAGTTCGGTTCTCCACTTGCAACCTCTGTTGCAGCCATGACTGTCTAATTAAGTGGTCTGCGCCTAGGAGAAAGGGACAAAAAACTTTTACTCTAAATCTGATTTTCGCATCTATTGCATGGTTAGTTTACTGTGTTCATGGATATATAAGGTTGCCGACATTGAATGTTTTCAAGAGTGACAATGGTCTTAAAGACCACACCATATTATCTATTCTTTATCTTATTTAAAAGGCAAAGCCATATGAATAGTGAATTACTATGTTTATGGTACTATATTTGATGCAACTCAGGTCTACCGCATCTCTTCTTCAATTCCAGTGTGTTTGACTGAATTTGAGCAAAGTAGTGAATATCTGCATCTTGGCGGGGCAATTGCTTAGTATGTAGCCATGGCGGGTTTATTCTATTTGTTCGCTTTTTTTAAAAATATTAGTGGAATCTGTAATATTTTAAACACTAGAGGCAATGATGATGACTTTCAATGTGTCTAGAAATCAATCAAAGTATTTACTACCTATCTATTGGCGTGGCAACTGTTAGGTGTGCAGCCATGGCGGGTTTATCCCTTTTGTTCGATTCTTCGTAAATCCGAGCCTCATAAAATGTCAGCTTGTGTGTAGTTACGTTAGATAATATCTAACTTTGCCTTGGCGATTGAAATTGATGTTGACTGTTATGATTTGAAGGTTTTGGGAGATGGTGATACTGGTGAAGTGGCTTTCAAGGTAATCTAAAGTTTTATTATTATTATTATTATTAATATTATTTATTTAAAGATGATATGATTGTAATTCATAAAATTCAACTTCTGGTTCAGGTCTTGGCAAGCAAAACCAAGATTTAAATGATTTTTGAATGTGTAAACAGAGGTGAGTTATTCTATATGACTGTAAGCAACATGGCGTCTTTTGTATATTAATTTATTATACAGATTAGCATGGGAATTAAATGTTCTTAGTGTTGAGTTCTTTGTAAAATGCATCAAAAGGTAAACTATCCGAATCAGATGGGAGAAAGCTCTTCCAACAGTTGATCGATGGGGTCACTTATTGTCATGATAAGGGCGTTTATCATCGCGACCTTAAGGTCATTAATCACACCCTATCCTTCCCTACCATAACATCAAGAAGGCGCCATCATTCAAGGTATTTCTAACTTCCAAAGTCGCTTTTTTTTTAAATAAACATTTATTTATGTTATTCTCCAGGCTATGATCGTTATGATGACCCATTTGTTGATAGGTATGTTTGAGGTAGTAATTTTTTAAATATTTATGAAATTTATAATCACAACAATATTTATTGGAATGAGGGTGACGTAATTATATGACTGTAGTACAGGTCATCAGCATCAAGTTCTCCATCGGGATCTAGGTCCATATCTGCGGATATGTCACCACAACCCCGGGATTAGATTACTCCGAGCTCAGGTTGGTTATTATGTGCATGTCTGTTGTTTGTACATGTATGTCTCTGTTATTTGATAGCTTAAAACTAAAAGTTGGTGACCTGGTTTATGTATTTCTAGGATCCTTGTGTCAGATAGGTTGGGTAACGGGTCACTGGGTCAGAATGGTTTCGGGTTACAACCGATTATATTTGTCATGCCAGGTCATGTTTGAGCAGTCTTAATGGTTTTTTATTTAATTTAATCTAATTTTATTGGAACTTCCTAAATGATCGGTGTTCAATTTAATTAACAAAACTGTATTAATATGTTTTAAATCAAGTAAATTAACAAACTAACTCTTCAAGTGCTCACTGTTGGAGTAAGTAATAATATATTTTTTTTTTTACAATTATTCATTATAATCACGAATCATTCTTATTATTTTAAAGTTTTTATGCAAATATAAAAAAAAGTTTAAACCCCCAAACAACCATGTGGGCGGGTTTGGTTGACCATCCAACCCCGTCGGTTTGGTTTGTCGTTCTGACCTTAAGCATTCCTTACGTGTTTTTTTTTAAACAACCGTCAAAATAGCGGTGGTGGTGGTGGTTGTGAAGGTAAACTACTGGATCAACCGTTGAGGTGTGGTAATTACGGGCAATGCTAGATAGAATTTACCACAAAGTATTCTGTCTGTTTCAGGTCCAATTCAAATGTTCATTGGTTTACATGGATTTTGATGGTCGGTCAATCAAACCAAATCTTTCTCACGTTGCTCCCTTGAAACTTGTATGAATGCTCTTTTTCTTTACTTATTTAGTTAGTACTACAAGTTTATCAAGTTATTTATTGCAATTGTTGTTAAACTGAAAAAAATATAATATCTTCTGTATTAGGTGTTGGTGCATGGATCTTGTGTTAAAAATATAATTGTTGTTAAACTGTTAAAAGATTGAAGGTTAGACAAATTTCTATGACGGTTTAAAGCGCCGCAGCGTGCGCGGGTTCAACACTAGTTTATTTAAAACCCGAACGTTTAACACCCAATCAAATACATTAATTTTATAATCCAATTCACATGAAAACAATCATGTCATATGTTACAAGGCCCAACAAAGAGCCACAAATTTCTATTTGGCACCAACATTAACATACACCTACTTATGCATGGACCGGACCGGCCCGCCCAATCAGATCCGGTTTCAACGCACTATTAATAAATAAGGACCAATCCAGGAACAGGAACAATCTCCTAATTGCAACCATGATATTCATGTTTCAAAGCTCCACCTGTTACAAGATTTTACTCAAGGGTGGTGTGAGTGGTGCTCGGGTTCAAGCGGGTACTTCTGATCGGGTAGGGTGAGCAGCTATGGAAACCCGCTGAAGCAATTGAAAAAGTTAACGTTGAACGGCTCTTTTAGCCGTTGTAAAAATATATAAAAAAAATTAAATAAATTAACCCCTATAAATACATAACCAATTATCATACTCAATACACAAAAAAATACATTTTTTCTCCTCTATTCTTTACATAAAAAATACAATGAAGTCCAAAAAAGTTTCTAAACCGAGAGGAGGGTTGGTGTAACACCCCCAAATTTATTCACTTAATAAATAAATAAATAAATTAGGGTTGCAACGATTGGTAACATTACACAACAGCGGAAGCTAAAATAAAGAGTTCTAAAGTGTCGAACACCTTCACAAAAACTAAATGAATACATAAACCTAGAGACATACAAGTCTAAATGGACTTGACGTTAAACGACCATGCGTCTTCGTCTTCTAAGGTCTTAATCAAAATGCTTAGCTTATTCCAACCGTGCCGTAGCTATGTATTACCTGAAAAACATGCTCAAAAATATCAACGCAATGTTGGTGAGTTCACAGGTTTTAAATGAATACAATTGGCAAAACCATATTTACGAAATCGTTTGTCAAAAACTATTTATACGAAATCCTTCGGCAAAAACCATTTGCACGAAATTGATTGACAAAACTGTTTGTACGGGTACTATTGGCAACATCCTTTGCTCGAAATTCACTGTCAAGACCATTGATACGTATACCAATGGCAAAACCCGTTTCTCGAAATTGACTGACAAAACCATTTGGTACGTATACCATTGGCGAAATCATTTGCTCGAAATTTACTTTATGCATATGATAAACAAAACAAGTTAGCGGTTGATTCATCGAAGTCTAGCTAGCACTTACGAATTATGTGATGCACGAGCCTATAATCAAACCTTTAACGAATTCTCGAAATTTGCCCCAGCCCATTGTACCTTTAAACAATGAGAAACAACAAGACCTAATATGCAATCAATTGACCCTGCTGGTCAGGTTAGCGCGACTAACCATGATTGGGGGTGTCAACCCGAATAGTACTATTCATATCGATCTACGGCTAAGTCAATAGCTAATGGTTATAGTTCGAAATACCGAGGACCTTTTAGTATTAACTCATGCTCACAAGGGAATCAGATGCTTGTTTCTCGTTTTCTAGTTATCATACCATTTGAAATTAACATGTTTTTCCCCCAAAATAGAAAACAGTAAAAAGGGGCCGTGAAACTCACAAGGAGTTAAACCAAAATGTTCATGTTATCCATAGTGTAAACAAATATGTTTCATTCTTTCAAATATGTCGTATAAGCATGTTTCTCCCCCGATGTTTATAAAACATTAAAAACTAAAAGGGGTTGTGAAACTCACCTGGTGACGTGTCAGGAACAATAATGCCCTTCTGATAGTAATGGAAACCAATGTCTACATGATATGATAGTCACGGGTTTACGTCCTACTCGAGTCCTACGATACCTGTAGGTACTTAAAGAGCTTTAAAGACTAACCCTAATATTGTACAATAAGTCTAACTCTTGTCGAGTTATCACTAGTGCGGTTGAGCTTTGTTGATTCTTAAAAGGTGTTATTGATTTAGTATCAAATGTTGGTTTAAAGACGGTTAATTTTAGGTATTTAGATGGAGTCAGGATTCTCAACTCACACCTAATCCCATAGTCATGTTCAAAATATTAGTTCGTCACGCACCCAGATGTGCTTAATTGTATGTGTTTATAACCAGTAATAATAATTCGTGTTCATACGACTTTTAACATAATATATGCAACTTTATAATTTAGTAAAATCATTTCAAGACTTGTAGTATATTCATACGCGTACTTATAAATATATTCATATATTTATAGAGTTTCAAAATCCCAAAATATCTTTGTAAAGTATTGCTCCTTATTAAGATTTGTTCGACCTTATGTAAACATATACGCGTAAATATACTTAATTTAGATTATTCGATTAACATATTTTATTCGTTCGAGTCTTAACTGAGTATATATATACACACACACACACACATATATATATTATTTCCTTCATTGAATGTAATTGTACACTTACTTGTTTCCGCCAAAATACATACTACATTTTAGGTATATATATGAAATATTGTTTTAATACTAGTTTTAAAAGTATGTAATTACATACACATTTATACCACTTGAATATGATATTTTAATGTCTTATGTTTTGAAATCGTCCATATCAATATATATACAAAATTCTACGGTCATATACTTACTCATACTCGTATTCAAATATTGTGTTACATTACAATCGTTTGATTTTTGTAAAAATGTGAATATTCAAATACATACATGTATCTATTTATATAAAAGTTGTATATATTTATGTAGTACATCTATATTCATGAAAAATATAGTTGTATTAACACTAGTTAATTGCCAAATCATCGATTAGTCGGTACTTTATAGTTTTATCCGTATGATTTCAAAAATGCCTAGTCGTGATATCTAAGAAATGAATTTATACAAGATGCATTTATTGTCCAATTTGTCCCAAATACAATTATCAACTTTTTGTACGTTACGAATACTTTGCAATTATTTATACATTAAAGTCTTGTCTAGTTATTTGCTTGTGATAATCGTTTACCAATAACACGTCTATGTTTATATTTATCGTCTAATAATTTATACTTTTAACTTGTACGAATCTCATTCACCAAACAATCCGTTAATATGACTCGTTATTATTTATTGTTACTTTAATATTTATTTATCGCTAACGGATCGTTTATAGCTCAACGTATTTGACCGCATATACACGCTTAAGTTTTTGTAATATTAAACGTAAAGCCTTTAGCGTGCGTCTTTATACCTTTCTTTTCACTCGGTTAGCGTACTCGAACCCGTTGACCCGCATTGACCGGTTGACTTTTGTTGACCAAGACCCGACAACAACGAAAACGCTAGATCTACAACATATAATAACCGATCTAAAGGTTAAATGAGTCCATTCAACGACATATGGGTTCGGGTTTGGATTTTTACCTCGGATCGTCATGAGGACGAAAGGAAATAACAGATCTGGATCGGGGTAGCAATGAGATGGACGATCGGGTAACATGGGTTTCGCCGGAGCTCGCCGGAAAGTCGGACGTCGATGGAACTTTATAAACAGAAGACAAATCCTTACAAACATGTAAATCTAACCCGAAAAGATAAAGGATCGAGAAGGAAGCTCACCTAAGAGTTCTTGAGTCTCGCCGGAACCCTAGCCCCGCCGCTAGGAGTTGCCGGATTATCGGTTTCTGTCGGAAAAGGGGCATGTTCGTCGGAAACGAAGACGGGTCTGCTTATAAACCTTCGCAGTCGCCACCCCCACTCGTCTGAACCATCGTCGGAGGTCACGGTCGTCGCCGGAAATGCGGGAAATGTCGGAAACTCGTCTTTGGTGGCGGAACCCTAGCCGCTGCCACCCTTTGGACCGGATTTCTCCCATTTCCGTCAGGAACTAGCGAGAACCACCACCATTATCGGATTCAGGAATACGAGATCTATCGAAAGGTATAGGGTACTCGCCGCCACTCGCTGCCGCCGTTAGCGGCGCCGCCGTGCCGCCTAATTCCGCCGTGAGTTGGTCGGCCGGTGGCCTTGCACTCCCTTTTTTTTCTCAACACACCTTTATGTGTGTGTTTGTGTTTTGGAGGAATGAGAGGATTTGGGGGGGCTTCCACTATAAATAGCTGGGTTTTTAATGCGTTTACGTTACGTAACTACCTCGTTCTCGTCCCGTTTCTGGGTTAATCTGTCTCGAGTTCCTGAATAGTTCTTTTAGAATACTTAGAATTATGAAACGTTAATAATAATATGAATTAAGTATCTTAAATCGTAAAATCTCCATTTCAATTGATGCAAGAACCGGAATGTGTTGGTAACGCGTTTATAATGCTTTCGTTCTTTTAATTGTTTCGCGCTCCGAGTTTAGGGTTTATTATCTTACTAATAATATTAAAATAAGTCTTTACATTATTTGTCATAACATTGTACGTATCGTTAATAATCGTACCGCTATCGTTAGTCTTACTAGCATTTGACGAGATTTATGTTCGCATAAACGTACAATGCGCGATTTTATCTGAATAGTCTTTACGAATGAATATTAATACTTATTATTAATAATTCGTTATCTTAGTTAATCGGTTTGCCGAGAATCCGCTGATAAAATGATGTTTGACGCATTTAACGTTTAAAATATTGAATCGCGTAAGGAGTTATTAGATGAAACCAAGTGACTAGTTTGATATTTGAATTATGAAATTTGAGCCTAAAACAGGCTTGAATTATTGCTAGGCCTCATTGTCTTATTGGGTCTAGTTGGGTTTAGCCCAATAATTAGGTTTTAGCTTCTGAAATTTTACAGGTGTCACAGTTGGAGGGTACTACTCCCACCATGTACGGTAGTTTGGGCGTATTCTCATTCGTGGGTTTGTGAGGGTAATTTTGAGTGGAAGGGTACCACTCCCACCACCCTAAGAGATTATATATTGCCCAGACGTAAATAGGTCCAAATTGTCAAAGTCGATTCCACCTAACGTTGACAAGCATTACCATATAACAAGAAGACACTAATTTTGCTCGAGATTTACCGCAACGGAATCGTTCTATGAAGCTAGCGTTGTTCCCTAATTCTTTTTAAAGACGGAAGTGAAAGGAAGTGGAAAAAATAGGAAAAGATTTGTGTTCATGATATTTTTAATGGAAGGAAACTGGAAAATATTTGAGTTTTTAAATGGAAGAAAGTAGAAAAAAAGGAACATAACATTTTTAATAATCTTACTTTCCTCATAAAATGAACGGATTTAGAGAAAAAAGAAGATTTTTAATAATCTCCCCTCATAGAATCTTTAATTTCATTTTCTTTCTTCGAACTCTGGAACACGAAATTACATTATATATTTCTTTTCCCTCCCTTTCTTTTTTCTCTTTAATTCAATTTCCTTTATTTTCTTTCATTTATTAAACTTAGAAACACAAATGACTTCAGAAGGCCTTTTAGGTGAAGAGGAATCAGCAAATTAGCAAACCATAAAGGAGACATTAACCTCCCCTCCCTCTCTTACTAAAACAAAGTAATAAGCAGGATATTAAGCTTGCTTAAATGCTGCATCAAGGGATATGCCAAAGCTGTTCAACAATATTTTGACACTTGAAGACATCCTAATGAACAATTTTGAATTCAATACAAATCCCAACTTTCAGAGGACAATTCTAACATGTTATGAACTAATATAACACAGATTTTGTAATCAAAACTAAATTAGGAAACCATTCAAAATCAATCATATTGAGTATCGAACACATGTGTAAAGCATCTATGCAGAACAATCACTGAATTCAGGAAAGAACAAACGGTTTAAAGTGTTAATGGCTGCTTCCCTTTGAACAACCAAACGAATTAAACTATCAAGCAATCATAGAACAGTTGGGAATTGAAGAACAAATGCAAACCTTATGAGCTTACTGTACACATAACATATCAATTGACAATACCAGCTCCTACATAAATAAAACAAACAAACCCAATTCAAAATCCACACTAACCTCCGAAAAACGAGAAAAACCCCTTCTTTTTGGGCTCTTCCTCCACCATTACAGCCTTCATGCTATCTTGCTCAACCAGCCTCCAAGCCGCTTGCTCAAACGCCAGCCCTGCTAACGTCGGAGGCTTATTCAAAACAAGCGGAAACCCTCTATTCGTACTCCGAATCACCTCCGAATCCTCCGGAATCACTCCCAGTAATGCCAACCCCAACATCTCTTGCACATCAAGAACAGACATCATATCCTCTCCCCTTATCAAATCAGTCCGAACACGATTCACAATCATCTTAATATCCCTAATTCCATCACATTCCAACAAACCAGTAACCCTATCTGCATCTCTCAATGCCGTAATATCCGGTGTGGTAACCAGTACCGCCTCATTAGCCGGAGTAATGGCGGTTATGAATCCGGCATCGATGCCTGCGGGGCAATCGATGAGGATGAAGTCCGGGCAACCTTCTTGCCGGTCTTTTAACGCATCCACAAGCCAAACTAGGGCTTTTCCCCCAAACCCTAGGGGTAGTTTTGACCTAGGTTTTGAAATGCACAGTAATTCGAAGTTTGACCAACGCTTATCGCGAACTAGGGCTTGGTCCAGGCGGCAATCGCCGTTGAGGACTTCTACGACGGTGTAATTGACGCGATTTTCGAGGCCGAGGAGGAGGTCGAGGTTGCGGAGGCCGACGTCGGCGTCGATTGCGACGACGGAGAAGCCTAATCGAGCTAGGGAAAGGCCGACATTGGCGGTGGTGGTGGTTTTGCCTACGCCGCCTTTTCCGGATGTGATGACGACGACTCTGGGAGTGGTGCCGGCGAGCTCCGGCTTGCGGTTGTATTGGAGGACGGATCGAATTGGTGGTGCTTTTGCGTAGGGTTTGGTTGATGGTTTGGTTAGGGTTTTGTGTAGGGGGTTGAGAGGGAGGAAGGTGGAAGAGCATAGAGATGAGGGTTCTGCGAGCAGCCATGGAGATGTCATAGCCGACGGACGAAGAGGGATTGGCGGCAGCAAAAGAAGCAGCAGGTCAGTGATGGTGAGTGTACTCCGTGTATGAGGGGACCTTCGGGGTCTCACTCCAAATCACCATCTCGTGAATGATAGATGATGTTTAACATCATAGTGTTTTTTTTAACTCGTCTCATGCCTAGGCAAATTTGCTATCTTGTTGCAAGTTTTTTTTTATAAAACTTTAAAAAACAAAGAACATGGCTGGATTGGATGTATATAGTTCAAAGATGATACATGACTGGCAACAACAATGTAAATACGACACCAAACATCATGTACACATTGATTACGAGATAAGTTTGTGCAATAAATACCGAAGATCTTTTCATCCAAACATTTACATTCACATTGGAATCCAGTCATGACACACCTTTACTAACGATGTTACAACCTTCCTAGTTTGAAATAGAATCATCATGCTCTCCTACAAGCACTGATGCAACATATTGTAATGAGGCTAGATAACGAAATAGTGTGATAGATTTTTAGGTAAACAGTAATCTGCCTTGTGGATGCATTCAAAGATCATTCTCTTGCCAGAGAAATTTTACAATGTTGCCTGTATTTGAGAATTTTTTATTACTCTTAAATACTCAACTGAAAGATTAAGTTGTCATTGAAGTTGGTTAAAAAGATATTGGTACATATGAAATTTTAAGTGTGTACAAGTATAGAACTTTCAATCTAAGCCTTAAAGCTAAGAAATTCTAGAAATTTGGAAGTAGAATTTGTGATTAAAGTTTGATTCTACATAGATTAGTAGAGATTAACCCTCACATGGTAAGCTTCTTTGCCATGACTTTCATTTCTTCATAGCAATCGATTTTTAACTCACGTGTTAAATTTTAGAAATTGATAGTGTTTAAGGTATTCATAAGTTTAAAAACACTCGCATATTATTAGAACTTGTTGAAACAATTGATTTGAATTATATAGCTTATCTGCGCTCTTGGTGGGGTGATTTTTTTTACATGAAGTGAGATTTTGTATAAAATTGTATTGTGAAAATTGGTTTATAATCACAGTTTGAAATTGATTTGAACTATAATCTACGGCTTAATTGCAAAAGTGGTGATTTTTTTGTGAGAATGCTAAATTTTGATAAAACTGACCGCAAATGATATGATAAATTCATTAGTCAAATTATATATTCTTATGACAGAGGTGAGTGTAACCGCTGTCATGATTGATCATGTCCGTTAATTTTTGCTGGAAATGAAATCACAGCCGTAATAAGTCTACGGTTGCTTTATTTCTGGAGAGATTACAATCAGTTCATGGACGGTTCCTTCCTTCATTTCCTCCCCACGTTCTCCCGTAACCTCCATCGTTGTTTTACGGGGGTGTTTGGGATTCCATTTCAAAAACTACTTTTGACTTCTTGAAGAAGTTAAAAATTCTGACTTCTTCATCCTCTTAAAATTAACTTTTTCATTAATTATCCAAACAAACTTTTAACTTATTACCTTTTTGAAAAAGATAATAAGTTAATAAGTTGTTTGAAATGGAATCCCAAACACCCCCTACATACCAAAATTGATTTGCTCTTTTGTAAACCTGACCGAGCCCTCAAAACTGATTACTTTACTGTCGATTGAATGGAGAAGTGGAGTAACAAAGATGAGCAGCACCTTCGATTGAACAACTACACCATCGATTTGAAGCATTGATTGTAAAGAAGAACACTACACCATCGATTGAACAACACCGATTTCACCCATATCATCGATAACTCTCCCTCACGAATCCTGATGTCTTGAGCTCGATTGAATAGCCAGCGTGGTTCGATTTAATGGAGGCTCTTTTTTTGGTTCAATTTCATCCCAAAGCTTCATCCAAGGCTTTGGTGATTTGGGTTTGATTTGATGGTCGTAGGGGCGAATTCAAACAATGATGGAGTTGGGCCAATTGATTTATTGTTTTCGATTTAAAGAAGCTGGCTTTCGAAATTTGATTTCATTAGGTTCATCAGGTTGGTTTTCAATTTTTTTCAATTAGGTTTACAGTTTGCAACTGTAAACATGTTTGCTTATAACTAATTCAAATGAAAATCCAATGGTGAAAAGCTGCTGGAAGCAAGGAAGGAAACATCGGATTTGCCACTTGTGAACAAGGCCACGATGCATATTGGCCGCCACTCAGGTTTGCTTCGGTCTGGTCTATCTTTTGGTTTATAGTTTGTGTTAAAAAGAACCATAACGACACGATTTTTATTCTTAAATAAAACAGTTTCTGTAAGATAACAGTCCCAAAAGGAATTGCTCAATAAGCCCTATAATACTGCTGATGGAAGAATAAGAATATGGCTTTCCAAATTTGATTTCATTAGGTTCATCAGGTTGGTTTTCAATTTTGTTCAGTTAGGTTTAGCAGTTTGCAACTGTAAACATGTTTGCTTATAACTAATTCAAATGAAAATCTAACGGTGAAAAGCTGCTGGAAGCAAGGAAGGAAACATCGGATTTGCCACTTGTGAACAAGACCATGATGCATATCGGCCGCCATTCAGGTTTGCTTCGGTCTGGTCTTTCTTTTGGTTTATAGTTTGTGTTAAAAAGAACCATAACGACACGATTTTTATTCTTAAATAAAACAGTTTCTGTAAGATAACAGTCCCAAAAGGAATTGCTCAATAAGCCCTATAATACTGCTGATGGAGGCATCAAAATATGGCTTGGGATTAGACAGATTATGAATTTATAACCCAAACAAGAGAACTCAACTCAAAAAACTAGTCTGATGGGTGAGAGAGCCTATTTGGGTTATAAACCCCACATTGGTTGCCCATACAACCGATGTGGGACAAGTCTCATACCTTGCAATGGTTTCACTCCATAACATTCGACCCTCCTTAACGTCTAACGCCCTCGTTGGTCACGGCCATGTTGATCACTGCTAGTTTCCTTCAGGCCACCATTCCAAGTTTGGCTTTGATACCAATGTTACAACCCTAACAGGAGAAATCAACCCAAAAAACTAGTCTGATGGGTGAGAGAGCCTATTTGGGTTATAAACCCCACATTGGTTGCCCATACAACCGATGTGGGACAAGTCTCATACCTTGCAATGGTTTCACTCCATAACATTCGACCCTCCTTAACGTCCAACGCCCTCGTTGGTCACGGCCATGTTGATCACGGCTAGTTTCCTTCAGGCCACCATTCCAAGTTTGGCTTTGATACCAATGTTACAACCCTAACAGGAGAAATCAACCCAAAATACTAGTCTGATGGGTGAGGGAGCCCATTTGGATTATAAACACCACATTGGTTGCCCATACAACCGATGTGGGATAAATCTCATACCTTGTAATGATTTCAGTCCATAACAGATTATGAATTCAACTTTGCAATGGTTTCATTCCATAACAGATTATGAATTCAACTGATCGGTTACTTCTTCAAACAAGATATACAGCAAAAGAACTGCTAACGGGAATCCACATGGTCTGTCTCTCTACCCCCCCACCATCCCAAATAAAAAGAAAAAAAAAATTGTTTTTGTCTACTTGTTTGAAACCTTAGCATTTTGCAGAGATACCCTTTGAAAATCATCTCGTGATGCAAACTTGGGAAGTTGATCATGGAACAGTTACATACCTGGAGAGGCTTGATAATGGTCAGAGGATAAACATATCACGGTTGAATCTAGGAGGAAGTGGAATTGGGAGGTACACTTTTCATTTTAATGTTACATCCGTCTTTCTTTATAAAAAAACGATTATTTGAATATGATAATTGATTGGTGTAATTTATTCAGCTTTACTGATCGAATTCGGGATGCATTTCTTGGTGGTTCTCCATTTTGCCATCCTCTTCAATAGGGTTTCCTTACAATTGTATTTCACATGACTTTTTTAATTGATTGTTTAGGTGCCAGAAACAGGTTATGAGTAGACGTGAACACACTTGCTATTTTAATTAATCTTATTTTCCCCTTTCAAATCATTTTATCTACAATCTCTATTTTAAGAATATTTCATTATAAGAGGCTTATATATGATATAACAAATGTCTTTGAAGGCATTGGTCTTATTGGAAAGAAGCTCAAGAACAGAATCTATTGGAAGTAAGTTTTTTCTTTTTAGTTATTGCATGTTACAGCTTTTGACACTGCATGCTACTTTAGTTAACAATTGTATTTCACATGATTTTTTTGTTGGAAATCGTGCACCGGTTTTAACTTTTAAAACAATAGTTAACAAAAATCAGATTTGCGAAGGCGGAAGCGAATACAATGGCACACGATAATAAATTCGGAACTTTATCAACGGTGATCCGATTACACGACGTTTAGGCAATAAAACAAACTAACGCAACCATAGGAGGTTTTCAAGTTTATACCTTTGACGAATAAACCGCTTTGAAACACTCGGGTACAAAGAACGTCACGCTAGTTGACTACACACGAACTCGTCTCACAAAACACACCTAGTCACAAAACCGGTTCTTGGCTTCCCTCCGGTTCGGCTCGCGAAAGGAACACGGCTCCGGTTCCACGGCTACGCACGGGCAGCGGCTTCAGTGGACGACGACAAGTGGTGGATATGGTGACTGGATGGTGGCCGACCGGTCAGAAAATGGGGGGGGGGGGTTTCGGTTTCACGATTTTGCACAAGAGAGGAGGGGAGGCCAAAAACTTATTAGGGTTTTGAGGCATATATAATCATAATATTTACAACTCAACCCCCGATGTAATTAAAGTTTAATTACTAACTAATTAACACTTAATCAGTCTCAATCCCCGTAGTTTATAATTACACTAACTATAAACAAAACTCGCGTAAACCGAACATCTCTCATATTTAACCATTAAATATAAAACCCCGTAAATATATATCACCTATATATATATAATCTCATTCCGTCTATCTTCAGTTAATTATTCGAAATAACTAAATACGAGATAGCCATTAAATATTTCTCTAAATATTTTAATCCACCGAATTCCGAATTCGTGTTTCGTGAAATAACGTTTAACATTTAAACGCTATGATTTGTTCTTTGCCCAAAGTGTAACTCTTCGGATCGTACCTTGATAGCAACGTTGATATTAACGATGATCGGACATCTAATATCCAACAATCTCCCACTTGGATGATTCATCTATTAATTGGTTCAACGTAGACAGTGGTGGACGCCTAGCTGCATCTCACTGCCACCAACAAGGTATGACGTATTTACAATCGTCAACTACTTCCTCGTGTTCATGTAACTATTACTTAACCAAGTACAATAGCCACGGTAAACATATATATGTATTCTTTCTGTTTAGGGCATCCGCTAAACATGAGACATGGATACAAGTCACTTCTCATATGTTGTTCAACTATTCTTGTTCTCGTTCACCAATTCAAAGTTGTCTAAACAAACTACTCTTAGTTTGTACGTGGCCACACGATTTGTACCAGCTCTAACCAACGAGGGCGCCATAATGTCTAATTCCTAATCAAAGGACAACAGAATTCCTTTGGTCACGTAAAACTCCCACTTAACTTAAGATTTATTCCTAATCATACCCTTATTACTGCCTATTAAGGTACAACGTTAGATAAGATTAAAGAACAAACTTTAGTCAGAGTTAGTTCTAGTATGTGCCTCGGGTCGAGGATCGACATATCTTACCATATTCAAAACCATGATGCATGAAGATAATTTTGAAACGAGTTACGTCCAATATTCATTCTCTAATGAATATCTGCGAATATGATCTCCAGCTACTTGGACTTTCATTCATAATGAACCAATCATCCAATTCAAAATAGTCTTTCATTCAGATTGATTCCCATGAATCTGATCAACTACGGACATTTAGAATACAATATTCAAGGATTCTAAAAACGTATATGTTGGAACTTAATAGTCCATAGAAATCAATTAGGTTTTAGAAGTATAACTTCAGAGTTTCAGTCGAAAACTTTATGTTTTCGGTCGAAAAATGTTTTCGGTTGAAAACATTTTTCGATTAAGAAGATTTCGATCGAAAACTCTTTAGTATAAATAGTCGTGTCTTTTGTATTTTAAGTAACTTTCTTATTTTTGTACTTTGATTTTACAAGTTAATCAAGAGAATTTCTATGTGTTTCTGTTGTTAATACTTGATTACATTACTGGATTAATGAAGCTAATCATCATGAAGTATGCATTTGGTGTGATTCGTAGTATCTAGATTGCTCATCTTTGATTTGTTCTTTTTGGTGTGGATTTAATTTCTGAATTGTTTCCTCCAGTTCAGAGAGTGATTGAAGACTTTTTCCTTGAATATCAGCAGATCTAAGGGAATCACAAGTGGTATCAGAGCTGTTGGTTAATAGCTCTTGGTATTCAAGAAAATTTTAAGTCAAATCTGATCATATTGAAGTAATTTGGGTGCCATTGTTGTTGATTTGAAGCTAGTTTTGATGGAGATGAAGTTTGCATCAAGTTTGAAGACTTGATTCTTTACTCGGATCATCACAGAAAGTTGTTTTCGACCGAAAAGTTATAAGTTGGAAATTTTTTCCGATTTCGACCAAGTTTCAAATTAAAAGTAAAGAATGGCTGGAAAGGTATACGATACTGAGAGGGTTATTGGGAAATCACCACCGATGCTGAAATTAATATCAGAATTTTCAAATTAGAAGATAATGATGAAGGCTTATTTCAAGTTTACTGAACACACACTTTGGGAATCAATTGTAAAAGGTCCTCACATTCCTAAGACTGCAAATGCTGATGGGTTAGTTCCGATTGCTGATCCTGATCTTTATTCAGAGGAAGATAAGAAGTTAATCGAAAGGGATAACAGAGCATTGGGTTCTATTATTCTAGAACTTCCGACTGAGTTGTATTTGAATTTTGAGCAACATGAAACTGCTCAGGGTCTGTGGAACGCTTTGTGCTTAAGATTTGAAGGTAATGCAGCTCTTCAGGAAAGCAGAACCGATCTTCTACTGAAGCAATATAACATGTTCAGTTATAAAAAGAATGAGACTCTCAGTGAGCAAGTGACTTGGTTTACAACCATGATAAATAGGTTGAGAAAAATGGGAGTAAAATTTGAAGAGTATGAGTTAGGAAAGAAGTTGTTAGACTCATTGCCAGATTGCTGGAGCATACCTTGTATGCTAATCAAGAACACAACTCCAGATCTGAAGAGTAAAACACTTGATGATATTATCTGTTTACTTGAGTCTTATGAATTGGATACAAAGAAGAGAGAACTGAACAACAAAGACAAACAAAATAACTCAAGTTCAATAAATGCAGCATTATTTTCTGGAAGTAGTGAAGGAAATAGTGGAACAAAACCTGAGAAAAACAAAGGTTGTTGTGAACACTCATCTGGTGAGAAAGTCAAGTCATCTGGACAAATCCCTGAAGATTAGATTGCTCTGTTTGGAGCTTTCATGAGCAGCTATGATGCACTGGTGACAGGAAAATTGCAACCTGCCATGCATGATGTAGAAGATCTTGTTCAGATCAATCCTGATGATTTAGAATATATGGACTCGCAATGGCAGATGGCCACAATAGATGTAAGGGCTAAAAAGTATTTGCAGAAGGTTGGGAAGGATAAGTTGCAGTTTGGTAAAAAGGTTGGTTTTGACAAAGCTAAACTCAGGTGCTACAACTGTCAACAGCTTGGTGACTTCGCTCGTGAGTGTACCAAGGACAAGAAAAAGAAGGTTGAGGGAAGCGGAGTTAAGCTGGTGGAAATGATTGATGAATCTGATAAGTCAAAGAAGTCTCCAACTGCACTCTTGTCCAAACAGCTGAGTAATTGTGAATGGGAGGATGAGATCGAGGATGCTGAGGATGAAATGGATGAAGCCTTGATGGCTGAAATTGAAGATTCAATGAAACCAGCTAATATTACCAGTGACTGTGCGCTCAAAACCGATTCTAAAGGAAAGGGCAAAGCTGATGTTTCTGATGAAACTTCATCTGAGAATGAGGTAAATTCTGAAAATAAATTTGATATATGTTCCTCAGTGTGTGTAGATCGAATGCAAAATTATCATGCAGCAAACACGTTTCTGATTGCTGAAAATGATAAACTAAAAAGAGTAAACAAAGAATTGAAACAAAATGAAGTAAATTTTACAAGAAAAATTAAAGCATTATTGAAAGATAATGTAACATTTAAAGAATATTTGGAAAAAAAGGACATTTTAATCAAAGATCTTTCAGAAAAACTTATCAAATTTGAAACTGATTTAATAAAAGAAAGGGTAATTGTTTCAAAGTGAAAGATGTAACAAAATGTCTTTGATGAATGTGTGAGCAAACAGAGAACTGTTTATATCAAAGACGGGTTAGGTTACAACAAGGTTCCACATCCTGAGAATTTTGTACCTTTTCCTGAACCGCATGAATCGAATGAGTTGATGAATGTCGAAAATTCTAACTTTCATGATATGTATATTAGTGCAGATATAAACTTAGGGTGTGTAGATGATGAAAATGAACTTGATGGAGTGAAAAGTTTTTCAGCTTTCAATAAACAGTGCACTAGGGAGTTTATTAGGGACTGTAAACAGTACCTAGATGTTGATTGTAATCTAGATAAATTTGTTTCAATTTCTAGTTTAAATGATGATGCAAAAAATATTAATGCTTCTGATTTTGATTATGATATTTCTTATGTTTCGGCATGTTCTACTAACGGTTGTGTTGAGTTTGATTGTGTGTCTGAAGTGTCATCAACATCTACTTTCTTTGATAAAGTGGTGCATACAGCGAGAGATTATGTCCCACTTAATAAACTCTCTTGTCTAGTTGATGATGTGGTCTTAGATGAGTTTGGAAATCCTCTGATTCAAGAGTATCATTTGTCAAGTGAGAGACCAAAGAAAAATAATGTCATAGTACCAGAGAATCATATTCTTACCAGTGAGACAGAGAACAATAAAGTTGTCAAAGTTAAAGTGAGTGTACCAACAAATGCCTAAAGAAAGTCTTGGTGTGTCAAAGGCAAATCCATTGATGTAAAAGATAAGTTCATTGATGTCAAAGAGAAGTCTATTCAAATCAAAGAACAATTAAGAAAGAAAAGTTGTGGCCTAAAGAGTGAAGTAGGTGAGTGTTCAAAGTCAAAGTCAAAGCCTAAGAGCTACAATTGCTTTGTGTGTGGTCAGGTTGGTCATTTTGCGAGAAATTGCAAACATAAATCTAGTGAGTGGAGGTTCACAAAGAACAAAGAAAAAGTTAAGAGCAACGTTATTCAACATTTCAAGCGAGCGTCTGCGAACGACAGTGTGTCAGAGTCCAGAGTGATACAAAGATACAGTCGTGATTACTTGCTTTCTAGAAATTGTCATGCTTTATATTCTAATGTGTGCCATGATTATGTGCTACCAAAGTTTAGGGATAAACGTGTCCCAAAAGGTTCACAATATGTGAAGAAATTTAACCAACCAATATATTTTGCTAAAGAAAAAACTACTATGAAATATGCAAAAAATGTTGGTTATGTTTGGAAAGTTAAAAATGAACAATCTTCACATATGGTTGGAATAAAAAATATAAAATTGATAAAATTGAAAGAACAAGATGTTAAAGATGTTAAGACTGTAAAGGTAAAAGTCAGCCCGAGTCAAAGATGATCTGGGTACCTATAAATCATTAATTTTGTCTTGAATGTGCAGAGTTTAACCGGGAGGATTATTAATAATGCTTGGCATGTTGATAGCGGTTGCTCAAGACACATGACTGGACAAAGAAAAATTCTGGAAAATTTTCGAACTTTTGATGGAGGTTTTGTTGCATTTGCTGGAGATAAAAAGGGAGGAAAAATAACTGGTCAAGGAACAGTGTCGAATGAACTCATAACATTAGAAAAAGTAAATTTTGTGTCTCAATTGGAATTCAATTTACTAAGTGTTTCTCAAATTTGTGATAAAGACATACCAGTTCATTTTACTGCAAAGGAATGCTTGTTTTTAAAGCCTGGATTGGTTATTCCAGAAGAAATGATTCTGATGCGTGCTCCAACGAAATTTAACGCATATGTGGTTAATATGAATGATCATACTACACCAGTAAATGTTTCATATTTATTATCAAAGGAAACTGGTTCAGAATCCTATTTGTTGCATCGAAGAATGGGTCATGTGAATTTAAAGAACATGAATAAATTGGTGCATAAAGATTTGGTGCGAGGATTGCCAAAGAAAGAATTCATAATTGAATAAAATTGCATGTCATGTGCGAAGGGAAAACAACACAAGAAGTCCCATCCAAGAAAAACCATAACAACTTTTACTAGACCTTTATTTCTTATTCATATGGATTTGTTTGGTCCAGTTCGAGTTAAAAGCATTGTGAAAAAGTCGTATTGTCTTATTATCACAGATGATTTTTCAAGATTTTCATGGTTGTTTTTCCTTGCAACGAAGGATGAAACACCTGAAACAATTATTGATTTTGTCAAACGAATAGAAAACATCTGTGATAGCAAAGTTTCAATCATTCGCAGTGAAAATGGAACAGAATTTAAAAATAAACTGATAAGTTCGTTTGTGCAGAAAAAGGAATAACACATCAATATAGTGCTGCAAGAACACCACAACAGAATGGAGTAGCTGAAAGGAAGAACAAAACTTTAATAGAATTTGCTCGAACAATGCTTGTCGATTCCAAGTTGCCCATTATCTTCTGGGCTGAAGCAGTAAACACTGCATGTTATGTTTTAAACAGAGTACTTATGGTGAAGCAACTTACAAAGACTTCATATGAACTATTCTATAAACGAAATCCATATATCAAGTTCTTCAGAGCATTTGATTGTTCTTGTACATTGTTGAATACACAAGATTCATTGCCAAAATTTGCAGCTGTCGGTAATGAATGTTATTTTTTAGGTTTTCTTCATATCAGAAAGCTTATAGAGTGTACAACAAAAGAACCAAAATTGTTCAAGAATCGTTTTATGTGTAATGGCAAGAACTAAATACTCCTACAGATCAAAATGGACCAGACTGGTTCTTTGATGCTGAAGTAATCTTCAAAACTTTTGATCAACAACTTCAGATGGATTCTAATGAAGCAAGTACTTCGGGTAATGTAACTGAGTCTTCTACAAGTAGTGATCTATCTGTTGGAAAGTTTTTGGTTGGACCACATAATTTAATGATTCAAAACGAGATGTATGAGAATGTCACTACATCAACTCAAACACAAGAAGATCTTATTGATAACTCTGTCACAAATGTTGTCTCTGAAGTACAAGAAATTCCAAGTACAAATGATGAAGCAGCAATTAATGTAGTTCAGTTGGATTTTGTAAATGATCAGACTGAGGATGTAATTCAGACAAGTTCTTCTAGTGTTGAAGATTTAAATGATCAATTACCAAAGTTGAATGATACAAACATGCCAGAACCTATGGAAGTTGAGCATATTCAAAATCATCAAATCCATTCTGCTCATCCATTGGATCTCTTGAAAATGGAGTAAAGACAAGAAGTCAAGCTGGAAATATAAATGTTTGTTTGTACTCCTGTTTTTTATCTCAAGAGGAACCAAAGAATGTTATTGTTGCTTTACAAGATCCAAGTTGGATTGAAGCTATGCAAGAAGAATTGCTTCAGTTTAAGAAGTTAAACGTGTGGCATCTTGTGGACTTACCTGAGGGAAAATATCCAATTATAACGAAGTGGGTCTTCAGAAATAAAAAGGATGATCGTGGGATTGTAGTTTAGAACAAAGCTCGTTTGGTTGTACAAGGTTTTTATCAAGAGGAAGGACTAGATTATGATGATGTCTTTGCTCCTGTTGCACGAATTGAAGCCATACGAATCTTTTTGGCTTATGCATCCTACAAGAAATTTACTGTATATCAAATGGATGTAAAAACAACTTTTCTGTATGGGGTGGTAAAGGAAGAAGTTTACGTGAATCAACCACCAGGTTTTGAAGATCCAGCTCATCCATTTCAAGTGTATAATTGATAAAGCATTGTACGGGTTACATCAGGCGCCTCGTGCGTGGTATGAAACCTTGTCAATACATCTTACATCAAATGGCTTCGTTCGTGGAACAATTGACAAGACCTTATTCCTAAAGAAATATGATGCTGATTTGTTAATTGTACAAGTTTATGTCGATGATATTATCTATGGATCAACAAATGAAGCACTTTACAGAGAATTTGAACAAGTTATGAAACTAAAGTTTGAAGTGAGCTTGATGGGAAAAATGCAGTTCTTTCTGGGGTTACAAGTTGAGCAGTCTGAATCAGGAATTTTTATTCATCAGGCCAAATATGTGAAAGACATTCTTACAAAATTCAAAATGACTAATTGCAAATCAGCTTCAAAACCAATTGCTCCTCGTGAACCTTTAACTGTCGATGTGTCTGGAGTTGAAGTAAATCAAAAGATGTACAGGTCAATGATTGGCTCGTTGATGTATTTGACTGCTAGTCGACCAGACATCATTATTTGCTGTTTGCTCTTGTGCCAGATATCAGGCAGCTCCAAAAGAATCTTATGAATCAGCTGTTAAACGAATTTTCCGATATCTTAAGGGTCGAGTAAATTTAGGTTTATGGTATCCTTCTGATTCTGAATTTAATCTTTTTGCTTACACTGACAGTGATTATGGAGGTTGTAATTTGGACAGGAAGTCAACTTCAGGTGGATGTCAATTTTTGGGGGAGAGACTGGTGTCCTGGCAGTGTAAGAAACAAACGAATGTATCCACATCAACTGCTGAAGCTGAGTATACTGCTGCCTCGAGCTGTTGTTCACAAGTTATCTGAATTCAATATCAAATGCTAGATTTTGGAGTAAATTTCCTGGAAATTCTGATTTACTGTGACAATGAGGCAGTGCTTGGAATAGTAAAAAATCTCATTCAACATTCCAAAACAAAACACATTGCGATCAGGTTACATTTCATTCGTGACTGTTTTGAGAATGGGCTGATTAAAGTGGTCCATGTCGATACCCTAGAGCAAAAGGCCGATATTTTTACAAAAGCTTTTTCAACGGATCGGTTTAACTCTTTGGTTGAGATGTTGGGGATGATTTTTTTTAAAAAAAATAATAAACTTAATTTTTTTTAAATAACAAATCGTCAAAATTTTGAACTGAAAGACCTCAGAAATATGTTCCTCAAAAAGATTTTCTTTTAACTGTTAAAATTGTGTTGTGTACGCTTTATATGTGTATTAGTTTAATGAATGTTTGTGTCAGATATGTTTGTTCTCATAAGTGATATAAATAGTAAATTAAGTCACATCACAATTTTAGGGGGAAAATAAAAGAAAAAGAAAAATATGCTATGTGATTAAAATTGTGTCTGAATGACGTATATATAGGAAATGATAGTATAAATGTGTGCTGAGCTTATGCATGAATTGGATATGATGGTGACATTGGTTACAATTTTTTGATATGCTGGTAGGCTCTGCATATATAAATTAGGCGATATTTGTGTGATTAACTAAATAGCAATCTTTGTGTTTTACCCACATCGAATATCAGTACTTTCATCATTCGAATGCAAAGTGAATCTAGTCATACCATGAGACCAGGATCTTGATGAGTTCTTAGCACAATTTGTTTGCTCTATTGACTATATACGTCAAATATATGATTTAGAGTTAAACACCTTCATACAGCTGATGGTTCTGGTGAAAATCTTGGATGGAAACCAGGAAGTCAGTCTGTTTCACCCTTTAATCATTTGTGATTTCAACTGACATATCCAATATCTTACGGATATCCGCATACCCGAATCATTCATGTTTCTTCACATCTCATATGAATCAATATGATTCTGTACTATCTTAGAAACCAAGACAATGAATCAAAATGATTCTGAATCAATATGATTCCAATCAAATCCACTTGGATTATTTTTCCTGTACTAAGAACGCTACCTTCATGCTGGAGATTAGATCATGATCTGGTGAAATTTTGTGTTAATTCTAAGTTCATTCTATCTCGATTGTGGGGTACACACTGTATTGATTAATATAACCTTAAATGTCACACAGTATTTGCTGAAATGTGATGCATGAGTTTATGTGGATAACAATACTGACAATCAAGGTTGAACTGTTTAGATCCTGATTTGATATGCAGTGTAGTTAAGACAATATACATTTATGATCCTATGTCATTTCAGTTCATTAAAAGAAAATGTATGTGAATAAAATAGTTGTTATGATCTGGATTTTATGTTTAAAGTTTTTTTTTTGTTTCGTGTGTGTGTGAAAAATAAAGTTCTAGAACATGTCTTAATGATGTCAAAATGGACTTAAATAAATAAAAATATAAAAAAAAAATAAAAAAGGGATTAGTTTGAAAATTTTCAAAATTTATCATGTTTGGAGTTTTCGGTCGAAATCTCTTGACCGAAATTTAATCATCTGAAATAGTTTTCGATCGAAAAGTCATGACTGAAGTTTTCGGTCAAGGTTTGAAAAGTCTACATATTCAAATTTTTTCGATTGAAAAACTTTTTTTTCCCACTTGTATTCTCTCAAACCGTATCATTTTAAAATTCATAGTGTTTTACAAGTGTTAAAGATTCGTACGAAAAAGTGGTCGATCATGACGTCATCTAGATTCTCAGTGGTTTTCGATCATCCAGGTATGTTCTCTTGATTCATAGAGGTTGATAGGTTAGATCCAAAGCCGTAGTTTTAATTTGAATTTATGAGTTTTTGAATCGCCGAAAACTAAGAAGAATGAACCGAAAAGTCGGTTAAATGGATCGAAAAGTATTTCAGATGGAAAAGTTAATTTTGATTCGTCCGAAATGTGTTTTCGACCTAAAAATGTTTTCGATCGAAAAATCATGGCTTGAGAATTTTTTTTTGAAAAATAAGAGTTTTCGATCGGAAAAAAACGTTTGATGAAAATTGATTAAAGTTTTCGATCGAAATAGTCATGGTTTATATTGATTACAAAAGTTTTCGATCGAAAAGTTGAAAGTTAGAAATGTATAACTCAGAGTTTTCGATCGAAATGTTGATGTACTGATTAAGAGTTTTCAATCGAAAAGTTCCAAGTTGTGATTTCAACTTTTCTCGTGAAAAGGTTAAAAGGAGTTTTTCGATCGAAAAGGTTGCAAATAAAGGAGTTTTCGATCGAAATGTTAAGAGTTAAGGATTTTTTCAGAAATTTTCTTAGAAATTTTCTAATTTTATGTGTTTGTTCTTTACAGATATGAACCGTTTAAAGTTTGAACCCAAGCACAATATTTATGCGTGCTTAACCACAAACACCAAGAAAGCACGTGGTTATGAAGAGATTGTCAGGTTCTTGATAAATTCCAGAATTCACACAACAATATCCACACAAGTTATAGTGTTTGAGAAACATGTGAGAGAGTTTTGGGACAATGTAGAATACAAGAACGAAAACAAGGAGATATGGATAGAAAGCTCTGTTGGTGGAAATACAATAAAAGTTACAGAACAAGTTATTCGTGAAGTGTTAAACTTCAGAGACGCAGCTGATTTTCCTTACAAAATTAATCGCATTGCAATCTCAGGGATAATTCTGAGTATGGGATATGAGGGAACGTTTCTAAGAATACAGGTGACTAAAACTATGTTTGCAAAATAATGGAGATACCTTGTCCATGTATTAATTCATTGCATGAGTCCCAGAACATCTGCTTTTGATCAA
The DNA here is from genome assembly GCA_023525975.1 of Smallanthus sonchifolius. Classification (NCBI taxonomy): domain Eukaryota; kingdom Viridiplantae; phylum Streptophyta; class Magnoliopsida; order Asterales; family Asteraceae; genus Smallanthus; species Smallanthus sonchifolius. The sequence continues at coordinate 69,867,318 of CM042025.1, forward strand.
ATAGGTGAAGTATTCAGCAGAGCATTAGTGTGTATGGCAACTCATAGAAGATTCAATTTTTTAAGAATGATATTCGAGGCAATGATTAGTAACTTCGTAGGTCCAAGACAAAACTACAAATTTCTAATGTACCCAAGATTTTTACAAACGTTTATTAATACACTGCTGCCGAATCTGGAAAACGATGGTGTTGAACTACCTTTGGATTCAATGAAAGAAGCAATCTTCAGCAGCATGAATAACGTGAGTAAAACAAGCAAATTTAGTGGTACTGTGACACCACTATTTCCTAATATGATTGAAGAAAATCCTGATCCAGATTTTACTATTGAAGATGAAATCAATGATTTAATGGCAGAAGATATAGAAGATGGAGTTGATAGTGACAATGATGAAACTAACCAAGTGCAAAATAATGATCAGGGAAATGATAATGATCAAGGTCATGGTGGTGGTCAAATAAATGTTATTCAATAGGAAGGTCAAGTTCAAGTTGAAGAACACGATATGTTTTTTTTTGAAGAAAACAGAGTTCCTTAAGTAAATGAAGAAGTTACTGAACCATTACTAAGTCACACAGAAGAATTTATTGCTGAAGCTAACGATGTCTTAAGTGTGAACACTGAAGTATTAGAAATTAATGATGAACAGTTAATTGCCACAGCAACAATCCCATCAAAGAAAAGAAAAGAACTTGAACAAACAAAGACCATACCTTCTAGATCTCCTCCGTCTAAGGGTATTGTATTTACTGATCCAGAATTACAGAAGAAAGAGAAAACTACAACAAGACTTGATAAAGGCAAGGGTAAAGCTAAAGAGGTACCAGAGAAGCATAAGTCCAAAAGATCTAGAGGTTATGAGTTGGTTGATGAAGAGTTTCTTAACTATGCAACCAGGGAAACTGTAATTGAAGACCCATATCTCAAACTTGCAAAGTAGAGAAGCTACTAATTCCAGAGAGATCAGAGGGTTGAAAATTGAAAGTACTAAACAAAAGGGTGTAATAGCTCAACAGCATCAACAGATTGATCAACTTCAGAAGATGGTACATGATTTAATAGCTCTCGGGTGTTCAAATTGGTATAAGCCTAGCAGAAAATGTTGAAGAGATTCAGAGTCCAGCAGCCACTGAACCAATTCCTTCTACGAGTGAACAAGTTCAAACTCCAATTTTTGATGCAACTATGTATGAAGACAACATGTTATTTGATGTTGATATGCTTCTCAATGATGAAGGTGAAGAATTGGAGAAAATTGATGAGAACCAAGAAGAGACAGAGAAGGAAAAAGAAGAAGATGATGAAGAAGTGGTGATCACTGGTGAAAGAAAAGATGACAAAAATTCTTCAGATAATGATAATAATAGTGGTGGTACTGGTGGTGTTGGTGGAAGTGGAAAAACAATTGAAGATGCTGAACAAGAAACTCCAACCAACACTGAATACAAAAAAGTATGAATATGAACAACAACATACGTATGTTGAAGAAGATTGTTCAGTGATTGGTAAATTGGATAAGATTGTAGATGAAAGAGAGCCATTTAATGTTCCTGAAGATATTGAATCATCATCTAAAAGGCAAAAGACTTCAAAGATTGACAAGAGTACTTGGTGGACAGTGACTGAGAAGCCATCAATTATAGAAAAGATTACACAGACAATATAGAGTCCAGAACAAGCGTTAACTGGTGAAATATTAGCATGGAGGTATGACGGTGAAAAGAAGATGTATGTAATAAATAGATGTGATGGGAATATTCAGTATTTTGACAGGAGTTCAAAGTTAAACACATTGCTATACTGGGATATTCGAGAGCTAAGTCAACTAAAGATGATCAATCCATTGAACAATTCATTTGTTGCAAATTTTGAAGAATTTTTAAAGAGAGAGTGTGGAAAAGCTAAATTTGAAAAGTTCAAACCATAGGTGCCTGAATGCAGAAAGTTGAAAAGAAATGATAAAGATGGCAAAAGAAGGTTTAGATACACTGTGAAGCCTGCTGATACAGTTTCAAATGTTTACATTCCAGCACGTAAAGAGACATTCACTAAAAGCTTCAAGAAGTGGGTGTATGATAGCAAAACACATGAAGCTGTGATTATACAGGATCATTTACCAGAAGTCAGAGTTTTTGATCCAGTGGATTTGTTTAGCTTTTCTGATGATGATCTAAAGATTTTGTACAAGAATCCTATTAGAAGTGATACGAGCACGAAGATTAAATCTGAAGCAAAGTTGTATATGAGAGTCATGGCTCGATGTTTGTCAAGAAGACATGAAGCTGAAGTGATCAAGAAGAGACTTGCTGCTCTGGATGCTAAGAAGCTAAGTGTTAAAGTCAAAACCAAGCCTGCAAAAGACAACTTTTGAAGAATTGATGTTCTGTGGACTAGGGGGAGATTGTTGGAACTTAATAGTCCATAGAAATCAATTAGGTTTTAGAATTATAACTTCAGAGTTTTCGGTCAAAAAATGTTTTCGGTCGAAAACATTTTTCGATTAAGAAGATTTCGATCGAAAACTCTCTAGTATAAATAGTTGTGTCTTTTGTATTTTAAGTAACTTTCTTATTTTTGTACTTTGATTTTACAAGTTAATCAAGAGAATTTCTGTGTGTTTCTGTTGTTAATACTTTATTACATTACTGGATTAATGAAGCTAATCATCATGAAGTATGCATTTGGTGTGATTGATAGTATCTAGATTGCTCATCTTTGGTTTGTTCTTTTTGGTGTGGATTTAATTTCTGAATTGTTTCCGCCAATTCAGAGAGTGATTGAAGACTTTTTCCTTGAATATCAGCAGATCTAAGGGAATCACAGTATAAAATGTCGAACATAGAAAATCTATTTATAATGGGTCAGCAAGATATTGATTTGTGTGAACTTTGTTTTAATATGATGTCTCTAAGTTTCACGGACCCATGAATGAAACTTATGATGGAAAACTCCTTTTGGAACTCATTTCCAACTTTTAGAAGCCATATGAACTCTTTCAGAACACCGTCTTCTAATGTTTCCAAATTACAACATCTCATGTTGTGGAATATTTACTGATGAAAATCTTTCATTAGATAACACTGATACATGTCTTGGTGTATTCATTCATTCTTAATGATCGCCCTTTTGGTGTTTACATCTTAACTCTTAAGACAATAGTGTTTGATTGACAAGTTGTCATAACCTTTTATGATCTTGTTTCAAGAACTCTTCTTGATAGTCAAAGTTAGTACTCTTGTATCTTATCTCATAAGATAGTAGTATCTCATCATAACCTTTATGACCCTTCACCATTTTAATGCTTCTCAAGCATTTCCCTTTTATTCTGTCACAGTTGATTTCAAAATTTCTTTCATCACATGAAAGTATTGACATAGCTTATTATCTTTTAGATGAAACCACATGAACTCTTTCATTTTCATCTTATCCTAATTTGATTAAGGATTAGAGATAATGTTAGTAATTTGTCTTTATTGTTTCGTCATACAAAGCATTAAGACAATCTTAGTAATGTCAATAGATTGTTGCGATTCTTACTCTAGAATCTTCCCTTCATATATCTCATATATGGTTGCAATTAATACAAGTTTGAAATCAACTCCTAAAGATACTTTATCTTTCAGTGATATGTTTAACTCATAATTTTTGCAATGTATCACTATACATTCTATAATAACACTTATCATTCCCTTTCGTGGTGTTCCGTGTATCTCAATAGACTCCTCTTGATAATGTGTCTTCACACATTTCATTGATGTAGGTACTCACTCCCACTAGCCTTTGCATCTATCATATTGAATCTTCTTCGAATTGATCTTATCAATTTAATGATTCAGTAGTCTCAGACATATTCAGACTTTCATACTTTCTTTGAAGTTGATTTATTACAAAAACATTCTTGTATTCACAATACATGTTTATTTTGATTAGTTTGTTCAACTGATCAAAACTTGTAATTTGTTTCCTTTTAAAGAAACTCGGAATGTAATTCCTATTCTAACATTTCTGATTTTTATTAGTTCTTTTATCCAATGTAACGCATTTCAAACCCAACTTTAGTGCAACGTTTTAAATGCATTCGAGCAAACAACTAAACCTTAATTATCAATACGAACTCACAAATTTCAACCCACATTTATTCTAAATCCCTATATATATATAAATACTTAGACAAATACATGCATATATAAGTTGATATATCACACAAGTACATACTCATATACAACCACACAATTGACAAATAATTCGACACAATGTTTTGAACCATAACTCCCTGGATTGGACCTTGAAGTCGTGATTTTGGACCAAGACCAAAACAAAACAAAAAATCGCCTGTTTGACTTTTAAAGGTCAAACAGGGCCGAATTCTCCAATTCAAAGTGTCAATGTCGACCCAATCGTTTCCAGTGGACTTTCATCTCGAATACAATCAGTAAACGACCCAATCTCGGCCCAAACGTCGACTTAGTTCGACCGATTGCGCGGCCAAATCAAAATTTAAATGAGTTTGACTTCGCATAGTCAAACCCGCGTCAATTCCAAATCAATTCGTGTAAATGGCGTGTAATCAATCCCAGGAATCACGCCCCAGGAAATCTCGCGTGTACCTAGACTATTATCAGGACCCAATTCAATCCAGAATCGGTGAATCAACGCGTAATCCGTCACCCGCGACCGTTACGGTCAAACCTAAATCAAATCGACTAATACGAACAAAATTAAATGAATTAAATCTACCTCTCACTCGCGTATACATCCACCCAAACTCTCCCAACCCTCAATCGAACTGCATTTCGACTCTGGGATCCTATCGACCATGAAGAACAGTCAGAGCAATCTCGTAGCCGTCTACATTCGTGCCTCAATCATTTCAAGTAAAGTTTTACATCAATCGATTCGTATTTGAACCCTGGTCAAAAGCCCCCTATCAATTTGGGTTCATATTACGACATGGATTCAATCTCGTTTTGATCTTCGTGACCTGTTCTTGTTTATAACATAAAGGGGGATTTGATCCATTTTAAAAATAAGCTATACATTTTTTTTAGACTTTGAAACCAGCGAAACCAACCGGTCTAGATGGTAAGTCATTGCACCACCGGACCCGGTGGCGCGGGTTCGAAACCCGCATACCAGGCACCCTTTTTGGGTTTATGTAGTACCTAACCCGACCCCTTTCCAATTCGAGTGTAAAACCCAAAGGACCGAACCAAATAACACTACAAGTCCCTTGGCCCAGTGGTTCGTTCCATACGGCCTTCACAGCAAAGACCCGGGTTCGAGTCCCCGCGGTCTGTTTATTTGTTTTAAACCCGTTTTAAGGCTCCAAAAATTTTAAAAAAATTATTTTTATAAAATCTTCAATTATTAGAACAGAATAAATCAAGGTTTACAATTTTTGCATACAAATCCCTATTTTTATAAACTTAGTTGTTAATTATTCAATTTAAATTACATATTTTTGGAGAAATTAATTTAACTAATAAATCTTTTTGACAGAACTTTATAAACGCTTCTTGCAAAGTTTTATAAAATTTAATTTATATATTTAAAACTAATAAAACTATATCTAAATATATATAGTTTTATATACTTAAAGAATACTTGTAAATCTTTAATTAAATTTATTTATTTTAACATACCTATTTCAAATGATAAATAAACAAATTTGTTTATTATCTACATAAATTTACTTTTACAAATACACTTAGAGTTTGAGTTATATTTAAAGTTATTAATTTGAACACATATTTACACCTCTTTATAAATAAATAAAGTAAAAATTATTTATTTAAATTATAAATATAATTTTCACACTATTTTTCTAACTAAATAAATAAATAATAATTATTTAATTTATTTAGTCATTCAACCCAAACCCAAATTCAATTATCATAAGACTATTCATTTCAATCCCTCATTTTATGAAACATTTCATTCAAGTACGAACCACTAATTCTTACCACTCCAACACTTGTCACACACGACCGATTCAATCCTAGACTTAGACATAGACTATTGTACCCTATAATGATTCAAATATGCATTATACATTAGGTTAGCGTGGTGAGTTGCAAGGATCAAATTTCAATCTAGTCTCCCGTGTTTAGCTACACCTCGAACCAAGTGAGTATACATAGCCCCTTTTACTCTTTTACACTTTTGGGGTGAAACATGAACTCTATCAAATTACATGTTTACATTTACACAAACAACACAAGTACAAATCCTATTTACATTCATGTGTACAAATTTGAGCTTTATGCCCGAGTGCTATGTGTGCTAACTTTTGTATGCGATTATGTGCAATCATTAACTATTCAAGCCGACGGTTTTCAATGATAGATCTATTGAGTCTGACAAACCCACCCAGATTGGGGTGATTGTTACCGACAACACAATTTGCATGCTAGTTACAAAGGTTTGATTGTACTTTAGTTGCACATTAGTTACTCCCCATAAATGCCTTATTTATTCAAGATATGTAAGGATTTGATCTTTCACAACTATATACTATCTATGTACAAACCTATGTATGCTCACCAACTTTTTAGTTGACATTATTTTATTCATGTTTCAGGTGATAACGTGTGAGTTGATCAAGATATGCTACACGTAGGACATGGACTTAGTTAAAAATTGAATAAAGAATATTATGCATTTCCTTTCGTATTTGTTTGAACTTTATTGTGTTTGGTTATTTGAAATGAAGTTATGATTTAAAATATTTCAATATAGTAAACCTTGTGCTCATGAACAGTCTACATGTCCCGCCCCGACGTTTCCGCCGTCGGTTGGGGTGTGACAGATTGGTATCAGAGCCTTGGTTATAGGGAACTAGGTTATTAGACACCCTTGACCTAGACTATAACTTTAGGACACCCACTTATGCCATGCTTCATGTTTATATGATTATGTGCTACATGTTATGTGTTACATGCTATGTGTTACATACTTACTATATTAGTTAATATTTTATTTGATGCTTTACTTGTTAAAAATAAAATAAACAATACTTAAATAATAAATTAAATAAACAATATCCCTACCCATACCCTAAGCCTCATAACCTTCTTACCTGCTTCTCTATCATCCCCGTCATAGCATGTGGAAACTTCATGAATCGAAATCTATAAAATTTATTTCTTCGTTAAGGTTTTAAACTTTGTTAATTATTAGAGGACACGTGCAATCTGGAAGGGTGACACATGTATTCTGGGTTTTCTGTCTAGGAAAGCATTTCGTATAAATCCCAATCAACCGACGGACCCGTATGCTTTCCTGGGAATTCCTGGGATGAGTGTTTACTTATAGGCTAAAGCACGTCTCCTTGAAAGTTATATAAGTTTAATTAACCTTAATGTGTCATAGTATTCAAGTGATTTTGTCACTATTTGAGTACAATCCAAACTATAATTAACCATTTTATTTATTATTTTATTCTTTTAAAATCCAAGCAACTCTCACAAGTTCTTATATTTTTTTTTCTTATCTTGTGAAAATCTGTAGAATGTCTCCCCGTCGTGCTGCCGTGACCAACAACAACACCGACATTGCTGCTATCCTTGCACAACTTGTAACTCAACTCACCCAAGCTAATGGAGCCACCAGTGTTAACAATGGAACTAATGGTGGTGGTGGTGCCAACCCACCACAATGCACCTTCAAACATTTCAATTCATGCAACCCTCTTAAGTTCTATGGTACCGAGGGAGCCACAGGACCCCTGCAATGGTTTGAAAGTATTGAGGGCACCTTCCTCAATAGTGACTGCCCCGATAACCTTCGTGTTCGTCATGCCACAAGTGTCTTTCAAAAACGGGCACTCACGTGGTGGAATGGAGAAAAAAGGACTAGAGGTATGGAAACAACAATGGCCTTACCGTGGGATGAGGTTAAGAGATTAATGACCGAAGAGTTCTGCCCTCGGAATGAGGTGAAAAAGCTAGAAGCTGAGTTTTGGGATCTTACCCAAGACAGTGGTGAAGGTTTGGCTTATACAAACTGGTTCCATGAGCTGAGTCTCCTTGTACCCCATATGGTCACACCGTTATCCCGCTGTATTGAGAAGTACATTGGTGGATTGCCTAGGCAGATTCAGGATACCGTCTTAGGGAGAAATCCTGCAACACTCGAAGATGCTATCCGATTATCTGCCACTTTGACCGACAACCATGTGAAGGCAGGTACCTTGACTAGAAAAGGCACTAAGAAGGCTCCCGACACCACAACCCCTCCTACACACAACAAAGAAGCCAAAACTGAACCGTACCACAATAATAAGAAGAGAAAGGCTAAGAATTATGCTGTGGTCACTCCTGCTACACCTGGTAATCAAGTTGCCCCCATGGCTCAAGCACCAGTCAAGAAGCCATATGTTGGGGTCTACCCACTCTGTGCAACCTGCAATTATCACCACCTCCAGAACATCCCCTGCCGCCTTTGCACCCACTGTGGAAAATATGGCCATACGGTCAACGTTTGTAGAGCCAAGGCACATGCAGGTCAAGTCAACCAACCAGCTCGAACCAACCAGCAAGTGGCTAATCCAGGTGTCCCCGCTATTGCAAATGGACGCGCTTGCTATGAGTGTGGCAGCCCGAATCATTTTCGTGATCAGTGCCCGAAGCTTATCAATGCTAGGCAAGGCGGAGCTCGTGGGCGTGCTTTCAACATAAACGCCAATGAAGCTCAGGCCAACAATGATGTGGTCAACGGTACGTTCCTTGTTAATAGTCAATATGCCTCCATTTTATTTGATACCGGTGCAGATAATAGTTTTGTGTCACTTAACTTTGAACCCTTACTTGCTAAAACACGATCCAAATTAGAGAAAACCTTCACCGTAGAAGTAGCAAATGGTGACTCTCTTACAATTGACTCCATTATCCATGATTGCACACTAGAACTCAATGATCATACATTTCCAATCAACCTCGTACCAATGCCACTGGGAAGTTTTGACATCATCATAGGCATGGATTGGCTGGCAAATCACCATGCCGAAGTTATCTGTTTTGAGAAGTACATCCGAATACCTTTACCGTCGGGAGAAACACTAAGAGTCTTTGGTGAAAAGCCTTGCAAAGGACTTAAGCTAATGTCATGCACTACTGCTCAAAAGTACTTACGAAAGAAGTACGTGGCTTTCTTAGCTCATATTATTCAAAAGGATGTCAAAGAGAAGAGTATTCAAGACATCCCCGTCATCCGGGATTTTCCCGAAGTATTCCCCGAAGACTTATCCGGCCTTCCACCCGTCCGATAAGTAGAATTTCGCATTGATCTTGTGCCCGGAGCTAACCCCGTGGCTAGAGCTCCATATCGTCTTGCACCTTCCGAAATGCAAGAACTTGCAAGCCAACTCCAAGAGCTCTCCGACAAGGGCTTCATCCGTCCAAGTCATTCACCGTGGGGTGCACCTGTCTTATTCGTCAAGAAGAAGGATGGATCATTCCGCATGTGTATTGACTACCGAGAACTCAACAAGCTTACCATCAAGAACCGTTATCCGTTGCCTAGAATTGATGACCTCTTTGATCAACTTCAAGGCTCTACTTATTTCTCAAAGATTGATCTTCGATCTGGTTATCATCAACTCCGTGTGCAAGAGGAAGATATTCCAAAGACTGCCTTCCGAACAAGATATGGCCACTACGAGTTCATGGTTATGCCTTTTGGTTTAACCAATGCACCCGCGGTTTTCATGGACCTCATGAATCGTGTGTGCAAACCGTATCTTGACAAATTTGTGATCGTCTTCATTGACGATATCTTAATCTACTCCAAGACTAAAGCCGATCATGAGCAACACCTTAGGTTGGTTTTGGACCTATTGAAGAAAGAGCAACTATATGCCAAGTTCTCTAAATGTGAATTTTGGCTAAAAGAGGTTCAATTCCTAGGCCATATCATCAATGAAAAGGGTATTCATGTTGACCCTGCTAAGATAGAGGCTGTTAAAAATTGGAATACCCCTAAGACCCCCACTGAAGTTCGTTCGTTTCTTGGTCTTGCGGGATATTATCGTCGTTTCATCTCGAATTTCTCCAAGATTGCTATCCCCCTCACCGCTTTGACACACAAGGGTAAACCTTATGAATGGGGACCAAAGCAAGAAGAAGCTTTCCAAACTCTCAAGCAAAAGTTGTGCAATGCTCCTATACTGACTCTCCCTAATGGAAACGATGATCTAGTTGTCTAATGTGATGCCTCCAACCAAGGTCTTGGTTGTGTTCTCATGCAACGAGGCAAGGTGATCGCTTATGCATCAAGGCAACTTAAGATTCATGAGAAGAATTATACGACGCACGATCTCGAGTTGGGTGCGGTCGTATTCGCATTGAAGATTTGGAGACATTACCTCTATGGCACAAAATGTGTGGTGTTCACCGACCAGAAAAGTCTCCAGCATATCTTCAACCAAAAAGAACTCAATATGAGGCAACGACTTTGGGTTGAACTCCTTAACGACTATGACTGCGAGATTCGTTACCACCTTGGCAAAGCGAATGTTGTAGCCGATGCATTGAGTCGTAAGGATCATATCATGCTTCATTGTGCCCGAATTCAAACCGACATTCAAAATCGTATCCTAGAAGCTCAACACGTCTCGGTCACCGAGGGTAACATGTACAAGGAAATGTTGTGTGGTGTTGAACTTCAGCTTGAATCTAAACCCAATGGCTTGCTTTATTATTTGAACCGTATTTGGGTCCCCGATCGCGATAATCTTCGTGTATTTCTCATGAACGAGGCTCACAAGACTCGTTATTCTATTCATCCTGGTGCGGATAAAATGTACCAAGACCTTCGCCCGCAATATTGGTGGCCCGGTATGAAGAAAGACATTGCTCTTTATGTTGAAAAGTGCCTAACTTGCTCCAAAGTCAAAGCCGAGCATCAACGTCCTTCCGGCTTGCTTGAACAACCGGAAATTCCCGTGTGGAAATGGGAAAATTTAGCTATGGACTTCATTACTAAACTCCCTCGCACCTCAAGTGGTTATGATAGTATCTGGGTGATCATTGACCGCCTCACCAAATCTGCTCACTTATTGCCTATCTGTGAAGACTATCGGGTTGAGAAACTGGCCCGAATTTACATTGACGAAATTGTGAGTCGACATGGTGTTACACTAAACATAATTTCCGATAGAGATGCTCGTTTTACCTTCCGTTTCTGGCAATCTCTCCAAACTGCTCTTAGCACACGATTGGATTTGAGCACGGCTTACCATCCCCAAACTGATGGTCAGACCGAGCGTACAATCCAAACTCTTGAGGACATGCTTAGAGCATGTGTAATTGATTTTGGTGGCAATTGGGATTCACATCTATCCCTAATTAAGTTCTCTTACAACAATAGCTACCACACAAGTATCAACATGGCTCCATTTGAAACCCTCTATGGTCGTAAGTGTCGTTCTCCTATATGTTGGAACGAGATTGGTGAAGCACAAATCACCGGTCCCGAACTAATTCAAGAAACGTCCGATAAGATTCTTCAAATCCGTGACAACATTCGAGTAGCGAGAAGTCGGCAAAAGAGTTATGCCGACAAACGACGAAAACCCTTGGAATTCCAAGTCGGTGATCTTGTTCTTCTAAAGGTGTCTCCATGGAAGGGTGTGATCCGTTTTGGAAAGAAAGGCAAGCTAGCACCTCGCTATGTGGGCCCATTCAAGATCCTTGAAAGGATTGGGAAAGTGCCTACAAACTCGAGTTACCTCCATCGCTTGGCAATGTGCATCCTACGTTTCATGTGTCCAATCTAAAGAAATGTCTTGCTGATGAGAATCTCCATATACCTCTTGACGACGTGCGCATTGATGAAACGATGCACTTCGTTGAGAGACCCGTAGAGATCATGGGTCGTGAGATCAAGCAACTCAAGCGCAGCCGTATCCCTAGTGTCAAAGTTCGTTGGGAATCTAAACGTGGACCCGAGTTTACTTGGGAACGCGAGGACCAAATGAAGCTCAAGTACCCGCACCTGTTTGCTGATTCAGTCGCCTCAACTAGCTAAATTTCGGGACGAAATTCCCTCAACATGGGGATACTGTAACATTTCTGATTTTTATTAGTTCTTTTATCCAATGTAACTTCAAACCCAATTTTAGTGCAACGTTTTAAATGCATTCGAGCAAACAACTAAACCTTAATTATCAATACGAACTCACAAATTTCAACCCACATTTATTCTAAATCCCTATATATATATAAATACTTAGACAAATACATGCATATATAAGTTGATATATCACACAAGTACATACTCATATACAACCACACAATTGACAAATAATTCGACACAATGTTTTGAACCATAACTCCCTGGATTGGACCTTGAAGTCGTGATTTTGGACCAAGACCAAAACAAAAAAAAAATCGCCTGTTTGACTTTTAAAGGTCAAACAGGGCCGAATTCTCCAATTCAAAGTCTCAATGTCGACCCAATCGTTTCCAGTGGACTTTCATCTCGAATACAATCAGTAAACGACCCAATCTCGGCCCAAACGTCGAGTTAGTTCGACCGATTGCGTGGCCAAATCAAAATTTAAACGAGTTTGACTTCGCATAGACAAACCCGCGTCAATTCCAAATCAATTCATGTAAATGGCGTGTAATCAATCCCAGGAATCACGCCCCAGGCAATCTCGCGTGTACCTAGACTATTATCAGGACCCAATTCAATCCAGAATCGGTGAATCAACGCGTAATCCTTCACCCGCGACCGTTACGGTCAAACCTAAATCAAATCGACTAATACGAACAAAATTAAATGAATTAAATCTACCTCTCACTCGCGTATACATCCACCCAAACTCTCCCAACCCTCAATCGAACCGCATTTCGACTCTGGGATCCTATCGACCACGAAGAACAGTCAGAGCAATCTCATAGCCGTCTGCATTCGTGCCTCAATCATTCAAGTAAGTTTTACATCAATCGATTCGTATTTGAACCCTGGTCAAAAGCCCCCTATCAATTTGGGTTCATATTACGCCATGGATTCAATCTCGTTTTGATATTCATGACCTGTTCTTGTTTATAACAGAAAGGGGGATTTGATCCATTTTAAAAATAAGTTATACATTTTTTTTAGACTTTGAAACCAGCGAAACCATCCGGTCCAGATGGTAAGTCATTGCACCACCGGACCCGGTGGCGTGGGTTCGAAACCCGCATACCAGGCACCCTTTTTGGGTTTATGTAGTACCTAACCCGGCCCCTTTCCAATTCGAGTGTAAAACCCAAAGGACCGAACCAAATAACACTACAAGTCCCTTGGCCCAGTGGTTCGTTCCATACGGCCTTCACAGCAAAGACCCGGGTTCGAGTCCCTGCGGTCTGTTTATTTGTTTTAAACCCGTTTTAAGGCTCCAAAAATTTTAAAAAAATTATTTTTATAAAACCTTCAATTATTAGAACAGAATAAATCAAGGTTTACAATTTTTGCATACAAATCCCTATTTTTATAAACTTAGTTGTTAATTATTCAATTTAAATTACATATTTTTGGAGAAATTAATTTAACTAATAAATCTTTTTGACAGAACTTTATAAACGCTTCTTGCAAAGTTTTATAAAATTTAAGTTATATATTTAAAACTAATAAAACTATATCTAAATATATATAGTTTTATATACTTAAAGAATACATGTAAATCTTTAATTAAATTTATTTATTTTAACATACCTATTTCAAATGATAAATAAATAAACAAATTTGTTTATTATCTACATAAATTTACTTTTACAAATACACTTAGAGTTTGAGTTATATTTAAAGTTATTAATTTGAACACATATTTACACCTCTTTATAAATAAATAAAGTAAAAATTATTTATTTAAATTATAAATATAATTTTCACACTATTTTTCTAACTAAATAAATAAATAATAATTATTTAATTTATTTAGTCATTCAACCCAAACCCAAATTCAATTATCATAAGACTATTCATTTCAATCCCTCATTTTATGAAACATTTCATTCAAATACGAACCACTAATTCTTACCACTCCAACACTTGTCACACACGACCGATTCAATCCTAGACTTAGACATAGACTATTGTACCCTATAATGATTCAAATATGCATTATACATTAGGTTAGCGTGGTGAGTTGCAAGGATCAAATTTCAATCTAGTCTCCCGTGTTTAGCTACACCTCGAACCAAGTGAGTATACATAGCCCCTTTTACTCTTTTACACTTTTGGGGTGAAACATGAACTCTATCAAATTACATGTTTACATTTACACAAACAACACAAGTACAAATCCTATTTACATTCATGTGTACAAATTTGAGCTTTATGAGTGCTATGTGTGCTAACTTTCGTATGCGATTATGTGCAATGATTAACTATTCAAGCCGACGGTTTTCAATGATAGTTCTATTGAGTCTGACAAACCCACCCAGATTGGGGTGATTGTTACCGACAACACAATTTGCATGCTAGTTACAAAGGTTTGATTGTACTTTAGTTGCACATTAGTTACTCCCCATAAATGCCTTATTTATTCATGATATATAAGGATTTGATCTTTCACAACTATATACTATCTATGTACAAACCTATGTATGCTCACCAACTTTTTAGTTGACATTATTTTATTCATGTTTCAGGTGATAACGTGTGAGTTGATCAAGATATGCTACACGTAGGACATGGACTTAGTTAAAAATTGAATAAAGAATATTATGCATTTCCTTTCATATTTGTTTGAACTTTATTGTGTTTGGTTATTTGAAATGAAGTTATGATTTAAAATATTTCAATATAGTAAACCTTGTGCTCATGAACAGTCTACATGTCCCGCCCCGACGTTTCCGCCGTCGGTTGGGGTGTGACACGTATCTTATCAACTCTTGATAATATGTCAAGCTTCTAGTATGATTGATCCATTTGTTGTTTCCAAAACAACTTCTACATCTTGATGAATCTCATTCATGTTGTATTCTGATCAAATCTTATTTGTCATAGTATGGATTGTGTATCTAGGTTATCACGAAGTGATTTACTAAAGAATATCATTCTTTCATCACATGATATCATATGTCTATCCTTAAAGATCTCATCTTTGCGTATATGAATTCTTTTGTTTATGCATTTGAATAATACCTTTTATTAAGAACTTAAACAACATTTGCTTCTTGTTCTAGAACCAGGTATATCTCGTTTATGAACCGTTTCAATCTTATTCTTAAGTTTGAAGGCTTAATAAGGAGACAAACGAAACTCTTTCGCATGGGAGTTCATAACTTCCTATCCTTAATTGTTCATAGGACTCTTCCTTATTTTCATATCTCATATGAATTATTATACATATTCTAGATAGACCTTTTTGTTTAAGACTAGTGAAACATGTCTCAGATGCTTTATATTTCATGTCAGTCAGATGACATTGAATTCTTGAGTCATAATAGGCAATAATACAATGCATAAAAGATTTTAAATAATACGTCACACTTATAAAAAATAATCATGCAATACTTAAAAGAAAATAAATCTGTAATTTAATTTGTTCTAAACAAAATAAACATAACATCATCCAATGGTATAATCAAAAACTTGAAATAATCTTCAAGCTTTATCCGTCTTCCTTTTCTTCTTGCTTCCCTTCTTTTCTTCTATCTCTGCAGAAAAGAAAGTTTTGCATATGTTAAAATTCTAACTTTTAAGTGATAAAGCAACAATGGAAAAGTTGCCTAGATACCTGAAATATATTCTTTAAAGCATTCTCTAGCAATAGCAGCTTCGGGCATCTCTCTCACACGGCATCTAAGTTTAGAGAGGTGCGTCTTGGTGTCACCAATAGCTTTGCCCTTGTCCCCAGTCTGGAAAGTGTCATCCAGTATCTCTTTGCTTGTGTAGGATAAGTGAAGCTCATCATTGAACATAGCTCGAATGATATAGTCACTAGGGTAAACCCCGGTCCTCTCAAGCTGGTCAATGAAGCATGTCATGCTCAAAGCATCTTCGAGTTCCACCTTGGCGTACCATGAGATGCAATCCCTTACTTCGTCAAAACGACTAAGTAGACGATTTTCCCTTCTATAGTCGTCAAATACATCATCAATAGTAATATCTATGACCAAGTGATCGTCTATAGGAATGCATGCTTTCTCGAGGTCTGCCACTTTCTTTCTCATGATCATAGCACGTCTCAGATTCTCCAAAGCAATGTCTCTAATGTGTGACATTAAAGAGTAAGAAAGATCCTTGTTGTAATCTTGATGGTATCTCTCTTTCAAGTTACGGATCATGTCATAAAGCAGTCAAGCGCTGGAGTGAAGCTCTAATCCCAGTGCTAACAGATGCAAGCATAAGGTCTGATACAGAATTGGTATCATCCTTAAATTTGTTCCAAGCATTTAGAACAAATTCGCTAGCATCCTTAGGTGGCTGCTTGGGTAAGGGGAACTTAAGAACATGTAATTTCTTGTTGTATCTAAGGACGTTCTTCAGATTGTAGTACAGGTCAAGAAATATGTTCCATCGAGTTTAATGTTAAGAATGTCGGAAAGACGCTCTAGAATAACCACATCAGCAGATGGAGGTATATACAAAATTCAAATAAGGTTTAGTATTTTCATGCTTAAATTACCTAATTAGATTAATGACCCAAGGATAAAAATATATTTAATTAGGAATGAGATCCGAGTTCACCATGTCACAGTTAATAGCTGAGCACTCTCCACTGGCATAGCTAGGTAGGTAGGTATGAAAATACCAATTGTGTCAACTACACAACTCACGGTTTGAGGGGCATGATGAGTACTGTCAAGCTTTGGATACATTTTCCCTCAACTACGCCCAGTTATACGACTTAAGTGATAGGTGTCCTTCAATTGTAACTGTAGACCCGACCTAAGTAACTCAGGAATCACGGTTCAACCTTCAACCAAAATCGTAGGGCCGGATGCAAGGTATTCACTAACACCGGGGGTTTGGATAGATCAGTTGAAGTGTCACAATTTAGGGTGGCGCAGAAATATCGATTATGATTTGGGATTTGCTTTAATGTTTTGAATTACCGGTTAAGGGTCAAAAACATTTTGGACGACGAAGAGCATGATCCAAGTCGTGCAATTTTACTAAACCAATTTTACTATGTATAAGTTCGTGAAACGCTTTCAACACTCGACACGATCCAATTTTAAATACCTTAATTTAATCTAAATTGGACGTTAGTCGCGAACTTTATTTTAAACTAATTAACTTTTAATTAATTTAAATTTGTTTTTAAATAAAACAATTAAATTTAAAGACTCGTTTTACTTTTAAATAAAAACTCTTTTATTTAATTACCTTTCCGAGAAATTTTAAACCTTTTAATATTCTCGTCGTTTTATAAGATCGTGTTAAACATTTAATAAAATATTTGCAGTTTAAATTATTATCCTAAATAATTGTAACAACCACACAAAAAATATAAAACAAACCACCGAGCCACTAGTAAAGGTTGTCCGGTTTCGTTCGAGCTATCAAACGAAAACCGATCCGGTCTAAGGGAGAATAAATAACAAACAAGCTTGTCGTCTCCCACTTAGTCCAAGATCTCTATCTTCAAATCCCGTTCACGTCTATCTTTGGTCTTCAAATATTCGTCTTGATAGGTTTACAATTTATACATTTTTTACAATAAAAATAAATAAACAAAAGAAAACTAACTATTACATTGGGTTCCAAATAACCCAAAAATAAATACAAAAAGTATAAAAACCAAAATCATGACAAAACACAACCACGGGTCGCTAGGGCTCAATGTACCAAACACAATCAATCCAAAACGATAAAGGTTCGATCTTTTGTCAACCAAAAGTGTTAACAAATAAAACGAAGATCGAAAAAAAATAGTTATGTCTAAACGCGCGTAAAGGTGGCTCTGATACCACTGTTGGGAATCATGCACCGGTTTTAACGTTTAAAACAATAGTTAACAAAATCAGATTTGCGAAGTCCGAAGCGAATACAATGGCACACAATAATAAAGTTCGGAACTTTATCCAACAGTGATCCGATTACACGACGTTTACGCAATAAAACAAACTAACGCAACCATAGGGGGTTTTCAAGTTTATACCTTTGACGAATAAACCGCTTTGAAACACTCGGGCACAAAGAACGTCATGCTAATTGACTCCAAACGAACTCGTTACATGAACTCGTCTCACAAAACACATCTAGTCACAAAACCGGTTCTCGGCTTCCCTCTGGTTCGGCTCAAGAAAGAAACACGGCTCCGGTTCCACGGCTACGCATGGGCAACAACTTCAGTGGACGGTGCCAAGTGGTGGCTGGATGGTGGCCGGCCGGTCGGAAAAATGAGGGGGGGGGGGTTTCGGTTTCATGA
Organism: Smallanthus sonchifolius; assembly: GCA_023525975.1. Lineage (NCBI taxonomy): Eukaryota > Viridiplantae > Streptophyta > Magnoliopsida > Asterales > Asteraceae > Smallanthus > Smallanthus sonchifolius. The sequence continues at coordinate 69,885,690 of CM042025.1, forward strand.
TTTTGTTCAAGAGAGGAGGGGAGGCCAAAAACTTATTAGGGTTTTGAGTTAAGCATGCATATATAATCATACCATTTACAACTCAACCCCCGATGTAATTAACGTTTAATTACTAACTAATTAACGCTTAATCAGTCTCAGTCCCCGTAGTTTATAATTACACTAACTATAAACAAAACTCGCGTAAAACGAACATCTCTCATATTTAACCATTAAATATAAAACCTTTTTTTTGCTTTGACTTCCGAATTCGTGTTTCGTGAAATAACGTTTAACATTTAAACACTATGATTTGTTCTTTGCCCAAAAGGTAACTCTTCGGATCGTACCTTGATATTAACGATGATCGGACATCTAATATCCAACACTTATTTAACTAATTGTTTAGGGGCCTTGATGCTTCCAAACCCGAAGAGATGAAGGATGATGTTACTCTGTTCAAAGACTTTCTATAGAAGAACATAGATTGGATGAAAGCATAAGGTTAACTGATTTTTTATTATCAGATATGCACATACTATAGCTTAAAATTATGTGTACGGTGTGATGTTGGAACTATTGCATCAAATGCATGAACGATTGAGGGATTTGAGCGAAGATGACAACAACCAAAATTACTTACTTTCTTCCTCAAATTAGTTTTTGTTAATTAAAAATCTGATCCAATATTATACTTGCTGACATGATATTGCTGCAATCAGAAGCAATTATGCTCCGCAATCCCTAGACCTCTTGCAATCAAAGCCATTGCTCCTCCTAAACCTGGTGGCAAAGCCAAAAAAAAGGTACTCAATTTCATCTTTAAATAAAAGTTTTTAAAGTGTTTTTGTGTTTGTACAGTGACCAGAGTAATTTAATTGGCGGTAGAAGCAAGGAAGGCGGCATCGACGCCACCAGTTGGTCTGGCGTTGGGTTCTAAGGGAGTAAACATTATGGTATTTTGTAAGGATTACAACGCAAGGACTATTGATTTGCAAATTCTGGTATGATTGATTTTTTTCTATATGGAAATAGATCATGGTTTAAAATTTCACACTTATGATAATTGGGAACATATATTAATGTATACTTTTAACTAACAGGTGGTCGAGTTAAATCCATGAACTCAGAATCTGGATCCGAGTTTGTGCCACATGACTTAGATATCAACTTTGGAAGGTTAGTAAAAAATATCTAATGCATAATTGATAATATATAGAGTCTCATATGATAAACTAATATTATGGAATGGGTTGAATAGATCAAATGAGACCAGAAGTCTGTTTCATTTAATGCTTACAACCTCTTATATCTCTTTATTCATAAAAAGTATATTAGTATTTTAATAATTTAGTTTTTTAAATGTATTTTATATTTATAAGATTCAAGTAAAAAAGGAAAAAAAGTGAATGTTTAAGGGCCACCCAACCTACTCAATTTGTTCTGACCCATATTAGAAGTTATCCGTTCTGCCAAACTTAATCACCTATTTTATAATGTTTATGAGCATGAGATATAAATTGTTCATGTCCAACAAAAAGAGACTTTTCTCCATCGACTAGAAAAAGTGGGAATAGCCTTGATCCAGTGGTAGAGGAGTTCCCATTTAATCAGACTGATCACGGTTTCAAGTTGGCTCAACTTTCTGAAAATGATCTATCACCCGAAAGTAATTAATTACTTACATGTTACCTTATTTTTACATTATATATTTCCCTTGGAACCATTCAATAACTACAAGAGAAATCATGTCCGTTATGAGAAATTCAGTTTTATTTTCAAGAACCCATAAAGGGTTAACTTTGAATTTTGGAAATTAAACATGATCTCTGTGAAACTAAAAATAGTAAATTACACAGATTGTCCTTTATTTATACTATAAATTACACTTTGTGTCCTTTTGACTTCAATAAGTACACCACATGTCCTTTTCTTCCATACTTTTATACACCCTATGTTCTTTACACTAACTGGTGTTAAGTTTTTCTGTTAAGTTTTGGCATGTGCTTTGCGCATGAGGGTATAATTGTCTTTTTACCCGTTAAAGGATAATTTATGTAAATACATAAAAAAGACTCCACACACACTCTCTTCTGCTATAATCTCTATCATCTCGTCTCTCTTTAACCAAACCCTAAAATCCATCATCATCATCATCTTCATCAAATGAAAGCCTAAGCCAATGATTCCTATAACAATGTTTCGTCAGTGGAACGGCGAAAGGAAAGGACGGTCAGTGGAACGACAAAGACAAGGTTGTTGAAATGTAAAAAAAGAGGCTATAGCGGCGTTGCCAGAAACTTTAAGGGAGACAGTGTTGGTGCCAGATTTACTCATTTTCTGATGAATAGGTTTAAGGCAATATTGAAGGGTATATTGAGAAAATCAATGAAGCATACAAGAGGCATAATTCTGCTAAGGGTAAGCTCAGATGAGTACGTAGGTTAAGTGGGTTTTTTTCCTATAAATGGGGGTTTTAAAGTAGCAATTTTACATCTATAAATTTTTGGTCCGAAGTGTTTAGTTCATCTGAGAATCTTATTCAGTTCATCCCAGTTTCATTTGAAATTGATGGCATAGTTCCGACTAATTGGGGAAAAAGAAAATTGGCGGTGGCAGCGGTGGGGGTGGAGGAGGTGGCCGAAGAAAGTGGAGACGCCGGGGAAAATGAATATCGACGACGGTGGGGGAAAATGGGTTAAGGTCGGAAGCTCATATCTTATTTCAAAACCAACTTTCAGTTCAGGCTAAACTTAAAGTGGAGAAGACCTAATTGAACGTTTTTGGTTTTACAAAATCAAAATCCTTGTACTATGCTGGTGGCACAGCAAGTGTGGTGGTGGAGGAGGTGGTCTGAATTTACGGTTTGGCTATAGAGTAGAGAGTTGAGAGAAAGGGTAAAGAGTTGAGAGAGAGGGTCTTCTTCTCCTGGTGTTTGGATGGGGAAGAAGGTGGATGAGTATAGATGGTATGGTTTTGATAAGTTACATAAATTGTCCTTTAATGGGTAAAAAGACAATTATACCCTCATGTGCAAGGCACATGTCAAAACTTAACAGAAAAACTTAACACCAATTAGTGTAAAGGACATAGAGTGTATAAAAGTATGTAAGAAAAGGACCTGTGGTGTACTTATTGAAGTTAAAGGACACAGATTGTAATTTATAGTATAAATAAAGGACAATCTGTGTAATTTGCTCAACTAAAAATTTAAACATGAAATTTAACAAATTTAATTTTGGTATATTATTAAGTTGATATAATTATTAAAGGTTAGTTTAAACCAAATAATTTTATGTGGGATTTCATGTAGAAAGTTGCCTAATTTGACCTTAAAATAGTTAAAGCTAGATCTTTTGAGCTGAAAAATATTTTTTCCTTCTTTTCTTGATGACTCAGGTGAGATCAAGTCAGAAGATGACTGCATTTACAACTCAGAGATCTAGTCAATGATAGACAGCGACGGCTGCGATGGAGATGGAGAAGACTACGACGATGAAGAAACATGGCAATTTGGAGACAAAAAGAGAAGATTAAGTAATCATCAAGTTAAATCATTGGAGAAAATCTTTGAAGTTGATAAACATATATTGTTTTCATTTAGAATGTAAAGAAAGATAGTTATGATATTATGATACTAAATAACCCGGCCGACGGACGGGTATAAAACTAGTTGGCAAAAGGTTATTTCATATGATCAATTGCAATTCCATAAACGGGTTTGGAATTGGAATTGGTACGGGAAATGATTAAATTCATTGTGTTGAATTTTGAAACTAATGTGTTTATTTTCCCGTGGGGCATGCATGTACTGACAGACTTTGTTTACAACATAAGTGATGTCAGGGCGTGACAGAGTGATATGTTGCAGGGCTCCAACCAGCTGACAAAATTTCACAGGATCAGTGAGTAAAGGACTGTCCCCAATGGATAGGGGCTGTGAAGTACTCATAGGTGAAGAAACAGGTTTGCAGTCAGTGAAGCCAGAACTTTGTATGAGATCCGAGATTTACTTCTTTTATGAAAGAAGAATGTTTTTCCCTTGAGGAACCGGTTCGAGCCCGAGAAAGTAGTCAAGGGTGCCAAGGTCCTTGACAACAAAAGCTTTGCTTAGCTACTGAATAATTCGATTAACTGTCTGTGTGTTGTTCCCTATGATGATGATGTCATCCACATAAACAAGCATGTATAGGATCATTTTCCCGTGTTTGTAAATGAACAAATAAGAATATTTTTTTGAGCTAGTGAAGCCCAAGGTGAGGAGGGCTTGATTTAAGCGTTGAAACTAGGCACGCGGTGCTTGTTTGAGACCATAAAGAGGCTTGTGGAGAAGACAAACGTGATCCGAATGTTTGGGATCAACAAAGCCCTGTGGTTGTTTCAGGTAGACTGTTTCGGTGAGATCCCCATGGAAAAAAGCATTTTGCAGATCGAGTTGACGAAGTGGCCATTGTTTGGTGACATCAAGAGAGAAAACCACTCGAATTGTAGTAGATTTGACAACTGGACTAAATGTTTCGTTGAAGTCAACGCTTGGTTGCTGGCGGAACCTTTTGGCAACCAAACGGGCCTTGTATCTTGTAATAGCACCGTGTTGATCCTTTTTTATCCGGTAAACCCACTTACAATCAATTACATTAGTGTTTGGGACTAAGGGCACTAATGTCCATGTGCCATTTTTAACAAGATCCGAAAATTTCTCGACCATGGCTTGACGCCACTCCGGATGTTGGTTTGCAATGGTAAATGAGGTGGGTTCAATAGGTGATTGTGATGGAGTGGAGGCAAGATTAGTAGAAGGACTGTATTGTGACATCTGCCAAATTTCCAGGTCTATAACTCATTCATAATCTACATACTACAATATTCTATGTGCATTCATTAGGACTTAGTTAATATCAAACTAGGTCAACAAACTATATGCACAATCTATTCTATGTAAACTATGTGAACTATATGAGATTATAACTCAAAACTATGATCTATGACTTAAAATCTCATATAATAGGTCAAACTTTGTCCAATTCTATGCTAATTATACGATTATACCCTAAACTTTATGTAATTACCCAACTATGTCCATAAATATTTATTTCAAGTCCATATTTTTTGTATGTGTCTTAAACAATTCTATTTAAACCATTCCATATTTAATTTGTATAAAAGTTTATATATAAACCATTTTATAAACTCTTCCTACATAACTTATGTATATATATATATTTTCATCCATATTATACAATTCTTTTATACATTCATGCCTACATATAAAAAGAATTCTTACAACTTTTTATATAAAAACACTAATACCTTTATAAAAAGTCACCAATTTATAAACTTTTGTATAAAAACCACCTACACATTCACCATCATTTCACCACCACCCTTCACCTTACTCACCCTCACCTTTCCTCTTTTTGGCCGAATACCACCCCATACTCAACCCTCATTATTTATATAAAACATTGTCACACCTCGTAACTAGGGTGATTATCGTCCCAGAGTAGTGCCTCTAACAGAAATGTTCCAAGGAAATAATTGATAGGAATCAAGCACCAGTTTTTAACTTTTAAAAACAATAATTATTTAAAGCTTTTAAATAAATAAATCAGATGTATTTAGCGGAAACGATTTATGGTACTAAACTGATCAGATCTGGATTCCTGTCAGTGATCCGATTAAATGCGTATAAACAATATAATATAAACCATCCATCAAAGATTATACCTTTGGCGATAATCAAACCAGAACACCTTAGATCAACGAACGTCACGCTAGTTGACACGTACACGAATAACCCGCAAAGAAACAACCCGTCATACTGTGTAACACCCGAATAAATCCCGAGTAAAATAAAGGCCAAAAGTATCAAAAGATAAAGTTCAGGGGTTAAATTGAAAGTTTTCCAAAGATAAAAGGCTAAAAGTGAAAATTCTGAAAATGAGGCGGATATGGGACCGACATCCATTGCATATCGGTCCGACATGTGTTGACGATGGTATAAATGAGGTGTTGACACGTGTCCTATGACTCACCGGTGGAGATTTGACGCGTGGCACCTTGTCGGACCGACATCCCAAACCATTGCGGTCCGAAAATCGCAAAAAGGAAGGCGGCCCAATAGGAGGGCGACGCGTGTAGGGCTGACTCATCTAAGGGGAAGTTGGACCGACATCCCCCTACCTGTCGGTCCGATATGGGACAAAATTCACCCTATAAATAGATGGGTTCGATCACTTGACACAACTCACACACACTTTTACCTTCACCCACACACACTAAAGCCCTGCTAGTCCGATTTTTGAGGTTCTGGCCCGCTCTCGAAAGTCTGGTTTCTCGCAATTCGTCCGCAAACTGTCGTAAATAGTGCCGTGGTAAGGTTTTTGAACACCCAGAGGTTTCTTCGTGTAAACCTAAGATAAGGGTATTTATTATGATATATGTCGAATATGATCTAGGGTTCTGTCGAAGTGTTGATTGTTAAATTCAATACAGGAGGAGGTTCTGCTTGAGGTGAGTTCCTCTTAACCGTGCTCTATAAATGTTTTGTAAATGATTTTTATCTGAGATCCCAATACTATCCGTGCATATATGCTCTAATAAGTACTTATTATGGCCATGAATGGGGTGGGACCTAGGGACAAGACCGATCCTCTTGTTTGAGATCTGGTACGTTTGGGACCAGCGCGTCGTAAGGTCTCTGTATATATGTATGTTGTAGACTCAGAACCCGAGTAAAGCAGAGGTTACTGGGTGATGGATTGGAAGGGATGGTTGTAAGACCCATGCAGGGCCTTCATCCCTGTATCAAAGATAACCGTAAATATGATTTTTTTTATGAAGTCACCAGCGTTATGCTGATCCAAATGTTTTCAAATGTTTTTGAGCACATGTGAACCCTAACATGTAGTTAGCATTCCAGGAGATGTACAGATGTTTTGGGAATAGGGATGACTGAGGGTAGGTCCCTGTGTGACCATAAGGCCTGAGTGGATGGTATGATTCTTCGTGGGCTATAAGTCTAGAGTTGTTTATGTTGTATTTTGCCAGTCAGTCCCTATTGTACAAACGTTATGTTATGAAATGAAATAAGTTATGATGTTAATTCTTCCGCTGTGTGTTTTTGGTATCAACGTCACAGGAACTAGAAGGCGTTCGTCAACCAATATGTAGTTATCTGACGAACGGAATGTTCTGTCTAGGAAAGAGCGGTGTATAAATCTCTCCTAGACCCGTCGCTCTTAACTGGGAACATATCTGTTGGAGGTACTACTCTGGTTAGATGACTGTACTATGTTACGGGTGTGACAAGTTGGTATCAGAGCTGTAGTTTAAGGGATTTAGATACTAATAGGAAAGATTAGTATCTAGACTTAAACTAAGAGCTATGAGAATAGCTGGAATGCCACAAGATATAAGTTAAGATGTTGGCTATCATTATGAATATAACAGGAGATGTCAAGAAAACAGATATTAATTACATTATTGGCCAGATGTCTTTAATTTTTGATTTTCTGGATCATAACCGGTTATACGAATTCTGATATCACACATCTGTGTATGTAGGTTACGATGGTTGGACGAGGTAGAGGAACAGGTCATACTCCGGTTACTAGGTCTCGTGCGCAGACTGAAAATAACACTGATACTAACGATCATCACGAAACAAACGAGAACGACAATAACACCGATACTCGTGCTGAAGAAGTGATTATGTCTGAGGCCCAGTTCCAAGATGCTGTGGCCAGTGAAGTAACAAAGGCTTTACGAACCACACTACCCGGACTATTAGACGAAGTTCTTACAAGAAGGATGGGTACTGGAACTGCTGGAGGAGGAACCAGCAATACCAGAGGGGCAAATGGAAATGCCAATACGAGCTCTGTAACAAGAACTGAGAATAACGAAGGATGCAATTACAAAACCTTTGAAGGATGCAAACCCAAGCCATTTGACAGCAAGAAGGGAGCCATTGATACTACTCAGTGGATAACAAAGATGGAGGCTGTGATCAAACTCAGTGAGTGTAGAACCAATCAGGCAGTCAAGTTTTCTGCCAATTCCTCGGAAACCACCGCATTAGATTGGTAGGAATCTGTGAAGCAAGGCAAAGGGGAACAGGCTGTGGACAACATGAAATGGAACGAGTTCAAGGAATTAGTTCTACAACTTTTCTATCCTCAGAACGAGTTGGATAAGATTGAGGAAGAGTTTTAGCGTTTGGAGGCTGGAACTATGACACATCAGGAGTATGCGACAAAGTTTGATGAGATGTCGAAGTTGGTGCCACATCTGGTGACACCCGAGTCCCGAAGAATCAAACACTTCATTAGGGGTTTGCCACTAAAGGTGCGTACCTTGGTGAAATCCTCTACACTTCACACAATGGATGCAGCTTTAGCATTAAGTGCCACGGTTTACGATGATGTGACATCTCAAGAAGCCAAGGAGAAGGCTGAGAAGGCGACAGAGATAAAACCAGTAGAAACAAAGAGGAAGAGTGCGGGAATTATGTATCGGTTTAAACCAAGAAATTTCAAATTCCCTAGCAGAGAGGGAAATAATCTAGTGAAAAATCCTCAGGAAATGAGATGTTACAAATGCCAGAAGTCAGTGCATACTACAACATATTGTCCATCTCTTAGATGTTTTAATTGTAATGAAATGGGACATCTGGCAAGGAATTGCACCAAACCTGCTTAGCAGAAGCCCGAGGTAGGGGCTAAAGGTCGGGTGTTTGTGATAGGTGAAAGAAAGAGGAACGACAATGCCAAGGTGGTAGCTGGTACGCTCCTAGTTAATGATATTTATGCTAAAATCCTATTTGATACGGGAACGAATAGAAGTTTTGTTTCAGATGCCTTTAGTTTGTATTTAGGCATAAAACCTACTCCACTTGAGCGTGCTTATGTAGTTGAGACGGCAAGTGGTGAGCAAATTCGGATAACCGAATCGTATGCGAATTGCAAGATGACTCTGGGCAACTAGAATTCAGTAATTGAATTGATGCCATTGAGTATGAGCAAGTACGATGTTATCATTGGTAGAGCTAAACCCGTTGCTAGAGCACCGTATCGTTTAGCACCATCTGAATTGAAAGAGTTGATAAAGAAGATTCAAGAATTATTAGACAGAGGTTTCATACGTCCAAGTACATCACCCTAGGGAGCACCAGTCTTATTTGTAAAGAAGAAGGACGGAAGCATGCGTATGTGTATAGACTATCGGGAACTGAACAAGCTCACTGTAAAGAACAAATATCCATTGCCAAGAATAGATGATTTGTTCGATCAGTTGCAAGGAGCTAAATACTTCTCGAAGATTGATCTTAGATCTGGATATCACCAGTTGAAGGTATAGGAAGGAGATGTACCTAAGACTGCTTTTAGAACCTGATATGGGCACTACGAATTCTTAGTTATGTCATTCGGTCTAACTAATGCTCCCGCAGCATTTATGGACTTAATGAACCGAGTTTATAAACCATTCTTGGACAAATTCGTCATAGTGTTCATAGACGATATCCTTATCTACTCTCGAACTCAAGAAGCACATGCCAAACAACTTCAGATAATCCTGGAAACTCTTAGAAAAAAGAAGTTGTATTCTAAGTTTTCCAAATGCGAGTTTTGGAAACAAGAGGTACAATTCTTATGGCATGTTAAAAACCATCAGGGAATTCAAGTTGATCCAGCGAAGATCAAAGCAATAATGAAATGGGAGACTCCAAAGACACCGACTGAAGTTCGGAGCTTTCATGGTCTAGCCGGATACTACCGAAGGTTTATACAAGACTTCTCCAAGATTGCTACTCCATTAACTACCTTAACTCAGAAAGCTGTGAAGTTTGAATGGAGTCAGAAGCAAGAGGAGGCATTCAAAACCCTTAAACAGAGACTTAGTTCAGCACCGATCTTAGCATTACCCGAAGGGAATGATGACTTCGTCATCTATTGTGATGCTTCCCGAATTGGTCTAGGTTGTGTATTGATGCAGCAAGACAAGGTAATAGCATATGCATCACGACAACTTAAAGTTCACGAGAAGAACTATACCACACACGATCTTAAACTTGGTGCCATAGTGTTTGCTCTAAAGATTTGGAGACACTATCTGTATGGTACTAAGTGTATGATATATACAAACCACAAAAGTCTCCAGCATATATTCAATCAGAAGGAATTGAATATGAGACAAAGAAGATGGATGTAACTCATTAATGATTATGATTGTGAGATTAAATACCACCCCGGGAAAGCTAATGTTGTAGAATATGCATTAAGTCGGAAGGAAAGAATTAAGCCTATCAAGATAAGAGCCTTAAGGTTAGAAATCAAAATAGATTGGATGGATCAAATCAAGGAAATTCAGACGCAACCACTACAAGAAGATAACATCAAGAAAGAGCGCATGGTTGGTAAAGAAACGTTACTAACCAAAGGCGATGATGGAATCCTACAATTTGATAGCAGAATTTGGATTCCTGGACTTGGGGAAATCCAAACGAAGATAATGGATGAAACTCCAAATCCAAATACTCGTGTAGGTCCCTAATTCGGTGCGTGACGGATCTCTAGACTCGCGGTACGACACGGTGATAACGTGCGGAATCCATGATCAACGTGCTCGTGTAACTCAATCAACAACAACGGTGTAAATAAACTCTTTGTATTTCCACCACAATATCAGTTTACAAGATTTCACAGAATTTCTCTCGTCTATAATCTATCTTGTATTCTAAACAGAAACTGATATCTCCTATTTATACACAAACGATCTGCTATAGGCGAACTTATTAAGTTCGCCTCTAATAGTCTAAGCGAACTTAACAAGTTCGCCTCAGATAGACTAAGCGAACTTAATAAGTTCGCCTCTGATATAAGTTCGCCTCTCTATGAACCTACACAGAATTTTATCAACAGTTACAAAACATGTCCTAACAGACTCCCCTTTAACTGTTGCTAACAATTCTATCAAATACAAGTCAAAGACTCTAAGACTAAGACATAATATCTTCAAGCTCGTTGTCACCAGAATATGCTCCAACATACTCCCCCTTGACAACAGCATTAGAAGATTGTCACTTGTCTTCAAATATCATCAAACACACTGTAGTCTTCGTCTTGTTCATCTGCACACTCTCTCTTTATTTCTAGAAGAAAACTCGGGAGAAGGACCCCTTGTCAACTTCTGTCTGCAATATTCAGTTTTTACAAAGGAGAACAACCAAGAATAACCAACAATTAAGATTTCCATGGAAGCTAGAAAAATAAAATATTTTTGGTTTTTCAAACATAAGAAAGACAAAATCTTTTTGGTTTTTCTCTGTATAAACTTAAATGTAAAATACAAAATTACATCTTTTTGGTCAAACATCACGAGTAAGAAGATCATATCAGTATATATGACATATCAATCACACATCTTGGATATAAAATCCATATAATATCAAATGGTATCCTATGTCATTTTTTCAAGCCTTGACCAATCAAACTAATATCTTTTAAGATTATCACACTCTATCTTTTCAAGACTTTCATATTGCATGTTATTATGACACACAAATTCAAATTGTCAATATTATAAGATTTGAAACTAAAGCATCTCATTCCCACTTTCTTGTGAGTTAAGGTACCATTTAAGTATGAAATACAACGTGTACCCCACTAGTATGCCAACAGAAATTAAATGCACTATCTTCAAGACATATGAGATTTTACTAAAGATTATCCGAATTTCCAGAATGAGGAGACATCACTTAGCAGATGAATAGCAGAATCCAAATTGGATTGTATACGAATCAATGAGATTCAGAATCGAATGATTCAATGTTTTAGCTTATATACGTGGAATCATAAGATTCAGGTACGTGTATCCAACTTTTATCTGGATTATGAATTCAATAGAATCAGTAAAGATGATTTATCAATACGATCCAAGGGCTAGTATATGTTTGACAGATGTCGTCAAGTACATATCTTGATTATACTTCAAATTGCATGCTTTTCGGGACATGGGCATTGAAGCAAATCGAATGAATAGTGCTAAGGACACAACCTGAAACTGATCTCATAGGACAATCCTTATTAAAAGCTAATATTCTTTATCTGATAGTGATCTTTAACGCACACACCCAGGCATAAAATGGGTTCAAATCACAGTTGTAACATATGTAATTATGTTTTCACACTACTAATGGTTCAGTGACGCTTTTAGTCTACTGACAATTCAAATTATATGCATACACAACACTATCATTTCCTATTTGTGCAGTCTCTGAAGTTTAGATCAAAACATATAATTCAGATATATTAACATAAAGCACCAACCAATCAATCTAAGGTCATGTGTGAAAGAACATCTACTGATGTACTATCATCTCTTCTTTAACTTCAAGTAATGCCGATTTTAACTTTTTCAATTTGTTTGGCTTTTTCAAAATCTTTTTCAAAGAAAGTAAAACAAACGAAAATAAACCTTCCATGAAAACATTTTATGAAAAACATTTTACTTGGTTACTCAGGATTAAGCAAGTCAATCAATTAAAAACTCAAACCGATGTAATCCTGTAATTGAATGTGTTTGCCTTTGTTACCAACACAGTTCTGTACTCCCCCTGTCCTGTAGACTCCCCTCAACTAGTCAAATGGTTGCATCAACGACTTTATGCTCACCATCGTATTCCTAAGTTTCAGGTTATCATTTGGACTTTGTAAAATTTTCAAAACATTGTGTGTGACATATTCTCCCCCTTGAGCATCAAGTCGTTGAATCTAATAGATTCTCAGTTATCAACAACTCTTTACTCTTGTAGATGTCATTCCCTGTCATGTGCTTAGAAGAACCACTATCAACAACCAAAATGGTATTAATAGTCCCTCTTGGTAAATCCTGCACATCTAACAAGAAACATTAATTTGAAATTGGGACCCAAGCCATGGTAGTCATGGGTCGTCCATCTGTATCAAAATAATAAACCTCACTCCACTCACAATCGAATCTCTCATCGATTTTAGGAGATTGTTCCGACGAGTCAGAAACAGAAACTTTAGATTTCTAAACATACTTCTGTTCATTAAGTTCTTTTTGCTTAACATGTGAAGTGTTTGAACATTTTCTTTCATTTGAAAATTGATTTGATTGTGAAAACTCTTGTTGTTCTAAAAGTTTTCTCAATCTTCTGTTTCTCCTCCGTCTTTGAGGTCTTGAAAGCCTAACCTCAGATTTTGAATTACCCTTTGATGTATAATGAGGTTTAACCACATTTGGGTTAACATAAGGCTTACCAGGAGTTCTTACCTTTTCTGGAGTAACATGTCGGTTACCTTTGTCTTTGTGAGGACAAGCAATCCGAATATGACCCAGAAGACCACAGTAAAAGCAAGATCTCTTCTCACTATATTGTCTCATATAAGGAATCTTCACACGATAAGAAGCACTTGAAGAAGATTCTCCTACATGAACTTCTTTTGAAGTTTGAGACTGAACAAACTTTCTCTCAACAAGTTTTGATTCAGGCTTCATCTTCTCACGAACTACATGCTTCTTCCCTTTATTTTTGTAAGGAAAGGTCACCACAATGTGTCCTATCTCATTACAATGAAAACATGTACACCTGTCTTTATAATCTCTGACATATGGAACTCTCCTTGAGTTTGAAGAACCTCCAAATGTATTTTTACCAGATGAATTAGAATCAACCTTTGAGTCTTCTTTCTTAACCTCTTTCGGTATCCCCTCAACCTTAGCTTCATCAAAATATTCATCGTCACTCTCATCAAAATACACCATATCTTCACCTGTGACTGGATTCACCTTCAACACGGTCTTAGGATCTAAATCCTCATCTTTTATAATCTCAGGTGTAACAGAATAATTTCCGTTGAGTGGTGGAGGAACATAGCCAATACCACTAGTTCCCTTCCCCTCTTCAGTATTATCGTGATAATATCCTAATAAGAATGATGAATTTCCAAAGCTTTCTAACTTTCTGTGTAATCTGATTACCTCTGCTTTAGATTCAGCTAGTTCCTTATCTTTCTCAACAAGATCATTATTTCTTTTCTCAATTTCTACAAAGGACATATCCAGGTGATATGCCTGCTCTTTGATCTTCAAAGTCAGAGAATTTATATCCCTCTTTAGTGATTCTATCCTTTCAATACACACATTCTCATTATCTTTTAATTTCTGATTTACCGTGTGCATGGATTTCATATCACAAATGAGGTTGACGTTTTCATCCATAACCCTCATCATTTTATCCTTAACTTAAATAGAGTTAGAACAAAACGTTTCAGAGTTAGAAAATACCTCAGGTTTTACTTCTGAAGAAGATGCACCATGAGCCATGAAAACGTCATCATCAGCTTCACTCTTTTGATCAACAATGACAGGCTCAACATCAGTGTCTGATACACTCAGATCATCTTCAACTGTCTGGAAGCTTACTTCAGTCTCTACATCACTCTCGGTAGACTGAGTACTTTCACCAGATCTAATACTCTCACTATCACTTAACTCGGTAGAAGACTCACTTTCAGAAACACTTTGCTTTACTACTTCTTCTTTGATCAAGACCACAAACACTTGAGTAGTAGCTTCACCCTTTTTCTTCAAAGCTTCCCATAATTCTCTTGAAGTTGGACACTTCCCGAGACTATGAATGATTTCTTTTGGTAAAGAAAACGTTAAAGTTTCACGCGTCTTCATCTGTCGATCAAACTTTCGCTTTTCTACTTTACTAAGTGCTGTCACTGGTTTAGGAACATCATAATATCCCATATAGTCATAAGTAGGATGCACATATCCTTCAAATATGAATGTCCAAAAGTTTTCATCACTTTCTTATACGAACGGTTTGAACCGGACTTTCCAGCTATGAAAATCTGATATGCACAAAAGTCTCGGTGGCATAGTTCTAATCTCATTATCATCATAAGAAATTGACATTTTGAAATTTTTACGAAAATATCCGGAAAAAAATTTCCCACCAAAATACTCTTTTTAAAAAATTTCGAAAATTCAAAATTTCAAAAATGATTCAAAACGACGATATAAGCTTTCCCTAAAAAATTTGGACAAGAAGAATTTTCCCGCCAAAATAGATAAGTTCGCCTGATACTGTACAAGTGAACTTAATAAGTTCGCCTAAGAGACACCCAAGCGAACATAATGTGAAGCGAACTTATTAAGTTCGCCTAATACTGAGTGAAGCGAACTTATTAAGTTCTCCTTCCAAGTTCGCCTGCAACAGAATTTTAAGTTCGCCTGGTTCAGCTGTTCAACCCAAATACGAACCAAAAATTCCGAAAATTATCATATCTTGCTGAATTGATGGAATTTGATAAAATTGAACCGTAGAAATGTGTAGTAACTGATTAGGAACACTTCTATCGGATCAATTTCATCAAAAGAATCCAAAATCAATCCAAAATGATCAAAAATTCTCCATTTTTATCAAGAACAAAAAAAAATGAAAAATCTTCAAAATCTCTGAAATTTGATGTTGATTGGACATGAAAACACCACGAATCTTCTGCTAATCAAGAGCAATAGCTCTGATAGCACTTGTAGGTCCCTAATTCGGTGCGTGACGGATCTCTAGACTCGCGGTACGACACGGTGATAACGTGCGGAATCCATGATCAACATGCTCGTGTAACTCAATCAACAACAACGGTGTAAATAAACTCTTTGTATTTCCACCACAATATCAGTTTACAAGATTTCACAGAATTTCTCTCGTCTCTAATCTATCTTGTATTCTCAACAGAAACTGATATCTCCTATTTATACACAAATGATCTGATATAGGCGAACTTATTAAGTTCGCCTCTAATAGGCTAAGCGAACTTAACAAGTTCGCCTCAGATAGACTAAGCGAACTTAATAAGTTCGCCTCTGATAAACCAGGCGAACTTATTAAGTTCGCCTCTTTATGAACTTACACAGAATTTTATCGACAGTTACAAAACATGTCCTAACAGACTCCCCTTTAACTGTTGCTAACAATTCTATCCAATACAAGTCAAAGACTCTAAGACTAAGACATAATATCTTCAAGCTCGTTGTCAACAGAATATGCTCCAACAACTCGATACATCCTGGAGCTGATAAAATGTACAAGGGATTGAAAACTCATTATTGGTGGCCGAATATGAAGAGATCCATAACTCAGTATATAGAAAAATGTCTAACTTACCTTCAAGTCAAAATCGAACATCAGAAACCCGCAGGGAAACTACAATAGTTGCAGATACCTGTGCGGAAATGGGATAAGATTACTATTGACTTTGTCACAAAACTGTCGAGAACCCAGAAAGGGTATGATGCTATTTCGGTTGTGGTTGATACACTAACCAAATCGGCTCACTTCATTCCTATCAGCGAGAATTATTCAATGGATAAACTAGCCCGACTTTACATCAATGGTGAGCTGCTGATGTCTTCCAGGCGGTCTATAAAATAAATAACAAAACCTAACCTAGACTCCTAAGTAATAAATAGAGAACCTATGAATTAGACCGCACTGACAGGCAAGTGTACCTATCAAGTGTAGCACAACTTAATGGTAAACCGGAATATTGAACCCTAGAGACACTACGAATAAAAAAACTAGACTCTGACTCGGACTAAAGATTTAATTGGTTTGGGGGGGTTGACTACACTAAGGATTAACTAAGAATGCAGTAAACTAGAACCACTCAACAATCAAGAGAAAATACTAAGGTGAAATCAAAAGATGGGAAGAATACTACCTAGGTCGGAATCCTACTTGGAAAGCACAACTTCTATCGGATCTGGAAACTATGATGGAACTGGGTTTCTAAGGATGACAACTAAAGACTACATAGTGGATCCCTAATCATTCTCAGGGTGTCACCAACTAAGCAACCTAAAGCATACTAACTCACCAGATGGTCGGATCACCTCTCGGGTATTTCCAACAATGACAATGTACCCGAAAGATAGATCACATTTCAGTCTCAATATCTACGACACATCAATGATGCACGGGGTAATCTCAAGATAATAACTATGACATGAACTAGCAACAATCACTAAACACCTAATACTAACGCCCTCTCAGACTATTAACACTCGGATTCCTAATGACGAAGACTAGATAACTAATTCTCACCTCTCGGGTATTAAAATAGGACACACATTCACTTCTAATCAGCAATCAAACACAACTCCTATGGTTACTACGTCTAGCAAACCACTAAACAATCACAAACCCTAATATCTATGACCTGAATACGCAAATCAAACTGGCAGACAACCACAATAAGCATACGGATTTATAATCAATCACACATTCAGAATTAAACATGCTATATCATCATAATTATCACACAAAGATCGCTTACAAAATCATTAGTCCATTCAAAATAACCAAAACCGATAAAAATCACAACTTTAACAAATATTCATCGTAACCTAAGCAGTATCAATGGTTTTAGCCTACAATCATGCTCAAAACAACTTGAATAGCAGAATCAAACAAAACCATGGTTTCAAACATAAGAAACAAAGATAAAGGTTCAATATTTGGAATCGAAAACGCTAAAACTAACGCACCCGGGATAAAAGACTCGATCTTTTCACTTCAGTCCTCTTCTCCAGCCTCAAAATCGCCCTAGAACTCTTCTCCGACGACAAAGATACGAAATCTTTGTATTATGGCATTCAAATTCTATTTAAATTGATTTTAGGTTTTGTTTTTCATGAATTTTTGGTTTCTCGCGTACCGCGAGACATCAGGCTGGGTTCCTCGCGTACCGCTAGGAATAAAATAGTCACAGCCGTATCTGGCTTCCCTCGCGTACCGTGAGAACTGGTATGACTCCCTCCGCGTACCGCGAGAGACTAGAATTTCACATTTTCTTCTTTATTTCTTTCGGATTTATTCTCTTGCTCGGTTTCTTCACGATATTCACTTGTATTCCGCACGAGCTCCTGTAAACATACAATAGACTCAAATGTACATTAAAATGACTCAAAACAAACACAAAACTAATAAAAAAACACATAAAACACTAGGAATAAAGATGTGTGCTTCGCACTACATCAAACATCCCCACACTTAACCTTTTTTCGTCCTCAAAAAAATATGCAATGGAATCATAACTAGGATCCATCTTAACAGACATCAATTACCAATTAGCAAAATATACTCACGCGTTAAAAAGCAACAATCAGTATTTCTGTCCGATTAAACCCAAGTACCCACTTTCAAGCCCCCGTTACGTGTTCTAACTCATATTACCAAGCATATCAATCAATATATGTGACTCACCCTTAACAGTTACAACTCTACCTAATCCCGTCTCACGGTCATGTTTAGGCATGGATCAAACCATATAAATTTACCCTACCACGTTAAACTAAAATTTACAGGTTTCAGAAATCAGATGAAATATGAATGAATGGATGAAATGTGAGCATTATTAAGCAAATTAACTTTCGTCTAGAGGCGTTTCAACCAAGTCACTATCCTGGAAGGTAACACATAGAGTAAGTCATATCAATAAGCACATAAGAATCAACCTAGTGGTGTTTCAATCAGGCTGGAACCTGACATGTGACACGTAGGCGAAACTTAGATTTCAATCAAATAAGCTCAAGAATTATGGAATATGGATGCGGGCGCCACCGAAACTCGGATTTATTCTCATAAAAAGAGAATGGTGTGCCAAGAAATTTCAAAAACCTCTAAATTTTAACTTAACATGGTACATATCACCCTGTGTTGACAGTTTCAGTATTACCATTACCCTAAGATGAATACCCACAAATTATCATGATTTTATTTATGTGATTAATCCTAAGTAACACTCACAGGCTATTTAAGCTATTCAAGCTGGCTGGGTCTACCAAAACATCACTAATTAGACGCGTTTTCTATTATTTAAATCATTTAAACTCAACAAGTAGATCCTGTTGTACTATCATTTTTCATTTATTATGCAAAACTTTTGATTTCAAAGGACATTTTTCAAAATTTTCAATTTTTTTGTATTTTTGAATTTTTATAAACAAGAAAAACTAACTGTAGGTCCCTCGGGTGTGGCGGATCGTCATATGCAAGTGGGTCTACTAGTCGGACCGGGTGCAGAATACCCGTGACTATGTGGAGAGTCTTACGAAACAAAGTAAACCGACAATATAATCACTATAAAAGTTCGTCTATTATAAACACTTGAAGGTTACAGAGAGAAGTTCTGAGATTACAAAGTTTTGCGTATTTGCTAATCTGAATGCCTATGATTGCGTACTTATCTACTGTCAACCTTTTCTATTTATACATGACATGATGCCTACACACTTAGCAAGTGCACAGGGAAATTTGCTCATGTGTACTTAACAAGTACGCATAGGTATTCTTGCGTACTTGCTAAGTACGCAGGAACTACTTCCTGCGCACATACAAGTGCGTAAAACACTTAGAGAAATCTGCAACAGTCAATATGTAAAAGTAAATACAACTCGATAACTAATACATACAGACACTTACAAACAAAGACAAATACATACATGAAAGTACTAAACTAAGACTCTATTTATCCAGAATCTGTCCAGAGTGTTTGTCACAGGAAAGTGCTTTAACAAACTCCCCCTTGACAACAGCTCTGGATCATCTTCGATCTTTAGTCTTCAGTCTTCGGTCTTCAGTCTTCATAGCTATGCATCTTTAGCTTCCATCTTATTCTTATAGTCAAGGCAAAACTTGATCACCTTGTCATATTTAGAAGCAAGGAATTTCGTCCATTCGTCCGTATGCATGCAATACCTGTCTGCTAGTGCCTCTAGATCTTTCACAGAGAAGTTAATGAAGCAGACTTCATCAAATACTCTGATTAGTTCCCTCGGCACTAAGCATCCGCTTTCTGACCTCAGCTTTCCAATCACCACAGCCTCGCCCGTCTTTGGATCTACGTACTAGTACCACATGTCACCGAGGATATCCTGAGATAACTTGCTCAGGGGAATCCTTGCTTCACATAGCACTCGCTTGTATACCAATTTATTTAAGAATTTCTTAGTCATAGGATGTCTTGCTGTCTTATCCTTGACTCTCTTGGGCATTTGAGGCTTGAACATATCAAACTTCCCAGATCTTGCTTCCCGCTGTAGAACCACCAACAAACCCATCGCCACTGCATGATTAGAATGACCCAGCAGCTCTCGGTTTGCTAGGTTCACAAGGTCGTATTTGGGTAAGGAGTTGAACGCTTCACTGGTTGGTTTCAAGTATTGAACCCCCCCCCAGATCTTTTGATTGCGAACAACTGCTTATCCTCCTCGAACCTTACAGCCAAGATCATCCCTGGTGCCCCTTGTTTGTCTATGATAGACGTCTTTTGCCAAACATGAGCTGGACCCTTAGATGAAGTAGAAGGCATATCTTTTTCTTTTGGTGCCTCCGGATCCACAGGTGTAGGGTCAACTGGGGAGGCTTCAGTCGAGGCTTCCACAATACTAGCATTTTTGACTGAACCTGTGTCGAGCTGAGCTTCGAAGGATGGAAATTCAAAGATCTCTCCATCTTCTAACTCATACTCTCCTTCCCCGTCGCCCTTGGGAATTTCAATTACTACATCCTCATCATCATCATCATCATCCCAGTCATCACCAAAGTCGATCTCTCCTTCTTCTAGGTTAAAGAGAGCATCGATCTTTGCTTCCTTGGAATAGTCAGGCTCTAAGTATAAGATCTCATCATCAGATAGATCCTTAAGCACCTCAGCCGCTGACTTTCCTTTGTCACCACCCTCTTGATGAGTAGACTCCCCTGAGCCATTGGAATAGCAGAGATGGGCACAATTGCTAAAGCTTGCTGCTCACCTCCACTAGGACCTGCTTCGGGATCCTTGTCTTTGTCGTCATCTTTAGTCAAGTCAACAGGATGACAAGCCTCATCACCAGTAGTTTTCTCCTTCTCCTTATCTTTCTCCACCTGTGACCCAGAATCATTTCATTTGTCCTGATTAGAAGCTCGTTCTGGGCCATGACGTTCTTCAGTCTCTCGTCAGTCCCCGTTCTCTGGCTTCTTGGAATCTTAACTTCATCCACCAACAAATTAATCTGTGCTTGTTGAGCGTCAGATTCCTCCTTTGACTTCCGAATAGTTTCCAATAATCCAGCAACTTGGGTTTCCAGAACATCTATCCTTGCATCATTAGGATCAGGATGTCTGGATGATGACACTTCAGCATTGTGAATTGGGGAGGAGAAGATGGTGTCGAAGTCAAACCGTGGAGTAAATTCCCCATAGTTGAAGGGTTGACTTAAAGGATCAATGGTGGTTGTTGGGATTGTGGATATGATGACGGTTGTAGGTGTTATGGAAGGGGTGATGGTGACTGACTCCAAGAGAATTGGAGTAGTCACCGCCACCTGGGCAGATGTGATAGGGAGGGTCACTATCACAGGAACCTCCTCTGTGATTGAAGTGACTGCCACGTCAGGTTGTACCTGTGGCCTCCTCCTCTGTCTCCTGTAAAGCTGCTGTGAAGGTAGGGTGGAAGCTGAATCAGAACTCATAGCTGAAACTTGTACTTGCTGCTGAGGACTCACCACCACCTCACTAGGAATAGGTTGTTGCTGCCTATCCCCCCTGTTCTTATGAACACTTTCACGTCTTTGCCTTTGAATAGAAGCGTCAGAGTCAGAATCTGGCTCATATTCGCTGCTAGAGGACTGTAGCTTTCTCTTCGAGGATGACTCAGGAAGGATGACCTTCGTCGTTCTCCTCGGGTGAACCTGCGATGGTGCATCATCGGAATCAGAAGAATCAGACTCCGTCTCTTCCGAGTCGGATTCCTCAGCACCATCATTACCTTCTTCTTCGTCTCCACCATCAGACGATCCATCTTCACTTTCAACTTCCTCCTCTTGTTGTTGTTGTTCATCTGAATGCTCACTCAATTCTAGCTCCGAATCGTGACTATACCATCTCCAGTCACCCGGTGCCACGTACACTTCATTTATAAGGTGGCCAAAGAGTGCTGTGTGCTCAGGGGTAGGATCTACACTGCCTGGCTTGAGGAATTGTGCGAACACCTTCTTGTCCACCCTTTTCACTTGCAATCTCTCCCCTGTAGCAGGTAGGTTTGGCAACGCATCGTTTATCAGAAGTTGCACAAACCTAGGGTATAACAAGAACCTGAACCTCTCTGCCGTGTTGATCTGGTCATTGATGGCTTTGAATACGTAGCGTGAGAAGTTGTAGCCCTTATTGAGAGATAAGCTAACCATGGCTGCAGCAAGGTCATGACCCATTGCATCCTTTCCCGCTTTTCTTGAGGAGATGCACATGATCATGATGTGGGCAAAGTATCTCCATTGGTCAAGCACCCACATTTTCTGATACGAAGTATAGTCTCTCGCACCGACATATCCCATTCGTTGTCTCCAACAGCCATCCACAAAGTAGTCTGGATAGGCTGTAGGGTCGGTGGAGAGATCTCAGAATTGTAGGAACCTTCTAATTGTATCTTCAGAGAAGGCGATCTCATGACCAGCCACAGTAGCCCTTATAACATTGGGGGTTAACGTGCAATCATGCTCCTCCGTCTCCCAAAATTGCTCCAGATAAGGTCTTGAAACGATCGGGTCTGCAGAAATAGCGTAGCTGATTCTTGAACGGTTCAAGAAATCAACTATCTCGCGGTACTGTGGAGCAGCACCCTTCCATTCCGCTTGAGTATTAGCTAACAGATTGAATTCGTTCGTAAACGCCCGAGCCATAATCTGCAAAAACACACGGAGAACATAATCAGAACAAGAAGTTTCATTGGAAATGAATAAACATGACGCAGTATAGCAGTTACTCTTTGAACGGAAATTTCAGATTTATAAATTTTTCCCAAGTGTTGGTCCTGCGTACTTAGCAAGTACGCAGGAATTTCCTCTTGCGTACTTAACAAGTACGTATGAGTTGCTTCTTGCGTACTTGTTAAGTGCGCAGGAAACACACTTGTTCAAAATTTTCAAAATTTGTAAAAATCAACAGATGCTCAAACAAGGAGGTGGATTAGGTCACCACAAGGTCGGAATCAGTGATCACGACCTATGGGACCAACTTTCACACCAAATACTTGCTATACTAGTCCAATTTTGACCTAATCGATGACCTTGACGAACCGTCGGTCAAATCTAAGCCCAATGGTCAAAATCAAAGATTAGACGGACGATTAAGGGTCGATTACAGGTTTTAGTTAAGTTTTAATTATCAATTCTTACTCAGACAACTAAATCTATGACTAAAAACTCGAATCAAAACCCTAAGTTTTTCAAATGTTCAAATCGGTCCAAAATAGCGATTTTTGTGGATGGATTGGCTCAAGATTCTCACCGATTGAGTGTTACACGATGATGATACTAGAGATGGGACAAGAAATCGGTTAGGAACACTCGGATTTTTGAGTAAAAATTGCAGAGGGAAAATGAACAGGCGTTAAGTTTGAATGAGTAAATCTCCGGAATTTTCTAACTCCTGTTTATATACCCCACACCAAAAGATCGTGCGTACTTGCTAAGTGTGCAAGCGTTAACTCCTGCGTACTTACAAGTGCGCAAGACTTAACTCTTGCGTACTTGTTAAGTACGCAGGGCTTACTTCATGCGCACTTATCAAGTACGCAGTAACCCTTAAGTGCGCAAACTTTCAACTCAAATTATGAAGATTTTCAAGTCAAATAATGAACAAGATAAAAATATTCAATCAGGAGGATTCACAATCAATTCAGGAAAGTTAAACACAAATATTTTTGGTTTTTTTCTGATTAAGATTGAACTGTTCATAAACTTAAAATCTTTTTGATCGTTTCTAGATAGAAATATACACGTATTTACACAAACTATTTTTGATCAAAGACACGAGCAGAGGATAATATCAGGCTAACTTAGAGCAAAAACGATACAATATAAAATAAACATCAAAGAATGTGGGATCATGTCGTGGATTACTATTTATTCATACATAATAAGCACGTAAACAAGTAATTCAAGTTGACAATATTATAAGATTTGAAACTATAAGCATCTTTGTATCACGTTCTTGTGTATTAAGGTATTAATTATAAGATATACAACGTGTACCCCACTGATATGCTGCAGTAATGTAAATTGCACTATCTCAAGGCATCTAAGATTTTCCCAATGATTTTCTAAATTTTCATAATGAAGCTACATCAATTAGCACAGGAAAAATCAAGCAGAATCCATAAGGATTATCAGGAATCATAAGATTCAGAATCAAGTGATTCATATGTCTTGGTTTCATTTGGTTTTCTTCATTGAATATCGGTATGATGATTCAGGATAATGAGTATGGTGTTTGAATGAGGTAAGGGAATCCAACTTTTATCTGGATTTGATTTCAATGAATCAGGAGTGATTCAAGGGTGAATACATGCTCAACGGTTGATGTAGAGACATGTCTTGATTCAATCTCTCATTGCATACTTGTGAGTATGGGCAGTGAGATGAACCGCATTAATTGTGCTAACGACATAACCCGAAACTGATCTCAAAAGAAAATTATTGCCAAAATCTAACATCCTTTATCTGATAATGATATTTTCTATTCTTTTACGCACACACAGTAGCAAACATGGGTTCAAATCACAGTTGTAATTCAGACTTTAGTTTCCACACTACTAGTGATTCAAAGACGCATACAGCCTACTGACAATTCAAATTACTTGTAAATAAGCAGATTAAAAACATAATAATTTAAACAATTAAGTAAGCATGACGCAATCATTTCCCATATGAGCAGTCCGTGACGTTTAGATCATTTCTGATGTACTATCATTTCCTCTTTTCTCAAGTTAACTTTGAAATTTTCTCCATTTTCTATTTTGTTTTTGATTTTGTAAAATGTTTTTGAAAGTTAAAAGAACTATACAGAATACTTAAAAAAATAAAAGTTTAACTTTCATGAATTGAATTGATTTAAGAAAAACAAGTTTTTCACTCAGGATTGAACATTCCTATCAAGTTGACAAGATGCTCAAAACGGGATCGATCAAAAGCCTTTGAGAAAAGGTCAGCAAGATTGTCATCCGTGTGAACTTTAACAAGTTTAATTAAATGCTTTTCAACACAATCGCGGATGAAATGATGGCAAATTTCTATATGTTTAGTTTTGGAATGTTTCACCGGGTTATTTGTGATGGACATTGTGGCATTGTTGTCAATGAACAAAGGAGTTCCAGTGAAGTTCAAGCCGTAGTCTCTCAATTGCTGCTGAATCCACAATATCTGAGAACAACCGCTCGCCGCAGCAATGTATTCTGCTTCACAAGTTGAGACAGAAACCATTGACTGCTTCTTACACTGCCAGGAAACCAGTCTGTCTCCTAAGAATTGACATCCAACAGAAGTTGACTTTCTGTCAAGGTTACAACCGCCATAGTCTGAATCAGTGTAGGCTTTAAAGTCGAATGACTGCTGCTTAGAGTACCAAATACCCAATTGAGGTTTCCCTTTCAAGTATCTGAAAATTCTCTTCACGGCTATCATATGTGACTCCTTCGGTTGAGACTGAAACCTTGAGCACAAGCACACAGCAAACATTATATCGGGTCATGAAGCTGTGAGATACATAAGTGATCCGATCATCCCACGGTACAATCTGCATTCCACATCCTTTCCATCTTTGTCAGGATGCAGACCATGATTTACTGGGACAGGTGTGCCATAAGTACTGCTATCATTCATCTTGTATTTTGACAAGATGTCCTGCACATACTTAGTTTGATGAAGATAAATGCCATTCTTTCTTTGACTGACTTGCAGACCTAGGAAGAATGACAATTCACCCATGTTACTCATTTCAAACATGGACTTCATCACCTGCTCGAATTCCCTACACATCCCTTCATTGGTAGATCCAAAAATAATGTCGTCGACGTAGACTTGTACAAGAAGAATGTCACCTCCTGCTTTCCTAATGAAGAGGGTCGAGTCAATCTATCCACGATCGAAACCATTAGATAGTAGATGTTTAGATAATGTCTCATACCATGCCCGCGGTGCTTGATGAAGACCATACAGTGCTTT
This sequence comes from Smallanthus sonchifolius, assembly GCA_023525975.1. Lineage (NCBI taxonomy): Eukaryota > Viridiplantae > Streptophyta > Magnoliopsida > Asterales > Asteraceae > Smallanthus > Smallanthus sonchifolius. Next base: position 69,911,748 of record CM042025.1, read on the forward strand.
GTCGAGCTTATACATTTTATTGATATTATGCGGATCTTCAAAGCCGGGAGGTTGAGTGACATAGACCTCTTCATGAACTTTTCCATATAGGAAAGCATTCTTCACATCAAGTTGATAGACCTTGAAGCCGACATATGTGGCATAAGCCAAGAACAATCGAATGGCCTCAATTCTAGCAACTGGGGCATATACTTTCGTGTAATCCAAGCCCTCTTGTTGATAAAAACCCTGAACAACCAATCTTGCTTTGTTCTTTACAACCACATGACGATCATCCCTCTTGCATTTGAACACACATATGGTTCCAATTAGCTGAAAGCCTTTTGGCAAGTCAACCAAATCCCACACGTGCAACTTTTGGAATTGAGACAATTCATCTTGCATCGCCTCAATCCAGCAGTTGTCCGCGACAGCCTCCTTCACATTCTTCGGCTCTAACTGGGACACGAATGCAGCATGCAGACATGTTTCCATGACACCAGTGTCAAGTATCTCCGAGTAAAGACTAGTGTTCTCTGCAATGGTTCGATAACGAGTCCGAACACCGGCATGAGGATCACCAAAAATGTTGTCGATTGAATGATTCTTATGCAATCTCGTCTCTGGTACATTCGGTTCCTAAATTTCTGAATCGAGATTCGTGCTTAACTCCCCCATTTCATGTGTTCCAGAAGAAGAAGATTCAATCATTTCCTATAGTTGTGTTAGGATTAGCTTAAGCGTCATCTCCATCAACATGAACATCTTCACTGTTATCACTGTCATGAGTTCGAGATGCAGATGCAACATTAGAATCAGGAGTTACAATCGGTACAGTAGCACGAGTAGAGTAACTGGAGTCCTCGCCGCCATCCAATAGTTCATAAACATTTGCTGCGTCAACTGCAGATAGATCAGGAAGATTGAATGACTTGAATAGCGCATCATAATCAAAACCCCAAGCTGGACCTATTGGTTCTGGTGAAATGATGTGTTTACTGCAATCCACTTCAAACCATTCCTCGACAGTATGATTTCCTATATTGTGCATTCTCTTGCAAGGCGAGTTGGCAACGTATCCTAAGAAGATGCCTTCCACCGCTTTTGCATGAAACTTAGACTGGCGGTCTTTGTACTGTAGCAATAAGGAATAGGGACTACCAAAAGGAACTAGGTAATCAAGATTGAGAAGTCGATTTTTGGTCAACTCGTAACAAGTCTTGTTGTGCCTCTTCACAACCAGAACTCTGTTTAAGACGTGACAAGCTGTATTAACTGCTTCTGCCCAGAATGTGACAGGAAGCTTTGCATCCGACAGCATAGTCCTTGCAGTCTCAATCAGTGTTCTGTTCTTCCATTCTGCAACTCCATTCTACTAGGTGTATACGGGGTGCTGAATTCGTGATGGATCCCCTTCTTGAGACAGAAAAGTTCCATCAAGTTATTCTTGAACTCAATTCCGTTGTCACTCCTTATTCTTCTAACCTTCAGCTTGCAAAGAGATTCCAAGCTCAGGATCAGGTATTGAAGAATATCAGCAATCTCGTCCTTAGTACCTAAAAAATGCACCCAAGAAAAACGTGAGAAATCATCAGTTACAACCAGACAGAACGACTTACCTCCAATACTCCTGATACTTATGGGGCCAAACAGATCCATGTGTAATAGCTCCAAAAGGGTATCAATGGAGTTTTGGAGCTTGGGCTTGTGAGACTTCCGTTGCTGTTTGCCCTTTTTACAAGGCATACAGTCATCTGCAACGGTAAATCTCAGCTTAGGAACTCCGGTTACCAAACCATTTCGGACAAGATGGTTCATTTTATGATACGAAATTTGTCCGAGTTTCCTATGCCACAAGATAGAGTCAAGCTCTGTCGCTTTGGTAAGCAAACAAGTAGCAACTGATGAGGTGGTTGTTGCCACACTCATATCAATCTGATAGGTGTCGTTTGTCCTTGGCGCTCTCATAAGGATCCAATCTTCAGGAACTTCAAAACCAGGCTTGAGAATCAAGCATTCATTCTTATCAAACATCACCGAGTACTCCTTGTCATACATTTAGGAGACACTCAGTAGGTTATGCTTCAGCTGCTCGCAAAAGTTGACAATGTCAAAACTGACACAACCATTTGATACCACGCCTTGACACGTGATACTGCCGCCTTTCTCTCTAGCAAAGGCCACATAGCCGCCTATGAATGGTTTCACGTCTTTCCTGTCATGTGCCGGGAGCATCCACTATCAACATACCAGCGGTTAGAGATAGTACCCTTCGGACGTCCCTGCACGAGTCACAAAAAGAATTAGTTAGATTTGGAGACCCAAGCCATAGTGGTCTTGGGTAGTCCATCCTTTTCAAAATAAACTACTTCTTTTAACTCACAGTCGTGACGACTGTTCAAAATGGATGAATCTTTAAAAGAATTAGGACTAGGAGATTGAGAATTTTTAGATTTGGCAGTCAAGGACTTCTTCTTTTTCTTAACCGGAACAATAGACTTTGGTTCAATAACAGCAGGTGAACTTCTGGAAGCTTCACCTGATTGAACTGAAGTCAGCTGCTCTAGCTCTCTCAACCTCTTATTCCTTCTCCTCCTCTGTGTCTTAGAGAGTTTCACCATAGGTTTCTCACCAGTACGTGTACTACCAGAGGTAGATACACAAGGTACAGCAGGTTGCTTTACCTTTGTTGAAACAGATGGTTTGGCCTCATATTTGATCTTTGGTTTTCCCATCGGTTTAACTGGTGGTTTCACGACATTTTTTTTGGACATTTGGGAGGTTTCACTGATGGCGACTTAGGGATGACAGCCGGTTGTGAAACAATAGGCCGTTTACCTTGGTTGTTTGAAGGACAGTTCACAAAAATGTGACCAACCAAGCCACAGTAAAAGCAAGTCCTCTAGTCTGTGTAAGTTCTCCTGTAAGGCTCATTAGATCTGGCATTAGATGCTTCAGCATGATGAACAGGAGGAGTTGGTTTGTGAACAAAAGTTTGACCCGATACAGATTGGTTCTTGGGGGTATAGTATTTTTGCAAATTTTCTTTGTAACCAAGCCCAAAGTGAGATGAAAAAGCCTCTTTCTTTACTTGATTAAGATTTTTATACCCCCCATAAAGCATTACCTTTAATTTATCATTAGATTCAATGATATCGGGTTCAGTTAAAATACAATTATCACTATTAGTGATAATGTTTTTCTTGACTTTCTGTTCAGATAACAACTCCTCAGATACTACTACTTCAGGGCAAGTGTTAACCGACCCATCATCAGAAGCAGTAAAGAACTTCTCATCCGATGCGGAGTTGGCCTTACTTGAGGAATCATCCTTTTTAGAGGAATCATCCTTTCCTGAGGACTCATAAGGACAAGTTAGATCAATGTCTACTAAGCTGTTGACAAAATTCCCGCTAACTGGTGGAGGAATGGCATTAGTACCCAACCCTAAGCCATTCATTTGCCTCACTACAGATTCATAGTGTTCCACCACAAAACGAGAGTTTTTCAACTTCTCATTAGAACATTTCAACTGCAAGATTTCATTTTGCAGCTTGTTAATTTCATTGTTCCTTTTCTCCAACCCCTTATATGCAATATCCAAGTGGAGCTGTTGATCGCTCATTTTTAATGAATAATCACGTTTTTTCCTTTTTGAATGTTTCAATTGAATCTTTAAAACGTTTTTCGTTTTCTTTATAACTTAGAGCTGCAATGCGAAGGGGTTCGACCTTGTCTTGAAGCTTAGAATTTTCAAGTTTTAAGCCTAGACATTTAGCACAAGAAATAACAGAAAAAGGATTAGAATCTACCTCAGACGATGAACTTGTTGCTTCTCCAATGGCCATGAGGGCAACAGCAGTAGTAGATTCCTCTTGATCAGCTATAGAAGCTTCCTTTTCTTCAGCTTCCTTCTCCTCAGCTTCCTTTTTCTCAGTTTCCATCAACTCCATGATCTCAGCCATGAGACCAACTTGAGTTTGTGCAATGATGGCATCTTCCAGATAAACATCCCAATCAAAGCTGTCGTCCTGTTGAGCTACCAGTGCATTAGACGTTCCACTTTGGCTTTGATTGTGGTTGTTTGAGTTGTTGTAGCCATGGCTGTTTCCTTGGCCAGGTCTGGTGAAACCCGAAGCTGGTGCTCTGTCTTTTTGACATTCACGAGCAAAGTGTCCATAGTTTAGACAATTATAGCATTTGGCCTTGGATTTGTCAAAACCAACCTTGGCATTAGAATGCCTGCCAATGAACTTTCTTCCTGTTTTGTTCAGGAAACGCTTGGCTCTCCTCAAGATCATGGCCATATTCCATTGAATATCCATGTCCTCCATATCATCAAGATCCACTTGATTAAAATCTTCTTCAATTGTCTCGGGATCTGTAAGCTTGCCACCTATGAAGTTCTCGTAGGCTAGCATACAAGATGAAAATAGTGCTACATGATCTTCAGCTATTTTGGCTATAGCAGACTGGTTAGCTGAAGTTGTAGCGGGAGGATTTCTTGAGGTGTGTTGTTGATGAGATCCACAACCTGATCCAGATGCATAGCATGCATGACCACCAAAACCATTTGAGTGGTCTTCTTCAGTAGAGTTTCCAGAGAAGAGGGCAATTCCTGAGCCCGAAGATTTGGTTGTAGAAGACGTCCCATGATACATAGAAGGGTCTTGTATCTGAGGTCTTCCTGAGCTCTCCTTCTTTCTAAGGTCCATGTTATGAGCTTGAACCTTTCCAATTGCCTCCTCCACTGTCATTTCATAGAATTTTGGATTCTCTCTCATCAGGGTTGTGTACATCTCAAACCTGGGTGGCAAAGCATCCAAAAACTTTCCACCAACTCTTCATCGGGATACTTGAGCTCAAAAGCTTTCAATTCTGTTTGTAGATGATAGAATCTAGAGATGAGATCATCTAAAGACTCATTCTCTAAAAATCTAAAGCCCATACTGCTTCCTGAGTAGATCCCGTTTACTCTTCTTGATATCACTATTCCCTTCGAATCTTTTCTGTAACGCCTTCCAAAGATCCTTAGAGTTGTCATAACCTCTGAAGCTGTGGAACAACTCCCGAGTTAATGCCATAGTGATTGAACTAAGAGCCTTCTTCTCTCGATCATAAGCTTTCTTTTCTTCTTCATCAAGTTTAGAGATAGGCTTAGGTAGTTCATCATCAAGATAAATGTGTGTGGGATGCTTATAGCCTTCTAGAATTGGAATCCATAACGAAGAATCAGTGTATGAAATGTAATGCTCAAAGCGTGCCTTCCAGTTAGAATAATCATTTACATTTAGCAGCTTTGGCGGTTTCTGAGGAGTACCGATCTCATTGTCATAGTTTAAAAGGTTTCCAAGGTTCTGAAGATTCGACATGGTGAACACTTAGTCAAATTTCAGAAAAATCAGAGACACTTGCGCACTTGATATTAGCCTTGCGCACTTAGAGGAATGGTCTTGCGTATTTAAGATTTTCTCTTGTGTACTTGATAAGTACGAAGGATATAACTTAAGTACGCACAAGATTAGTCTTGCGTATTTAGTAAATACGCAAGAGATTATTCTTGCGTATTTAGTAAGTATGCAGCAAGACTATACTTTTTGCCAGATACGGTAAGTACGCACAATACCTTTTCACCAACTCTCACCAAACTATTCCGGTCACTGGAAAACACACCGGAGATGGCAAAAATCGGATGGATGAACAATCAAAATGAGCCAAAGGGTCAGAAACTTGTTTCTAACCAACCTTTGATGCTTAAAACACTCAAAATACACAACAAAAGTCGGCTTTTGAGTGATTTTTGCTTCTAAAATAGTGCTTAAGAGCTACCCCTATTTTATCCCAAAAATCAACAAAAACACCTCCTTTTGCTTGTAAAACTCTGTAGAAAACTCTCCAAACTCACTCACAACACTCGAAATCAAGAGCAATGCTCTGATACCACTTGTAGGTCCATCGGGTGTGGCGGATCGTCACATGCAAGTGGGTCTACTAGTCGGACCGGGTGCGAAATACCCGTGACTAGGTGGAGAGTCTTACGAAACAAAGTAAACCGACAAGATAATCACTATAAAAGTTCGTCTATTATAAACACTTGAAGGTTACAGAGAGAAGTTCTGAGATTACAAAGTTTTGCATATTTGCTAATCTGAATGCCTATGATTGCGTACTTATCTACTGTCAACCATTTCTATTTATACATGACCTGATGCCTACACACTTAGCAAGTGCACAGGGCAATTTTCTCATGTGTACTTAACAAGTACGCATAGGTATTCTTGCGTACTTGCTAAGTACGCAGGAACTACTTCCTGCGCACATACAAGTGCGTAAAACACTTAGAGAAAACTGCAACAATCAATATGTAAAAGTAAATACAACTCGATAACTAATACATACAGACACTTACAAACAAAGACAAATACATACATGAAAGTACTAAACTAAGACTTTATTTATCCAGAATCTGTCCAGAGTGTTTGTCACAGGAAAGTGCTTCAACACTAACTAAACTAGACACTCACATCCCACACTTGAAAGACACATTGTCCTCAATGTGAAGCAAGGCACAACTAAAAATAAAAATGTAAAATTAAAACAAGAAGCGACTTAGCTGGTAATGTATATGCAAACAAATGTGCAGCTTCGTTCTTCCTTGTGTGCACCGTATAGCATTTCGGTCGCGGTTGCACAGACTGTCGGGTTGCCGTTACAAACTTCATATAAGTGATGATCGATCCCGCCTGAATGGAGATTGAGTACGGGCAGAATGATAAAAGCTGCAAAATAAACCTCACCACAAACCCGCAACATTAAACTGACTCAAATTAAAATAAAAGACTCTACTGACTCAAACTAACTCACTAAGAACTTAAAGACTCAAGATAGATAGCATACAGAGAAACATACTCAATGGGTGGCAAACACATAGCCATGAATGCCACAGCAAGGTCGGTCATCGGCCACGAACGGTTTCAATTTCCCCATGGTCGGTGGTTGGATGGTGTGAATGGTGACAATGGATGATGTGATAATGGATGGTGTGAATGATAGTGGTGGTTATGGATGGTGGATAGAGGATGATGGATGATGATGGTGGTGAGAGTGGTGAACGGTGAACGAAGCTATGGAAAAACAAGGAAGAGGGGAAAATCCAGCACTCCCTCGCATACCGCGAGAGAAAGGGCAGCACTCCTCGCGTACCGCGATGAGGCAGTTTTTAAGCCAGCCCCAACCTTCTTCCTTTGCGTACCGTGAGAGAAAGGTTATAAGGGCCTCGTGTACCGCGAGAGCTTACTGATAACAGAAAGTTAAGAGGGTTTTTGTACTTAGAAAATGTTTGACCCCTCACACTTTTTTCACCCAAATTCCATGAAAACCTATTCCAAGCATAAAAACATATGTAAAAATACCTGGAACTTCATTCTCGATGATTTTCCTCACCGAATCAAGCACAAATCCCTGCAAAACATGAGACAAACAAAACACACAAACCGAAAAACATAGAAAAAGACACGGACTCAAACCAAGTAATGCACACAAACTCTACATCCCGGACACTTGCCCGAGACTCAAACAAACCTATCAGGAGGCTTCTCCTTGATCCTAACCGGCACCGCCTTCATTCTACGCGGTCTACTGATTCTCCACCACCTCATCAAGCAATTACTTATATCAAACTCTAAATGTATATCATATGCACCAATCAAGTCTTTCCACCACAACTTAAATCTACCAGGTCCAAAGATCACATGGTTCAAGTACTTCAGCAAACTGTCACCCGTAAATATCCCCACACTTGGGGTTTTCACTCTCTCTAGATCAACAAACTCACTCGACTCTTGGAGTTTCTTACGGGGCGGCCTAGATTTAGGGGATGACTCGGCTTCTATCCCCTCAGCATGGACACAAGTACAGATTAAAGGCTTAATATGTGATATCACTAAATGTGTGGCCTCTAACCTCTCGTCTGGATCCTCATGATCCTCAACAACCTCCATGGGTGCCTCACAAACTATCTGCTTCACTTGTGCTAATATCTCACCCAGACTGTAATCATCATCGTCAGCACTTAGGAAAGACGATCCTAGCAACTTCCTCTCAAACTCCTCTAACCAATCCGGAGGCTCCTCTATCATTCCTCTATCCAAATTATCCTTTATTGGATTAGAGTCCCGATGATCGTCCATGGAGGCATCAAGCATGCACACGGAGTGGCTATGCTCGCCAACATCTTCCACGAAGTTTGTAGCACCGAATGTAATAAACTCATCCACCACACGAAGTGTGAGTTTCCCGTCGAAGACATCTATCATTGCTTTGGCGGTACGTAGGAACAGGCGTCCTAGGATGAGCGGGATTTATCATCCACTTCCATCTCCAATAAGACGAAATCCACGGGGAAGACAAATTCACCTACTTTCACTAACAGATTCTCCACAATTCCCTGTGGATACTTGACTAAGCGGTCAGCCAAGGAAATGCTCATGCGTATTGGCTGCGGTTCACCTAGGTCTAGCTGCTTATAGATAGAATATGGCATCAGATTGATGCTAGCACCTAGATCAGCCAACGCGTGGTTCAACGATAAATTGCCTAGTAGACACGATATCGTGAAACGACCCGAGTCCGGCAGCTTCTTAGGCAACTGGTTCTGAACCACCGCAGAACATTGCTCACTAAGTGAGACTTTAGAGATCCACTCCAGCTTCTTCTTGTTGGAAAGAAGATCTTTGAGGAACTTGCCATACTTTGGCATATGCTGGAGGACCTCTATAAATGGTAGATTGACCTTGAGTTATTTAAACATATCAAGGAAGTGACCGTATTCCCTATCGTGTTTATGTGGTAACAAACGGGTTGGATTGGGAACACGTCTCAAGTCCATCTCGGGGGACTTTATCTCTACCCCCTTCTTCTTCTCCTCTGCCTTCTTGGCAGGCTTCTCCATAACTATCTGTTCCTCCATCGGTTCATCCTCTTCTACAACCGGTGGGTTCTCATACTCTTCTGCTCTCCTGCTCCTAGAAGACACAACATTCGACTCAGACTCCTCTAGTATCTCCTTTTCCGCCTGCTCTTCAATCATCTTAGCATCGATCACAGCGAAACGAGCTCTCCAATCTATCTTCTTCACTTCCTCTACCGAAGGTATGCCATACTCAATGAAGTGGGAGTCATCCTCTACAACCTCTTTCTTCTCCACACTCCTAACTGACATGGCCATCACTGAAGCATTTGGGCCTGAAGATGGACCTCCTTGTCTACCTTTCAGGCTCTGAGCGATGTCTCGTACCATGCTTTGCAAATCCTGGAATGTCGACTGCTGATTCTTCAATAGAGTGTCATGGCTATCCATTCTTTGCCTCGTTTCCTTGTCTTGTTGGACTAAGTGGACAAGCAGTTATGCCTGATTCTCGAGCATCTCTTCGATCTTCTTTGTGTTGACACTTCTCCCTGAGCTTGCTCCAGCTTCTCCTCCTCCATATTGATTCTGGCGGGCATTAAACCCAGTTGGGTTGTTACTAGATCTCTATCCCGAGCCAAATTAATTGTTATAGTTATTATATCCTCAGTTCTGGTTGCCCGCAAAGCTCACATGCTGCTGATAATCTCGGGTGTCATGGCCTCCCCTGCACACTTGACACCGCTGAGCACTGAGCTTCAGCTCCTTGATCTCGTTAGCCATTGAGGTTAGTGCAGCAGCCACGCTAGAATCAGGAGTGACCTGATGCACACCTCTAGGAGAAGAGGCGAGTGATCTATCACTAGGAATGGAAGTCCTAGCAGATGGATGCTGCTGTTCGGCTTGAGCGAAGCTCTCGAACATGTCCTCACACTCTTCTGGCTCTAGTTTATCCATGATATGGCCTCCCGTAGCTGAGTTGAACATTTGCTGCTTCTCGAAGGTGAGACCATTGTAGAACTTCTCCACTATCGCCCAGTCAGAAAGACCATGCTGGGCACATCGGCTTAACAACATGTTGAACCGCTCCCAGGCCATGTGATAAGGCTCGTCAGGATCCATCCGAAACGAATGGATTTGATCCCAAAGGCGAGTGGCCCTGGAAGGTGGATAGTACTTCTTGAAGAACTTGGCTAGAAGATCCTCCCAAGTGGTAATAGAGTTGTCAGGAAGGGTATCAAGCCAAGTAGATGCACGCCCAGAGAGCGATGGGAGAGGCACAAATATGTAGGTCCAGATTTCTCTTGAAATCACTGATTTGATCGATTACACACACACACAGGCAGAAACTGTGTGTATGGTGGTGAAACAGATAATAGAAACAGTGTTGGTGAAGATAACAGGCTAACCACAGTTTGAATCAACACGCAAATGGTATGAATGTGTAAGAACACAGTGAATAATCAACTGCAAATTGTATTGATTCAGGAAAAATGTGAAAGAGAAGGTTCAGGGTTACATCCGCTACTCACACCCTAAACATTCTCAAACTAGGCTATTTATAGTATTGACAGTATCAAAACTATGTTCAATCGAAACTACTAGTTTCGATTAACCATTTACAAGTGATACAAATACTATCGAAACTACCATCTATCGAAACTACTAGTTTCGATTGAACACACTCAATCGAAACTAAGTAGTTTCGATGGCCCAGACTTAGAAATAAAAACAGTAAATTACATAAAACTGAAATTACATTTAATGAAATGACAGAAAGTAAACTAGTCTAAAACTGTTTAAACAAACAATAAATGACAACAGCTTATACATTAAGATATGACTCTACAATCTCCCCCTAAGCTGTTGCATTACCGTCTTCAGCTCTTCATCAAGCAGCTGGTCCTTCAGTTGTCCTCGGTATAAAAGGTTTAACATGGAGAGATACAACCCGTTGGTAGGCTTTAGCATCAGCTTCATCTTCATCACTGTATGCCTGAATGTGATTCTGAAACAGGATTTCCAGATCTTCAGGCTGAAACTTCAACAGCTCCATGGGCTCAAAGATGGTGATGTCTTCCTTGCCCTCACACTCTATCACTGCACTGCCAATAATTGGGTCGTAGTACCATTTTCTGAAAGTTTGTAGCTGGACAGGTACAGATTTTGGAATAGTGATGGTCTTGTGTGTTTGGGTAGGCTTGTACCTTAAGAACACACATGGCTTGTTAGTTTTAGGATGAAACCTAGTCTTTGAGATCTTCTTTTGAGTTTTCCTAGGCTTCATTCCTTTGAAATCATTATTGACTTGAGAATGCAGAAATTTCTCAAAGTCATAAGCCATCATGACCTTCCCAGGGTTTTGATGTGGAAGTTTAGCTAAATCCCTAAGGTCATAGAAGGGAAGGGTTTGGAAGTCAGTCATATTTTTAAAGTGCTGAACTCCCCCTCTATACCTTCTTATGATAAAGAGCTTCCTTTCAGCATCATACTTCCAGCCAATTGGAGGCCTTTTTAGTTCTTGATGCTCTGCTATCCATTCATATGTCTTAGGAGTTTCCTCCTGAATTATTTTCTTAAACCAGGACTTTCTTGAAGTTGGAGGTTCAGGAGCAACCGAGGGTGAATCTTGTGCTGGATCGGATTCGGAGACTGTAGTGGTTGGTTCAGGAGTGACTGTTTTGATAAGATTAATCTGAACATCATCTTCACCCTTTTCTTCGTCAGATAAAGTTTGAATTTCATCTTCGTCTTCCGTAAAGTATCTAGTTCGCTCAGTCTCCTTTTCTTCAGTGGTCAGGATTTCTGGATAAAGATCATTATACCCAAAGTTTTCAATGTCAGCTAAAAGGGCATTCAGCTCATCATCAGATGGGATGTCTTCTTCATCAAGAATCACGGTCTCTATTTCAGTGGAAGTCCCTTTCCCTCTCTTCCTTGCTTCTCTTCTCTCACTAGCTGAGGGAAGGTTTAGTTCTGTACCTTCAATTTTGACTTCAACCGTCTCTTTTGTCTTTTCAATATGCCCAGCAAATATAGTTAGTGCAGATTCTGGATTAGTTACAAGGTCAGGAGATGAGGGTTCAACCACAGGTGTGGTCTCCCCCTGAGCTGTTGAAGTAGTTGGTTGTTTTTGCACATGTTTAACCATTGAGGCTTTGAGCTGTTCCACTGCTTCAGCCAAAGCCTTGAATTCTTCATTTTGCTTTGATATTAGTTTCTGCTGTGTTTCAAGTTGAGTTTGTTGGACCTCAATTTGGGTATGTAAACCCCCAACTTCCAGCTTCAGGTCTTTAACCTCTTCCTGGACATTATGCAAATTATTTTTTAAGCCTTCAATTTCTTCATCTTTCTTTTGAATCGTATCCTGCATTTTCTTCAGTTCAAGGCTTAGAGTCTTAACTCTTGGTACAGGAGAGGCTGAATCATGAGTTGGTGATGTGGGAGTAGTATGGATGGGTGATTGTTGTGGAGATGGTTGTGAAGATGGTTGTGGAGATGGTTGTGGAGTGGCTAATGGAGAATCTAATGAGGATGACAAGTCTTCAAATCCTATTTTGATTTTCTTTGCCTTAGGCTCTTCTTCCTCAAAATCAGAACCTGACTCAACCTGTCGTTTAGAGGAAGATGCAGGATGCATTGTTCTATCATCTGAATCAGACTTGTAGTAGTCAGATCCATAAATCCCTGCATCCAGAGTTCCGCTTGATTCTGCGACTTCCTCCTCAACTCCATGCATGCCAGCTTCAACATTAACTGCTGGCTCTTGAACTATCTGAATTTGTTCAACAAAAGGAGCCTCTATCACAGGCTCAATGATGGGTTGTTCTTGTTCTTGAACATCAGGGACGTTTATCTCAATCTCAGCTTCATCAATAGGTGCATTACCTTGATCTTGCTCAACTTCTATTTCTTCTTCTTCAGATGATGAGTTCTCTTCTTCAAGATCAGGGTCAATGTCAGGGATAAATTCTTCTTCTTCACCAATAATATGACCAAACAGGGGAACGTCAGCTATTGCCCTGTTGGTTCTCTTGTTAGTACTCCTCATATAGCTGAGAGTCCTGGCAATCATGTGATCGAACACAAAGGTGTTCCCACCTTGTTGCAGCTCAGGATGAATATGATCGATGATAATTTGTAAAAATCTAGGATATGCCAAGAATTTCTCCTTCACGGCTCCAGTTAGATTGTCTTTTAACTGTCTGAATATGAAGCCAGAAAAGTTGTAATCTCTTCCCTTGATTATCCCCAGAATAGCTGAGCCCAGAGTGCTGTTTGCTGAATCAAACCCTCCTTTTCTTATTGATAGGCAGTGAATAAACACGTGCGCTATATATCTCCAGTGGCTTGGTAAGGAGTTCTTGATTATCTGGCCACTCTTGAATTCATCTGGATGACCCAACCTTCTAAAGCATTCTTTAACATAGAAAATTGGGAATTCAATAGGTGCATCTTGATTATCATTAAACTGAAGCACCTCTCTAATTATAGCTTCAGAAAGTAAGACTTCTTGCCACGCACAGTTGCTCTAATATGCTCTATATTCTCAATTGTGATGATTTCTGCAGTCTCCCAGAATTCTCTTATAGTTGTCTCAAACACCGGCAGATTATTGCTGATGGCAAAGCTAATGTTGGAGTTTGCCAGGAAATTTAGTACAGGAATGAACTCTACAGCCTTAGGATCATTGGCATTGAGGAATGCACAGACATTGTGTCTTTTCACAAATAAGAGATTCATACCTGTAAAGTGTATCAATTTTGCACAATAAGTAAGATTTCTGAAAATACTGAATCGAAACAAGATATATCAACACTTAGAAAAAAATTTGAAGTCCTAACTGTCGAAACAACTAGTTTCGATTGAGATCAATACAGTCGAAACAACTAGTTTCGATGGAGATCAACACTGTCGAAACAACTAGTTTCGATGGAGATCAAAACCGTCGAAACAACTAGTTTCGATGGAGATCAAAACTGTCGAAACAACTAGTTTCGATGGAGATGAACTTATCGAAACTATCTAGTTTCGATCAGAGATACTAGGGCAAGTTTGGGTGTCGAAACTAGTAGTTTCGATTGAAAATTTTTTAAGATAATTTTTGAAAGTGTTGAACCCCTTTATCGAAACTACTTGGTTTTGAAACCCAAACCCCTCTGATTCGTTATACTCAGACTTAATATAAACAAGTTAAAAGAAAGGTTTAGAGTAGCCTGTCAGTGACGAAACTTCATCTTACCGAATGTGAGACGTTATCTGCAGGAATACACAATAATCGTGAGTTCTAAGATGATTAAAATGTATTCAAACACAAAGAAGCACACAAACGACTGTTATTATGAAGATTTAGTAGAACAAATTTTAAATTTTGAAACCCTGGGTCTGCCGTTTTGCAAAAATCATCAAAAAGAGGTAGTGAGACGTTACCTGATGATGGAGACGATAGAGACAACGGGGAAAATCAGTTGATATCTTACAACCTAGACCGACGATTTGAGAGATTGTGTGAATGACGGAGAAGGCGAAAAGGTTTTGAAAAATACGAGTAAGAATCAGTATGACGGGAGGGATTGCTTATGAAGACTTTTAATTCTCGTGAGACAAAAGACAAAATTGCCCCTGTCGAAACAACTAGTTTCGATAGGACAAACTAGTTTCGATATGTACAAAGTAGTTTCGATAGGTCAAAGTAGTTTCGATATGCACAAAGTAGTTTCGATAGTTCAAATTAGTTTTGATATGTACAACTAGTTTCGATAGTTCAAAGTAGTTTCAATATACACAAAGTAGTTTCGATAGTTCAAATTAATTTTGATATGTACAACTAGTTTCGATAGTTCAAAGTAGTTTCGATATGTACAACTAGTTTCAATAGTTTAAAGTAGTTTCAATATGTACAACTAGTTTCGATATATAAACAAAATTATACACAAGATATTTACCCTTTTCTTCTTGAAAAAGATCCAACATGAGATCAGATCTGGTCAGTCTCTTGAAACACTTCCTTTTGCAATTCACTACTGTGAGTCCCTGAAGATAGCTGATATTTGTGCAAAGTAAACCCGAACATTTGTTTGTACAAAGATTTCATGTGATTAGAAGGTACCATTTAAGCAACATACAAGGTGTACCCCACATATTAAAATAAAATGATTTTGAAAAATCTATCAATCTTCAAGAAGTACCCATCTTCATCCTATCATCTCTTTCTGATTAACCAAGGTACCATCTTAGTAATGTCAAAGTACCACCAAATTAAAATAAGATATCCAAGTGGATTTAGAAAAATTAAAATAAAAAATATCCAAGTAGATATTAAAAAAATACGAGCATTCTAGATCTTTGCGTAAGCAAAACAGAAGAAGTCGTAAAATTATCCAAGCGGATAGAAAAATGTTGAATACCCGAGATCTTTGCGTAAGAAAAACAGACGGGGTCAAATCATCCAAGTGGATGGGAAAAGGATGAGCACCCGAGATCTTTGCGTAATCAAAACATACGGGGTCATCGGTGGTAAATATCGTTATATTAACGGTCACTTGGCGTATGAATAAGAATCCAATACGTAAGCCTGTATCTGATTGAATCGGTTTTCTTAGACATAAAAATGGGTTAGATGTTTCAATAATGGATTCAAACACACAAGTATGAGATATATATTAGGTTTTCACACTACTTACAAGTTTTAACCATATGTCGGGCCTACCAGCTATACCTCAGTAAACACCATCGCTGTTGGTCTATTCCATGTCCAAGAGATGAGATCAGACACTATCATTTCTCATAGGTCAGATTCAATTTTTCTTGCAGCTTGTAAGATTATATACACAGCAATTCTTTTCAATATTAAAATATTATATTTCTCCCCCAAAAGATTTGCGTGGATACTGTTAAAAAAATAAAATCTTTTTGGAATTTTCTTAGACAGTTTAAACAGAATTAATAAAAAGTAAAATAAAATAATAAAAAAAAGAAAAATTATTTACACAATTTACTGAAAGTTGATCATTCCAAGCATTTCCACCAGTTGGGCAAATCTGGTAGAGTCAAAAGCCTTTGTGAAGATGTCTCCGGTTTGTTTATTAGTTTTGACTTCAACAATTCGAATATGCTTCTTTTCAACACAGTCACGAATAAAATGATGTTTAATTTCAATGTGTTTGGTTTTGGAATGCTGAACAGGGTTTTTGGTGATATGGGAAACGGCAGTGTTGTCA
This sequence comes from Smallanthus sonchifolius, assembly GCA_023525975.1. NCBI lineage: Eukaryota > Viridiplantae > Streptophyta > Magnoliopsida > Asterales > Asteraceae > Smallanthus > Smallanthus sonchifolius. Next base: position 69,927,852 of record CM042025.1, read on the forward strand.
CACAGAATGGGTGTCTCATGGAATGTGATCCCATAGTCAAGCATCTGATGGTGTATCCATCTGACTTGGGAACAACAGAGGGCTGCGGCAATGTATTCGGCTTCGGCGGTGGATTGGGAAACGGTGGATTGTTTCTTACATTGCCATGAGACAAGGCGGTTGCCAAGGAATTGACAACCTCCAGAAGTGGATTTTCGGTCTAAGTTGCAACCCCCGTAGTCTGAATCTGAATAAGCCACAAGATCAAACAAGTCAGTTTTAGGATACCACAGACCCAATTTTGGCTTATACCTTAAGTATCTTAAAATACGTTTGACAGCAGATAAATGAGAGAGTTTAGGATTAGCCTGAAAACGTGCACACAAGCACACTGCAAACATGATGTCGGGTCTGCTGGCCGTGAGATACATGAGAGATCCTATCATAGAGCGATATAGATGCGGATCAACGCTTTCCCCATCCATATCAGGAGTCAAACAATGTCGAACTTCCACAGGAGTTTTTACTGGATGGGAATCAGCCATTTTGAACTTGGTCAAGATTTCTTTTACGTATTTTTCTTGATGGATAAGAATTCCTGACTCAGACTGATCAACTTGTATTCCCAAAAAGAACTTCATTTCCCCCATGGAGCTCATCTCAAACTTAGATCGCATCACTTCTTCAAATTCTTTGCAAAGACGGGGATTTGTAGAACCAAAAATGATATCATCCACATAAATTTGCACCATGATTGTATCCTTTTCCTCCTTCCGTTTGAACAAGGTTTGGTCAATTGCTCCTCGTGTGAAACCATTCTCAAGCATATGCTTCGATAAAGTTTCATACCACGCACGAGGTGCTTGGTGAAGACCGTACAATGCTTTGTCTAACTTGTAAACATGGTCTAGAAAATTAGGATCAATGAAACCCGGCGGCTGCTTGACATATACTTCTTCTTGAACTTTGCCATACAAAAATGCGCTTTTGACATCCATTTGATGGACGGTGAAGTCCATGTAGGCTGCATAGGCGAGAAACATTCTGATGGCTTCCAAACGAGCCACTGGTGCAAAGACTTCCTCATAGTCAATCCCTTCTTCTTGATAGAAACCTTGAACCACCAGATGAGCTTTATTTCGAATCACAGTGCCCCCTTCATCCTTTTTGTTGCGAAAGACCCAACGAGTACCGATTGGAACTTTGTTCTTGGGTAGATCCACCAAATTCCACACATGTAACTTTGAGAATTGCTGTAGCTCTTCCTGCATTGCTTCCACCCAGCTGTTTTCTAGTAGAGCTGCTTTAATGTTCTTTGGTTCAGTTTGAGAGATGAAGCAGGAAAACATGCTGTTTTCAAATGCTTCACAGGCACTTCGGGTACTAACACCCACATTGAGTGGTCCAATGATGTTATTGGTGGGATGAATCTTGTGAATTCGCAGTTGAGGAATTTCATCTTCTTCCATGACTTCTTCCAAATTGGTAAGATTTTCAGCAGGAGGATCGGCAATATCATTAATAGGATCTTCAGCAGGTGATTGTGATGCAACATCTACTATTGGAATGGAGTTGTCTTCAATAGTTTCATTTGTTGCACCAGAACCAGAAGACTCCATATTAGATTCAGCATTAGCAACCACAGGAATTTCAACCTGAGCAGATGAAGAAGAGCCTTGATCATTTATGTTCCCTAGATTGTTCACAGAGAAGTAAGGATTAGCATGAGTTGATTCAATAGAGAAATCAGGAAGATTAAATGACTTAAAAACTGAATCGACGTCAAAGAGCCAATTGGGACCGTCTCCTACGTCCGTATGATTGTTTTCATGCCAATTGATATCAATGGACTCCATTACTATCCTTTTCTTCTTATGGTAGACACGAAAAGCACGTTGATTGGATGAGTAACCAACAAAATAGCATTCATCAGCTTTGGCTTCAAACTTGTTGAGCTGATCTGAAGTGTTCAACATTGTGCACACACACCCAAATTTCCTGAAGAAATCAATAACTGCCTTGCGCTTGTACATGATCTCATAAGGTGTCTTGTGGAAACTTTTAGTGATAAGAACCCGGTTTTGCACAAAACATGTAGTGTTGGCCGCCTCAGCCCAGAAAGTCACGGGAAGCTCAGAGTCAACAATCATAGTTCGTGCAGCTTCAATTAAAGTGCGGTTTCTTCTTTCAGCTACACCGTTTTGTTGAGGAGTACGAGGTGCACTGAATTGTCAAGAAATTCCTTTGCTTTCACATAAGGAATCAAGAGTTGCATTTTTGAATTCTGTTCCATGATCGCTGCGGATAGTCTTCAGACTTAGATTGAAGAGGTTCTCAATTTGAAGCAGATAGGTTTTTAAAATCTCTGGCGTCTCATCTTTTGTGGCTAAGAAAAACACCCAAGTGAATCGAGAAAAATCATCTGTTACCACCAGACAGTATGACTTTCGTCCAAGACTCGTGACACTCACTGGACCAAAAAGATCCATGTGAAGCAATTGGAGAGGAGAGTCAATGGAATTGGTGGTTTTAGGCTTATGTGAAGATTTGTGCTGTTTTCCTTTGGAACATGAGATACAGTGTTCCATAGGAGTGAAATCTTTGAGAGGTAATCCAGTGACTAGGTTGCCTCGAACCAGTCGATTCATTGTTTTGAAATTTACATGTCCCAACCTCTTATGCCACAGGAAAGATTCATCTTCAGAAGCTTTTGAGAGAAAAAACGATTCAATGCCCGATGGGTTGTTCATATCCAAGCTATATGTGTTGTATCTTCTGGGAGCACGCATGAGAATAAGTTCTTCCGGAATCACCACTCCTGGCTTCAAGATAAGACATTCTTTTGAATTGAATAAGGCACAAAAGTCCTTGTCACAAATATGTGAAACACTCATCAGATTGTATTTCATCTGAGGAACAAAGTTGACAAATTCCAGACTATTTACTCCATTTGTTACTGTTCCTTGTCCTTCAATCTTTCCTCCTCTTGGGTTTCCAGCAAAAGCAACATACTCTCCATCAATTTGATGATAATCTTGCAGCAAGTTAAAGTGCCCAGTCATATGTCTTGAACATCCACTATCTACATGCCAGATGTTATCACCGGTTCTTCTTAATTGACCCTATACACAACGAACCATTTATACGTTTTGACCAACATTGTTTCAATCAAGAGATTTTAGTGTCAGGATATGACATCTCATTAGAATCAAGATTACAACCATCCTTTGATGAAACACGGTCATCAAATAGAACATTATTTTTAATTTTTCACGTTCGTTTTAAATGATTTTTAGCATTTTTAATTCTTTTACGTCTAGATTTTCTACTGTGAGAAGACTTGGACAACATGTATGAATTTAATGAACTTTCGGAAGGCGATTTTTCATTAGAATTTGTGGTTGTTAATTTACAACTTTTTAAAACATGATTTGAGGCACCACAACTAAAACAAACGTTTTCACAAGATATCTTAGCCTGATAATAGTTATCACAAGATGAAGATGATTGTGATGTTGAGGAATCTGAACATGAGATGGTTCTCTCATCAATAACTTTGTCTTGAAGACGATGTGCTTCCTTTAATCTGAAAAATTCCATGTTGCTCAGGGTTTCACGTGGTACATCATTCACAATAATTCCTGCACTTTTAAATTTTGTAACACATGGCATAACATTCAAAGAGTTAGGAACAAAAGGCAAGGCATTTTTAAATTTAGAAACGTCACATCCCAAACCCGTATGCTCAGCAGGCATAGAATCAAAATACAAGTTTTTAACGTGTTCACAAATATTTGGTTTTGACACGGACATATTATTACATTCATCCGACTCAAGTTCTTTTAAAATAGTTCTATCATTAGCACTCTTATCACAATCATCTTCGGAATTTACACAATTTGACTCTGCACAAGAAGCAAAACTGTCAGAATCAGAGGATGTAATATAATCATCAAGAGATAATGTGCAAACACAAGGTGTGGAAACATGTGGAGTAGGCATATCAGCAAATATCCCTGATTTAGAATAAGGAGGTGGATGAGAGTTATACCCAAGACCTTCTGTGCCTTTTCTATTAAATTGTTTATCAATTATTCCAAGCAGAATTTTCTGATCCATATCCATGTGATCAACCTATAATTTGGCTTTTTCTGCCTTTTGGACTCTTTCTGTTAAAATTATATTATTAATGGTTTGAGTATTGAGTTTCACAATTAAAGAACGATTTTCACCAGAAATATCACGAATTTTCTTTAACTAAAGTTTCTCATTTTTGGCCACAAAGTCATACATTACCTTAATGTGATTTCGTTCATCAATCAAGGCTTGATTGATGAATCTGTATTTTTGAATTTCATTCAAGCAAGATCTAGAATTACAAAGTTTAGAAATAACCTCAGTAGGTACAGCAGTGAGATCCTCAGCAGGTTCAATCATGACACACTTGTCCATGTCCTCCACATCAGCCATCAAGGCTTTATCAGCAGCTTCCTCAGCTTGATATCCCCAATGATAATGTCCATCAGCCTGACACACAAGAGTTGTGGAGCTTGAAGATGTGTTTGTCTTTGGAGGATTGGCAGCTTGTTTTCCAGAGGAGATCTTCTTCTCTTGCTGATCCTTGGAGGACAGTTCCTTGCAGTTTCTGGTAAAGTGACCAGCTGATCACAATTGTAGCATCTCACCTTCTTGATATCAAACCCAAGAGTCTTTCCCTGCTTGAATCTGTCTATGCCAGTTCTTTTGATGAATCTTTTGGCTCTTAAGGTCAACATGGCCATGCACCAATCAATGTCCATTTTCTCCAAATCATCAGGATTAATCTGCTCCAAGTCATCAGGTTGAAAGCTAACCGGTGTTAGATTTCCAGAGATCAGTGCATCATAGCACGACATGAAAGCAGTCATGATTGGGACATATTCATCAGGAATCATGGTGATAGTCTTTTGAGGAGCAGAGGAGCTGGTAGATTTAGTTGCAGCAGCTGAAGGAGGGACATCAGTCTGAAAGTATGGGCTACCGGATGAGCTTGATCCAGCAATGAGAGCTGTGTTTCCAGACTGATTTGATGGGGTGACTGCTCCCTTCTTAATCTCAATTTCATAAGATTCAAGAATGCTATAGACTTCCGTTGAGACAGAGCACTCAGATTCTTAGTGTTTTTTATCATGATTCGATACATATTCCATTCCTCAGGAAGAGAATCTAGGAGTTTCTTGTTCAGATCAAGAGTAGGGTACTCAACTCCTATTACCTTCAACCTTGATACAATGCTTGAGAAACGGTTGATCAAATCAGATATTGATTCTCCCCTTATACTGCTGAACATCGCATATTGTTTCTTGATCAGATCTCTTTTGCTTTCCCTGACATCCTCACTTCCCTCATATCTTGTGCACAGTGCAACCCATAAGTCTTTGGCAGTAGTGTACTCAGCAAAGATGTTGAAAATATCCATAGAAAGAGCCATGGCAATAGTCCCATAGGCCTTGTTGTCTCTGGCAATCAAGGCAAGATCTTTCTCATCATACTCAGATACTAGCTTAGGACGTTGAACATCAGCAGTGGTAGTTACGGGCTTGTGGGGACCATCGGTGATAGAATTCAACAGTGTATAATCGTGAAATTGAAAGAAAAGCTTCATCTTTTTAGTCTAGTCATCAAAATCTCTTGTGGACACAAGAACAGGTGGTCTATTTCCCCCAGAATGTTCTGTTGAACTTGAAGTGGCCATAATATTTTGAATCGAAACTAAAACAGTAACTAGTTTCAATAGGTCAACTTCTATCGAAACAACTAGTTTCGATAGGACAACTTTTATCAAAACAACTAGTTTCGATAGGACAACTTTTATCAAAACAACTAGTTTCGATAGGACAGCTTTTATCGAAACAACTAGTTTCGATACTGAAAATTTTTTAAGGCAAGTTTCGATAACCACAGTTTCGATAGAGATAAGACAAAATTTAGTTTTGATAGTACCTTCTCCCGACAAAAAGTAGACAAGAAGTTTCGATGATCAACGGAAATCAGAAACTGTCCCTAGTAGTTTCGATGCCTTCTTCTCCAAGCTCAGAAATACTCCATTGATGATAAGCTCCAGAAATCAATAGTGCAGAAATGACAAACCAATCCGGAGAAAACCTTCGACTAACCCTCCTAATCACTAATCCAACTTCCGATTCTGAAAATACGAGCAAAAACCCTTGGAAATCGATGAAATAGTACTTCCGAGAATAGATGTGCAAAAACCCGAAATAAGCTCAAAATACCTCATAAATCACCTAGAATCGATCACAAAACCTGATAACACTAAAAAATACTAGAGCATATAGCTCTGATACCAATTGTAGGTCCAGATTTATCTTGAAATCACTGATTTGATCGATTACACACACACAGGCGAAAACTGTGTGTATGGTGGTGAAACAGATAATAGAAACAGTGTTGGTGAAGATAACAGGCTAACCACAGTTTGAATCAACACGCAAATGGTATGAAAGTGTAAGAACACAGTGAATAATCAACGGCAAATTGTATTGATTCAGGAAAAATGTGAAAGAGAAGGTTCAGGGTTACAGCCGCTACTCACACCCTAAAAATTCTCAAACTAGGCTATTTATAGTAGTGACAGTATCGAAACTATGTTCAATCGAAACTATCTTCAATCGAAACTACTAGTTTCGATTGACCATTTACAAGTGATACAAATACTGTCGAAACTACCATCTATCGAAACTACTAGTTTCGATTGAACACACTCAATCGAAACTAAGTAGTTTCGATGGCCCAGACTTAGAAATAAAAACAGTAAATTACATAAAACTGAAATTACATTTAATGAAATGACAGAAAGTAAACTAGTTTAAAACTGTTTAAACAAACAATAAATGACAACAGCTTATATATTAAGATATGACTCTACAAAATAGATAACGTCCTTAGACACACCCGTGATATTGAAGGTATCACATATCCGCGCGAAGGGATAGATGTTCGGGTGCATCCTCATCCTCAAGGCCATGAAATTGGGTGGCATGAGTGATCGTGTTCATGACATGTGACGGGATCTGCCATTTATTGTTGTTAGGAATGGTGGGGCGTGTGATCGAAGATCTCGCTCCGGTGACCCTGTCACTGGCCCTCTGGTTCACGGTACGTCTCGCTGGTGGGTCAGTGTCACCAATAGTAGGAAATGGAATTGGGCTAGTAGAACGTACCTGGGATTTGCAAAGCTCCTTCAAACGCTCCCTAAAGTCGCGGGTGCGCTCGTGTAGCTCTCGTTTGGGCTCTTGAAAGGCTGAATATGGTGGTGACCCCTGCGAACGAGTGTAGTCCAGACGGTCTATAAAATAAATAACAAAACCTAACCTAGACTCCTAAGTAATAAATGGAAAACCTATGAACTAGACCGCACTGACAGGCAAGTGTACCTATCAAGTGTAGCACATCTTAATGGTAAACCGGAATATCGAACCCTAGAGACACTACGAATAACAAAACTAGACTCTGACTCAGACTAAAGATTTAATTGGTTTGGGGGGGTTGACTACACAAAGGATTAACTAAGAATGCAGTAAACTAGAACAACTCAATAATCAAGAAAAAAGACTAAGGTGAAATCAAAAGATGGGAAGAATACTACCTAGGTCGGAATCCTACTTGGAAAGCACAACTTCTACCGGATCTGGAAACTATGATGGATCTGGGTTTCTAAGAATGACAACTAAAGACTACCTATTGGATCCCTAATCATTCTTAGGGTGTCACAAACTAAGCAACCTAAAGCGTACTAACTCACCAGATGGTCGGATCACCTCTCGGGTATTTCCAACAATGGCAATGTACCCGAAAGACAGATCACCTTTCAGTATAAATATCTACGACACATCGAAGATGCACGGGGTAATCTCAAGATAATAACTATGACATGAACTAGCAATAATCACTAAACACCTAATACTAACGCCCTCTCAGACTGTTAACACTCGGATTCCTAATGATGAAGACTAGACAACTAATTCTCACCTCTCGGGTATTGAAATAGGACACACATTCACTTCTAATCAGCAATCAAACACAACTCCTATGGTTACTACGTCTAGCAAACCACTCAACAATCACAAACCCTAAGATTTATGACCTGAATACGCAAATCAAATTGGCAGACAACCACAATAAGCATAAGGAGTTATAATCAATCACACAATCAGAATTAAACATGCTATATCATCATAATTATCACACAAAGATCGCTTACAAAATCATTAGTCCATTCAAAATAACCAAAACCAATAAAAATCACAACTTTAACAAATATTCATCGTAACCTAAGCAGTATCAATGGTTTTAGCCTACAATCATGCTCAAAATAACTAGAATAGCAGAATCAAACACAACCATGGTTTCAAACATAAGAAACAAAGATAAAGGTTCAATCTTTGGAACCGAAAACGCTAAAACTAACGCACCCGGGATCAAAGACTCGATCTTTTCACTTCAATCCTCTTCTCCAGCCTCAAAATCGCCCTAGAACTCTTCTCTGACGGCAAAGATACTAACACCTTGTATTATGGCATTCAAATTCTATTTAAATTGATTTTAGGTTTTTTTTTCACGCATTTTTTGTTTCTCGTGTACCGCGAGACATCAGGCTGGGTTCCTCGCGTACTACGAGGAACAAAATAGTCGCGGCCGTATCTGGCTTCCTTTGCGTACTGCGAGAACTGGTATGACTCCCTTCGCTTACCGCAAGAGACTGGAATTTCACATTTTCTTCTTTATTTCTTCCGGCTTTATTCTCTTGCTCGGTTTCTTCACGATATTCACTTGTATTCCACACAAGCTCCTGTAAACATACAATAGACTCAAATGTACATTAAAACGACTCAAAACACAAAACTAATCAAAAACGCACAAAACACTAGGAATAAAGATGTGTGCTTCGCACTACATCAGCCGCCATGGTATACCTCTATATATTATCTCTAATAGAGATAGTCGGTTCACTTCCAGATTCTGGACTTGTTTCCAGAAAGAGTTAGGGACACGAATTAACATGAGTACGACAAATCATTCTCAAACCGACGGGCAAAGTGAACGAACAATCCAACCCTATAAGATATGCTGAGGGCTTGTGCAATAGAATTTGGAGGTAGCTGGGATAATCATCTTCCATAGATATAATTTTCTTACAACAACAACTAAAATTAAGTATAAAAGTTGCACCATGTGAATCCTTATACGGTAGGAAATGTAGAACTCCAATTTGTTGGACTGAAGTAGGAGATAGCCAACTATCTAGACCAAAAATCTTACAGGAAACAACTAATAAGATAATCCAGATCAAGCAACGGTTGAAAGCTACACAAGATCGACAAAAGAGTTATGCAGATAAACGACGACAGCCGTGAGAATTAAAAGTAGGCGATTATGTTCTGTTGAAAGTATCACCTTGGAAAGGTGTTGTACGTTTCAGGAAACATGGAAAATTAGGGCCAAGGTATATTGGGCCTTATAAGATCATAAAAAGAGTTGGACCTGTAGCATATAAACTTGAATTGCCTGAAGCGTTGCTGGATATTCATAACATGTTTCACGTATCATGTTTATGTAAGTTCTTAGCAGATCCCGATCAGGCAATCTCATTAGATGATGTACACGTTGATGATAAACACCAATTTAGCGAGCAACCCATTCAAATCTTAGGAACCCAAGACCAAAAATTAAGAAGGAAAACTATACCGATGGTACTGGTACAGTGGCAAGGTCGGAAAGGTGCCGATCAAACTTGGGAATTAACAGAACAAATGAAAACAAAATATCCTCAATTGTTTGACTGATGTTGAATTTCAAGGATGAAATTCTTATAAGGAGGGGAGATTTGTAACACCTGGATAATTTCCGAGTAAAATAAAGGCCAAAAGTATCAAAAGATAAAGTTCAGGGGTTAAATTGAAAGTTTTCCAAAGATAAAGGGCTAAAAGTGAAAATTCTGAAAATGAGGTGGATATCGGACCGACATCCGCTGCATGTCGGTCCGACATGTGTTGACGAATGTATAAATGAGGTATTGACACGTGTCATGTGACTCACCGGTGGAGATTTGAAGCATGGCACCATGTCGGACCGACATCCCAAACCATTGCGGTCTGAAAGCCGCAAAAAGGAAGGTGGCCTAATAGGAGGGCGACGTGTGTAGGGTTGGCTCATCTAAGGGGAAGTCGGACCGACATCCCCCTACATGTCAGTCCGATATGGGACTAAATTCACCCTATAAATAGATGGTTCGAGCTCGATCACTTGACACAACTCACACACACTTTCACCTTTACCCACACACACTAAAGCCCTGCTAGTCCGATTTCTGAGGTTCTGGCCCGCTCTCGAAAGTCCGGTTAATCGCAATCCATTCGCAAACTGACGTAGATAGTGCCGAGGTAAGGTTTTTGAACACCCTGTGGTTTCTTCGTGTTAACCTAAGATAGGGGTATTGATTATGATAAATGTCGAATATGATCTAGGGTTCTATCGAAGTGTTGATTGTTATATTCAATACAGGAGGAGGTTCTGCTTGAGGTGAGTTCCTCTAAACTGTGCTCTATAAATGTTTTATAAATGATTTTTATCTGAGATCCCAATAGTACCCGTGCATATATCATATAATAAGTACTTATTATGGCAACAAATGGGGTGAGACATTGGGACAAGACCAATCCTCTTGTTTGAGATCTGGTACGTATGGGACCAGCGCGCCGTAAGGTCTCTGTATATATATGTATGTTATAGACTTAGAACACGAGTAAATCAGAGGTTACTGGGTGATGGATTGGAGGGGATGGTTGTAAGACCCGTGCGGGGCATTCATCCTTGAATCAAAGATAACCGTAAATATGATTTTGTTTATGAACTAACAAGCGTTATGCTGATCCAAATGTTTCAAATGTTTTTAAGCAAAGGTGAACCCTAGCGTGTAGTTGGCATTCCAAGAGATGTACAGATGTTTTGGGAATAGGGATGACTGAGGGCAGGTCCCTGTGTGACCATAAGGCTTGAGTGGATGGCATGATTCTTCGTGAGCTATAAGTCCAGGGTTGTTTATGTTGTATTTTGCCAGTCAGTCCCTATTGTACAAATGTGATGTTATGAAATGAAATAAGTTATGATGTTAAGTCTTCCGCTGTGTGTTTTTGGTATCAGCGTCATAATAACTAGAAGGCGACAGTAAACCGGTATGTAGTTATCTTACAAACGGAATGTTCTGTCTAGGAAAGAGCGGTGTATAAATCTCTCTTAGACCCGTCGCTCTTACCTGGGAACATATCTGTTGGAGGTATTACTCTAGTTAGATGACTGTCCTGTGTTACAGGAGTGACACACGGATTCACGGATGGAACCGATCACAGTAGCGGCGCAAAGGCAGCAGCGATGATGGCGTGCGGCTGTGACAACAGCGGTGGTCCGGCGAGCGACGGAGGCGGGTGGCGGCCCTGTTGGCGTCGACCAGAAAAGAGAGGGGAAGGGGAGGGGATTTCGAAAACATCTTGGTGGCTATCAAACTTGTATTTGGATTTTAGTTAACGTTATATTTATAACCACCCTACTTACAGACTGGCCCCTGAGGTATTAACGGTTAATACCCAACTAATAATTAATTGTTTAATTATTAACCCTGTATTTTGCTAATCATAAATAAACAGTAAAATACATTCATTAAATGTTTAACAGATTAAACATTTATTCTCCGTAAATAATTAATTCCCTAAGTAATTAATTATCTCAATCACCGATAAATATTTCTCTAAATATTTATTCACTGTATATTTAATTCGTCTTTCGTGAACTATAATATTTAACAATTAAATATTATATATTTGTTCGTTGCCCAAAGTGTAACTCTTAGGATCGTACCTCGTTAGTAACGCTGACTTAATTGATGATCGGACATCATATATCCAACAATATCCCACTTGGACGATTTATCAACTAATCGGTTCAACGTAGACAGTGGTGGACGCCTAGTTGCATCTCACTGCCCCTAGCAAGGTATGGCGTATTACAATGGATACAATTCACTTCTCATATGTGATTCAACTTTACCAAGTGTAACAGCCCTAATAAGCATATCTATGTATCCTTTCTATTTAGGGCATCCGTTGAACATGAGACATGGATACAATTCACTTCTCATATGTGATTCAACTATTCGTGTTCTCGTTCTCCAATTCAAAGTGGTCTTAAACAAACTACTCTTTAGTTTGAGCATGGCCATGCATTTTACACCAGCTTGAATCAATGAGGGCGCCAGAATTTCTAACTCCTAATTAAAGAAGAACAAAATTCTTTTGGCCATGTACAACTCCCACTAAACTTCAGATTACTCCTGATCATACCCTTATTACTGCCTGTTAAGTTTAGCATTAGATAAGATCAAAGAACAAACTTTAATAAGAGTTAGTTCTAGTATGTGCCTCGGGTCGAGGATCGATAGATCTTACTATATTCAAAACATCTCAAGACATTGATCCATGAATATAGTTTTGGAACGAGTTACATCCAATAATTATTTCTCTTATAATTATTTGTGAATATGGTTTCCAACTTCTTGGTCTTTCATTCATAATGAACCAACCATCTGATTCACAGTAGTCTTACGTTCAGATTGATTCCCATGAATCTGATCGACTACGGACATTTACAATAAAATATATTCAAGTAACATCTATTTATAATGCATTTAACCGTTAAATCAAACATAAAAACTAATGTAACTGTATTGTTCGAAAACACCAAATACTAATATACAGATCAAACCCACTGTCTAGCAAATCTAAGGCCTATCTTGTCAGCATGCTCCTCATGTTTAGAATGAGCATTGGCTTAGTGAACGGGTCAGCTAGATTCTGATCCGTGTGAACTTTGTTTAACACGATGTCTCCCCGTTCTAATATATCCCGGATATAATGAAATCTTCTGAGTATGTGATTCGTGTTGTGGTGTGACCTTGGTTCCTTAGCTTGAACAATGGCACCAATATTGTCACACAATATCTCGATAGGTTTCTGAATGCTCGGCATTACTCCGAGATCAGCAATGAACTTCTTCATCCAAGCAGCCTCCTTTGCAGTTTTCGAAGCGAGAATGTATTCTGACTCGGTGGTGGATTGAGCAACAACACTTTTCTTAATACTCTTCCATGTGATGGCACCACCATTTAGAACAAATACAAATCCCGTTTGAGATCGAGAATCATCTCGATCAGTCTGGAAGCTAGCATCAGTGTAACATTTAATAGCTAGTTCTTCTTCGAGTCCTCCATATATTAAAAACATGTCCTTAGTTCTTCTCAAGTACTTAAGGATGTTCTTCACAGCTATCAATGACTCTCACCAGGATTCTGTTGATATCTGCTTGTCATGTTTAAAGCGTATGATACGTCAGGTCTAGTACATAGCATGACATATATGATGGAACCAATTGCAAAAGCATATGGAACCCTTTCCATCTTCTTTTTCTCCTCGTCAGACTGAGGGCACTGTTTGTTATTTAGTATCGCACCATGCGCCATAGGCAAAGACCCTCTCTTAGAGTCTTGCATGAAAAAACGTCGAACGACTTTATCAATGTATGTACTTTGACTTAAACCTATAAGTCGCTTTGATCTATCTCTATATATCTTTATTCCCATAATATAAGCAGCTTCACCAAGATCTTTCATTACGAAACATTTTCCTAACCAAGACTTTACGTCTTTTAGCATAGGGATATGGTTTCCAATGAGCAGTATGTCATCTACATACAGAATCAGAAAGTCACATGGCTCTTACTTGCCTTCTTGTTAACACATGATTCATCTTCGTTTTTGACAAAACCAAACTCTTTAATTTTCTGGTCAAAGCGAAGATTCCAACTTCTGGATACCTGTTTTAATCCATAAATGGATTTGTTTAACTTGCATACCTTATTAGGATTCTTTGGATCTTCAAAACCTTCCGGTTGAACCATATAGACATCTTCAGTAAGATGCCCATTTAAGAACACGGTTTTGACATCCATTTGCCATATCTTGTAGTCATAATACGCGGCAATGGCAAGCAAAATCCTAATGGACTTAAGCATGGCTACTGGTGAGAAGGTTTCATCATAATCAATTCCTTGAGTCTGAGTAAAGGCTTTCGCTACCAGCCTTGCTTTGAAGGTTTGCACATTCCCATCCATGTCAATTTTTTTCTTGAAAATCCACTTACTTCCTACGGTCCGACTTTAAGGAGGAAGGTCAACCAAGTCCCATACATGGTTGCCGTACATGGATTGGATTTCAGCATCCATGGCTTCAAGCCATTTCTTAGATTCGAATCTAAGATTGCAGATTTGTAACTAGTGGGCTCAGCCTGATCAACTATCAGGATGTCGTCAATCTGGCGAATCCCGATATACCGGTAGGTTTCATGGCGATCCCTAGCACTTCTGCGAACAACTTTTGTCATAGTTGAATCTTGAACATTTCTAGATTCAGTTTCAACACTCTCATGCTGAACGACAGGTTCAGTTTGTGGTTCTTGGATCTCATCCATATCCACCCGGTTATCTCCAATCCCTCTCGCAAGAAGTTCTTTCTCCAAGAAAGTAGCTATGCGTTTAATGAAAACTCGATTTCCAGCAGGATTGTAGAAGTAGTAACCGATTGTTTTAGGGTATCCGACGAAAACAACTTTATCGCCACGGGGATTTAGCCTATCTGTAGATTCACTTGTAACATATGCGTTACATACCCATACCCTAAGGTAGGATACTTTGGGTTTATCCCCATGCCATATCTCATAAGGCGTCTTGTGTGACACCCAGTAATTAAGGTAAATATCCATATTACATAAATGAGCGTTCTTAATATATATTTTCCTGAAGTTGTATATTGACTAAGTAAAGTCAAGGAGTCTAGCAAAGAAAACTTATATCAAAATAGTAATTTTTATGAATTACTAGGAAAATAAACAGTGATAACCCGCAAGGGACGGTCGTTGGTGATTAACAAGAATTTTATTCTAGTAAAAGTCTAGGGAGACGCTTTAACATAAAAACATAAATATTGGTGACTAAACATTTAAAAAAAAAAATTGACTTATAAATAATTGTTACATGGCTCTATATTATTTAATGTGTATACATATATTATATAGTTATATTAATAACTATGTCGGGTTAACTAGTAAATTATGGAGACTAGTCAAACCACACAAAAACATATAAGATATGTGATCGTTAAAAGTTTTATATCGAGCATTAGATCACGGGATCACTTACCGGGTATACACACTACCTAAATACCTAATCTCCTATACAGTCTTGTCACAAGAACTCCTTTTTGCTTACTTCTTATTTACGAAATAACCATCCCAAACAATCATCAATTCTCATTCAATATTAATTACAAATCAAATCTATCAATATATTCTTTCTTTCCTGTCACACGAGTCAAACACTCAATCACCAAATCCCCTTACTTGTACTCAAACATTTAATGCAAACCACTACCCAATCAACCATTTAAACACTCAATTCTCACCTCTCATTATATAAATACTAAACAATTCCAAGAATCAAAAGTCTACCATCCACTTTCTCCTGCTCTTCTCTCGGCTACACCTTAAAACACACACACTTAATTGGTTCCAAGTTCCAATAATCAAACAAGTCAAGGCCAAACATCAACATTTGGAAGGATTACTTGAAGACGTACGGGAATCTAACAAAGAATCGGGCCGAGAACTCAAGAACTACCATATTTTCTTCTAAAGATCAACATTTCCTAAGAATATCGTCCCTAGCATTGTCTAGTGGTATGAAACCGACACAATCTTTATTTCCACCTTTATTTTCTTGTTAAAGCTTGTTGTTCACCATGAAATGCAAAGAAAATTTAAAGATCTAATACGTTTTTATTTTATAAAGTTTAACTTTATTAAGTTTAAAAACTATATTTTTGTATAAATGAATATAAGGGATCGAAATTTGTAGGTACATATAGGTATGGATATTGTTGTTGTATTAACTTGAAAATGTGATAATACATCCATATATATAGATATATATATGTATATATCGAAATCGAAATTTTATGTTTATGTGGATGTTGAAAAATGTTGAACTTGGAAAATGGTAAAGTGTATGAATACATGTATGTATTATTGTCAAATGGTTAAATTAGAGACATATTAGAGGGTATGATTGTTATACAATGAAACATATTGATATCTCAAAAATAAATAATGAAAAGTGTTAGACGAAATGCTTAAGAGATTTGGAACTTGTAAATTGTGGTTATGTGTTGGATATGAAACTTGGTATGATTAAAATGGCTAAGACATTTAGTAAATATAAGGAGCACATATGCATATATTATGATGAATTAATTATAGAGTAAATATGTGCATAAAATTAGAAAGATGTTTTAGTAAAGATAAAAGTTCATATGTTATCATGGAGCATATTTAAATATATGTTGAATCATTGGACTATATTTACGTTTGTGTGCATAGATTAGTACGAATAAATGCATGTTAAACATCAACAAGTTAATAAATATCGTTCGGAACAAGAAATTGTATGTTCACGTAGAGATAGACATACATAGAAAATACATGAACAATACTTGTATAATTATTGGATAGAAGTGATTACGTGTTTATACAAGTACTATAATATAAATATATTATAAGACGTTGAAAAAAAAAATAATGTTTATTTTTGACAAGCATAACGAGTCACCAATATGGAAATATAATAGTTTTACCGAAAAATAAATAAAGCGTCTAGACTAGAATAATAATCATCAACGAGTCGTCATGAGAAAACAATGTTTTAATCAAACAAAGTCGAACTTAACAAGAATATTTAAGTCGAGTGAACAACTTGCGTTTAAGACGGGTAGTCATAACGGGTATAGTATCCTTGTGTAATTAGGATACGGATAAGCGGGTCTGCTTTATTTAAAGATTTGCTAGCACATATTTATATCAAGGTGAGTTTCACTAATCCCCCTTTTTCTAAGTTTTTCAAATGATTTGGGGTGGAAACATACTTGTAAAAGACTTTTGTGTGTAAATGAATTGAACTAATGATCTGACCGTATGTGTGTATTGAGGGAAAAGTAAAGCGCTTAAAGTCCTCTGAATAAGTTAGTAACCATTAGCTATTTTAGCCCGGGATTATATGGATAGTACTATTGGGGGTGACGCCTCCGGTCATGGTTAGTCGCGCTAACTAGGGGTCCAAATGGCCGAATGACCGCATATTGTCTTACTCGCAAAAAGGCGAGGGGGAGGCACAGAAGGTCGGGGTTTGGTTACGGTCTCGTACATCACATACTATTTTGTATTCCTTGCAAGCTTACAAATGGGGTCAATAGATCGGATTAGTATTCATATTCATTGGTAATACATAAACAAAAGGGTTTTGATCAGGCTAAAGTGATCAGGTTTTAAACAAAAGGGTTTTGATCAGGCTAAAGTGATCAGGTTTTAAACCAAAGAGTTCTGATCAGGTTTAAGTGATCAGGTGAAAAGGATCAGATTTAAACATTGGGTTTATGATAACTCTTTATAATAATTTGTGAACTCACCAACCTCGTGTTGACATTTTTAAGTATGTTTTCAGGAAAATGAACGTGGTCTCCAGGCTAGCAATGTAGGTTACTTACATACATGAGGATACAGCTTTTGGAAGGATTTCACTTGTATAACTCATGGTTTTGAGTCATATTTGAGAAATCTTAAACTTTGTAAAAACTAAGTTATGTTTTGGGATGTAAACATTTAAACTTTGATTATGTATCCAATATCATGTATGTGTTTGTGGTAATCATATGCTTTGAAAACCAGTGAACGTTACGCCTCGCGTTTCCGCCTTGGCGGGGTGTGACAGAACTTGGTATCAGAGCCATTGATTATAGCGAACCAGGAGTCTAAAATGGAACCTAGTCTATAATTTGAATGACTCACTAAAACGTTTTCATTGCATAAGCATTGCATAACCAGTCATCATGTAATATGGATATTGTAGTCACGCCACCCCACTTAAACTCCATAGTTAGGAAACGTCTTACACAACAATGGCTGAATCCACCGGACAGACCATGCCCAGAGGACCGAGGATCGACGCATCATACTGGGAATGGCTTTGCCAAGTAGTTCAAAAGTGGAGGGTGGAGGAGGATCTCCCTGCGACCTGCGACTCTGTCGGACTGACATGTGAATCATAACCAGTGCCGCTCATCGGGGAGTGCGCAGAATGCACCATTCCTTTACTTGTGTCCCGAACCAGTAAGCACGGGACAGAGATTGATCTCTTGGAGATGAATGTGAAGTCCATCCGAAAGGACTTGGCAACTCTTCCAACTTTAGTGGAAAATGTTAATGGGATGGCAGAGGATCAGAAATTAATCGACCAGTCTCTTCAGCATGCATCCAGTCACATGATGGAGTTCGAGAAGAGATTTGCGGAAATGGAGAGGAGGACCGCTGCAGCCGAACGGAGGGCAGAAGTAGCCGAGCTGAGGGCGATAGATGCTGAACTTCGAGCTACTCTAGCTGAGGCACGCGTGAAGCAGATGCTGACCTCAGCTACCGTTCTGACATGAACGCTTGCCTATTTCTAGACCTATTACGGGCGGGTTGTGCCTGTAACACGTTATGTAGTTTAAAACTTTGGTACTGATGTGGTCATGTGAACCCATCCCTTTTGTATCCTTGTCTTTTGGAACAATATACTATGTATGTTTTAACTATGTAGGTGATGGGTTATGTTGTAATGATGGTTGTTCACGTTTGATGTTGTTGTACCTTTATGTCATGACCTATCATTATTATTATATAATGTTGTTTCTTTTTAATTGATATGTTAGAAAGAACGTCATGGCACCTAAGCGAAGGACGCCTCGTAACACTACTAGTGGCAACAACGAGACGATTTCCCCAAACGTGGGGCAACTCATAGCACAGCGAGTAGCTGCCGCCATGGAGCAGTATGAAGCAAATCGAAATAATGGCGGAGGAAACGGCAGCGGTACCGGCGGAGGAGGTGCAGGAGGTAGCGGTACAGCAGGAGGTTCTGGAGGTAATAAAAATAAATACGCCATAACACATAGTTATGATCCGAACTAATGACGTTATGACTTGTGATTATACAGATGCTCCAAATAGGAAGTGCACCTACAAGGCCTTCCTATCCTGCAACCCCTGTAATTTCAATGGCACCGAGGGTGCAGTAGGTCTGATGAGATGGATAGAAAAGATGGAGTCGGTGATTGATATTAGTGAATGCACCGCTGACTGCATGGTGAAATATTCTACATGTGCGCTCACTGATAAAGCTTTAACTAGGTGGAATACCCAAATGAAGACTTTGGGGAGAGAGACAGCGTATCAATTGTCTTGGGAAGACTTGAAAAACCTGATGATTGAGGAATATTGTCCTCGAAATGAATTGCAAAAGATTGAGACTGAGATGTGGAATTTACAAATGATCGGAGATGATGTGGCGGGGTACACCGACCGTTTTAATGAATTGGCAATCCTGGTACCTCATATGGTCACACCAGAACATAAGCGTGTGGAAAGATATATGTGGGGCGTTGCGCCTCAAATTCGTAGTATGGTAACTTCATCTAATCCAATGGATGCCAAGAGTGCAATAACTTTAGCATTCAAACTGAAGGATGACGCAGTTCGTAACGGAGTGTTTAGAAGGAAGGAGAACGAGGAAGGTAGATCTGGGGAGAAAAGAAAATGGATGGGAAATTCAAGTAACAAATCTGGAAAACAAGGGTTTAATAAACAAGGAACTGTGAAGGCTTTTACAGCTAACACAACGGAAAGGAAGGAGTATGATAGGGGCCTACCGAGGTGAAAGAAGTGCGGAAATCAGCACACCGGTGAATGTATCCAATGTGGGAAGTGTGCCAGTTTTGGTCACACCACATAAGCTTGTCGAGTTAACAACCAAACGGGGAAATTTAAACCGGGATGTTTCATATGTGGTGACCTGAAGCACTTCAAGAAGGATTGTCCCAAGTGGAAGAATCAGACGAACGCTCAGGCATGTGGGAGGGCATTTGTGATGGGTGCAAGGGACGCACGCCAGGACCCGAATATCGTCACTGGTACGTTCCCGATAAATAATCACTATGCCTCTGTACTTTTTGATTCGGGTGCGGATATGAGCTTTGTGTCGAATGATTTTAAATCCTTACTCGGTATTAAGGCCAGCAAACTAGATAAAAGTTATACAATTGAACTAGCAAATGGGAAATTAATAGAAACCGGAGAGGTCATTAGGGGTTGTACTTTACGTTTAGAAAACCATACATTCAGTATAGACCTTCTACCAGTCGAACTAGGGAGTTTTGATATTGTTATTGGCATGGATTGGTTATCAAAGAATCGTGCTGAGATCGTATGCTTCGAAAAGATTGTACGTATCCCACTACCAAGCGGAGAAATTCTTTCAATTCAAGGCGAAAAGTGTAGAATTATGTTGAAGACGATGAACTGCATGAAAGCTCATAAGTATCTACGCAAGGGTTATTGTGCATTCCTGGCTCACATCGTCGAGAAGAAACCCGAGGAACGTCGACTCGAGGACATACCAATCGTTAGGGATTACCCTGAAGTATTTCCCGAGGACTTACCAGGATTACCACCATCAAGGCAAGTCGAGTTCCGGATCGACCTAGTACCAGGAGCCGCACCAGTTGCACGATCTCCGTATCGTCTAGCCCCTTCCGAGATGCAGGAACTATCGAGCCAACTACAAGAATTACTTGACAAAGGTTTCATAAGACCGAGTTTCTCACCATGGGGAGCTCCGGTCCTGTTTGTAAAGAAAATGGATGGAACCTTTAGAATGTGTATTGATTACCGGGAATTGAACAAGCTGACAATCAAAAACCGGTATCCTCTTCCCCGAATAGACGATTTGTTTGATCAACTTCAAGGTTCCAGTTTCTATTCTAAAATTGATCTACGATCAGGGTATCATCAACTGAAAATTCAGGAAGAAGATATACCAAAAATGGCTTTTATGACTCGTTACGGTCACTACGAGTTCCTAGTTATGCCATTTGGCTTGACTAATGCACCGGCCGTCTTCATGGATCTCATGAACCGCGTGTGCAAGCCGTACTTGGATAAATTCGTGATTGTGTTTATCGATGACATATTGATATATTCACGAACCAAGGAGGAACATGAACATCATTTGAAATTAATCTTGGAACTACTCAGTAATGAGAAGCTTTATGCTAAATTCTCTAAGTGTGAGTTTTGGATCCGAGAGGTTCACTTTCTCGGACACGTCATCAATAAGAATGGTATCCATGTGGATCCAACCAAGATTGAAGCTATCAAAAACTGGGAAGCACCAAGAACTCCGACTGAGGTGCGTCAATTTCTGGGTTTGGCAGGCTATTACAGGCGATTCATCAAGAATTTTTCAAAGATAGCCTTGCCTTTGACCACGTTAACTCAGAAGGACAAAAAGTTTGATTGGACTGATAAACAAGAATCTGCTTTTCAATTGCTGAAGCAAAAACTTTGCAGTGCACCAATCTTATCCCTTCCCGAAGGAACTGACAATTTCATCGTGTACTGCGACGCATCACACCAAGGTCTGGGATGTGTATTGATGCAGAGAGAAAAAGTCATAGCGTATGCATCCAGACAGCTAAATGTACATGAGAAAAATTATACGACTCACGATCTGGAATTGGGTGCTGTTGTGTTTGCACTCAAGATTTGGAGACATTACTTATACGGTACAAAATGTACTATCTTTACAGACCACAAGAGTCTCCAGCACATCTTTAATCAGAAAGAACTCAACATGAGGCAACGTCGTTGGGTAGAACTACTGAATGATTACGACTGTGATATCAAGTATCACCCTGGAAAGGCAAACGTCGTAGCAGATGCCTTGAGTCGTAAGGAACGGGTTAAAACACTCCGTGTTCGTGCCCTAGAATTGACAATTCATACGAGTCTCACGACTCAAATCCGGATGGCACAACAAGAGGCAATTAAGGAAGAAAACATTCAGAGTGAAGCTTTACGAGGAATGATAAAACAGTTGGAACCAAAGTCAGATGACACTTTATACTTCATGAATAGAATTTGGGTGCCATGTTTTGGTAACATACGGGAGTTGGTTATGGACGAAGCCCACAAGTCCAGGTACTCCATTCACCCAGGTTCGGATAAAATGTATAAGGATCTGAAAGAACTCTACTGGTGGCCGAACATGAAAGGAGAAATTGCTATTTATGTCGGTAAATGCCTGACATTTTCAAAGGTAAAGGCAGAACATCAGAAACCGTCGGGATTGTTACAACAACCCGAGATACCTCAATGGAAATGGGAACAGATTTCAATGGATTTCATCACAAAGTTACCCAAGACGTCGAGCGGGTATGACACTATATGGGTAATCGTCGATCGTTTGACGAAATCAGCTCATTTTCTACCCATCAAAGAGACGGATAAAACCAAGAAACTTGCAAGGCTTTATATCAAGGAAATTGTGGCTAGGCATGGAGTGCCAATTTCTATCATCTCTGATAGAGACAGCAGATTCGTGTCTAGAATCTGGAAATCATTACAAGAAGCCATGGGCACACGTCTTGACATGAGCACGGCATATCACCCACAAACAGATGGTCAAAGTGAAAGGACCATTCAAACTTTAGAGGATATACTACGTGCGTGTGCAATTGATTTCGGTGGAAATTGGGATACTCATTTGCCGCTAGCTGAGTTTTCATACAATAATAGTTACCACACCAGCATCAAAGCCGCTCCGTTTGAGGCTTTGTACGGCCGAAAATGTCGTTCACCGCTATGTTGGGCAGAGGTTGGCGACAAGCATTTAACCGGTCCTGAGGTTATTCAAGAGACCACAGACAAGATTTTCAAGATCAAGGATCGTCTGAAGGCCGCCCGTGACAGACAAAAGAGTTACGCGGATAACAGACGAAGACCTTTAGAATTCCAAGTGGGAGACAGAGTCATGTTAAAGGTCTCACCTTGGAAGGGAATTGCAAGATTTGGCAACCGTGGCAAGCTTAACCCTAGGTACATTGTACCATTTGAAATACTGGCTAGGGTTGGCTCGGTAGCTTACAAGCTCAAGTTGCCACAAGAACTAAGCAATGTACATGATACGTTTCATGTATCAAATCTCAAGAAGTGCTTATCAGACGAGACATTGACTATACCGCCTGATGAAATTCACATAGATGACGAGTTGCACTTCGTTGAGGAACCTATTGAAGTCACATATTGGAAGGTTCAGAGAACAAGGCGCAGCCGTGTTAAACTGGTCAAGGTACGTTGGAATTCGAAGCGCGGCCCCGAGTATACATGGGAGCGGGAAGATAAAATGAAATCCAAGTACCCGTCCTTGTTTATGAACACTCCAAGTCTAAATGACAGGAACTGAATTTCGGGACGAAATTCTCTTTAACATGGGGAGAATGTGACACCCTATAATTAAGGTAAATATCCATATTACATAAATGCACGTTCTTAATATATATTTTCCTAAAGTTGTATATTGACTAAGTAAAGTCAAGGAGTCTAGCAAAGAAAACTTATATCAAAATAGTAATTTTTATGAATTACTAGGAAAATAAACAGTGATAACCCGCAAGGGACGGTCGTTGGTGAATAACATGAATTTTATTCTAGTAAAAGTCTAGGGAGACGCTTTAACATAAAAACATAAATATTAGTGACTAAACATTAAAAAAAATTGACTTATAAATAATTGTTACATGGCTCTATATTGTTTAATGTGTATACATGTATTATATAGTTATATTAATAACTATGTCAGGTTAACTAGTAAATTATGGAGACTAGTCAAACCACACAAAAACATATAAGATATGTGATCGTTAAAAGTTTTATATCGAGCATTAGATCACGGGATCACTTACCGGGTATACACACTACCTAAATACCTAATCTCCTATACAGTCTTGTCACAAGAACTCCTTTTTGCTTACTTCTTATTTACGAAATAACCATCCCAAACAATCATCAATTCTCATTCAATATTAATTACAAATCAAATCTATCAATCTATTCTTTCTTTCCTGTCACACGAGTCAAACACTCAATCACCAAATCCCCTTACTTGTACTCAAACATTTAATGCAAACCACTACCCAATCAACCATTTAAACACTCAATTCTCACCTCTTATTATATAAATACTAAACAATTCCAAGAATCAAAAGTCTACCATCCACTTTCTCCTGCTCTTCTCTCGGCTACACCTTAAAACACACACACTTAATTGGTTCCAAGTTCCAATAATCAAACAAGTCAAGGCCAAACATCAACATTTGGAAGGATTACTTGAAGACGTACGGGAATCTAACAAAGAATCGGGCCGAGAACTCAAGAACTACCATATTTTCTTCTAAAGATCAACATTTCCTAAGAATATCGTCCCTAGCATTGTCTAGTGGTATGAAACCGACACAATCTTTATTTCCACCATTATTTTCTTGTTAAAGCTTGTTGTTCACTATGAAATGCAAAGAAAAATTAAAGATCTAATACGTTTTTATTTTATAAAGTTTAACTTTATTAAGTTTAAAAACTATATTTTTGTATAAATGAATATAAGGGATCGAAATTTGTAGGTACATATAGGTATGGATATTGTTGTTGTATTAACTTGAAAATGTGATAATACATCCATATATATAGATATATATATATATATATATATGTGTATATATCGAAATCGGAATTTTATGTTTATGTGGATGATGAAAAATGTTGAACATGGAAAATGGTAAAGTGTATGAATACATGTATGTATTATTGTCAAATGGTTAAATTAGAGACATATTAGAGGGTATGATTGTTATATAATGAAACATATTGATATCTCAAAAATAAATTATGAAAAGTGTTAGACGAAATGCTTAAGAGATTTGGAACTTGTAAATTGTGATTATGCATTGGATATGAAACTTGGTATGATTAAAATGGCTAAGACATTTAGTAAATATAAGGAGCACATATGCATATATTATGATGAATTAATTATAGAGTAAATATGTGCATAAAATTAGAAAGATGTTTCAGTAAAGATAAAAGTTCATATGTTATCATGGAGCATATTTAAATATATGTTGAATCATTGGACTATATTTATGTTTGTGTGCATAGATTAGTACGAATAAATGCATGTTAAACATCAACAAGTTAATAAATATCGTTCAGAACTAGAAATTGTATGTGCACATAGAGATAGACATACATAGAAAAAACATGAACAATACTTGTATAATTATTGGATAGAAGTGATTACGTGTTTATACATGGACTATAATATAAATATATTATAAGACGTTGCAAAAAAAAATAATGTTTATTTTTGACAAGCATAACGAGTCACCAATATGGAAATATAATAGTTTTACCGGAAAATAAATAAAGCGTCTAGACTAGAATAATAATCACCAACGAGTCGTCATGAGAAAAAAATGTTTTAATCAAACAAAGTCGAACTTAACAAGAATAGTTAAGTCGGGTGAACAACTTGCGTTTAAGACGGGTAGTCTTAACGGGTATAGTATCCTTGTGTAATTAGGATACGGATAAGCGGGTCTGCTTTATTTAAAGATTTGCTAGCACATACTTATATCAAGGTGAGTTTCACTAATCCCCCTTTTTCTAAGTTTTTCAAATGATTTGGGGTGAAAACATACTTGTAAAAGACTTTTGTGTGTAAATGAATTGAACTAATGATCTGACCGTATGTGTGTATTGAGGGAAAAGTAAAGCGCTTAAAGTCCTCTGAATAAGTTAGTAACCATTAGCTATTTTAGCCCGGGATTATATGGATAGTACTATTGGGGGTGACGCCTCCGGTTATGGTTAGTCGCGCTAACTAGGGGTCCAAATGGCCGAATGACCGCATATTGTCTTACTCGTAAAAAGGCGAGGGGGAGGCACAGAAGGTCGGGGTTTGGTTACGGTCTCGTACATCACATACTATTTTGTATTCCTTGCAAGCTTACAAATGGGGTCAATAGATCGGATTAGTATTCATATTCATTGGTAATACATAAACAAAAGGGTTTTGATCAGGCTAAAGTGATCAGGTTTTAAACAAAAGGGTTTTGATCAGGCTAAAGTGATCAGATTTTAAACCAAAGAGTTCTGATCAGGTTTAAGTGATCAGGTGAAAAGGATCAGATTTAAACATTGGGTTTATGATAACTCTTTATAATAATTTGTGAACTCACCAACCTCGTGTTGACATTTTTAAGTATGTTTTCAGGAAAATGAATGTGGTCTCCAGGCTAGCAATGTAGGTTACTTACATACATGAGGATACAGCTTTTGGAAGGATTTCACTTGTATAACTCATGGTTTTGAGTCATATTTGAGAAATCTTAAACTTTGTAAAAACTAAGTTATGTTTTGGGATGTAAACATTTAAACTTTGATTATGTATCCAATATCATGTATGTGTTTGCGGTAATCATATGCTTTGAAAACCAGTGAACGTTACGCCTCGCGTTTCCGCCTTGGCGGGGTGTGACATCTTGTCTACCTTATTTTTAGGAGCTAGATTTATGATTCTAGTGGCAGTCTCGAGAGCAAAACTCTAGAAGGAGCATGGCAGGTTTGTACGACACATCATTGATCGAACCATATCTAATAGAGTTCGATTTCTCCTTTCAGACACACCATTAAGCTGTGGTGTTCCTGGCGGAGTAAGCTGAGAAATGATCCCACATTTCTTTAGATGTTCATCAAACTCTTAGCTAAGATATTCACCACCTCGATCAGATCGAAGCATCTTAATCGTCTTACCAAGCTGATTTTATACTTTGTTCTGGTACTCTTTGAACATTTCAAACGTTTCATGTTTATGCTTCATAAGATAAACATATCCATATCTACTAAAGTCGTCAGTAAATGTTACGAAGCATGTCTCTCCACTTCTAGACATTGTTCTGAATGGACAACATACATCAGTACGTACAAGTCCTAACAGATCCTTAGCCCTTTGACCGATACATGTAAAAGGAGCCTTGGTTAGCTTTCCACTTAAACATGATTCGCAATCATTAAATGACTCTTGACCAGTAGAATTCAGAATTCCGGTGGTCTGGAGTTTCTTCATGCAATTCTAGTTTATGTGTCCTAGTCTACAATGCCCTAGATACATATCATTGAAATCATATTTCGTATGTTTGGAGGAGATATTAAATAGAACATTATTATCATAGACTTCTATCTCATAGATTCCATTGTGAGGTTTTGCAGAAAAATAAAACAAACCATTTAAATATGCAGAAATAAAATCATTATCAAAAAACATAATCAAATCCTTGTTCCCGCAAAGCGGATATTGAAACAATATTCCTAGTCAAAATAGGAATGAAATAAATATTGTTCAAAAAAAGTTCTAAACCAGAAGGAAGTAAAAGAGTGTATTCTCCTACAGCTTTCACATCAACCTTTTGTCCATTTCCCTCATGGAGCTCCAGGTCACCTTGCTTCAGCCTCCTAACCTTCATTAGTCCCTGCAAATCATTACAAATGTGATAACCACATCCAGTGTCAAACACCCAAGATTTGCTAGACAAAGAGAATATCTCAATAACGAACATTCCTGAGGACTGTCCTCCAGCAGACTTTTTCTGCTTCAACTCGGCTAGATACTTTGGGCAGTTCCTCCTCCAGTGTCTGACTTCATCACAATGAAAACACTTGACATCCTTTAGAGGTTTCTTGGCAACAACTTTGCCTTTGCCCTTGCTCTTGAAGCTTTTCTTGCCTTTTCCCTTGGCTTCAGATTTCTTGACTCGGCCTTCTTTGATCATTAGCACTGGACCAGACTTAGCAGGAGCCGGTATGTTCATCTCGGCAGTCTTAAGCATCATATACAACTCCGGGATGGTCTTGTTCTAAACATTCATATTGTAATTCAATGTGAACTGGTCATATGATTTTGGCAGTGAGTTGAGGATAATATCCCTGGCCAATTCATTGCTTAAAGGAGAGTCAAGACGTGCCAGATGATCAATGTATCCCTTCATCTTCAACACATGAGTGCTGATGCAAGAACCTTCTTACATACGACAGCTTATTAGTGATCTTATCACTTCAAAGCGTTCATGACGGGCCTGCTGTTGAAACATTTCTTGCAGTTGCCTAATCATGCCGTATGCTGGCATGCCCATCAGATTCTTTTGAAGTTCTGGTATCATAGACGCCAGCATCAAGTAAGAGACCTTGATAAAGTCATCAACATGCTTATCCCGGTAGCTGGTTCTTCTAGGATTGGTTCTTCGAGAACATACAGTTTGTTCTCAGCCTTGATGACTATCTTCAAGTTTCGGTACCATTCCATGAAGTTGGAGTTGTCAAGCTTATCCTTCTCAAGGATAGATTTTAGGGAGAATGAGGAATTTGTATTAGATTCGTTAGACAAGTACAAAATTCAAAATAAAAGTTTTAGTATTTTCATGCATAATTTCCTAATTAAAATTTTATGACCCAATTGAAAATTTATATAATTAGGAATGAGATCCCGGTTCCTCATGTCTTAGTGAATGGCTGAGCAGTCTTCACTGTCATAACTAGATATATAGGTAACGATTACCAATTGTATCAACTATACAATTCTCGGTTTGAGGGGCATGACGAGTAATGTCAAGCTTTGGATATGTTTCCCTCAGCTGCGCCACTTAAACGACTTAAGTGATATAGGTCCTTCAATTATAACTGTAGACCCAGCCTAAATAACTCAGGAATCGCGATTCTACCTTCAACCAAAACCCCAGGGCCGGATGCAGGGTAATTCACTAACACCGAGGGTTCGGAAAGATTAATTGAAGTGTTATAATTTAGGGTGGCGCAAAATATCAATTTTATATTTTGGGATTTCTTTAATGTTTTTAAATTTTACCGTTTTGGGTCAAAAACATTTTGGTCGATGAGTAGCATGATACAAGTCGCGCAATTTTAGTAAACTGATTTTACTAGTTTTAGTTCGTGAAATAACTTTCAACACTCGACACGATCCAGTTTCAAATACCTTATTTAATCTAAATTGGTCATTCTTCACGAACCAATTTTAAACTTGTTAGGACATAGATTGTTATGACAAAAGCTTGTAATAGTTAGATTTTATGTCTTTATGTTTTTGTTATGTAAATGTCAAATGTCTAAGTGTTTTACAAGTGAGCCTAGAGGCGAACTTGTTAAGTTCGCCTGGTCTATCAGAGGCGAACTTAATAAGTTCGCTTAGGTCTAGCTGAGGCGAACTTGTTAAGTTCGCTTAAGCTGTTAGAGGCGAACTTAATAAGTTCGCTTATATCAGGTCAGTTGATTATATATATGTGTGTTTACAGAGTCAGTCATAGAGAGTGAACCAGAACGAATCAGAGAGATCAGATTGAGTCTGTAAACATCATTGTGATTGGAATACAAATTTCCCGCCAAAATACTCTTTTTTTTTTTAAAAAAAATTTCTTCTTTATTGTTTTGTTTTGTTTTGTTTGTACTCGTTATTTTTCCTAATATGTTTGTTGTCCAAATATTTCAGATGGCTTGACGTGTCGAATATAAACATAATCAAGTGGCATTGTTAGATCCCAACATGTCCGAGGCTGTGAATTTTCAAGGCATTATAGGATTTTTGAACAGATCACGTCTTCACGTTACTCTATCTGCTGATCCTTACATAAGTCTCGTGTACATACAACAATTTTGGGATACTGTGCATCAAGATACGGACGTTGAACCTCATGTTCTTCGTGCCACTGTTAATAATACCGAGATTGCAATTTCTGAAGAGACGATTCGTGTTGCTCTTGATTTGGGTGGAAATGCTGAAGATCCATTATCTTATCCAGGCACTCTTGTTATGGGTTGTTTTCAACGAATGGGTTATCGTGGATGACAGAATGATACCCAAGCACGGAAAGGTGGATTAGTTGGTGAATGGAGGTATTTTATGCATGTGATTATTCAATACATCTCTCCTCGCAAAGCTGGTACCGATGGATTGAAGATAGCTCTTCAAACTGCTATGGTGGCCTTAACATTGAATAAAAGATTCAATTTTCCACTTTACTTCTATCGGGAGATGGTAATGCAGATTAATCCAGCTGAAGGTCAAGGTTTCTTGATGTATCCTCGTTTTATTCAAATAATACTCAATCACCTTATTCCTGATCTTCCACAACATCCAATAAGATTGACATTGACTCCGATGTCAAAACGTATCTTTACCGACTGTACGAAGGTGAAACAGCAGAATGCTGCATTGATTCCAGTCAATACTCCTTTGTTTGGGCACTTAATCAATCCTGATTATGTTGCACCATTGAATGACAACTGGTTTCATCCTGATGAACTTGCTCAAGCTCAAGGCTTCAATGTTCAACAACAACAACAGCAACAACCACAACAACAAGTTCAACAACAACAGATACCAGTTCCACAAATACAAGTTCCCGTACAACCACAAATTCCTATTCCTGAACATGTTCCTATTCCACAAGCTGAAGTTGAAATACCTATTCAGGAACCAGTTCAAGAAGAGGTCGTTCATGATCCTAATCAAGATCTAGGAATGAACATGGATGATTTCGTTGATGATGCTATGAACTCGCCAATTCTAGAAGCTGAAGGGAATGTGGTGACCGATGCTGATTCTAGTTCCAGCTCAAGTGATACGACATTATCGGTGAATGAAAGCACTGATTCTGATGACTATAGGGATTTTTCCTCAGGTGATTATGAACGGTTGGCTAGAATTCCACTGGCTAATGCTGGCAAACGCATTAAATCTCAAGCCAGATGACCAAGAAGAAAGTCTGTTCGGGATCCTCCTTCCGGATCAGTACTTGGCAAAAGATCTTTGGTCGATGAGAGTACTGACACTGATAGTGACTTTAATCCAGATCCTACACGTCAAAAGTTGATGTCTGCTTCAATAGCTGCTGCAAAATCTTCTCAGGGAGTCGAGGATGCTAATTTTGTTACTTCTTTGATAATTACTCCTCCAAGATCTAAGGATCCATCTCCAATGATTTCTCCTGTTCCTCCAGTTATTCCTACTACTTCAAGTCCTTTTACTCCACAATCTTTGGCTGGTCCGTCAAAGCCTTCTGATTCTGAAAGGATTACTTTCCTTGAATCTCAAGTGCTTTCTCTACAAACACAGGTAAACACTCTTGTGTCTATTGATTCACAACGGCAGCTGGTGATTCAGACTCAAGCTCAACAGATTGCTGACATGCAAGTATTAGTGTCCAAACTCGTTCAGCGTCTTGACGCTTAGGGGGAGTTGAGGATACCTGATACTTGTCACACAGAGTCTATTCAAAGACGTGATGATGAAGACAATGATCCTGTTAGAAATATTGAGGGTGATCATCAATACATTGACGCTAATCCTATATCTAGGGTTCAGGGGGAGTCGACATCACAATCCCTTGAAGGAAACAAAGACAAAGATACTTCTGGTACTAATGAAGAAGAAATTCTGTTATTGGAATTCTTTCAAGATTCAGAAGAAGAGGAAGCTGAAAAGATTGCATGTCTTGATGACATTGATGATTTATTCAATGACATGGAAGATGATATGTCGGATAATGAGATAGAAGAAGGAGAAAGATAAAGATAGTGTTGCTTATGAAGGCTGTGATGGTCTTAAGGTGCCGTATAACTTCATCCAGGATGATGTTATTCCTGAATTCACTTATGAAGGAATAACAGATTCTATGGACTCTGTTGAAGACATCTCACTGCTTGAAGACACTGCTGATTCAAAGATAGATACTGATGATGAGTCTATTCAATCCAATAAAGGTGCTGAAACTGAAACTACTCACACTGAGTCTCCGAAGGTTAATGAAGAACCTATGATGTACAGAGATACAGGGATGACAAGAAAACAGTGGAGAGAAGTTGTAAACAGTTAGATGAAGGTGCTACCTAAGTCTCAAGCACAACCTGCTCAGAAAGAGAAATATGTGAATAAAGAGCCGTGTGTAGGAAGGATCATAAGTTGGTTCTATGATGATGAATCAAAATTATTTACAATCAAACGATCTGACGGTGTTCAATACTTAAAGCCGAGGATCAAATATTTCAATACCTTGCCGAGGTGTGAAATAAATGGTCTAGCTTCAAAGCCACTCATTAATAGATCAAAGAATGGTTTGGCTGATGTGATAGCAAACCTGATTAAGAAAGAAGGTAGTTCAGGAAAGTATGATCGGCTGAAACCACAAAAGGGAAAGAGAGTGAAGAACACAGATCCAAAGACTGGGAAAGTAACCTGGAGATACAAGTATAAACTAGTGCGTGCTATTCACAATATACCATTAAAGAAGATTCCTCAAGACTTTCTTGGGAATATGAAGTGGTGGTATGTTGATGTTAATACTGGTGAAGCAAGGATTGAAGATAAATAGAATAAGGTCATTGTGTGTTTCTATGACGCAACGAATCTTATTAATTTTTCAAAGAAAGATCAGAGGACGTTGTGAAAGAATGAGATAATGTACACTGATGTTTGGAGAGAACAAGGTCTACAGTACAAAAGAGTTTTGGAGATATGCAGAAGATATGGTGTGCATGCTGGCAGCAGACTACCGGATAACTGGAAGAGCTCAAGATAAAGACTAAAGACTGAAAATAAAGCTATTGTCAAGGGGGAGTCTGTTAGGACATAGATTGTTATGACAAAAGCTTGTAATAGTTAGATTTTATGTCTTTATGTTTTTATTATGTAAATGTCAAATGTCTAAGTGTTTTACAAGTGAGCCTAGAGGCGAACTTGTTAAGTTCGCCTGGTCTATCAGAGGCGAACTTAATAAGTTCGCTTAGGTCTAGCTGAGGCGAACTTGTTAAGTTCTCTTAAGCTGTTAGAGGCGAACTTAATAAGTTCGCTTATATCAGGTCAGTTGATTATATATATGTGTGTTTACAGAGTCAATCATAGAAAGTGAACCAGAACGAATCAGAGAGATCAGATTGAGTCTGTAAACATCATTGTGATTGGAATACAAATTGAGAAGTTTATTTACTTGATTGTTTGCTTTGTCTTTTATGCGTATAAACGTTAACTCGTTGGATTCCGCACTTCGAGTAAACGTCACGTCTTATCACGAGATCGATCCGTAGACACGCCAGGGGACCTACAAGTGGTATCAGAGCTTTTGCTCTTGATTAGCAGAAGATTCGTGGTGTTTTCGTGTCCAATCAACATCAAATTTCAGAGATTTTAAAGATTTTTCATCTTTTTTGTGTTCTTGATAAAAATGGAGAATTTTTGATCATTTTGGTTTGATTTTGGATTCATTTGATGAAATTGATCGATAGAAGTGTTCCTAATCAGTTCCTACACATTCCTACGGTTCAATTTAATCAAATTCCATCAATTCAGCAAGATATGATGATTTTCAGAATTTTTGGTTCGTGTTTGGGTTGAACAGCTGAACCAGGCGAACTTAAAATTCTGTTGCAGGCGAACTTACAGGCGAACTTATTTTGGCAGGAAAATTCTTCTTGTCCAAATTTTTTAGGGAAAGTTTATATGGTCGTTTTGAATCATTTTTGAAATTTTGAATTTTCAAAAATTTTTAAAGAGTATTTTGGCGGGAAATTTTTTTCCGGATATCTTCGCAAAAATTTCAAAATGTCTGTTTCATGTGATGATAATGAGATTGGAACTGTGCCACCGAGACTTTTGTGCATATCAGATTTTCGTAGCTGGAAAGTCCGGTTCAAACAGTTCGTATCAGAAACTGATGAAAACTTTTGGACATCCATATTTGAAGGATATGTGCATCCTAATTATGACTATATGGGATATTATGATGTTCCTAAACCAGTGACAGCTCTTACTACATTAGAAAAGCAGAAGTTTGATCGAGAGATGAAAACGTGTGAAACTTTAAAGACGTCTTTACCAAAAGAAATCATTTATAGTCTCGGGAAGTGTCCAACTTCAAGAGAACTATGGGAAACTTTGAATAAAAAGGGTGAAGCTACTACTTAATCATTTGGGGTCTTGATCAAAGAAGAAGTAGTAAAGCAGAGTGTTTCTAAAAGTGATTCTTCTACCGAGTTAAGTGATAGTGAGAGTATTAGATCTGGTGAAAGTACTCAGTCTACCGAGAGTGATGTAGAGACTGAAGTAAGCTTCCAGATAGTTGAAGATGATCTGAGTGTATCAGATACTGATGTTGAGCCTGTCATTGTTGATCAAAAGAGTGAAGCTGATGATGACGTATTCATGGCTCCTGGTGCATCTTCTTCAGAAGTAAAACCTGAGGTATTTTCTAACTCTGAAATGTTTTGTTCTAACTGTGTTTCAGTTAAGGATAAAATGATGAGGGTTATGGATGACAACGTAAACCTCATTTGTGATATGAAATCGATGCACACAGTAAATCAGAAATTAAAAGATAATGAGAATGCGTGTATTGAGAGAATAGAATCACTGAAGAGGGATATAAGTTCTCTGACTTTGAAGATCAAAGAGCAGGCATATCACCTGGATATGTCCTTTGCAGAAATTGAGAAAAGAAATTATGATCTTGTTGAGAAAGATAAGGAATTAGCTGAATCTAAAGCAGAGGTGATCAGATTGCATAGAAAGTTAGAAAGCTTTGGAAATTCATAATTCTTATTAGGATATTATCATAAAAATACTGAATAGGGGAAGGGAACTAGTGGTATTGGCTATGTTCCTCCACCATTTAACGGAAATTATTCTGTGACACCTGAGATTATAAAAGATGAGGATTTAGATCCTAAGACTGTGTTGAAAGTGAATCCGGTCACAGGTGAAGATATGGTGTATTCTGATGAGAGTGATGATGAATATTTTGATGAAGCTAAGATAGAAGGAATACCGAAAGAGGTTAAGAAAGAAGACTCAAAGGTTGATTCTAATTCATCTGGAAATTATACATTTGGAAGTTCTTCAAATTCAAGGAGAGTTCCATATGTCTGAGATTATAAAGACAGGCATACATGCTTTCATTGTAATGAGATAGGACACATTGTTGTGACCTGTCCTTACAAAAATAAAGGGAAGAAGCATGTAGTTCCTGAGAAGGTGAAGCCTGAATCAAAACCTGTTGAGAAAAAGTTTGTTCCGTCTCAAACACCAAAAGAAGTTCATGTAGGAGAATCTTCTTCAAGTGCAGCTTATCGTGTGAAGATTCCTTATATGAGAGAATATCGTGAGACGAGATCTTGCTTTTCTTGTGGTCTTGTGGGTCATATTCGGATTGCGTGTCCTCACAAAGACAAAGGTAACAGACATTTTACTCCAGAAAAGGTAAGAACTCCTGTTAAGCCTTATGTTAACCCAAATGTGGTTAAACCTCGTGATATACCAAAGGGTAATTCAAAATCTGAGGTTTGGCTTTCTAGACCTCAAAGACGGATGAGAGATTCAATTGTGAATGGAGTGAGGTTTATTATTTTGATACAAATGGACGACCCATGACTACCATGGCTTGGGTCCCAATTTCAAATTAATGTTTCTTGTTAGATGTGCAGGATTTACCAAGAGGGACTATTAATACCATTTTGGCTGTTAATAGTGGTGGTTCTAAGCACATGACAGGGAATGACATCTGCATGAGTAAAGAGTTGTTGATAACAGAGAAATCTATTTGATTCAACGACTTGATGCTCAAGGGGGAGAATATGTCACACACAACGTTTTGGAAACAGTTTTACAAAGTCCAAAGGATAACCTGAAACTTACGATGACGATGGTGATCATAAAGGCGTTGATGCAACCATTTGACTAGTTGAGGGGGAGTCTACAGGACAGGGGGATTGAATTGTTTATTTTACATGTGTTGGTGACAGAGGCAATGACATTCAATTACATTACATCGGTTTGAGTTTTTAATTGATTGAATTGCTTAATCCTGAGTAACCAAGTAAAATGTTTTCATGAAAGGTTTATTTTAGTTTGTTTTGTTTTCTTTGAAAAAGATTTTGAAAAAGCCAAACAAAATGAAAAAGTTAAAATCGACATTACTTGAAGTTAAAGAAGAGATGATAGTACATCAGTAGATGTTCTTTCACACATGACCTTAGATTGACTGGTTGGTGCTTTATGTTAATATATCTGAATTATATGTTTTGATCTAAACTTTAGAGACTGCACAAATATGAAATGATAGTGTTGTGTATGCATATAATTTGAATTGCCAGTAGACTAAAAGCGTCACTAAACCATTAGTAGTTTGAAAATATAATTGCATATGTTACAACTGTGATTTGAACCCATTTTATGCTTGAGTGTGTGTGTTAAAAGATCACTATCAGATTAATTAGCTTTTAATAAAGATTTTCCTATGAGATCAGTTTCGGGTTATGTCCTTAGCACTATTCATTCGATTTGCTTCAATGCCCATGTCCCGAAAAGCATGCAATTTGAAGTATAATCAAGATATGTACTTGACGACATCTGTCAAACATATACTAGCCCTTGGATCATATTGATAAATCATTTTTACTGATTCCATTGAATTCATAATCCAGATAACAGTTGGATCCACGTACCTGAATCTTATGATTCCACATATATAAGCCAAGACATTGAATCATTCGATTCTGAATCTCATTGATTCCTATACAATCCAATTTGGATTTTGCTTTTCATGTACTAAGTGATGTCTCCTCATTCTGGAAATTCGGATAATCTTTAGTAAAATCTCATATGTCTTGAAGATAGTGCATTTACTTTCTGTTGGCATACTAGTGGGGTACACGTTGTATTTCATACTTAAATGGTACCTTAACTCACAAGAAAGTGGGAATGAGATGCTTTAGTTTCAAATTTTATAATATTAACAATTTGAATTTATGTGTCATAGCCTGATCCTATTTTCTTTGAATGTTTATCGCGTATCATAACATGCAATATGAAAGTCTTGAAAATATAGAGTGTGATAATCTTGAAAGATATGGGTTTGATTGGTCAAGGCTTGAAAGAATGACATAGGATACCATTTGATATTATATGGATTTTATATCCAAGATGTGTGATTGATATCTCATATATACTGATATGATCTTCTTAGTCGTGATGTTAGACCAAAAAGATGTGATTTTGTATTTTACATTTCAGTTTATATAGAGAAAAACCAAAAAGATTTTGTGTTTCTTATGTTTGAAAAACCAAAAAGACTTTATTTTTCCAGCTTCCATAGAAATTTTAATTGTTGGTTATTCTTGGTTGTTCTCCTTTTCAAAAACTGAATATTGCAGATAGAAGTTGAATAGGGGTCCTTCTCCCAAGTTTTCTTCTAGATAGAAAGAGAGTGTGTGCAGATGAATAAGACGAAGACTACAACTTGTTTGATGATATATGAAGACGGATGACAATCTTCTAAAGCTGTTTTCAAAGGGGAGTCTGTTGGAGCATATTCTGGTGACAACGAGCTTGAAGATATTATGTCTTAGTCTTAGAGTCTTTGACTTGTAATTGATAGAATTGTTAGCAACAGTTAAAGGGGAGTCTGTTAGGACATGTTTTGTAACTGTTGATAAAATTCTGGGTAAGTTCTGCTAGAGGCGAACTTAACAAGTTCGCCTCGCCTATCAGAGGCGAACTTAATAAGTTCGCCTAGCCTATCAGAGGCGAACTTAATAAGTTCGCTTAAGTCTGTTAGAGGCGAACTTAGTAAGTTCGCCTGGTGCAGAACAGTAATTTATAAATACAGAACAGAGTCTGTTAGAATGAGCGTGTAAGACAGGTGAGACGATATCAGAGTAGACGAGAGAGAATTCTTCTAACCTGATATTGGTGGAATACAAAGAGTTTATTTACACCGTTGTTGTTGATTGAGTTACACGAGCACGTTGATCATGGATTCCGCACGTTATCACCGTGTCGTACCGCGAGTCTAGAGATCCGTCACGCACCGAATTTGGGACCTACAAAACTAATCAACTCTTTTAATTAATTT
This sequence comes from Smallanthus sonchifolius, assembly GCA_023525975.1. NCBI lineage: Eukaryota > Viridiplantae > Streptophyta > Magnoliopsida > Asterales > Asteraceae > Smallanthus > Smallanthus sonchifolius. The sequence goes on from CM042025.1 coordinate 69,965,878, forward strand.
AAAATCGTTTTAAATAAAACTATTAAATTTAAAACTTGTTTTTACTTTTAAATAAAACACTTTTTTATTTAATTACCTTTCCGAGAAAAATACAAAATTTAATTATCTCGTCGTTTTTAAATTGTGTCAAAAGTTTTATAAAAATTTTGCGGTTTAATTATTATCCTAAATAATTATATCACACCACAAAAAGAAAATAAAACATAAAACCGAGCAACTAGAAAAAATGTCTGGTTTCGTTCGAGCCATCAAACGATAACCAGACTGGTCTAAGGGATAACAAAATCAAATAAATCTGCTATCTCCCACTTAGTCCAAGATCTCTATCTTTAATCATGTCATTGTCCGCCATGGTCTACTAGTCTTCGTCTCTTTAGGATTACAATATTTATTCACAAATACACTAAAATAAATAAACAAAAAAATAAACTTAACTATTACATAGGAGTTCCAAATAACCCATAAAAAATAAAAAGAGAAACAACCAATCACAAACTATTCAACCACAGGTCTCTAGTATTCGATTCATTAAACAAATAACAATAAACGAAAAAGGCTCGATCTTTTATCAAAAAAAATGTTTTGACAAATAAAACAATAGATCAATATAAAAAAATATGTCTAAACGCGCGTAAAGGTGGCTCTGATACCACTGTTGGGAATCAAGCACCAGTTTTTAACTTTTAAAATTTTTTATTATTTAAACCTTTTAAATAAATAAATCAGATGTATTTAGCAGAAGCGATTTATGGTACTAAACATATCAGATCTAGATTCCTGCTAGTGATTCGATTACACGCGTATAAACAATATAATATAAACCATCCATAGGGTGTTCAAAGATTATACCTTTGGCGATAACAAAATCAGAACACCTTAGATCAACGAGCGTCACGCTAGTTGACACGTACATGAATAACCCGTGAACAAGAAACCCGTCACACGCCCTCAATGATGGAACCGATAACAGCAGCGGCGCAAAGGCAGCAGCGATGGCGGCGTGTGGTTGCGACAACAGCGGTGGTCCAGCGAGCGGCGGAGGCGGGTGGCAGCCCTGGTGGCGTCGACCGGAAACGAGAGAGGAAGGGGAGGGGGTTTGGAAAACTCCTTGGTGGCTATCAAACTTGCATTAGGGTTTTAGTTAAGGTTATATTTATAACCACCCTATTTACAGACTAGCCCTGAGGTATTAACGGTTAATACCCAACTAATAATTAACTATTTAATTATTAACCATGTATTCTACTAATTATAAATAAACAGTAAAATACATTCAATGTTTAACAGATTAAACATTATTCCCCTTAAATAAGTAATTCACCAATTAATTAATTATATCAATCACCGATAAATATTTCTCTAAATATTTATTCACCGTTTATTTAATCCGTCTTTCATGAACTATAATATTTAACAATTAAATATTATATATTTGTTCGTTGCCAAAAGTGTAACTCTTTGGATCGTACCTCGTTAGTAACGTTGACTTAAATGACAATCGGATATCATATATCCCACAATAATGACGGGTCCAAGAGGGATTTATAGACCATTATTTCCTTAGACAGAACATTCTGTTTGTCAGATAACTACATACTGGTTGGATGGTTACCCTCGGGTTATAGTGACGTTGATATCAAAACATACAGCGGAAGCTAAACCATAGACTATCTTTTATTAATAACAAAACTAATTTACAACATAATCAAACCTCTATTACAACTGAACAAACCAACAACCATCAGTTCCTGTCAAGGAACTCAAGCACCGCAGGCCTTATAGCTTTTCCAAGAATGCCTCCATCCACTCCACATCCATCTGGTCCTCCTCACAACTATCCATATTTACATCTATCTGGAATGCCACCTAAAGATTCACCTGTAACAACCTTTAAAAATAGTAAAAGCAACTGGGTCAACATAAGTTGGTGAGTTCATGAATCTTTACCACATGGTTGTTATTCGATCATTAGCAATACGACGTCCCACCCATTAGTTACACAAACTAATAAGCTTTTGTTATATATATAACTTTTCAACTGTTCCCGCCACTGGCCTACCTTTCACCAGTATAAAATGGACAAACCATCTCACATTACTGGTCCTACCACACCAGTAACATGAGATAATCGTTCCACCCGTAGGTCCCATCTACGCTCGGAACGTATAAAGTACTCAATACGCTTTATATATACTTGGAATAGGGAATTACTTATCAGACTATTTCAAATAACAACTGTGTAATCAAGTACACATTTCAATTCAGAGATACTCACCTGAACAGCACCTTGGTGTATATTTAATTGTAATAATAACCTCGAACAATATCCTAATAATACCGACATTGCTTTAATTAAAACTTATAACAAGCTTCATTGTAATTAACTAAATCTTACAAGGGTCGGGTAATGCTTACCTCAGAACTATCTACTACGATTTGAAGGCATAAGGCTAGAAACCGAACTTCCGAACGCGTACCAGGGTCTTGGCATGACTTTCTAGGTTAACTGTGTGTAATAGATGGTGTGGAGTGTGTGCTAAATGGGTTGGGATCATCGATCTATTTTTAGGGCCATTTCTGACTCCATGACGGACCATTACCAGGGGTGACGGTCCGTCACCGCTTCCCTTTGCGGCCACGCACTTATTCTCCACGTAACGGACCGTTATGGTCTCGTGACGGTCCGTCAAGGCTTGTAACGGACTGTTATCAGGGATGACAGTCCGTCATAGGGTTTTAACACGTTAGATCATAATCATGAGTCACTGGACACGTGTCATTCTCCGGTCAAGTCCTTGCTGAGTCCGCAACGGACCGTTATACGGTGTGACGGTCTGTTACCGGTCATGACGAACCGTTATTGGGTATGACGGTCCATCACCGATGATTTTCTTCAAATTTTCATTTTTATTCCTTGTGGTTTGGTTTTTCTAACTTTGGGTCTTCATACTTGGTATTTCCTTTGAGAAATTTTTGAGGTGTTACAAACTTAACCAAATGTAATCTTGAGATATTATAAAGGTGTGATCAAACCATGCTCATTTTCTCCTATAAATACAAGCACTTCTCCATCCATTTCATTTGCAACAACACAAAAATCCCCCCCCCCCCCAAACTCTCTCAAAATATCGGCTTCAAGTGGGCGCAAGAACAAGAACCCAAATTTGGAAGTTCTTCATACTTGTAAGCATCCTACCTTCCTTTCTTTCCATCTAGATCTTGATATTTGATAACAAAAAGGTTTATGGGTTGTATGACACCATCATATACTCTCTAATATATGTAAAAAAGTGGTGATCCATATGCTAAACCAAAAACATACTTTCAAAATCAAAGAACTAGTCCATACACTTTATATTTTTACTTTACATTTCTCTAGATCTTGATCTTGATAACAAAAAGGTTTATGGGTAGTATAATACCATCATATACTTCTTAGTATATGTAAACAAGTGGTAATCTATGGCTCAAGCCAAACTATAAACATACCTTCAACATTCAAGAACTAGTCCATTTATCTTATGTTCTTACTTTACAAGCACTTTATTCTTTATTTTTCCTTGTTCTAACATCATTATCAACACGTATGGACATAATATTATTTGGGTAAACACTAAAACCAAGCCATTCAAGTCCCTATATCAAGGCATCACCACAAAGTGTCATGTGTTAACTTAAAACCATGCATCATGTGGTGATTTTTTCACTAACTTATCAAACACCTAAAAACATGTTAGATTTACTTATTTTATCTATACCATATATATAAAGCATATAGGAAGGATAAAATGGTCTTTTTTAACCAAAACTCTTAAAATTCAGAGTTTTACAACTCTTATAGCCTATGGTACAACTTTTATAGCTTGAAAAACATCCCCTCTCAGACAACCATCTTTCAATACCATTTCAAACACTACAAGGAAAAGGCTCAATAGCGGCGACATTTGTCGCCGCTAATACCCCAAAATGTCGCCGCTAATACCTTTAGTGGCGACAGTCGCCGCTAATCCTTCGTCGCTAATACCCAAATTGTCGCCGCTAATACTCAAATTGTCGCCGCTAATAACCTTAGGCATTAGCGGCGACATGTCGCCACTAAAAGATCGCCGCTAATGCCTTTATTTCGGTTTCTGTTTTTTTTTTTTCATATTTTCAGTATTTTCAGTTTTTTTTTCAAATACAAAATACTTGTAAATATACAGTTTTGAGACATATAAACATATTAACATATAAACTACATAAATATATAAAAACTACATTAATATCATCATTCGTTAACGTTTGGTACAATAACTTATAAAAATAAAACTACATAAAACGTAAAACTAGTTCTTAGATCATCATCATTGTCGTCCCTTTCTTCCGTGTTAATTGTATGCTTCTCACCAAAGAAACTCAACTATGGTCGGAGATGGGAGCCGGAGTCCGGTGGTCGGAGACGGGAGCAGGAGTCGGCTGGTCGGAGACGGGAGCCGGAGTCGGGTGGTCGGAGAAGGGAGCCGGAGTCGGGTGGTCGAGCGAAAAAGTGAAGTCTGGAATTGGGAGAGAACTTTCGGAGGTGGGTAATGGGGATGAGCCAAAAAGTGAAGTCTGATGGAGGGAAATAGCCCGCCATTGTGTTTCAGTGCTTTAGCGGCGACTAATGCCCTGTAGAAGATCAGCCCTTGGATCAGGTCAGTTATCAACGGTCATATGAGTTGCAAAGGATTTCACCCGGATTTTGAACAATAGCGGCGACATGTCGCCGCTAATGGGTCGCCGCTAATGCCCTGTAGAAGATCAGCCCTTGGATCAGGTCAGTTATCAATGGTCATATGAGTTGCAAAGGATTTCACCCGGATTTTGAGCAATAGCGGCGACATGTCGCCGCTAATGGGTCGCCGCTAATGCCCTGTAGAAGATCAGCCCTTGGATCAGGTCAGTTATCAACGGTCATATGAGTTGCAAAGGATTTCACCCGGATTTTGAGCAATAACGGCGACATTTGGCATGTCGCCGCTATTGCTTGTATTTCTTGTAGTGAAAATTCAAACTCATTTTGTTGGCGTTGTTCTCTCTCTCAAAATCCCGACACTGCTCTCTTTCAAAATTCAAACTCACTTTATCTATTTCTCTCTGTGCTCTCTGATGCATAAACAACACCTGTTAGCGGTGACGATACCCTTCGACGGAGGAGGTGTGGTGACGCCGATTTCGTGTTCGGCGGCGATGGTCGGTCACGGTGTCCGGTTAGGGTTATGTTGATTGAAAAATGGGACGGAGGCTGCGACGGTTATGTCGGTGGTGGTCGATGGCTGTGATTTCGCCTGGTTAGGGCTCCGATTTAGGTTGGTTCAGTTGCCATGGACACCTACTCTTGGTAAGTACGAACCCTAATTTCATGTACAACCCTAATTGGATCTTTACATTACACTTTAGGGCTTTTTTATGAAGATTTGTGTGAAGTATTTAGTTCATATCATTGTTATTGTTGCTGGATTTTGATAAGATGATGTTAATGTGGATGTTTACATTGCAATTTATGGCTTTTTTTATGAAGATTTATGTGAAGTTCTTAGTTCATAGCATTATTATTGTTGCTGGATTTTGGTCAGATGATGTAAAGTTGATGTTTACATTACAATTTAGGGTTTTTTATGAAGATTTGTGTGAATTTTTAGTTCATATCATTGTTATTGTTGCTAGATTTTGACTGATGATGTAAAGTTGATATTTTCATTACAATTTAGGGTTTTTTTGTGAAGTTTTTAGTTTGTATCATTGATATTGTCGCTAGATTTTGACCAATGATGTAAAGTTGATATTTTCATTACAATTTAGGGATTTTTTATGGACTTGTTTTGTGAAGTTTTTAGTTTGTATCATTGATATTGTTACTGGATTTTGACCGATGATGTAAAGTTGATATTTTAATTACAATTCACATATGTTTTGTGCAGATGTTAAGCAAGTGGCGTTAGACTAGACTCCGGTGATCTTGCTTATCTGTCATGTGAAACGAGAAAATTCTTTCAGACTATTGGAAATGAATTTGGATTTTCTGGTTTTGGAAAGACTGGTATCACTGCTAGCAATGACCTCAATGAGGAAAACCTAGATACTTTAAATAAACAGGTGAGTAATGAGTATCTTAATAAGTAAACATTTGTAGATTTAAAAAACTGCGACATAAAAAAATTAAATAAATTTAAAATTTCAGGGTCATGAGGTTGATGCTTTTGGAATTGAGACATATTTGGTGACTTGTTATGCTCAAGCTGCTTTAGGTTGTGTTTAGTAACCAGACCCATATTAAGCTATCAGAAGATGTCTCTAAGGTTTGAAATTATATATGTTGTTGTATTTTTAATTCGACATTAACAAATATCTATCTTTTTTACAGGTTTCTATTCCATATTTCCATGTAAAAAATGGTCATTTTTAAGATTATACAGGAAGGAAGGTTACCCCCTTCTAGACATAATGTCAGATGAAAATGAACCACCACCAATGGCAAGTTACTTATAAATAAAAAGTTTAAATTCAAAAAGTTCTCCAAAGGGTTTATGTAAGATTAATAGTTTCATGTCCCCGTTCCAAATTTTAATTATAGGTAGGTGAAAGAATATTATGTCGTCACCCATTTAACGAATCCACTAGAGCTTTCGTGGTCCCACAGCGTGTTGAGGAGCTTATGAAGTGTTATTGGGTTGGAAATACAGGTGAGTTGTTTTTTTCACATATATATTTTTTTAAAAACATGAATTGACCTGATTATGTATGTGTGTATGAGGACAAAGAAAGAGAAGAATTGACAACATGTTGAAGCACGTTTGTCTGACAAACACTCTGGATATTGTCTTAGCTTTTGTTCATGTCTTGTATGTATTAGTCTTTGTATGTAAGTGTCTGTATGTATTAGTTATCGAGTTGTAATTACTAATGTATGTACTATTCGTCTGTTTTCTCTCAGTGTTTTGCGCACTTAGCATGTGCGTAAGAATTACTTCATGCGTACTTAGCAAGTACGCAAGAATACTCTGCGTACTTGTCAAGTACGCAGGAACAATTTGCCCTGCGTACTTGTTAAGTGCGTAGAGATCAGGTCTAGTATAAATAGGTTGTGGTGATAGAAGTTATGTATGCACTCATTTGTAACATCTCTGCAACCTACAAGTTTTAAATTGTTTTAGTTGTTGGTTTACTTTGTGTTACTTGATTCTCCACCTAGTCACGGGTATTCCGTACCCGGTCTGACTAGTCACACACCACACGTCACGATCCGAGACACCCGGGGACCTACAAGTGGTATCAGAGCGGAGCTCTTGATTTCGAGTGTTGTGAGTGTGTTGGGAGCATCTTCTACACATCCTATAGAGTTTTACAAGCAAAAGAGAGTGTCTTTTGGTGATTTTTGTGATAAAATAGGGGTAGCTCTTGAGCACTACTTTAGAAGCAAAAATCACTCAAAAAACCGACCTTTTTGTTGTGTATTTGGGTGTTTTGAGCATCAAAGGTTAGTTAGAAACGTTTTTCTGACCCTTTGGCTCATTTTGTTTGGTCATATCTTCAACTTTTCTGTCTCCGGTGAGATTCCAGTGACCGGAAAAAGTTGGTGAGGGTTGGTGAAAAAGTGATCTGCGTACTTACCATATTTGGCAACAAGTACAGTCTTGCTGCGTACTTACCAAGTACGCAAGACCATTTCTTGATGCGTACTTAACTCCCTCCTGCGTACTTGTCATTTACTCATGCGTACTTGTTAAGTACGCAAGAGCAAATCTTAAGTACGAAAGACCAAGTTCTTAAGTGCGCAAGGCCAGAACTTAAGTGCGCACATTGCCTTGATTTTTCTGAAATTTGACTAAGTGTTTCACCATGGCAAATATTCAGAACCTCGGTAACCTTCTGAATTATGACAACAAGATTGGAACCCCACAGAAACCACCAAATCTGCTTAACATAAATGATTACTCAAACTAGAAAGCACGTTTTGAGCATTATATCTCATACACCGATTCTTCACTTTGGATATCCATTCTAGAGGGTTATAAGCATCCCACATATACATATCTTGATGAGAAAGTTCCCAAGCCTATCTCCAAACTTGATGAAGAAGAAAAGAAAGTTTATGACAGAGAGAAGAAGGCACACGAATCTAACCAGGGAGTTATTTCACAGCTTTAGAGGATACGATAACTCCAAGGATCTCTGGAAGGCTTTGCAGAAGAGATTTAAGGGAAACAGCGACATTAAGAAGAGTATGAGGGATCTTCTTAGGAAGCAGTATGAGTGCTTTAGATATCTGGAGAATGAATCCATAGATGAGCTCATCTCTAGATTCTATCATCTGCAAACTGAGCTGAAAGATTTTGACCTCATCTATCCAAATGAGGTGTTAGTTGAGAAGTTTCTAGATGCCCTACCACCAAAATTTGAGATGTACACTACCTTGATGAGAGAGAACTCAAAGTTTTATGAGATGACTATTGATGAAGCAATCGGAAAGGTTCAAGCACATGATATGAACCTAAAACGAAAAGAGAGATCAGGGAGACCTCAAATACAAGACCCTTCTATGTATTTTGGGACATTTTCCACAACCAAGTCATCGGGTTCTGGAATTGCCCTTTTCTCGGGGAACTCTCACGAGGAGGATAATTCAAAAGTTTGTGGTGGTCATGCTTGCTATACAGCATCTGGATCTGATTCTGGTTCTGGATCTCATCATCAAAATTCCTCAAGAAATCCTTCTTCCACATCTTCAGCTAACCAATCTGCAATAGCCAAGATAGTTGAAGATCATGTGGCTTTGTTTTCATCCTGCATGCTTGCCTATGAAAACTTTATTGGTGGCAAGCTAACAGATCCTGAAACCATAGATGAAGACTTTAAGTAGGTGGATCCGGACGATATGGAGGACATGGATATTCAGTGGAATATGGCCATGATCTTGAGAAGAGCCAAGCGTTTCCTGAACATAACAGGAAGAAAGTTCATTGGTGGGCATTCAAATGCCAAGGTTAGTTTTGATAAATCCAAAGCCAAGTGCTATAACTGTCAGAATTTTGGAGACTTTGCTCGTGAATGTCAAAAGGACAAAGCATCGGCCTCGGGTTTCACCAGACCTAGCCAATGAAACAGTCAAGGTACAACAACTCCAACAACCGCAATCAAAGTCAAGGTGGTACGTCCAACGCTTTGGTAGCTCAACAGAACGATAGCTTTGATTGGGGTGTTCATCTGGAGTATGCCATTATTGCTCAAACACAGGTTGGTCTCATGGCTGAGATCATGGAGATGATGGAAGCAGAGGAACGGGAAGCTTCTGTGGCTGACCATGAAGAGTCTACAACTGCAGTTGCCCTCATGGCTATTGAAGAGGCATCATGTTCATCAAATGAGGTAGATTCTAACTCTTTTGCTGTCATTTCTTTTTCAAAATGTGTGAACTTAAAGGATGAAAATTCTAAGCTTCAGGACAAAGTCGAACCCCTTCGTATTGCAGCTTTAAGCTACAAAGAAAATGAAAAACGATACAAAGATTCAATTGAAACTTTGAAGAAAGATAAACGTGATTATTCACTTAAAATCAGTGATCAACAGTTTCATTTGGATGTTACGTACAAGGGGTTGGAAAAGAGAAACAATGAGATCACCAAGCTGAAAAATGAGATCTTGCAGTTGAAAGGCAATAATGAGAAGTTGAAAAATTCTCGTTTTATGGTGGAACACTAGGAGTCTGTTGTGAGACAAGTGAATGGCTTAGGGCTGGGTACTAATTCCATTCCTCCACCAGTGAGCGGGAAATTTGTCAAAGGATTAATTGACATTGATCTGTCTTGCCTTGATGATTCCTCAAGTAAAGCTAACTCTGCATCTGATGAAGAGTTCTTTACTGCTTCTGATGATGGGTCTGAGAACACCTGCCCTGAAGGAGTAGTCTCTGAGGAGTTACTCGGTAAACAGAAAGTTAAGAAAAACATTGTCACTGATGGTGATAATTGTATTTTGACTGGACCCGATATCGTTGAATCAAATGAAAAATTAAAGTGATGCTTTATGGGGGATATAAAACATTAATCAAGTTAAGAAAGAAGCCTTTTCAGCTCATTACGGGCTTGGCTATCAAGAAAATATGCAAAAGTATTATATAACAAATCACCATCGGGTCAAACTACTGTTCACCAAACAACTTCTCATGTTCATCATGCTGAGTCATTAAACTTCAAATCAAATGAGCCTTACAAGAGGAATTACAAAGATAGGAGAACATGTTTTCACTGTGGTACGATCGGTCACAGTATTGTGAACTGCCCGAATAAGAACCAAGGGAAACGACCAGTTATTTCACAGCCAGCTGTTGTCGCCAAGTCACCACCAGTGAAACAGACCAAGAGTCCAAAAAAGAATGAGGTGAAACCATCAGTAAAACTGTTGGTGAAGCCAAAGACCACATCTGAGGCTAAACCAACTGTTCCAAAAAGGGAAAAACTTCCTGCTAAACCTTGTGCATCTACCTCTGGTAGTGCACAAACTGGTGAGAAACCTATGGTAAAACTCTCCAAACCCTAGAGGAGAAGAAGGAACAAGAGATTGAGAAAGCTGGAACAACTGGCTGGAGTTCAATCAGGTGAAGCTTCCACTAGTTCACCTGCTGCTGTTGAATGTAAGCCTACTGTTCCAGTTAAGAAAAAGAAGAGGTCCTGGAACAAGAAATCCAAAAGTTCTCAATTTCCTGATCCCAAGTTTTCAAAAGATTCATCCATTTTTAACTGTCACGACTGTGAGTTAATAGAGGTTGTTTATTTTGAGAAAGACGGACGACCCAAGACCACTATGGCTTGGGTCTCCAAATCTAACTGATTTGTTTTATGACTCGTGTAGGGACATCCGAAGGGTACTATCTTTAATCGTTGGTATGTAGATAGTGGATGCTCCCGGAACATGACAGGTAACATGGCCCTGCTTCAAGATGTGAAACCATTTAGAGGCGGCTATGTGGCCTTTGCTGGAGCGAAAGGCGATAGTATCACGTTTCAAGGCGTGGTTTCGAATGGATGTGTTAGCTTCGACAACGTCAACTACTGCGAGCAGCTGAAGCATAACTTATTGAGTGTCTCCCAGATGTGTGACAAGGAGTACTCCGTTATGTTTGACAAGACAGAATGCATGACTCTCAAACCTGGTTTTGAAGTTCCTTAAGACCGGATTATGATGCGAGCACCAAGGACAAACGACACTTATCAGATCGATATGAGCATGGCAATAACCACCTCATCAGTTACTACTTGTTTTCTTACCAAAGAGACAGAGCTTGACTCAATCTTGTGGCATAGGAAACTCGGACACATTTCTTATCGAAAAATGAATCATCTTGTCTGAAACGGTTTGGTAACCGGTGTTCCTAAGCTGAGATTTACCATTACAGATGACTGTGTGCCTTGTAAAAAGGGCAAAAAGCAATGGAAGTCTCACAAGCCCAAGCTCCAAAACTCTATCTATACCCCTTTGGAGCTATTACATATGGATCTGTTTGGCCCCATAAGTATCAGGAGTATTGGAGGTAAGTCATACTGTCTAGTTGTAACTGATGACTTCTCACATTTTTCTTGGGTGCATTTTTTAGGTACAAAGGACGAGACTGCTGACATTCTTCAATACCTGATCCTGAGCTTGGAATCTTTTTGCAAGTTGAAGGTTAGAAGAATAAGGAGTGATAACGGAACTGAATTCAAGAATAATTTGATGGAGCTTTTCTGTCTCAAGAAGGGTATCCATCACGAATTTAGTGCCCCGTACACACCTCAGCAGAATGGAGTTGCAGAAAGGAAGAACAGAACCTTGATCGAGACTGCAAGGACAATGCTGTCAGATGCAAAGCTTCCTGTATCTTTCTAGGCAGAAGCAGTAAATACAGCTTGTCACATTTTAAACAGAGTTCTGGTTGTGAAAAGGCACAACAAGACCTGCTATGAGTTGATCAACAATCGACCTCCCAACCTTGACTACCTAGTTCCTTTTGGTAGTCCTTGTTCCTTATTGCTACAATACAAGGATCGAAAATCTAAATTTCATGCAAAAGCAGTGGAAGGCATCTTCTTAGGATATGTTGCCAATTCACCATGCAAGAGAGTGTACAATATAAGAACTCGTACTATCGAGGAATGGTTCGAAGTGGATTGCAGCAAACACAACATTCCACCAGAACCAACAGGTCCAGCTTGGCGTTTCGATTATGATGCGCTATTCAAGTCTTTCAACTTTCCTGATTTATCTGCTGATGATGCCGCAAATGTGTATGATTTCTTTAATGGTGGCGATGACTCCAACTTCTCAACCCGTGCCACTGTACCTATTGTAACTCCTGATTCTAATGTTGCATCTGCATCTGGAACTCATGATAGTGAAGACGTTGAAGTTGTCCATGTTGGTGGAAATGACGCTACAGCTAGTCCTAACACTCGTGTAGGAAATGAAGCTACAGCTGACCCAATCAACATTGAATCATCGTCCTCTAGATCACAGAATATGGGGGAGTTGAGCACGAATCTAGACACAAATCTCCAGGAACCGCTCATACCAGAGATGAGAGTGCATAAGAATCATCCAATTGACAACATTATTGGTGATCATCATGCCGGTTTTCAGACTCATCATAGAACCATTACTGAGAACACTACTTTGTACATTGAGATACTTGACACTGGTATCATGGAAACATGTTTGCATGCTGCATTCGTGTCCCAGTTGGAGCCGAAGAATATGAAGGAGGCTCTCGCTGACAACTGCTGGATTGAGGCGATGCAAGATGAACTGTCCCAATTCCAAAAGTTGCATGTGTGGGATTTAGTTGACTTGCCAAGTGGCTTACAACCAATTGGAACCAGATGGGTGTTCAAGTGCAAAACGGATGATCGTCATGTCATAGTGAAGAATAAAGCAAGGTTAGTTGTTCAAGGATTTTATCAACAAGAGGGCTTGGATTACATTGAACTATATGCCACAGTTGCTAGACTTGAGGCCATTCGACTGTTTCTGGCTTATGCCTTCTATGTCGGCTTCAAGGTTTATCAACTTGATGTGAAGAGTGCTTTCCTATGTGGAAAAGTTCATGAAGAGGTCTATGTCACTCAACCTCCCGGCTTTAAAGATCCGCATAATATCAATAAAGTGTATAAGCTCGACAAAGCACTTTATGGTCTTCATCAAGCACCTCGGGCATGGTACGAGACGTTATCAAAACATCTACTGTCAAATGGTTTTGACCGTGGACAGATTGACTCGGCCTTCTTCATTCGAAAAGCAGGAGATGATATTCTACTCGTACAGGTGTATGTCAACGACATTATCTTTGGGTCTACAAATGAAGAGATGTGTAGGGAATTCAAACAGGTGATGAAGTCCAAGTTTGAGATGAGCAACATGGGTGAATTGTCATTTTTCCTAGGTCTGTAAGTCAGTCAAAGAGAGGATGGCATCTATCTACATTAAGCTAAGTATGTGCAGGACATCTTGTCAAAATACAAGAGGAATGATAGCAGTACTTATGGCACACCTATCCCTGTCAATCACGGTTTGCATCCAGACAAAGATGAAAAGGATGTGGATTGTAACTTGTACCGTGGGATGATCGGTTCTCTCATGTATCTCACAGCTTCAAGGCCCAACATAATGTTTGCTGTATGTTTGTGCTTAAGGTTTCAGTCACAACCAAAGGAGTCTCATATGATAGCTGTCAAGAGGATATTCAGATACTTGAAAGGGAAACCCCGATTAGTTCTTTGGTACTCAAAGCAGCAGTCATTTGACCTCAAAGCCTATACTGATTCAGATTATGGCAGTTGTAACCTTGATAGAAAATCAACTTCAGGTGGATGTCAATTCTTGGGAGACAGGCTGGTTTCCTGGCAGTGTAAGAAGTAGTCAACGGTTTCTGTCTCAACATGTGAAGTAGAGTACATTGCTGCAGCAAGAGGTTGTTCTCATATATTGTGGATTCAGCAGCAATTGAGAGACTACGGCTTAAATTTCACTGGAACTCCACTGTTCATTGACAATAATGCCACCATGTCCATTTGTTTTTCTTAAATCAATTCAAATTATGAAATTTAAATTTTATTTCTTTTAAGTTTTCTATATAGTTCTTTTAATTTTCAAATATTTTACAAAAATCCAAACAAAATAGAAAACCAGGAAATTTCAAAGTTCTCTTAAGAAAAGAGGAAGTGATAGTACATCAGAAATGATCTGAACGTCTTAGACTGCACATATGGGAAATGATTGCATCATGCTTACTTGATTGTTTAAATTGTTGTGTTTTTAATCTGCTTATTTACAAGTAATTTGAATTGTCAGTAGGTTGTAAGTGTCTTTGAATCATTAGTAGTGTGGAAAGTAAATCAATACTACAATTGTGATTTGAACCCATGTTTGCTAGTGTGTGTGCGTAAAAGAATGCAAAAGATCACTATCAGATACAGGATGTTAGAGTTTGGCAATTATTTTCTACTGAGACCAGTTTCGGGTTAGGTCGTTAGCACAATTAATGAGGTTCATCTCACTGCCCATACTTATAAGTATGCAATGAGAGATTGAATCAAGACATGTCTTTACATTAACAGTTGAGTGTGTATTCACCCTAGAATCACTCCTGATTCATTGAATTCAAATCCAGATAAAACTTGGATCCCCTTACCTAAATCCTCAAACACCATATTCATTATCCTGAATCATCATACTGATATTCACTGAAGAAATCACATGAAACCAAGACAGATGAATCACTCGATTTTGAATCTTATGATTCCTGATAATCCTTATGGATTCTGTTTGATTTTTCCTGTGCTAAATGATGTAGCCTCATTCTGGAAATTTAGAAAATCATTGGGAAAATATTAGATGCCTTGAGATAAGTGCAAAGTAAGTTCATATCATAACTGTGGGGCACACATTGTATATTAATAATTATTACCATAACACACAAGAACATGATACTAAGATGCTCATGGTTTCAAATCTTATAATATTGTCAATTTGAATTACATGTTTATGTGCTTATTACGTATGAATAAATTGTAATCCATGACATGATCCCATATTCTTTGATGTTTATCTTGTATCATTATTGCTATAGATTAGCCTGATATGATCCTCTGCTCGTGTCATTGAACAAAAATAGCTTGTGTGTGAATATGTGTATATCGTTATTCTGAAAAGATCAAAAAGATTTTAAGCTTGTGTATAGTTCAAATTCCAATCAGAAAAACCAAAAATATTTGTGTTTAACCTTCGTGAATTGACTTTGAATCCTCTTGATTGAATGTGCTTATCATGTTCGTTATTTGACTTTGACTTCTTCATAATTTGAGTTGAAAATTGACTTCACATAAGTCTCTGTGTACTTAACAAGTGTGCAAGGGTTAAACCCTGCGTACTTATCAAGTACGCAAGACTTAAGTTATGCGTACCTAGTAAGTACACAGGAGTTAAGTCCTGCGCACTTAATAAGTACGCATGACTGTTGTGGTCTGGGTATATAAACAGGTGTTAGAATTTTTTCTCGGTTTATCTCATTCAAACGAACTTAACACTGTTGTATACTCCCTGTTAGATTTTCACTCAAAATTTGTGTGATCCCAAACTCGTTTTTCGTCCTGCTCATTGTTTCGTCTTCTGTTAAACAATCTTTGGTGAGAATCTGAGACCATTTCATCTGTTAAATCATGAGTTATGGAACGATTTGTGACATTGTAGAACTAGGTTTTTGAACTTCGATTCTTGACAATTTTGGGTTGTTTTGACCGGCATTATGACCTAAAATATGTTTAAAATCATCATTCAAAGCTCAATCATCTAGAATTCATCCTTAACTTGTCTTGATTTTGGTTTTGACCTCTTGCTTGAGCCGAAGGTTCACGTCGGTTCGCACCTAGGTCAAAATGACAAGGTTTTAGTACCATTTTGTTGTTGGTTTTGGTTCTAGTGATCTTTAACATGTTTTTCGACTATGTGGTGACCATAACCTACAACAAGATCCCTCATTCATGGATTCTGGAAATTCGAAAAAGTTTTAAGTGATGGGTTCCTGCGCACTTATCAAGTACTCAAGAAGTAATTCATGCGTACTTGCTAAGTACGGAAGACCAACTACCTGCGTACTTGCTACGTATGCAGGAATGGACACTTAGAAATTTTTCTAAGTCTAGAAACTTATTCACTGTGAATGTGCTATACCTTATGATGTTTATTCAATTCCAATGTTGCTTCTTGTTCTTATTGTGTTTACTGGTTGTTTTTGCAGTGATGGCTCGTGCATTTACAAGTGAGTTTAATCTGCTTGCACTTACTGAACCAGAATGGAAGGGTGCTGCACTTGAGTACCGGGAGATCATTGATTTCTTGAACTGCTCAAGGATAAGCTATGCTATTTCAGCAGACCCTGTCGTATCAAGACCATACTTGGAGTAGTTCTGGGATACCGCAGAACATGACTGCATAGTAACCCCCAATGTCTTTCGGGCTACTGTGGCAGGTCATGATATTGTCATTTCTGAAGACACCATCAGGCGGGTCATACAGTTCAGAGATCTTGCAACTAACCCAATCTCCTATCCTGATTACTTTATGGATGGGTGTTGGAGACAACGTATGGGATACGTCGGTGTGTAGGATTTTTCATCTTACAAGAAGATGTTGGTGCTGGATCAGTGGAGGTACTTTGCCCACATTATGATCGTGTGCATGTCTTCCAGGAAGGCAGGGAAGGATGCCATGGGTCATGATCTAGCAGCCGTTATGGTTGGGCTCTCTCTCAACAAGGGCTTCTCCCGCTACATCTACAAGGCTATCAATGATCAGATTAACACAACGGAGAGGCATAGGTTCTTGTTATACCCCAGATTTGTGCAACTCTTGATAAATGATGTGTTGCCTAATCTACCTGCTTTTGGGGAGAGACTGTAGGTTAAGCGGGTGGCCAAGAGAGTTTTCTCACAGTTCTTAATGCCAGGCAGTGTAGAACCTACCCCTAAGCATACTCCACTCTTTGGCCATCTGATCAATGAAGCGTACGTGGCGTTTGCAGATTGGAGATGGTATAGTGCAGAGTCTGAGCCTGAACTTAGTGAACACAATGATGAACAACAACAAGAAGAGGAAGTTGAATCTGAGGATGATGTGTCTGAAGACGAAGGAGACGAAGAACAGTGAAGTGGGGGTGCTGAAGAATCCGACTTAGAAACGACCGAGTCAGATTCATCTGATTCTAATGATGCACCATCCCAGGCACACCCAAGGAGATTGACGAAGGTAACCCTTCCCGATTCATCTTCCAAGAGAAAGAGACAAGAGACTAGCAGTGAATATGAGTCTGATTCTGATTCGGACGCTGCTATACAAAGACGCAGACGGGAAAGTATCAACAAGCGTTGGGGAGATAGGCCACATCAACCTATTCTTCGTGAGGTGGAAGTAAGTGCTCAGAGGCAAGTAACTGTGACAGCTGCGAGCACTGAATCGACTTCTACTTCACCTTCACAGCAGCTTTATCGACGACAGAGGAGGAGGCCATTGGTAACATTTGTTAAGGCTGCTACTACTATCATAGAGGAGGTTCCTGTGATAGTAACCCTCCCTGTAAAATCTGTCCAGGTGGCGGTAACGACTCCAATTCTGACCGAGTCTGTCACCATCACCCCTACCACCATCCAAACAACCACCATCCCTACCTCAATCCCCACAACCACTCTCTAACACATCAGTGAACCATTTCCTGAGTTAGATTTTACTCATGGATTTGATTTTGATGAAATCTTCACCTTCCCACCTCATCAAGCCGAAGCATCATCGTCTAGGGGTCCTGATCCTAGAGATGCCAGGATCGCTACTCTAGAGACTCACGTTGTTGGATTACTTGAAATGGTACGGAAATCACGTGATGAGTCTGACAAGCAACAGGGCCAGATAAACTCACTGATTGATGAAGTTACCTCTTTGAAGAAACAGCAAGCGGTTGATGAAAAGCAGCGTAAGAAGCATGATGCTATGGTTAAACTAGTCTGTGACATGGCCAAGACGCTTGTTGCTCAGGGAGAGAGATTGAAAGAATTGTTGGAAAAGAAACCACCTAAGCCTAGTAGTGAAGAGTCCTGTCACTCAGTTGATCTAACTAAGGATGATGATCAGGACAAGGATCCTGAAGCCGGACCAAGTGGAAGTGAGCAGCAATCGTTGGCTTTAGCGATTGTTCCCATTTCTTCCGTGCCTATGGCTGAGGGGGAGTCTACACGGAGTGAAGGTGAAAGTGATGTTGTGGGTCGTGATAAAGGAAAGTCTATGGATGATGTACTGAAATATCTATCTGACGACGTGTCGAAAGATGTGATCCTATTATTAGAGCCAGACTATTACAAAGATGAACAGATCGACGCTCTCTGCAATCTGTAAGAGGGAGAGATCGAGTTTGGTGACGACTGGGATGAGGAGGATGAGGATGTTGTGATTAAAGTTCCCAAGGGAGATGGGGAAGGAGAATATGAGTTTGAGGATGGAGAGATTTTCGAAGCTCCATTATTTGAAACTAATCTTGACACAGGTTCAGTCGAGCCTGTAAGTACTGTTGAGGCGTCGACTGAAGCCTCTCCTACAGACCCTACACTTGTTGATCCAGAGGCGCAGAAAATCAAACATACGCCTTCAAGTTCATCAAAGGATCCGGCTCCTGTCTGGCAAAAGACATCAATCATAGACAAACATGGAGCGACATGTATGATCTTAGCTGTGAGGTTCGAGGATGACAAGAAGTTGTTTGTAATTAAGCGAGCTGGGGGGGTTCAATACTTGAAACCAACCAGTGAAGCTTTCAGCTCCTTGCCAAAGTTCGATCATGTGAACCTAGTAAACCGAGAGCTGCTCACTCAAATCACGCAGTAGCGATGGGTTTGTGGCAGGTTCTACAATGAGAGGTAAGATCTGGGAAGTTCGAAATGTTTAAGCCTCAAGTGCCCAAGCGAGTCAGGGACAAGAACGTTAGACATCCTGTGACTCATAAAAGCTTAAAGAAACTAGTATACAAGCCAGTGCTGTGTGAAACCAAGGTTCCCTTGAGCAAGTTATCTCAAGATATCCTCGGTAACATATGGTACTGGTACGTAGATCCTAAATCGGGCGAGGCAGTGGTGATTGGAAAGGTGTGGTCCGAGTGTGGAAGCTTAGTGCCAAGGGAACTGATTAGAGTTTTTGATGAAGTCTGCTTCATAAACTTTTCTGTGAAAGATCTGGAGGCGCTAGCTGACAAGTACTGCATGTACACGGATGAGTAGACAAAGTTCCTTGCTTCTAAGTACGACAAGGTGGTCAAGTTCTGCCTTGATTACAAGAAGAAGATGGAAGCTAAAGCTGGGGAGCAGTGAAGACCCAAGACAATCCAGAGCTGTTGTCAAGGGGGAGTTTGTTGAAGCACGTTTGTATGACAAACACTCTGGATATTGTCTTAGCTTTTGTTCTTGTCTTGTATCTATTAGTCTTTATTGCCACGCACAGTTGCTCTAATATGCTCTATATTCTCAATTGTGATGATTTCTGCAGTCTCCCAGAATTCTCTTATAGTTGTCTCAAACACCGGCAGATTATTGCTGATGGCAAAGCTAATGTTGGAGTTTGCCAGGAAATTTAGTACAGGAATGAACTCTACAGCCTTAGGATCATTGGCATTGAGGAATGCACAGACATTGTGTCTTTTCACAAATAAGAGATTCATACCTGTAAAGTGTATCAATTTTGCACAATAAGTAAGATTTCTGAAAATACTGAATCGAAACAAGATATATCAACACTTAGAAAAAAATTTGAAGTCCTAACTGTCGAAACAACTAGTTTCGATTGAGATCAATACAGTCGAAACAACTAGTTTCGATGGAGATCAACACTGTCGAAACAACTAGTTTCGATGGAGATCAAAACCGTCGAAACAACTAGTTTCGATGGAGATCAAAACTGTCGAAACAACTAGTTTCGATGGAGATGAACTTATCGAAACTATCTAGTTTCAATCAGAGATACTAGGGCAAGTTTGGGTGTCGAAACTAGTAGTTTCGATTGAAAATTTTTTAAGATAATTTTTGAAAGTGTTGAACCCCTTTATCGAAACTACTTGGTTTTGAAACCCAAACCCCTCTGATTCGTTATACTCAGACTTAATATAAACAAGTTAAAAGAAAGGTTTAGAGTAGCCTGTCAGTGACGAAACTTCATCTTACCGAATGTGAGACGTTATCTGCAGGAATACACAATAATCGTGAGTTCTAAGATGATTAAAATGTATTCAAACACAAAGAAGCACACAAACGACTGTTATTATGAAGATTTAGTAGAACAAATTTTAAATTTTGAAACCCTGGGTCTGCCGTTTTGCAAAAATCATCAAAAAGAGGTAGTGAGACGTTACCTGATGATGGAGACGATAGAGACAACGGGGAAAATCAGTTGATATCTTACAACCTAGACCGACGATTTGAGAGATTGTGTGAATGACGGAGAAGGCGAAAAGATTTTGAAAAATACGAGTAAGAATCAGTATGACGGGAGGGATTGCTTATGAAGACTTTTAATTCTCGTGAGACAAAAGACAAAATTGCCCCTGTCGAAACAACTAGTTTCGATAGGACAAACTAGTTTCGATATGTACAAAGTAGTTTCGATAGGTCAAAGTAGTTTCGATATGCACAAAGTAGTTTCGATAGTTCAAATTAGTTTTGATATGTACAACTAGTTTCGATAGTTCAAAGTAGTTTCGATATACACAAAGTAGTTTCGATAGTTCAAATTAATTTTGATATGTACAACTAGTTTCGATAGTTCAAAGTAGTTTCGATATGTACAACTAGTTTCAATAGTTTAAAGTAGTTTCAATATGTACAACTAGTTTCGATATATAAACAAAATTATACACAAGATATTTACCCTTTTCTTCTTGAAAAAGATCCAACATGAGATCAGATCTGGTCAGTCTCTTGAAACACTTCCTTTTGCAATTCACTACTGTGAGTCCCTGAAGATAGCTGATATTTGTGCAAAGTAAACCCGAACATTTGTTTGTACAAAGATTTCATGTGATTAGAAGGTACCATTTAAGCAACATACAAGGTGTACCCCACATATTAAAATAAAATGATTTTGAAAAATCTATCAATCTTCAAGAAGTACCCATCTTCATCCTATCATCTCTTTCTGATTAACCAAGGTACCATCTTAGTAATGTCAAAGTACCACCAAATTAAAATAAGATATCCAAGTGGATTTAGAAAAATTAAAATAAAAAATATCCAAGTAGATATTAAAAAAATACGAGCATTCTAGATCTTTGCGTAAGCAAAACAGAAGAAGTCGTAAAATTATCCAAGCGGATAGAAAAATGTTGAATACCCGAGATCTTTGCGTAAGAAAAACAGACGGGGTCAAATCATCCAAGTGGATGGGAAAAGGATGAGCACCCGAGATCTTTGCGTAATCAAAACATACGGGGTCATCGGTGGTAAATATCGTTATATTAACGGTCACTTGGCGTATGAATAAGAATCCAATACGTAAGCCTGTATCTGATTGAATCGGTTTTCTTAGACATAAAAATGGGTTAGATGTTTCAATAATGGATTCAAACACACAAGTATGAGATATATATTAGGTTTTCACACTACTTACAAGTTTTAACCATATGTCGGGCCTACCAGCTATACCTCAGTAAACACCATCGCTGTTGGTCTATTCCATGTCCAAGAGATGAGATCAGACACTATCATTTCTCATAGGTCAGATTCAATTTTTCTTGCAGCTTGTAAGATTATATACACAGCAATTCTTTTCAATATTAAAATATTATATTTCTCCCCCAAAAGATTTGCGTGGATACTGTTAAAAAAATAAAATCTTTTTGGAATTTTCTTAGACAGTTTAAACAGAATTAATAAAAAGTAAAATAAAATAATAAAAAAAAGAAAAATTATTTACACAATTTACTGAAAGTTGATCATTCCAAGCATTTCCACCAGTTGGGCAAATCTGGTAGAGTCAAAAGCCTTTGTGAAGATGTCTCCGGTTTGTTTATTAGTTTTGACTTCAACAATTCGAATATGCTTCTTTTCAACACAGTCACGAATAAAATGATGTTTAATTTCAATGTGTTTGGTTTTGGAATGCTGAACAGGGTTTTTGGTGATATGGGAAACGGCAGTGTTGTCACACAGAATGGGTGTCTCATGGAATGTGATCCCATAGTCAAGCATCTGATGGTGTATCCATCTGACTTGGGAACAACAGAGGGCTGCGGCAATGTATTCGGCTTCGGCGGTGGATTGGGAAACGGTGGATTGTTTCTTACATTGCCATGAGACAAGGCGGTTGCCAAGGAATTGACAACCTCCAGAAGTGGATTTTCGGTCTAAGTTGCAACCCCCGTAGTCTGAATCTGAATAAGCCACAAGATCAAACAAGTCAGTTTTAGGATACCACAGACCCAATTTTGGCTTATACCTTAAGTATCTTAAAATACGTTTGACAGCAGATAAATGAGAGAGTTTAGGATTAGCCTGAAAACGTGCACACAAGCACACTGCAAACATGATGTCGGGTCTGCTGGCCGTGAGATACATGAGAGATCCTATCATAGAGCGATATAGATGCGGATCAACGCTTTCCCCATCCATATCAGGAGTCAAACAATGTCGAACTTCCACAGGAGTTTTTACTGGATGGGAATCAGCCATTTTGAACTTGGTCAAGATTTCTTTTACGTATTTTTCTTGATGGATAAGAATTCCTGACTCAGACTGATCAACTTGTATTCCCAAAAAGAACTTCATTTCCCCCATGGAGCTCATCTCAAACTTAGATCGCATCACTTCTTCAAATTCTTTGCAAAGACGGGGATTTGTAGAACCAAAAATGATATCATCCACATAAATTTGCACCATGATTGTATCCTTTTCCTCCTTCCGTTTGAACAAGGTTTGGTCAATTGCTCCTCGTGTGAAACCATTCTCAAGCATATGCTTCGATAAAGTTTCATACCACGCACGAGGTGCTTGGTGAAGACCGTACAATGCTTTGTCTAACTTGTAAACATGGTCTAGAAAATTAGGATCAATGAAACCCGGCGGCTGCTTGACATATACTTCTTCTTGAACTTTGCCATACAAAAATGCGCTTTTGACATCCATTTGATGGACGGTGAAGTCCATGTAGGCTGCATAGGCGAGAAACATTCTGATGGCTTCCAAACGAGCCACTGGTGCAAAGACTTCCTCATAGTCAATCCCTTCTTCTTGATAGAAACCTTGAACCACCAGATGAGCTTTATTTCGAATCACAGTGCCCCCTTCATCCTTTTTGTTGCGAAAGACCCAACGAGTACCGATTGGAACTTTGTTCTTGGGTAGATCCACCAAATTCCACACATGTAACTTTGAGAATTGCTGTAGCTCTTCCTGCATTGCTTCCACCCAGCTGTTTTCTAGTAGAGCTGCTTTAATGTTCTTTGGTTCAGTTTGAGAGATGAAGCAGGAAAACATGCTGTTTTCAAATGCTTCACAGGCACTTCGGGTACTAACACCCACATTGAGTGGTCCAATGATGTTATTGGTGGGATGAATCTTGTGAATTCGCAGTTGAGGAATTTCATCTTCTTCCATGACTTCTTCCAAATTGGTAAGATTTTCAGCAGGAGGATCGGCAATATCATTAATAGGATCTTCAGCAGGTGATTGTGATGCAACATCTACTATTGGAATGGAGTTGTCTTCAATAGTTTCATTTGTTGCACCAGAACCAGAAGACTCCATATTAGATTCAGCATTAGCAACCACAGGAATTTCAACCTGAGCAGATGAAGAAGAGCCTTGATCATTTATGTTCCCTAGATTGTTCATAGAGAAGTAAGGATTAGCATGAGTTGATTCAATAGAGAAATCAGGAAGATTAAATGACTTAAAAACTGAATCGACGTCAAAGAGCCAATTGGGACCGTCTCCTACGTCCGTATGATTGTTTTCATGCCAATTGATATCAATGGACTCCATTACTATCCTTTTCTTCTTATGGTAGACACGAAAAGCACGTTGATTGGATGAGTAACCAACAAAATAGCATTCATCAGCTTTGGCTTCAAACTTGTTGAGCTGATCTGAAGTGTTCAACATTGTGCACACACACCCAAATTTCCTGAAGAAATCAATAACTGCCTTGCGCTTGTACATGATCTCATAAGGTGTCTTGTGGAAACTTTTAGTGATAAGAACCCGGTTTTGCACAAAACATGTAGTGTTGGCCGCCTCAGCCCAGAAAGTCACGGGAAGCTCAGAGTCAACAATCATAGTTCGTGCAGCTTCAATTAAAGTGCGGTTTCTTCTTTCAGCTACACCGTTTTGTTGAGGAGTACGAGGTGCACTGAATTGTCAAGAAATTCCTTTGCTTTCACATAAGGAATCAAGAGTTGCATTTTTGAATTCTGTTCCATGATCGCTGCGGATAGTCTTCAGACTTAGATTGAAGAGGTTCTCAATTTGAAGCAGATAGGTTTTTAAAATCTCTGGCGTCTCATCTTTTGTGGCTAAGAAAAACACCCAAGTGAATCGAGAAAAATCATCTGTTACCACCAGACAGTATGACTTTCGTCCAAGACTCGTGACACTCACTGGACCAAAAAGATCCATGTGAAGCAATTGGAGAGGAGAGTCAATGGAATTGGTGGTTTTAGGCTTATGTGAAGATTTGTGCTGTTTTCCTTTGGAACATGAGATACAGTGTTCCATAGGAGTGAAATCTTTGAGAGGTAATCCAGTGACTAGGTTGCCTCGAACCAGTCGATTCATTGTTTTGAAATTTACATGTCCCAACCTCTTATGCCACAGGAAAGATTCATCTTCAGAAGCTTTTGAGAGAAAAAACGATTCAATGCCCGATGGGTTGTTCATATCCAAGCTATATGTGTTGTATCTTCTGGGAGCACGCATGAGAATAAGTTCTTCCGGAATCACCACTCCTGGCTTCAAGATAAGACATTCTTTTGAATTGAATAAGGCACAAAAGTCCTTGTCACAAATATGTGAAACACTCATCAGATTGTATTTCATCTGAGGAACAAAGTTGACAAATTCCAGACTATTTACTCCATTTGTTACTGTTCCTTGTCCTTCAATCTTTCCTCCTCTTGGGTTTCCAGCAAAAGCAACATACTCTCCATCAATTTGATGATAATCTTGCAGCAAGTTAAAGTGCCCAGTCATATGTCTTGAACATCCACTATCTACATGCCAGATGTTATCACCGGTTCTTCTTAATTGACCCTATACACAACGAACCATTTATACGTTTTGACCAACATTGTTTCAATCAAGAGATTTTAGTGTCAGGATATGACATCTCATTAGAATCAAGATTACAACCATCCTTTGATGAAACACGGTCATCAAATAGAACATTATTTTTAATTTTTCACGTTCGTTTTAAATGATTTTTAGCATTTTTAATTCTTTTACGTCTAGATTTTCTACTGTGAGAAGACTTGGGCAACATGTATGAATTTAATGAACTTTCGGAAGGCGATTTTTCATTAGAATTTGTGGTTGTTAATTTACAACTTTTTAAAACATGATTTGAGGCACCACAACTAAAACAAACGTTTTCACAAGATATCTTAGCCTGATAATAGTTATCACAAGATGAAGATGATTGTGATGTTGAGGAATCTGAACATGAGATGGTTCTCTCATCAATAACTTTGTCTTGAAGACGATGTGCTTCCTTTAATCTGAAAAATTCCATGTTGCTCAGGGTTTCACGTGGTACATCATTCACAATAATTCCTGCACTTTTAAATTTTGTAACACATGGCATAACATTCAAAGAGTTAGGAACAAAAGGCAAGGCATTTTTAAATTTAGAAACGTCACATCCCAAACCCGTATGCTCAGCAGGCATAGAATCAAAATACAAGTTTTTAACGTGTTCACAAATATTTGGTTTTGACACGGACATATTATTACATTCATCCGACTCAAGTTCTTTTAAAATAGTTCTATCATTAGCACTCTTATCACAATCATCTTCGGAATTTACACAATTTGACTCTGCACAAGAAGCAAAACTGTCAGAATCAGAGGATGTAATATAATCATCAAGAGATAATGTGCAAACACAAGGTGTGGAAACATGTGGAGTAGGCATATCAGCAAATATCCCTGATTTAGAATAAGGAGGTGGATGAGAGTTATACCCAAGACCTTCTGTGCCTTTTCTATTAAATTGTTTATCAATTATTCCAAGCAGAATTTTCTGATCCATATCCATGTGATCAACCTATAATTTGGCTTTTTCTGCCTTTTGGACTCTTTCTGTTAAAATTATATTATTAATGGTTTGAGTATTGAGTTTCACAATTAAAGAACGATTTTCACCAGAAATATCACGAATTTTCTTTAACTAAAGTTTCTCATTTTTGGCCACAAAGTCATACATTACCTTAATGTGATTTCGTTCATCAATCAAGGCTTGATTGATGAATCTGTATTTTTGAATTTCATTCAAGCAAGATCTAGAATTACAAAGTTTAGAAATAACCTCAGTAGGTACAGCAGTGAGATCCTCAGCAGGTTCAATCATGACACACTTGTCCATGTCCTCCACATCAGCCATCAAGGCTTTATCAGCAGCTTCCTCAGCTTGATATCCCCAATGATAATGTCCATCAGCCTGACACACAAGAGCTGTGGAGCTTGAAGATGTGTTTGTCTTTGGAGGATTGGCAGCTTGTTTTCCAGAGGAGATCTTCTTCTCTTGCTGATCCTTGGAGGACAGTTCCTTGCAGTTTCTGGTAAAGTGACCAGCTGATCACAATTGTAGCATCTCACCTTCTTGATATCAAACCCAAGAGTCTTTCCCTGCTTGAATCTGTCTATGCCAGTTCTTTTGATGAATCTTTTGGCTCTTAAGGTCAACATGGCCATGCACCAATCAATGTCCATTTTCTCCAAATCATCAGGATTAATCTGCTCCAAGTCATCAGGTTGAAAGCTAACCGGTGTTAGATTTCCAGAGATCAGTGCATCATAGCACGACATGAAAGCAGTCATGATTGGGACATATTCATCAGGAATCATGGTGATAGTCTTTTGAGGAGCAGAGGAGCTGGTAGATTTAGTTGCAGCAGCTGAAGGAGGGACATCAGTCTGAAAGTATGGGCTACCGGATGAGCTTGATCCAGCAATGAGAGCTGTGTTTCCAGACTGATTTGATGGGGTGACTGCTCCCTTCTTAATCTCAATTTCATAAGATTCAAGAATGCTATAGACTTCCGTTGAGACAGAGCACTCAGATTCTTAGTGTTTTTTATCATGATTCGATACATATTCCATTCCTCAGGAAGAGAATCTAGGAGTTTCTTGTTCAGATCAAGAGTAGGGTACTCAACTCCTATTACCTTCAACCTTGATACAATGCTTGAGAAACGGTTGATCAAATCAGATATTGATTCTCCCCTTATACTGCTGAACATCGCATATTGTTTCTTGATCAGATCTCTTTTGCTTTCCCTGACATCCTCACTTCCCTCATATCTTGTGCACAGTGCAACCCATAAGTCTTTGGCAGTAGTGTACTCAGCAAAGATGTTGAAAATATCCATAGAAAGAGCCATGGCAATAGTCCCATAGGCCTTGTTGTCTCTGGCAATCAAGGCAAGATCTTTCTCATCATACTCAGATACTAGCTTAGGACGTTGAACATCAGCAGTGGTAGTTACGGGCTTGTGGGGACCATCGGTGATAGAATTCAACAGTGTATAATCGTGAAATTGAAAGAAAAGCTTCATCTTTTTAGTCCAGTCATCAAAATCTCTTGTGGACACAAGAACAGGTGGTCTATTTCCCCCAGAATGTTCTGTTGAACTTGAAGTGGCCATAATATTTTGAATCGAAACTAAAACAGTAACTAGTTTCAATAGGTCAACTTCTATCGAAACAACTAGTTTCGATAGGACAACTTTTATCAAAACAACTAGTTTCGATAGGACAGCTTTTATCGAAACAACTAGTTTCGATACTGAAAATTTTTTAAGGCAAGTTTCGATAACCACAGTTTCGATAGAGATAAGACAAAATTTAGTTTTGATAGTACCTTCTCCCGACAAAAAGTAGACAAGAAGTTTCGATGATCAACGGAAATCAGAAACTGTCCCTAGTAGTTTCGATGCCTTCTTCTCCAAGCTCAGAAATACTCCATTGATGATAAGCTCCAGAAATCAATAGTGCAGAAATGACAAACCAATCCGGAGAAAACCTTCGACTAACCCTCCTGATCACTAATCCAACTTCCGATTCTGAAAATACGAGCAAAAACCCTTGGAAATCGATGAAACAGTACTTCCGAGAATAGATGTGCAAAAACCCGAAATAAGCTCAAAATACCTCATAAATCACCTAGAATCGATCACAAAACCTGATAACACTAAAAAATACTAGAGCATATAGCTCTGATACCAATTGTAGGTCCAGATTTATCTTGAAATCACTGATTTGATCGATTACACACACACAGGCGAAAACTGTGTGTATGGTGGTGAAACAGATAATAGAAACAGTGTTGGTGAAGATAACAGGCTAACCACAGTTTGAATCAACACGCAAATGGTATGAAAGTGTAAGAACACAGTGAATAATCAACGGCAAATTGTATTGATTCAGGAAAAATGTGAAAGAGAAGGTTCAGGGTTACAGCCGCTACTCACACCCTAAAAATTCTCAAACTAGGCTATTTATAGTAGTGACAGTATCGAAACTATGTTCAATCGAAACTATCTTCAATCGAAACTACTAGTTTCGATTGACCATTTACAAGTGATACAAATACTGTCGAAACTACCATCTATCGAAACTACTAGTTTCGATTGAACACACTCAATCGAAACTAAGTAGTTTCGATGGCCCAGACTTAGAAATAAAAACAGTAAATTACATAAAACTGAAATTACATTTAATGAAATGACAGAAAGTAAACTAGTCTAAAACTGTTTAAACAAACAATAAATGACAACAGCTTATATATTAAGATATGACTCTACAAAATAGATAACGTCCTTAGACACACCCGTGATATTGAAGGTATCACATATCCGCGCGAAGGGATAGATGTTCGGGTGCATCCTCATCCTCAAGGCCATGAAATTGGGTGGCATGAGTGATCGTGTTCATGACATGTGACGGGATCTGCCATTTATTGTTGTTAGGAATGGTGGGGCGTGTGATCGAAGATCTCGCTCCGGTGACCCTGTCACTGGCCCTCTGGTTCACGGTACGTCTCGCTGGTGGGTCAGTGTCACCAATAGTAGGAAATGGAATTGGGCTAGTAGAACGTACCTGGGATTTGCAAAGCTCCTTCAAACGCTCCCTAAAGTCGCGGGTGCGCTCGTGTAGCTCTCGTTTGGGCTCTTGAAAGGCTGAATATGGTGGTGACCCCTGCGAACGAGTGTAGTCCAGACGGTCTATAAAATAAATAACAAAACCTAACCTAGACTCCTAAGTAATAAATGGAAAACCTATGAACTAGACCGCACTGACAGGCAAGTGTACCTATCAAGTGTAGCACATCTTAATGGTAAACCGGAATATCGAACCCTAGAGACACTACGAATAACAAAACTAGACTCTGACTCAGACTAAAGATTTAATTGGTTTGGGGGGGTTGACTACACAAAGGATTAACTAAGAATGCAGTAAACTAGAACAACTCAATAATCAAGAAAAAAGACTAAGGTGAAATCAAAAGATGGGAAGAATACTACCTAGGTCGGAATCCTACTTGGAAAGCACAACTTCTACCGGATCTGGAAACTATGATGGATCTGGGTTTCTAAGAATGACAACTAAAGACTACCTATTGGATCCCTAATCATTCTTAGGGTGTCACAAACTAAGCAACCTAAAGCGTACTAACTCACCAGATGGTCGGATCACCTCTCGGGTATTTCCAACAATGGCAATGTACCCGAAAGACAGATCACCTTTCAGTATAAATATCTACGACACATCGAAGATGCACGGGGTAATCTCAAGATAATAACTATGACATGAACTAGCAATAATCACTAAACACCTAATACTAACGCCCTCTCAGACTGTTAACACTCGGATTCCTAATGATGAAGACTAGACAACTAATTCTCACCTCTCGGGTATTGAAATAGGACACACATTCACTTCTAATCAGCAATCAAACACAACTCCTATGGTTACTACGTCTAGCAAACCACTCAACAATCACAAACCCTAAGATTTATGACCTGAATACGCAAATCAAATTGGCAGACAACCACAATAAGCATAAGGAGTTATAATCAATCACACAATCAGAATTAAACATGCTATATCATCATAATTATCACACAAAGATCGCTTACAAAATCATTAGTCCATTCA
Organism: Smallanthus sonchifolius; assembly: GCA_023525975.1. Classification (NCBI taxonomy): domain Eukaryota; kingdom Viridiplantae; phylum Streptophyta; class Magnoliopsida; order Asterales; family Asteraceae; genus Smallanthus; species Smallanthus sonchifolius. Next base: position 69,996,318 of record CM042025.1, read on the forward strand.
AAATAACCAAAACCAATAAAAATCACAACTTTAACAAATATTCATCGTAACCTAAGCAGTATCAATGGTTTTAGCCTACAATCATGCTCAAAATAACTAGAATAGCAGAATCAAACACAACCATGGTTTCAAACATAAGAAACAAAGATAAAGGTTCAATCTTTGGAACCGAAAACGCTAAAACTAACGCACCCGGGATCAAAGACTCGATCTTTTCACTTCAATCCTCTTCTCCAGCCTCAAAATCGCCCTAGAACTCTTCTCTGACGGCAAAGATACTAACACCTTGTATTATGGCATTCAAATTCTATTTAAATTGATTTTAGGTTTTTTTTTCACGCATTTTTTGTTTCTCGTGTACCGCGAGACATCAGGCTGGGTTCCTCGCGTACTGCGAGGAACAAAATAGTCGCGGCCGTATCTGGCTTCCTTTGCGTACTGCGAGAACTGGTATGACTCCCTTCGCTTACCGCAAGAGACTGGAATTTCACATTTTCTTCTTTATTTCTTCCGGCTTTATTCTCTTGCTCGGTTTCTTCACGATATTCACTTGTATTCCACACAAGCTCCTGTAAACATACAATAGACTCAAATGTACATTAAAACGACTCAAAACACAAAACTAATCAAAAACGCACAAAACACTAGGAATAAAGATGTGTGCTTCGCACTACATCAGCCGCCATGGTATACCTCTATATATTATCTCTAATAGAGATAGTCGGTTCACTTCCAGATTCTGGACTTGTTTCCAGAAAGAGTTAGGGACACGAATTAACATGAGTACGACAAATCATTCTCAAACCGACGGGCAAAGTGAACGAACAATCCAACCCTATAAGATATGCTGAGGGCTTGTGCAATAGAATTTGGAGGTAGCTGGGATAATCATCTTCCATAGATATAATTTTCTTACAACAACAACTAAAATTAAGTATAAAAGTTGCACCATGTGAATCCTTATACGGTAGGAAATGTAGAACTCCAATTTGTTGGACTGAAGTAGGAGATAGCCAACTATCTAGACCAAAAATCTTACAGGAAACAACTAATAAGATAATCCAGATCAAGCAACGGTTGAAAGCTACACAAGATCGACAAAAGAGTTATGCAGATAAACGACGACAGCCGTGAGAATTAAAAGTAGGCGATTATGTTCTGTTGAAAGTATCACCTTGGAAAGGTGTTGTACGTTTCAGGAAACATGGAAAATTAGGGCCAAGGTATATTGGGCCTTATAAGATCATAAAAAGAGTTGGACCTGTAGCATATAAACTTGAATTGCATGAAGCGTTGCTGGATATTCATAACATGTTTCACGTATCATGTTTATGTAAGTTCTTAGCAGATCCCGATCAGGCAATCTCATTAGATGATGTACACGTTGATGATAAACACCAATTTAGCGAGCAACCCATTCAAATCTTAGGAACCCAAGACCAAAAATTAAGAAGGAAAACTATACCGATGGTACTGGTACAGTGGCAAGGTCGGAAAGGTGCCGATCAAACTTGGGAATTAACAGAACAAATGAAAACAAAATATCCTCAATTGTTTGACTGATGTTGAATTTCAAGGATGAAATTCTTATAAGGAGGGGAGATTTGTAACACCTGGATAATTTCCGAGTAAAATAAAGGCCAAAAGTATCAAAAGATAAAGTTCAGGGGTTAAATTGAAAGTTTTCCAAAGATAAAGGGCTAAAAGTGAAAATTCTGAAAATGAGGTGGATATCGGACCGACATCCGCTGCATGTCGGTCCGACATGTGTTGACGAATGTATAAATGAGGTATTGACACGTGTCATGTGACTCACCGGTGGAGATTTGAAGCATGGCACCATGTCGGACCGACATCCCAAACCATTGCGGTCTGAAAGCCGCAAAAAGGAAGGTGGCCTAATAGGAGGGCGACGTGTGTAGGGTTGGCTCATCTAAGGGGAAGTCGGACCGACATCCCCCTACATGTCAGTCCGATATGGGACTAAATTCACCCTATAAATAGATGGTTCGAGCTCGATCACTTGACACAACTCACACACACTTTCACCTTCACCCACACACACTAAAGCCCTGCTAGTCCGATTTCTGAGGTTCTGGCCCGCTCTCGAAAGTCCGGTTAATCGCAATCCATTCGCAAACTGACGTAGATAGTGCCGAGGTAAGGTTTTTGAACACCCTGTGGTTTCTTCGTGTTAACCTAAGATAGGGGTATTGATTATGATAAATGTCGAATATGATCTAGGGTTCTATCGAAGTGTTGATTGTTATATTCAATACAGGAGGAGGTTCTGCTTGAGGTGAGTTCCTCTAAACTGTGCTCTATAAATGTTTTATAAATGATTTTTATCTGAGATCCCAATAGTACCCGTGCATATATCATATAATAAGTACTTATTATGGCAACAAATGGGGTGAGACATTGGGACAAGACCAATCCTCTTGTTTGAGATCTGGTACGTATGGGACCAGCGCGCCGTAAGGTCTCTGTATATATATGTATGTTATAGACTTAGAACACGAGTAAATCAGAGGTTACTGGGTGATGGATTGGAGGGGATGGTTGTAAGACCCGTGCGGGGCCTTCATCCTTGAATCAAAGATAACCGTAAATATGATTTTGTTTATGAACTAACAAGCGTTATGCTGATCCAAATGTTTCAAATGTTTTTAAGCAAAGGTGAACCCTAGCGTGTAGTTGGCATTCCAAGAGATGTACAGATGTTTTGGGAATAGGGATGACTGAGGGCAGGTCCCTGTGTGACCATAAGGCCTGAGTGGATGGCATGATTCTTCGTGAGCTATAAGTCCAGGGTTGTTTATGTTGTATTTTGCCAGTCAGTCCCTATTGTACAAATGTGATGTTATGAAATGAAATAAGTTATGATGTTAAGTCTTCCGCTGTGTGTTTTTGGTATCAGCGTCATAATAACTAGAAGGCGACAGTAAACCGGTATGTAGTTATCTTACAAACGGAATGTTCTGTCTAGGAAAGAGCGGTGTATAAATCTCTCTTAGACCCGTCGCTCTTACCTGGGAACATATCTGTTGGAGGTATTACTCTAGTTAGATGACTGTCCTGTGTTACAGGAGTGACACACGGATTCACGGATGGAACCGATCACAGTAGCGGCGCAAAGGCAGCAGCGATGATGGCGTGCGGCTGTGACAACAGCGGTGGTCCGGCGAGCGACGGAGGCGGGTGGCGGCCCTGTTGGCGTCGACCAGAAAAGAGAGGGGAAGGGGAGGGGATTTCGAAAACATCTTGGTGGCTATCAAACTTGTATTTGGATTTTAGTTAACGTTATATTTATAACCACCCTACTTACAGACTGGCCCCTGAGGTATTAACGGTTAATACCCAACTAATAATTAATTGTTTAATTATTAACCCTGTATTTTGCTAATCATAAATAAACAGTAAAATACATTCATTAAATGTTTAACAGATTAAACATTTATTCTCCGTAAATAATTAATTCCCTAAGTAATTAATTATCTCAATCACCGATAAATATTTCTCTAAATATTTATTCACTGTATATTTAATTCGTCTTTCGTGAACTATAATATTTAACAATTAAATATTATATATTTGTTCGTTGCCCAAAGTGTAACTCTTAGGATCGTACCTCGTTAGTAACGCTGACTTAATTGATGATCGGACATCATATATCCAACAATATCCCACTTGGACGATTTATCAACTAATCGGTTCAACGTAGACAGTGGTGGACGCCTAGTTGCATCTCACTGCCCCTAGCAAGGTATGGCGTATTACAATGGATACAATTCACTTCTCATATGTGATTCAACTTTACCAAGTGTAACAGCCCTAATAAGCATATCTATGTATCCTTTCTATTTAGGGCATCCGTTGAACATGAGACATGGATACAATTCACTTCTCATATGTGATTCAACTATTCGTGTTCTCGTTCTCCAATTCAAAGTGGTCTTAAACAAACTACTCTTTAGTTTGAGCATGGCCATGCATTTTACACCAGCTTGAATCAATGAGGGCGCCAGAATTTCTAACTCCTAATTAAAGAAGAACAAAATTCTTTTGGCCATGTACAACTCCCACTAAACTTCAGATTACTCCTGATCATACCCTTATTACTGCCTGTTAAGTTTAGCATTAGATAAGATCAAAGAACAAACTTTAATAAGAGTTAGTTCTAGTATGTGCCTCGGGTCGAGGATCGATAGATCTTACTATATTCAAAACATCTCAAGACATTGATCCATGAATATAGTTTTGGAACGAGTTACATCCAATAATTATTTCTCTTATAATTATTTGTGAATATGGTTTCCAACTTCTTGGTCTTTCATTCATAATGAACCAACCATCTGATTCACAGTAGTCTTACGTTCAGATTGATTCCCATGAATCTGATCGACTACGGACATTTACAATAAAATATATTCAAGTAACATCTATTTATAATGCATTTAACCGTTAAATCAAACATAAAAACTAATGTAACTGTATTGTTCGAAAACACCAAATACTAATATACAGATCAAACCCACTGTCTAGCAAATCTAAGGCCTATCTTGTCAGCATGCTCCTCATGTTTAGAATGAGCATTGGCTTAGTGAACGGGTCAGCTAGATTCTGATCCGTGTGAACTTTGTTTAACACGATGTCTCCCCGTTCTAATATATCCCGGATATAATGAAATCTTCTGAGTATGTGATTCGTGTTGTGGTGTGACCTTGGTTCCTTAGCTTGAACAATGGCACCAATATTGTCACACAATATCTCGATAGGTTTCTGAATGCTCGGCATTACTCCGAGATCAGCAATGAACTTCTTCATCCAAGCAGCCTCCTTTGCAGTTTTCGAAGCGAGAATGTATTCTGACTCGGTGGTGGATTGAGCAACAACACTTTTCTTAATACTCTTCCATGTGATGGCACCACCATTTAGAACAAATACAAATCCCGTTTGAGATCGAGAATCATCTCGATCAGTCTGGAAGCTAGCATCAGTGTAACATTTAATAGCTAGTTCTTCTTCGAGTCCTCCATATATTAAAAACATGTCCTTAGTTCTTCTCAAGTACTTAAGGATGTTCTTCACAGCTATCAATGACTCTCACCAGGATTCTGTTGATATCTGCTTGTCATGTTTAAAGCGTATGATACGTCAGGTCTAGTACATAGCATGACATATATGATGGAACCAATTGCAAAAGCATATGGAACCCTTTCCATCTTCTTTTTCTCCTCGTCAGACTGAGGGCACTGTTTGTTATTTAGTATCGCACCATGCGCCATAGGCAAAGACCCTCTCTTAGAGTCTTGCATGAAAAAACGTCGAACGACTTTATCAATGTATGTACTTTGACTTAAACCTATAAGTCGCTTTGATCTATCTCTATATATCTTTATTCCCATAATATAAGCAGCTTCACCAAGATCTTTCATTACGAAACATTTTCCTAACCAAGACTTTACGTCTTTTAGCATAGGGATATGGTTTCCAATGAGCAGTATGCCATCTACATACAGAATCAGAAAGTCACATGGCTCTTACTTGCCTTCTTGTTAACACATGATTCATCTTCGTTTTTGACAAAACCAAACTCTTTAATTTTCTGGTCAAAGCGAAGATTCCAACTTCTGGATACCTGTTTTAATCCATAAATGGATTTGTTTAACTTGCATACCTTATTAGGATTCTTTGGATCTTCAAAACCTTCCGGTTGAACCATATAGACATCTTCAGTAAGATGCCCATTTAAGAACACGGTTTTGACATCCATTTGCCATATCTTGTAGTCATAATACGCGGCAATGGCAAGCAAAATCCTAATGGACTTAAGCATGGCTACTGGTGAGAAGGTTTCATCATAATCAATTCCTTGAGTCTGAGTAAAGGCTTTCGCTACCAGCCTTGCTTTGAAGGTTTGCACATTCCCATCCATGTCAATTTTTTTCTTGAAAATCCACTTACTTCCTACGGTCCGACTTTAAGGAGGAAGGTCAACCAAGTCCCATACATGGTTGCCGTACATGGATTGGATTTCAGCATCCATGGCTTCAAGCCATTTCTTAGATTCGAATCTAAGATTGCAGATTTGTAACTAGTGGGCTCAGCCTGATCAACTATCAGGATGTCGTCAATCTGGCGAATCCCGATATACCGGTAGGTTTCATGGCGATCCCTAGCACTTCTGCGAACAACTTTTGTCATAGTTGAATCTTGAACATTTCTAGATTCAGTTTCAACACTCTCATGCTGAACGACAGGTTCAGTTTGTGATTCTTGGATCTCATCCATATCCACCCGGTTATCTCCAATCCCTCTCGCAAGAAGTTCTTTCTCCAAGAAAGTAGCTATGCGTTTAATGAAAACTCGATTTCCAGCAGGATTGTAGAAGTAGTAACCGATTGTTTTAGGGTATCCGACGAAAACAACTTTATCGCCACGGGGATTTAGCCTATCTGTAGATTCACTTGTAACATATGCGTTACATACCCATACCCTAAGGTAGGATACTTTGGGTTTATCCCCATGCCATATCTCATAAGGCGTCTTGTGTGACACCCAGTAATTAAGGTAAATATCCATATTACATAAATGAGCGTTCTTAATATATATTTTCCTGAAGTTGTATATTGACTAAGTAAAGTCAAGGAGTCTAGCAAAGAAAACTTATATCAAAATAGTAATTTTTATGAATTACTAGGAAAATAAACAGTGATAACCCGCAAGGGACGGTCGTTGGTGATTAACAAGAATTTTATTCTAGTAAAAGTCTAGGGAGACGCTTTAACATAAAAACATAAATATTGGTGACTAAACATTTAAAAAAAAAATTGACTTATAAATAATTGTTACATGGCTCTATATTATTTAATGTGTATACATATATTATATAGTTATATTAATAACTATGTCGGGTTAACTAGTAAATTATGGAGACTAGTCAAACCACACAAAAACATATAAGATATGTGATCGTTAAAAGTTTTATATCGAGCATTAGATCACGGGATCACTTACCGGGTATACACACTACCTAAATACCTAATCTCATATACAGTCTTGTCACAAGAACTCCTTTTTGCTTACTTCTTATTTACGAAATAACCATCCCAAACAATCATCAATTCTCATTCAATATTAATTACAAATCAAATCTATCAATATATTCTTTCTTTCCTGTCACACGAGTCAAACACTCAATCACCAAATCCCCTTACTTGTACTCAAACATTTAATGCAAACCACTACCCAATCAACCATTTAAACACTCAATTCTCACCTCTCATTATATAAATACTAAACAATTCCAAGAATCAAAAGTCTACCATCCACTTTCTCCTGCTCTTCTCTCGGCTACACCTTAAAACACACACACTTAATTGGTTCCAAGTTCCAATAATCAAACAAGTCAAGGCCAAACATCAACATTTGGAAGGATTACTTGAAGACGTACGGGAATCTAACAAAGAATCGGGCCGAGAACTCAAGAACTACCATATTTTCTTCTAAAGATCAACATTTCCTAAGAATATCGTCCCTAGCATTGTCTAGTGGTATGAAACCGACACAATCTTTATTTCCACCTTTATTTTCTTGTTAAAGCTTGTTGTTCACCATGAAATGCAAAGAAAATTTAAAGATCTAATACGTTTTTATTTTATAAAGTTTAACTTTATTAAGTTTAAAAACTATATTTTTGTATAAATGAATATAAGGGATCGAAATTTGTAGGTACATATAGGTATGGATATTGTTGTTGTATTAACTTGAAAATGTGATAATACATCCATATATATAGATATATATATGTATATATCGAAATCGAAATTTTATGTTTATGTGGATGTTGAAAAATGTTGAACTTGGAAAATGGTAAAGTGTATGAATACATGTATGTATTATTGTCAAATGGTTAAATTAGAGACATATTAGAGGGTATGATTGTTATACAATGAAACATATTGATATCTCAAAAATAAATAATGAAAAGTGTTAGACGAAATGCTTAAGAGATTTGGAACTTGTAAATTGTGGTTATGTGTTGGATATGAAACTTGGTATGATTAAAATGGCTAAGACATTTAGTAAATATAAGGAGCACATATGCATATATTATGATGAATTAATTATAGAGTAAATATGTGCATAAAATTAGAAAGATGTTTTAGTAAAGATAAAAGTTCATATGTTATCATGGAGCATATTTAAATATATGTTGAATCATTGGACTATATTTACGTTTGTGTGCATAGATTAGTACGAATAAATGCATGTTAAACATCAACAAGTTAATAAATATCGTTCGGAACAAGAAATTGTATGTTCACGTAGAGATAGACATACATAGAAAATACATGAACAATACTTGTATAATTATTGGATAGAAGTGATTACGTGTTTATACAAGTACTATAATATAAATATATTATAAGACGTTGAAAAAAAAATAATGTTTATTTTCGACAAGCATAACGAGTCACCAATATGGAAATATAATAGTTTTACCGAAAAATAAATAAAGCGTCTAGACTAGAATAATAATCATCAACGAGTCGTCATGAGAAAACAATGTTTTAATCAAACAAAGTCGAACTTAACAAGAATATTTAAGTCGAGTGAACAACTTGCGTTTAAGACGGGTAGTCATAACGGGTATAGTATCCTTGTGTAATTAGGATACGGATAAGCGGGTCTGCTTTATTTAAAGATTTGCTAGCACATATTTATATCAAGGTGAGTTTCACTAATCCCCCTTTTTCTAAGTTTTTCAAATGATTTGGGGTGGAAACATACTTGTAAAAGACTTTTGTGTGTAAATGAATTGAACTAATGATCTGACCGTATGTGTGTATTGAGGGAAAAGTAAAGCGCTTAAAGTCCTCTGAATAAGTTAGTAACCATTAGCTATTTTAGCCCGGGATTATATGGATAGTACTATTGGGGGTGACGCCTCCGGTCATGGTTAGTCGCGCTAACTAGGGGTCCAAATGGCCGAATGACCGCATATTGTCTTACTCGCAAAAAGGCGAGGGGGTGGCACAGAAGGTCGGGGTTTGGTTACGGTCTCGTACATCACATACTATTTTGTATTCCTTGCAAGCTTACAAATGGGGTCAATAGATCGGATTAGTATTCATATTCATTGGTAATACATAAACAAAAGGGTTTTGATCAGGCTAAAGTGATCAGGTTTTAAACAAAAGGGTTTTGATCAGGCTAAAGTGATCAGGTTTTAAACCAAAGAGTTCTGATCAGGTTTAAGTGATCAGGTGAAAAGGATCAGATTTAAACATTGGGTTTATGATAACTCTTTATAATAATTTGTGAACTCACCAACCTCGTGTTGACATTTTTAAGTATGTTTTCAGGAAAATGAACGTGGTCTCCAGGCTAGCAATGTAGGTTACTTACATACATGAGGATACAGCTTTTGGAAGGATTTCACTTGTATAACTCATGGTTTTGAGTCATATTTGAGAAATCTTAAACTTTGTAAAAACTAAGTTATGTTTTGGGATGTAAACATTTAAACTTTGATTATGTATCCAATATCATGTATGTGTTTGCGGTAATCATATGCTTTGAAAACCAGTGAACGTTACGCCTCGCGTTTCCGCCTTGGCGGGGTGTGATAGAACTTGGTATCAGAGCCATTGATTATAGCGAACCAGGAGTCTAAAATGGAACCTAGTCTATAATTTGAATGACTCACTAAAACGTTTTCATTGCATAAGCATTGCATAACCAGTCATCATGTAATATGGATATTGTAGTCACGCCACCCCACTTAAACTCCATAGTTAGGAAACGTCTTACACAACAATGGCTGAATCCACCGGACAGACCATGCCCAGAGGACCGAGGATCGACGCATCATACTGGGAATGGCTTTGCCAAGTAGTTCAAAAGTGGAGGGTGGAGGAGGATCTCCCTGCGACCTGCGACTCTGTCGGACTGACATGTGAATCATAACCAGTGCCGCTCATCGGGGAGTGCGCAGAATGCACCATTCCTTTACTTGTGTCCCGAACCAGTAAGCACGGGACAGAGATTGATCTCTTGGAGATGAATGTGAAGTCCATCCGAAAGGACTTGGCAACTCTTCCAACTTTAGTGGAAAATGTTAATGGGATGGCAGAGGATCAGAAATTAATCGACCAGTCTCTTCAGCATGCATCCAGTCACATGATGGAGTTCGAGAAGAGATTTGCGGAAATGGAGAGGAGGACCGCTGCAGCCGAACGGAGGGCAGAAGTAGCCGAGCTGAGGGCGATAGATGCTGAACTTCGAGCTACTCTAGCTGAGGCACGCGTGAAGCAGATGCTGACCTCAGCTACCGTTCTGACATGAACGCTTGCCTATTTCTAGACCTATTACGGGCGGGTTGTGCCTGTAACACGTTATGTAGTTTAAAACTTTGGTACTGATGTGGTCATGTGAACCCATCCCTTTTGTATCCTTGTCTTTTGGAACAATATACTATGTATGTTTTAACTATGTAGGTGATGGGTTATGTTGTAATGATGGTTGTTCACGTTTGATGTTGTTGTACCTTTATGTCATGACCTATCATTATTATTATATAATGTTGTTTCTTTTTAATTGATATGTTAGAAAGAACGTCATGGCACCTAAGCGAAGGACGCCTCGTAACACTACTAGTGGCAACAACGAGACGATTTCCCCAAACGTGGGGCAACTCATAGCACAGCGAGTAGCTGCCGCCATGGAGCAGTATGAAGCAAATCGAAATAATGGCGGAGGAAACGGCAGCGGTACCGGCGGAGGAGGTGCAGGAGGTAGCGGTACAGCAGGAGGTTCTGGAGGTAATAAAAATAAATACGCCATAACACATAGTTATGATCCGAACTAATGACGTTATGACTTGTGATTATACAGATGCTCCAAATAGGAAGTGCACCTACAAGGCCTTCCTATCCTGCAACCCCTGTAATTTCAATGGCACCGAGGGTGCAGTAGGTCTGATGAGATGGATAGAAAAGATGGAGTCGGTGATTGATATTAGTGAATGCACCGCTGACTGCATGGTGAAATATTCTACATGTGCGCTCACTGATAAAGCTTTAACTAGGTGGAATACCCAAATGAAGACTTTGGGGAGAGAGACAGCGTATCAATTGTCTTGGGAAGACTTGAAAAACCTGATGATTGAGGAATATTGTCCTCGAAATGAATTGCAAAAGATTGAGACTGAGATGTGGAATTTACAAATGATCGGAGATGATGTGGCGGGGTACACCGACCGTTTTAATGAATTGGCAATCCTGGTACCTCATATGGTCACACCAGAACATAAGCGTGTGGAAAGATATATGTGGGGCGTTGCGCCTCAAATTCGTAGTATGGTAACTTCATCTAATCCAATGGATGCCAAGAGTGCAATAACTTTAGCATTCAAACTGAAGGATGACGCAGTTCGTAACGGAGTGTTTAGAAGGAAGGAGAACGAGGAAGGTAGATCTGGGGAGAAAAGAAAATGGATGGGAAATTCAAGTAACAAATCTGGAAAACAAGGGTTTAATAAACAAGGAACTGTGAAGGCTTTTACAGCTAACACAACGGAAAGGAAGGAGTATGATAGGGGCCTACCGAGGTGAAAGAAGTGCGGAAATCAGCACACCGGTGAATGTATCCAATGTGGGAAGTGTGCCAGTTTTGGTCACACCACATAAGCTTGTCGAGTTAACAACCAAACGGGGAAATTTAAACCGGGATGTTTCATATGTGGTGACCTGAAGCACTTCAAGAAGGATTGTCCCAAGTGGAAGAATCAGACGAACGCTCAGGCATGTGGGAGGGCATTTGTGATGGGTGCAAGGGACGCACGCCAGGACCCGAATATCGTCACTGGTACGTTCCCGATAAATAATCACTATGCCTCTGTACTTTTTGATTCGGGTGCGGATATGAGCTTTGTGTCGAATGATTTTAAATCCTTACTCGGTATTAAGGCCAGCAAACTAGATAAAAGTTATACAATTGAACTAGCAAATGGGAAATTAATAGAAACCGGAGAGGTCATTAGGGGTTGTACTTTACGTTTAGAAAACCATACATTCAGTATAGACCTTCTACCAGTCGAACTAGGGAGTTTTGATATTGTTATTGGCATGGATTGGTTATCAAAGAATCGTGCTGAGATCGTATGCTTCGAAAAGATTGTACGTATCCCACTACCAAGCGGAGAAATTCTTTCAATTCAAGGCGAAAAGTGTATAATTATGTTGAAGACGATGAACTGCATGAAAGCTCATAAGTATCTACGCAAGGGTTATTGTGCATTCCTGGCTCACATCGTCGAGAAGAAACCCGAGGAACGTCGACTCGAGGACATACCAATCGTTAGGGATTACCCTGAAGTATTTCCCGAGGACTTACCAGGATTACCACCATCAAGGCAAGTCGAGTTCCGGATCGACCTAGTACCAGGAGCCGCACCAGTTGCACGATCTCCGTATCGTCTAGCCCCTTCCGAGATGCAGGAACTATCGAGCCAACTACAAGAATTACTTGACAAAGGTTTCATAAGACCGAGTTTCTCACCATGGGGAGCTCCGGTCCTGTTTGTAAAGAAAATGGATGGAACCTTTAGAATGTGTATTGATTACCGGGAATTGAACAAGCTGACAATCAAAAACCGGTATCCTCTTCCCCGAATAGACGATTTGTTTGATCAACTTCAAGGTTCCAGTTTCTATTCTAAAATTGATCTACGATCAGGGTATCATCAACTGAAAATTCAGGAAGAAGATATACCAAAAATGGCTTTTATGACTCGTTACGGTCACTACGAGTTCCTAGTTATGCCATTTGGCTTGACTAATGCACCGGCCGTCTTCATGGATCTCATGAACCGCGTGTGCAAGCCGTACTTGGATAAATTCGTGATTGTGTTTATCGATGACATATTGATATATTCACGAACCAAGGAGGAACATGAACATCATTTGAAATTAATCTTGGAACTACTCAGTAATGAGAAGCTTTATGCTAAATTCTCTAAGTGTGAGTTTTGGATCCGAGAGGTTCACTTTCTCGGACACGTCATCAATAAGAATGGTATCCATGTGGATCCAACCAAGATTGAAGCTATCAAAAACTGGGAAGCACCAAGAACTCCGACTGAGGTGCGTCAATTTCTGGGTTTGGCAGGCTATTACAGGCGATTCATCAAGAATTTTTCAAAGATAGCCTTGCCTTTGACCACGTTAACTCAGAAGGACAAAAAGTTTGATTGGACTGATAAACAAGAATCTGCTTTTCAATTGCTGAAGCAAAAACTTTGCAGTGCACCAATCTTATCCCTTCCCGAAGGAACTGACAATTTCATCGTGTACTGCGACGCATCACACCAAGGTCTGGGATGTGTATTGATGCAGAGAGAAAAAGTCATAGCGTATGCATCCAGACAGCTAAATGTACATGAGAAAAATTATACGACTCACGATCTGGAATTGGGTGCTGTTGTGTTTGCACTCAAGATTTGGAGACATTACTTATACGGTACAAAATGTACTATCTTTACAGACCACAAGAGTCTACAGCACATCTTTAATCAGAAAGAACTCAACATGAGGCAACGTCGTTGGGTAGAACTACTGAATGATTACGACTGTGATATCAAGTATCACCCTGGAAAGGCAAACGTCGTAGCAGATGCCTTGAGTCGTAAGGAACGGGTTAAAACACTCCGTGTTCGTGCCCTAGAATTGACAATTCATACGAGTCTCACGACTCAAATCCGGATGGCACAACAAGAGGCAATTAAGGAAGAAAACATTCAGAGTGAAGCTTTACGAGGAATGATAAAACAGTTGGAACCAAAGTCAGATGACACTTTATACTTCATGAATAGAATTTGGGTGCCATGTTTTGGTAACATACGGGAGTTGGTTATGGACGAAGCCCACAAGTCCAGGTACTCCATTCACCCAGGTTCGGATAAAATGTATAAGGATCTGAAAGAACTCTACTGGTGGCCGAACATGAAAGGAGAAATTGCTATTTATGTCGGTAAATGCCTGACATTTTCAAAGGTAAAGGCAGAACATCAGAAACCGTCGGGATTGTTACAACAACCCGAGATACCTCAATGGAAATGGGAACAGATTTCAATGGATTTCATCACAAAGTTACCCAAGACGTCGAGCGGGTATGACACTATATGGGTAATCGTCGATCGTTTGACGAAATCAGCTCATTTTCTACCCATCAAAGAGACGGATAAAACCAAGAAACTTGCAAGGCTTTATATCAAGGAAATTGTGGCTAGGCATGGAGTGCCAATTTCTATCATCTCTGATAGAGACAGCAGATTCGTGTCTAGAATCTGGAAATCATTACAAGAAGCCATGGGCACACGTCTTGACATGAGCACGGCATATCACCCACAAACAGATGGTCAAAGTGAAAGGACCATTCAAACTTTAGAGGATATACTACGTGCGTGTGCAATTGATTTCGGTGGAAATTGGGATACTCATTTGCCGCTAGCTGAGTTTTCATACAATAATAGTTACCACACCAGCATCAAAGCCGCTCCGTTTGAGGCTTTGTACGGCCGAAAATGTCGTTCACCGCTATGTTGGGCAGAGGTTGGCGACAAGCATTTAACCGGTCCTGAGGTTATTCAAGAGACCACAGACAAGATTTTCAAGATCAAGGATCGTCTGAAGGCCGCCCGTGACAGACAAAAGAGTTCGCGGATAACAGACGAAGACCTTTAGAATTCCAAGTGGGAGACAGAGTCATGTTAAAGGTCTCACCTTGGAAGGGAATTGCAAGATTTGGCAACCGTGGCAAGCTTAACCCTAGGTACATTGTACCATTTGAAATACTGGCTAGGGTTGGCTCGGTAGCTTACAAGCTCAAGTTGCCACAAGAACTAAGCAATGTACATGATACGTTTCATGTATCAAATCTCAAGAAGTGCTTATCAGACGAGACATTGACTATACCGCCTGATGAAATTCACATAGATGACGAGTTGCACTTCGTTGAGGAACCTATTGAAGTCACATATTGGAAGGTTCAGAGAACAAGGCGCAGCCGTGTTAAACTGGTCAAGGTACGTTGGAATTCGAAGCGCGGCCCCGAGTATACATGGGAGCGGGAAGATAAAATGAAATCCAAGTACCCGTCCTTGTTTATGAACACTCCAAGTCTAAATGACAGGAACTGAATTTCGGGACGAAATTCTCTTTAACATGGGGAGAATGTGACACCCTATAATTAAGGTAAATATCCATATTACATAAATGCACGTTCTTAATATATATTTTCCTAAAGTTGTATATTGACTAAGTAAAGTCAAGGAGTCTAGCAAAGAAAACTTATATCAAAATAGTAATTTTTATGAATTACTAGGAAAATAAACAGTGATAACCCGCAAGGGACGGTCGTTGGTGAATAACATGAATTTTATTCTAGTAAAAGTCTAGGGAGACGCTTTAACATAAAAACATAAATATTAGTGACTAAACATTAAAAAAAAATTGACTTATAAATAATTGTTACATGGCTCTATATTGTTTAATGTGTATACATGTATTATATAGTTATATTAATAACTATGTCAGGTTAACTAGTAAATTATGGAGACTAGTCAAACCACACAAAAACATATAAGATATGTGATCGTTAAAAGTTTTATATCGAGCATTAGATCACGGGATCACTTACCGGGTATACACACTACCTAAATACCTAATCTCCTATACAGTCTTGTCACAAGAACTCCTTTTTGCTTACTTCTTATTTACGAAATAACCATCCCAAACAATCATCAATTCTCATTCAATATTAATTACAAATCAAATCTATCAATCTATTCTTTCTTTCCTGTCACACGAGTCAAACACTCAATCACCAAATCCCCTTACTTGTACTCAAACATTTAATGCAAACCACTACCCAATCAACCATTTAAACACTCAATTCTCACCTCTTATTATATAAATACTAAACAATTCCAAGAATCAAAAGTCTACCATCCACTTTCTCCTGCTCTTCTCTCGGCTACACCTTAAAACACACACACTTAATTGGTTCCAAGTTCCAATAATCAAACAAGTCAAGGCCAAACATCAACATTTGGAAGGATTACTTGAAGACGTACGGGAATCTAACAAAGAATCGGGCCGAGAACTCAAGAACTACCATATTTTCTTCTAAAGATCAACATTTCCTAAGAATATCGTCCCTAGCATTGTCTAGTGGTATGAAACCGACACAATCTTTATTTCCACCATTATTTTCTTGTTAAAGCTTGTTGTTCACTATGAAATGCAAAGAAAAATTAAAGATCTAATACGTTTTTATTTTATAAAGTTTAACTTTATTAAGTTTAAAAACTATATTTTTGTATAAATGAATATAAGGGATCGAAATTTGTAGGTACATATAGGTATGGATATTGTTGTTGTATTAACTTGAAAATGTGATAATACATCCATATATATAGATATATATATATATATATATATGTGTATATATCGAAATCGGAATTTTATGTTTATGTGGATGATGAAAAATGTTGAACATGGAAAATGGTAAAGTGTATGAATACATGTATGTATTATTGTCAAATGGTTAAATTAGAGACATATTAGAGGGTATGATTGTTATATAATGAAACATATTGATATCTCAAAAATAAATTATGAAAAGTGTTAGACGAAATGCTTAAGAGATTTGGAACTTGTAAATTGTGATTATGCATTGGATATGAAACTTGGTATGATTAAAATGGCTAAGACATTTAGTAAATATAAGGAGCACATATGCATATATTATGATGAATTAATTATAGAGTAAATATGTGCATAAAATTAGAAAGATGTTTCAGTAAAGATAAAAGTTCATATGTTATCATGGAGCATATTTAAATATATGTTGAATCATTGGACTATATTTATGTTTGTGTGCATAGATTAGTACGAATAAATGCATGTTAAACATCAACAAGTTAATAAATATCGTTCAGAACTAGAAATTGTATGTGCACATAGAGATAGACATACATAGAAAAAACATGAACAATACTTGTATAATTATTGGATAGAAGTGATTACGTGTTTATACATGGACTATAATATAAATATATTATAAGACGTTGCAAAAAAAAATAATGTTTATTTTTGACAAGCATAACGAGTCACCAATATGGAAATATAATAGTTTTACCGGAAAATAAATAAAGCGTCTAGACTAGAATAATAATCACCAACGAGTCGTCATGAGAAAAAAATGTTTTAATCAAACAAAGTCGAACTTAACAAGAATAGTTAAGTCGGGTGAACAACTTGCGTTTAAGACGGGTAGTCTTAACGGGTATAGTATCCTTGTGTAATTAGGATACGGATAAGCGGGTCTGCTTTATTTAAAGATTTGCTAGCACATACTTATATCAAGGTGAGTTTCACTAATCCCCCTTTTTCTAAGTTTTTCAAATGATTTGGGGTGAAAACATACTTGTAAAAGACTTTTGTGTGTAAATGAATTGAACTAATGATCTGACCGTATGTGTGTATTGAGGGAAAAGTAAAGCGCTTAAAGTCCTCTGAATAAGTTAGTAACCATTAGCTATTTTAGCCCGGGATTATATGGATAGTACTATTGGGGGTGACGCCTCCGGTTATGGTTAGTCGCGCTAACTAGGGATCCAAATGGCCAAATGACCGCATATTGTCTTACTCGTAAAAAGGCGAGGGGGAGGCACAGAAGGTCGGGGTTTGGTTACGGTCTCGTACATCACATACTATTTTGTATTCCTTGCAAGCTTACAAATGGGGTCAATAGATCGGATTAGTATTCATATTCATTGGTAATACATAAACAAAAGGGTTTTGATCAGGCTAAAGTGATCAGGTTTTAAACAAAAGGGTTTTGATCAGGCTAAAGTGATCAGATTTTAAACCAAAGAGTTCTGATCAGGTTTAAGTGATCAGGTGAAAAGGATCAGATTTAAACATTGGGTTTATGATAACTCTTTATAATAATTTGTGAACTCACCAACCTCGTGTTGACATTTTTAAGTATGTTTTCAGGAAAATGAATGTGGTCTCCAGGCTAGCAATGTAGGTTACTTACATACATGAGGATACAGCTTTTGGAAGGATTTCACTTGTATAACTCATGGTTTTGAGTCATATTTGAGAAATCTTAAACTTTGTAAAAACTAAGTTATGTTTTGGGATGTAAACATTTAAACTTTGATTATGTATCCAATATCATGTATGTGTTTGCGGTAATCATATGCTTTGAAAACCAGTGAACGTTACGCCTCGCGTTTCCGCCTTGGCGGGGTGTGACATCTTGTCTACCTTATTTTTAGGAGCTAGATTTATGATTCTAGTGGCAGTCTCGAGAGCAAAACTCTAGAAGGAGCATGGCAGGTTTGTACGACACATCATTGATCGAACCATATCTAATAGAGTTCGATTTCTCCTTTCAGACACACCATTAAGCTGTGGTGTTCCTGGCGGAGTAAGCTGAGAAATGATCCCACATTTCTTTAGATGTTCATCAAACTCTTAGCTAAGATATTCACCACCTCGATCAGATCGAAGCATCTTAATCGTCTTACCAAGCTGATTTTATACTTTGTTCTGGTACTCTTTGAACATTTCAAACGTTTCATGTTTATGCTTCATAAGATAAACATATCCATATCTACTAAAGTCGTCAGTAAATGTTACGAAGCATGTCTCTCCACTTCTAGACATTGTTCTGAATGGACAACATACATCAGTACGTACAAGTCCTAACAGATCCTTAGCCCTTTGACCGATACATGTAAAAGGAGCCTTGGTTAGCTTTCCACTTAAACATGATTCGCAATCATTAAATGACTCTTGACCAGTAGAATTCAGAATTCCGGTGGTCTGGAGTTTCTTCATGCAATTCTAGTTTATGTGTCCTAGTCTACAATGCCCTAGATACATATCATTGAAATCATATTTCGTATGTTTGGAGGAGATATTAAATAGAACATTATTATCATAGACTTCTATCTCATAGATTCCATTGTGAGGTTTTGCAGAAAAATAAAACAAACCATTTAAATATGCAGAAATAAAATCATTATCAAAAAACATAATCAAATCCTTGTTCCCGCAAAGCGGATATTGAAACAATATTCCTAGTCAAAATAGGAATGAAATAAATATTGTTCAAAAAAAGTTCTAAACCAGAAGGAAGTAAAAGAGTGTATTCTCCTACAGCTTTCACATCAACCTTTTGTCCATTTCCCTCATGGAGCTCCAGGTCACCTTGCTTCAGCCTCCTAACCTTCATTAGTCCCTGCAAATCATTACAAATGTGATAACCACATCCAGTGTCAAACACCCAAGATTTGCTAGACAAAGAGAATATCTCAATAACGAACATTCCTGAGGACTGTCCTCCAGCAGACTTTTTCTGCTTCAACTCGGCTAGATACTTTGGGCAGTTCCTCCTCCAGTGTCTGACTTCATCACAATGAAAACACTTGACATCCTTTAGAGGTTTCTTGGCAACAACTTTGCCTTTGCCCTTGCTCTTGAAGCTTTTCTTGCCTTTTCCCTTGGCTTCAGATTTCTTGACTCGGCCTTCTTTGATCATTAGCACTGGACCAGACTTAGCAGGAGCCGGTATGTTCATCTCGGCAGTCTTAAGCATCATATACAACTCCGGGATGGTCTTGTTCTAAACATTCATATTGTAATTCAATGTGAACTGGTCATATGATTTTGGCAGTGAGTTGAGGATAATATCCCTGGCCAATTCATTGCTTAAAGGAGAGTCAAGACGTGCCAGATGATCAATGTATCCCTTCATCTTCAACACATGAGTGCTGATGCAAGAACCTTCTTACATACGACAGCTTATTAGTGATCTTATCACTTCAAAGCGTTCATGACGGGCCTGCTGTTGAAACATTTCTTGCAGTTGCCTAATCATGCCGTATGCTGGCATGCCCATCAGATTCTTTTGAAGTTCTGGTATCATAGACGCCAGCATCAAGTAAGAGACCTTGATAAAGTCATCAACATGCTTATCCCGGTAGCTGGTTCTTCTAGGATTGGTTCTTCGAGAACATACAGTTTGTTCTCAGCCTTGATGACTATCTTCAAGTTTCGGTACCATTCCATGAAGTTGGAGTTGTCAAGCTTATCCTTCTCAAGGATAGATTTTAGGGAGAATGAGGAATTTGTATTAGATTCGTTAGACAAGTACAAAATTCAAAATAAAAGTTTTAGTATTTTCATGCATAATTTCCTAATTAAAATTTTATGACCCAATTGAAAATTTATATAATTAGGAATGAGATCCCGGTTCCTCATGTCTTAGTGAATGGCTGAGCAGTCTTCACTGTCATAACTAGATATATAGGTAACGATTACCAATTGTATCAACTATACAATTCTCGGTTTGAGGGGCATGACGAGTAATGTCAAGCTTTGGATATGTTTCCCTCAGCTGCGCCACTTAAACGACTTAAGTGATATAGGTCCTTCAATTATAACTGTAGACCCAGCCTAAATAACTCAGGAATCGCGATTCTACCTTCAACCAAAACCCCAGGGCCGGATGCAGGGTAATTCACTAACACCGAGGGTTCGGAAAGATTAATTGAAGTGTTATAATTTAGGGTGGCGCAAAATATCAATTTTATATTTTGGGATTTCTTTAATGTTTTTAAATTTTACCGTTTTGGGTCAAAAACATTTTGGTCGATGAGTAGCATGATACAAGTCGCGCAATTTTAGTAAACTGATTTTACTAGTTTTAGTTCGTGAAATAACTTTCAACACTCGACACGATCCAGTTTCAAATACCTTATTTAATCTAAATTGGTCATTCTTCACGAACCAATTTTAAACTTGTTAGGACATAGATTGTTATGACAAAAGCTTGTAATAGTTAGATTTTATGTCTTTATGTTTTTGTTATGTAAATGTCAAATGTCTAAGTGTTTTACAAGTGAGCCTAGAGGCGAAATTGTTAAGTTCGCCTGGTCTATCAGAGGCGAACTTAATAAGTTCGCTTAGGTCTAGCTGAGGCGAACTTGTTAAGTTCGCTTAAGCTGTTAGAGGCGAACTTAATAAGTTCGCTTATATCAGGTCAGTTGATTATATATATGTGTGTTTACAGAGTCAGTCATAGAGAGTGAACCAGAATGAATCAGAGAGATCAGATTGAGTCTGTAAACATCATTGTGATTGGAATACAAATTTCCCGCCAAAATACTCTTTTTTTTTTAAAAAAAAATTTCTTCTTTATTGTTTTGTTTTGTTTTGTTTGTACTCGTTATTTTTCCTAATATGTTTGTTGTCCAAATATTTCAGATGGCTTGACGTGTCGAATATAAACATAATCAAGTGGCATTGTTAGATCCCAACATGTCCGAGGCTGTGAATTTTCAAGGCATTATAGGATTTTTGAACAGATCACGTCTTCACGTTACTCTATCTGCTGATCCTTACATAAGTCTCGTGTACATACAACAATTTTGGGATACTGTGCATCAAGATACGGACGTTGAACCTCATGTTCTTCGTGCCACTGTTAATAATACCGAGATTGCAATTTCTGAAGAGACGATTCGTGTTGCTCTTGATTTGGGTGGAAATGCTGAAGATCCATTATCTTATCCAGGCACTCTTGTTATGGGTTGTTTTCAACGAATGGGTTATCGTGGATGACAGAATGATACCCAAGCACGGAAAGGTGGATTAGTTGGTGAATGGAGGTATTTTATGCATGTGATTATTCAATACATCTCTCCTCGCAAAGCTGGTACCGATGGATTGAAGATAGCTCTTCAAACTGCTATGGTGGCCTTAACATTGAATAAAAGATTCAATTTTCCACTTTACTTCTATCGAGAGATGGTAATGCAGATTAATCCAGCTGAAGGTCAAGGTTTCTTGATGTATCCTCGTTTTATTCAAATAATACTCAATCACCTTATTCCTGATCTTCCACAACATCCAATAAGATTGACATTGACTCCGATGTCAAAACGTATCTTTACCGACTGTACGAAGGTGAAACAGCAGAATGCTGCATTGATTCCAGTCAATACTCCTTTGTTTGGGCACTTAATCAATCCTGATTATGTTGCACCATTGAATGACAACTGGTTTCATCCTGATGAACTTGCTCAAGCTCAAGGCTTCAATGTTCAACAACAACAACAGCAACAACCACAACAACAAGTTCAACAACAACAGATACCAGTTCCACAAATACAAGTTCCCGTACAACCACAAATTCCTATTCCTGAACATGTTCCTATTCCACAAGCTGAAGTTGAAATACCTATTCAGGAACCAGTTCAAGAAGAGGTCGTTCATGATCCTAATCAAGATCTAGGAATGAACATGGATGATTTCGTTGATGATGCTATGAACTCGCCAATTCTAGAAGCTGAAGGGAATGTGGTGACCGATGCTGATTCTAGTTCCAGCTCAAGTGATACGACATTATCGGTGAATGAAAGCACTGATTCTGATGACTATAGGGATTTTTCCTCAGGTGATTATGAACGGTTGGCTAGAATTCCACTGGCTAATGCTGGCAAACGCATTAAATCTCAAGCCAGATGACCAAGAAGAAAGTCTGTTCGGGATCCTCCTTCCGGATCAGTACTTGGCAAAAGATCTTTGGTCGATGAGAGTACTGACACTGATAGTGACTTTAATCCAGATCCTACACGTCAAAAGTTGATGTCTGCTTCAATAGCTGCTGCAAAATCTTCTCAGGGAGTCGAGGATGCTAATTTTGTTACTTCTTTGATAATTACTCCTCCAAGATCTAAGGATCCATCTCCAATGATTTCTCCTGTTCCTCCAGTTATTCCTACTACTTCAAGTCCTTTTACTCCACAATCTTTGGCTGGTCCGTCAAAGCCTTCTGATTCTGAAAGGATTACTTTCCTTGAATCTCAAGTGCTTTCTCTACAAACACAGGTAAACACTCTTGTGTCTATTGATTCACAACGGCAGCTGGTGATTCAGACTCAAGCTCAACAGATTGCTGACATGCAAGTATTAGTGTCCAAACTCGTTCAGCGTCTTGACGCTTAGGGGGAGTTGAGGATACCTGATACTTGTCACACAGAGTCTATTCAAAGACGTGATGATGAAGACAATGATCCTGTTAGAAATATTGAGGGTGATCATCAATACATTGACGCTAATCCTATATCTAGGGTTCAGGGGGAGTCGACATCACAATCCCTTGAAGGAAACAAAGACAAAGATACTTCTGGTACTAATGAAGAAGAAATTCTGTTATTGGAATTCTTTCAAGATTCAGAAGAAGAGGAAGCTGAAAAGATTGCATGTCTTGATGACATTGATGATTTATTCAATGACATGGAAGATGATATGTCGGATAATGAGATAGAAGAAGGAGAAAGATAAAGATAGTGTTGCTTATTAAGGCTGTGATGGTCTTAAGGTGCCGTATAACTTCATCCAGGATGATGTTATTCCTGAATTCACTTATGAAGGAATAACAGATTCTATGGACTCTGTTGAAGACATCTCACTGCCTGAAGACACTGCTGATTCAAAGATAGATACTGATGATGAGTCTATTCAATCCAATAAAGGTGCTGAAACTGAAACTACTCACACTGAGTCTCCGAAGGTTAATGAAGAACCTATGATGTACAGAGATACAGGGATGACAATAAAACAGTGGAGAGAAGTTGTAAACAGTTAGATGAAGGTGCTACCTAAGTCTCAAGCACAACCTGCTCAGAAAGAGAAATATGTGAATAAAGAGCCGTGTGTAGGAAGGATCATAAGTTGGTTCTATGATGATGAATCAAAATTATTTACAATCAAACGATCTGACGGTGTTCAATACTTAAAGCCGAGGATCAAATATTTCAATACCTTGCCGAGGTGTGAAATAAATGGTCTAGCTTCAAAGCCACTCATTAATAGATCAAAGAATGGTTTGGCTGATGTGATAGCAAACCTGATTAAGAAAGAAGGTAGTTCAGGAAAGTATGATCGGCTGAAACCACAAAAGGGAAAGAGAGTGAAGAACACAGATCCAAAGACTGGGAAAGTAACCTGGAGATACAAGTATAAACCAGTGCGTGCTATTCACAATATACCATTAAAGAAGATTCCTCAAGACTTTCTTGGGAATATGAAGTGGTGGTATGTTGATGTTAATACTGGTGAAGCAAGGATTGAAGATAAATAGAATAAGGTCATTGTGTGTTTCTATGACGCAACGAATCTTATTAATTTTTCAAAGAAAGATCAGAGGACGTTGTGAAAGAATGAGATAATGTACACTGATGTTTGGAGAGAACAAGGTCTACAGTACAAAAGAGTTTTGGAGATATGCAGAAGATATGGTGTGCATGCTGGCAGCAGACTACCGGATAACTGGAAGAGCTCAAGATAAAGACTAAAGACTGAAAATAAAGCTATTGTCAAGGGGGAGTCTGTTAGGACATAGATTGTTATGACAAAAGCTTGTAATAGTTAGATTTTATGTCTTTATGTTTTTATTATGTAAATGTCAAATGTCTAAGTGTTTTACAAGTGAGCCTAGAGGCGAACTTGTTAAGTTCGCCTGGTCTATCAGAGGCGAACTTAATAAGTTCGCTTAGGTCTAGCTGAGGCGAACTTGTTAAGTTCTCTTAAGCTGTTAGAGGCGAACTTAATAAGTTCGCTTATATCAGGTCAGTTGATTATATATATGTGTGTTTACAGAGTCAATCATAGAAAGTGAACCAGAACGAATCAGAGAGATCAGATTGAGTCTGTAAACATCATTGTGATTGGAATACAAATTGAGAAGTTTATTTACTTGATTGTTTGCTTTGTCTTTTATGCGTATAAACGTTAACTCGTTGGATTCCGCACTTCGAGTAAACGTCACGTCTTATCACGAGATCGATCCGTAGACACGCCAGGGGACCTACAAGTGGTATCAGAGCTTTTGCTCTTGATTAGCAGAAGATTCGTGGTGTTTTCGTGTCCAATCAACATCAAATTTCAGAGATTTTAAAGATTTTTCATCTTTTTTGTGTTCTTGATAAAAATGGAGAATTTTTGATCATTTTGGTTTGATTTTGGATTCATTTGATGAAATTGATCGATAGAAGTGTTCCTAATCAGTTCCTACACATTCCTACGGTTCAATTTAATCAAATTCCATCAATTCAGCAAGATATGATGATTTTCAGAATTTTTGGTTCGTGTTTGGGTTGAACAGCTGAACCAGGCGAACTTAAAATTCTGTTGCAGGCGAACTTACAGGCGAACTTATTTTGGCAGGAAAATTCTTCTTGTCCAAATTTTTTAGGGAAAGTTTATATGGTCGTTTTGAATCATTTTTGAAATTTTGAATTTTCAAAAATTTTTAAAGAGTATTTTGGCGGGAAATTTTTTTCCGGATATCTTCGCAAAAATTTCAAAATGTCTGTTTCATGTGATGATAATGAGATTGGAACTGTGCCACCGAGACTTTTGTGCATATCAGATTTTCGTAGCTGGAAAGTCCGGTTCAAACAGTTCGTATCAGAAACTGATGAAAACTTTTGGACATCCATATTTGAAGGATATGTGCATCCTAATTATGACTATATGGGATATTATGATGTTCCTAAACCAGTGACAGCTCTTACTACATTAGAAAAGCAGAAGTTTGATCGAGAGATGAAAACGTGTGAAACTTTAAAGACGTCTTTACCAAAAGAAATCATTTATAGTCTCGGGAAGTGTCCAACTTCAAGAGAACTATGGGAAACTTTGAATAAAAAGGGTGAAGCTACTACTTAATCATTTGGGGTCTTGATCAAAGAAGAAGTAGTAAAGCAGAGTGTTTCTAAAAGTGATTCTTCTACCGAGTTAAGTGATAGTGAGAGTATTAGATCTGGTGAAAGTACTCAGTCTACCGAGAGTGATGTAGAGACTGAAGTAAGCTTCCAGATAGTTGAAGATGATCTGAGTGTATCAGATACTGATGTTGAGCCTGTCATTGTTGATCAAAAGAGTGAAGCTGATGATGACGTATTCATGGCTCCTGGTGCATCTTCTTCAGAAGTAAAACCTGAGGTATTTTCTAACTCTGAAATGTTTTGTTCTAACTGTGTTTCAGTTAAGGATAAAATGATGAGGGTTATGGATGACAACGTAAACCTCATTTGTGATATGAAATCGATGCACACAGTAAATCAAAAATTAAAAGATAATGAGAATGCGTGTATTGAGAGAATAGAATCACTGAAGAGGGATATAAGTTCTCTGACTTTGAAGATCAAAGAGCAGGCATATCACCTGGATATGTCCTTTGCAGAAATTGAGAAAAGAAATTATGATCTTGTTGAGAAAGATAAGGAATTAGCTGAATCTAAAGCAGAGGTGATCAGATTGCATAGAAAGTTAGAAAGCTTTGGAAATTCATAATTCTTATTAGGATATTATCATAAAAATACTGAATAGGGGAAGGGAACTAGTGGTATTGGCTATGTTCCTCCACCATTTAACGGAAATTATTCTGTGACACCTGAGATTATAAAAGATGAGGATTTAGATCCTAAGACTGTGTTGAAAGTGAATCCGGTCACAGGTGAAGATATGGTGTATTCTGATGAGAGTGATGATGAATATTTTGATGAAGCTAAGATAGAAGGAATACCGAAAGAGGTTAAGAAAGAAGACTCAAAGGTTGATTCTAATTCATCTGGAAATTATACATTTGGAAGTTCTTCAAATTCAAGGAGAGTTCCATATGTCTGAGATTATAAAGACAGGCATACATGCTTTCATTGTAATGAGATAGGACACATTGTTGTGACCTGTCCTTACAAAAATAAAGGGAAGAAGCATGTAGTTCCTGAGAAGGTGAAGCCTGAATCAAAACCTGTTGAGAAAAAGTTTGTTCCGTCTCAAACACCAAAAGAAGTTCATGTAGGAGAATCTTCTTCAAGTGCAGCTTATCGTGTGAAGATTCCTTATATGAGAGAATATCGTGAGACGAGATCTTGCTTTTCTTGTGGTCTTGTGGGTCATATTCGGATTGCGTGTCCTCACAAAGACAAAGGTAACAGACATTTTACTCCAGAAAAGGTAAGAACTCCTGTTAAGCCTTATGTTAACCCAAATGTGGTTAAACCTCGTGATATACCAAAGGGTAATTCAAAATCTGAGGTTTGGCTTTCTAGACCTCAAAGACGGATGAGAGATTCAATTGTGAATGGAGTGAGGTTTATTATTTTGATACAAATGGACGACCCATGACTACCATGGCTTGGGTCCCAATTTCAAATTAATGTTTCTTGTTAGATGTGCAGGATTTACCAAGAGGGACTATTAATACCATTTTGGCTGTTAATAGTGGTGGTTCTAAGCACATGACAGGGAATGACATCTGCATGAGTAAAGAGTTGTTGATAACAGAGAAATCTATTTGATTCAACGACTTGATGCTCAAGGGGGAGAATATGTCACACACAACGTTTTGGAAACAGTTTTACAAAGTCCAAAGGATAACCTGAAACTTACGATGACGATGGTGATCATAAAGGCGTTGATGCAACCATTTGACTAGTTGAGGGGGAGTCTACAGGACAGGGGGATTGAATTGTTTATTTTACATGTGTTGGTGACAGAGGCAATGACATTCAATTACATTACATCGGTTTGAGTTTTTAATTGATTGAATTGCTTAATCCTGAGTAACCAAGTAAAATGTTTTCATGAAAGGTTTATTTTAGTTTGTTTTGTTTTCTTTGAAAAAGATTTTGAAAAAGCCAAACAAAATGAAAAAGTTAAAATCGACATTACTTGAAGTTAAAGAAGAGATGATAGTACATCAGTAGATGTTCTTTCACACATGACCTTAGATTGACTGGTTGGTGCTTTATGTTAATATATCTGAATTATATGTTTTGATCTAAACTTCAGAGACTGCACAAATATGAAATGATAGTGTTGTGTATGCATATAATTTGAATTGCCAGTAGACTAAAAGCGTCACTAAACCATTAGTAGTGTGAAAATATAATTGCATATGTTACAACTGTGATTTGAACCCATTTTATGCTTGAGTGTGTGTGTTAAAAGATCACTATCAGATTAATTAGCTTTTAATAAAGATTTTCCTATGAGATCAGTTTCGGGTTATGTCCTTAGCACTATTCATTCGATTTGCTTCAATGCCCATGTCCCGAAAAGCATGCAATTTGAAGTATAATCAAGATATGTACTTGACGACATCTGTCAAACATATACTAGCCCTTGGATCATATTGATAAATCATTTTTACTGATTCCATTGAATTCATAATCCAGATAACAGTTGGATCCACGTACCTGAATCTTATGATTCCACATATATAAGCCAAGACATTGAATCATTCGATTCTGAATCTCATTGATTCCTATACAATCCAATTTGGATTTTGCTTTTCATGTACTAAGTGATGTCTCCTCATTCTGGAAATTCGGATAATCTTTAGTAAAATCTCATATGTCTTGAAGATAGTGCATTTACTTTCTGTTGGCATACTAGTGGGGTACACGTTGTATTTCATACTTAAATGGTACCTTAACTCACAAGAAAGTGGGAATGAGATGCTTTAGTTTCAAATTTTATAATATTAACAATTTGAATTTATGTGTCATAGCCTGATCCTATTTTCTTTGAATGTTTATCGCGTATCATAACATGCAATATGAAAGTCTTGAAAATATAGAGTGTGATAATCTTGAAAGATATGGGTTTGATTGGTCAAGGCTTGAAAGAATGACATAGGATACCATTTGATATTATATGGATTTTATATCCAAGATGTGTGATTGATATCTCATATATACTGATATGATCTTCTTAGTCGTGATGTTAGACCAAAAAGATGTGATTTTGTATTTTACATTTCAGTTTATATAGAGAAAAACCAAAAAGATTTTGTGTTTCTTATGTTTGAAAAACCAAAAAGACTTTATTTTTCCAGCTTCCATAGAAATTTTAATTGTTGGTTATTCTTGGTTGTTCTCATTTTCAAAAACTGAATATTGCAGATAGAAGTTGAATAGGGGTCCTTCTCCCAAGTTTTCTTCTAGATAGAAAGAGAGTGTGTGCAGATGAATAAGACGAAGACTACAACTTGTTTGATGATATATGAAGACGGATGACAATCTTCTAAAGCTGTTTTCAAAGGGGAGTCTGTTGGAGCATATTCTGGTGACAACGAGCTTGAAGATATTATGTCTTAGTCTTAGAGTCTTTGACTTGTAATTGATAGAATTGTTAGCAACAGTTAAAGGGGAGTCTGTTAGGACATGTTTTGTAACTGTTGATAAAATTCTGGGTAAGTTCTGCTAGAGGCGAACTTAACAAGTTCGCCTCGCCTATCAGAGGCGAACTTAATAAGTTCGCCTAGCCTATCAGAGGCGAACTTAATAAGTTCGCTTAAGTCTGTTAGAGGCGAACTTAGTAAGTTCGCCTGGTGCAGAACAGTAATTTATAAATACAGAACAGAGTCTGTTAGAATGAGCGTGTAAGACAGGTGAGACGATATCAGAGTAGACGAGAGAGAATTCTTCTAACCTGATATTGGTGGAATACAAAGAGTTTATTTACACCGTTGTTGTTGATTGAGTTACACGAGCACGTTGATCATGGATTCCGCACGTTATCACCGTGTCGTACCGCGAGTCTAGAGATCCGTCACGCACCGAATTTGGGACCTACAAAACTAATCAACTCTTTTAATTAATTTAAAATCGTTTTAAATAAAACTATTAAATTTAAAACTTGTTTTTACTTTTAAATAAAACACTTTTTTATTTAATTACCTTTCCGAGAAAAATACAAAATTTAATTATCTCGTCGTTTTTAAATTGTGTCAAAAGTTTTATAAAAATTTTGCGGTTTAATTATTATCCTAAATAATTATATCACACCACAAAAAGAAAATAAAACATAAAACCGAGCAACTAGAAAAAATGTCTGGTTTCGTTCGAGCCATCAAACGATAACCAGACTGGTCTAAGGGATAACAAAATCAAATAAATCTGCTATCTCCCACTTAGTCCAAGATCTCTATCTTTAATCATGTCATTGTCCGCCATGGTCTACTAGTCTTCATCTCTTTAGGATTACAATATTTATTCACAAATACACTAAAATAAATAAACAAAAAAATAAACTTAACTATTACATAGGAGTTCCAAATAACCCATAAAAAATAAAAAGAGAAACAACCAATCACAAACTATTCAACCACAGGTCTCTAGTATTCGATTCATTAAACAAATAACAATAAACGAAAAAGGCTCGATCTTTTATCAAAAAAAATGTTTTGACAAATAAAACAATAGATCAATATAAAAAAATATGTCTAAACGCGCGTAAAGGTGGCTCTGATACCACTGTTGGGAATCAAGCACCAGTTTTTAACTTTTAAAATTTTTTATTATTTAAACCTTTTAAATAAATAAATCAGATGTATTTAGCAGAAGCGATTTATGGTACTAAACAGATCAGATCTAGATTCCTGCTAGTGATTCGATTACACGCGTATAAACAATATAATATAAACCATCCATAGGGTGTTCAAAGATTATACCTTTGGCGATAACAAAATCAGAACACCTTAGATCAACGAGCGTCACGCTAGTTGACACGTACATGAATAACCCGTGAACAAGAAACCCGTCACACGCCCTCAATGATGGAACCGATAACAGCAGCGGCGCAAAGGCAGCAGCGATGGCGGCGTGTGGTTGCGACAACAGCGGTGGTCCAGCGAGCGGCGGAGGCGGGTGGCAGCCCTGGTGGCGTCGACCGGAAACGAGAGAGGAAGGGGAGGGGGTTTGGAAAACTCCTTGGTGGCTATCAAACTTGCATTAGGGTTTTAGTTAAGGTTATATTTATAACCACCCTATTTACAGACTAGCCCTGAGGTATTAACGGTTAATACCCAACTAATAATTAACTATTTAATTATTAACCATGTATTCTACTAATTATAAATAAACAGTAAAATACATTCAATGTTTAACAGATTAAACATTATTCCCCTTAAATAAGTAATTCACCAATTAATTAATTATATCAATCACCGATAAATATTTCTCTAAATATTTATTCACCGTTTATTTAATCCGTCTTTCATGAACTATAATATTTAACAATTAAATATTATATATTTGTTCGTTGCCAAAAGTGTAACTCTTTGGATCGTACCTCGTTAGTAACGTTGACTTAAATGACAATCGGATATCATATATCCCACAATAATGACGGGTCCAAGAGGGATTTATAGACCATTATTTCCTTAGACAGAACATTCTGTTTGTCAGATAACTACATACTGGTTGGATGGTTACCCTCGGGTTATAGTGACGTTGATATCAAAACATACAGCGGAAGCTAAACCATAGACTATCTTTTATTAATAACAAAACTAATTTACAACATAATCAAACCTCTATTACAACTGAACAAACCAACAACCATCAGTTCCCGTCAAGGAACTCAAGCACCGCAGGCCTTATAGCTTTTCCAAGAATGCCTCCATCCACTCCACATCCATCTGGTCCTCCTCACAACTATCCATATTTACATCTATCTGGAATGCCACCTAAAGATTCACCTGTAACAACCTTTAAAAATAGTAAAAGCAACTGGGTCAACATAAGTTGGTGAGTTCATGAATCTTTACCACATGGTTGTTATTCGATCATTAGCAATACGACGTCCCACCCATTAGTTACACAAACTAATAAGCTTTTGTTATATATATAACTTTTCAACTGTTCCCGCCACTGGCCTACCTTTCACCAGTATAAAATGGACAAACCATCTCACATTACTGGTCCTACCACACCAGTAACATGAGATAATCGTTCCACCCGTAGGTCCCATCTACGCTCGGAACGTATAAAGTACTCAATACGCTTTATATATACTTGGAATAGGGAATTACTTATCAGACTATTTCAAATAACAACTGTGTAATCAAGTACACATTTCAATTCAGAGATACTCACCTGAACAGCACCTTGGTGTATATTTAATTGTAATAATAACCTCGAACAATATCCTAATAATACCGACATTGCTTTAATTAAAACTTATAACAAGCTTCATTGTAATTAACTAAATCTTACAAGGGTCGGGTAATGCTTACCTCAGAACTATCTACTACGATTTGAAGGCATAAGGCTAGAAACCGAACTTCCGAACGCGTACCAGGGTCTTGGCATGACTTTCTAGGTTAACTGTGTGTAATAGATGGTGTGGAGTGTGTGCTAAATGGGTTGGGATCATCGATCTATTTTTAGGGCCATTTCTGACTCCATGACGGACCATTACCAGGGGTGACGGTCCGTCACCGCTTCCCTTTGCGGCCACGCACTTATTCTCCACGTAACGGACCGTTATGGTCTCGTGACGGTCCGTCAAGGCTTGTAACGGACTGTTATCAGGGATGACAGTCCGTCATAGGGTTTTAACACGTTAGATCATAATCATGAGTCACTGGACACGTGTCATTCTCCGGTCAAGTCCTTGCTGAGTCCGCAACGGACCGTTATACGGTGTGACGGTCTGTTACCGGTCATGACGAACCGTTATTGGGTATGACGGTCCATCACCGATGATTTTCTTCAAATTTTCATTTTTATTCCTTGTGGTTTGGTTTTTCTAACTTTGGGTCTTCATACTTGGTATTTCCTTTGAGAAATTTTTGAGGTGTTACAAACTTAACCAAATGTAATCTTGAGATATTATAAAGGTGTGATCAAACCATGCTCATTTTCTCCTATAAATACAAGCACTTCTCCATCCATTTCATTTGCAACAACACAAAAATCCCCCCCCCCCCCAAACTCTCTCAAAATATCGGCTTCAAGTGGGCGCAAGAACAAGAACCCAAATTTGGAAGTTCTTCATACTTGTAAGCATCCTACCTTCCTTTCTTTCCATCTAGATCTTGATATTTGATAACAAAAAGGTTTATGGGTTGTATGACACCATCATATACTCTCTAATATATGTAAAAAAGTGGTGATCCATATGCTAAACCAAAAACATACTTTCAAAATCAAAGAACTAGTCCATACACTTTATATTTTTACTTTACATTTCTCTAGATCTTGATCTTGATAACAAAAAGGTTTATGGGTAGTATAATACCATCATATACTTCTTAGTATATGTAAACAAGTGGTAATCTATGGCTCAAGCCAAACTATAAACATACCTTCAACATTCAAGAACTAGTCCATTTATCTTATGTTCTTACTTTACAAGCACTTTATTCTTTATTTTTCCTTGTTCTAACATCATTATCAACACGTATGGACATAATATTATTTGGGTAAACACTAAAACCAAGCCATTCAAGTCCCTATATCAAGGCATCACCACAAAGTGTCATGTGTTAACTTAAAACCATGCATCATGTGGTGATTTTTTCACTAACTTATCAAACACCTAAAAACATGTTAGATTTACTTATTTTATCTATACCATATATATAAAGCATATAGGAAGGATAAAATGGTCTTTTTTAACCAAAACTCTTAAAATTCAGAGTTTTACAACTCTTATAGCCTATGGTACAACTTTTATAGCTTGAAAAACATCCCCTCTCAGACAACCATCTTTCAATACCATTTCAAACACTACAAGGAAAAGGCTCAATAGCGGCGACATTTGTCGCCGCTAATACCCCAAAATGTCGCCGCTAATACCTTTAGTGGCGACAGTCGCCGCTAATCCTTCGTCGCTAATACCCAAATTGTCGCCGCTAATACTCAAATTGTCGCCGCTAATAACCTTAGGCATTAGCGGCGACATGTCGCCACTAAAAGATCGCCGCTAATGCCTTTATTTCGGTTTCTGTTTTTTTTTTTTCATATTTTCAGTATTTTCAGTTTTTTTTTCAAATACAAAATACTTGTAAATATACAGTTTTGAGACATATAAACATATTAACATATAAACTACATAAATATATAAAAACTACATTAATATCATCATTCGTTAACGTTTGGTACAATAACTTATAAAAATAAAACTACATAAAACGTAAAACTAGTTCTTAGATCATCATCATTGTCGTCCCTTTCTTCCGTGTTAATTGTATGCTTCTCACCAAAGAAACTCAACTATGGTCGGAGATGGGAGCCGGAGTCCGGTGGTCGGAGACGGGAGCAGGAGTCGGCTGGTCGGAGACGGGAGCCGGAGTCGGGTGGTCGGAGAAGGGAGCCGGAGTCGGGTGGTCGAGCGAAAAAGTGAAGTCTGGAATTGGGAGAGAACTTTCGGAGGTGGGTAATGGGGATGAGCCAAAAAGTGAAGTCTGATGGAGGGAAATAGCCCGCCATTGTGTTTCAGTGCTTTAGCGGCGACTAATGCCCTGTAGAAGATCAGCCCTTGGATCAGGTCAGTTATCAACGGTCATATGAGTTGCAAAGGATTTCACCCGGATTTTGAACAATAGCGGCGACATGTCGCCGCTAATGGGTCGCCGCTAATGCCCTGTAGAAGATCAGCCCTTGGATCAGGTCAGTTATCAATGGTCATATGAGTTGCAAAGGATTTCACCCGGATTTTGAGCAATAGCGGCGACATGTCGCCGCTAATGGGTCGCCGCTAATGCCCTGTAGAAGATCAGCCCTTGGATCAGGTCAGTTATCAACGGTCATATGAGTTGCAAAGGATTTCACCCGGATTTTGAGCAATAACGGCGACATTTGGCATGTCGCCGCTATTGCTTGTATTTCTTGTAGTGAAAATTCAAACTCATTTTGTTGGCGTTGTTCTCTCTCTCAAAATCCCGACACTGCTCTCTTTCAAAATTCAAACTCACTTTATCTATTTCTCTCTGTGCTCTCTGATGCATAAACAACACCTGTTAGCGGTGACGATACCCTTCGACGGAGGAGGTGTGGTGACGCCGATTTCGTGTTCGGCGGCGATGGTCGGTCACGGTGTCCGGTTAGGGTTATGTTGATTGAAAAATGGGACGGAGGCTGCGACGGTTATGTCGGTGGTGGTCGATGGCTGTGATTTCGCCTGGTTAGGGCTCCGATTTAGGTTGGTTCAGTTGCCATGGACACCTACTCTTGGTAAGTACGAACCCTAATTTCATGTACAACCCTAATTGGATCTTTACATTACACTTTAGGGCTTTTTTATGAAGATTTGTGTGAAGTATTTAGTTCATATCATTGTTATTGTTGCTGGATTTTGATAAGATGATGTTAATGTGGATGTTTACATTGCAATTTATGGCTTTTTTTATGAAGATTTATGTGAAGTTCTTAGTTCATAGCATTATTATTGTTGCTGGATTTTGGTCAGATGATGTAAAGTTGATGTTTACATTACAATTTAGGGTTTTTTATGAAGATTTGTGTGAATTTTTAGTTCATATCATTGTTATTGTTGCTAGATTTTGACTGATGATGTAAAGTTGATATTTTCATTACAATTTAGGGTTTTTTTGTGAAGTTTTTAGTTTGTATCATTGATATTGTCGCTAGATTTTGACCAATGATGTAAAGTTGATATTTTCATTACAATTTAGGGATTTTTTATGGACTTGTTTTGTGAAGTTTTTAGTTTGTATCATTGATATTGTTACTGGATTTTGACCGATGATGTAAAGTTGATATTTTAATTACAATTCACATATGTTTTGTGCAGATGTTAAGCAAGTGGCGTTAGACTAGACTCCGGTGATCTTGCTTATCTGTCATGTGAAACGAGAAAATTCTTTCAGACTATTGGAAATGAATTTGGATTTTCTGGTTTTGGAAAGACTGGTATCACTGCTAGCAATGACCTCAATGAGGAAAACCTAGATACTTTAAATAAACAGGTGAGTAATGAGTATCTTAATAAGTAAACATTTGTAGATTTAAAAAACTGCGACATAAAAAAATTAAATAAATTTAAAATTTCAGGGTCATGAGGTTGATGCTTTTGGAATTGAGACATATTTGGTGACTTGTTATGCTCAAGCTGCTTTAGGTTGTGTTTAGTAACCAGACCCATATTAAGCTATCAGAAGATGTCTCTAAGGTTTGAAATTATATATGTTGTTGTATTTTTAATTCGACATTAACAAATATCTATCTTTTTTACAGGTTTCTATTCCATATTTCCATGTAAAAAATGGTCATTTTTAAGATTATACAGGAAGGAAGGTTACCCCCTTCTAGACATAATGTCAGATGAAAATGAACCACCACCAATGGCAAGTTACTTATAAATAAAAAGTTTAAATTCAAAAAGTTCTCCAAAGGGTTTATGTAAGATTAATAGTTTCATGTCCCCGTTCCAAATTTTAATTATAGGTAGGTGAAAGAATATTATGTCGTCACCCATTTAACGAATCCACTAGAGCTTTCGTGGTCCCACAGCGTGTTGAGGAGCTTATGAAGTGTTATTGGGTTGGAAATACAGGTGAGTTGTTTTTTTCACATATATATTTTTTTAAAAACATGAATTGACCTGATTATGTATGTGTGTATGAGGACAAAGAAAGAAAAGAATTGACAACATGTTGAAGCACGTTTGTCTGACAAACACTCTGGATATTGTCTTAGCTTTTGTTCATGTCTTGTATGTATTAGTCTTTGTATGTAAGTGTCTGTATGTATTAGTTATCGAGTTGTAATTACTAATGTATGTACTATTCGTCTGTTTTCTCTCAGTGTTTTGCGCACTTAGCATGTGCGTAAGAATTACTTCATGCGTACTTAGCAAGTACGCAAGAATACTCTGCGTACTTGTCAAGTACGCAGGAACAATTTGCCCTGCGTACTTGTTAAGTGCGTAGAGATCAGGTCTAGTATAAATAGGTTGTGGTGATAGAAGTTATGTATGCACTCATTTGTAACATCTCTGCAACCTACAAGTTTTAAATTGTTTTAGTTGTTGGTTTACTTTGTGTTACTTGATTCTCCACCTAGTCACGGGTATTCCGTACCCGGTCTGACTAGTCACACACCACACGTCACGATCCGAGACACCCGGGGACCTACAAGTGGTATCAGAGCGGAGCTCTTGATTTCGAGTGTTGTGAGTGTGTTGGGAGCATCTTCTACACATCCTATAGAGTTTTACAAGCAAAAGAGAGTGTCTTTTGGTGATTTTTGTGATAAAATAGGGGTAGCTCTTGAGCACTACTTTAGAAGCAAAAATCACTCAAAAAACCGACCTTTTTGTTGTGTATTTGGGTGTTTTGAGCATCAAAGGTTAGTTAGAAACGTTTTTCTGACCCTTTGGCTCATTTTGTTTGGTCATATCTTCAACTTTTCTGTCTCCGGTGAGATTCCAGTGACCGGAAAAAGTTGGTGAGGGTTGGTGAAAAAGTGATCTGCGTACTTACCATATTTGGCAACAAGTACAGTCTTGCTGCGTACTTACCAAGTACGCAAGACCATTTCTTGATGCGTACTTAACTCCCTCCTGCGTACTTGTCATTTACTCATGCGTACTTGTTAAGTACGCAAGAGCAAATCTTAAGTACGAAAGACCAAGTTCTTAAGTGCGCAAGGCCAGAACTTAAGTGCGCACATTGCCTTGATTTTTCTGAAATTTGACTAAGTGTTTCACCATGGCAAATATTCAGAACCTCGGTAACCTTCTGAATTATGACAACAAGATTGGAACCCCACAGAAACCACCAAATCTGCTTAACATAAATGATTACTCAAACTGGAAAGCACGTTTTGAGCATTATATCTCATACACCGATTCTTCACTTTGGATACCCATTCTAGAGGGTTATAAGCATCCCACATATACATATCTTGATGAGAAAGTTCCCAAGCCTATCTCCAAACTTGATGAAGAAGAAAAGAAAGTTTATGACGGAGAGAAGAAGGCACACGAATCTAACCAGGGAGTTATTTCACAGCTTTAGAGGATACGATAACTCCAAGGATCTCTGGAAGGCTTTGCAGAAGAGATTTAAGGGAAACAGCGACATTAAGAAGAGTAAGAGGGATCTTCTTAGGAAGCAGTATGAGTGCTTTAGATATCTGGAGAATGAATCCATAGATGAGCTCATCTCTAGATTCTATCATCTGCAAACTGAGCTGAAAGATTTTGACCTCATCTATCCAAATGAGGTGTTAGTTGAGAAGTTTCTAGATGCCCTACCACCAAAATTTGAGATGTACACTACCTTGATGAGAGAGAACTCAAAGTTTTATGAGATGACTATTGATGAAGCAATCGGAAAGGTTCAAGCACATGATATGAACCTAAAACGAAAAGAGAGATCAGGGAGACCTCAAATACAAGACCCTTCTATGTATTTTGGGACATTTTCCACAACCAAGTCATCGGGTTCTGGAATTGCCCTTTTCTCGGGGAACTCTCACGAGGAGGATAATTCAAAAGTTTGTGGTGGTCATGCTTGCTATACAGCATCTGGATCTGATTCTGGTTCTGGATCTCATCATCAAAATTCCTCAAGAAATCCTTCTTCCACATCTTCAGCTAACCAATCTGCAATAGCCAAGATAGTTGAAGATCATGTGGCTTTGTTTTCATCCTGCATGCTTGCCTATGAAAACTTTATTGGTGGCAAGCTAACAGATCCTGAAACCATAGATGAAGACTTTAAGTAGGTGGATCCGGACGATATGGAGGACATGGATATTCAGTGGAATATGGCCATGATCTTGAGAAGAGCCAAGCGTTTCCTGAACATAACAGGAAGAAAGTTCATTGGTGGGCATTCAAATGCCAAGGTTAGTTTTGATAAATCCAAAGCCAAGTGCTATAACTGTCAGAATTTTGGAGACTTTGCTCGTGAATGTCAAAAGGACAAAGCATCGGCCTCGGGTTTCACCAGACCTAGCCAATGAAACAGTCAAGGTACAACAACTCCAACAACCGCAATCAAAGTCAAGGTGGTACGTCCAACGCTTTGGTAGCTCAACAGAACGATAGCTTTGATTGGGGTGTTCATCTGGAGTATGCCATTATTGCTCAAACACAGGTTGGTCTCATGGCTGAGATCATGGAGATGATGGAAGCAGAGGAACGGGAAGCTTCTGTGGCTGACCATGAAGAGTCTACAACTGCAGTTGCCCTCATGGCTATTGAAGAGGCATCATGTTCATCAAATGAGGTAGATTCTAACTCTTTTGCTGTCATTTCTTTTTCAAAATGTGTGAACTTAAAGGATGAAAATTCTAAGCTTCAGGACAAAGTCGAACCCCTTCGTATTGCAGCTTTAAGCTACAAAGAAAATGAAAAACGATACAAAGATTCAATTGAAACTTTGAAGAAAGATAAACGTGATTATTCACTTAAAATCAGTGATCAACAGTTTCATTTGGATGTTACGTACAAGGGGTTGGAAAAGAGAAACAATGAGATCACCAAGCTGAAAAATGAGATCTTGCAGTTGAAAGGCAATAATGAGAAGTTGAAAAATTCTCGTTTTATGATGGAACACTAGGAGTCTGTTGTGAGACAAGTGAATGGCTTAGGGCTGGGTACTAATTCCATTCCTCCACCAGTGAGCGGGAAATTTGTCAAAGGATTAATTGACATTGATCTGTCTTGCCTTGATGATTCCTCAAGTAAAGCTAACTCTGCATCTGATGAAGAGTTCTTTACTGCTTCTGATGATGGGTCTGAGAACACCTGCCCTGAAGGAGTAGTCTCTGAGGAGTTACTCGGTAAACAGAAAGTTAAGAAAAACATTGTCACTGATGGTGATAATTGTATTTTGACTGGACCCGATATCGTTGAATCAAATGAAAAATTAAAGTGATGCTTTATGGGGGATATAAAACATTAATCAAGTTAAGAAAGAAGCCTTTTCAACTCATTACGGGCTTGGCTATCAAGAAAATATGCAAAAGTATTATATAACAAATCACCATCGGGTCAAACTACTGTTCACCAAACAACTTCTCATGTTCATCATGCTGAGTCATTAAACTTCAAATCAAATGAGCCTTACAAGAGGAATTACAAAGATAGGAGAACATGTTTTCACTGTGGTACGATCGGTCACAGTATTGTGAACTGCCCGAATAAGAACCAAGGGAAACGACCAGTTATTTCACAGCCAGCTGTTGTCGCCAAGTCACCACCAGTGAAACAGACCAAGAGTCCAAAAAAGAATGAGGTGAAACCATCAGTAAAACTGTTGGTGAAGCCAAAGACCACATCTGAGGCTAAACCAACTGTTCCAAAAAGGGAAAAACTTCCTGCTAAACCTTGTGCATCTACCTCTGGTAGTGCACAAACTGGTGAGAAACCTATGGTAAAACTCTCCAAACCCTAGAGGAGAAGAAGGAACAAGAGATTGAGAAAGCTGGAACAACTGGCTGGAGTTCAATCAGGTGAAGCTTCCACTAGTTCACCTGCTGCTGTTGAATGTAAGCCTACTGTTCCAGTTAAGAAAAAGAAGAGGTCCTGGAACAAGAAATCCAAAAGTTCTCAATTTCCTGATCCCAAGTTTTTAAAAGATTCATCCATTTTTAACTGTCACGACTGTGAGTTAATAGAGGTTGTTTATTTTGAGAAAGACGGACGACCCAAGACCACTATGGCTTGGGTCTCCAAATCTAACTGATTTGTTTTATGACTCGTGTAGGGACATCCGAAGGGTACTATCTTTAATCGTTGGTATGTAGATAGTGGATGCTCCCGGAACATGACAGGTAACATGGCCCTGCTTCAAGATGTGAAACCATTTAGAGGCGGCTATGTGGCCTTTGCTGGAGCGAAAGGCGATAGTATCACGTTTCAAGGCGTGGTTTCGAATGGATGTGTTAGCTTCGACAACGTCAACTACTGCGAGCAGCTGAAGCATAACTTATTGAGTGTCTCCCAGATGTGTGACAAGGAGTACTCCGTTATATTTGACAAGACAGAATGCATGACTCTCAAACCTGGTTTTGAAGTTCCTTAAGACCGGATTATGATGCGAGCACCAAGGACAAACGACACTTATCAGATCGATATGAGCATGGCAATAACCACCTCATCAGTTACTACTTGTTTTCTTACCAAAGAGACAGAGCTTGACTCAATCTTGTGGCATAGGAAACTCGGACACATTTCTTATCGAAAAATGAATCATCTTGTCTGAAACGGTTTGGTAACCGGTGTTCCTAAGCTGAGATTTACCATTACAGATGACTGTGTGCCTTGTAAAAAGGGCAAAAAGCAATGGAAGTCTCACAAGCCCAAGCTCCAAAACTCTATCTATACCCCTTTGGAGCTATTACATATGGATCTGTTTGGCCCCATAAGTATCAGGAGTATTGGAGGTAAGTCATACTGTCTAGTTGTAACTGATGACTTCTCACATTTTTCTTGGGTGCATTTTTTAGGTACAAAGGACGAGACTGCTGACATTCTTCAATACCTGATCCTGAGCTTGGAATCTTTTTGCAAGTTGAAGGTTAGAAGAATAAGGAGTGATAACGGAACTGAATTCAAGAATAATTTGATGGAGCTTTTCTGTCTCAAGAAGGGTATCCATCACGAATTTAGTGCCCCGTACACACCTCAGCAGAATGGAGTTGCAGAAAGGAAGAACAGAACCTTGATCGAGACTGCAAGGACAATGCTGTCAGATGCAAAGCTTCCTGTATCTTTCTAGGCAGAAGCAGTAAATACAGCTTGTCACATTTTAAACAGAGTTCTGGTTGTGAAAAGGCACAACAAGACCTGCTATGAGTTGATCAACAATCGACCTCCCAACCTTGACTACCTAGTTCCTTTTGGTAGTCCTTGTTCCTTATTGCTACAATACAAGGA
This sequence comes from Smallanthus sonchifolius, assembly GCA_023525975.1. Classification (NCBI taxonomy): domain Eukaryota; kingdom Viridiplantae; phylum Streptophyta; class Magnoliopsida; order Asterales; family Asteraceae; genus Smallanthus; species Smallanthus sonchifolius. Next base: position 70,038,122 of record CM042025.1, read on the forward strand.
TCGAAAATCTAAATTTCATGCAAAAGCAGTGGAAGGCATCTTCTTAGGATATGTTGCCAATTCACCATGCAAGAGAGTGTACAATATAAGAACTCGTACTATCGAGGAATGGTTCGAAGTGGATTGCAGCAAACACAACATTCCACCAGAACCAACAGGTCCAGCTTGGCGTTTCGATTATGATGCGCTATTCAAGTCTTTCAACTTTCCTGATTTATCTGCTGATGATGCCGCAAATGTGTATGATTTCTTTAATGGTGGCGATGACTCCAACTTCTCAACCCGTGCCACTGTACCTATTGTAACTCCTGATTCTAATGTTGCATCTGCATCTGGAACTCATGATAGTGAAGACGTTGAAGTTGTCCATGTTGGTGGAAATGACGCTACAGCTAGTCCTAACACTCGTGTAGGAAATGAAGCTACAGCTGACCCAATCAACATTGAATCATCGTCCTCTAGATCACAGAATATGGGGGAGTTGAGCACGAATCTAGACACAAATCTCCAGGAACCGCTCATACCAGAGATGAGAGTGCATAAGAATCATCCAATTGACAACATTATTGGTGATCATCATGCCGGTTTTCAGACTCATCATAGAACCATTACTGAGAACACTACTTTGTACATTGAGATACTTGACACTGGTATCATGGAAACATGTTTGCATGCTGCATTCGTGTCCCAGTTGGAGCCGAAGAATATGAAGGAGGCTCTCGCTGACAACTGCTGGATTGAGGCGATGCAAGATGAACTGTCCCAATTCCAAAAGTTGCATGTGTGGGATTTAGTTGACTTGCCAAGTGGCTTACAACCAATTGGAACCAGATGGGTGTTCAAGTGCAAAACGGATGATCGTCATGTCATAGTGAAGAATAAAGCAAGGTTAGTTGTTCAAGGATTTTATCAACAAGAGGGCTTGGATTACATTGAACTATATGCCACAGTTGCTAGACTTGAGGCCATTCGACTGTTTCTGGCTTATGCCTTCTATGTCGGCTTCAAGGTTTATCAACTTGATGTGAAGAGTGCTTTCCTATGTGGAAAAGTTCATGAAGAGGTCTATGTCACTCAACCTCCCGGCTTTAAAGATCCGCATAATATCAATAAAGTGTATAAGCTCGACAAAGCACTTTATGGTCTTCATCAAGCACCTCGGGCATGGTACGAGACGTTATCAAAACATCTACTGTCAAATGGTTTTGACCGTGGACAGATTGACTCGGCCTTCTTCATTCGAAAAGCAGGAGATGATATTCTACTCGTACAGGTGTATGTCAACGACATTATCTTTGGGTCTACAAATGAAGAGATGTGTAGGGAATTCAAACAGGTGATGAAGTCCAAGTTTGAGATGAGCAACATGGGTGAATTGTCATTTTTCCTAGGTCTGTAAGTCAGTCAAAGAGAGGATGGCATCTATCTACATTAAGCTAAGTATGTGCAGGACATCTTGTCAAAATACAAGAGGAATGATAGCAGTACTTATGGCACACCTATCCCTGTCAATCACGGTTTGCATCCAGACAAAGATGAAAAGGATGTGGATTGTAACTTGTACCGTGGGATGATCGGTTCTCTCATGTATCTCACAGCTTCAAGGCCCAACATAATGTTTGCTGTATGTTTGTGCTTAAGGTTTCAGTCACAACCAAAGGAGTCTCATATGATAGCTGTCAAGAGGATATTCAGATACTTGAAAGGGAAACCCCGATTAGTTCTTTGGTACTCAAAGCAGCAGTCATTTGACCTCAAAGCCTATACTGATTCAGATTATGGCAGTTGTAACCTTGATAGAAAATCAACTTCAGGTGGATGTCAATTCTTGGGAGACAGGCTGGTTTCCTGGCAGTGTAAGAAGTAGTCAACGGTTTCTGTCTCAACATGTGAAGTAGAGTACATTGCTGCAGCAAGAGGTTGTTCTCATATATTGTGGATTCAGCAGCAATTGAGAGACTACGGCTTAAATTTCACTGGAACTCCACTGTTCATTGACAATAATGCCACCATGTCCATTTGTTTTTCTTAAATCAATTCAAATTATGAAATTTAAATTTTATTTCTTTTAAGTTTTCTATATAGTTCTTTTAATTTTCAAATATTTTACAAAAATCCAAACAAAATAGAAAACCAGGAAATTTCAAAGTTCTCTTAAGAAAAGAGGAAGTGATAGTACATCAGAAATGATCTGAACGTCTTAGACTGCACATATGGGAAATGATTGCATCATGCTTACTTGATTGTTTAAATTGTTGTGTTTTTAATCTGCTTATTTACAAGTAATTTGAATTGTCAGTAGGTTGTAAGTGTCTTTGAATCATTAGTAGTGTGGAAAGTAAATCAATACTACAATTGTGATTTGAACCCATGTTTGCTAGTGTGTGTGCGTAAAAGAATGCAAAAGATCACTATCAGATACAGGATGTTAGAGTTTGGCAATTATTTTCTACTGAGACCAGTTTCGGGTTAGGTCGTTAGCACAATTAATGAGGTTCATCTCACTGCCCATACTTATAAGTATGCAATGAGAGATTGAATCAAGACATGTCTTTACATTAACAGTTGAGTGTGTATTCACCCTAGAATCACTCCTGATTCATTGAATTCAAATCCAGATAAAACTTGGATCCCCTTACCTAAATCCTCAAACACCATATTCATTATCCTGAATCATCATACTGATATTCACTGAAGAAATCACATGAAACCAAGACAGATGAATCACTCGATTTTGAATCTTATGATTCCTGATAATCCTTATGGATTCTGTTTGATTTTTCCTGTGCTAAATGATGTAGCCTCATTCTGGAAATTTAGAAAATCATTGGGAAAATATTAGATGCCTTGAGATAAGTGCAAAGTAAGTTCATATCATAACTGTGGGGCACACATTGTATATTAATAATTATTACCATAACACACAAGAACATGATACTAAGATGCTCATGGTTTCAAATCTTATAATATTGTCAATTTGAATTACATGTTTATGTGCTTATTACGTATGAATAAATTGTAATCCATGACATGATCCCATATTCTTTGATGTTTATCTTGTATCATTATTGCTATAGATTAGCCTGATATGATCCTCTGCTCGTGTCATTGAACAAAAATAGCTTGTGTGTGAATATGTGTATATCGTTATTCTGAAAAGATCAAAAAGATTTTAAGTTTGTGTATAGTTCAAATTCCAATCAGAAAAACCAAAAATATTTGTGTTTAACCTTCGTGAATTGACTTTGAATCCTCTTGATTGAATGTGCTTATCATGTTCGTTATTTGACTTTGACTTCTTCATAATTTGAGTTGAAAATTGACTTCACATAAGTCTCTGTGTACTTAACAAGTGTGCAAGGGTTAAACCCTGCGTACTTATCAAGTACGCAAGACTTAAGTTATGCGTACCTAGTAAGTACACAGGAGTTAAGTCCTGCGCACTTAATAAGTACGCATGACTGTTGTGGTCTGGGTATATAAACAGGTGTTAGAATTTTTTCTCGGTTTATCTCATTCAAACGAACTTAACACTGTTGTATACTCCCTGTTAGATTTTCACTCAAAATTTGTGTGATCCCAAACTCGTTTTTCGTCCTGCTCATTGTTTCGTCTTCTGTTAAACAATCTTTGGTGAGAATCTGAGACCATTTCATCTGTTAAATCATGAGTTATGGAACGATTTGTGACATTGTAGAACTAGGTTTTTGAACTTCGATTCTTGACAATTTTGGGTTGTTTTGACCGGAATTATGACCTAAAATATGTTTAAAATCATCATTCAAAGCTCAATCATCTAGAATTCATCCTTAACTTGTCTTGATTTTGGTTTTGACCTCTTGCTTGAGCCGAAGGTTCACGTCGGTTCGCACCTAGGTCAAAATGACAAGGTTTTAGTACCATTTTGTTGTTGGTTTTGGTTCTAGTGATCTTTAACATGTTTTTCGACTATGTGGTGACCATAACCTACAACAAGATCCCTCATTCATGGATTCTGGAAATTCGAAAAAGTTTTAAGTGATGGGTTCCTGCGCACTTATCAAGTACTCAAGAAGTAATTCATGCGTACTTGCTAAGTACGGAAGACCAACTACCTGCGTACTTGCTACGTATGCAGGAATGGACACTTAGAAATTTTTCTAAGTCTAGAAACTTATTCACTGTGAATGTGCTATACCTTATGATGTTTATTCAATTCCAATGTTGCTTCTTGTTCTTATTGTGTTTACTGGTTGTTTTTGCAGTGATGGCTCGTGCATTTACAAGTGAGTTTAATCTGCTTGCACTTACTGAACCAGAATGGAAGGGTGCTGCACTTGAGTACCGGGAGATCATTGATTTCTTGAACTGCTCAAGGATAAGCTATGTTATTTCAGCAGACCCTGTCGTATCAAGACCATACTTGGAGTAGTTCTGGGATACCGCAGAACATGACTGCATAGTAACCCCCAATGTCTTTCGGGCTACTGTGGCAGGTCATGATATTGTCATTTCTGAAGACACCATCAGGCGGGTCATACAGTTCAGAGATCTTGCAACTAACCCAATCTCCTATCCTGATTACTTTATGGATGGGTGTTGGAGACAACGTATGGGATACGTCGGTGTGTAGGATTTTTCATCTTACAAGAAGATGTTGGTGCTGGATCAGTGGAGGTACTTTGCCCACATTATGATCGTGTGCATGTCTTCCAGGAAGGCAGGGAAGGATGCCATGGGTCATGATCTAGCAGCCGTTATGGTTGGGCTCTCTCTCAACAAGGGCTTCTCCCGCTACATCTACAAGGCTATCAATGATCAGATTAACACAACGGAGAGGCATAGGTTCTTGTTATACCCCAGATTTGTGCAACTCTTGATAAATGATGTGTTGCCTAATCTACCTGCTTTTGGGGAGAGACTGTAGGTTAAGCGGGTGGCCAAGAGAGTTTTCTCACAGTTCTTAATGCCAGGCAGTGTAGAACCTACCCCTAAGCATACTCCACTCTTTGGCCATCTGATCAATGAAGCGTACGTGGCGTTTGCAGATTGGAGATGGTATAGTGCAGAGTCTGAGCCTGAACTTAGTGAACACAATGATGAACAACAACAAGAAGAGGAAGTTGAATCTGAGGATGATGTGTCTGAAGACGAAGGAGACGAAGAACAGTGAAGTGGGGGTGCTGAAGAATCCGACTTAGAAACGACCGAGTCAGATTCATCTGATTCTAATGATGCACCATCCCAGGCACACCCAAGGAGATTGACGAAGGTAACCCTTCCCGATTCATCTTCCAAGAGAAAGAGACAAGAGACTAGCAGTGAATATGAGTCTGATTCTGATTCGGACGCTGCTATACAAAGACGCAGACGGGAAAGTATCAACAAGCGTTGGGGAGATAGGCCACATCAACCTATTCTTCGTGAGGTGGAAGTAAGTGCTCAGAGGCAAGTAACTGTGACAGCTGCGAGCACTGAATCGACTTCTACTTCACCTTCACAGCAGCTTTATCGACGACAGAGGAGGAGGCCATTGGTAACATTTGTTAAGGCTGCTACTACTATCATAGAGGAGGTTCCTGTGATAGTAACCCTCCCTGTAAAATCTGTCCATGTGGCGGTAACGACTCCAATTCTGACCGAGTCTGTCACCATCACCCCTACCACCATCCAAACAACCACCATCCCTACCTCAATCCCCACAACCACTCTCTAACACATCAGTGAACCATTTCCTGAGTTAGATTTTACTCATGGATTTGATTTTGATGAAATCTTCACCTTCCCACCTCATCAAGCCGAAGCATCATCGTCTAGGGGTCCTGATCCTAGAGATGCCAGGATCGCTACTCTAGAGACTCACGTTGTTGGATTACTTGAAATGGTACGGAAATCACGTGATGAGTCTGACAAGCAACAGGGCCAGATAAACTCACTGATTGATGAAGTTACCTCTTTGAAGAAACAGCAAGCGGTTGATGAAAAGCAGCGTAAGAAGCATGATCCTATGGTTAAACTAGTCTGTGACATGGCCAAGACGCTTGTTGCTCAGGGAGAGAGATTGAAAGAATTGTTGGAAAAGAAACCACCTAAGCCTAGTAGTGAAGAGTCCTGTCACTCAGTTGATCTAACTAAGGATGATGATCAGGACAAGGATCCTGAAGCCGGACCAAGTGGAAGTGAGCAGCAATCGTTGGCTTTAGCGATTGTTCCCATTTCTTCCGTGCCTATGGCTGAGGGGGAGTCTACACGGAGTGAAGGTGAAAGTGATGTTGTGGGTCGTGATAAAGGAAAGTCTATGGATGATGTACTGAAATATCTATCTGACGACGTGTCGAAAGATGTGATCCTATTATTAGAGCCAGACTATTACAAAGATGAACAGATCGACGCTCTCTGCAATCTGTAAGAGGGAGAGATCGAGTTTGGTGACGACTGGGATGAGGAGGATGAGGATGTTGTGATTAAAGTTCCCAAGGGAGATGGGGAAGGAGAATATGAGTTTGAGGATGGAGAGATTTTCGAAGCTCCATTATTTGAAACTAATCTTGACACAGGTTCAGTCGAGCCTGTAAGTACTGTTGAGGCGTCGACTGAAGCCTCTCCTACAGACCCTACACTTGTTGATCCAGAGGCGCAGAAAATCAAACATACGCCTTCAAGTTCATCAAAGGATCCGGCTCCTGTCTGGCAAAAGACATCAATCATAGACAAACATGGAGCGACATGTATGATCTTAGCTGTGAGGTTCGAGGATGACAAGAAGTTGTTTGTAATTAAGCGAGCTGGGGGGGTTCAATACTTGAAACCAACCAGTGAAGCTTTCAGCTCCTTGCCAAAGTTCGATCATGTGAACCTAGTAAACCGAGAGCTGCTCACTCAAATCACGCAGTAGCGATGGGTTTGTGGCAGGTTCTACAATGAGAGGTAAGATCTGGGAAGTTCGAAATGTTTAAGCCTCAAGTGCCCAAGCGAGTCAGGGACAAGAACGTTAGACATCCTGTGACTCATAAAAGCTTAAAGAAACTAGTATACAAGCCAGTGCTGTGTGAAACCAAGGTTCCCTTGAGCAAGTTATCTCAAGATATCCTCGGTAACATATGGTACTGGTACGTAGATCCTAAATCGGGCGAGGCAGTGGTGATTGGAAAGGTGTGGTCCGAGTGTGGAAGCTTAGTGCCAAGGGAACTGATTAGAGTTTTTGATGAAGTCTGCTTCATAAACTTTTCTGTGAAAGATCTGGAGGCGCTAGCTGACAAGTACTGCATGTACACGGATGAGTAGACAAAGTTCCTTGCTTCTAAGTACGACAAGGTGGTCAAGTTCTGCCTTGATTACAAGAAGAAGATGGAAGCTAAAGCTGGGGAGCAGTGAAGACCCAAGACAATCCAGAGCTGTTGTCAAGGGGGAGTTTGTTGAAGCACGTTTGTATGACAAACACTCTGGATATTGTCTTAGCTTTTGTTCTTGTCTTGTATCTATTAGTCTTTGTATGTTAGTGTCTGTAAGTATTAGTTATCGAGTTGTAATTACTAATGTATGTACTAGTCGTCTGTTTTCTCTAAGTGTTTTACGGACTTAGCATGTGTGAAGGAATTACTTCCTGCGTACTTAGCAAGTACGCAAGAATAGTCTGCGTACTTATCAAGTACGCAGGAACAATTTGCCCTACACACTTGTTAAGTTCGCAGAGATCAGGTCTAGTATAAATAGGTTGTGGTGAAAGAAGTTATGTATGCACTCATTTGTAACATCTCTTTAACCTACAACCTATTTATACTAGACCTGATCTTTGCGCACTTAACAAGTGCGCAGGGCAAATTGTTCCTACGTACTTGACAAGTACGCAAAGTACGCAGGAAGTAATTCCTGCGCACATGCTAAGTGTGCAAAACACTGAGAGAAAACAGACGACTAGTACATACATTAGTAATTACAACTCGATAACTAATACATATAGACAATAACATACAAAGACTAATACATACAAGACAAGAAAAAAAGCTAAGACAATATCCCGAGTGTTTGTCACACAAACGTGCTTCAACAAATGGTATCAGAGCGTTTCCTGGAGATTTGTGTCTGGATTCGTGCTCAACTCCCCCATATTCTGTGATCTAGAGGACGATGATTCAATGTTGATTGGATCAGTTGTAGCTTCATTTCCTACACGAGTGTTAGGATTAGCTGGAGCGTCATTTCCACCAACATGGACAATTTCAACATCTTCACTATCATGAGTTCCAGATACAGATGCAACATTAGAATCAGGTGTTACAATAGGTACAGTGGCACGGGTTGAGAAGTTGGAGTCATCGCCGCCATTAAAGAAATCATACACATTTGCGGCGTCATCAGTAGATAAATCAGGAAGATTGAAAGTATTGTTTGAAAAGCAACCACTTAAGCCTAGCAGTGAAGAGGCTTGTCACTCAGTTTATCTGACTAAGGATGATGATCAGGACCAGGATCCTGAAGCCGAACCGAGTGGAAGTGAGAAGCAATCGCTGGCTTTGGCGATTGTTCCCATTTCTGTCGTGCCTATGGCTGAGGGGGAGTCTACTCGGAGTGAAGGTGGAGGTGATGCTATGGGTCATGATAAAGGAAAGTCTGTGGTTGATGTACTGAAAGATCTATCTGATGACGTGTCGGAAGATGTGATCCTAATATTAGAGACAGACTATTCCAAAGAATCACAGATCGACGCTCTCGGCAATCTGGAAGAGGGAGAGATCGAGTTTGGTGACGACTGGGATGAGGATATTGTGATTGAAGCTCCCAAGGGAGACGGGGAAGGAGAATATGAGTTTGAGGATGGAGAGATTTTTAAAGCTCCATTTTTTGAAACTAATCTTGACACAGGTTCAGTCGAGCCAGTAAGTACTGTTGAGGCATCGACTGAAGCCTCTCCTACCGACCCTACACTTGTGGATCTAGAGGCGCAGAAAAGCAAACATACGCCTGCAAGTTCATCAACGGATTCGGCTCCTGTCTGGAAGAAGACATCAATCATAGACAAACATGGAGCGACATGTATGATCTTAGCTGTGAGGTTCGAGGATGACAAGAAGTTGTTTGCAATTAAGCGAGTTGGGGGGTTCAATACTTGAAACTAACCAGTGAAGCTTTCAGCTCCTTGCCAAAGTTCGACCTTGTGAACCTAGTAAACCGAGAGCTGTTGGGTCACTCAAATCACGCAGTAGCGATGGGTTTGTGGCAGATTCTACAACGAGAGGTAAGATCTGGGAAGTTCAAAATGTTTAAGCCTCAAGCGCCCAAGCGAGTCAGGGACAATAACGTTAGACATCCTTTGACTCATAAAAGCTTAAAGAAACTGGTATACAAGCCAGTGCTGTGTGAAACCAAGATTCCCCTGAGCAAGTTATCTCAGGATATCCTCGGTAACATATTGTACTGGTACGTAGATCCTAAATCGGGCGAGGCAGTGGTGACTGGAAAGGTGTGGTCCGAGAGTGGAAGCTTAGTGCCAAGGGAACTGATCAGAGTTTTTGATGAAGTCTGCTTCATAAAATTTTCTGTGAAAGAACTGGAGGCGCTAGCTGACAAGTACTGCATGTACACGGACGAGTGGACAAAGTTCCTTGCTTCTAAATACGACAAGGTGGTCAAGTTCTACCTTGATTACAAGAAGAAGATGGAAGCTAAAGCTGGGGAGCAGTGAAGACCCAAGACAATCCAGAGCTGTTGTCAAGGGGGAGTTTGTTGAAGCACGTTTGTGTGATAAACACTCTGGATATTGTCTTAGCTTTTGTTCTTGTCTTGTATGTATTAGTCTTTGAATGTTAGTGTCTGTATGTATTATTTATCGAGTTGTAATTACTAATGTAGGTACTAGTCGTCTGTTTTCTCTCAGTGTTTTGCGCATTTAGCATGTGCGCAGGAATTACTTCCTGCGTACTTAGCAAGTACGCAAGAATACTCTGCGTACTTGTCAAGTACGCAGGAACAATTTGCCATGCGCACTTGTTAAGTGTGTAGAGATCAGGTCTAGTATAAACAGGTTGTGGTGACAGAAGTTATGTATGCACTCATTTGTAACATCTCTGTAACCTACAAGTTTTATAATGGACGAAGTTTGAAAGTGTTTTAGCTGTCGGTTTACTTTGTGTTACATGATTCTCCACCTAGTCACGGGTATTCCGCACCCGCTCCTACTAGTCACACACCCACACGTCATGATCCGAGAAACCCGGGGACCTACACAACACTCAAGGAGAATAGGGGACGTTGCGCCCAAAAAACTAGACCAAATGCGCCCTGATCACATGAGAAAACCCAATCCGACCCCTTACAAGGTTGACCTTCCAACACTTTCTTTATCCTTTGATTCTAATTCCAAGATTGGTTTTGTAATCAGGGTCGTTCAGTACAAAACTGATTTAAAATTGATTCTAATATATGTGTATAGGGAGAAAGAGAGAGACGATTTCAACAGAGAACCAATATTAAGTAGAGAACTACGAGAAATGTATTTACACTTGTACCTATTGTATAACTAACTCTTTTCTCTCCCCAACGCGGTTCTCTATTAAAAATTGGTTTTGTAATGAGGGTTGTTCAGTAAAGACTCGATTTCAAGTAATACCGTGAGAACCGCATAAGCACTTGTACGCATTGCTTTAATTGTGATAAAGGCGGTTATGTAACTGCATAACCGCCTCCCTCTCTGTACAAATATATTTTTCATGCACTACGTACAAGTGCTTATATGGTTCTCGCATGTTCAATACACCCCTGTATATATTATGCTTAATTGTATTGTTTGTTTGTGAGCAGGTTAGTGTGACCGCAAAGTTGTATGATTTCATTCATTTCCTATGGCTGAATGAGGCACCTGTTGGGGAGTTACAGTAGTGTTATGTAGAAAGGCTGGCTTCCTAGTTCCAATTTACAAGACATCTCAATAAACCACAACAGCTTTTGTTTTACTTGATTAATATATCATTGGTATGTAATCTGGTGTGTATATATATATATATATATATCCAATAAAAACCCTTATTTCATGTGAAAACTCAATAACTCACATCCAATGGTTCAAAAAATTCAGTTTTATCTGGATGATGCCATGTGTCACTGAATTTGTTTTATATGAAAAGGGAAAAGGATCATTTTACTCACACACCAAATTTAGGTTCTACAAGAAGGTGACATGTTAGAATCTGAGAAATCGTTGTATTCCTAATAACTATAGGGGATAGAGTGTAACTTTTGTAATCTAGGTGTTTTGGTCAAGAGTCGCTAGCGACTCTTGAGAGTCGGTTGTCGGCCGACTGTTGACATCGGCAATCTTCATGGCGAATCTTGCTATCTTCTCTATAAATAGCAACCCAAAAACCTAACTAAGTAGCTCTTGATTCACCCGTCGTTATTATAGTCAATTAGAGAGCCGGTAGGAGGTTGTGTTTGATTATTCTTGTAATCCAGGTGCTTATTTGTAATCGTTTTACAGTGGATCTAATAGAATCGTCTGGTTTATGTTCTTGTTTGTGTTGCTCTTCATCTTGTATTTCTCATTATCATCAACAATCAGCTTCTCTATAGTTGATTTGTTGGTTGTTTCCTGACTAGAAACATTCTAGCACAGGGACCCTATCATTAGGACCTACAACTTGGTATCAGAGCCTTATGTGCTCTTGATTTCAGAGATTTTTGTGTGTTTTTGGGGTGTTTGTTGAAATATGAATTTCTTTGATTTTTGTCTTGATTTGTATCAAGATCAAAAATTGATATTGAAATTCACTCAGAAACTTGTTTGTGAAGAGTTTGACTGATCTGGTTGTCATTTTCGTTTAGATCTTAGTATTCAGTGATTGATTTGGTGTTATTGTGTGAGAAAGAGTATGTTGATATTCTTTAGCCGGTTGTCCAAAATCGGGTACACCAAAACCATGGCACCAACTAATGCAGCTTTTATTACTCCCACCATATCAAACAATGTTGCTAGCTCCTCTGGAGCTACTCCTGCTATGGGTTCCGTTCCTGTCACCAATCAGTATAATCTACCAAGCAATGAATCAAAAAGTAATAGTACCTCTACTCCAAACCCATCAAGTGAACACATAGCTTTGTTTGGTCTATTCGTCAACAGTTATCAAGCTCTCGTTTCAGGTGAATTAAAGGCTGGGGTAAGCCACATTGAAGATGTCTTCCAAGTTAACCCTGATGACATGGAAGAGGTTGATTTGCAATGGCAGATGGCAATGTTAACTTTGAGAGCCAAAAGGTTTATGGATAGGTCTGGAAAGAAGCTTCTTGGTGGAAAGTCTATAGGTTTTGACAAATCTAAACTAAGATGCTACAACTGTAAGAAACTCGGGCACTTCAAGAGGGAATGTCCCCATCCTATACCATTGTTGCAATTACCGATGGTCAAGAACAAACTAAAAAGGCTAAAGAACCAGCAAATGATTTGGTAGTAAACGACTTTGATTGAAGCAATGAAATTGAAGAAGCTCATGTTGAGGTGTGCAAGGCACTCGTGGCTAATACTCCATCTACACAGTTTGTGGTTCATGGGATGGAAGCAAGTCTGGTTGAAAAGGAGAAGAATGAGGTGCTGAGAAGGATTATCGTCAACACTGACTCTATTGGTCCTGCTGCTCTCCTTAGAAAATTTGCTATTCAGGGGACAGAAAGTTAGGTTATTGACACTGAAGGAAGTATGACTTAGAATGCCAATGTCAAGATCATGAATGCAGTGAAGGTGAATGATGAGAAGAAGGATACCTGTCCCAGCTCCAGCTCAATGGATCGCGTTAACTCTCAGGAGAGTGATTGTGTTGGAACTCAATCCAATGGTGATGGAAGCTCAAATCAAGGATGCATCTGCAGAAAGACTGTTGCTGAGTTGATTCCGCCTAAGGAAAAATCTCGTATATGTTCCTCTTATTGTGTTGACATGATTGTCCATTATCGCAGTTTGAACAAGCTCATTATTCGTGAAAAAGATGATGCTCTTGCCATTCTTTTTCAAATCAAAAAGAGCGAGGTTACTCTCAAGGTTTCTTTGAACAAAGCTAATAAAGAAATTCAAACCTTAAAAGAGTTTGTTTATAGAAAAGAATTTTTAATCACCGATTTAACTGAGAAACTAACTTCTTCCAGAAGTGAAAATGTTAAATCACAAATTATTATTGATAAATGGAATGTAGCAAAAAGGTACAAGATACCATTTTGGATTTTCAACAAACTCCTGGTTTTGTGAAAAAGGGGGTTGGATACTTAGATTCAAACAACTTTGACAGGAAATTATTTCACCTTCCCACATATGCTCATTATGATCCAATTCGATCTCTACATCCTACAAATGATCTTGCAAAATTGTTTGTTTCTGTGACTAATGAAAATACTGCAGGTTTAAAAAGATAGGATGAGAATGTTAGGGATGATTGCAGTGCTAGATTGGGTCACAAGGAATGTAATCGAGAATCTGTTTTATCTTCCTTTTTGAATTTAAATTCCAAGAATCCAGAGACACGTAATTCGGGCTCTGTTGATAGCAGTAGTGGATCATGTTCTAGGATAATTAACTCTAACTATGATTGTAATGAACACAATAGCTGTAATGACTTTATTTCTATGAATGATGTTTGTTTTAATGGTTTGGTTGATACTATGTCAAGAAACTAGTTTGAAAGGTTTATGACAGAAGAAATTCTAGTCTTCACCCCAGCATCAACAAGTCAAAGTGATAGTCAAAGTGACTCAGACTATTTATCTACAAGAGATAGTGAATAAAATGCATATGATTTGGACAGATCTGTTGAGACATCCACGGAATCATTCAATGAACCTAAGGGTGAAGCAAAACAAATGACAAATGCTGATAGATAATCTGATCAAGGATCATCAACCACTCATGTTGATCAAAAGAGGGAGAAATTCATCAAAGGCAAAAGCAGAAAGCAAATCAAAGTGCCAATTCAACAGCAATCATCCTCATCATCTTATCAACCGCCACATAAAAGAAAATCCTTTAAACATGTTAATTGTTTAGTTGTGGGAAGGGCGGTCATACTGCTAGGAAGTGCAGTAGTGCATCTTATCATAATAATTGGGTCAAATTTGAACGACCTAGGATGCAGAGTGTGGGAAACTTTATTAATAGAAACCAACAAGATCACAATCCTTTTTATCATAAAATTGACAAAATTCGTCACAATGTAAATCATTTTCTAAAGGGAACATGTTGGTGTAGAACCAAAACTGATAGAAATGCTAAAAGTGATGTTCCACCCAAGTTGAGAAAGACTTGGGTTCCAGTTTCTCAATAAATTGGCTTGTATGTGACAGGGGTTTCCCAGGAGGACTATTGATAATGCATGGCATGTTGATAGTGGGTGCTCTCGTCACATGACCGGGCTAAAATATCTGCTTACTAACTTCAGAATTATCGATGGGAGATACGTTGCCTTTGCAGGTGATGAAAAGGGAGGAAAGATCACAGGACAAGGAACTGTATGCAACGGAACTCTTACCTTGCAGAAAGTCAATCTTGTTCCAGAACTCTGCAATAATCTGATGAGTGTATCACAAGTTTGTGATAAACAACTGCCTGTGCTGCTCAACAATACCGAGTGTCTCTTTCTCAAGCGTGGAATTGTTGTTCTAGAAGATCTAGTCCTTCTGAGGACTCCAAGAAGAAACAACACCTACATCATCGACATGAATCATCCTGTAACTAAAGCCTCTATGGCTTGCTTACTGTCGAAAGCATCTGATTCTGAATCATTGCTCTTGCATCGTCGACTTGGCCATGTGAATTTTAAAAAAATAAATCATTTAGTGAAACAAGACCTTGTGAGAGGTTTGCACTCCAAGGACTTCAATTTTTCTGAAAAATGCATGGCCTGTGCTAAAGGCAAACAACACAAAAAGTCGTATAATTCAAAAGCAGTGAATTCCGTCTCTGTTCCTCTTCAATTACTTCATATGGACCTTTTTGGTCCAGTCAGTGTTAAAAGCATCTCTAAGAGCTCTTATTGTTTGGTTGTGACAGATGATTTCTCCAGGTATTCTTGGGTTAATTTCTTAGAAACTAAAGATGAAACTGTTGAAGTATTGAAGAGTCTAATTCTCAAAATCGAGAAGATCTGCAAGCGTTTTATTATTTCTATCAGAAGCGATAATGGCATCGAGTTCAAAAATCATGTCTTGAATGAATTTTGCGAAAACAAAGGAATTTCTTGACAGTTCAGCACTGCCAGAACCCCACAGCAGAATGGAATTGCTGAAAGGAAGAACCGAACATTGATTGAAGCCGCCAGAACGATGCTGATAGATTCAAAGCTGCCAATCATTTTCTAGGCTGAAGCAGTTAACACTGCTAATTATATCCCGAATCGTGCTCTTGTGGTCAAGGCTCACAACAAGACTGCTTATGAGTTGTTTCATGGAAGGAAGCCCCTGGTTGAATTCTTCAGAGCTTTTGGATGTTCATGTACTCTATTGAACACAGCTGAGAATCTTACAAAGTTTGGTGCAGTCGGTGATGAATGTTATTTCATTGGATATTCGTCATCTCAAAAAACCTACCGTGTTTACAACAAAAGGAAAAAGATCATGCAGGAATATTATTACATTCACTGGCAAGAAGCAAATACTACAAATACTATAACCGGTCCCGACTGGTTCTATGATCCAGATATTATCTTCAATAATTTCATTCCTCCTACACCACTCATACCTGAACCATCTCCATCCGTTGAACCATCATTCATTCCATCTATCCAAGCAGAAGATGATTTTTTGCCTTTCACAACAAGAATCACACCTGCTATTGCTGATCCTTTGCCTGTCTCCGTCAAAAGTACAGTAACCTCTTCTCATTCTGAGGCTATTGATACTACTCCTGTAAATACTTTTGGTGATGTCAATTCTGTCAAACAGAAACTGTAATTCTATTGTTGGCCAGGACTTAACAAATGATCCCTTTGTCGAATCTGACAGTGATTCTGGTAAAAATGATGGGCCGATCATTCCTGATGAAAATTTAACAAACCTTCCTGCTCAAGTTGAAGTTGTTGATGGGCCATCTTTCAAAACTTTATCAAATCATCCATTGGAGAATGTGATTTGGCCAATCACTGAAGGTGTTCGTACTAGAAGTTATTCAACTCCTTACAACACGACCCTGTGAACTTGTTTTCTCTCACAGGATGTTCCAAAGAATGTCTCCATGGCTCTGAAAGATTCAAGTTGGATAGATGCAATGCATGAAGAACTGGCTTAGTTCAGGAAGTAGAAGGTCTGGGATCTGGTTGACCTACCAAAGAATAAGTACCCAATTGGTACTCGCTGGGTCTTCAGAAACAAGACTGATGAAAGAAATGTAGTCATCAAGAATAAGGCACGGTTGGTTGTGCAAGGTTTTGCCTATGAAGAAGGAATTGATTATGAGGAAGTATTCACTCTCGTGGCTCGTTTTGAGGCAATAAGGATTTTCCTAGCTTATGCGTGTTTCAAGAACTTTAAGGTCTATCAAATGGACGTTAAAAGCACATTCTTATATGGGAAAGTCAAGGAGGAAGTCTATGTGTGCCAGCCTCCGGGGTTTGAAGATCCGGACTATCCAAGCAGAGTCTACAAGTTAGATAAAGCTTTGTATAGTCTACATCAAGCTCCAAGAGCTTGGTATGATACACTATCAACTTATCTTCTACAGAAGGGCTTTGAACGAGGGAAAATTTATATGACTTTATGCAAGAAGAAAATCGGAAAGGATATTATGCTGGTGCAAATTTATGTGGACGACAATATCTTTGAGTCAACCAATGAGAAGCTTTGTAGAGACTTTGAGGACATTATGAAGGCCAAATTTGAAATGAGCAAAATGGGTGAGCTCACATTCTTCCTTGGATTGGAAGTGAAACAGTCACATGACGGAACATTGATTCATTAAGCAAAATATGTCTAAGACATACTTAGAAAGTTCAAGATGACTGAGTGCAAGGCAGCATCCACACCTTTTGCTTCTCCTATCTCTGCCGATCTAGAAGGAAAACCCGTTGGCAGCCATCATTATTGTTCAATGATAGGCTATGCGATATATCTCACTACCATCCATCCGGACATCATGTTTGTTGTTTGCTATTATGCCCGTTATCAAACAAATCCCAAGAAATTGTAGTTAAAAGAATCTTCCGCTGCCTAAAAGGCTCTCCCAAGTTAGTGCTCTGGTATCCAAAGGCCAACAGCTTTGATTTGGTCGCCTACTCTGATAATGATCATGGTGGATGTCAGCTTGACAGAAAGCATGTGTCAGTAGGATGTCAGTACTTGGGACATTTTTTGGTGTCCTGGCAATGCAAGAAACAAACTTCAGTCTCAATCTCTTCTGCAGAAGATGAGTATATCACTGCTTCCAGTTGCTGCTCTCAAATCCTCTAGATTCAGCATCAAATAATGGATTATGGTGTCAACTTGAAGCAAACTCCGATGTTCATTGACAATGAAGCTTGTGTGAAAATCGTGAAGAACCCGATCTATCATTCAAAGACAGAGCACATCGACGTGCGGGTTCATGCCATTCGGGATGCATATGTGAATGAATATATTCAAGTCCTTCCAGTAAACACCAATGATCAGAAAGCTGATATCTTCATGAAGGCATTTGACAAATCCAAGTTTCTTGATCTCGTTCAGAAATTGGGTTTGTTGAATTTTGAGTAGCATCTTCTTTCCCTCATGCATTGTATATATATCTCTGTTCATTTTTTTCTTTCAAAAATCCAAAAATATTTTCTTGACAAGAATGAGTTGATGATCGAACTGCAAAAATATATTATCTTCTGTTTAGAAAATTCTAATTAAAGAGGTTGTCTATAAATAAAAATTTTTGAGGGAAAGTTTCTATGAATTGAAAATAAAAAGAAAATAGTTTGAAAAAGATGTGTTTCATTGTTGCTTTTGCATAACTATTATTGTGGGAAATGATAGTTAAACTGACATACTTGATCACTGTTTGAATAGGATCAAAAGGGGGAAGCAGTTATACTGAAGGACATGTTGGTAGGCTCAGCATTCAAACAAATAGTCTGCAACTCAGTGACAAAGATAATGACTGCTGAAAAGTGTATACCCATCTTGTTCAGGTCTGCACATAACCATAGTCCTGTCACAAAGGGGTTGCGAGTCCTTATTATGTATGTACTTATACAAAGAAAAAGAAAAAAGAACAAAAAGACACGTAAATGATGTGCATTAGGTCAATAAAAGACATGCAATGATGTGCAAATCCAAGTAAAAGACACCAATGATGTGCATCCTAGAACTGAATTTGTCAATCTTAAGCAAAAGACACGCAATGTCAATGTCGTGCATTAGGAACAAAAACTCAAAAAGATATACAATGTTAGTGTGTACATATTATATACGTATATATTTTCCTTTTTGGGTTCCTGTGACTGTAATGGGATTTTATTGACAAAAACATGGCTTGTAAGTCCGATGTGCAAGTAAGTCCAACTTTATTTTCAATAATCAGAACATGTGAGTCCGACGTGCTGTGTCTCTGAACCAAAAACATTTTAAAGATTTCATGATCAGTTCACAGACCCGTGCTAGTTATGCTCTATTAGCTATCTTAGGATTCTCGATGATCAACTTCTCTGATTATGCGTTGGCATAGACCTGAAGCTCTCATCATCGCACTCAAAAGACCATGAGGATGGGCAGGTTATACTTGACAAGTGTGGGGAACACTGACTTCATCTTAATTTTTACCAAAACATGATAAACGTTCGCTAGTTGTATGTTGAAAGAATGGTGCATGGGCTTCATAGGACAGGCATACCAACAGTCGTTCGTCGGTCGTGGACATCCAAAATGCAATAAGAAAAGGTTGTGTGACAAGTTATGTCGGTATGATTCCATGAGATCAGGTATGCATGTTCTATGTCCTTGCTTAAAATTTTGACTCGTTTGTGCTTCATTTTGGTATTCATGACTGATCTAAATCTCTTTCATGTATATATTTCCTTGTACAAAGTTTTATGGGTTCTTATCTCAGAATTGCAAGCTCGAAAATCGATTCGTTTTGGTCAAAAGTTAAAATTTTTGCATTTTGTTTATTAGCCCTAGCGACTCTCCGGGCAGATTGTTGAGAGTCAGCCTGCAAGTTTTTACCGTATATATATGTTTGAAAAAGGGGAAATTTCTTTTACTTGAAACCCTAGTTTTTACCAAGCTTTTCCGGCGATCTCATCATTGTTCCGTTAAAAACCATACTTTCCGGTCAGTAGCTCTTTTGTGATTATTACATCTAGTTAAGGTAACTATCTGATTCTATACCTGTTTATTAACATCCTTTGGCTAATTAGAAAATAGAATCATCATCAAAATGGAAGCTTTGTTCTGATTTTAGATCTCGAATGTTATGACTGTTCATATTCTCGTAGAGCCGACTGTACAGATGAAAACGATGATGAGAATCGGCTCTTGATAGCTGACTCTCATCCAAGTATTGATCGTTGATTCTTTGAATGCAAGTTCAAAATCGTGCCCAACTATTATCAGTCTTCTACGGGTCGATTCTTCAGATTACCTCATAAAGAACTGCCGACCGTTTTCCCTTTTGGAGCCGACTCTCACCGAGTCTAACTGGCGACTCTCTCTTGATCAGGGCAGAATCTTCCCCATGATCTAGTCGACTCTCTGTTTTATGGTCAAAGAATTCGGACGACTCTTCTTCAGCCGATTGTCAAGATTAGATAGCGACTCTCAGTGCAAGATTGATTTTTTCCTCTTTAGTCGACTCTCATCAGGAAATACACTTATTGAGCTGACACTCCTCTGTTGACCAACTCTATTATTGTTTATTCTTGTGCATTTTTTATATCTTCCCCTACCTAACTAAATTTATGATTAATTACTAATTATCTGAGTTCAATATGTTACAGGATATGGATGACGATCATCTTGCTACCGATAACAGGCACAACATGGCAATATCCTTTCCCGAATCAATTCCTGAGGAATTCAGTGATGTTGTTAGATGGATTCTTCGTAGCAAGATTGCATATGCAATCTCTTGGAAAGCAGTCTACAGAGATCTGATCGAGGAATTCTGGATTAATGTTGAATATAAAGTCCACTATGTTACCAAGAAGCCTCACGTGAGATACATTGTTTGTGGGAAGGAAGTTCTGATCTATGAAAGTACCGTTAGAAATGCACTGCAAATAGATGATGATAGATGGGACCCAAGAGTTATCAATGAAGATGAGGCAAGAAACAGATTTGTACAAGAACTGGGTTATGAAGGACCCTTCAGAAAGAATGATATTCAAAAGAGATTTTTGTCAAGGGATTGGAAAGTTATCATCTACGTCTTCATACGTTCTCTATCTCACAGAAAGGGAGGGTATGACGCTCTAAGTGTGTATTGGGGAGCTATTCTGCTAAAGATCTGCGAGGAAGAAATATTCAATCTATCTTATCACAACTTCACCCAGATAATCAACCGAGCAAAAGACAACAAGTGGTTACTTTATCCTCATTTTATTCAAATGATCCTCAACTATCTTCTTAAAGATTTGACACCTTGTGGTCGTCCCATGACCTTTGCAAAAGTAGAATCTCGTATTTACACATATGTGCTGAGGGTGTATGAGAAATTCTATGGGAAGTGGACTCCGATGTTTGATAATATGTATCGGGAAGAACGTTACCAACAATCAAAGCTGCCCTTAAAGCTATCAATGAAAAGAAAGCAGAAAAGGAAAAGATTGTTGAGAAGAAGAAGAGAAATGAGAAATAAAAGGAACCTGCTAGTGATGATGAAGAGATCATCAGAAAAAGAAAAGCTAAAGGGAAAGCCATCGACCCTGAAGCTGGAAAGAAAAAGAAACAAAAGTCAGGAGGTGATGGTGAAGGTTTCATGAAAGCCGCTAGAGACTATGCGTCACCAACAGAGAAGTCCATCAAGACTTAAAACTCCTCCTCCCCACGGTATCACTGAAGAAGACATTGAGGCAGGTCGTTTAGCCCATGCAGCTCTGAATACCAAAGGTCCTCCTCCGTTTAAGCAAACAGAGGGCACGTCAGGTTCAA
This sequence comes from Smallanthus sonchifolius, assembly GCA_023525975.1. NCBI lineage: Eukaryota > Viridiplantae > Streptophyta > Magnoliopsida > Asterales > Asteraceae > Smallanthus > Smallanthus sonchifolius. The sequence continues at coordinate 70,059,176 of CM042025.1, forward strand.
GACACTCTCCACCAAGGACTCAACAAGACCCTCCAACCGGTACTCCTAAAAGATTGAAGTCCATGTCCAAAAGGAAGTCCAGGCCAATTCAAAAACCTATTCCTCCAGCTATAAAAGAATCTCTGGATCCTGAATTAGTTAAAAATGTTAGGATTGAGGCTGCTTAGTTACTTAGATGGATGAAAGGGTAGATTGAAGCCTCAAAGAGTAGAGAAGACGATAGAGATTTTGAGATTAAGGATCTGAAAGCTACAATCAAGAAATTGAATTTTCAACTAGAAAATCAAACATTCCTAAACAAGAAGATGCAAATCAACATGAATGATATGGGAAGGGCCATAATGGTATTAAAGAAAGGTGGCTTTAGCCTGACAAAGGAGGTCAATAGGTTACGAGAACGTTTGAGTGAAGATCCTCTGATTTTTTATGATATCTTTGACTTATCCATCTTCGATGATGTGATTATTTTTTATGTGGATCAAGATGAGAAGGAAGAAGAGAAAAATGAAAAGCCAGCGGATCCAGAACCTAGCACATAAATACCAAAGAACAAAAATGATGATGATGATGAAGGACATGATGGCACTGGCTTGGGAACAGGTGGTACAAGCTCTAATGCTCTTGTTACCCAGACAACAGGTGATGAAGGTAGCAAAGACAGTAATGATGTTGGTGCATCCGATATTCGTGAATCGGGAATAGCCGAGGATGATGTTATGAATGGAAGAGATGATGAGGAAGAGATGTCGGAAGTATTCATGGAAGAAGGTAAAGAAGAGAAGACCAATTATGAAACTATTTTTGGAGAAACCATCAACTTAACTGATGATGAACCTCTTGACAAGTCTGATTGGTTCAAAGTTTTAAAGCCACTCCCTCGCGCTCTCCATCAAAACATTGAGGTACTTCGAAGAGCATCTGACAGAAAGATTATATCATAGGCTTTTGATGGGTTGAAGTATTTATTTGTTATCAAAAGAAGAATGGGAGAAATTCAGTATTTTCATAATGAACACGATCTTCAAACCCTACCAACTTGGGATATCTATGCATTGGAAAAGTTGAATATGATTAATCATGGCAATAACATTGAAAAGATGATTATCTCTGAGTGTCACAAAAGATTCCCGATGTTCAAGCCACAGCAACCAAAGAAAAGAATATCAAAGAAAGAAGTGGATCCGGTAACCAAACTTCCAAAGACTATCATGTATGTTCAACCGGCAAAAGTCATGAATAGAGTTATAATTCCTCTAGAAAGATCTACCTGCCTTCATCACTTCATCAAATGGTACTATGATAATCTCATAGGAGAAGCTGTGATCTACAGAAATAGGACTCCATTGAATGATATTTGTGTGCTTGATCCAATGGACATGTTCTCCTTCTCAATTCCTGATCTTCAAACTCTGTTCAAAAGCAACATCAGAAGGGGTACAGGTCATGCAACTGAAGAGGAAGCAACGTTATTTGCTCGTGCCGCCACCCGAGCTTTGGAATTAAAGAAGAAAATGGTTGAACTAAAAGCCAGCATTGAAACTTAAGAAAAGGATGTTCATCCCAAAGATCCAGAGGAGGAGAGGCCCACAGAAGAATGAAGAATCAGGAGTGCAACGGTTTCGGGGGAAATTGTTGGAACGAAAGAAACCGTTGTATTCCTGATAACTATAGGGGCTAGAGTGTAACTTTTGTAATCTAGGTGTAGGTCCTGAGCAGATCCGTAAACACAGATCTACAGAGAAATCTTCAAACAGCCCGAATCAAGAGGCGCAATCCCTTGATCCGGTATCACTCTCGAATCAAAAAAAGGTAGAGACGGGTGCGGGAATCACATACACGAATAAAAATATATAAAAGTGAAAAGAACAGATAATTGGAGCATAAAACATATGATTCTTTAATTGATATGAAAAATAAAAAACTCCTTGCACACTCTACAATTAGTGTCACCCTAGGGTGAGCTCCCCCTAGGGTGGTGATTCCTATGAGGTATTCTACTATATATAGGAGGTCAAGCGCATACGCCTTGTTTTCCAAGCCACCGCCTAAACAGGCCTGAAAAACAGGTATCGAAACTACATAGTTTCGATTGAAACAATGTTCAACCGAAACTAGTAGTTTCGATACTGTAATTTCGATTGACAGTCTCAGTCTCAAAATTATACTTAACAATCTCCCCCTAGACTGATGCTATCAATTCTTGTCCGACTCTGTCTTTCGTCTTCGTAGATTGACTGATGATCCAATGCCTTTCTTTGTGATTCTCCCCCTCAAGTGTAGACCCTCCTATCTTGTAGGCAATTGATAAAGGTTTGAATCCCAAGTATTTAGCAGTAAATAACCATCTTTGTACAAAGATTCTTGACATTCTCGAACACTTGATCAACTTGCCTTCTCTCCCCCTAAAAAAGGTCGATTTTAAGTGGAGACTCACTTTGTCTTGTATCTTCATAACTCTGCTGATAATCCGAAGTCTTTCATGACGATTCTCCCCCTGAAGTGTAGAACCTCCTATTTCTAGGCAAATGATAAGGGATCGAATCACCATGTAATCAACAACCAATGATCCAGTTCGTCACAAATATGCTTGACTTTGTTACCCACTGCTTAAACTTGAACTTTAAATAAAGGAATTACGGCTTGCTCAGGCAGAACATCATGTATATTGTCAAAGAAACGAAATTTTTGAAAACCCGAAAATGTTGTCTCCAAGTTTTCAGCCAAAACTCCCCTCAATCTATGCAAAATCCTGTGAAAAAATTTATCCAAGAAATTCTCCAAAATACTTTTTTTTTTCTTTTTGAATATCTTGGAGAGTACTTGGACAGTTCTGCCTGTAGATTCAATAGGCTATACTTCAGTCGAAACAAGGCTAGTTTCGGTAGAGACAGTATCGAAACAAGAAGTTTCGATAGGGAGATTCTTCAACCGAAACTAATAGTTTCGATAGGAGATTCTTCAACCAAAACTAGTAGTTTCGATACCCTCTAGTTTCGAAAGTCTAGTTTCGATATTTTCTACTTCTGATTTAGGGCTTCATCAGTAGTTTTGATAGAACATGTTCAACCGCCACCTAGTTTCGACCAAAATCTTCAGCCTCCAACTAGTTTAGATAGAACATCTTCAGCCTTCAGCTACTTCGATACCCCCAATCCAGGTCTGAAAAATGCTTCAGAAATCCTTACATCTTCAGTTTTTGACAGTGTGAATGTAGAACAGCAGTCACGAACCTCCTACACATCGATTTCTTCATGTTTAACGTCTCAATTGCGGGTTTTTCTTGATTTTGGAGCAGATTCGAGAGCAATAAAGAGCCACCATGGCTCTGATACCACTTGTAGGTCCTGAGCAGATCCACAAACACAGATCTACAGAGAAATCTTCAAACAGCCCGAATCAAGAGGTGGAATCCCTTTATCCGGTATCACTCTCGAATCAGAAAAAGGTAGAGACGGGTGCGAGAATCACATACATGAACATAAATTTATAAAAGTGAAAAGAACAGATAATTGGAGCATACAACGTATGATTCTTTGGTTGATATGAAAAATAGAAAGCTCGTCACACACTCTACAATTAGTCTCATCCCAGGGTGAGCTCCCCCTAGGGTGGTGATTCCCTCTACAGACACACACTCCTCCTATGAGGTATTCTACTATATATAGGAGGCCAAGCACATGCGCCTTGTTTTCCAAGACACCGCCCAAACAGGCCTGAAAAACAGGTTTCGAAACTACATAGTTTCGATTGAAACAATGTTCAACCAAAACTAGTAGTTTCGATTGAACAAAAGTTCAACCGAAACTAGTAGTTTCGATACTGTAATTTCGATTGACAGCATCAGTCTCAAAATTATACACAACACTAGGTGTTTTGGTCAAGAGTCGCTAGCGACTCTTGAGAGTCGCTAAGTCGATTGCCGGCCGACTATTTGTTGAAGCACGTTTGTGTGACAGACACCCTTGATGTTGTCTTAGCTTTTGTACTGTCTTTATGTATTTTTTATTTGTATTTAAGTATCTGTATGTATAGATTATCGAGTTGTAATCACAAATGTATGTACTTAGTCTTGTCTGTTTCTGTTAAGTGTTGTGCGCACTTGGTGTATATCCTGCGTACTTAGAAAGTACGTAAGAACAAAGGCTGTGTACTTGCTAGGTACGCAGGAGTTAAGCCATGCGCACTTGCTAAGTACATATAGCCAGTTAGTGACAGAATTATGTACGCACTCATTCTCACTATAACCGGCTGTGATTATCAATAGACGAAGTTTGAAAGTATCTTGTGTTTTGTTGTCAGTTTACTTTGTGTTGCATGATACTCCACCTAATCATGGGCATTCCGCACCCAGTTTGATTAGGAACACACTTGCATGTGACGATCCGAGACACCCGAGGGACCTACAAGTGGTATCAGAGCATTTGCTCTTGATTTCAAGTGTTGTGAGTGTGTTAAGAGCATTTTCGACACAATCTACAACCTTTCTACAAAGAAAAGTGACTGATTTTGGTGATTTTTGTGATAAAATAGAGGTAGCTCTTGAGCGCTATTTTAAAAGCAAAAATCCTTCAAAATCCGACCTTTTTCTTTTTTGTTTGAGTGTTTTGATGATCAAGGGTTTGTTAGAAACAAGTTTCTAACCTTTTGTCTTGATCAATTTGTTCATATCTTCAAATTTTGAAGATCTGAGAATTTTCGACGATCAAAAAAAGTTGGTGGAGCAGGTGGATAAAGCATTCTGCGTACTTACCCTTTTTGGCAAAAAAGACAGTCTTCGTGCGTACTTGCCAAGTACGCAAGACCATTCTTGTGTGTACTTAACATTTACTCATGCGTACTTACTAAGTACGCAAGAGGAAATCTCAAGTGCGCAAGACCAATTTCTTAAGTGCGCAAGGCCATTCTTAAGTGCGCAAGTTGTGTTGACTTTCTGAGTTTTTGACTAAGTTTTACACTATGGCAAATCTTCAGAATCTTGGTAACCTGCTTAACTATGATAACGAGATAGGTACTCCGCCAAAGCTGTTTAATGTTAATGATTATTCGAATTGGAAAGCACGCTTTGAACATTATATCTCATACACTAATTCCTCTTTGTGGATACCTATACTTGAGGATTATAAGCATCCGACTTATACATATCTTGATGAGATTGTTCCCAAGCCTATATCTAAGCTAGATGAAGAAGAAAATAAAGTTTATGATAGAGAAAAAAAGGCACATGGATCTATCACAATGGCCCTGACTAGAGAGCTTTTTCACAGCTTCAGAGGATATGATAATTCGAAAGATCTCTGGAAGGCATTGCAGAAAAGATTTGAGGGGAACAATGACATCAAGAAGAGAAAAAGAGATCTCCTGAGAAAGCAGTATGAGTGCTTCAGATACCTGGAGAATGAACCTACAGATGAACTTATATCTAGATTATGTCGTCTGCAAACTGAGTTAAAAGCTTATAAGCTAAAGTATCCTGACGAGGAATTAGTTGAAAAGTTTCTGGATGCGTTACCACGAAAGTTTGAGATGTATAGCACTCTGCTGAGAGAGAACCCCAAGTTCTAAGAGATGACGATTGAAGAAGCAATTGGAAAGGTCCAAGCACACGATATGAACCTGAAAAGAAAAGAAAGCTCAAGGAGACCTCAAATCCAAGACCCTTCTATGTATTATGGGACGTCTTCCACAGCTAAGTCATCGGGTTCAGGAATCACCTTATTCTTAGGGAACTCTCATGAAAAAGATAACTCAAATGTTTTTGGTGGTCATACATGCTTTACAGCATCTGGATCTGGTTCTCACCACCAACATTCCTCAAGAAATCCTACCTCCACATCTTCATCTAACCAGACTACTATAGCCAAGATAGCTGAAGATCATGTAGCATTGTTTTCATCATGTATGCTTGCCTATGAGAACTTCATTGGTGGCAAGCTTACGGATCCTGAAACCATTGAAGAATATTTTAATCAAGTGGATCCAGATGACATGGAATACATGGATATTCAATGGAATATGGCCATGATCTTGAGAAAGGCCAAGTGTTTCTTGAATAGAACCGGTAGGATGTTCTTTGGTGGGCTTTCAAATGCCAAGGTGGGTTTTGATAAATCCAAGGCCAAGTGCTACAAGTGTCAGAACTTTGGACATTTTGCTCCCGAATGTCAGAAGGATAAAGCACCTGCTTCAGGTTTCACTAGACCAAGCCAGGGAAACAACCAAGGAAATGGTCAAGGGTACAACAATTCTAACAACCGCAACCAAAGTCAAGGTGGAACGTCCAATGCTTTGGTAGCTCAACAGAACAAAAGCTTTGATTGGGGTGTTCATTTGGAGGATGCCCTTATTGCTCAAACATAAGTTGGTCTAGTGGCTGAGGTCGTTGAGATGATGGAAGCAGAAGAAAGGGAAGCTTCTGTAGCTGACCAAAGGGAGTCTACAACTGCATTTTCCCTCATGGCTATTGGGGAGGCATCAAGTTCGTCAACTGAGGTAGACTCTAATTCTTTTGCTGTTATTTCTTGTTCCAAATGTCGTGGCTTAAAAGAAGAAAATTCTAAGCTTCAAGACAAGGTCGAACCCCTTCGTATTGCAGCTTTAAGCTACAAAGAAAATGAAAAACATTACAAAGATTCAATTGAAACTTTAAAGAAAGAAAGACGTGATTTTTCACTTAAAATCGGTGAACAACAGTTTCATTTGGATGTTGTGTACAAGGGGCTGGAAAGAGAAATAATGAAATTACTAAGCTGCAGAATGAGGTCTTGCAGTTGAATGGTAAAATTGAGAAGTTGAAAAATTCTCGCTTTGTGGTGGAACATTATGAATCTGTAGTGAGTCAAGTAAGTGGCTTAGGGTTAGGTACTAATACCATTCCTCCACCAGTGAGCGAGAAATTTATCAATGGTCTGATTGACATTGATTTGTCATGTTTAGATGATTCCTCTAACATGGAGGATTCCTCAAGTAAGGCTGACTCAGCTTCTGATGAGGAATTCTTTTCTGATGAAGGCTCTAAGAACACCAAAGTTAAGGGTTTTGTCTCAGAAGAGTTGCTTGATAAACATAATGTTAAGAAACCCATTGTTACTGATCGTAGCAATTGCATTTTAACTGAACCTGATAATGTTGAAACAAATGATAAACTAAAAATGATGCATTATGGAGGTTTCAAATCCATTAAGCAAATTACGAAAGAAGCTTTTGCTAATAATTTGGGGAAGAATTTTCAAGAAAACATTGATAAACACTACACCCCAAAGAGTCAATTAAAATCAGGTCAAGCACAAGATGCTTGTAATGTTCATCAAACAACTCCTGTTACTCGTCAAGCCGAGTCATATGCAACCAAAAGCAGAGAGCCTTACAGGAGGACTTACAAGGAAAGAAGAGCTTGCTTTCACTATGGTATGGTTGGTCAAATCCTGGTAAACTATCCTGATAAGAACCAAGGGAAACGGCCAGTTGTTCAACAATAAATTGTTTCCCCTAAGACACCATCAGTGAAGTAACCCAGAAGTCCAAAACCAAATGTGGTGAAACAACCAGTTAAACCTATGGTGAAGCCAAAGACCACATCTGAGTCTAAGCCATCTGTTCCAAAAAGGGAAAAGCAACCTGCTAAACCCAATGTATCTACCTCTGGTAGTACACAAACTGGTGAGAAGCCTGTGGTGAAACTTTCTAAACCACAGAGGAGAAGAAGGAACAAGAGATTGAGAAAGCTGGAATAGCTGGCTGGAATTCAATCAGGTGAAGCTTCTACTAGTTCACCTGGTGCTTCTAAATGCAAGCCAACTGTTCCAGTAAACAAAAGAAAAGGTCCTGGAACAAGAAATCTAAAAGTTCTCAATCTTCTGATCTCAAATTTTCTAAGGATTCACCCATTTTTGATAGTCATGATTATGAATTAATTGAGGTAGTTTATTTTGAGAAAAACGGACGACCCAAGATCACCATGGCTTGGGTCTCCAAATCTAATTAATTTCTTGTGACTCATGCAGAGACATCCGAAGGGAACTATCTCTAACCGTTAGTATGTAGATAGTGGATGCTCTAGGCACATGACAGGCAACATGGCCCTGCTTCAAGATGTAAAACCATTCAGAGGCGGCTATGTGGCCTTTGCAGGCGAGAAGGGTGGTAGTATTACTTGTCAAGGCGTGGTTTCAAATGGATGTGCAAGCTTCGACAACGTCAACTACTGCAAGCAACTAAAGCATAACCTGTTGAGTGTTTCTCAAATATGTGACAAGTACTCGGTTATGTTTGACAAGTCTGAGTGCATGATTCTCAAACCTGGGTTTGAGGTTCCTAAAGACTGGATTTTGATGCGTGCGCCAAGAAAGAATGATACCTATCAGATCGACATGAGTGTGGCGAAAACCACATCTTCAGTTGCTACTTATTTGCTTACCAAAGCGACATAACTTGACTCAATCTTGTGGCAAAGGAAACTCGGACACATTTCTTATCGTATAATGAACCATCTTGTCCAAAACGGTTTAGTTACCGGGCTTCCTAAGCTGAGATTCTCCGTTGCACATGACTGTATGCCATGTAAAAGGGGCAAACAACAACGGAAGTCTCACAAGCCCAAGCTCCAAAACTCCATCGATACCCCTTTGGAGCTCTTACATATGGATTTTTTTGGGCCCATAAGTATCCGGAGTATTGTTGGTAAGTCATATTGTCTAGTTGTAACTGATGATTTCTCACGTTTTTCTTGGATGCATTTCTTAGGTACAAAGGATGAAACTGCTGATATTCTTCAATACCTGATTGTGAGCTTGGAAACTTTATGCAAACTGAAGGTTAGAAGAATAAGGAGTGACAACGGAACGGAGTTAAAAAACAACATGATGGAGCTTTTTTGTCTCAAGAAAGGTATTCGTCATGAATTTAGTGCACCGTATACACCTCAGCAGAATGGAGTTGCCGAACGGAGTTGCAGAACGGAAGAACAGGACTCTTATTGAAACTGCACGGACAATGCTGTCAGATGCTAAGCTTCATGTAACTTTCTGGGCGGAAGCAGTCAACACAGCCTGTCACGTCTTAAATAGATTTATGGTGGTTAAAAGGCATAATAAAACTTTTTATGAGCTGATCAACAATCGACCTCCAAATCTTGACTACCTAGTTCCTTTTGGTAGTCCATGCTCATTATTGTTACAGTACAAAGATCGAAAGTCTAAGTTTCATGCAAAAGCGGTGGATGGCATCTTCTTAGGATATGTTGCCAACTCGCCATGCAAGAGAGTGTACAATATTGAGAGTAGGTCTGTAGAGGAATGGTTCGAAGTGGACTGCAGTAAACACAGCATTCCACCTGAACCAACTGGTCCTGCTTGGGGATTTGATTATGATGCTCTGTTCAAGTCTTTTAACCTTCCTGATTTATCTGCTGAAGACGCTGCCAAGTTGTATGATTTCTGTAGTGGCAGTGACGACTCTAATTTCTCAACCAGAGCAACGGTACCTATCCCAACTTCAGATTCCAATGTTGTATCTGCATCTGGAACTCTTGACAGTGACAATGGAGATGAAGTTCATGTTGAAGGAAACGATGCTCATGTTAATCCTAATGTTCATGTAGGAAATGATGCTCCAGTTGATCCAATCAACATTGAGTCATCTTCGGGTACACTTGATATGGGGGAGTTGAGTACTAACCTTGAGTCAGCAATTCAAGAATCTAAATTACCAGAGACGAGAGTGCATCAGAATCATCCAATTGACAACATTATTGGTGATCCTGATGCCGGTGTTCAAACTCGTCATAGAACCATTACTGAAAACACCAGTTTGTATGCTGAGATACTTGACACAGGTATCGTGGAAACTTGCTTGCATGCAGCATACGTATCCCAATTGGAGCCGAAGAATGTGAAAGAGGCTCTCGCTGACAACTGTTGGATAGAGGCGTTGCAGGATGAATTATCCTAATTCTAAAATTTTCATGTGTGGGATTTGGTTGACCTTCCGAAGGGTATGCATCCGATTGGAACTAGATGGGTGTTCAAATGCAAGACGGACGATCGACATGTTGTAGTGAAGAATAAAGCAAGGTTGGTTGTTCAGGGTTTCTATCAGCAAGAGGGCCTGGATTACACAGAGGTGTATGCCCTAGTTGCTAGACTTGAGGCCATTCGACTGTTTCTGGCTTATGCCTCTTTTGTCGGCTTCAAGGTCTATCAACTTGATGTGAAGAGTGCTTTTCTATATGGGGAAGTTCATAAAGAGGTCTATGTCACTCAACCACCAGGTTTTGAAGATCCGCATAATATCAATAGAGTATATAAGTCGGATAAGGCACTTTATGGTCTTCATCAAGAACCTAGAGCATGGTATGAGACTTTATCAAAACATCTACTGTCCAATGGTTTCGATCGCGGACAAATTGACTCGACTCTCTTCATTAAGAAAGCAGGATGTGATATTCTACTAGTGCAAGTTTATGTCGACGACATTATTTTTGGGTCTACCAATGAAGAGATGTGTAGAAAATTCAAAAAGGTGATGAAGTCCAAGTTTGAAATGAGCAACATGGGTGAATTATCATTTTTTTTGGGTCTGCAAGTCAGTCAAAGGGAGGATGGCATTTATCTGCATCAAACTAAGTATGTGCAGGACATCTTGTCAAAATACAAGATGAATGATTGTACTACTTATGGGACACCAATCCCAGTCAATCATGGTCTGCAGCCGGACAAAGTTGGAAAGGATGTGGACTGTAAATTGTACCGCGGGATGATCGGTTCTCTAATGTATCTCACAGCTTCAAGACCTGACATTATATTTGTTGTCTGCTTGTGCTCGAGGTTTCAGTCACAACCAAAGGAGTCTCACCTTTTAGCTGTTAAGAGAATCTTCAGATACTTGAAGGGGAAACCCCGATTGGGTCTTTGGTACTCGAAGCAACAATCATTCGACTTCAAAGCCAATACCGATTATGATTATGGCGGTTGTAACCTTGATAGAAAATCAACTTCAGGTGGATGTCAATTCTTAGGAGACAGGCTGGTCTCCTGGCAGTGTAAGAAGCAGTCAACGGTTTCTGTCTCAACATGTGAAGCAGAGTACATTGCTGCTGCGAGTTGTTGTTCTCAGATATTGTGGATCCAGCAGCAATTGAGAGATTATGGCCTAAACTACACTGGAACTCATTTATTCATTGAAAATAATGCCACTAAGTCTGTCACGAACAAACCGGTGAAACATTCCAAAACTGAGCATATAGAGATTCGCCATCATTTCATACGTGACTGTGCTGAAAAGCATTTCGTTGAACTTGTAAAAGTTCACACGGATGACAACTTTGCTGACCTTTTCACTAAGGCGTTTGATCGGACCCGTTTTGAACATCTTGTCAACATGATAGGAATGTTCAATCCTGAGTGAAAATTTCTGTTTTCTAAATCAATTCAATTCATGGATGTTAAATTTTATTTCTTTTAAATGATTTCTGTATAGTTCTTTTTTTATTTTCAAATATTTTACAAAAATCCAAACAAAATAGAAAATCTAGAAAATTTCAAAGTCATTTGAAGGATAGAGGAAATGATAGTACATCAGTAAGTGATCTAAACGTCTTAGACTGCACATATGGGAAATGATCGCGTCGTAATTACTTGAAAGTTTAAGTTGTTTCAGTTTTAATTTGAATTGTCAGTAGGCTATAATCATTCTTGAATATCGTAAACCGATTTTACTATTTAGTTCGTGAAACGCCTTTCAACACTAGACACGTTCCAATTTTAAATAACGTATTTAATCTAAATTGGTCATTAATCGCGAACTATATTCTAAACTAATCAACTATTTAATTAATTTAAATTTGTTTTAAATAAAACTATTAAATTTAAGTAGTATGGAAACTAAATCAAGACTACAACTGTGATTTGAACCCATGTATGCATGTGTGTGTGTGTAAAAGAATACAAAAATATCATTATCTGATAAAGGATGTAATATTTTGGCAAATATTTTCTTATGAGACCAGTTTCGGGTTATGTCTTTAGCATAATTTTTCGGTTCACTTCACTGCCCATACTCATAAGTATGCAATGGGAAGTTGGGCCAAGATATGTCTTGACATCAACCGTTAAGCATATATTCACCCTTGAATAATACCTGATTCATTGAAATCAAATCCAGATAAAAGTTGGATCCCCTTTCCCAAATACACAGACTCCATATCTATTAACCTGAATCATCATATGATATTCACAGAAGAAAAACCAATCAAACCAAGAAAAATGAATCACTTGATTCTGAATCTTATGATTCTTGATAATTCTTATGGATTCTGCTTGATTTTTTCTGTGCTAAACGATATAACTTCATTTTGGAGATTTGAAAATCTTTGGGAAAATCTTAGACGCCTTGAGATAGTGCAATTTAAATTTATGTAGCAGAATTGTGGGGTACATGTTGTATACTTGTAATTAATACCTTAACACACAAGAACGTGATACAAAGATGCTTATATTGACAACTTGAGTTCACTTGTTTATATTGCATATTACGTATGAATAAGTAGTAATCCATGACATGATCCCATATTCTTTGATGTTTATTGTGTATCATTTTTTGCTTATATTAGCCTGATATGATCCTCTGCTCATGACTTTGACCAAAAATAGTTTGTGTGTATATTCTTGTGCATATTATCTTCATTCAAAAATGCCAAAAAGATTTTAAGTACAGTTCATCAAATCTTAAGAAAAGCTAAAAATATTTGTGTTTAACTTTCTTGAATTGTTTTTGAAACCTCTTGATTGAATGTTCTTATCCGGTTCGCTATTTGACATGGCATTCTTCATAATTGGAGTTGAAATTGGATTTCACAAGGGTTTCTGCGTACTTGTCAAGTGTGCAGGAATTAAACCTTGCGTACTTGTAAGTACGCAAGACTTAAGTCATGAGTACTTGCTAAGTACGCAAAAGATAAGCCTTGCGCACTTGTTAAGTACGCAAGACCCAAATGTGAGGGTATATATAGTGGACTTAGAAAATTTCTCAGACTTTATCTCATTTCAAACCACTGTGTTATTCCCTCGTATTTACTTAAAAATTTGTGTGATTCCAAATGACTTTTTCATCCCGTTCATTGTTTCACCTTCACTTAACATCCATTTGGTGAGATTCTCAGACGATTCCATCCTCAAATCGTCATGTTTTGGACCAATTCTTGACTGATCTTGAACATAGGGTTGGATATCAAAATTGAGACAAGTTTTAGATGTTCTTTACTGAAATTAAGACCTAAATCTTGTTTATGATCTTTAATCGAACCCTAATTACTCAAATATCGTCCTTCACATCGTTTGATTTAGACTTTGACCTTGGTCTGACCGTCGGTTGAGGTCAGGTCAGGTTTAGGTCAAAATTGACCTGGTTTTAGCCCGATTTTGGTGTTGGACTTGGTCCCATGAGTTCTAAATGAGTTTTTTGAAGTTGTGGTGACCTTGAACAAACATCAAATTCGACTATTCGTTGATTTGGAAAATTCTGCTTTTTGCTCAAGTGTTCAACCTTGCGCACATAGTAAGTACGAAAGATATAACTCTTGCGTACTTACTAAGTACGCAAGGTATAAACCCTGCGTACTTGCTAAGTATGCAGGAAAGCAAATTGCAAATTTTTCCTAAGTCTGGAAACTTCTTCCTTGTGAATGTGCTATACCGTGTCATGTTTGTTCAATTCCAGTGATTATTCTTGTTCTTATTGTGTTCATTGTATGTTTTTTGTAGTGATGGCTCATGCTTTTACCAGCGAATTCAATCTCCTGGCTCTAACGCAACCCAAGTGGAAGGGTGCTGCACTTGAATACAGGGAGATAGTTGATTTCCTGAACCGTTCGAAGATCAGCTATGCTATCTCTGCAGATCCTATCGTCTCAAGACCGTACATGGATCAATTTTGGGCAACAGCAGATCATGACTGTACAGTAACCCCGAACGTCAATAGGGCTACTGTAGTAGGTCAACAGATAGCCATATCTGAAGATACCATCAGGAGAGTGTTACAGTTCCAGGATCTTGCAACTGACCCAATTAGCTATCCTGATTATTTTTTCGATGGTTGTTGGAGGCAGAGAATGGGATACGTCGGTGCAATGGACTATGCTTCGTACAAGAAGATGTGGGTACTCGGTCAATGGCGCTACTTTTCCCACATCTTAATCATGTGCATCTCTTCAAGGAAAACAGGCAAGGATGCCATGGGTTATCACTTAGCGGCTGCAATGGTGGGTTTATCTCTCAACAAGGGCTACAACTTCTCTAAGTGCGTATACAAGGCCATAATCGACCAGATCTATACGGCGGAGAATTTTAGATTCATGTTGTATCCAAGATTTATCCAGCTGCTAATCAATGATGCGTTGCCAAATCTACCGGCAATTGGGGAGAGATTGCAAGTGAAGAGAGTGGACAAGAGAGTATTTGCTCAATTCTTAAAGCCAGGCAGTGTAGAACCTACCTCTGTGCATACTCCTCTCTTTGGACACTTAATCAACGAAGCATATGTGGCCCCTGATGATTTCAGTTGGTACAGTACCGAGTCAGAGCCTGAACTCAGTGAACACTCTAATGAGCAAGAAGAGGAGAAAGTTGAAGGTGGTGATGAATCTGAAGATGAAGGAGACGAAGAAGAAAGAAGTGATGGTGCTGAAGAATCTGACTCCGAAGCAACAGAATCTGATTCATCTGATTCTGATGATGCACCAGACCAATCACACCCGAGAAGAATGACCTCGGTGACCCTTCCCAAGTCATCTTCTAAGAGAAAGAGACAAGAAAGTACAAGCAGTGAGTATGAACCCGACTCTGATTCAGATACTGCTATACAAAGACAAAGACAAGAAAGTACTAACAAGCGTCGGGGGGATAGGCCATTTGCGGCTATACCTAGAGAAGTAGAAGCTAGTGTTGCACGGCAACAAGTCACTGAGGTCGTGAGCACTGCTTCAACCTCTACGTGAACTTCCACCCAGCTATATCAAAGGACAAGGAGGCGGCCACCTGTAACAATTCAAGTAGTTGTTGCTACTATCTCAGACGAGGTGCCTGAGATAGTACCCCTACTGATTAAGACTGTCCATCAACTGATAGTGATGACTCCAATTCAGACTGAGTCGGTCACTATCACACCAACCACCATTGAAACCACCACAATCACAAAGACCATCCCAACCTCCATCCCCACAACCACCCTTGAACCTATCAATCAACCCTACAACTATGGGGACTTTACCTAGGGTTTGACTTTGATGCGATCTTCTCATCTCCACCCCATACTGCTGAAGCCTCTACATCCAGGGATCCTGATCCCTGGGATGCCAGGATCACTACCTTGGAGACGCAGGTAGCTGGTCTTCTCGAGACGGTACGAAAGTCAAAGGAGGAGTCTGACAAGCAACAAGGCCAGATTAACTCTTTGATTGATGAAGTAGCCACGTTGAGGAAACAGCGGGCGGCTGAGGAGAAGCAGCGTCAAGAGCACGACGTAATGGTTAAATTGGTCTGCGATATGGCCAAGACGCTTGCTGCTCAGGGGGAGAGATTAAAAGAGTTGTTGGAGAAGCAGCCACCAAATCCTAGCAATGACGAGGGTTGTCACCTAGTTGATCTGTCTAAGGGTGAAGACTAGGACAAGGATCCTGAAGCCGGTCCCAGTGGAAGTGAGCAGCAATCGTTAGCATAGGCGATTGTTCCTTATTCTGTCGTGCCTATGGCTGAGGGGGAGTCCACTCGGAGCGAAGGTGGAGGTGATACTTTGGATCGAGAAAAAGGAAAGTCTCCGGCTGACATACTTAAAGATCTATCTGACGATGTGATCCTATTGCTAGAGCTAGACTATTCTAAGGAAGCACATATTGATGCTCTCAGCAATCTAGAAGAGGGAGAGATAGAATCTGGTGAAGACTGGGATGAAGAAGATGAGGATGTGGTGGTTGAGTTCCCAAAGGGTGACGGTGAAGGAGAATATGATCTTATGGATGGAGAGATATTCAAAGCTCCAGCCTTTGAAGCTAATCTTAACACGGGTTCAGTCGAGCCCGAAAGTATTGCTGAGGCGTCGCCTGAAGCCACTCCCACCGTTCCTAAACTTGTTGATCCAGAGGCATGGACAAGCAAATATCCGCCTGGATGGTTTCCAAAGGATCAAGCTCCTGTCTGGCAGAAGACATCTATCATAGACAAACACGGAGCTGCAAGTATGATCTTAGCTGTAAGGTTTGACGATGACAAGAAGATGTTCACTATAAAGCGAGCTGGGGGGTTCAATACTTGAAACCAACCAGTGAAGCTTTCAGCTCCTTGCCGAAGTACGACTTAATGAATCTTGCAAACCGAGAACTGCTAAGTGACTCAAGTCACGCGGTGGCGTTGGGTTTGTGGCAGACACTGCAGCGTGAGGGAAGATCAGGGAAGTTTGAAGTATTTAAGCCTCAACTTCCCAGAGAGTCAGGGATAAGAACGCCAGACATCCCGTGACTAATAGAAGCTTAAAGAAACTGGTATACAACCCAGTGCTGTGTGAAACCAGGATTCCCCTGAGCAAGTTATCTCAGGATATCCTCGGTAACATGTGGTACTGGTACATAGATCCAAAAATGGGCGAGGATATGGTGATTGGAAAGGTGAGGTCTGACTGTGGAAGCTTAGTGCCAAGAGAACTGATCAGAGTCATTGATGAAATCAACTTCATCAACTTCTCTGTGAAAGATCTGGAGGTGCTAGTGGAAAAATACTGTATGTACACGGACGAGTGGACAAAGCCTCTTGCGTCAAAGTATGACAAGGTGGCCAAGTTCTGCCTTGACTACAAGCTGAAGACGAAAGCTAAAGCTGGTGGAGTTTGAAGACCGAAGAAAATCCAGAGTTTTTGTCAAGGGGGAGTTTGTTGAAGCACGTTTATGTGACAGACACTCTGGATGTAGTCTTAGCTTTTGTACTTGTCTTTATGTATTTTGTATTTGTATTTAAGTATCTGTATGTATTGATTATCGAGTTGTAATCACAAATGTATGTACTTAGTCTTGTCTGTTTCTGTTAAGTGTTGTGCGCACTAAGTAAGTGCGCAGGGTGTATATCCTGCGTACTTAGCAAGTACGCAAGAACAAAGGTTGCGTACTTGCTAAGTACGCAGGAGTTAAGCCCTACACACTTGCTAAGTGCGCAAGCAACAGGTCTTAGTATATATAGCCAGTTAGTGACAGAATTATTACGCACTCATTCTCACTGTAACCGGTTGTGATTATCAATAGACGAAGTTTGAAAGTATCTTGTGTTTTGTTGTCGGTTTACTTTGTGTTGCTTGATACTCCACCTAATCACGGGCATTCCGCACCCAGTTTGATTAGGAACACACTTGCATGTGACGATCCGAGACACCCGAGGGACCTACACTGTTGACAATCGGCAATCTTCATGGCGACTCTTGCTATCTTCTCTATAAATAGCAAACCAAAAACCTAACTAAGTAGCACTTGATTCACCCGTCGTTATTATAATCAATTAGAGAGCCGGTAGGAGGTTGTGTTTGATTATTCTTGTAATCCAGGTGCTTATTTGTAATCGTTTCACAGTGTATCTAATAGAATCGTGTGGTTTATGTTCTTGTTTGTGTTGCTCTTCATCTTGTATTTCTCATTATCATCAACAATCAGCTTCTCTATAGCTGATTTGTTGGTTGTTTCCTGACTAGAATCATTTTAGCATAGGGACTATATCATCAAGACCTACATGACATGTGTCACCTTCCTATCCACCCTACTTTTTTTATATATAAAAAGATTCCCCCATGTTTTTTAAAATATTTATAACTTTTTTATATTATTTTTTTATTTTTATAAAAATTATACCATTAAATAGATCACATTTTTATCTTTAATTTGGTTATAATATCAAAAAAAAATTACGAACGTCAGTATTTACATCAATGTAACTAAACACATTTTGTGTAATATTCTAGTTACATTGGCGTAATATTCTAGTTACATATTCGGTTACAAATCGTTACATTGGGGTAACGAGCAGTTACATTGGATTAGCAAACTAAAAGATCAAAGTTGATCATAAACTCACATTCAAAAGGGGACTTTGTTCATGCATAATAAAAGGTTGTCCCCTTTTATTTACAAATGGTTACATTGGTTTAATACTCTAATTACATTTAAAAATATTTAGGCCTTCGTAATTACATCATTGTAACAAATGGTTACATTGATGTAATAACCTAGTTACATTGGTGTCAAGAACAAAAAAAACAAAAACTAGCGCTTCGAATTACATTTAAAAAAATTTAGGCCTTCTGATTCCACTCTCGTCTCTGACCAAAACGTATTTACGCTCTTTTGCACTCGCCGACAGTGGATGTAAAGAAGGAGAAGGGTGGATTCACTGGATTGATTTCAACGATGGATTTGAACCTTGCACTCGCCGACAGCGGAGGAGGATTGTTGGACCGACGATACAACATGTGATGGTGCTGATGGCGGATTAGGGCTCACGAACCTAGCGGTGGTCACTACGGCTCTTGACGAAGAGGAATATGAGGGAGCAGATGATGGTATATTGGTTTTGATATATATAATTTGATGGTATATTTAATAAAACAAAAGGGAAAAGAAAATGAAGCAAAATGACTACTTTACCCCTCAAGTCATCTCCACCACTCATTTAAGTCAGAATGAATATGGACCACACATTTCAAATTACAATAATAAACCAACCAATCAAAATGGGTTTTACAGTTTTTACATGAAAAGTGGGTTTTGAAAAGATCTCAATCCTATATATATGTTTTTGAAGTGAGCATGTTATGGTGTTTTTACGTAAATGCCCTTTAATCCTATTTATGTTTTTGAAGTGAGCGTGTTATGGTGTTTTTAGAACTAAGCAAGTTTTTTGTGTTTTTGAACCGGAGGAGTTTATGATATTTTTAAAAGAGCTTGTTTCATCTGAAAAAGAAAAACACCATAAATAAAACACCTAAAACCATTATGGTAATGGCGTCCACAAATGCGTTTTATGTTTTCTGCTTGATAGCGTACGAGCTCCTGCAACTCTCGCGTTCATAGAGCTGAACACCAAAGATAACGATTCCTCGGAGGTGTTGGAGAATCTGAAAAACGCATTTTCTATTTTCTACACAATCACAGTTCAAAACACACCATAAAGTTACCTAGATTAAAAACACCATAATACGTTCAGTTCAAAAATACTATAAAAAAGACACCATAAAGAAAACACCTAAAACCATAATGTAGGTCCCCTCGTGTGTGTCGGATCGTCACATGCAAGTGGTCTACTAGTCGGACCGGGTTGCGGAATACCCGTGACTAGGTGGAGAGTCTTACAAAACAAAGTAAACCAAACACGAGAATCACAATAAACGTTCTTTCTATTATAAACACTCGACGGTTACAGAGAGAATACAAGCTGCGTACTTAGCAGAACTGAGTTCGTCTGAACAAATGGTTTCTGCGTGCTTAGCTTCTGTGAACCTATCCTATTTATACAGACCTGATGCCTGCGCACTTAGCAAGTGCGTAAGACCAATTGCTCTTGCGTACTTAACAAGTACGCAAAGGTGTTCTTGCGTACTTGCTAAGTACGCAGGAGTTTTCTCCTGCGCACATGTAATTGCGCAAAACACTTAACAGAAAAACAACAAACATTATGTAAAAGTAAATACAACTCGATAAACTATTACATAACGACTCTTACATACAAAGACAAATTACAGACATTAGAAATACAAACTAAGACTCTATCCAGAGTGTTGTCACAGGAAAGTGCATCAACAAACTCCCCCTTGACAACAGCTCGGGATCTTCATCGTCTTCAGTCTTCATTCTTCAGTCTTCACAGCACTTGTTCCTTAGCTTCCATCTTCTTCTTGTAATCAAGGCAAAACTTGATTAACTTGTCGTATTTGGCCGAGAGAAGCTTTGTCCATTCGTCAGTGTGGATGCAGAACTTGTCTGCTAGTACCTCCAGATCGTTCACAGAGAAATTGATGAAGCAAACTTCATCGAAAACCCTGATCACTTCCTTTGGCACTGTGTTTCCACTATCTGACTTACCTTTACCCATAACCACAGCCTCGCCCGTTTTTGGATCAACGTACCAGTACCACATGTCACCAAGAATATCCTGAGGTAACTTGCTTAGGGGAATCTTAGTTTCACATCGCACTGGCTTGTATACCAATCTCTTTAAGGGTTTCTTAGTCACAGGATGCACAGCGTGCTTATCCTTGACTCTTCTGGGCACCTGAGGCTTGAGGTATTCAAATTTCCCTGATCTTGCTTCCCGCTGTAGTGTAACCCACAAACCCATTGCTACTGCATTACTCGAGTGACTCAGCAGGTCACGGTTTGCGAGGTTCACAAGGTCATACTTGGGCAAAGAGTTGAATGCCTCACTGGTGGGTTTCAAGTATTGAACTCCCCCAGATCTTTTGATGGCGAACAGCTGCTTGTCCTCCTCGAACCTAACAGCCAAGATCATACCTGTCGCTCCGTGCTTGTCTGTGATAGACGTCTTTTGCCACACGGGAGCTGGACCCTTTGTAGATGCAGAAGGCATGTCTTTCTCTTTTGGTGGCTCGGGGTCCACAGGTGTGGGTCGACTGGGGAGGCTTCAGTTGTAGCTTCAACATTACTTGCCATATCAACTGAGCCTGTGTCTGTTTCGAGCAGAGATTCGAGCGATGGTATTTCAAAGATCTCACCATCCTCTAACTCGTACTCTAGTTCCCCGTCGCCCTTGGGAATCTCGATTATCACATCATCATCGTTCCAGTCGTCACCAGAGTCAATCTCTTCTTCTTCCAGATTAAGGAGAGCATCGATCTGTGCCTCTTTGGAATAGTCAGGCTCTAAGTAGAGGATCTCATCATCAGATAAGTCCTTGAGCACGTCAGCCGCTGACTTCCCTTTATCTCCACCACCACCACCTGAGGTATCACCACCCTCTTGCTGAGTAGACTCCCCCTCAGCCAATGGAACAGAAGAGATGGGCACAATCGCCAAAGCTAGGTGCTCACCTCCACTAGGACCAACTTCAGGATCCTTGTCTTTATCATCATCCTTAGTCAGATCGACTGGATGACAAGACTCGACACCGGTGGATTTCTTTTCTTTGTCTTTCTCTTTCTCTTTCTCTTTCTCTTTCACTTTCTCTGTCTCCTTCTCCCCCTGAGCACCGAGCTTCTTGGTCAGTTCTTCAACTAATTTGACCATCGCTTCGTGCTCTTTTCTCTGCAAGTCCATCCTCAGCTAAAGTGAAGTTCGGTGGCCTAGAATCATTTCGTTATTCTTCATTAATAGTTCATTCTGTGCCATGACATTCTTCAATTGCTCATTTGTCCCTGTTCTCTGGCTATGGAGAATCCTAACTTCATCGGCCAGGGAATTAATCTGTGCTTGTTGAGCATCAGACTCCTCCTTTGACTTTTGAATGGTCTTCAACAGTTCAGCAACTTGGGTCTCTAGCACATCGATCCTTGCATCATTTGGATCAGGATGCCTAGATGATGAGGCTTCGGCATTATGGATGGGAGAGGAGAAGATTGTGTCAAAGTCAAACCCTTGTGAAAAATCACCATAGTTGAAGGGTTGACCTGACGGCTCTTTGGTGGGTGTTGGGATGGGGGATGTAATGATGGGAGTTATGGTTGGGGTGATGGTGACTGACTCCGTGAGAAGTGGAGCAGTCACCGTCACCTGGACGGTTGGAGTAGGGAGGGTCACCGTCACTGGAATCACCTCTGTGACTGTTGTGACTGCCACATCTGCTTGTACCAGTGGCCTTCTCCTCCTTGTAAATAGTTGCCGTGCTGGCGTGGTAGATTCTGACTCTGGACGGGCAGCCTCAACTTGTACTGGCTGCACAGTCGGAATCTCTTCAACCCTGGGGATAGCAACCTCTTGCCTATCGCCCCTTTTCTTGTTGGCACTCTCATGCCTCTGTCTTTGTAGAGCAGCGTCAAAGTCGGAATCCGGCTCGTATTCGCTGCTCGAGCTTTGTCATTTTCGTTTTGAAGACGACTCAGGCAGGGTTACCTGTGCCGACCTTCTCGGATGTACCTGTGATGGTGCGTCATCGGAATCAGAAGAATCTGATTCTGTTGCCTCCGAATCGGATTACTCAGCACCACCAACACCACCTTCATCATCACCTTCATGTTCATCATCACCTTCATCTTGTTCATCATCAGAGTGATCACTCATCTCTGTTCCCGAGTTGGGACTATACCAGTTCCAGTCCTCTGGAGCGACGTATGCTTCATTAATCAGGTGGCCGAAGAGTTCAGTATGCTCAGGGGTAGGTTCTACACTGCCTGGCTTTAGAAACTGTGCAAAGACTCTCTTGTCCACCCTTTTTACCTGCAGTCTCTCCCCGATAGCACGCAGATTTGGCAATGCATCATCGATCAGTAGTTGCACAAACCTCGGGTATAAAAGGAACCTAAACCTCTCTGTCGTATTTATCTGGTCAATAATTGCTTTGAAAATATAGCGAGAGAAGTTGTAGCCCCGATTGAGAGACAGCCCGACCATGGCCGCTGCAAGATCATGACCCATGGCATCTTTCCCCGCTTTCCTGGATGAGATGCACACGATCATGATGTGGGCAAAATAACGCCATTGATCCAGTACCCACATCTTCTTGTAAGAAGCATAGTCCCTTGCCCCGACATACCCCATTCTGTGCCTCCAACACCCATCCACGTAGTAATCTGGATAGGATGTCGGGTCGGTAGCAAGGTCTCTGAACCTCAGTACTCTCCTGATTGTATCTTCCGAGATAGCAATAGCCCGACCGTCAACTGTTGCCCTTATGACATTAGGGGACACCGTGCAATCGTGCTCTGCAATCTCCCAGAATTGCTCCAGGTACGGTCTTGAGACTGTTGGGTTTGCCGAGATTGCATAACTTATTCTTGATTTGTTGAGAAAATCCACAATCTCCCGGTATTACAAGGCTGCGCCTTTCCATTCTGGTTCGGTGTTAGCCACTAGGTTGAATTCGTCAGTGAATGCACGAGCCATAGCCTGCAAACACACACAGAAAACATATTCATAGCAACTTATAACACTGGAAGTAGACACACTTGACATAGTATAGTAGTTACACTTTGAAAAATTTTTCAGACTTAGAAAAAATTTCGAAGTGTTGGTCCTGCGCACTTACCAAGTGCGCAGGTTTTTTCCTCTTGCGTACTTAACAAGTACGCAAGAATTACTTCTTGCGTACTTGCTAAGTGCGCAAGAACAACCCTTAGCAAAAAAATTCAGAATTTTAAAATCGTTCAAAGCGTGTGTTGATTAGGTCGCCACTAGGTCGAAATTAGAGATTCCAACCTATGGTACCATTATTAACACCACAAAACACTACACCACTAGCAATTTTGACCTAGGTCAGTCGAACGATCCATTGACTATTCAACTTCAATCGACGGATCAGACGATGACTAAGAGAATGAATAGAGGATCGATTAGGCGTGTATTAGCAAATTAATGTCAATAAGTTACCCAAACAACCCCATTTCACCCCAAAATGTATCGGATTTAACCTAATATTTTCTAAGTCAAAAATCGGTCCAAATGTCAAGAATCGATGGATGGAATTGGCCTATAATCTCACCACTGAGATGAAATACGAAGATGACAATGTGATTGGGATGAAAAATCCGGTTGGAACACTCGAAATTTTTGAGGAAAATGGTCGGAGGGAATATCACAGGAGAAAACGTTTGAAAGTGATAAACCCTAAAAAAATTTCTAAGTCGTGTATATATATCTAACACATATTGGTCGTGCGTACTTGATAAGTGCGCAGGACTTAACTCCTGCGTACGCATGACTTAAGTCTTGCGTACTTGTTAAGTACGCAGGGTTTACCTCATGCGCACTTATCAAGTACGCAGAGACTCTTATGTGCGCACACTTTCAACTCAAATTATGAAGATTTGCAAGTCAAATAACGAACAAGATAAAAATATTCAACCAAGACGATTCAAATACAATTCATGAAGGTTAAACATAAAATATTTTTGGCTTTTCTGATTAAACTTGAACAATGCATAAACTTAAAAAACTTAAAATCTTTTTGTTCTTTTCAAGATAGATATATACAATCATTTACACAAGCTATTTTTGATCAAAGACACGAGCAAAGGATCATATCAGGCTATCCTTTAGCAAAAACGATACAAAATAAACATCAAAGAATATGGGATCATGTGATGTATTACTCTTTATTCGTACGTAATAAGCACATAAACAAGTAATTCAAGTTGACGATATTATAGGATTTGAAACTATAAGCATCTTTGTATCATGTTCTTGTGTATTAAGGTATTAATTATAAGATATACAACGTGTACCCCACTGATATGCTATGATATTTTGCACTATCTTCAAGGCATCTAAGATTATTTTCAATTATTTTCTTAATTTTCATAATGAAGTTACATCAATTAGCACAGAAAATCAAGCAAAATCCATAAGGATTATCAGGAATCATAAGATTCAGAATCGAGTGATTCTTTTGTCTTGGTTTCATGTGATTTTCTTCTTTGAATATCAGTATGATGATTCGGGATAATGAACATGGTGTTTGATTATAGGGTAAGAGGATCCAACTTTTATCTGGATTTGATTTCAATGAACCAGGAATGATTCAAGGGTGTATACATGCTCAACGGTTAATATAGAGACATGTCTTGATTCAATCTCTCCTTGCATACTTGTGAGTATGGGCAGTGAGATGAACCGCATTAATTGTGCTAACAACATAACCCGAAACTGATCTCAAAAGAAATTATTGTCAAAATCTAACATCCTTTATCTGATAGTGATCTTTTCTAATCTTTTACTCACACACGCTTGCAAACATGGGTTCAAATCACAGTTGTAATTTAGATTTAGTTTCCACACTACTAGTGATTCAAAGACGCATACAGCCTACTGACAATTCAAATTACTTGTAAATAAACAGATTAAAAACATAATAATTTTACACAGATAAGTAAGCATGACGCAATCATTTCCCATATGAGCAGTCTATGGTGTTTAGATCATTTCTGATGTACTATCATTTCCTCTTTTCTCAAGTTAACTTTAAAATTTTCTCCATTTTCTATTTTGTTTTTGGTTTTTGTAAAATATTTTAAAGACTAAAAGAACTATACAGAAAATTTAAAAGAATTAAAAAATTTAACTTCCATGAATTGAAATGATTTAAGAAAACGTAGTTTTCACTCAGGATTGAACATTCCTATCAAGTTGACAAGATGCTCAAAACGGGATCGATCAAATGCCTTTGTGAAAAGGTCAGCAAGATTGTCATCCGTGTGAACTTTTATAAGTTCAATTAAATGCTTTTTAGCACAGTCACGGATGAAATGATGACGAATCTCTATGTGTTTAGTTTTGGAATGTTTCACCGGGTTATTTATGATGGACATGGTGGCATTGTTGTCAATGAATAGAGGAGTTCCAGTGAAGTTCAAGCCTTAGTCTCGCAATTGCTGCTGAATCCACAATATCTGAGAACAACCGCTAGCTGCAGCAATGTACTCTGCTTCACAAGTTGAGACAGAAACCGTTGACTGCTTCTTGCACTGCCAGGAGACCAGTCTGTCTCCTAAGAATTGACATCCACCAGAAGTTGACTTTCTGTCAAGGTTACAACCGCCATAATCTGAATCAGTGTAGGCTTTGAAGTCGAATGACTGATGCTTAGAGTACCAAAGACCTAATCGGGGTTTCCCTTTCAGGTATCTGAAAATTCTCTTTACAGCTATCATATGTGACTCCTTCGGTTGAGACTGAAACCTTGAGCACAAACATACAGCAAACATTATATCGGGTCTTGAAGCTGTGAGATACATAAGTGATCCGATCATCCCACGGTACAACCTGCTGTCCACATCCTTTCCATCTCTGTCGGGATGCAAACCATGATTGACTGGGATTGGTGTACCATAAGTAGTGCTATCACACATCTTGTATTTTGACAAGATGTCGTGCACGTACTTAGTTTGATGTAGATAAATACCATTCTCTCTTTGACTGACTTGCAGACCTAGAAAGAATGACAGTTCACCCATATTGCTCATTTCAAACTTGGACTTCATCACCTTCTCGAATTCCCTACACATCCCTTCATTGGTCGACCCAAAGATAATGTCGTCGACATATACTTGCACAAGAAGAATGTCACCTCCTGCTTTTCGTATGAAGAGAGTCGAGTCAATCTGTCCACGGTCGAAACCATTAGACAGTAAATGCTTAGATAATGTCTCATACCATGACCGCGGTGCTTGATGAAGACCATAAAGTGCTTTGTCGAGCTTGTACACTTTATTGATATTATGCGGATCTTCAAAACCGGGAGGTTGAGTGACATAGACTTCTTCATGCACCTTACCATAAAGGAAAGCACTCTTCACATCAAGTTGACAGACCTTGAAGCCGACATATGTGGCATAAGCCAAGAACAGTCGAATGGCCTCAATTCTAGCAACTGGGGCATATACTTCATTGTAATCCAAGCCCTCTTATTGATAAAAACCCTGAACAACCAATCTTGCTTTGTTCTTCACAACTACATGACGATCATCCGTCTTGCATTTGAACACCCATCTGGTACCAATTGGCTGAAAGCCTTTTGGAAAGTCAACTAAATCCCACACGTGCAACTTTTGGAATTGAGACAGTTCATCTTGCATCGCCTCAATCCAGCAGTTGTCAGTGAGAGCCTCCTTCACATTCTTAGGCTCTAATTGGGACACGAATGCAGCATGCAGACATGTTTCCATGACACCAGTGTCAAATATCTCTGTGTAAAGACTAGTGTTCTCAGTGATGGTTCTATGATGAGTCTGAACACCTGCATAAGGATCACCAATAATGTTGTCGATTGGATGATTCCTATGCACTCTCGTCTCCGGTACAATTGGTTCTTGAATTTCTGGATCTAGATTTGTGCTTAACTCCCCCATTTCCTGTGTTCCAGAGGAAGAAGATTCAATGTTAATTGGATCAGCTGGAGCTTCATTTCCTATAATTGTGTTAGGATTGGCTTGAGCGTCATCTCCAACAACATGAACACCTTCACTGTTATCACTGTCATGAGTTCCAGATGCAGATGCAGCATTGGAATCTGGAGTTATAATTGGTACAGTAGCGCGAGTGGAAAAACTGGAGTCATCGCCGCCACCAAATAACTCATAAACATTTGCGGCGTCTTCTGCAGATAAATCAGGAAGATTGAATGACTTGAATAGCGCATCATAATCAAAACCCCAAGCTGGACCTTTTGGTTCTGGTGGAATGCTGTGTTTACTACAGTCCACTTCAAACCATTCCTCGACAGTACGAGTTCCTATGTTGTACACTCTCTTGCAGGGCGAATTGGCAACATATCCTAAGAAGATGCCTTCCACCGCTTTCGGATGAAATTTAGACTGACGGTCTTTATACTGTAGCAACAAGGAACAAGGACTACCAAAAGGAACTAGGTAATCAAGATTGGGAAGGCGATTGTTGATCAACTCATAACATGTCTTGTTGTGCCTTTTCACAACCAGAACCCTGTTTAAGACGTGACAAGCTGTATTAACTGATTCTGCCCAGAAAATGACAGGAAGCTTTGCATCTGACAGCATAGTCCTTACAGTTTCGATCAGTGTTCTGTTCTTCCGTTCAGCCACTCCATTCTGCTGAGGTGTGTACGGCGCGCTGAATTCGTGACGGATCCCTCTCTTGAGACAGAAAAGTTCCATCAAATTATTCTTGAACTCAGTTCCATTGTCACTCCTTATTCTTCTAACTTTCAGCTTGCAAAGAGATTCCAAGCTCAGGATCAGGTATTGAAGAATATCAGCAGTCTCGTCTTTTGTACCTAAAAAGTGCACCCAAGAAAAACATGAGAAATCATCAGTTATAACCAGACAAAACGACTTACCTCCAATACTCCTGATACTTATGGGGCCAAACAGATCCATGTGTAATAGCTCCAAAGGGGTATCGATAGAGTTTTGGAGCTTGGCCTTGTGAGACTTCCGTTGCTGTTTGCCCTTTTTACACGGCATACAGTCATCTGCAACGGTAAACCTCAACTTAGGAACCCCGGTTACCAAACCGTTTCGGACAAGATGATTCATTTTACGATAAGAAATATGTCCGAGTTTCCTATGCCACAAGATGGAGTCAAGTTCTGTCGCTTTTGTAAGCAAACAAGTAGCAACTGATGAGGTGGTTTTTGCCACGCTCATATCGATCTGATAAGTGTCGTTTGATCTTGGTGCTCTCATCAGAATCCAGTCTTCGGGAACCTCAAAACCAGGTTTGAGAATCAGGCATTCTGATTTGTCAAACATCACCGAGTACCCCTTGTCACACATTTGGGAGACACTCAACAGGTTATGCTTCAGCTGCTCGCAGAAGTTGACATTGTCAAAGCTGACATAACCGTTCGAAACCACGCCTTGACACATGATATTGCCGCCTTTTTCTCCGGCAAAGGCCACATAGCCGCCTCTGAATGGTTTAACGTCTTGAAGCAAAGCCATGTTTCCTGTCATGTGCCGGGAGCATCCACTATCTACATACCAACGGTTAGAGATAGTACCCTTCGGACGTCCCTGCACGAGTAACAAAAGAATTAGTTAGATTTGGAGACCCAAGCCATTGTGGTCTTGGGTCGTCCATCCTTCTCAAAATAAACTACTTCTTTCAACTCACAGTCATGATGACTGTTCAAAATTGGTGAATCTTTGGATGAATTTGGAACAGGAGATTGAGAACCTTTAACTTTCTTGTTCCAGGATCTCTTTTGATTCTTAACTAGAACAGTAGAATTTGGCTCAATCACAGCCGGTGAATTTGTGGAAGCTTCACCTGATTGAGTCTTAGTCAGCTGTTCCAGCTTTCTCAACCTCTTATTCCTTCTTCTTCTTTGTGGCTTAGAGAGTCTAGCCACAGATTTCTCACCAGTGCGTGTACTACCAGATGTAGACACACGAGGTACAGCAGGTTGCTTTACCTTTCTTGCAACAGATGGTTTGGCCTCAGATTTAATCTTAGGTTTATCCATAGGTTGTACTGGTGGTTTCACCACATTCTGCTTTGGACTTTTGGGAGATGGTTTCACTGGTGGCGACCTGGGGATAACAGCAGGCTGTGAAACAACATGCCATTTCCCTTGGTTCTTAGAAGGACAGTTCACAAAAATGTGACCAACCATGCCACAGTGAAAACAGTTCCTCTTGTCTACATAAGTTCTCTTGTAAGGCTCATTAGATTTAGCCTTAGATAACTCTCCATTATGAGCAGGAGGAGTTGGTTTATGAACAGAAGTCTGACCTTTTTCAGTTTGGTTTTTGGGGGTATAATACTTTTGCAAATTCTCTTTGTAACCAAGCCCATAATGAGCTGAAAAAGCCTCTTTCTTAACTTGGTTAATATTTTTATAACCCCCGTAAAGCATTACCTTAAGTTTATCATTTGTTTCAATGATATCAGGTTCAGTTAAAATGCAGTTATCACCATTAGTGATAATGTTTTTGTGGACTTTCTGTTCAGTCAACAACTCCTCAGAGACTACTCCTTCAGGGCAAGTGTCAACCGACCCATCTTCAGAAGCAGTAACATACTCCTCACTAGATGTGGAGTTAGCCTTACTTGAGGATTTATCCTTTTTAGGGGAATCATCCTTATCAGAGGACTCATCTAGACAGGTGAGATCAATGTCTATCAAGCTATTGACAAACTTCCCACTTATTGGTGGAGGAATGGCATTGGTACCAAGACCTATACCCTTCATTTTCCTCACTACTGATTTGTAGTGCTCCACCACAAAGCGAAAGTTTTTCAACTTCTCATTTGTACATTTTAACTGCAGGATCTCATTTTGCAGTTTGTTGATTTCATTGTTCCGTTTTTCTAACCCCCTATACGCAATATCTAAGTGAACTTGTTGCTCACTTATTTGTAAAGAATATTCACATTTTTCCTTTTTTAACGTTTCAACAGACTCTTTAAAACGTTTTTCGTTTGCTTTGTAGTTATGAGCTGCCATAGTTAGGGGTTCGATTTTGTCTTGGAGCTTAGAAATTTCATGCTTTAGCTCTAGACATTAGAACAAGAAATAACAAAGAAAGGGTTAGAATCTACCTCAGATGATGAACTCTGTGCTTCTCCAATGGCCATGAGAGCAACGGCAGTGGTAGACTCCTTTTCAACAGCTACAGAAGCTTCCATCTCCTCAGCTTCTTTTCTCTCAGCCTCCAACAGCTCCATGATCTCAGCCATGAGACCAACCTGTGTTTGAGCAATGATGGCGTCCTCTAGATGAACACCCCAATCAAAATTTTTGTCATGCTGAGCTACCAGTGCATTTAACGAACCACCTTGGTGTTGATTGTGGTGGCTAGTGTTGTTGTGGCCATGGCTGTTTCCCTGGCTAGGTCTGGTGAAACCAGAGGCCGGTGCTCGGTCTTTTTGACACTCACGAGCAAAGTGTCCATAGTTCAGACACTTGTAGCATTTGGCCTTGGATTTATCAAATCCAACCTTGGCATTAGAATGTCCACCAATGAACTTTCTTCCGGTTCTGTTCAGGAAACGCTTGGCCCTCCTCAAAAGCATGGCCATATTCCATTGAATATCCATGTCCTCAATATCATCAGGATCCACTTGGTTAAAGTCTTCTTCAATAGTTTCGGGATCCGTAAGCTTGCCGCCTATGAAATTCTCATACGCAAGCATACATGATGAAAACAATGCTACGTGATCTTCAACTATTTTGGCTATTGCAGAATGGTTAGCTGAAGACGTAGCTGGAGGATTTCTTGAGGTGTGTTGATGATTGGTTCCCAACCCTGATCCGGATGCATAACAAGCATGACCACCACACCCATTTGAGTGGTCTTCTTCATTAGAATGTCCAGTAAAGAGGGCAATTCCAGAGACCGAAGATTTTGAAGTGGAAGTCGTCCCATGATACATGGAAGGGTCCTATATCTGAGGTCTTCCCGAGCTCTCCTTCTTCATAAGATTCATGTTATGAGCTTGAATCTTACCAATAGCCTCATCTACTGTTAACTCATAGAATTTAGGATTTTCCCTCATCAGGGTTGTATACATCTCAAACTTTGGTGGCAAAGCATCAAGAAATTTTTCCACCAGTTCTTCATCGGGATATTTCAGTTCAAAAGCTTTCAACTCCGTCTGTAAATGATAGAATCTAGAGATGAGATCATCTAACGATTCATTTTCCATGAAATTGAAGCATTCATACTGCTTCCGGAGAAGATCCCGCTTACTCTTCTTAATGTCACTGTTCCCCTCAAATCTTTTCTGAAGTGCTTTCCAAAGATCCTTGGAGGTGTCATAGCCTCGGAAACTGTGAAACAATTCCCGAGTTAATGACATAGTGATTGAGCCAAGAGCCTTCTTTTCCCGATCATAAGCTTTCTTTTGTTCTTTATCAAGCTTAGAGATGGGCTTTGGCACCTCTTCATCAAGATAGATGTGTGTGGGATGCTTATATCTCTCAAGGATTGGTATCCATAATGATGAGTCGGTGTATGAAATGTAGTGCTCAAAACGCGCCTTCCAATTCGAATAATCGTTTACATTTAATAGTTTAGGCGGTTTCTGAGGTGTACCGATCTCATTATCAAAATTTAACATGTTTCCAAGATTCTGAAGGTTCGACATAGTGAATTACTTGGTCAAAAAATCAGAAAAGTCAGACACTGTTGCGCACTTGGTTTTGGCCTTGCACACTTGAGAAATGGTCTTGCGTAGTTAAGATTTGCTCTTGCGTACTTGTAAGTACGCAGGAGGAAATATTAAGTACGCAGGATATAACTTAAGTTCGCACAAGTTCAGTCTTGCGCACTTGTAAGTACGCAGGAGATAACTCTTGCGTAGTTAGTAAGTACGCAGAAACTGTACTTTTTACCAAAAATGGTAAGTACGCAGGACACCTTTTCAGCAACTCTCACCAAACTTTTCCGGTCACCTGAAAATCGCCGGAGATAGTGAAAAAATAGGCTGATGATCAATGCAATCGAGCCAAAGGATCAGAAACAAGTTTCTAGCAAACCTTTGATGCTCAAAACACACAAATACACAACAAAAATCGGTTTTTGAGAGATTTTTGTTTCTAAAAAAGTGCTCAAGAGCTACCCCTTTTTTATTACAAAAATCAACAAAAATACCTCTTTTTGCTTGTAAAACTCAGTAAAACGTCTCCAAACTCACTTACAACACTCGAATTCAAGAGCAATGCTCTGATACCACTTGAAGGTCTCTTCGTGTGTGTCGGATCGTCACATGCAAGTGGTCTACTAGTCGGATCGGGTTGCGGAATACCCGTGACTAGGTGGAGAGTCTTACAAAACAAAGTAAACCAAACACGAGAATCACAATAAACGTTCTTTCTATTATAAACACTCGACGGTTACAGAGAGAATACAAGCTGCGTACTTAGCAGAACTGAGTTCGTCTGAACAAATGGTTTCTGCGTACTTAGCTTCTGTGAACCTATCCTATTTATACAGACCTGATGCCTGCGCACTTAGCAAGTGCGCAGGACCAATTGCTCTTGCGTACTTAACAAGTACGCAAAGGTGTTCTTGCGTACTTGCTAAGTACGCAGGAGTTTTCTCCTGCGCACATGTAAGTGCGCAAAACACTTAACAGAAAAACAACAAACATTATGTAAAAGTAAATACAACTCGATAAACTATTACATAACGACTCTTACATACAAAGACAAATTACAGACATTAGAAATACAAACTAAGACTCTATCCAGAGTGTTGTCACAGGAAAGTGCATCAACACATAATGGTAATTGCATCAAAAAACCATAAAACGCATTTTCTGTTTTCTACACAATCACATTTCAAAACACACCATAAAGTTGCCCAGTTTAAAAACACCATAACACGCCCAGTTTTACATGCGTTTTTCTGTTTTTTCGCACAATCGGTGATCAAAAACACCAGAAAAATCCATGAAAAAGACACCATGAAAAAAACGTCATGAAAACGCAGTGATAAACGTCCATAAAAAACGCAATGAAAAAAGTCATAAAAACGACATGAAAAAACGCAGTGAAAAAAACGTCATAAAAAGGCGGCATAAAAAAACGTTATGAAAAAACACAATGAAAAACGTATTGAAAAAACGCCATGATAAAAACGTCATGAAAAAATACAGTGAAAAAATCCATGAAAAACGCAGTGAAAAAGTCATAAAAACGCCATTAAAAACGCAATGGAAAAAACGTCATAAAAAACGTTATGAAAAAACATAATGAAAAACGTCTTGAAAAAATATCATGAAAACGCTGTTAAGAATGTACAAACCTAGTTCAGCGATTTTTTTTTTAAATATAGCAAGACCATACTCGTTTTAAAGATAAAAAACGCTCGATTTTATGGTATAATTTTTTTTAAAAATATAATGACGTTTAAAAAAGATATAAACGTTTAAAAAATGGAGGTGGAAAATGCATGTAACTTGCATGTTTAAGTTATTTCTCTCTTTTGAAAACAATTACTATTATACCCTTCCAGCCTTAAAATTCCTTCCTTTCTATGTGGCCTTCTTAGAAACCCTCCATCTTTAAGATCAAGGGTTAAAAATCCTTCCTACACTTCTCACACTTTTTTGCCTTCCTAGCATAACCTCATACTATATATATATATATATATATAGGGGACGGTTCCACTAAGAAGTGGTTTTTCGCTAATAAATCCGAAGAAGTTGGTCAAACGAACTCCGATTGAGCTCATTCTAGCGGCGTTGGAACCGTCTCATCAAACCCTAACCCGGACCCAAAAACCTAAACCCCCCTCCACATGCACCCCAAAAACCTAAACCCCCCCCCCCCCTCCAACCCTACCCCGAAAAGCCTAAAACCACCACCCCACCCCCCAAAAACCCTAAAACCACCACCCCACCCCCCAAAAACCTAAACCCCCAACCCACCCACCCCCCAAAAAAAAACTAAACCCACCCCCACACACCCTCAAAAACCTAAACCCCCCACCCTCACCCAAAAAAAAAACATAAACCATAAAATCTAAACCCTAAAAGCTAAAGCCTAAGGCTAAAACCCTAAAATTCAAACGTAAAATCTAAACCCTAAAAGCTAAGATGGTAGAGTTCGACGAGATGATTCCAACGCCGCTGAAATTAGCTTAATCGGAGTTCGTTTGATATCGTTTATTAAGGTTTTTATCATTTCTTAGATTTATTAGCGAAAAACTACTTCTTATTTGATCCTCCCTATATATATATATATATATATATATATATATATATATATATGGGAAGGATCATGAGAAAACTCATTGTTCATGAGAAAACCAAAAAAATTCCCATTAGCACATTTTTTGTAAGACAAGAAAAAACCCCTCAAAAAAAATAAAGAAAAACTATAAAACAAAAAACTTAAAAAATTAAAAAAAAAAACAAAACGTTTCTCTCGTTTTCTTCGTTTCATAAAAAAATCAAAAAAAATAGTCGGTTTAGCTTTAGGGTTTAGTTTTTTGGGTTTAGTTTAGCTTTTAGGTTAGGTTTTTGGAGGTGATGGTGGAGGGGTAGGTTTTTGGAGGTGATGGTGGAGGGGTAGGTTTTTGGGGGTGGGTGGGGGGTTTAGGTTTTTTGGGGGAACTAACTTTAATGAGAGAACTAACTTTATTGCGTGTTTTTTTTTTGTGATACTACACGTATGCATTATTGCGTGTTTTTTTTGTGGTACTACACATGCATTATTGCGTGTTTTTTTTTTTTTTTTTTTTTGAACGAGGACGACGTGGGAAACATAGTCTCCGAACAACTTTTTTAGTTTTTTATTTATATTTTGAGTTATGATTTTTTTATTATTTTTTTTTGCCTTTAATGAGGAGCTCTCTAGTTGTCTCATTAAAATGAGTTTTCTTATGATCTTCTCCCTATATATATAAAGCATATAGGATTTCATTTGACCCACTTTTTAGTATTTATTAGTGAAAAACCACTTTTTAATGGAAACTTCCCTATATAAAGCATATAGGAAGTATAAAATAATTTGATAGTATTTTAGTTGATAAATCTTTTTTTTTTT
Source organism: Smallanthus sonchifolius (assembly GCA_023525975.1). NCBI lineage: Eukaryota > Viridiplantae > Streptophyta > Magnoliopsida > Asterales > Asteraceae > Smallanthus > Smallanthus sonchifolius. The sequence goes on from CM042025.1 coordinate 70,094,335, forward strand.
TGATTTTTGGTTAGTTTGATGTAAATTTCTTCATAATTTGATTGTACTTTCAGTTGATAAATTTTTTGTTATATATGATCTATGTTTTGCGTGATTCTTGGTTTGAAGAAACCACAATTGGTCTTTTTGTTAGTTTGTGGTATATCTAATAACGGTTTGAGGTTTTTGTTACTTTTAATGAATCTTTTTGCTATTTATGATATGATTTTTTATGATTCTTGATTTAAGGTAACAAAATTAAAGATCTGCTTCTTCTGATAAAGATTTCAAAATAATATGAGGGTCGTTTGGCTTTCAAAAAATCTGAGTTTGACTTCTAAGGTCAAACCTTTTACTTTCTAAACATGAGAATGAAGTTGGAGTTTAGTTATTTTGACTTTAATAGTCATAACATGAAAGATTTCTTAACCATTCCAACAGTTTAAACTATGTACAGTTAACATCATATACTAGCACCTTCTTACTGATATAAAAGAAATCCGAAAAACCCGCGGCAACGCGCGGGGCATTTGTTGGTGATCTAAATGCAGTTTTCCGTAAACATGTTCATCATATTTGTATTGCAGATTGCAATAATAATTCTGTCTCTTAGGACATGTTTTAGTACTTACCTTTTTAATAACTGCAATGGTATGAGATTTCTTGCGTAACAGCCAACAGTTTCAAGCTTTTGTGCAATGGTGCAAGCTGATCAACAAATCTTATTATATATTATTTATTTTTTGTTTTATTATTATTATTATTAAGTTTGTGTGTGTGTTCACTCATAACTGATTACGTCCATAGCCAATGCTCCAAGAGTTAGGGAAGCAAAATCCTCAGCTGGTGAGACTCATCCAAGGCTGATTTTCTTCGCTAAATTAACGAAAGCGTCGAAGGAGAAGAGTATGTTTTTACCTCTCTCTACATTTGGGTCAATTTACTTATTAATTGGTCGATTCGGGTTATGTTTTATGTTTAACGGGTCAAATGTGTAAAGCAAATGAAATAACCAAAAAAGAAACAGGTCAAATATGTCAAAAAGTATATCAAAACTGATGGTCAAAATGGTTTGATGCCTTTGTATGACCTGTATTTAGTCATTAGACTTGAGAAACAGGTCAAATATGTCAATAGAGGCTGAGGGTCAAGCCAACCTGTTCCGGCTTGTGTCCACCCGTGCCATTTTAACTCGAATCTGTTACCCAACATGCCAAATGACAACTCTACCTTTTTATTTAGCTTCTCTAGCATTTTTAGGTGACTTACGATGATCACTTTGTTTGTGGTGTAACATGTCCAACTCTAAAGAAAATCCCTCATGTTTTGGTGAGTTCTTGAATCTGCAAGATTTGATGAATTGATGTTAAATCAGGCTTTGTATTCCCTGATTAAATCAATTCTTAATTGTTGCTATTTGGAAAATTCTTTATTTAAAACTTATTTTCCATACAAGAGATTACCTTGAAATAAAATAGAGATGGAAAAATTCTTGATATTATAGTTATATATACATAAAGATTAACATAAATTAAAAACTATATAAAAAGAGATGCAAAAATTCTTGATTATGAATTCCTTAAGCTTCTAATCTTCAGGTTCTCCAAATCAAGGAGTAGCCATAGAAAGAAGCAAAAGTTAGGAAGCATTTATATGACTTTTGATAAAGAATGCAGTTTGTTGAAGCTTGGAAATCAGTTTTTGTTCAGAAGGTAACCCTCTATTTCAGGCTTAATTAGGCTACTTTCAATCGGAGCCATGTTATCTTTAGAGGATTCAAAATAACACGAGTCATGCTTAAATAGGCTGCTTTCAGTGAGTCTTTGAGCCGAGTCATCTTTAGTGGATTCAAAATTACATTTCTGTGACTACAAATTAGTAAGTTCTAGCATTGCTCTAAAACCTGCTTTAAATCAAAAAGCAGTTTACACAGTTACATGAAAACCCATAATTAGGAGTATCTACAATGTGTAAACAAATCATGATTTTTAGTTTGAGCTAAATCGTCGTCTATTCTTGATTTTTAGTTTTTATTGTAAATAATTTGTGTCATATATCCAGGTACTTCTTTGTTTGTAAGTCGTTTACGTTTAGTTTTTAGTTTCAAGAAAATTGGATATTTGATTTTGGTAACATTCACGCTAACAAAATAAATAATTAAATAAACAGATTCGTCGGTTAGCAACGGAAGTTCGTCGGCTGACATCCGCCAAATTTCCAGGTTTATAACTCATTCATAATCTACATACTACAATATTCTATGTGCATTTATTAGAGGACTTAGTTAATATCAAACTAGGTCAACAAACTATATGCACAAACTATTCTATGTAAACTATGTGAACTATATGAGATTATAACTCAAAACTATGATATATGACATAAAATCTCATATAATAGGTTAAACTATGTCCAATTCTATGCGAATTATATGATTATACCCTAAATTTGATGTAATTACCCAAACTATGTCCATAAATATTTATTTCACCAAAACTTTATGTAGTGTCTGCCAGAAACGGGATGTAAAACGACTATCCCTACCGGAGACAATGGAAACAAGCACTCCATGCCTTGCTACAACTTAGTTGTTATACAGTCGAGCTAATTCTCTATCTTGAAGTTGTTTCAGGTATGTGGGTAACGTGCAAATTTCGTCAATTGATCAACAATAATTCAAATCGAAGATGTTCTAGGCAACCTGGTAATGAAATCCATTGAAATTTGTTCCTACTTTCATTGTGGAATTTCGGGTTGTTGTACTTGGTTATTGTCAGTAATGGTAATTACTAACAAGGCCAGTACATTATTGCATCATAAGGCGATACAACCTAGTTAGTGTGTATACAACATAACCGAAAAGTAGATACAAGAGGATTATGAAATTCAAAATATCAAATGGACGAGGTTTACACTCTTTGTACTAGTATGGAAAAGTGTTGATTAGTCACTAGAGAATGACTGAATAACAAGTAATCCAATGCGTAAAGCTTTACAAAGCAAGTAAATCATGATTGTGGGTATAGTTATACCAAACTAGAGTCGTGACACCGAGAATTAACGAACAAAGAAGGTAACACTAGGATTATGTGAAGATAAATTTGTTAAAAGCCAAATTACTTAATCCTGTAAAGTGTTACAAGAAATGAGTCATCATCATAAAATAGATGTCAGCGATGATCCAGTGTTATATAACCTCACCACGAAGCATTGGAATTTGGTACTAAACTGCATGCTAGTCTCTATGTCTAAAGGAAAGATATAATGAAACCATGTTCGATGGTTTTCAACCAAAAGTTCATATACATATTGCTCATGGTTATTAATAGGTTATATTGAATATCAAGTCACCACAAGATCTAGTTAGAGAAAATGACTATAAGTCCAGAATAAACCAATCAAATAGATTAGTCTAAAGATGCATGTCCAATACTTGGACATTGAATTGGCTAACACCATAATTGAATTTTTGGTTAACGACCATGATTGGAATTTTAACCATGAAATATAACAAGAAGTCTATATCAAAACTATGACCTACTCGTCTTATTGAGTCGATCAATTTGATAGGATAGAATTCGTCTTCTACATCTTCCTGGATGTGGATTGGAAATGATTTGGAGGTAAACCACAGTTCGTCTAGATGAGGAAGTAACAGTCACGTCCTGAAAATAATCTCATAAAAAAATATTATCAATTTAGTCTGGGGCTTGACTCTTGTTAAGTAGATGTCAGAAAATAGACGAGAATCACGTAAAACTTCAGGAAATTGGCCAAGCTTGGATGTCATGCTCTTAGGTTCCTTAAAGATAATGCATAAGTATCTCGGAAGGATCTTGAAAGAGAGTGAATATAAAATGAAAAGAAATTTTGAGAAGTCGAAAGAAATATATATGTGTAAACCTTCAAGAGAGCAGGGTCAACTATGACTCGTCCTTTGTTCATCTTCCTCATAGCGTATAGCTTAAATCGGTTAACAATCGTAGAATACAAAAATAAATTTTCAAAATTTCCCTCCTATAATTGTAGGACGCATCTTTCAATGATAAAGTTCTCAAATTTCAACTTATAACCTTGATTTCCCATTACAGTTGGTTGGAATGTATCATAAGGTTTCAGAATTTGTCCTTAGATCTAGTGTTGAAGAGGGTCGAACTGATTATTTGCAGGTCACTGGCAGTACAGTATGCATGTAACTTCCTTGGCTTTCGGGCGGTATTACTATGACTTACCATTTCGTATAAGGGTTTAAGCCATAAAGTTGATGGAATGAGTGTTTAAATGTCATATGTTCGTATTCCCTCAGTGCACGTGTTAAGAAGTCGTTTCTAAATAGTAGTTGCTCTAAGGCTTTCTAATTACAGGAGACTGAGAGTAAAGGATACAAATACGTCTCTTCCTAGTTGGAAATCAGAAAGTCAATCAACAAAATGATCTTTGAGGGAGTGCAAGTACAAAAGGGTATAAGATTATCCTAACCGGATCTATAAGGATAGTATACGCAGAGTGAACATATAAGGATAATCACAATGAATGATGACTAATGAAATTTTTGGTACACAACGAGTCATTCCAACATAAAGTTTCTTTTTCTCCATCAAAATAGTTTACAATAAGGCATTGAAGCACCAGGAGAAACCAAGGTTTACAAAGCATATGCAGCAATGTTCACCAAGAGGGCATTAGTTTCGTACTATGCCATAGCTAAACCCAACCAAAAGAAACCTGAGCACACGCCACTCAGTGACCAAAGTAGAAATACAACACAATAGAATCTAGCATGACAATGAACGCCATAGAGATGGCTCCTCCCAAGTAAACAAGTCTCTCAAGTCAGGTTTGCACAATAGGAGTGTAGCGTTTAAGAGAATCATAATGAATTTTCATCCCATAACCAAAATTAGTGTAGAACACTCGCGACATGAATCTTAAGTATGTGTGATTCTGGATTATAAGATAAAATCCAAGGTTGTATCAAAACTTTCGATAATAGTTGTACACTTATTGCAAATGTTGATCGTTGCCAGGACTAATATGGAATTTACATGGCAACTAAAGTCTCAAGGGATATGATTTAGTAAGTACAATAGATGAGAGAAAATCTTCGTTGCTCAAGATCCACTAAGGATTTGATTAGATCAAATTTGAATTTCTCTTTTTCCTTCAGAACTACGAGAACATAACATGAAGATCTATTATGGGAGTCAGAAATATTGAGGTCTGATTCACGCTAAACTGAGGGTCAGTCACATGCGTCTATAGACAAAAAAACTGAATCGAAACGAGAAAATTCTTTAGCTAGACCTCGAAGGTGAAACAATACTTTACAAATAGTTTCAAAATCTGATCCAAATACCGAGGTTAAATCGACTGAGAGCAGGTCTCATCAGTGTCTCGGTCTAAATTGTCATGCAAAAGAAATCTCGATAAGAGTTTCAAATCCATTAGGATTCGAAGATGAAAGAGACAATGTATATTCCCATGTCACATGAGGTAGCTCATCGCATCATTCGATGTCTTTGGCTCTGCCCCCCGGTTACGTTACTTACGATCAAAATTCGAATGACTGGGAATCGGGATTAGAAATACAGATTAAACATGAACATTAACTCGAACAGTAAGACTCATCAGAGTTCTCATGCACTAAAAATTATGATTACGTGTGTACCCGTAATGATAATTTAATTTGCATGGTCCCTATAGTGTTTCCCCTATCCCAAGCTCTCAGCTAAAAGGGAACTGAAATGTTCATTGGACCGAGTCATCATGTTGCACTTTTGCGTAAAAGTGTGAATGTTCTATCTTATCACTTTTAATTATTTTTTGTACTAATACTCATTGATCTGCAGGCTAAGGCTGCTGTCACACCCCAACCGACGGCGAAAACGTCGGGGCGGGACATGTAGACTGTTCATGAGCACAAGGTTGACTAGATTTCAATATTTTAATCATCAAATTTAACTTCAAATAATTCAACACAACCAAATTCAAACAAGTACATAAACGAAATACATAATAGTCTTTATTTAACTTTAACTAAGTCCAAAGCCTATGTGTAGCATGCCTTGATCAAACTCACTCATTAGCACCTGAAACATGAATAAAATAAAGTCAACTAAAAAGTTGGTGAGCATACACAGGTTTGTATATAGATAGCATATAGATTATGAATAAACAAATCCTTACATAACATGATAAAATAAGGCATTTATGGAGAGCAGCTATTGTGTAACCAGGTACAATCAAACCTTTGTAACTAGCATGCAAAATTGTGTTGTCGGTAACAATCACCCCAATCTGGGTGGGTTTGTCAGACTCAATAGATCTATCATTGTTTACCGTCGGCTTGAATAGTTAATGATTGCACATAAATTGTTCACAAAAGTTAGCACACCTAGCACTCAAGCATAAAGCTCAAATTTGCACACATGAAAGAAAAGAGGATTTGTACTTGTGTAGTTTGTGTAAATGTAAGCAATAGTTTGTATAGAGTTCATGTTTCACCCCAAAAGTGTAAAAGAGTAAAAGGGGTTATGTAATACTCACTTGATTCAAAAGGCGTAGCTAACACGAGAGACTAGATAGTAACGAGATCCTTGTAATGCACAACGTTAACCTAGAGTGTAATATGTATTGAATTAATAGTGTGCACAATAGTCTATGTCTAAGTCTAGGGTTGAATTGGATGTGTGTTCAAAGAGTTGGAGTTGTAGGCGTTAAGTTTTGTTAAGTATAACCTAAATAAACAATCTTTGTTTAAATATAGATTAAATAAATAATTGATACTTTATTTATTTATTTATTTATAAAAATATGTACTTAGTCATTTAGTGATAAAAATGTATCGAGCGTTTTATATTAAATATAAATTTAGTAAATAACTTTTGTTAATCTATTTTTATAAATATGTGTAAATGGGTTGTATAAATAATATCTAGGTGTAAGGTTTAATAATAAGTATAAATTTAATTTTGTAGGTTTAAATAAATAACTTCTATTTATTTTAAAATAGGAATTTGATCTTTTTAAATAAGGTTAATATAAATCTTTATAAAATCAATTATTTTTATTTGAAAATTCATTTGAAATGCTTATTGTTTTTAAAATATAAAATTTAGTATTCTGCCAAGATTTTTTCACACACATGACCGTGCCTGGGACAAGGCACGATCGTGCTAGGACCACGGGCGCGACCGTGCTAGTCAGGGCGCGAGCGTGTTGATCAAACAGAAAACATAGCTAAGCTGCTCACTAAGCACGACCGTGTATTAGCCAGGCACGACCGTGTCTAGGGTTCTGAGGCACGACCAAGTCTAGCCAAGAGGCACGACCGGGTCTGAGTGTGTGAGGCACGACCGCGCTGGGATTGGCACGACCGTGTCTATTCCACATCAGGAACGAATTGACTAATTCTTATAATGTTAATGTTGGAAATCATAGGGCTTTCGTCCGTTAGGTTATTACGAGTCTATTCGTATAGATTGATTGTATTTAAAACATGTCCAGAACCGGATTCAATTAAACCATTTTTGAATGAAACATAGATTCGGGTTCGTGTTAATTTCCATATTGTAAGCCCCAATTAAGTTGGGGCTTTTGATCTATAGACTAAATCGAATGTGTATGAGGTTTCAATTACAAGAAAAGACGATGAATCGATAGCGTACGGTAGAGACGAGTTCCGGCGTCGACGGGTTTGATTTCCGGTGCTCTTTGCTGCAACTCCGGCTAAATCAGCGTGTCCGGAACTTTTAGAGAGGATCGAGTAGTGTGTGTCGTTTGTTTGCTTGAGAGAATTAGGATTGAAATGGTGGAATCGGTGGTCTCGTGAAATGACTTGACGGTTTTGAGATGAATCGAATTTGCCAGAGTTATTTGTTGTAATTGTGGTGATTATTCGATTAATTATTTTCGTTAATGGTAATGATGCGTATATCAGTTACGTATTCAAACGATTCTGCGTTTAAAAACTGCATTTACGTTTCAACTGACGCGAGGCGCGACCGTGCCAGAACAAGGCGCGACCGTGCCTATTAGGGTTTCTTGTTAATTTATAAAATCAGCCCTTGAAAATTTCAGTTTTGATAGATTTATACAATTATAAACTTATTTAGAATTTTAATAGGATATACCCGTGTAAAATTTACGGATTTGCATTGGAACATAGTATTTAATTGTTGGTACGAATAGAACAAGTCAGTGTATTTGAATTGGGTTTGAAATGTATCACATTAAACTGAAATACAGATAATGAAAATCAGAAATGTTACAGTATCCCCATGTTGAGGGAATTTCGTCCCAAAATTTAGCTAGTGGAGGCGACGGCATCAGTGAATAGATGGGGGTATTTGAGCTTCATTTGGTCCTCTCGTTCCCAAGTGAATTCGGGACCACGTTTAGATTCCCAACGAACTTTGACAATAGGGATACGGCTTCGCTTGAGCTGCTTGATCTCACGATCCATGATTTCTACCGGTCTCTCAACGAAGCGCATCGTTTCGTCAATGTGCACGTCGTCAAGAGGTATGTGGAGGTTCTCATCAGCAAGACATTTCTTCAGATTAGACACATGAAATGTAGGATGCACATTGCCAAGTGATGGAGGTAAGTCGAGTTTGTAAGCCACTTTCCCAATCCTTTCGAGGATCTTGAATGGACCCACATAGCGAGGTGCTAACTTGCCTTTCTTTCCAAAGCGGATTACACCCTTCCACGGAGACACCTTTAGAAGAACAAGGTCACCGACTTGGAATTCCAGGGGTTTTCGTCGTTTGTCGGCATATATCTTTTGCCGACTTCTCGCTACTCGAATGTTGTCACGGATTTGGATAATCTTGTCGGATGTTTCTTGAATTAGCTCGGGACCGGTGATTTGTGCTTCACCAATCTGGTTCCAACAGATATGAGAACGACATTTGCGACCATAGAGAACTTCAAATGGAGCCATGTTGATACTCGTGTGGTAGCTATTATTGTAGGAGAACTCAATTAGGGATAAATGTGAATCCCAATTGCCACCAAAATTAATTACGCATGCTCTAAGCATGTCCTCCAGAGTTTGAATTGTATACTCGGTCTGACCATCAGTTTGGGGATGGTAAGTCGTGCTCAAATTCAATCGTGTGCCAAGAGTAGTTTAGAGAGATTGCCAGAAACGGGAGATGAACCGAGCATCTCTATCCGATATTATGTTTAAGGGAACACCGTGACGGCTCACAATTTCGTCAATGTAAATTCGGGCCAATTTCTCAACCCGATAGTCTTCACGGATAGGCAAGAAATGAGCAGATTTAGTGAGGTGGTTAATGATCACCCAAATGCTATCATAACCACTTGAGGTGCGAGGGAGTTTGGTAATGAAGTCCATAGCTAAATTTTCTCATTTCCACACGGGAATTTCTGGTTGTTCAAACAAACCGGAAGGACGTTGGTGTTCGGCTTTGACTTTGGAGCAAGTTAGACATTTGGCAACATAGAGAGCAATGTCTTTCTTCATACCGGGCCACCAATATTGTTGGTGAAGATCTTGGTACATTTTATCCGCACCAGGATGAATAGAATAACGAGTCTTGTGAGCCTCGTTCATGAGAAATGTACGGAGATCATCGCGATCGGGAACCCAAATACGGTTCAAGTAATAAAGTAAGTCATTGGGTTTTGGTTCAAGTTGGAGTTCAACACCACATAACATTTCCTCGTACATGTTACCATCGGTGACTGAGACGTGTTGAGCTTCTAAGATGCGATTTTGAATGTCGGTTTGAATTAGGACACAATGAAGCATGACATGGTCCTTTCGACTCAAAGCGTCGGCTACAACATTCGCTTTGCCGGGATGGTAACGAATCTCGCAGTCATAGTCATTAAGGAGTTCAACCCAACGTCGTTGCCTCATATTGAGTTCTTTTTGGTTGAAAATGTGTTGGAGACTTTTGTGGTCGGTGAACACCACACATTTTGTGCCATAGAGGTAATGTCTCCAAATTTTTAATGCGAATACGAACGCACCCAACTCGAGGTCGTGTATAATTCTTCTCATGAATCTTAAGTTGCCTTGATGCATAAGCGATTACTTTGCCTCGTTGCATGAGGACACAACCGAGACCTTGGTTGGAAGCATCACAGTAGACAACTAGATCATCATTCCCATCAGGGAGAGTCAAAATAGGAGCATTGCACAACTTTTGCTTGAGAGTTTGGAAAGCTTCTTCTTGTTTTGGTCCCCATTCATAAGGTTTACCCTTGTGGGTTAAAGCGGTAAGAGGGACAGCAATCTTAGAGAAATTTGAGATGAAGCGACGATAATATCTCGCAAGACCAAGAAATGAACGAACTTCGGTGGGGGTCTTCGGGGCATTCCAATTTTTAACCGCTTCGATCTTAGCAGGGTCAACATAAATTCCCTTGTCGTTGACAATATGACCAAGAAATTGAACTTCCTTTAGCCAAAATTCATATTTGGAGAATTTGGCGTATAGTTGTTCCTTCCTCAAGAGGTCCAAAACCAGTCTAAGGTGTTGCTCATGGTCGGCTTTAGTCTTGGAGTAGATTAAGATATCGTCAATGAAGACGATCACAAATTTATCAAGGTACGGCTTGCACACACGATTCATGAGGTCCATGAAGACCGCGGGCGGGTGCATTGGTTAGTCTAAAAGGCATGACCATGAACTCGTAGTGACCATACCTTGTTCGAAAAGCAGTCTTTGGAATATCTTCTTCTTGTACACGGAGTTGGTGATAACCAGATCGAAGATCAATCTTCGAGAAGCAAGTAGAGCCTTGAAGTTGATCGAAGAGGTCATCAATCCTAGGCAAAGGTAACGGTTCTTGATGGTAAGCTTGTTGAGTTCGCGGTAGTCAATACACATACGGAATGATCCATCCTTCTTCTTGACGAATAAGACGGGTGCACCCCTCGGTGAATGACTTGGACGAATGAAGCCCTTGTCAGAGAGCTCTTGGAGTTGACTTGCAAGTTCTTGCATTTCAGAAGATGCAAGACGGTAAGGAGCTCTAGCCACGGGGTTAGCTCCGGGTATAAGGTCAATGCGAAATTCTACTTGTCGAACGGGTGGAAGACCGGATAGATCTTCGGGAAATACTTCGGGAAAATCCCGAATGATGGGAATGTCTTGGATACTCTTCTCTTTGACATCCTTTTGAACAATATGAGCTAAGAAGGCTACGTACTTCTTTCGTAAGTACTTTTGGGCGGTAGTGCATGACATTAACTTGAGTCCTTTTCAAGGCTTTTCACCAAAGACTCTTAACGTTTCTCCCGACGGTAGAGGTATTCGGATGCACTTCTCGAAACAGATGACTTCGGCATGATGATTTGATAGCCAATCCATGCCTATGATGATATCAAAACTTCCTAGTGGCATTGGTACAAGGTTGATTGGAAATGTATGATCATTAAGTTCTAGAGAGCAGTCGTGAATAACAGAGTCAATTGTAAGGGAGTCACCATTTGCTACTTCGACGGTGAAGGTTTTCTCTAATTGGGATCGTGTCTTTGCAAGTAAGGGTTCAAAGTTAAGTGACACAAAACTTTTATCGGCACCGGTATCAAATAAAATGGAGGCATATTGACTATTAACAAAGAACGTACCGTTGACCACATCATTGTTGGCTTGAGCTTCATTGGCGTTTTTGTTGAAAGCACGCCCACGAGCTCCGCCTTGTCTAGCATTGATGAACCTTGGGCACTGGTCACGAAAATGATTTGGGTTACCACATTCATAACAAGCACGCCCATTTGCAATAGCGGGAACACCTTGATTAGTCACTTGTTGGTTGGTTCGGGTTGGTGGGTTGACTTGGCCTGCAAGTGCTTTGGCTCTACAAACATTGACTGTATAGCCATATTTCCCACAGTGAGTGCAAAGGCGACATGGAATTTTTTGGAGATGGTGATAGTTGCATGTGGCACAGAGTGGGTAGATCCCAACATATGGCTTTTTGGCTGGTGCTTGAACCATAGGCGCAGCTTGGTTAACAGGGATAGCAGGAGTGACCATAGCATAGTTTCTAGCCTTTCTTTTCTTATTATTACGGGAGGGTTCAGTTGTGGCTTCTTTGATGTGTGTGGGAGGGGTTGTGGTGTCGGGAACTTTCTTGGTGCCTTTTCTAGTCAGAGTTCCCGCTTTCACATGGTTGTCGGTTAATGTAGCAGATAAGCGGATATCATCTTCGAGTGTTGCGGGATTTCTCCCTAAGACAATATCTTGAATTTGCCTAGGTAATCCACCAATATACTTCTCAATGCAGTGGGATAAAGGTGTGACCATATGGGGCTCAAGGAGACTCAACTCAACTCATGGAACCGAGTTGTATAAGCTAGACTTTCACCACCATCTTGGGCAAGATCCTAAAACTCGGCTTCCAGTTTCTTTACCTCATTTCGAGGACAAAATTCTTCGGTCATTAGCCTTTTTACCTCATCCCAAGGTAAGGCCATTGCTACTTCCACGCCTCTAGTTCTCTTTTCCTCATTCCACCACGTGAGTGCCCGTTTTTGTAAGACACTGGTGGCATGACGAACACGAAGGTTATCGGGGCAGTCACTATTGAGGAAGGTATTCTCAATACTTTCAAACCATTGAAGAAGTCCCGTAGCTCCTTCGGTACCATAGAACTTAAGAGGATTACATGAGTTGAAATGCTTGAAGGTGCATTGTGATGGGTTGGCACCACCATTACCATTAGCCCCACGGTTACTATTTGTGGCACCATTAGCTTGAGTGAGTTGAGTTACAAGTTGTGCAAGGATAGCAGCAATGTAGGTATTGTTGTTGGTCACGGGAGCACGACGGAGAGGCATTCTACAGAATTGCACAACACAAGAAAAGATGTAAGAACTTATGAATGTTGTTTGGATTTAAAAGAATAAGATAACAAATAAAATTGTTAATCATGGTTTGGATTGTACTCAAATAGTTATATAATCACTTGAATACTATGACACATTAAGGTTAATTAAACTCATATAATTTTTCAACGAGACATGCTTTAGCCTATAAGTAAACACTCATCCCGGGAATCCCCAGGAAAGCATACGGGTCCCTCGGTTGATTGGGATTTATACGAAATACTTTCCTAGACAGAAAACCCAGAATACAGGTGTCACCCTTCCAGATTGCACGTGTCTTCAAATAATTAACAGAGTTTAAAAGCCTTAACGAGGAAATAAAGAAATTTTTATAGATTTAGATCCATGAAGTTTCCACATGCTAAGAAGATGATTATAGAGGAGTAGGTAAGAATATTATGAGGTTTTAGGGTATAGGTAGGGATATTGTTTATTTAATTATTATTTAAGTATATCTTAATAAATCATGAATTTTTAACAAGTAAGGCATCAAAAACGAAATAATAACTAATCATAGTAAGTATGTAACACATAGCATGTAGCATATATCACATAATCATGAAGCATGGCATAAGTGGGTATCCTAAAGTTATAGTCTAGGTCAAGGGTGTCTAATAACCTAGTTCCCTATAACCAAGGCTCTGATACCAATCTGTCACACCCCAACCGACAGCGGAAACGTCGGGGCGGGACATGTAGACTGTTCATGAGCACAAGGTTGACTAGATTTCAATATTTTAATCATCAAATTTAACTTCAAATAATTCAACACAACCAAATTCAAACAAGTACATAAACGAAATACATAATAGTCTTTATTTAACTTTAACTAAGTCCAAAGCCTATGTGTAGCATGCCTTGATCAAACTCACTCATTAGCACCTGAAACATGAATAAAATAAAGTCAACTAAAAAGTTGGTGAGCATACACAGGTTTGTATATAGATAGCATATAGATTATGAATAAACAAATCCTTACATAACATGATAAAATAAGGCATTTATGAAGAGCAGCTATTGTGTAACCAGGTACAATCAAACCTTTGTAACTAGCATGCAAAATTGTGTTGTCGGTAACAATCACCCCAATCTGGGTGAGTTTGTCAGACTCAATAGATCTATCATTGTTTACCGTCGGCTTGAATAGTTAATGATTGCACATAAATTGTTCACAAAAGTTAGCACACCTAGCACTCAAGCATAAAGCTCAAATTTGCACACATGAATGTAAAGAGGATTTGTACTTGTGTAGTTTGTGTAAATGTAAGCAATAGTTTGTATAGAGTTCATGTTTCACCCCAAAAGTGTAAAAGAGTAAAAGGGGCTATGTAATACTCACTTGATTCAAAAGGCGTAGCTAACACGAGAGACTAGATAGTAACGAGATCCTTGTAATGCACAACGTTAACCTAGAGTGTAATATGTATTGAATTAATAGTGTGCGCAATAGTCTATGTCTAAGTCTAGGGTTGAATTGGATGTGTGTTCAAAGAGTTGGAGTTGTAGGCGTTAAGTTTTGTTAAGTATAACCTAAATAAACAATCTTTGTTTAAATATAGATTAAATAAATAATTGATACTTTATTTATTTATTTATTTATAAAAATATGTACTTAGTCATTTAGTGATAAAAATGTATCGAGCGTTTTATATTAAATATAAATTTAGTAAATAACTTTTGTTAATCTATTTTTATAAATATGTGTAAATGGGTTGTATAAATAATATCTAGGTGTAAGGTTTAATAATAAGTATAAAATTAATTTTGTAGGTTTAAATAAATAACTTCTATTTATTTTAGAATAAGAATTTGATCTTTTTAAATAAGATTAATATAAATCTTTATAAAATCAATTATTTTTATTTAAAAATTCATTTGAAATGCTTATTGTTTTTAAAATATAAAATTTAGTATTCTGCCAAGATTTTTTCACACACACGACCGTGCCTGGGACAAGGCACGATCGTGCTAGGACCACGGGCGCGACCGTGATAGTCAGGGCGCGAGCGTGTTGATCAAACAGAAAACATAGCTAAGCTGCTCACTAGGCACGACCGTGTATTAGCCAGGCACGACCGTGTCTAGGGTTCTGAGGCACGACCAAGTCTAGCCAAGAGGCACGACCGGGTCTGAGTGTGTGAGGCACGACCGCGCTGGGATTGGCACGACCGTGTCTATTCCACATCAGGAACGAATTGACTAATTCTTATAATGTTAATGTTGGAAATCATAGGGCTTTCGTCCGTTAGGTTATTACGAGTCTATTCGTATAGATTGATTGTATTTAAAACATGTCCAGAACCGGATTCAATTAAACCATTTTTGAATGAAACATAGATTCGGGTTCGTGTTAATTTCCATATTGTAAGCCCCAATTAAGTTGGGGCTTTTGATCTATAGACTAAATCGAATGTGTATGAGGTTTCAATTACAAGAAAAGACGATGAATCGATAGCGTACGGTAGAGACGAGTTCCGGCGTCGACGGGTTTGATTTCCGGTGCTCTTTGCTGCAACTCCGGCTAAATCAGCGTGTCCGGAACTTTTAGAGAGGATCGAGTAGTGTGTGTCGTTTGTTTGCTTGAGAGAATTAGGATTGAAATGGTGGAATCGGTGGTCTCGTGAAATGACTTGACGGTTTTGAGATGAATCGAATTTGCCAGAGTTATTTGTTGTAATTGTGGTGATTATTCGATTAATTATTTTCGTTAATGGTAATGATGCGTATATCAGTTACGTATTCAAACGATTCTGCGTTTAAAAACTGCATTTACGTTTCAACTGACGCGAGGCGCGACCGTGCCAGAACAAGGCGCGACCGTGCCTATTAGGGTTTCTTGTTAATTTATAAAATCAGCCCTTGAAAATTTCAGTTTTGATAGATTTATACAATTATAAACTTATTTAGAATTTTAATAGGATATACCCGTGTAAAATTTACGGATTTGCATTGGAACATAGTATTTAATTGTTGGTACGAATAGAACAAGTCAGTGTACTAGAATTGGGTTTGAAATGTATCACATTGAACTGAAATACAGATAATGAAAATCAGAAATGTTACAGCTGCTGCTGGATGGAGGTAGTGATAGAGGGGCACAACCGGCATCCTTTAATATAGGAAAAAAAGTGTGTGGTGGAAGTCAGGCACTAATAATAGGGCAGAGACCCTAAAATTAGTGTCTAGCAAATCATGCTACAAATTTATGCGTATGCGTGGATCCGATGATCCAACAAAGAAAATTCTATGGGTCTCCTGACCCGTAGAGTTCTCCCTCATTTAGTCCTGCTTCTCCACCTCAGGTTCCCTTCTGATCGGGCAGTTCTGTATGCAATAACTCATGGCGAAGTCCTAGTCGTCCAATCCAACAAATCACGAAAAGAAGTATATACCAAACCAAGTGAAAATAATAGATGTCAAACAAGAAATCCAACTCCACAGCTGGAGTAGATGCAAGTGTGGTGCAGGTATAGGTACATGTACAGCCCGTGGCAACACCAAGATCGGTGGCTGGTGATTACTACCGTCATCACCCTAGTTCAACTCATAACTCGATCCTCCAAGCTTAATGTGTCGAATATCCGTCATCCTCGGCTCATAATCAGACCTATGATATTCTGCGGGGTCCTCCTTACTGGTAACCATGACTGAAAGCGGCGGATATAGACTACCGCAAACATAACCGGAATCATCAAAGAGTACGCGTAATGTTGTGATGACGACGACATGATTATGACGAAGCAATGCGTAGTAGATAAGCAAAGGTAGTATGCAATGAACACATAATTCCTAAGGCTCAATGCAATAAACTTAGAGTTATAGTCTAGGTTTAGTCTCGGGTAAACCTAATTCTCTATAACCAGTGCTCTGATACCAAGTCTGTCACACCCCGCCAAGGAGGAAGTACGAGATGTAACTGGTATATCGCATTGAACACAAGTACAATAGAAACTAAAAGGAAGATTATGCATTACATTGAATCATACTACATGCTTCTAACGAATGTACAAATACAAAAAAAATCTCTAAAACAGTACAAAGTGTCTGTTTTAGAGTATTTGAGTCTTAGGGCTTAGTTGTTAGTTTAAATCATTAATTTTTATTATTATGTTGGGAGTTGACAGAGGTCTATTTTCGAGAGTTGTCATCAGTGTCCACGGATTGATATCCGGTCTTGCTTATACTTGCTACATACGTACCGGTACACTTGTTGTTGTGTGTGGTTAGGATTGGTGATTCCTTTTTAAAACCGTTGTGTAAGTTCTGATTATATATATATATATATATATATATATATATATATATATATATATATATATATATATATATATCCAGCACATCAAGAACTCGTCCCAAAGACTAGTCTAGTGGGTGAGGGAACCAATTGGTCTATAAAACCCACATTTGTTACCCATACAATCGATGTGCTTCGTGCTTATGTTTCAGTAGGTAAACAAAGTTGTATCTACTGTAATCATCAGTAAATGTGATGAAGTGCCTTTCACCAGATCTAGACATCGTCCTAAAAGGTCCGCTTACATCAGTACATAATTAGTCCTAGTAGGTCTGAAGCTCTTCCACTGATACCGGTAAAAAGTGCTTTAGTCATCTTTCCACTTAAGTATGATTCACATACCTCGAATTTCTCCGAACTAGTGGTTTCTAGGATTCCATCAGTCTCGAGTTTCAATAGACGATTCTTGCTAATGTGTCCAAGACGACAATGTCATAGATAATTAAGATTGAAGTCTGACTTTATTCTTTTGGTATTTGAGGTGTATATATTTTCATTATTGCATGAAGTGTTTACATTGATTTTATATATTCCATTATAAGGTTTAGCTTCAAAATAAAATCTACTATTCATGTAAACCATAATGTAATCACCATTGAAAATATAATCAAAACCTTGTTCACGCAGACGAGAAACCGAAATGATGTTCTTAGTTAAACTAGGTACATAATAGACATTGTCTAAATTTAAATAAAGACCACTTGGTAGAAGTATCTGATATGTTCCCATTGCCTTGACTGCAACATTAGCTCCATTTTTAAAATTATTGCATATGTGAAAACCACATCTGATGTTAAACACTCATGACTTACTGGAAAAAGAATATAGCTATGTGACAAATATACCAAGAGTGCTAGCCTAAGAGGCTTTTCCCTTCTTCAACTTAGCCAGATATTTGAGGCAATTCCTCTTCCAATGCCATGCTTCATCACAGGGATAGCATTTGGCGTCCTTGGGAGGTTTCTTAATAGCAAGCTTGCTGACAAAGGACTTTCCTTTGGTATCTAGTTTCCATTTTCCTTTCCTATCCTTACTCTTGGCTTTAGGCTTAGTGACTCTTCCTTGTTCATCAGTATTGGAACACCCTTATTCATTATGTACATCTCGACAGTTTTGAGCATCTTATGCAAGTCCGGGATGGACTTTTCCAAACCATTCATATTATAATTCATTATGAACTGGTCATATGCCTTGGGCAACGAATTAAGGATGATATATGCAACTAATTCATTACTTAAGGGAAAACGAGAATCTCCAGTTGATCAATGTAGCTCTTCATTTTCATAACGTGAGAGCTGACCGGAGTCCCGTCTTGCATACAACATCCTATGAGTGCTTTCATGGTTCAAACCTCTCATAGCGAGCTTGATGTTGGAACGTTTCCTCCGGTTGTTCGATCATGTCATAAGCTGGATGTTGTTCTAAGCCCTTCTGAAGTTCTGGAATCATTGTAGCAACATGAGGCATGACACCTCTAAGGAGTCATCGACATGTTTCTCCCTCGTTTTCTTAACCGTGGTAGTGGCACTTGCAGCGGGTTGGTCAGGGATCGGATTTTCAAGAACATAAAATTTCTTGTTTGCTTTGAGAACAACTCTCAGGTTGCGATACTAATCGATGAAGTTAGAGCTAGTGAGTTTCTCATTTTCCAAAATGGACTTAAGAGAATAGTTGGAGTTGGAGGGATTATTAGTATTTGAAAACATCTACAAAACAAAATAGCTACTTTTAGTATTTTCGATGTTTGATGTCATAAATAACAACCAGGCATCACCGCACCAAGGACTGATCTGTTTCAACAATAAGGGATCCACAAATAACAACATAACCAATTATAAACAATTAAGGAACAAAATGTCGTCTAGGTAAGGGACCACGTCCCAAGTCACTATAACCGACGGGTAATCTCCACACTATATGCATCTCTTGTGAGCTCAAAAAAGTTCAGCACGTCATCACGTGTACTTATCGTTTCCAATAATCATTCTCACACTGAAGTATGGTCGCAAAGAGACCACCCTCTATCTGACGAGGCTAACTGGTGTTGCCTTGTGCAGGAATCACTAGTGGTGTTGGTCATTTCGTTACTAAAGCATATAGATATCTCTGAAAGAATACCGAAACAATACAAAAGATCTCTTGAAGCTACAAAAATATGACTTTTCTAACTATATTGTAAGTCCTAACAAGCTTGGATAAATGTATGAGGTCACAACGAAATAAGAAAACATAATCTTGATGACATCAAAAATTAGGAGTAAAAGTCGGGTAAAGATTGGTGGACTCAATTTGGAATTGATGAATGAAAAATAACCCATATCTTTATCCGTGTTACTCAAACACACATAAAACCAGGTAACTAGAAAATCTCGATTTAACTCGTGTATCTTTTTGTTTTTGAACGACAGTGTTATCGGGCTTAGTGGCATGCCTCTTCATAGGCCATGTGTATATCCATACCTGGGACGGAATTACAACCGTCCATTGTTAGTTTGACGCTCGAGGATAGCACCAACTATTCCAAGAGGAAACCGACTGGCTCGTAAAACCCCTGACTTGCCTATGAGAAAACCCGTTTGCAACAAGATTTGAACTCATGACCTATTTTTAGCCGAAGCCTTAAATAAACTATGAAGTGCCGCTGGGACAAGCCCCATTAGCATTTAACTCGTCTATCAAAGACTAATTACACATAAAGATCATTTTTATGACGTGACCTTGTAAAGATTCAGCTCGTATCAAAAATTGTGACCACAGCAAATAAGAAGAATGTAGTAAAATTGTGACCATAAAGGGTAATCAGTCAGCACACGTGACCAACACCTGTTTTTTCCTAGAATTATTGATGTTCTTCAAACTTGAAACGAAATTGTTTAAAATCTACTTTCGTCAAACAACAAAAGCAAAATTTTGTATTCAGATTTAGAGTCGGTTTTCAAGTTTTTAAGGTTATTCGGATTAATCAAATTTGAGATTGGGAAACTGATTTCGAAAAATCAAATTCGGATTAATTGGAATAGCGCAAATTATGTAGAAAGTTGAATAGAAAATACAAAATAAATAAGATATATATAATATTAGAATAAATTTCGTTTTGAGTCCCTGTGATTTGCTCAAAAAATCGCTTTAAGTCCAATAGTTTCAATTGGGCTTTTTGAGTCGGTGTTGTTTGCCAATTTTTCCAATCAACGACGCGTCTCTAACGCCATCCAACTTTTCTGTTACTTTTTCATGAAAAGACAAATATACCCCTGAAACAAAATAAAACCCTACCCCACCCCGACCCCTTTCTTCTCTGCCTGCAAACCACACCCTCACTCACTTGCCGACTGTCTTCTTCTCGTGCTTCGGCCAAATCCACGATGGAGACGGAGAATTCACCGGAGAAGACAAGCTCATACCACTCCACCTGCAAATCAGAGATGGAGAGGATGAATTCACCGAGATGCTCCAAACACACTTCATCTCTGTCACTCTCTCTGCCAAACCACCGCCTCATCTCCGGCACCCAACAGCCCCTCATCTCCGACAGATCAAGACTGCGTGAAGACCACATATCCTTGTAGATCAGGACTGCGTGAAGACGATGACGGCGAAGACGGTGACGGAATCCGTCACCGTCACCGGCAAACACACCAGGCTCGATTATGTGGATCGAATAAGTACAGTACGTGGTGATGGGAGAACCCCGTTTTATGGGAGGCCTGGAATTAGGGTTAGGGTTTGGTTTTGGGATTGGGATTGTGTGGGGGTGGTGGAGGAAGATGATGATGGGGAACCCCGTTTTATAGGAGGCCTGGAATTAGGGTTAGGGTTTGGTTTGGGGATTGGGATTGGGATTGGGATTGTGTGGGGGTGGTGGAGGAAGATGATGATGATGTGGAACCCCGTTTTTCCGACGGAACCCCATTTTCCAGCGGACGTGTTTTCCGACAGAGTTACAGAAGCGTCTCAGGGCGGATCACTGGGGACAAGTTTCAAGGTTACAGATGAAGGCCACATTTTGATTTGGGTGAGTTCCGACAGTGGTGGTGGTGGTGGTGTTGACTGTTCTCCAGCAACCCCGATTAGGGTTCTTGTGAAGATGAATGGGATGCATATTTTTAGGTTTTTTTGGATTAGGTTTCTGGCAAAGATGATTCTCTCTTTTTTAGATTAGGGTCTGGCGAAGATGATTAGGGTTTGGAGAAGCAGCTTGGATTTGAGAAAGAACATGAGGAAGATAAAGGGGATATATATATATATATATATATATATTTTTATTAATAAGGACATTTTGGTTTTTTCACATAAAGTTAACAGAATCATCCTAACGGTATTATAGGTCTGGCTTTAATTGAAACGAAAATCAAACCACAATGAATCAAAAAGTCTAATTAAAACTATTAGACTCAAATCGATTTTTTGAGCAAACCACAAGGACTCAAAACGAAATTTACTCATAATATTATAGTAGAAGTATATAAATTTGTTAGTAAATTATTATTTGAGTCCTTGACGTTTGTTCATTTTAACAAGTTGAGTCCCCTATGTTTCAAAATCTCGGTCTGAACCCTGACTTTTTTATTTTTGACTCTATTTGAGTTCAAATTGATAACATCGTTAGATTTAACTGTTAATGTTTTCTTAAATGACCAAAATACCATCGGAGGCTCAAATTGTTAAAAATACTTTTATTTTTACCAACCCACTATCTTCGGCCTTTGTCTTCACCACCACCACCATCTCTGGCAACTACCATCACCACCGTTTAATACCTAAAACAAAGACCGGCAACCACCCGTCGCCTGAAACCCTCTCCGTTTGTCGCTTGAAACCTAAATCATCTTTAGCATTTAAGCTCTAATCGTAGTACTTTCTATTCGACTATTGTTTCCACTTTAATACATAAAGAAACAAGGTGAGACAATCAGACATAATTGAACTGCAAGCGTGATACTGCAATTAACAACCATAAAGAAGTTGTAGCCTCCCCAAATAATGACAGTAAGAGAAGATAACCAAATCTAACTTCAACAACTCTCTCTTTCCCCCATTTTCATTTTCATTTTCATTTTCATTGTCCTATCTCATGAAAAGACAAAAGTTATAGCAGGTGAGTAAAGGTCGCCTATGACATGCCATACCGCACGCAACCATACCTAAATCATTTTAACTTGAAGCCTCCCCAAATAATAACAATTAGAGAAGATAACCAAATTTAACTTCAATTCTCTCTCTCCCCCATTTTATCGTCTTATCTCATGAAAAGACAAAAGTTATAGCGGGTGGATGGTGATTTGGTGAAAGTGGAAGCCTTAGTTTTGAAGGGTTTACAAAATCTCATTGTAAACGTTTCTTTACAAACTTACAAGTTCGTCGGAGAAGACAACCCTGGTGGCGGCAGAGACGGCAGGCTGTTTCTTGGAATGGGTACAGCCTTGGAATGGGTGGCGCAGGGGGAGACGGAGGGGGGATGAGGTGGTGCGGTGGTTGTGGGTGTCGCCGGCAGGGAGAGAGTTTTGAAACATAAATAAAATGGAGTTAAAAATGAACCGAGGGAGAGTTTCAGAAATTTGTAGTAAAAAATGGTTGGTGGCAATGGGGTGCGGCAAGTGGAGAGAGAGAAGAGGGTTGTGAGAATGGGAGAGTAGAGAAGAGAGAGTGGAGAGAGAAATAAGAGGTTAGGTATATAAAAAATAAAAGAAAATAATAAAAAGGTAGAGCAGGAGTATTTTGGTATTTTACTAAAAAAAAAGTAACAGAAAATCTAATGATAGCCATTGAACATAAATGGAGTAAAAAAAAAACCTCGGTTCAGACCGAGATTTTGAAAATTCAGACCAAAAGATCTAACTTTTAAGTTGGTATTTCCATTACATAAACAAAATCTAAACACAACAAGCAAAACTACCTAAATCACAAACCCACAGATTCAAAATGTTTAGGTGAAAGCATAAAATCATCAGCACCTATGATGCTGGTTTCTGTTTCTTTGGAACGCGGTAGGCTCCAACAACACACGCGTGATCACGCTCAAAAGGCTCAAGAGTCACTTGTTCCATGGGTTTGAACTGCTCGGCCTGAAGCTTCTTTACTTCTGAAGCAAATACAGCCTCGGCAGGTACAGTTGAATCTATGCAGTTTGCCTGCAAATGTTCCAAACACAAAAACAATGACGAAACAGGTCAAGAAATCCCATTATAAGATAAAAGCGGATGACAAAGAATAAACAAACCTTGATAGATATAACAAAATATCCTCCTGCTTTCAAGAAATAAGATGCATTCAGTGCTAAAATTCTTGCCTGCATAGAGGAGACAACAAAATGGGAGTAGATTTTAGCGTTGATACAAGAAAAAGCTAGAACTTATAAAAATGTTACCCGTCTGAATTTTAAACCGGAAGGAAAACAACAGCTGCCATCAGCTAAAAGCTGTTCATAGTAGCATCAGAAACTAGATTTGTGCATCACTAATGACGTCTTGAAGGGGAATCCGAGTTAATTCATCATGTACTTGAAGTGATGGTCATACATATTTTAGTTCAGAATACTAATTTCAAAATAAATAAAAACTTGATTCATATAAAAAACCTTTAAATAAAATTGCAATGCCAAATAAACAAAGTAAATAAATACATCAGAAACTCGGTGTTGCATCATCCAAGATGTCCTGAAGAGGAATCCGAGTAGTTCATCATATGTGATGTGATCAAATTAAAGAGAAAGAAAAAGGAATTTTGTAAAAAAAAACTGAATTGAAATTCTGAGACAATTGAATAATATAACGATTAAAACTACCAAAAATTCAAAAAAAAACAAAAAAAAAAGTAAAAAGATTTGGTATACCAAGAAAGAATCGTACACAAACAGATAAAAAAAATTATTTCAAAAGTAAAACAAAGACGAAAGTGCATATAAAAAATAAATAGTATTGCTAAAATTTTAAAAAAAATTGACAATTTTAGAAACTGAATGCAAACAAAATTAACATTAATCAAGATGGAATTGAGCTTTTTAAAAAGTGTAAATCCAACCTGATCAGGTTGAGCAACATCAGAAAAGATAACATCAACCATGCCAACGAGCATCCTGTACTTGGCTGGATGTCTAGCATCCTCGATAATCGGAATAACATTTGTACGTTTTTTAGCCATGTTAACCAAGTCTCTACCACTTCTGTGAGAAAACTCAACAGCATACACAACTCCAGCCTAACAAAGATAAAAAAAATTAAAAACTAAGTACATCTAAATTAACCAAAAATAACTCAACGGTTTATAAAAAATCACTTACAGGGCCAACAAGATCAGATATATGAGAGACAGTGGTTCCAGAGGCAGCTCCTAAGTACAGCACCTTTGAACCAGGTTTCTAAAGCAAGAAAATAAATATAAGTATCATAACAATAACTTAAATTCTCAAACAAAATTGTTATGATGTAAATCTACCATCCAAATGTTGTCAACTCCACCAAGAACAGCAGCAGCCAGTTTTGATCTGAAGGGATTCCACACTCTGTATTCAACCTTTGTGCCATCTTCATTCTGATAACAATTAAAACATAATACAAAAACTGTCAATCATATTACAATTAAAATATAATGCAAAAAATGATGAGAGATGTAATGTTGATACCTGAACAGAGATCCTCTTCTCATTGTACACAGCTTCTCCAGGCACCATGTTCTTAGTGCACAGAGCATCTTCCTTACCCTTGGCAATGAACACACCTTCATGTCTATGTGGCTCAACTACAACCTTGCTTCCCCCCTTCATTCCACCACCACGAACACCGCGTCCCCTGCTGCCGCCTCTACCGCCACTTCTGCCACCACCACGCGTCATATCACCGGCGCCTCTTCCACCTCTCCCGCCGCCAAATCCTCCTCTTCCCCTTCCTCCTCTACCGCTTCCATCTCCGCGAACGCCGCTACGGCCGCCGCTGAAACCTCCTCCACCGCCGCGTCCTGTGAATCAAACAACAACAAATTCGTTTCGCAGAATACCCGAATTAAGCTGGAATGGAAAGGATGAGCTGGATAGAGAAGCAATT
This sequence comes from Smallanthus sonchifolius, assembly GCA_023525975.1. Classification (NCBI taxonomy): domain Eukaryota; kingdom Viridiplantae; phylum Streptophyta; class Magnoliopsida; order Asterales; family Asteraceae; genus Smallanthus; species Smallanthus sonchifolius. The sequence goes on from CM042025.1 coordinate 70,119,518, forward strand.
ACCTCCTCCTCTCATTGGTGGCCTCATTTTAGGATCGTTTGATTTAGCGAAAGCTTCTAGGGTTTATGGGGTAGGGCAGGGAAAACAGAGCGGCGAATTGGGTGTTTTTATAAGCCAGGGTTTAGGGTTTTTGTTTTTATAATTTTCTTGATTAGCTAATTGGGCTAAGCCCAAACATGAGCATGTGACTTGTGTGACCCAAATACCTTGGTATCATAATTTAGGTGTTAGGTGGGTGTCCGGTCCGATTGGTTTAACAAAATTTTAAATCCGATTAAACAGCCCGGCAGGGTAGAGGTGCACAAAAAAACCGGTTTTTTTTAACCCGGTCCAAACTGGCAAACCAGTTTGGGTTGAACTGGTTGGGACCAAACCAGTTCGGGTTGCCCAAAAACCGCCGGTTTGAAACCGTTTGTATATTTCTGGATGTGATCGGGTTTGAAACCGGTTTTTTTGAACCGGGTTGGATAACCGGTTTTCAAACCGGTTTGAACCGTTGGGCATAAAATAGCCGTTGGGCAACGGCTATATAGCCGTTTGGGTCGATTTTGGCCTTTTTTTGGCCCCATTTGCACTCTTAAAACACTATAAATAGGTGGGGGTGTTTAGAGTTGATCACACATCTCTTTACACTCTCTAATCTCTAAAACCGCTCAAAAACGCTCTCTATACTCTCTCTAAACTATAAAAAAAAAGCATGGCAAGTTTTGGTGTTGGTGGTTCCTCAAACGAAGTTACCGTTGTGGAAATTCTTGTAACAACGAGAAATCCGGCAATTTGGTGCAATTACGATCTATGTTTTTTGTCAAACGGGAAGGAACGTGCTCGGTGCAAGATGTGTGGTGCGTTTTTTGGGAAAGATTCAAACACTAGTTTGAAAACGCATATGGAAAAATCTTGCCCGTCCTTGAAGGGAATTCCAAGTGAAGGTCAAGCCTCGATGACAAGCGAAGGAGGAATTTGGAACTTTGATCCAAATATTGTTCGAGATCGAATGGCGAGGTTAGTGATTCAAGAAGGATTGTCGTTCAACCACTTTGACAATCCGCGCTTGACAAAGATGATTCAAGAGACACTCCAACCACGTTATCATCAAGTAAGTCGCACAACCCTTAGATGAGATTGTATAAAAATGTGGAAAAAACCAAAAAAAGAATTAATTTTGGGTTTTGAAAATTTACAAACCGGTGTAAACTTAACCACCGATGTTTGGTCGGCTCCACATGGTATACCCGATTCGTACCTTTGCGTTACCGCGCATTGGGTTGATCCCAATACGTGGCAAATGATGAAGCGTACAATCGCGTTTGACTTGTTTGAATATTCACACACCGGCGAAAATTTATTTTATATATTGGATGGTGTTATAACCGAATTTAAATTACAAAATAAACTTTTTTCAATGTCTTTTGATAATGCATCTAATAATACAAATGCGGTTCAAAAACTAAAAATTAAATATAAACCGGTTTGCAACGACGTTTTTTTTCATAGTCGATGTGTCGCACACATCATTAACTTGGCGGTGCAAGCCGGGCTTGCAATTGATGAGGTTTCAAACTTAACATATACTTTTCGACAAATGCTTAAAGATATTTTTAGTAACAAAAAAAGATATCATGATTATATTAGATTTTGTCGTGAAACGAATAATCTTTGCTTAGGTCCGAATTGGGACGTCGAGACAAGATGGAACTCGACTTATACTGTGTTTTATAGCGCTTTACGACAAAGAGAAACTTTAGAACTATTTCATGAAATGCTTACCTCAAAACCTCGTCGTAAAATTCTAAAGTTTCCTTCTACAAGTTGGGACATTTTAAAAGACGTAACCGAATTGCTTAAAGTTTCAAAACCGCCACCACCTTTTTATCCGGTGTTTATTATCCCACAAGTCCATTAACACTAAAACAAATATATTTAATGGCTAACAAGTTGTATGACCTTGAAAATAAAAACCCTCTTTTTACAAAAATGATAGAACCGATGAAAGAAAAATTAGTGAAATATTTTAAAGAAATGCCTCCCGTTATAACTTGCGCCGCCGCGTTAAACCCTACTATAAATGTTTACGGGGTTGAAACTTTGATTGATAGAATTACTTACGCTTTGAATTTGGATAGTGAAGACATCCATTTTGCACAAGTTACAAAAACATATTTTAACAAATGTTTACAAGATTTATTTGATGTTTATTTACATAAATATGGTACAACTCCGACTCCACATGATACAATGGGTACATCATCAAGTGGTAGCTCGAGAGATGTTAATTTGAATTTATATAACGAAATGTTAAATGAATTTAGTAAACGGGCTCGAGGTACCACCCCGAGTAGCGAACTCGGGAAGGTATATTGGCACAAACTTTTTAGCGTTTATGCCTCCTACCGTTTTTGAGGAGTTTGATATTTTGGCATGGTGGAAAAAAAACAAAGCTTCGTTTCCGATTCTTTCCGCCATGGCCCGTGATGTACTAACCGTCCAAGCTTCCACGGTAGCTTCGGAATCTGTGTTTTCTTTTAGTGGCAGGGTATTATCGATACGAAGGACTAGACTCACCCCCCTAGCGATGGAAATGTGCATTTGCTTGAAGGACCATTTGGATGCGATGGATAGGATACAAGACCAAACTTCTCTCGAAGACGAAATTCAAGCCGAAGAAATCATACACAACAACAAGGTTGATCTTGGAATATCCGAACCAGTCACCGATGAAGAACTAGCTGAAGATGCAAGGCTACGAAGCTCTAGTTCCGAAGACAACGCACAAGAATAATCAATCAATATTCCAAAAAATAAAACGTTGAACTTAATGTTTTATATTTGTTATATTTTTTGTAAAGTTTTACAATTTTATAATTTTATTTTGTCATGTTTTTTTAATTTTCAAACTTTCCAAATATTAATAAACGTTGAACTTTAATTTTGTTATATATCGGAAACACTACTATGCTTTGAACTTTAATTTTATCTTCATCATACATTATATGCAGACCTAAAGAACTCCACCACCAGCCTCCTCCACCGATCGCCTCCACAGCCAGTCGGGAGTTTTAAATAAAGCCATTTTTCTCATCTTTTCGTCTCATTTTCTTTAATATTAATGATAGTTTTCGAGGATCAAAGTCTGAAACAACTTTTTTTGAACGGTGGGCAAATACATCGGAAACACTACTATGCTTTGAACAGCAACTCGTCGGAGGCTTCACCGGGATACTTGGTCGTTTTGTGCCTGCGGCAACAGTGGTGGCGGAGGGCCGTGTTGGAACTGCCGCCCGCACTGCCTTCGTTTTTGGTGACCATTTTCGGGTGGATGTGAAGATGTATTTATAGGTATGGTATGGTGGCGGTTGATGACAGTTATTGGAGGAGAAACGCGATGGTTGAATCAATCGACGGAAAAGGAATGGAATGCCACCGTTTGGCTGTTTGGGATGGAACTTTGGTCCTCTAACGAAAAAAACGCGACGGTTGAATCAATCAACGGAAAAGGAACGGAATGGCACCGTTTGGCTGTTTGGGACGGAACGTTGGTCGGATTCTAACAGGTTTGGGACGGAACGTTGGTCGGAGTCTAACAGAAAAATCTACACTTTTTAAGATTTTATTAATATTGTTCTTAATTGTCTTGTTTGGTATTTTACAACCCCTATTCGTTTTTAATTGTCAAAACTTCTTAAATTCATAATTTGTTTATGAAATCTTTGAAGAATGAACACCAGTTGCAATAAAAGATAATACAGACTATAAATACTCTCTAAACTAACAATGAAAAATAATCAACAACTCTAAACTAAACACTCTGCCTTATGAACAGTCAGAAACAAGAACTTATGATCACAGTAGGAATCTACCATCAAGATGATCAAAAGAGAGATTGTGCTTTGTTGAGAGAAACCCTAATAGATAGGAAAACGTCTAGATAAAAAAATTAGAGTAAACTTCGCTTTTGATCCTTGTGGTTTGGTCAAAATAACGATTTTGGTCCACTAGTTTCAATTTGACTTTTTTCCTCCATGTGATATATAATCTGTTTCAATTAACTCTAACTCACTAACATCGTTAGTTTTTTTATGTAAAAGGTAAGGACATTTTAGTCTTTTCACATATAGGGACTATTTTTATAATTTACTCAAATAGTTGAAGGACCATTTTTGCAGTTTACTCAAAATAATTAAAATAAAAAAAACATTTAAACCCAACCTTCATCACTCTCATAACATAAAATCGATTCAATCGATGGCATCGCCCCACCAAATCAACGCACAACCCCTTCTCCGGCGAGTTTGGTTTTTCCGGCGACCAATTCCGGAGATTCCCAACACCTTTTTTCGTCTCCACCATATTTCATCCCCTCAATCTCCCCTCCGGTACCTTTAGGCTTCACCATCGAGGCACACGCTGCTGAGGGAGCTCCAGTTTTTGTTGCACCGACGGATTGCTCCGGGAGCTAGATCCCAACACCCCATATCCTATCTTTGTTGCACCAATGGATTGCTACGGAAATCACCGGCGGAGGAGTTCTAAGTCATCACATTAGAATCCCTAAAATAGCAAATCTTCGAGAAGCCGACGGGCAGCGCTGCGATCATGAGGGGAGGATCCTCCAAATTCTCAGTGCGCAGAGGAGTCGAGGAGTAGTAGGAGGGCTTGGAAGTAGACGTTCCGACTTTGAAAGAAAAAGACTCGATTGGCGGTGGTGGGGGTTGGGTTTTATTGAGTATCTAGGAGGAATCAAAATCGTTGTTTGACCATTCGTTGGAATTGGAACAAGATGAAGCTGTGATTGTTACAGAAATGGTGTTGAATCGGATGCGCAAAGGAAAGCTTTCTAGCCCCATTTCCATTTTGCAAAACATAATTTAATCATTAATTAATAAATAGAGTAAACTTCATCTTGCATCGGGTAATTACGATTTTGTAGGTGGCGGTGGAAGATGACGATTTTAGTTGGTGGTGGTGGTCGTAGTAGGTGGCCGGTGGTGGCAGGGCGAGGGGGAGGGGTGGGATGGGTTACAAATTTAAGTAAATTACATAACTAGTACATTTATTAATTTAAGTATATTACGTAATTAGTCGTTACATGTAAAAAGTCTAAAATACTCTTTCATTTAATAAAAAAAAACAACGTTGTTAATGGGTTGGAGTTAATTGAGACAAATTACATACCAAATGAAGGAAAAAAATCAAATTGAAACTAATGAAGCAAAATCATTATTTGGATCAAACCACAGTGAGTAAAAACAAAATTTACTCAAAAAAATATATGGCAGAAAACTTCAGTTTTATATTCACAACTTTCTAGCTTAAACCTTGTACTTTGAAACACCTTCCATCCTGTCCCTCAAGTTCCTAACATCCAGCGGATCTGCTTCCAAGAATACATTTGTCCAGAATTGGCCCTCGAACGTTTCCAATATGTACAAATACTAGCAGACTGAGTTAAAAGGAAATTAATCAACAAATATAAGTTTGTCATTTCATTTAGAGAATTGATTATGTAACATCCCGAAATTCATGACAAATACATAAACGGATAAGGAGACGAGATTAAAGAAAAGAAATAAAAAGAATAACGAGCTTGAGCGTGATCGGGTTTTGGGCCGGGCCGAAAGGGTCACATGGGAAGGGAAAAGGGTTAAACCCTAGCACCCTCCTCCACTTCTCCATTCCATCATCTTCACCACAATTCTAGAGAAAGAGTAGAGAGAGAAAGCTCTAAACCGACACCAGAGACCTTCATACTCGACCCGAGATCGTTGCTAGACGTCACGGGAGGCTGGAGAAGGGAGAATCACGAGTAAACAAGTAACAATACGTTCTCAGAATCAATTTCCATATTGAAAATGGGTTTAGGGTTTACGCGGGTTTTTTAATCAAAAGTCGGGATTTTTACGTTGGAATTGCTTTAAAAATTATATATCTAGCTTCACAGGTTTTTGACGTAAAAAGATCGAAGCTTGGATCAAAAACGATGAATTTGGCCAAGAACAGATGCATCGTCTGAAAACTCGTTGAATGGTCCGAAAACTATGCCTTGTCCGAAAGTATTTCGGACGGTGGGTTTTTTTTCGGACAGAAAGTTTCAAACGAAAAGGTTTTCGGGCAAAGGTTTTTGAATGGAAGATTTCGAATGAAAAGGTTTTCGAACAAGTGTTTTCAAACGAAATAGTTACCGGGTAAAAGGCATTTTTAACTGGCTAGGTTTCGGTCGAAAAAGATTCCGACCGAGATAGATTTCAATCGAAAAATATTTCGGTCGAAAAAGATTTCGAACAGAAAGTTTTCGGATGAAATACATAGGTTATAACCTTGTTCCATCCGCCCTTTGAACAGATTTATTAGCATCACACTTAACTTGAAGTTTCCTTCCTGAGTGAGATAAGTATATAGAAGTCGGGTGAGTTTTTATTGGCCTTTTTCCCTAACGGTTTTAGGGTGACATGCATACTGCTAGAAAGATTTGAAAGACAAAGTATAGTATTTATAAAAATGTTATTTTTATAAAGTGAAAGAGAAAGTTATAGTTTTTATAAAAAAAAGTTATTTTTATAAAAAGAAAGGTAAAGTGTTAAAGAATATAGTACTATCTTTGAAATATATTTTAAAGAAAGTAAAGAGTTAAAGTAAAGAATGGTAAAGAAGTTGCACTTAGACAGTGACAGATGCCATATTATATGTTTATGTGTTAATAGGTGTTATTTGTCTATGTGTTATGTGTTTCAATGACAATATATTATGTGACGTAGTATAGTTGCATAGTAGTTGCAAAGTAAAAAGTCCAACAGGCAAGTAAAGTAGAAATCTCACCCGGAGGTATGAGCAAGCAAAGTAGAAAGTCTCACCCTGAGGTGTGGGCACAAGAAAGTAAAAGTCTTACCATGAGGTGTAAGCGAGAAAAATGATCTTTTCCTTGGACATTGATCCAATTGCGATAGTTAAAGTTTGTTATAGTCACTTGTCATGTACAAGTGAAAAGTAAAGTTGCAAAGTCTAACATCTCGAAAATTTATTTATCCAATGGATCAAGTTAATGAGGGAACGAGTCTCTTTTAAATAACCGTGGCTATTAAGGTTTCACGTGAAGCTGGAATTGTCACCATCAGAGGGCCCGGTTAGCCATTTTTGCGAAACTTCGAGTTAGAAACGCGTCAAATAAATTGGGAGGGACCCGATACGAAACTTTTGGCTACATATAAACACCTTATGCGCAAACCCTAGGTCATTACTCGACCTAGGTGTGCGACGGCAAGAGTAAGGGCGAAAAAAGGAATCCGGCGGAAAAAGGAATCCGGCGAAGAGAAGGAGAGGACGACGACGGTCTCATTGCGGTGCCAAGCGGGAGGGAACTACATTACGTGATAAGGTAACCCTCTATTCTTTCACTCTCCCTTGCTCGTTTGCATGTATGTTGGGTAGGGTTTTAAGTCTTTTTGATCGTATTAATCGAATAAGAAGATGGTGACTGTGGTGGCTACGGGTAGTGGCAGGCGACGACGATGGCGTGGTGGTGAGTAATAATGGTGGTAGCCGGCAAGGGTAGGATCCGGTGGAGACCCGTTAGGGCTAGGGTTCGACGACTAATAGAAGGAGGAAGAGGATGACGGGAAGGCGGCAGAGCCGGGGAGGCCAACGGTGGTGCACGACGTGGCGTAAGGCGGAGAACGGCGGAGGAGCTGGCTGCGTAGGGTAACCCGATCACGGGGGGTGGTCCATGGTGACGATGGACGGTGTTACACGGCGCGGGCACGAAGACGGATAACATGGCGGGGACATGTGGCTGTGATCGGCTAGTAGCACCCGATGGGGGTGACGGGACGGCAGTGAACACCGGAATTGGAGCGTACGGGACGGACTCGTGCAATGTTGACGGTGAACTCGGCCAAAACTCTTGCATGGCTAGCTTACGTGCATGCGTTGGAGGATAACGACTCGGGTAAACGTGTTCGCGTGATGGCATGAGTTGCATGCGTGCATGAGGCCCGGTTTGGGTATTCGGTTTCTAAACAAGTTGAGGACGATCCGACTTGTGCAAACAAATGGAGCTAGGGTTTTGCATGGACGAAAGGGGTGTGCGGAGAAGACGAGTGTCGGGGATGTTTATATTTTTATACGATTGACACATGTTGGGATGTACTCTGGCAATGTGATCATACGTTTGACAGGTTCGGGGTTTGAGCAAGCACGCGTGGTGCAGAGCTAGGATTTGGAAGTGGAATAACTGGTGAGTTTCTAATCCCCTCTTTTAAACGTTTTACTGTTTTGGGGCTATCGTACATACTCGCATGATTTATTAAACGAACGTATTACGAGTTATGAATTAACTTGAAGTGTTTTATGAGACCATTATGTAATAATGAAGCTAAAGTTCGTTATGGGATCCTTAGGATGGGTGAACAAGAGTTGTGATGATCTGTGTGTGGGTCATCTTATGAGTTAGTCGGGGTGAGTCGGGAATTTAGTTAAAACCTGTGATGGTTATATCAGGCGAGTTAGCATGGGAACTTGTACGTGGTTCATTAACGAGTCAAGTAGGTGCTAGTATGCTGTCATGCGTTGTGTGCTTGATGTTGTGTGTATTGTGTCGTTGTCCTCGTGACATGACGGGTATCGTGTTTGCATTAGTCTATGTGGTGTCCATAGTACGTATGGGCTAGAAGTCAGTATGGTGTTTGTGTGTCATATAACTTCCTATTCGGAAAGAGTTGGGTAATGTGTCTAGACGTTATGAGGATACGTCTAAGTAAGCGTTATATTACACACGTAAGTGATCCGTAAATGGTGGTGAGTCGTAGTACATGTCCAGGTAGTGTCATGTGTATATATGTGTTGCTTTGTGTGCTTGCATTGTGGTCCATGTATACGGCTAATAGTGATGTGGAGGACGGAGTCCTTCGGGGTCATCATTGTACGTGTGATGTGTCAGTCACCGTATGGTAGATGATATAGTCACCGTGTGGTGGCTAAGTAGTCATCATAGATGACGAGTGTGTCTCTATGTTTAGTGGCGGGGCCCTGTAACAAGGGTAGAGCTGAACTTATGACGAGTATCCTGACGGGGACAACCCTGACAAGGGTATAGTGATGAGGTTTGTATTTGTGTGCATTTATATGTGTTAAATTGCATGCAAGTGATGAATTATATTAATTATGTACGGGATGATAGTTATGTGATGAATAGATGATATCAATGTGGTGTGTCGAGTTAGATTGACCGTTATGCTGTGAAGTGTACATGGTGTACAATTGTTGTGTCAGTCGGTTTGTGAGAGTCTTGGTTAGGACTTGTAAGTCGGTGTCTAGAGGTTGGCTGAGTTAACCGGTGTATGGCTAATATATACATGGTAAATTGTGTGTTTTCAGAGTATCGTTCCATGTCGGAGAGGCTTACTGAGTTAAAGTGGTGGGTAGAGTCTGGATTGGTGAATCATTTGGGTTATTATATGATAACGGGGGTTACTTATATGATGAAAATCTATACAACTATTTTATAAAGACCAGAGGGTCTTGAGTGTAAATAAATATTAAATGAGACGAGTTGACTTTTGTTAAATTAAACTATTAGAACTCACTCAGCGTAGCTGACTTTGTATGTACGTTAGATTGTTTTGTAGGTGAATATGCTAGACGACGTATCTTGGCTTGGGAGCGGTGTTACTCGGATTGGTGTGCATGCATTCGTAAGGTAATTAGAACATTAATGAGTTTAAAAGATAATTATTATTTTGAGAAAAACTTCCACTGTTTTGTTTAAATGAAAGATTAAGTGTTTTAAAGAGTATAACCAGTTATGAGGACCAATTGTAGGTGCCTGGTTTGGGGCCTTACACAAAGAGTAAAGGAGGGCACCTTAACAGGTTTTCTCGTAAGTAAAGTTTTAAAGAAAGATATAAACGGAACAGTTTTATAATTGTAACATTGTAAAGTTTTAAAGTAAAGTTAAGGTGTTTAAAGATGGATAAAGAAAAGCTTATTTTATTTTTATAAACTAAGCTACCAAATGAAAGTTTTCAGTTTAAAGTAAAGATAGAACTCACCAGCGTTAGCTGACTTTTAGTATGCATGACAGACAGTAAAAGTAAAACAAAGACAAGGTAGGGGAGTAGTGAGGGCTTGATAGCATGGACGTCGGGTTATTGTGCTGAAGACTAACATTTCCATTTCCCGATAGTTTATGTTTCAAACAATGTTATATTGATTTGGATTATGAATGTTTTGAATTAAAGACTTTCGCTGTAATAGATTCTGATTTCCAGTTTAAAAACTATGTTTGTTATGTTTTGTGCCAACTATGAGATGTACCCGGTTTAGGGCGTTTCAGATTATAATTGAGTTGTTATTTCCAACATCCCCCTCAACTCAATTAGTAAATAGAGCAAACACACTTTAAAGATTAATGATTTCAAACAACTTCAAATTTATTTTCTAAAAAAATAAGAACAATCAAGTTTGAAATCATTAGTCACTTGGATAATCTCTAAATAACTAAAAACAACCAAAATAAAATAACCCAATGAAAATGAGTAGAGAAAACATTCAAAGTACAGAAACTAAAATATGAAAAATTTAGAGATACAACCATTTCAGTTTTTTCCACACCTGAGCACTTAAAGTCCACCTCTCCATATTAATACAGTTAACCTGAGAACACTTGAACACATAACAAGCTTAATTTCTCAAATTGTTTTACATCCAATTTGACGGTATTGGACGTGCTAATATCCTCCTTAATATTAAAACAACTGGATGTTCATTTTAAACAAAGACTTATAAAAAACCTTAAGAATTCTTATCTTGAACCCTTTTTTTTTATTTGATTAACTCATAAAAAATATGAAATACCACACGTTTTTGAAAGTGAACTTTAAATCCACAACAAAAAAAACACATAACTTTCTGTAAACCTAGAAAGTAAACAAATAAAAAAAACATATTCCGATTAACAAAGAATTGCATAAATGCATAATCATACCAGAATTATAAATCTGACCAACCAACAAAAATCACAAGATTCAATAACAATACTAGAAACATATCTGATAAGACATAAAAAGTCACAAGACTTTCTAAACTTCAGAACCACATCTGAAAAGAATTGGATTCATGTCAAAAACTATAAGACTAATTTGATTTAATAAAAAACTTTTACAACTTGTAAAGAATTTAAAGACTAATTTGATTTAATAAAAAACTATTACAACTTTATAAGAACTTAAAGGCTAATTTGATTTTAGTCAAAAACTTTTACAACTTTACAAGAAACACGAATCACAAAATTGAATCACATGATTCAATTTGAGACTACCATAGTATTCCAACCTCATTATAACATTCATTATATCAACTATTACATTCAACGTGTAACTATCTGGAATTCTAATATTGTATGTATATCATAAGTATATATATATTTATATACATATATATATATATTTAGTTATATTAATTAAATTAATTTTAAAACTTGAGTTGTATCTTAACAAAATAAGGTTTTATGTTACAAAGAAAAATAAAATACATATATATATATAAGTTTATAAAAAAATTAGTTTTATAATTAAATTGTATGTTTATTTAAATAAGATAAAAGAGCTTGAACCTCCCCTCATTTTCTATAAACCCCTCAAATGTTTGAACCCTTCATCTTGCATTGAACCTTTTCTCATGATTTTTGACCCCTGGAACAAAATCCTTGGCAACTTTGACTAGCAAAAGTCAAAACCCATTTTCATCCTTCTATTTCCACCGAATTAGCAACCGAAACTCAATCATTTTGAATCCTAAACATTCAAGATCGTGTATTAATTTCGTATCAATCCCCAATTTGAGAGGTTAGAACCAAAATCGTGAGATTTGGGACCCATTTTGGTATGTCGCGTAAATAGGTAGGAGATTTGCGAAATCATCGGAATCAGGCCCCGAAATCTCGTCTCTTACAGCTGTAAACGCGTTTTTAACACCATATATATATACCTACTTTGAAAGCAAAATCACCAAGAAATCATTCCTGCGGAGATCGACGCAACTGACCCGGGGCTCACACGTACGACAGTAACCTGGTTCCTTCTGATTCAAGTTCGTATAATAACTCCAGGTAACCCATCCATCTGAGTCGCTTCTCCTTTGTCTATTTTTCCTAAACCTAAATCGATGGGAAGGCCTGGTTTGTATCTGCTTTGTATAGCGAAGAGGAGGATGATGTTTTGACTAGTGTTAAAAGATTTTTTTTCTTCTAAAGTTTAACCAACTAAAGCAATAGCCCAGTGGTTAAGCACTCCTTTATCCCTAGCAAAGGGTACAATTTCGAACCTACTGCCACCCATTGCTTTCTCCTTGTTTTTCTTTTTTTGTTGTTATTCTAATACACACACAACTAGTTGTACATATAATTCACACACCATAAACACTACTAGTATGTACTTGTTTACTTTATATTTTTTTTATAAATACCAAGATGAATTAAAGTGTTATATGGTTGTGAGTATTATTTTATTTTTGATTAAATATAAGAATTTTTACTACAAAATGGTATTATGTTGTAGTCAAATTATTTGAGTTATAATTCTTAGAAACACGATAGAGTTATTCAAAATCAATTTATTTATTTATTAATTTTTTTAAACCCTATTATCATAATCCATAAGAATTGTTTGGTTATTTTGAATAACTATTTGCAAATAATATATATTGCTGACACCGAATTTTATTTTATAAATAAAATTTATAAAACGTTATTTACTTGTAATCCGATTTATAACTTATTTAGTGTGGTAGAAATAAAGTTCGTATTTTTCTCGTTCGTTCGTTCCAAAATCCTAAAGTCTCAATCATTCCGTTCCTACTTCTTTTAATCATTTCAATATATTAAATTTGTATAATTATTTATTTAGGGCATCGTTAAACCGGTTCATTCGTCCTCGCGATCTAGTTCAAGTTTAAGTCACAATATCAAGGTGAGATTTATAGGACCCCCTTTTCCTTTTACTTTTGGGGTGAAACATGTACATATGTCTTGATAACTCAAACTTTGTATTTAAACAAGTAATTCAATTATGTGCTTGATATTTGAACACTAAATCATAACGTTGCAATCATTAACTTGTTTACAAGCCTAAGGTAGTACTAGTATGGCCATATAGGGGAAACCGATATAACAACGGCACAATCTTTGGGATTGTGGATGCAATAACATTTCAACGGTACAATATTTGGGATTGTGGATGCAATAACATTTCAACGGCACAATGTTTGGGATTGTGGATGCATATAACATTAAGGGTTGATTGCAATAAATTTTGGTGTTGATATGCTTGCACACTTGTTTGAACTTGTACTGAATTTGTTTTATATCTTTTATGGCAAATTATCTTTATAACTTATAAAACCTATGTATCTCACCAACTTTATGTTGACCCATTTTACTTTACATGTTTCAGGATATAATAACTAAGAGATGAAAGATCATATAGGATTGCTTATGGACCTAGTTAAAGAAATTTGAACAATGATTTTAGGGATTGTTTGTTTGTCTATTTTAACAAGTGTTGAACATTAATTATGAAATCAATAAATTTTGTGATGTCTTAGTAATTGTCTTTGTACCTTGTGCTATGAACTAAATGTGTGACACCTCGCGTTTCTGCCTTGGCGGGGTGTGACATATTGGTATCAGAGCCTTGTTTATAGAGAATTAGGCTTTGAAAGACCTATATTATAACCTAAGACTCCCTTACACTTTCATAGGAACTATATGTGATTTATGTGCTAATATTATTTCTTCTTAGCCATGTCATCCTATTCTGCCAATGTATCCCATAACACGTATATCCACTCAGATCTTTCTCCACTCACTTACCACTCAAGAAAAAGGAAGCTTGCTCGAGAAGATGGATCCCACTCATGGGCCTCAAAGCCTAAATCCATGATGTTCTCATCATAACCATGGGTTCAAGTGATAGGTGTTAGTGGTATATAATGGCTAGAAGAGTGGGTGTTGGTCCATGAATGGTTCTGACTAAGGAAAGATTTGGTACTTAAGTGTGTCCCTTATGACCCACATCTCTTTCCTGGGAATCTTTTTGTGGCTGCACTGCTTATAGGTCAAGTTTACTTCTAACATGTTATTATGGGAACTCGGCATTATGACTAATCAAATTTTATTTTCATAAAAACAATTGTACCCAACACTAAACGTTATATAATGTCACTTCCACTATTTATTTGTCTTTCTCTAACCCGACTCATGATCTTTGTCTTCGTAGAATGCCTCCTCGCCGTGATCCCAACGACTCCACTAACTCTGGACCCAGTGATACCGCCCTGACTGCTCCTGCCATGGATACCATCGTGATAGATACACTCTTAACTCAACAACTCGCTGCTGTGTTGCCCGACATGGTCACTCGAATCACAAACACTATGAAGGAGACCGGAGGAAGCATATGCACTTACAAGCACTTCAGCTCATGCAACCCTCTCAAGTACAGTGGTTCTGAGGGTGCCACAAGTTTACTTCAATGGTTTGTGTAGGATCGCGAAAGTACAAGATGGTTCTGTTCTTAGTTGAAATTGGCGGAAACAATAACAACTACACAGGTATAATCGAGTAAACATAAATAATACTTATAAGAACACTGTTGTATTAAGCTTTTGCAAATAAATGATTACAAATGAAAACTCAATCAAAAAGCACACATACAATGAAGTGTTTACACAGTATTTATACTAACTTAGAATCAAGACAGACCCTTGATTCTAAGGATCAGATCTAACACAGACCGTTGATCTTTTGTATAAAGCTAACTATTACAAGTTTAGTCTAAACTAGCTAACTTTATTGAAGCGTCTTCTTTATGCATCATTACTTGCATGCTTGGAGAAGAGCATTTTTGTCCGTCATTGGTTGCACCATTGAGGTTCCTTCTGCTTTGAGTGTGTCAGTAGCTTTTGCAGAAAGTTGTCAGTGACGCTTGGCATGGATAGTCAGCTGCAACGATTTATCTTCAAGGCACAAGTCTGTTAGTAGCAAGGATGAGGATCAGCAACAAGATGTGACCATCCAAAGCTGCTGATGATTTGCCTATCAGCAGCATCAAGTGTTGATGCTGCTGAGAAGCCTATCCGCAGCAACTCTGGTCTTTAGCAGATAAGGCTATCCGCAGCAGATTTGTTCTTCAGCAGAAGAACAAGTATCCGCTGAAGATAAGCTTGTCCGCAGCAGTTTGTTGGTCAGCAGCAAACTCTGAGATCAGCAGCATTTGTACTTAGAGAATTTTGTAGCCATCAATCTTTATTTCTACAAACTCCCCCTAGACTGATGCTACCAAAACTCTCTTACTGCTTTTGTTGCTGAAGCTTTTGCATGTTGCTGACTATCTTTTCAACCTTATATCCTCTCTGGTCCATGCTGGGATTGTTAAGAGGAAGCTCAGATAGAGTCTTGATGTCTTTGCTTGCCATTTTGAAGATAGCCTTGCTTGAACACCTCATCTTCTGTCCTTTAACATCTGTCAGTGTGAATTCATTCTTTTCAACATTGTAGGACCAGCTGATGAATGGAGAGTGGGATTGGAGAGGTTTGACATCAATGATTTCATCTTTGCTAGGGTTGAAGTAATGTTTGATTACCAGCAATTGATGTCTCCCACCTTCATTCTCAGGCTCATTGGCTTCACCCAGCTCCATCATTCTTCTTAGATCAGAATCTGGAAGCTGTAGTACCTCATCAACAGATGTATAAATTAATCTTTTAGCTTCTGTCCTCCCCCTGAACACTTCAAACCATTTGTCTTGAGGGCTGTATGACCATCTGATTATTTCTCTTGAGTCTTCTGGTTTGGAAGTGGGGTTGTTTTTCTTTTTGGGAGGTTGTTGATGAGTAGGAGCTGGGTGTGAAGATTTGGACTTTGAGGGAGGAGAAGAGGGAGGTCTAGGATGGAGAGTGGAAGGTTGTTGGGTTGAGGAAGTGTTGGGTGAGAGAGAAGGCTTGGGTTTTGTGGGTCCTGATGTCTCTCCCTTTTCAATGTTTAGCTTTCTTCCATCTGGAGGATAGCTGATCTTGATCTGTTTGAATGGGACAGGGGCTGGAATAGCTGGAAAATCAGTAGGAACTTCAACTCTGTTCAAAACAGCTTCAGATGGGGCTGCACTGGTTTCATCATGGTCTGAGTAGGTTGACTCAGATTCCGATGAGGTAGTGCAGTCTTCGACAAAAGGTTCATCCGTTGAAGGATCAAGGTTTCAGTTTGCAGTGTCAAGATTTGCAACATTGAAGCTTGGTTCGTGAATGGAAATATAGTCATCAGGAGGTGGAACAGATTTGTACTGATCATTGTTATACCCAAATCCAGTCTTTATCTTCTCATGGACTTGAATATCTAAAAGTTTTTGTAACTTTTTGGAGGAAAATTCATATTTTTCAACATGAACTTTCTGTTCCGCCAGTTCAGCTCTGGTAGCTTTTAGTTTGACCAGAAGATCATCAATTTGAGTTTCAATATTAGTTTGTTCGTGCTTTAACAATGAAATCTCTTTCTTAAGGCAGTTAATCTTTTCTTTATAAGTATTTTCAACCTTTTTGAACTCAGATTTCATCTGATGAAACTCTTCATTTTGATCTATAAGGTTTTGGTTATGATTTCTATAACCCAAAACATTATCAATACAGGCTTGAGAGCAAAGATGTTCAAATACCTGAGGTGGTATCTCTGAAGTGTCTGCCATAAGAGCTTGGTTGTTGGCAGGCAGCTCTTCATACTGGAAGCTCCAGTCGAAGTCAGAAGTTCCAACAGTTGCACAGGCTGCAGTTTGAACTGGAGGAGTAGCTTGTTGTTGTTGTTGTCTGGGTTGGGCTTGGTGAGCTTGTCTTGACTGAGGAGTAGCTGGATTTGCTCTTGGTGCCTTGCATTCTCTAGCAAAGTGACCCAGTAGGTTACAGTTGTAACATCTTAGTTTGCTTTTATCCAATCCAACTCTGGTGTTGGAGTTGTTGCTTGGAATGGGTCTTCCGGTTCTAGAGTAGAACCTTTTTGCTCTTATAGAGAGCATGGCATACGAGTGTTGTATGTCCATTTCTTCTAAGTCATCTGGGTGGAAGCATTCCAGATCTTCTTTGATAAAGGACATGTTGCTTGAGTTTTCCGAAACAAAAGCAGCAGAGGTTGAGGTTTGAGGAGGAGCTTCTAGTAGAAATGGTGAGGTGTTTGTCTGAGAGGTTGGAGTTTGTGGATGGGTGACAATGGGAGGATAGTAGTTGCTGGAACTAGGACCTGAGTGGTCGGAGTGAAGCGTAGATGAGATGGTGGAGGAAGAAGAGGCTGATTGATGATTGGAGCTCCTTTCCTTGGCTTGAATCATTTCTAATTCATATGTTCTCAGCATGCCAAAGAGCTCTGTCATCTGGAGAGTTTTTAAATTCTCCGTTCTTCTTATAGACACTGTATATAGTGTCCAGCAGCTTGGGAGAGATCTGATAAACTTTTTGAGAATATCTTCATTCTCTAGCTTTACTTTGGAGCACTGGAATTCTCCCACCAGGTAAGTGTACCTGTTGTACAAAACGGTTAGTGACTCATCTTCCTTCCATACGAAGTTTTCATATTGCTGTTTTAGGACGTCCCTTCTGTTTTCTTTGACTTCCTCTGAGCCAGCAAACATCTTCTCAAGAGCCTCCCAGAGCTCTTTAGCAGTTTTGTAACTTCTGAAGTTATGAAAAACTTCATTTGGAAGGCACATTTGGATAGCTCCTAGTGCCTTGATATAACATTTCTGATTTTCATGTCTTCATTCCAGTACAATTAGTCATGTTTGAAATCCAATTCTAGTGCAATGGTTACCTTATTCGTACGAACAATTAAACCCTAAGTTCAAAACAAATTAACAAATTTTTACATTTGTATACATTATTGAAACACTATATATATGTATATATATATACATATAGATGTATGTATATTTATATATATACCACACAAGTACATGCACACATATATACCATTACCCATAGTTAGATACAATTAACAAAGAATTTCACTTTGGTTTGAACCCTTAACCATCCTAATTGAACCCACACCTTCCAAATTGTGACCCTTTGACCCAGTTGACTTTTAAAAGTCAAAGCAGCCCAATCCTAGACAATCTAAGGCTGCATCGACCGAATTCATGATTAATTGGGCTCCTCATGATTACACAAGCAATAATCGATCAAATCCAGGCCCAATCAGTAGGCCAATTCGATCAATTAAGCGGGCGATTAAGGATTCAAACAAGTTTGACCTTGGATAGTCAAAAACCATAGCAAATCATCATTTAATTCATAAAATCAACGCTTGTAAATCCGTAAATCACTCACAAATAAATCCCGTATGTACCTAGACCATTAACATGACCCAATTCGTTTCCAAATCATGGGATTGATGCGTAAATCTCGTCCTACAGTTGTCACCGTCAAAGCCTAATCAAATCGTCTATTGTGAATGGAATGAAACGAATTAAACCTCTCATACACTCTCGCAAACCCTATCTCAAACTCTCCCAACTCTCAATTAACCCGCATTTCACCTCCAAAGTTCTGTCGAGTACCAAGATCAACGGGTTCTGAAGGTCTGCCGTGCACACTCGATTCTTCATCATTTCAGGTACAAGTTAGATCGCTAGACTCGTAAAACATTTCCTATCGAAAGCCCTCTGCCAATTCTCGATGGCAGAGGGAATCGAATTGGAATTGGGATTAGGGTTCGTGACTGGTTTAAATCAAAAATCTGAAACTGATCCTTAATCTAATGCGTGTATAAAGCTTTTTAGATTACATGGTTAACCAGCGAGACCACCTGGTCTGAATGGTTTAGTCACTGCACCATCAGACAAGGTGGCTAGGGTTCGAAACCCCCTCCCAAGTCTTAAACCGGTCGGCTCCTTTTTGCGCATGTCCTTTAACCTGAATTGGACTCACGTTTCATATTTAAATAAACGGCGCCCCATTTAGACCAGCGAACCACCCAGCTCAACTGGTTAAGGCACTGCACCATTGAACCGGGTGGCGTGGGTTCGAAACCCACGACCCACGGCCTACGACCGGCCTGTTTTTCCTTTTGCGCCCATTAGTACCGGCCTGGTAATCATGGGTTTAGACCCATCCGAGACCAATACCGTAACGAAAATACCCTCTGGCCCAGCGGTTCAGTCACTCGACCCACACAACCAAGGCCCGGGTTCGAGTCCCTGCGGCATGTTTATATTTTTGCACTAAATCTAACACTCCAAAAATTTTGTAAAAAATATTTTTATAAACCTTGAGATATTTATAACAGAATAAAACCAGAATTTTTAAATTTTAACATAAACTCAGATTTAATCCAAATTAAAGTGTTAAATTTGCACATTAAACTTTTAAAACAAAAACTTTAAATATTTAAAATTATATTCTAAATAAAAGCAATAAATTTTATAAAAGTTTATAAAATATTAACTCATTTAAAGCAAACTAGTATTTATTTTAAATATGATAAATAAATAAAAATTTATTTAGTATAATACACAAATAAAATTTTTTTTTCTACATATAAATATATATATTTACATCCTATAAATTTTAACATATTTTTCACAAATAAATAAATAAAATTATTTATTTGTTTTATGTATTTTTATTAAACCCTATCTACAAAAAAAAAAAATTTCTTTTTCTAAATATAAATATATATATTTACATTTTATATATTTTAACATATTTTTCACAAATAAATAAATAAAATTATTTATTTATTTTATTTATTTAAATTCAACCCTAAATCAATGACTATTAAGTTCATATATATATATATATATACCTTGAACTCATATCATACATTAAATTCTTATACAAGCATAACATGCCTTTACAGGGAATAACACAAACGTTTTTTTTATACAAATCCACATACATCAAAACCCATTAAACCCTCGGCTTAGACACAGACTTCTGTACACGCTATTAACTCAATATACATTACACACTAGGTTAACGTGGTGCGTTACAAGGATCGTTTTGCTACCTAGTCTTGCGTGCTAGCTACACCCTTGAATCAAGTGAGTATTACATAGCCCCTTTTTTCTCTTTTACGCTTTTTGGGGTGATTCATGAATTTTATACAAACAATAGCTTACATTTACACAAACTACACAAACACAAATCCTATTTACATTCATGTTTGCAAATTTGAGCTTTATGTTTGAGTGCTAGGTGTGTTAACTTTTGTGTGCAAATTATGTGCAATCATTAACTATTTAAGCCGACGGTTAACAATGATAGATCTATTGACAAACCCACCCAGATTGGGGTGATTGTTACTGACAACACAATTTGCATGCTAGTTACAAAGGTTTGATTGTACTTTAGTTACACAATAGCTGCTCCCCATAAATGCCTTATTTATCATGACATGTAAGGATTTGCTTATTCATATTTATACACTATCTATGTACAAACCTATTTATGCTCACCAACTTTTTAGTTGACCTTATTTTATTCATGTTTCAGGTGCCAATGTGTGAGTTTGATCAAGACATGCTACACTTAAGTTTGGACTTAGTTAATTTAAATTCAAAGAACAATTTGTATTTTCATTTATGTACTTGTTGAATTTTGCTATTTGTGTTTGAATTGTTTGAAATGAAGTTGATGATTAAATATTGAAATTTAGTGAACCTTGTGCTCATGAACAGTCTACATGTCCCGCCCCGACGTTTCCGCCGTCGGTTGGGGTGTGACACTTGAAGTCCACCTCCATCTTCTTTATGTCCTCTTCTGAGTAGTTGGAGGGCTCCTTCGGAACTAGTGGTCCTCCAGAGTCAGCAGAGGCCACCATGGGAGTGTAGGGTCTATCCCTGATGGATTTCCACATTCCGTACTCCTGATAACAGAAAAAGCTTTCCATGCGATTCTTCCACATGTCGTAGTCTTCCCCAGATACCAATCTTGGTGGTCGGTTGATGCTGCCGATGTCTTCAAATCCATTGCTCTGTGCCATCTTTGTTTTTGTGATTTTGGGTGACTTGATTGAAGAGAGTTTAGAATAGAACCAGAAGTGATTAAACAAATGTGAGTTTGTTTAATCTGAGCCAAAGCTCTGATACCACTTGTAGGATCGTGAAAGTACAAGATGGTTCTGTTCTTAGTTGAAATTGGCGGAAACAATAACAACTACACAAGTATAATCGAGTAAAGAGAAAGAATACTTATAAGAACACTGTTGTATTAAGCTTTTGCAAATAAACGATTACAAATGAAAACTCAATCAAAAAGCACACATACAATGAAGTGTTTACACAATATTTATACTAACTTAGAATCAAGACAGACCCTTGATTCTAAGGATCAGATCTAACACAGACCGTTGATCTTTTGTATAAAGCTAACTATTACAAGTTTACTCTAAACTAGCTAACTTTATTGAAGCGTCTTCTTTATGCATCATTACTTGCATGCTTAGAGAAGAGAATTGCTTTCCGTCATTGGTTGCATCATTGAGGTTCCTTCTACTTTGAGTGTGTCAGTAGCTGTTGCAGAAAGTTGTCAGTGACGCTTGGCATGGATAGTCAGCTGCAACGATTTATCTTCAAGGCACAAGTCTGTCAGCAGTAAGGATGAGGATCAGCAGCAAAATGTGACCATCCAAAGCTGCTGATGATTTGCCTATCAGCAGCATCAAGTGTTGATGCTGCTGAGAAGCCTATCCGTAGCAACTTTGGTCTTCAGCAGATAAGGCTATCCGCAGCAGATTTGTTCATCAGCAGAAGAACAAGTATCCGCTGCAGATAAGCTTGTCCGCAACAGTTTGTTGGTCTACAGCAAACTCTGAGATCAGCAGCATTTGTACTTAGAGAATTTTGTAGCCATCAATCTTTATTTCTACTGTTTGAAAGCATGGAGGCAACGTTAATCATGAGTGAGTGCCCCGATAACTTGAAGGTGAAGTATGCTACAAGTGCCTTCCAAAAGAGGGCGCTTACTTGGTGGAATGCTGAGAAACGTACTCGGGGGCTGACCGCAGCTTTGGCTTTGACATGGGATCAACTTAAAGAACTTATGGTTGAGGAATTCTGCCCGAAGAATGAGATGAAGAAACTTGAAGTGGAACTGTGGGATCTTGTTAGGACATGTTTTGTAACTGTTGATAAAATTCTGTGTAAGTTCATACATAGGCGAACTTAACAAGTTCGTCTGGTTTATCAGAGGCGAACTTGTTAAGTTTGCTTAGCCGATTAGAGGCGAACTTAATAAGTTCGCCTAAACATCTTTGAGGCGAACTTATTAAGTTCGCCTACTGCAGAACTGGTGCTTATAAATAGACAGAGTCTGTGAGACAGACTTGATACACAGTATAGACGATATCAGACAAGACAGATTAGAGTTGAGAGAAATTCTGTGAAATCTTGTAAACTGATATCTTGGTGGAATACAAAGAGTTTATTTACACCGTTGTTGTTGATTGAGTTACACGAGCACGTTGATCATGGATTTCGCACGTTATCATCGTGTAGTACCGCGAGTCTAGAGATCCGTCACACACCGAATTAGGGACCTACAAGTGGTATCAGAGCTAGTTCGCCTGGTTTATCAGAGGCGAACTTATTAAGTTCGCTTAGTCTATATGAGGCGAACTTGTTAATTTCGCTTAGCCTATTAAGTTCACCTAAGTATCTTTGAGGCGAACTTATTAAGTTCGCCTAGTGCAGAACTGGTGTTTATAAACAGAGAACAGAGTCTGTTAATCAGATTAAGAAGAATAGACGATATCAGAGTAGACTTGATTAGAGACAGAATCTTGTAACCTGATATTGTGGTGGAAATACAAAGCGTTTATTTACACCGTTGTTGTTGATTGAGTTACACAAGCACGTTGATCATGGATTCCGCACGTTATCACCGTGTCGTACCGTGAGTCTAGATATCCGTCACACACCGAATTAGGGACCTACAAGGACATGTTTTGTAACTGTTGATAAAATTATGTGTAAGTTCATAGAGAGGCGAACTGGTTTATTAGAGGTGAACTTATTAAGTTCGCTTAGTATATCTGAGGCGAACTTGTTAAGTTCGCTTAGCCTATTAGAGGCGAACTTAATAAGTTCGCCTAAGCATCTTTGAGGCGAACGTATTAAGTTCGCCTAGTGCAGAACTGGTGTTTATAAATAGAGAACAGAGTCTGTTAATCAGATTAAGAAGAATAGACGATATCAGAGTAGACTTGATTAGAGACAGAATCTTGTAAGCTGATATTGTGGTGGAAATAAAAAACGTTTATTTACACCGTTGTTGTTGATTGAGTTACATGAGCACGTTGATCATGGATTCCGCACGTTATCACCTTGTCATACCGCGAGTCTAGAGATCCGTCACGCACCGAATTAGGGACCTATAAGGACATGTTTTGTAACTGTTGATAAAATTCTGTGTAAGTTCATAGAGAGGCGAACTTAACAAGTTCGCCTGGTTTATCAGAGGCGAACTTATTAAGTTCGCTTAGTCTATCTGAGGCGAACTTGTTAAGTTCGCTTAGCCTATTAGAGGCGAACTTAATAAGTTTGCCTAAGCATCTTTGAGGCGAACTTAGTGCAGAACTGGTGTTTATAAATAGAGAACAGAGTCTGTTAATCAGATTAAGAAGAATAGACGATATCACAGTAAACTTGATTAGAGACAGAATCTTGTAAACTGAAATTGTGGTGGAAATACAAAATGTTTATTTACACCGTTGTTGTTGATTGAGTTACACGAGCACGTTGATCATGGATTCCGCACGTTATCACCGTGTCGTACTACGAGTCTAGAGATCCGTCACGCACCGAATTTGGGACCTACAAGGTCATGTTTTGTAACTGTTGATAAAATTCTGTGTAAGTTCATAGAGAGGCGAACTGGTTTATCAGAGGCGAACTTATTAAGTTCGCTTAGTCTATCTGAGGCGAACTTGTTAAGTTCGCTTAGCCTATTAGAGGCGAACTTTTGAGGCGAACTTATTAAGTTCGCCTAGTGCAGAACTGGTGTTTATAAATAGAGAACAAAGTCTGTTAATCAGATAAAGAAGAATAGACGATATCAGAGTAGACTTGATTAGAGACAGAATCTTGTAACCTGATATTGTGGTGGAAATACAAAGCGGTTATTTACACCGTTGTTGTTGATTGAGTTACACGAGCACGTTGATCATGGATTCCGCACGTTATCACCGTGTCGTACCGCGAGTCTAGAGATGCGTCACACACCAAATTAGGGACCTACAAGGACATGTTTTGTAACAGTTGATAAAATTCTGTGTAAGTTCATAGAGAGGCGAACTGGTTTATCAGAGGCGAACTTATTAAGTTCGCTTAGTCTATCTGAGGCGAACTTGTTAAGTTCGCTTAGCCTATTAGAGGCGAACTTAATAAGTTCGCCAAAGCATCTTTGAGGCGAACTTATTAAGTTCGCCTAGTGCAGAACTGGTGTTTATAAATAGAGAACAGAGTCTGTTAATCAGATTAAGAAGAATAGACGATATCAAAGTAGACTTGATTAGAGACAGAATCTTGTAACCTTATATTGTGGTGGAAATACAAAGTGTTTATTTACACCGTTGTTGTTGATTGAGTTACATGAGCACATTGATCATGGATTCCGCACGTTATCACCGTGTCATACCGCGAGTCTAGAGATCCGTCACGCACCGAATTAGGGACCTACAAGGACATGTTTTGTAACTGTTGATAAAATTCTGTGTAAGTTCATAGAGAGGCGAACTTAACAAGTTCGCCTGGTTTATCAGAGGCGAACTTATTAAGTTCGCTTAGTCTATCTGAGGCGAACTTGTTAAGTTCGCTTAGCCTATTAGAGGCGAACTTAATAAGTTCGCCTAAGCATCTTTGAGCCGAACTTATTAAGTTCGCCTAGTGCAGAACTGGTGTTTATAAATAGAGAACATAGCCTGTTAATCAGATTAAGAAGAATAGACGATATCAGAGTAGACTTGAATAGAGACAGAATCTTGTAACCTGATATTGTGGTGGAAATACAAAGCGTTTATTTACAACATTGTTGTTGATTGAGTTAAATGAGCACGTTGTTCATGGATTCCGCACGTTATCACCGTGTCATACCGCGAGTCTATAGATCCGTCACGCATCGAATTAGGGACCTACAAGGACATGTGTTGTAACTGTTGATAAAATTCTATGTAAATTCATAGAGAGGCGAACTTAACAAGTTCGCCTGGTTTATCAGAGGCGAACTTATTAAGTTCGCTTAGTCTATCTGAGGCGAACTTGTTAAGTTCGCTTAGCCTATTAGAGGCGAACTTAATAAGTTCGCCTAAGCATCTTTGAGGCGAACTTATTACGTTCGCCTAGTGCAGAAATGGTGTTTATAAATAAAGAACAGAGTCTGTTAATCAGATTAAGAAGAATAGACGATATCAGAGTAGACTTGATTAGAGACAGAATCTTGTAACCTGATATTGTGGTGGAAATACAAAGCGTTTATTTACACCGTTGTTGTTGATTGAGTTACATGAGCACGTTGATCATGGATTCCGCACGTTATCACCGTGTCATACCGCGAGTCTAGAGATCCGTCACGCACAGAATTAGGGACCTACAAGGACATGTTTTGTAACTGTTGATAAAATTCTGTGTAAGTTCATAGAGAGGCGAACTTAACAAGTTCGCCTGGTTTATCAGAGGCGAACTTATTAAGTTCGCTTAGTCTATCTGAGGCGTACTTGTTAAGTTCGCTTAGCCTATTAGAGGCGAACTTAATAAGTTCGCCTAAGCATCTTTGAGGCGAACTTATTAAGTTCGCCTAGTGCAGAACAAGTGTTTATAAATAGAGAACAGAGTCTGTTAATCAGATTAAGAAGAATAGACGATATCAGAGTAGACTTGATTAGAGACAGAATCTTGTAACAAGATATTGTGGTGGAAATACAAAGCGTTTATTAACACCTTTGTTGTTGATTGAGTTACATGAGCACGTTGATCATCGATTCCGCACGTTATCACCGTGTCATACCGCGAGTCTGTAGATCCGTCACGCACCGAATTAGGGACCTACAAGGATATGTTTTGTAACTGTTGATAAAATTCTGTGTAAGTTCATAGAGAGGCGAACTTAACAAGTTCGCCTGGTTTATCAGAGGCGAACTTATTAAGTTCGCTTAGTCTATCTGAGGCGTACTTGTTAAGTTCGCTTAGCCTATTAGAGGCGAACTTAATAAGTTCGCCTAAGCATCTTCAAGGCGAACTTATTAAGTTCGCCTAGTGCAGAACAAGTGTTTATAAATAGAGAACAGAGTCTGTTAATCAGATTAAGAAGAATAGACGATATCAGAGTAGACTTGATTAGAGACAGAATCTTGTAACAAGATATTGTGGTGGAAATACAAAGCGTTTATTAACACCTTTGTTGTTGATTGAGTTACATGAGCACGTTGATCATGGATTCCGCACGTTATCACCGTGTCATACCGCGAGTCTGTAGATCCGTCACGCACCGAATTAGGGACCTACAAGGACATGTTTTGTAACTGTTGATAAAATTCTGTGTAAGTTCATAGAGAGGCGAACTTAACAAGTTCGCCTGGTTTATCAGAGGCGAACTTATTAAGTTCGCTTAGTCTATCTGAGGCGAACTTGTTAAGTTCGCTTAGCCTATTAGAGGCGAACTTAATAAGTTCGCCTAAGCATCTTTGAGGCGAACTTATTAAGTTCGCCTAGTGCAGAACTGGTGTTTATAAAAAGAGAACAGTGTCTGTTAATCAGATTAAGAAGAATAGACGATATCAGAGTAGACTTGATTAGAGACAGAATCTTGTAACATGATATTGTGGTGGAAATACAAAGCGTTTATTTACACCGTTGTTGTTGATTGAGTTACATGAGCACGTTGATCATGGATTCCGCACGTTATCACCGTGTCATACCGCGAGTCTATAGATCCGTCACGCACCGAATTAGGGACCTACAAGGACATGTTTTGTAACTGTTGATAAAATTCTGTGTAAGTTCATAGAGAGGCGAACTTAACAAGTTCGCCTGGTTTATCACAGGCGAACTTATTAAGTTCGCTTAGTGTATCTGAGGCGAACTTGTTAAGTTCGCTTAGCCTATTAGAGGCGAACTTAAGCATCTTTGAGGCGAACTTATTAAGTTCGCCTAGTGCAGAACTGGTGTTTATAAATAGAGAACAGAGCCTGTTAATCAGATTAAGAAGAATAGACGAAATCAGAGTAGACTTGATTAGAGACAGAATCTTGTAACCTGATATTGTTGTGGAAATACAAAGCGTTTATTTACACCGTTGTTGTTGATTGAGTTACACGAGCACGTTGATCATGGATTCCGCACGTTATCACCGTGTCGTACCGCGAGTCTAGAGATCCGTCACGCACCGAATTAGGGACCTACAAGGACATGTTTTGTAATTGTTGATAAAATTCTGTGTAAGTTCATAGAGAGGCGAACTTAACAAGTTCGCCTGGTTTATCAGAGGCGAACTTATTAAGTTCACTTAGTCGATCTGAGGCGAACTTGTTAAGTTCGCTTAGCCTATTAGAGGCGAACTTAATAAGTTCGCCTAAGCATCTTTGAGGTGAACTTAGTGCAGAACTGGTGTTTATAAATAGAGAACAGAGTCTGTTAATCAGATTAAGAAGAATAGACGATATCACAGTAAACTTGATTAGAGACAGAATCTTGTAACCTGATATTGTGGTGGAAATACAATGCGTTTATTTACACCGTTGTTGTTGATTGAGTTACACGAGCACGTTGATCATGGATTCCGCACGTTATCACCGTGTCGTACCACGAGTCTAGAGATCCGTCACGCACCAAATTTGGGACCTACAAGGACATGTTATGTAACTGTTGATAAAATTCTGTGTAAGTTCATAGAGAGGCGAACTTAACAAGTTCGCCTGGTTTATCAGAGGCGAACTTATTAAGTCCGCTTAGTCTATCTGAGGCGAACTTGTTAAGTTCGCTTAGCCTATTAGAGGCGAACTTAATAAGTTCGCCTAAGCATCTTTGAGGCGAACTTATTAAGTTCGCCTAGTGCAGAACGGGTGTGTTTATAAATAGAGAACAGAGTCTGTTAATCAGATTAAGAAGAATAGACGACATCAGAGTAGACTTGATTAGAGACAGAATCTTGTAACCTGATATTGTGGTGGAAAGACAAAGCGTTTATTTACACCGTTGTTGTTGATTGAGTTACACGAGCATGTTGATCATGGATTCCGCACGTTATCACCGTGTCGTACCGCGAGTCTAGAGATCCGTCACGCACCGAATTAGGGACCTACAAAGACATGTTTTGTAACTGTTGATAAAATTCTGTGTAAGTTCATAGAGAGGCGAACTTAACAAGTTCGCCTGTTTATCAGAGACGAACTTATTAAGTTCGCTTAGTCTATATGAGGCGAACTTGTTAAGTTCGCTTAGCCTATTAGAGGCGAACTTAATAAGTTCTCCTAAGTATCTTTGAGGCGAACTTATTAAGTTCGCCTAGTGCAGAACTCGTGTTTATAAATAGAGAACCGAGTCTGTTAATCAGATTAAGAAGAATAGACGATATCAGAGTAGAATTGATTAGAGACAGAATCTTGTTACCTGATATTGTGGTGGAAATACAAAGCATTTATTTACACCGTTGTTGTTGATTGAGTTACACGAGCACATTGATCATGGATTCCGCACGTTATCACCGTGTTGTACCGCGAGTCTAGAGATCCGTCACGCACCGAATTAGGGACCTACAAGGACATGTTTTGTAACTGTTGATAAAATTCTGTGTAAGTTCATAGAGAGGTGAACTTAGCAAGTTCGCCTGGTTTATCAGAGGCGAACTTATTAAGTTCGCTTAGTCTATCTGAGGCGAACTTGTTAAGTTCGCTTAGCCTATTAGAGGCGAACTTAATAAGTTCGCCTAAGCATCTTTGAGCAGAACTGGTGTTTATAAATAGAGAACAGAGTCTGTTAATCAGATTAAGAAGAATAGACGATATCAGAGTAGACTTGATTAGGGACAGAATCTTGTAACCTGATATTGTGGTGGAAATACAAAGCGTTTATTTACACCGTTGTTGTTGATTGAGTTACACGAGCACGTTGATCATGGATTCCGCACGTTATCACCGTGTCGTAGCGCGAGTCTATAGATCCGTCACGCACCGAATTAGGGACCTACAGAATGGAGATCGACAGGTAAAGTTGACGGCTTCTGTAGGTGGAATTGATAGTGAGATGGGAGTAGTGTTGGCACTTCCCACGCCGAGTGTGATTAGAGCTTCTGTTGGTGACATGCCGTGTGGTGTTGTGATTGGAAAGACTGGATGGAAAAGGAGGGCGGTGTCAGTAGTACGTGATTTCCCTCCAGGATGTGGACCTGCATGGTTGAGAGAACGACCATTAGTGACAAATAAGGGAGACCTGTTTCAAGAAGACTCAGTGATGTGATGGGGAGGAACCAGAAGAGGACACGCCAGATGCACCTGATGTGGTCTAGTAGTGACTTTGCGGAAATTGTTTGGGATGATCGATTGTTCCATGGTTAGTTGTTGTGACGGTTGTCACGAGAGGTTTTAGGTGATGTGATGTTGTGATTGATTAGACGTTTACGTTATGAGATTCTTATCTCGGTTTTTGTTATCTATTGGTGATATTGATTGTGAGTTTTACCGCATGCTGATTGTGATATAATCGATGGTAATTGTGTTTGTGATTGTGTACGGTTGTGCTTCGATGGTTGAGTATGTGCGATAATGTGTGATTACATGAATATATTTTGAAAGACCTGAGTTCATATTAAATGTAATCTTTGACGTGATGCTAGAGCATGGTTGATTAGATTATATGACTAGACTTGTATAGACATGAGTTTTGAAATTGTCTGTGTCTACGGTCTTAAGATAGTGTCACCTATGTGCTAATATCTAGGTGGTGTCTTAGGTGCAACGGGTGTATTGCACTTTGGGTGAATGTTTAGGACAGGGTCCTGTGTAAGGAGATTATCATACATCTTATGTATGTATGGGTGTTCAGGACGGTGTCCTGTGTTAGCGATGGTCATACATCTTATGTATGTATGAAGGTTCAGGACGGGGTCCTGTGGGAGGTAATTGTTATACGTATTGGGTATGTATGAATGGTTAGGCTGATGTACGGTGTGCGACGTCTGTGTTGTAACCCGTAGGATGGTGTCTGTGTGTCTAGACCGAGTAGTGTGTTTTCTGAACCGTTGGTATGGCCCGGGTAGGGTACAACCGTGTAGACTCTGTGTGAGTATGTAATGACGTGTGGCAGGAGTCACCGTCGAGATGAATAGTTGTTAGGGCTCAAAAGTTTTGTGTAATTATAGATGGTGGTGGCCATGTCGTATGCGTATCGATTTACTCAGGTCTAGCAATTTATGTGTGCACAGTGTGAGAGTCGGTAGTTTGGCTTACTATATAACTATATATATAGTATGTGTTTTTATCATGATATGACGTTAAGTGTCCCTTTAGATACACGATTAGTCGTGACTAAGAGGTGTAGTTTGTGTGCTCAAGTAGAGTACTTCTTTTTCGTTAATGTTTTCTCGACGTGCGATGTATTGAGAAGATGTGAGGTGTTCTGACGCTTTCTCGGAGGATCGGTGAGGTGCTTTTGTGAGATGCCTATTCATGTATCTCGGATTCGCGGAGCACGACACCCATGGACGAGATTGTAGGATGTTGATGTAGAAAATGTTTGCTTGTGCGCTTGTCTTGCAGAACAGATATGGTGAAAGGAGAATGAAAAAGCTAGAGATTTCAACGTGGAGTAACGATGTGACGTAACGGCCTTCATGGATACGTCCTATACGAAGGATTCAGTCAACTTGGAATACAGGGGAAGTGGTGATGTTCTTTTAGAACGAGGTGACGGATAGCTGAGGCATATACCGAGACGGACTTCTTGTTCGTACATGACGGATGAGACGCGATTGGTAATCGCATGTTGATGAATGAGAAACGACGGGGAAAGGAAAATAAAAGAAGGGCAAGTGAGGTTCTGCACATGAAATCCTGGAAAGGAAGGGCCTACGCTGGTAAACATTTAACTAGATTAAAGGCAAACTCCTATGGAATATCGGTTGAGATGGATGTTTTGTTCTCGGAATGAACATAAATGTGGTGTGCAAGCTCTGGGAATCATCGGAAGTCGATGATCATAACACTAGTGTTGGATAATGTGTGCTTGCATAAAGGGCACGTGGGACGCATGGTAATGAAGTAAAAGAATACTTCGGTAGAAGGACTCTGGTGTTACCAAGGACTGGAGGAGTTTTGCACAAGCTCCTGAAGATCATCTGGGAAGGAAGAATGAAGTACCCTTATGAATAAGAACAAGGCAGTTGTGCTTAAACATCGGGAAATCATCACAGAATGGCGATCAGGGTATGAGATGAGAAGCAAGACGATCTTACGTTCGTACGTAGTACTAGGGACAATACTTACTACACAGTTAAGGATAGCAAGGGCGAGGAGGTATTATTAATACAATAACCACGAAACCTTCATGAAAAGGGTTAGTATTCAAAGCAATCACAGAATGTGACTTTCAGTAGGTGCCAGGATGGCGGGAGTTGGATAAGCAGCTCTATGATGTTTCTAGATTAGGGAACCAAAGTGGGAAACATGTAGGACAGTAATGTGCCGTTTGAGTAATGGCTGGAAAGATGAAAGGTGATGGAATGGGTAGGTGAAACCTACAAGTCCCAAAGTTGAAAGCGGGCAATGGAGAAGATTTCTTTGAACATCCATGGTGGTGGTCGGGTGTAAAGCAAGGCGACTGTGACAGTAAGTACGAAGGAGAACGAAGGGCACTAAGAGGTTTTGGGTGCACCAGTGGGAACAAAAGGATAAGTTGTGTGGGACTGTGCCAGAACTGGATTTGAGGATGAATCCACTTTTAAGGGGGGTAGAGTTGTAACATCCCGAAAATCCAGAAACTAATGGCTCGGGTTAGTGGACGACCCAGACCCTTAATTAGCATAATGATGAGCAAGGTTTGTCCTGGAAAGGAAGACGAAGACGGTGGTGCACGGTGGGGGAGACGAAAGACGGTAGTGAGGCCGGTTAAGGTTTTACCAGACTAGAGTTTTGCATGGCATGGGTTACGCGCATGCGTGGAAACCCGGCTTAAGTACACACGTTTTGGTGGTTAGTGTTGTTGCATGGCACACGATCATGCATGCATGAAACCCGATTCGAGCATTAAGTTTCCAAATGGGTCAAGGACAATCAGATACATGTATTTATGGAGCAAAGGGTTCGGTGAATCGGTATGACGAGCAGATGAGACTAGTGTCAGAGTTTATTTATATTTATGCGTGTCCGACATATGTTCAGGACGTATTCTGATCATGTGATCGTACGTTTTACAGGTTTGGGTTTCGAGCTTGAACGGACGGGTTGCAGAGCAAGGATTTGGATTCCTTGAAACTGGTGAGTTTCTAATCCACTCTTTAATGTTTTTACCGTTTTGGGGCTATCGTATATACTTGTAAGATTTGCTTTATAAATTAAATGTGTTGCGGGTGTTGGTTTAACCTGGAAGGTTTTATAAGCTAAATATTATTTTACGAACTTAAGGGTCTACTTGGTGTCCTTAGGTTGTGTGGGCTAGAAGTCGGTATGATGCTTGGGTATCATGTAATGACTTATTCGGGTATTGAACTTAAACGTTTGAGGATACATCTAGGATGTACTAGCATGAGAAACCGTACGTGGTTTGTACTTAGGTAACGAGTTAGAGTAAATGTTTGTGTATTGCTATGTGTTACTTGCTTGTTGTTGTGTATGCTTGTGTTGTTGTTCTTGTGATACGACAACTGATGATGAGAAGGACGAGGTCTTTCGGGTAGTCACCGTGGGTGACCATGCCCTCCGGGGGCAGTGATGAGATCTAGTGGGGAGCTTGGAGTTTGACGAATACCCTAGCGAGGGTAACCCTGACGAGGGTAGTTGTGACGAAACCAGTAAAATCCTTCGAAGGTATTTGTTGTGTGCATTATGTTGATTTAATTACATGCATGTGTTAGTTAATGTTCATTGTGTTGAGTATTGCTTTGGTGTGAGCTTTAAATTGACAATTGTGTCGGAATGATGTTGTGTTTATGAGTGTTATATCAGTAGTCCTTGCGAGAGTATTGGTTAGGGCTTTCCAGGTCTATTTGTACGAGTCGGTGATGTGAGTTTTATATGTAGATATAAATATATATATATATATATATATCCTTGGCAACGACACCAAAAACTTGATGGCGTGGTTTTAGTAATAAATATATTTTATTTGGAGCTACATAAAATCAGTTTTTAAATTTATATATTAAAATGATAATTACTTCAACTAAATACACACACAATAGGCAAGTGTACCTATCGCGCCGTAGTAAAGTATGGGTAAGAAACAAGTATCGAACCATGGACACAGATCCCGTACTCAACCCTCACTATTGTCTGACTAGGATAATAAGTTGAAAATGGGTTTTGTTTTAAAAAGAAAATAAAAAGATAAGAAATATAATTAGAAGTATTATCCGGTTTAAGGTGTTACTCTAGTTGTTATCCCTTGTTAATTAATGATATATTTAAAGTAAGGTTGGTCATAGTTACTAGTACTAACCCTTTCGATAGGGGAGTTAGTATTTCGTAACGAAACAATGGATACAGTCGGCCAAATGTTACTTAATGAGTATAACGGACCCAAACGGGGTCTCAATTCATTATTCAGACTAAGATTATCCAATGACTGACGTACGTCATGTCTTGTAACTTCCTTTGGAAAGTCGGAATGCGCAACTCCCTCCAGAGCTACTTTATGAACGCTCGGACCTAACAAATTATGTTCTTAAATAGTTGTCTTTACTTATAATATTATTTTAAATAAATAAAACTTTCATTCTCAAGATCAAACCCCATGGCTCCCGCTAGAAGTCCTCTGCAAGCCGACACGAGAGAAGTAAAGAAATACCGACAAAAACCGCCCGGTCTGGTTAGGGCTCAAACGATCTGCCGATTACCCAAACCTCCAATCAAACCATAATATTAAATCTATACTAACCGACTGTGCTAGCACCAAGATTTGTATATAGACCGTACAAACATCGAATAAGCTTCCCAAATAAGAAGTCTTGCTTAAATAACTCACAAGATTTAAGATTATTAGATTGGTTTAAAGATCACTTATTCTTGTCTTTTTAAAATAACTCATAGTAAAGACTTTAAAAACATAACATACTAAAAATACTTCATAAATTAATTAAAGTTCAACCAACTCGAGCAACACAAGAGAACTAGCCACGAATGACCATACAAGTGATTCCACTAACCCTTAGATAATGTGTAGAAGTATTCCAACACCAAGGGAGAGTGGGTATAGGTTGCCTCTTGTTTTACTCGAACGAGAAGAATCACTTCATATTACAAGACTTTAAAAAGGAAATAAACAAAGAAAAGCTAAACGGACCAAAACCGAGAGAGTTCCGGCTCTTAGCAGGGCACTAAGGCCTTCACACCTCTTGGTAATGGACACTTAAAACACTAGAATGAGCTTGCAATTTTAGGCTAAGATTTTGGCAATGCACGGCCGTGCATTGGATTGCATGGGCGTGCAAAGTACCCATTTCTTTCACGTGCGGAATCGAGCAGTACAGGGGAGTATAGGGACCCATAATTGGGTTTGCACGACCGTGCAAGGCAATGCACGGCCGTGCATTGCCCTTGTCTGGTCCCTGTTGACTTTTTGATCTTCTGGTTTGACTTCCTGTGTCCGGTTTCGTTCAATTGGCCCCCGAATGCTGATTTTACCTTGATTTTGAGTGTTTTCTTCATGTTTTTGTAAATCCGGGTCAATTATCCTATCAGAACACAAATGAGTGGATTAGACATCAA
The DNA here is from genome assembly GCA_023525975.1 of Smallanthus sonchifolius. Taxonomy (NCBI): domain Eukaryota; kingdom Viridiplantae; phylum Streptophyta; class Magnoliopsida; order Asterales; family Asteraceae; genus Smallanthus; species Smallanthus sonchifolius. Next base: position 70,154,452 of record CM042025.1, read on the forward strand.
TTATTATCATATTATCTCTAATTGTGATGATTTCGGGGATAATTATGCGTGCAAAACATGTATAATTTACGTCATATCAGTCGGTATAGATAATCGGACTTCGTGTGGATACGTATGGTAGACTACATGTTAGTAGTGTAGTAAGCTCGATCCATATCATCGAGACTTACTCGGTTAGGGTTATGAGGTGATGTGACACCCGACATTTCAGGTCAATATCCGTACATGTATTAAACAAGTTTACATTATAATTATTTTTGTGATTTACTTAATTTCACAAATAAGGACATTAAGGTCTAACAAAGACCGCACATTGGCTCATTTTATATTTTTGGTAATTCTGGGAGTTACCGGTTCACATACCCGTATAAACCGACTAATACGAACGTTAGTGGTTAAATTAAATAACCAGAAAAATATATATACATATATATTACATAAACTTTACGTTGGTCAATAATTTATTTTTAGACTAAAACATACGGTATAAGTAAAAGTAAAATAGCGAACCCTTTCGAAGACGTTACCACATACCGTCATCTTTAGGTATTTATACCTACGAATAATCACCTCAACGAATTATACAATCTAAGATTTAAATAAATTTTCATCAACGAGCCATAAACTTGCTAAATTTACAATGCCGTGAAGAATCTAAACCGAATTAAATTACCCTTTAAAACTCTAATTGATATTAATACCATTAATAAACTAATACTTAAAACTAATTATTAACCCTCAAACCACTTTTGACTTTCTCGGCCGAAGCCAGAGAAGACCATTCCCCCTTCACTCGTCCCATACCATACCTGAGAAAACTCAAATATAAACCATACCCTCTCAATCATTTTTATCACAATTCCTTTTTACCTCTCATTTTCATACGGCAATTTTCCCATTTCTCTCCAAATCGAAGTCAAGCTCTAAGGCAAAACCTACCATAATTCGGCGTTTTAAGAAGAATTTCAAGTGTTTCTAAAGGAAATTTAACAGAAGAATCAAGATCATTCTCTGTTTTCTCTCATCATCTTCATCTCTGTTTTAAGGTAAAAACTCAATACTATCTACATTATTTTCTCTAAAAACCATAGCTAAACATACAAAATGTTCAAACGCAAGTAAGATAACAAGAAAAGTGTGTCAAAATCAAAACATAAAAATATGCAGGACTGATTCTGTCAAAACAGAAGTCCAGTATAGTTTCGATACCAGTTTACTCAATCGAAACTGGGAGTTTCGATACTTGTTTACTCAATCGAAACTAGGAGTTTCGATACTAGTTGTTCAATCGAAACTAGGTAGTTTCGATACATATTGCTCAATCGAAACTAGGTAGTTTCGATACCCTTCTTTCCAATCGAAACTAGGTAGTTTCGATACCAGGCTTTGCTCAAATCGAAACTAGGAAGTTTCGATATCTAATCTGCACAATCGAAACTAGGAAGTTTCGACAACTGTCTTACTCAATCGAAACTAGGTAGTTTCGATACCCAACTACTCAATCGAAACTAGGAAGTTTCGATACTCAATTGCCCAATCGAAACTAGGTAGTTTCGATACCTGTGTCAGTCCCCTTTTGGGCAGTAACTAAGATCTGTTTTATAACGAAACAAGTGTTGAACAACTAAGAGGATATTTTAAACAAAAACAACCAGATTTACAAAGTCGGTGAACAATTTGCAATATGAGACGTTCGGTCTTAACACAATTTACCCTTTGGTATTTAGGGTACGAATAGTCAAGTTTGACTACAACAAGTATCAATACAAGTATACACAAAAACAAGGTGAGTTTCACGGCCCCTTTTTACTGTTTTCAATATTTGGGGGAAAAACATACTTACAACTATTTTATGGGATAACAAGAGAATAAGGCACGACTTTTATGTTTACATGAGATGAGAACAACGAGTTGAGGCCGCTAAAGTCCCCTGGAACAACGTAGAAACCATTAACTGTAGCCTAGGGTCCTATGAATAGTACTATGGAGAGTGACGTCTCCCGGTCATGGTTAGTCGCGCTAACCATAATCTGGAGGATTTATGGCCGCATAGAACCGGATAACGAAATTAGGGGCGTGTACAATTGTCAAGGTTTGGTTACGCCTCATGTACGAACATATTATTTGTATTCCTAGCTAGTTTACAAATGGGTCAACAATTCTTATTCTGTTTATCACTTACACCTGAAACTATTTACGAACGATTGAATTTTACAAAGAACTATTTGATTAAACCTGTGAACTCACCAACCTCGTGTTGACAATTTTAAGTATGTTTTTCAGGAAATTGAACGTGATCGCAAGGTTAGCAATGTAGATTACATGCATGCACGATGGATACAACTTTTGGGGGATTTCTCTTGTATAACTCATTGTAATAGAGTCATATTTGCGAAATCTTCACTTTTTGTAAACTCTATTTTACATTTTGGAATGTAAAACATTAAACTTGTTTATGTATCCATTTATCATGTATGTGTTTGCGGTAATCATATGCTTTGGAAACCATGAACGTCGCGCCTCGCGTTTCCGCCTAGGCGGGGTATGACAGACTTGGTATCAGAGCCATTGATTATAGTGAACTAGGAATCTAAATTGGAACCTAGTCTATAATCTAAATGACTCACTAAAACGTTTTCATTGCATAAGCATTGCATAACCAATCAACATGTCATATGGATATTGTAGTCACAAGCATGTCGTCACATTCACACTCTGACCCCGTCTCTGACACTGAATCAAACGAGGAACTTTCCGCCTCACGTTCCAAAAATCGAATACAAGTTCACAGCTCCACACCACCTAATGTCGCCTTGGGAGAACCGCCTATAGTCTACCGAAAGAAAAGCGGAGGACCAGTTAAGGTGCAAAGTGCTAGGAAGAAGGTTCGACTTCCACGCAAAAGGACTCTAGCAGCCCGTGACCCGAAAGACTTGGAGACCAATGAGGAACCATCTAGGAAATGACCCTGTTACCACCCTACTGTGGGAACTATCCGTTGGATGCCTCGTACTCTGGCACGATGGAGGGAGATGGAGAGCATCCCATCTACCTTTGAGCGGAGAGTCTTCCAACTCCCCAACACCTCTACCCCACACTGGGGAAGCCATGGAGCTCACAGTGCCTACATTAGTAGCACGCGTTCATACGCATGAGGAGCGTCTTGATGATCTCCTAGATGATATTCGGGCACATGGGGATGCAGCCACGTGACTACATCAAGGGCTCGGATCTCGAGTTCAGACTCTGGAGGACAGCACCCGAGCCATACAGGGTGCCACAAACTATTTAGAGTTGAGAGCTGACATGGACTGGCAGTTCACTGTTACAGTCCGAGACATGGTGGAGGTGTTGGAAGAGAGGACTTTGGCTGCAGAATTTGTGGCGAGAGCTAGCTTTGTCATGGCAGGACTTGCCATGATGATTGGATTGTACTCACACTTCTTCTTTTAAACCTATTATGGGCGGGTTGTGCCCATAGTACATTATGTAGTTTAAAACTTCAGTACTGATGTGGTCATGTGAACCCATCCCTTTTGTATCCTTATCTTTTGGAACAATGTACTATGTATGTTTTAACTATGTATGTAATGGTTTATGTTGTAATGATGGTTGTTTACGTTGATGTTGTTGTATCCTTATGTCATGATCTATCATTATTTTTATTAATGTTGTTTCTTTTTAATTGATATGTTAGAAAGAACGTCATGACACCTAAGCGTAGGACAACCCGTAACACTACTGGTGACAACAACGAGACGATTTCCCCAAACGTGGAACAACTCATAGCACATCGAGTAGCTGCTGCCATGGAGCAATATGAAGCAAATCGAAATAGTGGAGGAGGAAACGGCAGCGGTACCGGCGGAGGAGGTGCAGGAGGTAGCGGTACAGCCGGAGGTTCCGGAGGTAATAGAATAAATAAGCCATAACACATTGTCATGATCCAAATTAATGACGTTATGACTTGTAAATCTACAGATGCTCCAAATAGGAAGTGCACCTACAAGGCCTTTCTATCTTGCAACCCCCGTAACTTCAATGGCACCGAGGGTGCAGTTGGGCTAATGAGATGGATAGAAAAGATGGAATCGGTGATTGATATTAGTGAATGCACCGCTGACTGCATGGTGAAATATTCTACATGCTCACTCACGGATAAAGCATTAACCTGGTGGAATTCACAAGTAAAGACTTTGGGAAGGCAGACAACATATGAGTTGTCATGGGAAGACCTGAAGGCCATGATGATCGAGGAGCATTGTCCTCGAAATGAGTTGCAAAAGATCGAACCTGAAATGTGGAATTTACAAATGATAGGAGATGATGTTGCTGGCTACACTGACCGATTCAATGAGTTAGCAATCTTGGTTCCACACATGGTTACCCCAGAATACAAGAAAGTTGAAAGATATTTGTGGGGTCTCGCACCTCAAATCCGAAGCCTGGTGACTTCATCGAACCCTATGGATGCCAAGAGCGCTATAACTCTAGCATTCAAGCTAAGGGATAATGCTGTGCGTGATGGTTTGTTTGAGAAGAAGGAGACCGAGGAAGGAAAATCTGGAGAAAAGAGGAAATGGTTTGGAAAACCAAGTAATCAAAACAAGAATCAAGCTTACAAGAGACCTGAAACTATGAAAGCCTATGCTGCCAACATTGAAGGACAAAATGGATATCTTGGAACACGACCGAAGTGTGACAAGTGTGGATATCATCACAGTGAAAAGTGTATCCAATGTGGAAAATGTAAAAAGTATGGACATATGGCCCATAACTGTTGGAGCAATACAAACCCTAATAAGAACAATCAGGTAACCGGAAAGGTAAAACCAGGAACAGGAAGGATGAATCAAGGATGCTTTGAGTGTGGAGATCCAAAGCACGTTAGAAAAGACTGTCCAAAGTTGAAAAACCGAAACGACAATCAGGCCCGTGGAAGAGCATTTGTGATGGGGGCTGGTGACGCACGACAAGATCCGACCATTGTCACTGGTACGTTCCTGATAAATAATCACTATGCCTCTATACTTTTCGATACGGGTGCTGATATGAGTTTTGTGTCAAATGACTTTAAGTCCCTACTCGGTATTAAGCCCAGCAAACTAGATCAAAATTATACAATTGAATTAGCAAACGGGAAATTAATTAAAATCGAAGAAGTCATTCAGGATTGTACCTTATGTTTTAAGAACCACACATTTAGTATAGACCTACTACCTATTGACTTGGGAAGTTTTGACGTTGTTATTGGTATGGATTGGTTATCGAAGAATCACGCCGAGATTGTTTGTTTTGAGAAGATTGTCCAAATCCCACTCCCGAACGGAGAAGTTCTTTCGATTCAAGGTGAGAAAAGTGGAGTGACATTGAGGATGATAAACGGCATGAAAGCTCGTAAGTACCTACGTAAAGGCTATTGCGTATTCCTGGCTCACGTCGTCGAGAAGAAACCCGGGAAACGTCGACTTGAGGATATACCAATCGTTAAGGATTATCCTGAAGTTTTTCCAGAAGACTTACCTGGATTACCACCACCGAGGCAAGTCGAATTCCGAATCGACTTGGTACCAGGAGCCGCCCCGGTTGCGCGATCACCGTATCGATTAGCACCTTCTGAAATGCAGGAATTATCAAATCAACTCCAAGAGTTGCTTGATAAAGGTTTTATAAGACCGAGTTTCTCACCTTGGGGAGCTCCGGTCCTATTCGTAAAGAAAAATGATGGAACCTTTAGGATGTGTATTGATTACCGAGAATTAAACAAGCTTACAATCAAAAATCGATACCCACTTCCTCGAATAGATGATTTGTTCGATCAACTACAAGGTTCTAGCTTCTACTCTAAGATCGATTTACGTTCGGGGTATCATCAACTAAGAATCCAAGAAGAAGATGTACCAAAGACAGCATTTAGGACTCGATATGGCCACTACGAATTTCTAGTTATGCCGTTTGGTTTGACGAACGCACCAGCTGTCTTCATGGATCTCATGAACCGCGTGTGCAAGCCATACTTGGATAAATTCATGATTGTGTTTATCGATGACATATTGATATATTCACGAACCAAGGAGGATCATGAACATCATCTGAAATTAATATTAGAACTACTCAGGAACGAGAAACTTTACGCTAAATTCTCTAAGTTTGAGTTTTGGATCCGAGAAGTGCATTTTCTTGGACATGTCATCAACAAGGAAGGAATTCACGTTGATCCATCAAAAATTGAAGCAATCAAAAACTGGGAAGCACCAAAGACTCCGACAGAAGTACGTCAATTTTTAGGCTTGGCCGGCTATTACAGACGATTCATCGAGAATTTTTCAAAAATAGCCCTGCCTTTAACCACATTAACCCAGAAAGAAAAGAAGTATGATTGGAGTGACAAGCAAGAGTCAGCTTTCCAATTACTGAAGCAGAAGCTGTGTAGTGCACCGATCTTATCCCTTCTTGAGGGAATCGACAACTTTGTCGTATACTGCGATGCATCACACCAAGGACTTGGTTGCGTGTTGATGCAAAGAGACAAAGTCATCGCATATGCCTCACGACAACTAAAAGTGCATGAAAAGAATTATACGACCCACGACTTGGAGTTGGGTGCAGTTGTGTTTGCACTCAAGATTTGGAGACATTATCTTTACGGCACAAGATGCACTATCTTTACTGATCACAAGAGTCTTCAACATATCTTCGATCAAAAGGATCTTAACATGAGACAACGTCGTTGGGTAGAACTACTAAACGACTATGATTGTGATATCAAGTACCATCCCGGAAAAGCCAATGTCGTAGCAGACGCCTTAAGTCGCAAAGAACGAGTTAAAACACTCCTTGTTCATGCCCTAGAATTGACAATTCATACGAGTCTCACGACTCAAACCCGGATGGCACAACAAGAGGCAATCAAAGAAGAAAACATTCAGAATGAAGCTTTACAAGGAATGATAAAGCAGTTGGAGCCAAAGTCAGATGACACTTTATACTTCATGAATAGAATTTGGGTGCCATGTTTTGGTAACTTACGTGAGTTGGTTATGGACGAAGCCCACAAGTCCAGATACTCCATTCACCCAGGTTCAGATAAGATGTATAAGGACCTAAAAGAATTATATTGGTGGCCCAATATGAAAGGAGATATTGCAACATATGTCAGTAAATGCTTAACGTGTTCAAAAGTAAAAGCCGAACATCAGAAACCGTATGGCTTGTTACAACAACCGGAAATTCCCCAATGGAAATGGGAACAAATTTCTATGGATTTCATCACGAAATTACCCAAGACGTCCAGTGGTTATGATACAATATGGGTAATTGTCGACCGTTTAACAAAATCAGCTCATTTCCTACCTATCAAAGAAACGGATAAAACCGAGAAACTTGCAAAGCTTTATATCAAAGAAATTGTGGCTAGGCATGGAGTGCCAATTTCTATTATCTCTGATAGAGACAGCAGATTCGTGTCTAGAATCTGGAAATCATTACAAGAAGCCATGGGCACACGTCTTGACATGAGCACGGCATATCACCCACAAACAGATGGTCAAAGCGAAAGGACCATTCAAACTTTAGAAGATATGCTACGTGCGTGTGTAATTGATTTCGGAGGTAATTGGGATACTCATTTACCGTTGGCAGAGTTTTCCTATAATAACAGCTACCACACGAGCATTAAGGCAGCTCCGTTTGAAGCTTTATATGGTCGTAAATGCCGCTCACCGCTATGTTGGGCGGAAGTTGGTGAAAAACATTTGACAGGCCCTGAGATTGTCCAGGAAACCACTGATAAGATCTTCAAAATTAAGGACCGTCTGAAAGCGGCCCGAGATAGACAAAAGAGCTATGCTGACAACAGACGGAAACCATTAGAATTTCAAATTGGTGACCGAGTAATGTTAAAAGTCTCACCATGGAAAGGCGTTGCAAGGTTTGGTAACCGTGGTAAACTCAACCCTAGATACGTTGGACCTTTTGAAATACTGGCTAGGGTTGGCCCTGTAGCTTACAAGCTCAAGTTGCCACAAGAACTAAGCAATGTACATGATACGTTTCATGTATCAAATCTCAAGAAGTGTTTATCAGACGAGACGCTAATTATACCGCCTGATGAGATTCACATTGATGATAAACTTCATTTCATCGAGGAACAGATTGAGATTTCAGATTGGAAAGTTCAAAGGCTGAGACGTAGTAGAATCAAACTGGTTAAAGTACGTTGGAACTCAAAACGTGGTCCTGAGTATACATGGGAACCAGAGGACCAAATGAATACAAAATACCCCTCCTTATTTAAGGATACACCAGTTCAAGATGTCACGAATTGAATTTCGGGACGAAATTCTTTTAACATGGGGAGAATGTGACACCCGACATTTCAGGTCAATATCCGTACATGTATTAAACAAGTTTACATTATAATTATTTTTGTGATTTACTTAATTTCACAAACAAGGACTTAAGGTCTAACAAAGACCGCACATTGTCTCATTTTATATTTTTGGTAATTCTGGGAGTTACCGGTTCACATACCCGTATAAACCGACTAATACGAACGTTAGTGGTTAAATTAAATAACCAGAAGAATATATATACATATATATTACATAAACTTTACGTTGGTCAATAATTTATTTTTAGACTAAAACATACGGTATAAGTAAAAGTAAAATAGCGAACCCTTTCGAAGACGTTACCACGTACCGTCATCTTTAGGTATTTATACCTACGAATAATCACCTCAACGAATTATACAATCTAAGATTTAAATAAATTTTCATCAACGAGCCATAAACTTGCTAAATTTACAATACCGTGAAGAATCTAAACGGAATTAAATTACCCCTTAAAACTCTAATTGATATTAATACCATTAATAAACTAATACTTAAAACTAATTATTAACCCTCAAACCACTTTTGACTTTCTCGGCCGAAGCCAGAGAAGACCATTCCCCCTTCACTCGTCCCATACCATACCTGAGAAAACTCAAATATAAACCATACCCTCTCAATCATTTTTATCACAATTCCTTTTTACCTCTTATTTTCATACGGCAATTTTCCCATTTCTCTCCAAATCGAAGTCAAGCTCTAAGGCAAAACCTACCATAATTCGGCGTTTTAAGAAGAATTTCAAGTGTTTCTAAAGGAAATTTAACAGAAGAATCAAGATCATTCTCTGTTTTCTCTCATCATCTTCATCTCTGTTTTAAGGTAAAAACTCAATACTATCTACATTATTTTCTCTAAAAACCGTAGCTAAACATACAAAATGTTCAAACGCAAGTAAGATAACAAGAAAAGTGTGTCAAAATCAAAACATAAAAATATGTAGGACTGATTCTGTCAAAACAGAAGTCCAGTATAGTTTCGATACCAGTTTACTCAATCGAAACTGGGAGTTTCGATACCTGTTTACTCAATCGAAACTAGGAGTTTCGATACTAGTTGTTCAATCGAAACTAGGTAGTTTCGATACATATTGCTCAATCGAAACTAGGTAGTTTCGATACCCTTCTTGCCAATCGAAACTAGGTAGTTTCGATACCAGGCTTTGCTCAAATCGAAACTAGGAAGTTTTGATATCTAATCTGCACAATCGAAACTAGGAAGTTTCGACAACTGTCTTACTCAATCGAAACTAGGTAGTTTCGATACCTAACTACTCAATCGAAACTAGGAAGTTTTGATACTCAATTGCCCAATCGAAACTAGGTAGTTTCGATACCTGTGTCAGTCCCCTTTTGGGCAGTAACTAAGATCTGTTTTATAACGAAACAAGTGTTGAACAACTAAGAGGATATTTTAAACAAAAACAACCAGATTTACAAAGTCGGTGAACAATTTGCAATATGAGACGTTCGGTCTTAACACAATTTACCCTTTGGTATTTAGGGTACGAATAGTCAAGTTTGACTACAACAAGTATCAATACAAGTATACACAAAAACAAGGTGAGTTTCACGGCCCCTTTTTACTGTTTTCAATATTTGGGGGAAAAACATACTTACAACTATTTTATGGGATAACAAGAGAATAAGGCACGACTTTTATGTTTACATGAGATGAGAACAACGAGTTGAGGCCGCTAAAGTCCCTTGGAACAACGTAGAAACCATTAACTGTAGCCTAGGGTCCGATGAATAGTACTATGGAGAGTGACGTCTCCCGGTCATGGTTAGTCGCGCTAACCATAATCTGGAGGATTTATGGCCGCATAGAACCGGATAACGAAATTAGGGGCGTGTACAATTGTCAAGGTTTGGTTACGCCTCATGTACGAACATATTATTTGTATTCCTAGCTAGTTTACAAATGGGTCAACAATTCTTATTCTGTTTATCACTTACACCTGAAACTATTTACGAACGATTGAATTTTACAAAGAACTATTTGATTAAACCTGTGAACTCACCAACCTCGTGTTGACAATTTTAAGTATGTTTTTCAGGAAATTGAACGTGATCGCAAGGTTAGCAATGTAGATTACATGCATGCACGATGGATACAACTTTTGGGGGATTTCTCTTGTATAACTCATTGTAATAGAGTCATATTTGCGAAATCTTCACTTTTTGTAAACTCTATTTTACATTTTGGAATGTAAAACATTAAACTTGTTTATGTATCCATTTATCATGTATGTGTTTGCGGTAATCATATGCTTTGGAAACCATGAACGTCGCGCCTCGCGTTTCCGCCTTGGCGGGGTGTGACAGGTGAGCCTTGGGTCGTGGGACCCTTATGGGAAACGGTAGGTAATATGGGTTACCGATATGCTAATAAACGACAAACCGTTTTATAAAGGGTTGGTATGTATTCGGTTGATATAAATGATATTTTTGACGAGATAGTTTATGCTTAAAATTAACTGTTAGAACTCACTCAGCGTAGCTGACTTTGTATGTACGTTAGACTGTTTTGCAGGTGAGTTCCGTGGACAACGTATCTTGGCTTGGGAGCGGTGCTACTTTGGTCGGTGTGCATGCATTCGTAAGGTAAGGTTAAGAACGATAATGATTTCTAAAGATGATTACTATTTTGAGTAAGACTTACGCTGCATGTTTTATAAAGAATTAAGCGTTTTCAAAGAAAACCCTGTGATGTGAGCCAACTGTAGGGTGTCCGGTCTGGGGGCCTTACAACAAACCCTAAGTTAATAGCCAACCTAAACAATAACATGTCAAAAGATCTTTAACAACAAATAACAAGAGCTTGAATATTAACAAGCAGGGTCAAGAAGAACAGATTACTTCTAGCCAAAAAGTATAAAAAGAATTCTAGTTCTATTAATGATTTAGAAGCCAACTAACTTGTCTCTCTGAGAAGTGCAGCGGAATCAATTACGCTAGGGTTTCGTTCCAAGCCGTGAATTATTTTTATATAGAAGCCGCAAATTCTAGTGTTAACCACAAGATCTTCACCAATAGAATCGAAACCCTAAATCTTTGATGAAACCCTAGAAATCACCAGGTGAACTTCCTTTGAACAATCAAGACTTATACCAACACTAAAGTACCAGATATCGAGCCATACAACTCTGATACCATGTCAAAACTTCTTAATTTCACAATTTGTTTATGAAATCTTTCAAGAATGAACACTAGTTACAATAAAAGATAATCCATACTACAAATACTCTCTAAACTAACAATGAACGACAATCAACAACTCTAAACTAAACACTCTGACTTATGAACACTCAGAAACAAAAAGAACTCATGATCGCAGCAGGAATCTACCATCAAGATGATCAACAGAGAGATTGTGCTTTTTGAAAGAAACCCTAATAGATAGGAAAACGTCTGAATAAAAAAATTATTTGAGAGAAAACTTCAGTTTTATATTCACAACCTTCCAGCTTAAACCTTGTACATTGAAACAACTTTCATCCAGTCCCTCAAATTCCTAACATCCAGCGTAGCTGCTTCTAAGAATACATTTGTCCAGAATTGGCCATAGAATGTTTCCAATATGTACAAATACCTGCAGACTGAGTTAGGAGACAATTAATCAACAAATATAAGTGTGTACGTACACCTTTTATAAGAAGAATTTAAACATAAATTGACAAGCTATCTTTATATTTGATACATCTTAACCGCAGGTTGCTAAAAATTTGGGACAAAGGTTGCATGCATTTCAACCAACAATTAGGGAACTCCAAGTAATGCAAACGAATACGACCTACACTCTCTTTGATGAAGTTATCTATTTGCCCACACTCCATACCATCCTTAACATGGTGTGTGGATGCACGTTTTTAAAATAATCATAATCAGTTTTGTCAAAAACTCAAAACTGACTTTACACACATCCTAATTACATAATAAGAAGTTTCACGGGAATTCAAGAGCATGCTTGAAAAAGAGATTGGTCTCTTAATGAGCTTCAGAATCCAGTACAAGGAAATTACACTTCCAACGCCGTGAGACCGCCTCCTGACACCCTTCAGAATTCTCAGTTAACTGTAACACCGCCTGCCACCGCCACCGGCACAGAAGATTCTCAGGAAACCACAACAACTCATGTTGAGGATTCACAATAAACATTAACAACCTCTGATGTCAGCCTGGAGGATTCCTAGGAAACAACAACAACTCAGTATGTAGTTGACACTAGTAAGTCCTTTTAAATAACTTCAAATTCAAAATTTTTTGTATGAAAAGTAAAAATAAAATATTGCAATTTCGACCCGTTTATGGGTAAATTGGTCAAATCAGGTTATGCTTGTTATCGGGTCAAACGGACAGCTTTTTAAACATATTAGCTAAAATGGAAGTTGGTTGAATGAGTTATACGGGTTGAAAGTCACCAAAATGTATTCAAAAAGCATAAAAACTTCATCAATCATGTAATTATTAATGTAATGTAATAAAGTTTTTAATCATATCTTACATTTTAATTGTTTATAAAGTTGAAGAAAGAGATGTTTGGGTCGGCCAACCCAACCCTTTTGACTTGTATTAAAAAGTACTTCTTTTGACCCGCTGCCAAACCCACCTGACCGACCCATTTCAACAGAGGTAAAATCGAACATAAAAAAAGCTATTATAGAACGATTTTTTGATGTAATGTTTCTTGATGCCGCAAACGGGTCACCTTCAAGCAAAGCATATTCAAGTGAAGACCGCTTAAAGATCACAGAAGAACAACTGAAATCAGTTGCTTCCCACCAGCAGAAAGAGAACCCGGAAAGTGAAACCTGAAGGTTTCAATGGAAATGCCAGTTTTGATCAGAAGACATAGTTGACTTTGTAGCAAAAATTCAACTCTAGAAGCTTTAAGCTGGGAGTTCAAGTGACTTTTAGAGAGTTCATTTGATCTTTAAAGAAACAGGGTAGGAACATGGTGTACATTTAGCTAATTCTTGTTCACCAATACTTTTTTAATTTCTTTATTTGTTTCTTCATTAATACATTATATATGAGATCAACATTTTATCATTCTAAAACAATATTACATTTCAAAAATACATACTAAAATCGAATACAGATTGAAAAAGATACATAGCAAGACAATCAACAGGGAAATTACGTATACAAATGCATATTAAAAATGAATGCGAGTTGGAAAGTATACCAAACAAGGCAAACAACAGCGATGTTACATATGAAAATGCATGTTAAAAATGAATACGGGTTTAAAATCTAATACATCTTGAAAACAAGATGGTTTAGTTTTTAGTACTGTCCTAAAAATGAATACGGGTTTAAAAATTGACTTAATCGTGTTTTTACTTTATGCATGACATGTTTTTAAAGTTTTTTTTTGGCAGAAAGTGAAGAATGTGCATAATAGACAATCAAGATAGATAAAAGGTCATGTTGGTGTTCAGATTTAGTGAAGTTTATTTACATTGTAATTTAAGGATTTATATCATTGTAATGGTTACAATATTTGTAATAGTAGCATTGTTATGGGCCCAACAGATCAGCCCATTACTGTTCCAGATGCAGCCCATCCAAAGAGAAGTGAAAGGATTCGTAAGAAGCCAGAAAAATACAAGGATTTCACCATGAATGCCACATCAGCTTAAGCCTAACAGAATTGGTTATTCATGCTATTTAAATAATTATTGTGTGATCATGAGGTAGGAAAAAGTTTGTTAGATCTCAGTGGTCATTCTATCTCTCATCTCCATTTCTGTATTCTCTTCTCACCTTTAATTCTATCATTACCTATCAATGAATACAATCCTTCAGTTACTTTTGATTCAATAATTCTTATTACCAGTTAATCCATTACAATTGGTGCTTTCATTGGACCTCTGATCAGATGGCAGAGGGAACTCGATCTAAAACAATGGAAGAATCTGTACGAATTGTGCAAGCCGACCAGCAAGCCATGCGCCAGGAATTAGATACAGTGGTTGCAGCAATCGGTTCATTACAACAATCAATTAATGAATTGATTAAGCGTTCCAATGCCGGCACCAGCCACGGGAAGAAATCTATGTTTTCTCGCACAACAAGCGATTCGGAGGGTGAAGGATTTAGTATCCCAGGTAAACACAAACCAACGCCTGTCTATTTAGCCAGATTTACCGGTGAAAACCCCGAACGGTGGCTAGCTCAAGCCGGCCGTTATTTCGAGTTTTACGGGATTCCGGCGCTCGAGCGATTGACTATCTCTTCGTTTTACCTCGATGATGTGGCGGCGGATTGGTATGATTGGTTACAACGTCATCATCCGACCACGGATTGGGACGGATTCCAGGCGGCTCTTCTGAAACGATTCCGATCGGTTGAGTTGGAGGAACCTGAAGGTTTGCTTGCTAAACTGTATCAAACTTCCTCTGTTGCTGATTACTGATCCCAATTTGAGGCGATTTCCAATCGTACTATGCCTCTACCGGAGGAATTCCTGATTAGTTGTTGGATATCGGGTCTTCGGATGGATATTAAACAGTCGGTTATTTGTCATGGGTCGGTTACTCTAGAAGATGCAATGGCCAAGGCCCAATTGCACGAGAGACGAATTCAATTTGAAAAGGGTTCGGGTCGGGTTTCTATGGGTTCTTCTAAACCCTTATTACCCACCCCAAAAACACCGCCACTCGTTTCTCAGAACCCTTCTTCATCACAGACTAAACCAACCACTCCGTCTACCACCAAGGTCGCATTCCGGCATTTGTCATCGGCAGAGAAGGCTCAAAAACGTGCACAAGGTTTATGTTATCTTTGTGATGAGAAATACACTTGGGACCACAAGTGCAAATCCACTCCGCAACTTCTATTCTTTGATGACGACCCACCGGATTTAGGCGATTCACCGAAGTCTTCTTCGTCAGAAGGTACGGATGCATTATTGGCTGAAAAATTACAACTAGATGAGATTAAAACCCAATCGGCTATTTCATATAACGCGTTGTCGGGTGGTTGTTCCTCGACCACTTTACGTTTTACTGGGTTGGTTCACGAGAAGGAGGTTCAGGTTTTGTTAGATGGGGGTAGTACTCACTGTTTTGTGCAAACTCGTATTGCTAACTTCCTTAATCTCACCATTGAAGCAATCGAACCCTTCACTGTTTTGGTTGGGAGTGGTGAAAAACTTTCGTGTTCGGGTTTGGCTAAGGCTGTGGAATTAATTATTCAGAAACAGTCAATTGTGGCCGATTTGTACGTATTACCGCTGCAAGGTTGGGATATTGTGTTGGGGGTTTCATGGTTGGCTACACTCGGTCCTGTTCTCACCGATTATTCGAAGTCTACTTTCGAGTTCTCCACTAATGGCCAACAAGTGAAATGGCAAGGTAATAGGCCTGTGGCTGATGTGATTCAATTCCATGGTTTTCGACACCTGGTTCACTCAAAGGGTATTGGTCAATTATATCATTTAACTCTCTTACCTTCCGACTCCAATCCACCTACTTACCCCCTGACTTACAAGACATCTTGAATATTTTTTCCCCTGTTTTTAAACCACCTACGGGTTTACCACCGTCCCGCTCCCAAGATCACCACATTGAAGTATTGCCGGCTAGTAAACCTGTCTCCGTTAAACCTTATCGGTACCCTCACTTCCAAAAGCAAGAAATTGAGCGGTTGGTTCGTGAGATGTTACAACAGGGGATTATTCGCCCAAGTACGAGTGCGTTTTCCTCTCCGGTTTTATTGGTACGTAAAAAGGATGGTACGTGGCGATTTTGTGTTGATTATCGTGCCTTGAACTCCATCACGGTTCGTGATCGATTTCCGATACCATCCGTCGATGAGTTATTTGACGAGTTACACGGTGCCCATTATTTTTCTAAATTGGATTTACTAGCGGGTTATCACCAAATTCGTATTGCTAGCGGAGACGTGATGAAGACCGCTTTTCGCACTCACGACGGTCACTATGAATTTTTGGTCATGCCCTTTGGGCTTACCAATGCGCCGTCCACATTTCAACGTCTTATGAACGATGTGTTTCGTCCGTTTCTTCGTCAATTTATTCTGGTTTTCTTTGACGACATTTTAATTTACAGCAAATCTTGGTCAGACCACTTACATCACCTTACTATTACTCTTCAACTCTTATTAGATAACAAATTGGTTGCTAAGCTAACCAAGTGTGTCTTCGGTCAGACTAAAGTCGCTTACTTGGGTCATGTAATTTCGTCATTTGGTGTGGCTGTGGACCCTGACAAAATCACCACCATCCAACAATGGCCGGCTCCCCGAAATGTCAAGCATGTTCGTGGTTTTTTGGGGCTTACCGGTTACTACCGTCGCTTTATCAAAAACTATGCTTCTATTGCGGGTCCCTTGACCGATCTCCTTCGTAAGGATGCTTTTTGTTGGAATGTTACTACTTTACAAGCCTTCACCACCTTAAAGGATCTTTTAAGTTCCACACCAATCTTGCGCCTACCGGATTTCTCCAAACCTTTTACCATCGAAACCGATGCCTCCGGTACCGGCATTGGGGCTGTTTTATCACAAGACAAGCATCCGTTGGCTTACTTTAGTAAGAAGCTCTGCCCTAGGATGCAAAACGCTTCTGCATACCATCGAGAAATGTACGCCATTACCCAAGCGATATCCAAATGGAGACAATATCTTTTGGGTCATCATTTCACTATAATCATGGACCAACAGTCACTTAAACGACTTCAAGACCAGGTAATTCAGACCCCCGAGCAACAGAAATGGTTGGGAAAGCTGCTGGGTTTTGATTTTGATATTGTTTACCGTCCTGGGCCACAAAACGGGGCTGCCGACGCCCTATCCCGTATCCCTTCGGGCCATTTATTAGCGATTTCCGCTCCGGTTCCAACCCTGTTACAGGAGCTGCACACGGCGGCACAATCTGACCCAGATTACGGTACGTTGTTGCACCGTTTTCAGTCACAACCCACTTTATTTCCTGCTTTTACTCTCAAAGATGGGTTCTTATTGTTCAAAGGACGGTTTGTGGTTCCGAATAATCGATCACTGCAACAATTAATCATGTTAGAGTTTCATTCTTCGGCCTTAGGGGGCCATTCTGGTGTTACTCGAACTTACCAATGGTTGGCAGCTACGTTTTATTGGAAAAACATGAAGACCACGGTCAAAGATTTCATTGCCCAATGCCAAGTTTGTCAACAAACCAAACCTTCTTTTCTATCTCCCGACGGACTTTTGCAACCACTTCCTATTCCGCATGCGGTGTTTGAAGATATTGATCTCGACTTCATTACGTGTCTACCCAATTCACAGGGGAAAACGGTTATTATGGTGGTTGTCGATCGATTATCCAAGTATGGGCACTTCATTGCATTACCATCTTCCTTTAATAGTTTTACCGTTGCCACCGCCTTCATTAATGACATTGTTCGCCTCCATGGTATACCCTTAACAATTGTCAGTGACCGTGATACACGGTTTATGACAGATTTTTGGCGGGAGTTGCATCGCCTTAATGGTACCACCCTCAAATTCAGTACCGCGTACCACCCACAGACAGACGGACAATCCGAAGCGCTTAACCGTTGTTTGGAAATGTATCTCCGTTGTTACGTCGCTGATCACCCTCATAAGTGGCTGCAATTCTTACCATGGGCTGAGTTTTGGTACAACACGTCTTACCAAACTTCTTCCCAGATGACCCCGTTCGAGATCATGTACGGTCGGAAGCCTCCTTCTCTCACTCGTTACTTACGGGGCTCCACTTCTAATGTTACTTTGGAAGAACAGTTGATGGCACGTGATAATGTACTCACTCTTTTGAGAACGAACTTGTCAAAGGCTCAATCTCGAATGAAAATGGCTGCGGATA
The DNA here is from genome assembly GCA_023525975.1 of Smallanthus sonchifolius. Lineage (NCBI taxonomy): Eukaryota > Viridiplantae > Streptophyta > Magnoliopsida > Asterales > Asteraceae > Smallanthus > Smallanthus sonchifolius. The sequence continues at coordinate 70,172,700 of CM042025.1, forward strand.
AACATCGTCGGGACGTACAGTTCAATATTGATGATTGGGTGTTTGTGAAACTTCAACCATACCGGCAGGGTTCGGCCCGTTTACAACGCCATCACAAATTGGGTCACCGTTACTTCGGTCCGTATCGGGTACTCGCTAAGATCGGTTCCGTTGCCTACAAGTTGGATTTACCGGCCACCGCTAAGATTCACTCGGTTTTCCATGTCTCCCTACTTCGCAAATGTATCGGTAAGCCATCGCATCAGATTACACCGTTACATCTAGTTGATTCAACTGCTACTCTCATTCTCACACCTCAGGCCATTCTCCAAAAACGTACAGTTTATAAGGGTACTCAGACTATTTCCCAGAGTCTCGTTCAATGGGACGGTCTACCTTCCGAAGATGCTACATGGGAGGATGATACTCACTTGGCCCAACAGTATCCTGCTTTTTCCCTTGAGGACAAGGTGGGTTTCAAAGGAGGCGGTATTGTTATGGGCCCAACAGATCAGCCCATTACTGTTCCAGATGCAGCCCATCCAAAGAGAAGTGAAAGGATTCGTAAGAAGCCAGAAAAATACAAGGATTTCACCATGAATGCCACATCAGCTTAAGCCTAACAGAATTGGTTATTCATGCTATTTAAAGTAATTATTGTGTGATCATGAGGTAGGAAAAAGTTTGTTAGATCTCAGTGGTCATTCTATCTCTCATCTTCATTTCTGTATTCTCTTCTCACCTTTAATTCTATCATTACCTATCAATGAATACAATCCTTCAGTTACTTTTGACTCAATAATTCTTATTACCAGTTAATCCATTACAAGCACACCGGTTCATTTGAAGTAGTTAGTGTGAGGGTATCCAAGACCCAATAGAGACCAAGTCAACATTGCAGTTTAATTTTGATTTAGCATGCACGTGAAGAATTAGTTCCATTGCAGTAATTTAGGAGTCCACTTTCCCATTTTCAGTTTCTTTTTCCTAAAGTTTAGGAAGGCAGTAACCATTTCCTTTCTTATTTATATGTAACTTGTTTTTGGTAAGGAATCAAACAGAAAATTTGAAGCAATTTCATTTACGTTAATTATATTTTTGTCCAATTTAATTACTAACTGATACACTTTCCACTGATGAACTTATCACTTATTTAGCTGAATCCGTCAACAAACTTGTCACCTCCAACACCTCAGCAACCAATCAGATTATCTCCGATCAAGAGCAACAAAAGGCTCATCTTGATATCATCGTCAAGCAATTGGCGGCTCAATACGAGCAAACAAACAACCTGTTTGCTACTCTTCTTCGCCCTGATCCGAACCTACCATCATCCTCCGGGTCGGGACCTCCACAGCCTCCACCGCCACCCCCTCCCAGCATAACCCACGACCTCCAAATATTTCCTTCCCTCTCTTTGATGGTTCAAACCCTCTCGATTGGATATTCCAAGCCGAGAATTACTTCACCTACTACCAAATTCTCGTACCACAACGTCTCACTTTAGCCGTCTTCTACTTCACCGGTGACGCCCTCTCATGGTACAAGCATCTTGTTGGACATATCTGTCCTAGTAACGACATTCGACAACACTGCCATCAAGATAAGGTCCAAAAAAATTACACAACGAACAAAAATATATATTAAAGGACGTTTATGAGTTAAACGGGCCTTACACGAAGCTCAACTGAAAGTCAAATGATTATCCAGGATAATCAATGGCATAGAGAGATCGTAATTAGGAATTGCGAACAATTAAATTAATTGATCCGGTAATTTGGAATTACGGAATAATTAATTTTTATATATTGGATATATGTATATAATTATATATAGTTAATTGATTTTGTATTTATTAATATATAAGAGCTATATATTTAATTATCCAAAGTTTTGGGTTAAATACTGATTATGAGATAGTCAGGAATTTATTAGTAACTTAAACCTATATCTTGGAGAATAAGTTACCTATTATAAATACAAGATAAGGGCTAGCAATTAGGGTGTTGACCACAATTAGCAATCTTAGAGATTAATCACTCAAACCCTACCACTCTCCCTCTCTAGAGAGTCACCGGACCTCCGCAGGCATCCGACCACTGCTTCTCAGCCGGACATCGCCGCTGCAAGGGCTGGCCCCTGCTGCCGCCGCCGTCTCCTCATCCGGCTTTTCGCCGCCGAGCTCCGCTGTAATCGGCCTTGCGCCATTGTTGAGCTTTCACCGAGAGACCCGTGATTCGGGTTGTCTCCATGATCCGCCGGTTATACGAACTGGGTTTGTTTTGGTGTACGGGAGAATTAGAGAGTAGTTAGATAGAGATCCGGGGTTTTTCGGGTGGATAAGAAGTTTCGGGTATAGTTCGCGGAGCCGGACCTAGCAACCAGATTGTTGTCACGTGGTGTCTCATCTTCGGTAACCGTCTTCTATTCATGAAAGGTACAACCCTAAACACCCTATGGTTATTTTATTGATTATTTGTTTGCATCTGGACTTCTGGTGGTCGATCTAGGGTTTTGGCCTAGAGCGGTCTCGTGCTTGTTTTCCGCTGCGCGTTTTAAAATTGTTTTTGAAACCCTAGCACGAATCCCAACAGTGGTATCAGAGCCACTTATGAGAACAAATATTTCAATATTTATTTTTTTAATTGCAGTCAGGTTTTATTTTGTAAAAAATATTTATTTGACAAAAGATTGCATTCTTTGTTTCTTATGATTGTGTTGACTGGTGAATCGAGCCCTAGACCCGTGGTTGTTTGTTTGAATGGTTTGTTTTGTATTTTTATTTCGGTCTTGTATTTTTCTGGCTGTTTTGGAAGCCTTGTTGTAATAGATTAGACATTTTTCAATTTATTTATTTTATTGTAAAGTTTATAAATTGTAACCGAGACGCGAAAGACGAGATGAAGTTAAAGACGAAGAAACTTAGACGACCTGGAGGACAAGATGGAGATCTTGAAACAAGTGGGAGAAATCAAGACCATGAAGATTGGTTAATTGTTTTTGTCCCATTTTGACCCATTCGTTTAATCCCATTGGCTCGAGAAACACCGAACACTTTTAATGTATTGCTTGAATCACCCTACTAATTGGTTGTGTTTGTTTGTATGTTTATACATTTAGATTAAACAGTTTTCCTAATAATAACCAAATGAGTTTTTAAAACGGTTTTGGAAACGATTCAACACAACTGAAACAACGAGATTTTAAAATAGAGATTTTAGTTATCTCGTAAAAGGTTATTTAAAATAAAGAGTTATTTTAATAAGTAAAATCCGGACTTTTATATATAAATTAAATAGAGATTTAATTTTTGAAACTCGAATTAATTAATAAAGAGTTTATTAATAGTTAATAAACTTTGATTCGTGATTATATCAACTCACTTAAAATTAATATAGGATATTAAAATTAAGCGTCTCGAGAGATAATAGGAGTTGCTATCGACATCCCGAACCAAAAAGTAAAATTAAGAATTTTGCAAACCCGGACGACAATCTTGCATGTGGATTGTTGTCACGGTGTGTTTTTGACCCATACCGGTAAAACACTAATTAAATCCCTTTTCAAATCGATAGGTCTGTGCCACCTTATTGTTAGGACATTTGTACCAATACTCGAATCCCGATGTTAGTGATTACCCTGCATCTGGGCCTACGGGTATTTGGGCATTCTGGTATCGCGATTCTCGAGATACTTGGGCCGATTACTACGCGTCGCTAAATTAGGATGACTATCACTCAACCTGATAAATAGTGCTTAGCCAATTATTAGAAAGAGTGGGCATAGATGGGGTTAAACGTACCAACCTAGATAATCGTTATCTAAGCGACCCCGTAAAGTCTGAGAAATGTATTGGATACAATTGGTAACCGTTACCTACCTACATAGCCATGTCTTATGGAGAGTGCGTTCCCTATTCATGAGATATGGTGAAGCGTGGATCTAAATTCTTAAGTAAATAATGTTATTACTTTTTAAAGGGTCATTATTTATTAGGATTTGAAACGTCAAAAATATTAAATTATTCTTCTTATAGATGTCTCAAACTAAAATCGATAGTGTGCTAGAGCCTATTATCGATATTCTGAAAGTTAAACTCGATGGAACGAACTTCTTAGATTGGTACTACAACTTGAAGAAAGTCCTCAAGACCAAGAAGAAGTTACACGTTCAAAAATTCCCATTACCTAAACAGCCATCTCGGCATGTCAGCGAGTTTGTCCAAGAAGCTTGGAACAAATTTAGGGATGACGCGAGAGTCTGTCAAACTTAATGTTGGCATCTATCAACCCAGGGATTAGATCTGCGCTATTGCATTGGTCTGCTTATGTCATGATCAATGACTTGATGGAGAGATTCCATCAAGAGTATGACAAGAATCCTTTTGCTTCCTTGGAGGAACACATTGAAAGTCGCAATGAAGGATCCTAGGCGTGGCATGATCATGAGGTATAAGAAAAGACTGTCAAGACCAGGGACACGGGCGAAGTTATTGGTGAGACCAATAAGCATTTCTCTAAACCAAAGTGTCGTGTTAGAGAGATGCCCGAGGAAGCTGAAGCTAGAGAATGTTTTAAAGCATCCACTTCTGGTATCCCGGCAACAGTTCCCGATTTCTTAATCATTTAAAAGTTAGACTTTTAATATATGCAAACTTGTTTTGCAAAGATGAAAGAAAAGGAGGGAAGTGAGAATAAAAGAAAGATGAATGAAACTTGAAGATCACTTACAGTGAAGATTCATAGGATTCAAGTTTCAAGATACACCATTAGATGATGTTATGATTATTTTGTTTAGAACAATTTAATTTTCATTTTATTTTCCTTTTAGTATTACATGAACGAATGATTTTGTTTATAAAATTTGGATTTATTATTATTATTATAAGGAATTCATGTAATATAAAGTTGCTGCATTTGAATTGAGAATTCAAAACATCTAAAGACATGAGCCATGAAACATATGAGATATGTTACTCAAGTCAAGTATCAAAATATTATATCGGATCTTATGGATACCAAGAATGAGTTTAAAACAAATCACTTGATTAAAACTTATGAAAACTGTTATATGAGATATAATGTTTCATACTTGAGTTTAATCAATTGTGATGATTGAAAGCGTTTCATCATCGAATCTTGAAGTAATCTTATGAGATAAGATCTAAGAACGATAATAGTTATCGTTGCTATACGACTAGGTGATTGGACAGTGATATCCTAAATCATGTATAAACACTGAATCATAAGAGAAAGAGATCAGCTATTGATATGTCATAAATTATACATATTTTACATGCATACTTATCCCCATAATCATCACAATTATTAACAAAATAATGGGAAATGATATTTAATCCATTCATTTGTGTTATAAAAGGATAATTGACCTTGAAATCACTCAAAATCAAGGAAAAACCCAATAGGGAGCAAAATTGGCCAATGCACAGCTGTGCAAAGGCTATTTTGCCTCCCTGCACTCCCAAAAGCTGCCAAATTCCACACGTGCAAGAAAAGGGTACTTTGCACGCCCGTGCATTGCCAAAATATTAGCCTATAAATAGCAAGCTCATTCTAGTGTTTTAGGTGTCCATTACCAAGGGTTGTGAAGGCCCTAATGCTCTGCTAGAGTCGGACTCTCTTGGTTTTGGTCCGTTTTAGCTTTTCTTTGTTTATTTTCCTTTTTAAAGTCTTGTAATACCAAATGATTCTTCTTGTTAGAGTTAACAAGAGGCAACCTATACCCACTTTCCCTTGGTGTTGGACACTTACACACAATGTCTAAGGGTTAGTGGAGTCACTTATATGGTCAATCATGGCTAGTCCTCTTTCGTTGCTCGGGTTGGTTGAACTTTAATTAATTAATGAAGTATTTTTAGTATGTTATGTTCTTACCGTCTTTATTTTAACTTATCTTAAAAAGACAAGAATAAGTGATCTTTAAACCAACTTAATAATCTTAAATCTTGTAAGTTACTTAAGCATGACTTCTTGTTTGGGAAGCTTATTCGAGTTTGTACAGTCTATATACAAATCTGGGTGCTAGCAACGACAAAGTTAGTATTAATTTATTATTATGGGTTGATTGGAGGTTTGGGTATTCAACGGGTCATTCGAGTCCTGACTGGACCTTATGAAACGTGTCGGTATTGCTTGACTTCTCTTGTGTTAGCTTACAGAGGACTTCTAGCGAGAGCCATGGAGTTTGATCTTGAGAATGGAAGTTATATTTATTTAAAATATTACTATAAGTAAATACAACTATTTTAAGAATATAATTTGTTAGGTCCGAGCGTCCATAAAGTACCTTTGGAGAAAGTTGCGCATTCTGACTTTCCGGAAAAAGTCACAAGACATGACGTACGTCAGTCAAAGGATAATCTTAGTCCGAATAGCGAATCACGGGATAGCCGGTGGACTTGAGACCACGTTTAGGGTCCCGAGATTTATGAGGAACAGTTGGCCAACCGTATCAATTGTTCCTTTACGAAATACTAGCTCCCCCATCTAAAGGGTTAGTACTAGTAACTATGACCAACCTTACTAAAATACGACGTTAATTAACAAGTGAAAACAACCCAAGTAACACCTTAAACAAGAAAACATTTCATAATTACATTTCTTATCATTTCTACTTTCTTTTAAACAAAACCACATTTTTCAACTTATTATCCTAGTTAGACAATAGCGAGGGTTAAGTAAGGAATCCGTGTCCATGGTTCGATACTTGGTTTTTACCCAGACTATACTACGCTGCGATAGCTACACTTGCCTATTGTGTGTGTGTGTTTAGTTGAAGTATTTATAATTTTAATTTATAAATTTAAAACCTGATTTGTATAACTCTGAATAGAATATATTTATTACACTAAAAACACGCTCATCAAGTTTTTGGCGCCGTTACCGAGGACACGGTAACTCTACGAAAGATCTAAGCTGTTGGACAGACTAATTAATTTCTATTTAATTTTGTTTTTTTCTTCCCTATTTTCCCTTTTTATGTTATTTTCATCTTTATTTTATATTTGTTTTATTTCAAAATTATTTTTCCTTTTTTTATTTTAATTTTATTCTTCTTACTTTTATTTTATTTTTATCTTTGGTGTCGTTGTTAGCTAATCTATCTTTGCAGGAATTTTCAAGGATCGCGACCGTGAAATTTCTGTTAAGAAAAATGAATGAACATAAGCACCACCATTCGAAAGCAAAAATCTTTTCTTTTTAGGCGTAACGCTCTCAAATAGTTTTAAGTTTTTAATTTTTATACTCTTATCTATTTTCGATGATGGCAAGCTCGATATCCAAAAATTGGAATTCAACAAACGAGGAGATGGCATAATCCTCCAGACAAGTAGACAGAAAAAGGAGAAACACCCGTTCAGACTGTAGTTCATCCTCATCCATACCGCCAGAAGATGCTCCACCTACTCCTCCGTGACCCCCTCTACCCTACCATCCAACACCATTACCCGAAAACTTGCCAAATATGCATCCTTGGTTGATCTTCGATCCCGACAATTCTATTGAGGCTCATGCTTTCCATACCCTACCTGGCCTTATGCAACAGGAGTTTGGCACCCACAAGACCATCTGCTATGCAACTTTGGAAAATATTGGTCTGTTAGAAGAAGCATTGCAACTAATTACTAGACCATGGGTCAGGTTTGTTGGATCGGGATCTACCTTGATCCAATGATTCAACACATTAACTGAACCAAATCGTGCGGAATCCGATTTGATTGGCAATCCAATCTATGACACGGATCGGGTCGTAAGAAACGAGCGGATTAGATGTCGAAACGAAGGTTTCTATCGACCCTTTGGTGTAGAGAAGTTGGATACAAGACCTGGAAACTCTCAACAGACAGAGATTCGACAATACAGGTGCAAAGAGTTTGTGTGTTCTGTTGCTTAGTCTGGTTCTGCTCTGGTTAGTCTCTTCTATGTGTATATGTGTTGTATATGTGCTCATGAAGTGAAAGTTCTATATATAGTGCTGAGGCCATTCGTACGAATGAGCCATGTGAATGGACTCATTCGTGCGAATGAATCAGCAGAATGGTTCATTCGTAAGAATGAATCATCAGAATGGTTCATTCGTACAAATGAATCATTCTCATGACTTATTCTAGCGAATGAATCATTCTCATGAGCTATTCGCGCGAATGGATCATTCTCATGATCCATTCGTGCGAATGGGCCTTTCATTAGCACGATTGATCAACGTTATCGCTATTTATCAGATCGTTTAATACACAGTCGTTATATATGAGTAAACATTAAGGATAAACATGTAATTTCATTAATATATAAAACAGTTACATTAAACATAGATGAAATACCTATTACAAGGGATTAGGGACATATCATGCATCTACATACTCCCCCTTGGACCTAGATCCCTTTAAAATGACCTAACTGACATTAGTTGGTCTTCAACATCTCTTTTGTATGAGTTTTCCAGTTGACCCCGGCGTGTATGTCAAAAGCAAAGCATATACGTATCACCTTCACATACTGCAACGCCTGGTCTATATCTGCAACATCAAAAAATGGCTGACACTTGTATAAAGTTGTAACATCTTGTTCAGACAAGTTGGTCAGCCACAAGGGATCAAAGACCCTGATGGTCTCCCATGACCCTTCTTTACAAAGCACTATAACAGCTTCACCAGTACGCCCATCATAGTACCACCATTTGAACTGATCTGAGAAGTGCTGGATCATTTTCCTTAAAGGAATCTTCTTCATGATCGTTGGAGGTTTCCACTTTAAGACAATTAGGGGCTTCTTGGTGATTGAATGAACCTTTTCCTTATGAATGTAACGTGTAGGCATTTGTGGCTTGAAGTTCACCCACTTCTTCCGGTATTCGTACTGTAATTGACGTTCAAACCATTCGGATAGACCGGAAGATTCGCTGTATAGAAGCTTTAGACGCGCCAATTGATTTACTTCAAATGCGGGCAGCGTCTTGAAGTCATGAGGGTACCTGAAATATTGTATGCCCTTCTCTCTTTTTATAGCATAGCAGCTTAAGTCGTTGAAGTATGCCCAACTGATTATACGACCATCAGACTTGTGTCCTTTGAGTCGATAAACTTTAGTGTACTTGGTTGGAGGAGAGGTCTTTGAGTTCTTCTTTAATTCGGCCATGTATTCCATCCACTGACTTTTACGTTCATTCAGCTCATCAATGTCAATAGTGGAGGGACCGGCTTCATCTCCTTTGTTGTCGATAATGCGGTTGACCTCCTTGTCGGACTGCTGAGTGAATAAGTCTGCGAAGGAGGGAAGATCATCACCATCTACTGATGTGTACTTTGGATATTCTTGATTAGTGATGTCTTCGACTTCAACCTCATCAACGTCTTCTAGTTCGTCAGAGGAGGGATAATCAATTGTAGGAACAGATGCCTCTTCAGTGATGACTTCGTCGGGATTCATTTGAAATAGCTCGGCAATCTGTTCTTTTGACAAGCAGTGTACGATTTCCCCTTCCTCTTTGTCATAAATAACTGAATGTTGGATGATCCCTTGCATGTCAAGCACATAAGTTAACTTTGAAGGTTGTTGCTTGAGAGGCATCACATCCAAAACTATTTACATAAACAATCATAAAATAAACATGTGAGAATAAGAAATTTCATTGATTTAATCAAAATAAAACTGAAATTATTTACATAATAATCTAATATTTACAATAAGACAACTTAAAACACTTAAAACAAAAACTATCAACCTTCAGTGCCCTTTTGTGTATCTGATGATGGGCCTTCTGATTTGTCTGATTTTTGCTTTGTGCGTGCCTCTGCTTCTGCTGTCTTTGAAGCACTTGATGCAGCACCAGCATTGGCACCATCGTCCTTATCTTTGTCATTATTGTCATCATCATCATCATCACTATCATCATCATCATCATCATCGTCATCATCATCATCATCATCATCATCATCATCGTCACCATCATCACCATCATTGCGAGCACCCTCAATTCTGGGTGTCGGGTCCCTTCTGCTTTCTAAGTCTTCCAACAGTCTCTTACTTTCAGATTATGATGAAACAGATGTGCGAATGATTTCTGATTTGTGCGAATGATTCTGCACATGCGAATGAATGGCCTATTTATAGGATGGCCTGGTTCATTCGTACGAATGGACTTTCATTCGTGCGAGTGACCCAGAATTGATTCATTCTGCCACTCATTCGTACGAGTGGACCATTCTGGTTAGTCCATTCGTGTGAATGACCTATTCTCATCATCCATGCGTACGAGTGAGCCATTCTGCTCATCCATTCGTATGAATGGATAACCTCTTTTAGTAAATTAAACTTTTCAGGTTAAATGGGGTATCCGACCACATTGGTTTTAACAAAAATTTAATTATGAAGTAAGGGATCAATTATGAAGTTTTGGAATAGTTTATGAAGTAAAGGAACGATTTGATCAATCAGGAAGTCAAGCGGTTTTCAAATTTTGATTTTCTGACAGTCGTTCGAGTCTTATCAGATAATCTAAAATTCAGGAAAAGTAAAATCTTTTTGGATTTTTGAATATGTAATGCTGAAAATAATATCAACAAGATATATACACGCATGTCTTAGTAAGAATGATCCTTATGAGAAATCATACAGACTTAGTGACCAATGATCTGAGACATTTTGAATTTTGTAGATACAACTATACAATGGTATTTACACATCTTTTTGTGAGAAAGATCCGAACATGGGATCAGTACAAAACTCATAGCAATCAACAACATTGCAAATTATCTGAGCTTTAAGTACACTTAGTCAAAATGCGATCATTGATATGTTTGTCCATCTTAAACCTATGCAGACCTCTTCTCAACACTTACAAGATGATCTTGAAGGATTGAGTCCATTGTCTGTATGTCCCACACTGGTTAAGAATTGACTTGAATTACTTTTCAAAACATGTTAATGTTTCAAATCAACACAACTTACTTAACCAGCCATCATAAGTTCATGAGATCTCAGTTATTCCCTGTTACTTCTTTATTTTTTCTTTATTTTTTTTTAGTATTCACAGTGACAGCCATCAGCTCATGGACGGCTTCAGCCAGGTATTTACAAGGCAATATGGCACGTATGCAGCTAACGGTGTTTGTGTTCATCCTATCCCATGGATGGCTTCAACCAGGATGCAACTCGGTAATATGGCACATATACGGATTCGGATTCATACTTTTATTTTATTCTTAATCGCATGGACGGCTTCAGCCAGGTATTTACAAGGCAATATGGCACGTATACGACTTCAGAATCTAATTTTTAATTTTATAACTACTTTCTGATATCTCATTAAACCGATGATAACTGGTGTGCACAGAATGAGAAACACCTTCAGTTTCTATTATTGATTTTCGTCAATCCTTTCACCATTATGTGACTCACAAGACAATATCTAATATGGTATAGATTGATCATCAATGGTCGAGATTCAGTAAGATAAGCCTATCAATGCATCACATGTCGACTTAGTGTGACTATTCACTATGACATTAAATGCAATGTGCTTCATACATATGGTTAGTGTGTCATCACTTCCCAAAGGTTGGATACGATTTCTCATTTTTGAGTTTTTCAGATGTTTTTGGGTTTTAGACTGTACAAAAATGGAAAATCTTTTTTTTTAAACAAACTGTACACAAATAACTGTACACAATTTAGAAAATCTTTTTGGAGTCTCAGATAACTAGCGTCTGTGTACTATCATTTTTCTCAGCGAGAAATCATTTTCTTACTGACATTTTCTCCCCCTAAAATTTTAAAATGAAAAATCTTTTTGAGTTTTTGATATTTTTAATAAACGCAAGAAAGAAAATATATACAGGAACGTAATTGATAAAAATGATTATTGACTCGACTCTTGGTCCGGAACAACGTCATCCTTCTTTTTCATGCCGTTTACCTCTAACAAGAATAAAAATCTTGGTTTGTCAAAGGCTTTTGTATAGAGGTCGGCCTTTTGGAAATCAGTGTTAATTTGAACCACATCAATCAGTTTTTTTTCAAAACAATCACGAATGAAGTGATATTTTATACCGATGTGTTTGGTTTTTAATGCTGAACCGGATTCTTAGTGATAGCTATGGCAGCAAAATTATCTACATAAATAGGAGTGTTAGAGAATTGCAAACCGTAGTCCCGAAGTTGCTGTTGAATCCAGATAATCTGAGAACAGCAACTGGCAGCAGCGATGTATTCAGCTTCACATGTAGATGTAGCCACTGAAGTCTGCTTTTTGCATTGCCATGTCACAAGACGGTTTCCAAAGAACTGACACCCTGCAGATGTAGACTTGAAGTCTGTTTTGCAACCACCATAATCAGAATCACTATATGCAGTAAGCTCAAAGTTATCATCATTAGAGTACCATAATCCAAGATCAGGAGTACCCTTCAGATAACGAAAAATCCTTTTGACAGTAATTAAGTGGGAGACTTTTGGTTTTGACTGATATCGGGCACAGAGACACGTGGCGAACATGATTTCTGGTCGAGATGCCGTGAGATACATGAGAGATCCGATCATGGCTCGATAGAGAGTAGCATCAATATACTCCCCCTTGTCATCAGGCGAAATCCCGTGATTGATCGCCAATGGAGTACCAGCAGGTTTGGCATCAGTCATACTGAATCGGCTCAGTATGTCTCCAACATAATTTGTTTGATGAAGGAAAATCCCTGTCTCAGATTGATCTACTTGTAGCCCTAGAAAGAACTTCATCTCTCCCATGGAACTCATCTCGAACTTGTCCTGCATAACTCTTTCAAATTCTTTGCACAGAACATCATTCTTCGATCCGAAAATAATGTCATCCACGTATACCTGTACCATTAAAAGTTCTCCACCCTTTTCCCGAATAAACAACGTGCAGTCGATGACACCTCTTCTAAATCCATTGTTCAGAAGATGAGTGGAAAGTGTCTCGTACCACGCTCGCGGAGCTTGGTGCAATCCGTACAGTGCCTTGTCTAATTTGTAGACACGGTCATGATGCATAGGATCTTCAAACCCGGGAGGTTGACTGACGTATACGACTTCACTGATTTCTCCATGAAGGAAAGCACTCTTTACATCCATTTGATAGACTTTGAACCTTTTGTAGGATGCATAAGCAAGAAAAATTCGAATTGCTTCCAGACGAGCAACCGGTGCAAACACTTCATTGTAATCTATACCTTCAATTTGCCTAAATCCCTGAACTACCAAACGAGCCTTATTTCTTATGACTATTCCTTGATCATCCCTTTTGCAACGAAGAACCCATCGAGTACCAATCTTCTTAGCTCCTTTTGGTAAATCAACTAACTTCCAAACTCCGAGCTTCTGAAATTGGAGTAGTTCTTCCTGCATTGCATTTACCCAAGATTCTTCTTTTAAAGCATCTGTTATAGACCGTGGTTCAATTTGCGAGACGAAACATGAATACGCACAATCGTTGACTACACCAGATTCCATGATTTCTGAGTAGACTCCAGAGTTGATTTGACCCCTAGTTTTAACACCAGATGTGGGATCACCAATAATGTTCTGTTGAGGATGAATTCTATCAATCCTACCCACAGGATGAGCAGGAACCTCAACAGTTTGATCAAGGTTTGTGATACTCTGTTCAATTGCCACAGAATGTGAAACATCATCACTCAATTGTACAACATCATGGGAAGGATCTTCAATCACCTGGTCTATTTCTTGTCGAGAACCTTCATACTCTGAAGAAGAAGAAGAGTTATCATCCTGTGTGACTTGTGTGTTATTGGAGGACTCAGGAATGTCAGATGATGAGGGAGTAGGTTGCACATGTTCATCAGGTGCGTTTTGAGCATCATACATCATTTGAACATCAACCTCCTCATCTGAACATTCTGGAGGAAGATTAAACGAGGCAAAAAGTTCTTCATAATCAAACATCCAAGGAAGACCTTTTCCAGCAGCAGGAGAGGTATACTTTTGAACAACAACATGGTACCATTCTTCTACATTCCCAGAAGCTTTGTTGTAAACTCTTTTATTGGGAGTGCTGTACCCTAAGAAGTAACCTTCCTCTACTTTCTCGTTAAACTTGCCATGAGCATCCTTTTTCAACATGGTACATGGAGCGCCGAACGGTTCAAGATACTGTAAGTTCAGTTTTCGTCGATGCAACAATTCAAAGCAAGTTTTATCGTGACGCTTGACAACTAGAACCCGGTTGAGCGTGTAACACGCATTAGCAATAGCTTCATTCCAGAAATGCACGGGTAAGTTTGAGTCAGCGAGCATAGTCCTTGCAGCTTCTATCAAGGTCCGATTCTTCCTCTCAGCAACACCGTTCATTTGTGGAACATATGGCGCACTGAATTCATGGTGAATACCAAGTTTTTGACAGAAAGTTTCCATAAGGTGATTTTTAAATTCAGTACCATTGTCCGAACGGCTCCTCCTAACCTTTAACTTATACAGAGACTCCAATTTGGTAATCAGAATCTCCACATATTCAAAGTTTTAGATTTTTCTTTTAAGAACATCACCCAAGAATATCTTGAATACTCATCCGTCACAACCAAACAATATAAGTCTCCAGCAATGCTCTTCCGGTTGATAGGACCAAACAAGTCCATGTGTAAGAGCTCTAGTGGTATAGTGATGGAATGTTGAGATTTGGGTTTATGAGATTTCTTGGTTTGTTTGCCTTTCTTGCAAGAAACACACACGTCAGGAAGATGAAAACTTTTCACAGTGACTCCTTCAACAAGATTTTTGTGCACCAAATGATTCATTTTTCTGAGACTGAGATGTCCCATTCTTTTGTGCCATAAAATAGAATCCTTCTCAGTGGCTTTTGAAACAAAACATGATGCTGTGGACACTGAGGATGATGCTTGTGACATGTCAAGAATATAAAGATCATTCACTCTTGGAGCAGACATAACCACCATGTCTTCTGGAATCATAAACTCCTTTTTCAAGATATAACAATGCTTGTCATAAAAAAGAACCTTGAACTCCTTATCACAGATTTGAGAAACAGAAAGTAAGTTGTTATCCAACTGTTTGACAAAGTTGACCTTCTCAAAGCTGACATCTCCATTAGACAGTGTTCCCTGAGCTGAGATAAAACCACCTTTATCGCCTACAAATGAAACATAGCCCCCTTTGATATTTCTGACGTCGAAAAGGAGAGCTAAGTTCCCAGTCATGTTCCTGGATGCCCCACTATCAATAATCCAATTATTGCTAATAGGATTATAAAGGACAACCTGCATAAGAAGGAAAGTAATTAGTTTAGGTTAGGAACCCAAGCCTTTACGGTCTTGGGTTTCCCAGTCTCATCTACAACAGTACAATCCATCCACTGTCCTTGTGGATTTTTGGAACAACCATTTGACTTTGAAGTACAGTCGTCAGAAGCATCATCTGATTTTGCTTTCCACACATGTTGTTTGTGCAACGACTGTTTGTGGTAAACAATGGATTGCTTAACGATTTGTACAGGTGTGGAACTCGAATCAGAGACCAACAAGTCATGCATCTTTTGTTTAACTTTCTTTTGATGCACTTGTTGTTGGGTAAAAGAGTTAGATTTTGACTTTAAAAACTTTTGTTTATTTTCTGGAAAATGGTTAACTCTTTTACTTGGCTTCTGAAGATAAGGACAGTTGACAACAACGTGTCCTTGTGTACCGCACTCTAAACAGTATCTCCGCTCAACCAACCTCGGAGATCTGTATTGATTTTCACTTTGGTGAGTTTTTGAACCACCAGCCTTAGCTTCTTTTTGTTCAGCTGAAGAGAGTGACTTGTTTGATTGAACAGACTCTCCAGCTTTAACAAAATTAACCTTTTTGATTGAGGCTTTGGTTACTTGACTCTTCTGATCAGAAGTAGTGGGATAAGATGGACGGCAATTGGTTGGTTTAATTTTAAAAACATTTTTAGAGGCAGATTTTGAAATACCAATGCTGTCATTCTGTGGAGCAGACGAGTTTTTGTGTCCCAAACCACGAGTAGGACACTCATCGTCGTCTTCATCACACTCTTCTACCATTCCATCAACACACTGGGACTCCGAGGTCGAAGCACCATTATCGTTAACCTTTGGTTGAGAAATTTTGTCTTCGGTTGGATCAACGACAAGTGGCGTTTTGACCTTAAAGTCAATGATTGGGTTATCATCCGGTGTGTTTACCATAGTATTCAACACCGGTGGAGGACAATTTTTATACCCAAACCCAGCATTTTTCTTTTCTGTACGCCGTGAAATCATGTAATCAAGAAGGTAAGAAGAATTTGAATAACTTTTCAGCTTTTGATTTAAAGTTTCATAATCACATTCGACAAGCGCCAGCTTTTTCTTTGTTTCATCAATCGTGTTTAAATAAAAAGTGATGGCATTTTGTTTGTTGATAACACAGATTTCTAATTCATGAACTTGCCTGTTTAAAAGATCAATTTTGTTTTTGAGGGCAAGTTCGTTTCCCTTTAAAACACGGTTTGCTTCAAGACAATTAGTTAAATCATCAATTAAGTCTGTGTTGTGACTTTTAAGTGTCTCAACTTTCTTCTCAAGTTCATCACAAATTAAACACGGTTGAGATTCAGACTCACTTTCAAAACTGTCAGAATTTACCTGAATGCCTGTGGATGTTTTTACCATAAAAGCACAGCTACAGGTAGATTCAGAAGAGGAATTGTTATCATCCACATCAGCTGTCGATTGACTTGAAGAGACGACATATGATTTTTATATATTCTCAGCTGTGAAGCCAGAACTGTTTGAAGATGTGTCGTCTTCAGCTGATGAACTTTCTGAAGCAATCTCTCTCTCAGCATCAGAATCTGATTCTTCATTGACTTCTACAGCCTTTGCCATGTAAGCTCTATTCCCTGAACTGCCATCAGCTCCAAATTTAAAAGACCAATCAACAGTCTCATCTGTTTGAACAACCATAGCTTTTGTTCCACTTGAAGTGTCCTTATCTTGTGCAAGAGTAACTGGAACAAGGTTTGTTTCTGTGTTTTGATTTTGTGGCTTCGGTTGGCTTTGACGGTTGTTGAAAGGGTTGCGGTTTCCAGTCTGTTTAGGTTTTTCACATTGCCTTGCAAAATGCCCTTTCTCACCACAGTTAAAACAAACAACAGCAGACAGATCAAAACCATAAGTAGTGTCTTTGTTCCCTTCGAGAGTTTTTCCTGTCCTTTTTACATAATCTCTCGCTCTTCTGACTGCACTTGCAAGAGCCCACATTATATCAATTTGATCCATTTCATCCTTATCAATCTGAGCATAGTCTTCTGCTGTCAGATGACTGTTTCCAACCTGTCCAGCAACAAGACTGTCATATGAATTGACAACGGTAGACAACAGTGCCATGTGTTCCTTGGCCACTTCGATAGTAACCTTGTCGAAGTTGTCTGTTTGCAATTTAATGGGGCTTGGTGGAGGAGTACTAGCAGTATTTCCCTGCCGTGGAACCGAGCTTGATGAAACTGAAGCATGAGCTGTTGAAGACTGACTGGCTGAAACATTTGACATGTTTGATACAAACGCAGTCTGCAAAGGAGCATTTTGTTGAGTTGATGTGGAATAGTACAATGAAGGATCCTGAGCTTGTACGCCTCTCTTTAACTTCCACTTATTCATCACCTCTTGTTCTCTCAATTTCTGAAGAAATTCATTGATATCAATGGTTTCAAGAGTATTGTTCTGTTTGAGAACCATCAAGAATGAATCCCATTTTGGTGGTAGCGCATCTGCCATGCATTGAACCTTTTCTTCTTTCGTTGTTTTGATCTCATGGGCATGCAATTCACTCATCAAGTGATAGAATCTCTCAAATAGATCATCTAAGGACTCATTCCCAATATACATGAAATTATCAAATTCCTTCTTAATGGCCTTAGCATTGATAGCTTTCAACGAAGCATTTCCTTCGTGACGTTGTTCTAAGGCAACCCACAGAGATTTTGAAGATGTAAACTGCCTGAATTGATGAAATATTTCTCTTGATATGGCCTAAGATAAGATAGCATATGCCTTCTTTTCTAAGTCATAATCTTTTCTTTGTTGTTCGCTTAAAAGGGAAGCCAAAACAGGAGTTCCATCCTCACTCAACACTTTTTGATATCCATTCTCTATCATCATCCATAAGTTTGTATCAACTCCATTAATGTGTATCTCAAACCTGTTTTTCCAGTGATGATATTCGTCCATTGTCATGAGTTTTGGAGCCTTGTTAGCATTTCCAGCTTCATTATCGATTAATAACAAGTTTTGGATTTTACTGTTCTGACTGGCAACAAAGGCTAAGTCTGACATGGTAAAAAACGAAGTTTTTTGACACAAAAAAAATTCAGAAGAGATTTATACGAATGGGTCTATTCGTGCGAATGGAATTTTCTATTCGTGCGAATGGAATTTTCTATTCGTGCGAATGGAATTTTCTATTCGTGCGAATGGAATTTTCTATTCGTGCGAATGGAATTTTCTATTCGAGCGAATGGAATTTTCTATTCGTGCGAATGGAATTTTCTATTCGTTTGATTGGAAGTTTGAACAAATGAGCGGGAGACTTGATCTATTCGTGCGAATGGTAGGAGCCATTCGTGCGAATGAAGTTCATCATAGTAGCCATTCGTACGACAGAGGGCTGTTTGACTTTTTTGCACCAAAAAGCACCAATGATTGAGCCTATTATCAGATCTGGAAACTGAAATGATCGGATCACTCAGAAGCAATAATCACAAGTTTTGAACGTGGCTAAACAACGATCAATTGATCTTTATAACATTCAAGTAGCTAGAAAAAGCAAGATTAGATTTTCTATGTTGAATCTAGAGCACAATGGCTCTGATACCACTTTGTTGGATCGGGATCTACCTTGATCCAATGATTCAACACATTAACTGAACCAAATCGTGCGGAATCCGATTTGATTGGCAATCCAATCAATGACACGGATCGGGTCGTAAGAAACGAGTGGATTAGATGTCGAAACGCAGGTTTCTATCGACCCTTTGGTGTAGAGAAGTTGGATACAAGACCTGGAAACTCTCAACAGACAGAGATTCGACAATATAGGTGCAAAGAGTTTGTGTGTTCTGTTGCTTAGTCTGGTTCTGCTCTGGTTAGTCTCTTCTATGTGTATATGTGTTGTATATGTGCTCATGAAGTGAAAGTTCTATATATAGTGCTGAGGCCATTCGTACGAATGAGCCATGTGAATGGACTCATTCGTGCGAATGAATCAGCAGAATGGTTCATTCGTAAGAATGAATCATCAGAATGGTTCATTCGTACAAATGAATCATTCTCATGACTTATTCTAGCGAATGAATCATTCTCATGAGCTATTCGCGCGAATGGATCATTCTCATGTTCCATTCGTGCGAATGGGCCTTTCATTAGCACGATTGATCAACGTTATCGCTATTTATCAGATCGTTTAATACACAGTCGTTATATATGAGTAAACATTAAGGATAAACATGTAATTTCATTAATATATCAAATAGTTACATTAAACATAGATGAAATACATATTACAAGGGATTAGGGACATATCATGCATCTACAAGGTTCTTCGAGATACATCAGCCAACCTACTATGATATAACCCTAGAATTCTTGGTGCCTTTTATAACACCTGCTAAAATTCCAATCTCAATTTATGCCCGAAACTTATAAGAAATAACGGGAGTTAACGGAAACCCAAAAGTCAGAAAATAAACTAAGAAATTCTAAATGTTAGGAGATATCGGACCGACATGTGTTCAAATATCGGTCCAATATAGGATGAGGTTGGACGTCGGACCGACATGGTATAGAAAACGGTTCGCAATGTAAACCCCTAGGAACCCTCTGCACCAGACACGTGTCGAGACATGTGTAGGGCATGCGTCAGCATGTCGGATGCATGGATGGATGTCGGACCGACATGGCAGACCAACTCGGTCCGACATGGACGGGTGGCACACTGGATTTGCATTTTTGCCACGTGGCGCGCATGCAGGACAATGGAGGCATATCAGACCGATATTCCCCTGGATAACGGTCCGAAATGGGCGCACATCAGGCCTATAAATAGAGGAGCATTGGCATTTCATTTCTCACACCCTCACTCTCGAATCTCCTTTGCTCCCGAGCCTTTCCTGAGCCCTTTGGCCGTCCCAACTCCTGAGCCGCTCCTCCCGGTTCGACCGACGTTCGCTTATCAACTGGACTCAAGCGTTTAAGAGACGAAGAAACCCGAGGAACACATAGAAGTGCAATCGGGAACACATAGAAGTGCAAGTTAAGGTGCTAGAGCCCTAAGAGTCAACTCTAAAGAGCTACTTAGCACTAAGATTATTATCCTTCAATCTTCGACTTCAAGCTAAAGGTGAATACTCGTCTTTATCAAAAATACTCTTTCTCATGGCGAGAGTGAGCTTTTACAAAAACGATTTGTAAGACGTGCTTGGGCTGTAAGCTATCATCACGCAAATAAGACGTGTTGGTGCTGTCGGCACCTTCTCGCAAAAGATCAAACGATTTATGTTTACGAAAAGGGCAAAACATGATAATTAAATATTTACTCATACTAATCCCAGAATTAGGGGTTCTACACCTGGGGAATGTTGATAACCAAGAAGTGTACGTAAAGTTTGATCAAATATTTACACTCGCTTTGAATCCTATTGGGCCGGGCGGGGTTGGCTTGTATGTCGGGTGATGCGTAAAATGCAGTTGTGCCAGTTTGGCCGTGTGGCCCCAAGTGCTTGTCCAATGTATACAAATGGATGAAATGTGTGACAATCCGGATTTTTCAGTTAATTCTGTTAGAAATTCCGTTAAGTTTTCTGTTAAAAACTTAACCTCGTTAACTAAATCTAACTCTAGGGACTGATTCTGTCACAAAATCAACTCAAAACTGCAGGGACTAGTTGTGTAAATATGCTAAACTAATTTAGTTGACTCCCAAAGTCAAAATTGCAGTTTTGGTCTTCTGTTGACTTTTAAAAGTCAAACCCCTTTTGTTCTTGATTCAAATTCGCGACCATAAACTGCAAAACCGTCCGAATTAGTAACTGATACTCGCTACATTGATAATTTCGACCCTTAAGTGGCCGTTTCTAACCATTTATCATCGTTTATGATTGCAAATTATGGCCCCAAACTCGTAACCGTCGACTCCTTATCGCGAACCTATCAAATCCGACCAATCCGATCATTATACTCACAATCAAACACCTACACACTCTAGTAGCATTCCTCTGAGTCAATTGCACACATAAATTTCGCCGGAGACGTATCATGAGACATCAGGTACCATCACGTCGAAGCCGAAACTATGGTCTAGCCGATCTCCATCAATCCGACATCGAATCAAGTAGCTAAATTCGTCTTTAGACTCAATTTCATCTCTTATATGAAAGCCCAAACATAATCAAGGCTTACAATATCTAATTTATCATGTACTGATTCTAGGGTTCTTGTAATTTCGGGTTTAATCGAGTTACATCTTAGACCCAATTACAATTCAATCGAATCATGTGGAAAGCTTCGCAATCAGGTATCCATTGAAAGCCCTATGCTAATTCAGTTCTGTAACATCGAATTGGGTAAGAACAAGAATATAAGGTTCTTCGTATGAACCATTTGATCAAACCCCAAACAAATCACCTTTTCAAACAAATTAAACGACATGGGTTGATTCGCAATACTTAAATTGATTAAAGCCCTATGATTTCAGAAATTGACACTATCAAATTCGACCTATTTGATTCTGAGTTCTAAAACTAGGGTTTGGTATTCAAAACCGAAATTTACGACTGAAATCAGGTTGTCTTTACAATTAAGTCAAACTACAGGTTCGCCATTCCCCGATTTATGAAACCCCTATGCCCTTGAATCAATTCATAATCAAAATCATTGGGTCTGGGACTGGATTCGATCTTGGGTAGGTATGGGGGAGAGCTCGCTAGAGTTTTTGATTAAAACCAATTGAATCCGGGTATGTATGCAATTACCCTAGCGGGTCTATCGGTTAGAGCATTGTGTTGGTGTGGGTGAAGCCCGGGTTCGAACCCCACCAACTGCAATTTTTTTGGGGACTTTTTCCCTTATATTTATTTAATAAAACTTATTTCTAATAATAGTATATTAGTATATAAAGGGGATTTAACCCGGGAAACAGTCTGTATGCTCGGGTTTGAATTATTAACGTATTTTTATATTATTCCCACTATTATAAATAAAATATTATTGTTATTATCAACTAAAAATAGTATGTTTATATTATTTTTAAACCGTGACCCGTAATACTAAATAATATACATATTTATATTATTTCGAATCATTTTATAACATCGTGTATCGATTGAGACTAAATAATAATATAATTAGTTATATTATTTACTCGTATATATATATTATTATTTTTTTAATTTTTGTGAATGACAAAACACCCGGTTATATTTATTATTATTTTTGTCATTCGTCGTGTAACGTAATTATAATTTGATTCCTATCTCCTTGGACACGTCCGTTCACTGTTGAATAGTAGAGCGTTTCCTTAGGACGTTTCTCATTCCGTGTCGTTGTCACAATTCCCATTGTATCCCTAATGTATGTGTTTATAATTTTAGGACATACGTAATTCGTTGAGACTTGCACTCGTGGTTCCAACTTGTCTCTTGTGTGATACTACCTACAACGCCAAGCAGGTGAGTTTCACGGCCCCTTTTTACCTGTTTTACTATTGGGGGAGAAACATGCTTACACACAAACGTATTTTACTTGTTTTCCTGTTGAGGAAGAAACAAACATGAACACCAACCATCATACTTTTACTTATTTTCCCCGTGGGGGAGAAACAGGTACGCAAGCAAATATTATTTTTCCCGCCGGGGGAGAAAACATGACGCAACTATTTGATTATGGTACTTTATATGATATCACTGTTGAGACTAAGCGTAACACACTATCACAGAAAGTCCTCATCTTATATCAGACCGTTAATACGGATCTTAGCGAGGTAATGTTTAGTAGTACTACTGGGTTTGACAAATCCCACCCGCGTTAGTCGCGCTAACTCGATTGGATATCGAACGGGTGAAATGTTAGCCTACTCACATTTGCCAGAGTTGATAGACCTGGCAGGAGGCATACAAACACAGTCAGCTTCGGTTGCGAGCGCTTTAGTAAGACATGAACATAGGTTAGCTACCTATAGATATGCATATTGAATGTACATAATCTGGCAAACACACTCTTATTGTAAACTTGAAACCTGTGAACTCACCAACCTCGTGTTGACACTTTTTCTTATATGTTTCTCAGGTCGCTAAGGCACAGGTTGCACACTTAGGACATGCATGGAGTCCTACTGTCATATCATCCATTTCAAACATTTGAAATAGTTTACTTATTTACATTGATTGACGCCTAGTGCGTGTAATTACTTTTGATTTCATATTAACATTTACGCTTCCGCATTAACTCTGAACTTTTATGTTTTGACATTTCAAGTCCCATATAGTGTCGTTTGATGTAACTAATGACTGAGATCCTGGTGTGTCACCTTCCAAACGGTAAAACTCCGTTAGTTGAAATTGGGGGTGTGACAGATTGGTATCAGAGCCATTGGTTATAGAGAACTAGGATTGCATACTAGACTATAACCTCATACATTAGTTGCGCGGCACAGACACTTCTACCTGATACATATAGCACCTATACATACATTGCAGTGCATGCATGTTTATACCTTCCGTATCACCCTCAGTTGGCGAGGGACACATCATTTGCATTGCATCATCATTCCCAGTAGCGACACTCGGGGATCTCCAGAGCAACATCCACTCCCGTCCGAGGGCAGCGAGACGGAGCTTTCGGAGGAGTCACTTATATGACCATCACACGTTGGGTATGGTGGGATTTCTCAGGTCCATGTTATGGACGACACTCAACACTAACGCATATCTCTTTGGGAATTGGGATCGTTGGAGGCGAGTCCCTACTGTACCCGCCAACAACAATACGCCGAAGGAAGGCAGACCGTTACACGCATTATTGCAGAATACATTGACACGTAGATGTCATCACTTTCCCGAGCCATGGACTCGCGTCCTTGGTCGATATTCTGTTGAGAATAGATTGACCACAAATCTGAGAACGCATTGCTCAATGCATACTCAAACCCTATCTTGACTCAGTTGAAAGGACGGCTACTTTGCTGCTTCCTGTAACTTGTATTCAGTAATTAATTTCATTTCTCGAAGTCGCATTTCATGTACATGTTTGTTCCATGCTCTCATCTACAATCCGCTGGATTGGATTCCTGTATTGTGCTTCAACTCGAGTGAATACTCAGATCAAACCATTCTCGACTACTCATCCCGATATGAGTTCTAATTGATCAAAGTAAAGTTGATGACTAAGCTTTTCGATGACTTATCATATATGAAAACACTTTGTACTCAACAATATAACCTAAAGGGCATTATGACACAGGACAGGAAGAACAAGGGTGAGCATGCAAAGCAAACTAGCATTACGGGTGCACACGTAATAGTAATTTGAGGTGCATGTAAGTCCTGGTGAAACCTAGTGTGTGGATGAATAGTCTTAATCAGTGATTTACATTCTTAAGTTTCCACTATCTGTAGAGACTCTCATAACCCACTCAACGACTAGTTGGTATCGTTAAACTCGTTTAACAGCTGATAGACGCGACTGTCTGGTTGAAAATGTTTACGGACACACTGAATTATCATCAATGGAATCCATCAATGTTATTCTCACTCATGTAAGAGTCTTAGTGAAATTAAGACACTCATCTAAACGTGATCACATAAACCATCTTGATTGAAACTCTAATAGAATCTCATAGCAAACTTATCGACTCCAACTATGTACACAGAATTTGAGGAATTCTTTCTATGCTAACACGTTATTCCTTACACTCCAACAATAGATCGCATTTGACCTTGTTACCTCATCCTGTGACTAATCCTTAGTCTAACTCCGAATTTTACTCCAGCATATTCAATCCTGTAAACGGATTTCTTTCTTCACGAAATGATCCCGTTGATCCAATAACATTAGGAAACGAAGATTTAACCTAACTAACCATCAGTTGAACGCAACTACTTAAACATACACCCTATCTCTTATGCTACTGGAATCTATATCTCATTAGACTTTTCTTCCTTACATGTGAACCTCTTCCCTTAGCCTATGCATTGGCTGACACTTGCCTTATAAGCGCGGGTCTCACTAGAAGTCTCAGTATGACTACACAAATTCCATATTAGTGTGTCGTGCTCCAACTCTATTAAAAGCCAAGTATACTATTAAGATAGCAGACGCTCAGAAAATTGAAACAACTCGCATTCTTACAGATGTAAACTAGTATTGGTTAGTCATAAACTTGACATTGACCTTCTGCCAGTTACACTTGGCAGCTTCGACCTTATTGTCGTTATGAATTGGTTATCTAAGAACCAACCTGAGGCCATCTGTTGTGACAAAAATGTTTGCCTTCCTCTCCTTAGAGGGGAAATCCTTTTTGTCTAAGGCAAAAGGAGTGGTGCAGTCATAGGCATCATATCCTTCATGAAAGCGCATAAATGTCTACTTAAAGGTCATACTGACATTCTGGCTCTCGTCGCCGAGCAGTCATCTGAGGAGAAGAAGATTAAAGACCTTCCCAGCGTACGTGACTATCCGGAAGTATTTCCCGAAGACTTGTCTGGTCTTCAGCTTCACCGTCAAGTCAAATTACAGATTGATCTAACACCCGGAGCAGCGCCTATTGCTCGGGCACCATACAGACTTGCACCTAGTGAGTTACAACAGTTATCTACACAACTGCCAGAGTTGTTGGATGAAGGTTTCATCCGACCTAGCTCATCGCCATGGGGAACTCCAGTCCTATTTGTCAAGAAGAAGGACAGGACTTTCCACATGTGCATCGACTATCGTGAGTTGAGCAAAGTGACGACCAAGAATCGTTATCCGCTACCCCACATAGATGATCTATTTGATCAACTCCAAGGATCAAGCTTCTATTCCAAAATATATCTTAGGTCTGGTTACCATCAATTGAGTGTCGAGATGAGGATATCTCTAAGACTGCCTTCAGAACTAGGTACGACCATGATGAATTTATGGTCATGACTTTTGGATTAATCAACGCACCTGCGGTGTTCATGGACCTCATGAACCGTGTGTGTAAACCCTACCTCGATCAGTTCGCCATCGTTTTCATTGTTGACATCCTCATCTATTTTAAGAATGAGGAAGGACATGAGTAGCACCTACACTTAATTCTTGGATTGCTGAAACAAGAGAAATTGTATGCCAAATTCCCTAAGTGCGAATTCTGGATTCGCGAAGATTCAACTTCTAGGATATGTAGTCAACGAGAAAGGAATACATGTCGATCCATCTAAAGTAGAATCCATCAAGGATCAGACAACACCGATGACTCCAACAGAGGTGCGACAACTTCTAGGATTGGCTGGCTACTACCGTAAATTCATTGAGGAAATCTCAAAAGATTGCTCAACCTCTCACTACTCTAACTCAAAAAGGGTAAACCCTATAACTGGAGCTAAACTCAGGAATCCGCATTTCAACTGTTAAAATAGAAACTCTGTAGTGCGCCTATCCTAGTTTTGCCTGAAGGAACGGATGACTTCGTAGTATATTACAATACCTCTATTCGAGGTCTAGGTTGTGTCTTAATACAACGCGAAAAGGTAATCGCATATGCTTCACGTCAGTTAAAGATTCACGAGAAAAACTACACCACTCATGACCTAGAGTTGGGAGCTGTAGTTTTTGCACTTAAGATATGGAGACATTACTTGTACGGTACCAAATGCACCATCTACCCCGATCACAAGAGTCTTCAACATATCTTCGAGCAGAAGGAGTTGAACATGCGACAACGTCGTTGGGTTGAACTTTTAAATGATTACGACTGTGCGATCCGATACCACCCGGGTAAAGCTAATGTTGTAGCTGATGCCCTGAGTCGAAAAGAAACAAAACCCAAACGAGTTCGAGCATTACAGCTTACTATTCACCCCAGATTACCTGACAGAATTCGTAGTGCTGAACTCGAAGCCCTAAAAGAAGAAAACCTATCGCCGGAAGGTACACGCGGTCTGGAAGCACAACTTGAAGTCAAATCTGACGGCATTCGATACTTTGCCGAACGAATATGGGTTCCAGTATTCGGAAACCTAAGGGAACTAGTTATGGACGAGTCTCATAAATCTCGTTACTCTATTCATCCTGGTTCTGATAAGATGTACCATGATTTAAAGATACTATATTGTTGGCCAAAGATGAAGGCCGATATAGCTATTTATGTGAGTAAATGTCTGACATGTGCAAAAGTTAAAGTTGAATACCAAAAGCCTTCTGGTTTCCTGCAACAACCAGAAATTCCCATGTGGAAATGGGAACAAATATCCATGGATTTCATCACCAAATTACCACGAACTCCTACCGGATGCGATACCATTTGGGTAATCGTTGATCGTTTAACAAAATCCGCCCATTTCTTAGCCATCAAGGAAACCGATAAGATGGAAAAGCTTACTCGTATCTACTTAAAAGAAGTAGTATCTCAGCACGGGGTGCCAATCTCCATTATTTCGGATCGTGATGCACGATTCACTTCTCGTTTCTGGCAGTCGTTACATAAGGCCTTAGGCACGCATCTAGATATGGGCACAACTTACCATCCTCAAACCGATGGTCAAAAAGAACGTACTATCCAAACTCTGGAGGACATGCTACGAGCTTGTGTGATCGATTTCGGTAACACTTGGGAGTCTCACCTACCGTTGGTGGAGTTCTCCTACAACAACAGCTATCACACTAGCATCAAGGCAGCTCCATTTGAAGCACTTTATGGACGAAAATTCCGTTCTCCCATTTGTTGAACCGAGGTTGGAGATAGCCAACTCACAGGTCCTGAACTTGTATTTGAAACTTCTGAAAAGATCGTTCAAATTAGAAACCGTATGGCGGGAGCTCGTGATCGTTAAAAGAGCTATGCCGACAAGCGTCGTAAACCTTTGGAGTTTCAAGTAGGTGACATGGTCTTACTCAAAGTCTCACCTTGGAAATGTGTCATTCATTTCGGGAAACAAAGTAAACTGAATCCTCGTTATGTTGGACCTTTCAAAATATTAAAGAGAATCGGACCAGTAGCGTATCAACTGGACTTACCTGAAGGACTGAGTGGTGTACACAATGTCTTTCACATCTCAAATTTGAAGAAATGTCTAGCTGACGAATCTCTCGCGGTTCCTCTTGAGGAACTACACGTTGATGAACAGTTACGCTTCATTGAAGAACCCGTGGAAATTATGGATAGGGAAGTTAAAACGTTAAAGCACAGTAAGATCCCTATTGTCAGAGTTCGTTGGAACTCGAAACGCGGACCGGAATTCACGTGGGAGCGCGAGGATCAGATGATGCGCAAATATCCTAATCTGTTCAAGCACTCCGCGTCAAATTCTTAAGGTACTATTTAATTTTCGGGACGAAAATTCTTTCAACTAGGGGATGATGTGACACCCCATAAATTTTTTTTTATATTTTAATTTTCGGGACGAAAATTCTTTCAACTAGGGGATGATGTGACAATCCGGATTTTTCAGTTAATTCTGTTAGAAATTCCGTTAAGTTTTCTGTTAAAAACTTAACCTCGTTAACTAAATCTAACTCCAGGGACTGATTCTGTCACAAAATCAACTCAAAACTGCAGCGACTAGTTGTGTAAATATGCTAAACTAATTTAGTTGACTCCCCAAAGTCAAAATTGCAGTTTTGGTCTTCTGTTGACTTTTAAAAGTCAAAACCTTTTGTTCTTGATTCAAATTCGCGACCATAAACTGCAAAACCGTCGGAATTAGTAACTGATACTCGCTACATTGATAATTTCGACCCTTAAGTGGCCGTTTCTAACCATTTATCATCGTTTATGATTGCAAATTATGGCCCCAAACTCGTAACCGTCGACTCCTTATGTAACATTTCTGATTTTTAGTATTCATATTTCAATTCAATGTAATGAAATTTCAAGTTCTATACTCGTGCAATGTCTCAATATTTTTCCCGCGGTAAATAAAATGCAATGATTCTATACAAGTTCGCAAGTTTTACTCGATTATATGCACATAAACGCTATACAAGAAACTATTTGGTACAAACTTATCAAACCTGAAAAGTCAAGGACTAAAATTGAAAAAAACATCAAGAAACCCTAGTGAGCACGGTCGTGCTTCGTTATAGCACGGTCGCGCCAAGTGCTTTGGCACGGTCGCGCGACCTGCTTTGGAACGATCGCGCCCGGTGCCTAGGCACTGTCGCGCCTCTCCTTGGCACGGTCGCGCCTGCGTAACAGAAAAACGTAAATGCAGATTAATCACCCGATCGTTCGAATCCGAAACCGTTATACGTTTCTTTTCCCCTTAACAATTGTATTACCACTTTTCAAATCCCAAACGCCTCAGTATTCATTTGCAAGAAAACTCTCTCAAGCAAATTTCAAGAAAGAAACTCTCTCAAAGCTTTTCGACCCAAATGCTCCCAACTCAGTAGCAGAATCGCGATATCAAACCATCTCTGAAGCTTCCGGACTGTCTGGATTGACCGGAGTTGCAGTAAAGATCGTCGGAACTCGAGCCGTCGTCGCCGGAGCTTCCTTCCAACCGTTCTCTATAAATTCGTTTCGTTTCAGGGTAAATATAATCGTCTTCTCATTCATTTCAGTATCGTTATCAAAAGCCCTCATTCAATTTGGGCTTCCATTATAGAATTCGATCAGAATCAGAAATCATATTTTAATAAAAATGATTTAATCGAACCCATGCTTAAACTCGATTTCCATACAATTAAGTTATATTAAAAGACTCTTAATAACCCATTAATCAAAATCCCTAACAATTCCTGTGTTCAAAATACAAGAAACTCTCGATTCGTGTCTGATTTGGAATAGACACGGTCGCGCTAATCATCTAGCGCGGCCGTGCCTCGTTTAGCGCGGTCGTGTCGACTAGCAGCGCGGTCGTGTCATCCGTCCAGACCTTGTCATGCCCTTTGGGCTAGTCTCTGTTGTGTCTAAAAATCATAGACGCGACCGTGCCGGGCTAAGGCACGGTCGTGCCTGATGACTTGTCTAGATTGTGCTCCTGATTGATCAACCCGGTCGCGCCCCGTCTAGCGCGGTCGCGCCCGTGGCTTGAGCACGATCGTGCCCTTCCGAGGCACGGTCGTGCTAGACTCAGAATTTTTAACAGAATTATAATTTTTATATTTTAATCAGTAAATGTTTCAGATTTTATAAAAATATGTTTTCTGTATTTAAAAATAGATTAAAAGTTTAATCTTGGCATAAATGTAATTTATTGAAAAGTTTATAAAAATTAAATTTATATTTATCATCTTACACTTAAATGATATTTTAAATAATTAAGTTACAAAATTTATAAATAATGATGACTTATTTACTTTACATTTTAAATCAAAATCGTTTTATTTATTTATACTTAATTACAATTAATATTGACATTATTTCATAAACTATAGTTATACACTTATTTATTTAATTCAAACCTAATTAAATTGTTTCAAACATATTTTACCTCAAACTTTATATATTTTATTCAATCCTTTTTAAATACAAACCAATGGTTTTATATACAAATCCAACTTTCATTTTTAAACTTTATACATCTATGTGATTCAATGCATATTACTATTTAGGTTAAAGTGTGCTTTTCAAGGATCTTTTTTGCTATCTATATTCCTTGTTAGCTTCACTTCCATACCAAGTGAGTGTTCACAACCCCTTTTACTCTTTTACATTTTTGGGGTGGAACATGAACTCTATACTCATTACACATTACACAATTACATTTACACAAACAACACAAGTGCAAAAATCCTATTTACATACATGTGTGCAAAAATTTGAGCTTTGTGCCCGAGTGCTAGGTGTGTTTAACCTTTGTATGCTCTTATGTGCAATCATTAACTATACAAGCCGACGGTTTTCAATGATGGATCTATTGAGTCTGACAAACCCACCCATGGTACGCGGTGATTGAAACCGACAACACATTTGTTTTGCATGCTAGTTACAAGGTTTGATTGTACATTTGGTTACACAATAGTTACTCCCCATGAACGCCTTATTTATCATGTCATGTAAAGGATTTGTTTTCAACTATATGCTATCTATATACAACTGTGTTATACTCACCAACTTTTTAGTTGACTTTATTTTATTCATGTTTCAGGCCCCAATATGTGAGATTGATTCAAGACGTGTTCAACATAGGATTTGGACTTAGCAAAATAAATCAAGATTTTATGAATTGTTTATGTTTCTTGTTTGAATTTGATCTTGTACTTGGATTTATTGTAATGCAAATTTGACTTTAATATATTTCAATTTAGTCAACCATGTGCTATGAACAGTCTTACATGTCCCGCCCCGATGATTCCGCCATCGGTCGGGGTGTGACAGATTGGTATTAGAGCCTTGGTTATAGGGATTTAGGTTATTAGAAATCTTGACCTAGACTATAACTTTAGGACACCCACTTATGTTATGCTTCATGATTTTGTGCTATGTACTACATGCTTACCATGATTAATTATTATTATATTTGCTACCTTCTTTGTTAGAAATGCATGACTTATTAGGATATTCTTAAATAATAATTAAATAAATAACATCCTTTCCTATGGCCTAAACCTCTTATTATTCTTATCTTCTTTTTCTATCTTTATCCTTTCTAAGCATGTGGAAAATTCTTGAAGCAAAAATCTTTAAATAAAATTTTTATTTCTTCGTTGAGGTTTTTAAACTTGTTAAATTATTTGAGGACACGTGCAATCTGGAAGGGTGATACCTGTATTTTGGGTTTTCTGTCTAGGAAAGCATTTCGCATAAATCCCAATCAACCGAGGGACCCGTATGCTTTCCTGGGAACTCCCGAGATGAGTGTTTACCTATAGGCTAAAGCATGTCTCCTTGAAAATTATATGAGTTTAAATTAACCTTAATATGCCTTAGTATTCAAGTGAATTTTTGTCACTTTTGAGTACAATCCAAACTATGATTATCTATCTTTTATTTTGTTATCTCATTCTATTAAATCCTAGCAATTCTCATAAGTTCTTACAATCTCTCTTGTCTTGTGTTTCAAATCTGTAGAATGCCTCCTCGTCGTGCTTCCGCCGCTAACGCCAACTCCGACATTGCTGCTATCCTTACTCAATTGGTGACACAACTCACCCAAGCCAATGGTGCCACTAATGGCAATGGAAGCAATAGTGGTAATAATGGTGGTAATGGTGGAAATGGTGGTAATCCATCCCAATGCACCTTCAAGCACTTCAATTCGTGCAATCCCCTAAAGTTTTATGGAACCGAAGGAGCTACCGGACTCCTCCAATGGTTCGAAAGTATTGAGAATACCTTTCTCAATAGTGACTGTCCCGACAACCTCCGTGTTCGACATGCTACTAGTGTCCTTCAAAAGCGGGCACTTACATGGTGGAATGGGGAGAAAAGGAATAGGGGTGTTGATGTAACTATGGCCTTACCTTGGGATGAGGTCAAAAGGCTTATGACCGAGGAGTTCTGTCCTCGCAATGAAGTGAAGAAGTTAGAGGCCGAATTTTGGGATCTTGCCCAAGATAGTGGGGAACACTTGGCTTACACAACTCGGTTCCATGAATTGAGTCTTCTTGTGCCCCACATGGTCACTCCATTATCTCGTTGCATCGAAAAGTACATTGGTGGGCTACCAAGACAAATTCAAGATACTGTCTTAGGTAGAAATCCTGCTACTTTGGAAGATGCCATCCGCCTGTCTGCTACCCTAACCGATAATCATATTAAAGCTGGAACTCTTACCAAAAAGGGTTATAAGAAAGTTGCTGAAACCGTAGCCCCTCCTAACCACACCAAAGAAGCTACAACCGAGCCCTCTCGCAACACTAGAAAGAGGAAGGTTAGAAATTTTGCTGTGGTTACTCCTGCTGTTCCCGTGAACCAAGCTGCACCTATGGTTCAAGCACTAGTCAAAAAGCCATATGGTGGAATTTACCCACTTTGTGCTACCTGCAACTATCATCATCCCCAAAACATCCCATGTCGCCTTTGTACTTATTGTGGGAGATATGGTCATACGGTTAATGTTTGTAGGACCAAAGCCCTTACGGGCCAAGTCAACCCTCCAAACCAAACCGTACCTCAAGTGGCTAATCAAGGTGCTCCCGCCATTGCTAATGGGCGTGCTTGTTATGAGTGTGGTGACCCGAATCATTTTCGTAATCTATGTCCAAGGCTCACAAATACTAGACAAGGTGGAGCTCGTGGGCGTGCTTTCAACATTAACGCCAACGAAGCTCAAGCCAACAACGACGTGGTTAATGGTACGTTCCTTGTTAATAGTCAATATGCCTCCATTTTGTTCGATACCGGTGCCGATAAAAGTTTTGTGTCACTTAATTTTGAGCCTTTACTTGCAAAGACACGATCCCAATTAGAGAAAACCTTCACCGTTGAAATAGCAAATGGTGACTCCCTTACAATTGAGTCTATTATCTATGATTGCTCTTTAGAACTTAATGATCATGCATTCCCAATCAACCTTATTCCAATGCCACTAGGAAGCTTTGACATTATCATAGGTATGGATTGGCTATCAAATCATCATGCCGAAGTTATTTGCTTTGAAAAGTGCATCCGAATTCCGCTACCTTCGGGAGAAACCTTAAGGGTTTTTGGTGAAAAGCCTTGCAAGGGTCTTAAATTGATGTCTTGTACTACTGCTCAAAAGTACTTGCGAAAGAAGTACATCGCCTTCCTAGCTCATATTGTTCAAAAGGATGTCAAGGAGAAGAGTATCCAAGACATTCCTATTATTCGAGATTTTCCCGAAGTGTTTCCTAAAGATTTATCCGGTCTTCCTCCCGTTCGTCAAGTCGAGTTCCATATTGATCTCATGCCCGGAGCTAACCCTGTTGCTAGAGCTCCTTATCGTCTTGCACCTTCCGAAATGCAAGAGCTCGCAAGTCAACTTCAAGAACTCTCCGATAAAGGGTTTATTCGCCCGAGTCATTCACCGTGGGGTGCACCCGTCTTATTTGTAAAGAAGAAGGATGGATCATTTCGCATGTGTATTGACTATCGCGAACTCAATAAGCTTACTATCAAGAATCGCTATCCTTTGCCTAGAATCGATGATCTCTTTGATCAACTTCAAGGTTCTACGTGTTTCTCGAAGATTGATCTTCGATCTGGTTATCATCAGCTCCGTGTTCAAGAAGATGACATTCCTAAGACTGCTTTCCGAACAAGGTATGGCCATTACGAGTTCATGGTTATGCCTTTTGGATTAACCAATGCACCCGCAGTTTTCATGGACCTCATGAATCGTGTGTGCAAACCGTACCTTGATAAATTCGTGATCGTTTTCATTGACGTTATCTTAATCTATTCCAAGACTAAAGTCGACCATGAAGAACACCTTAGATTGGTTTTGGACCTTTTAAAGAAAGAACAACTATATGCCAAGTTCTCCAAATGTGAATTTTGGTTAAAAGAAGTTCAATTTCTTGGTCACATCGTCAACGACAAGGGTATTCATGTTGATCCTGCTAAGATTGAAACGGTTAAGAATTGGAATGCCCCGAAGACTCCTACCGAAGTTCGTTCGTTCCTTGGTCTTGCGGGTTATTATCGTCGTTTCATCTCAAACTTCTCAAAGATTGCTGTCCCTCTTACCGCCTTGACCCATAAGGGTAAAGCTTATGAATGGGGACCGAAGCAAGAAGAAGCTTTCCAAACTCTTAAGCAAAGGTTGTGCAATGCTCCCATCTTGACTCTCCCCGATGGAAATGATGATCTAGTTGTCTATTGTGATGCTTCTAACCAAGGTCTTGGTTGTGTCCTCATGCAATGAGGCAAAGTGATCGCTTATGCATCAAGACAACTCAAAATTCATGAAAAGAATTATACGACGCACGACCTCGAGTTGGGTGCGGTCGTATTCGCGTTAAAGATTTGGAGACACTACCTATATGGCACGAAATGTGTGGTATTCACCGACCACAAAAGTCTTCAACATATCTTCAACCAAAAAGAACTCAATATGAGGCAACGACGTTGGGTCGAACTCCTTAACGACTACGACTGCGAGATTCGTTACCATCCCGGCAAAGCGAATGTTGTAGCCGATGCCTTGAGTCGAAAGGACCATGTTATGCTTCATTGTGCCCGTATTCAATCCGATATTCAAACCCGTATCCTGGAAGCTCAACACGTCTCGGTTACCGAGGGTAACATGTATGAAGAAATGTCGTGTGGTGTTGAACTTCTTCTTGAATCTAAACCCAATGGCTTACTATATTACTTGAACCGTATTTGGGTTCCCGATCGCGATGATCTCCGTGCAATTCTCATGAACGAGGCTCATAAGACTCGTTATTCTATTCATCCTGGTGCGGATAAAATGTACCAAGATCTTCGTCAGCTTTATTGGTGGCCCGGTATGAAGAAGGACATTGCTCTTTATGTTGCCAAATGCTTAACTTGCTCCAAAGTCAAAGCCGAACATCAGCGTCCTTCTGGTTTGCTTGAACAACCGGAAATTCTCGTGTGGAAATGGGAGAATTTAGCTATGGATTTCATTACCAAGCTCCCTCGCACATCGAGTGGTTATGATAGTATTTGGGTGATCATTGATCGACTCACCAAATCTGCCCACTTTTTGCCTATTCGTGAAGACTTCAAAGTGGAGAAACTTGCCCGAATTTACATTGATGAAATTGTGAGCCATCATGGTGTTCCCTTGAACATAATATCTGATAGAGACGCTCGGTTCACTTCTCGATTTTGGCAATCTCTCCAATCTGCTCTTGGTACTCGTTTGGATTTGAGCACGGCTTACCATCCCCAAACTGATGGCCAAACCGAGCGAACAATCCAAACTCTTGAAGACATGCTTAGAGCTTGTGTAATCGATTTTGGTGGCAATTGGGATTCACATTTATCCCTTATTGAGTTTTCTTATAACAATAGCTACCACACAAGTATCAACATGGCTCCATTCGAAGCTCTCTATGGTCGCAAGTGTCGTTCTCCGATCTGTTGGAACGAGATTGGTGAAGCACAAATCACCGGTCCCGAGTTAATTCAAGAAACTTCCGACAAAATTTTTCAAATCCGTGACAATATTAGAGTAGCGAGGAGTCGGCAAAAGAGTTATGCCGACAAACGTCGAAAACCCTTGGAATTTCAAGTCGGTGATCTCGTTCTTCTTAAGGTATCTCCATGGAAGGGTGTGATCCGTTTTGGAAAGAAAGGCAAGTTATCACCTCGTTATGTTGGTCCATTCAAAATCCTTGAAAGGATTGGGAAAGTGGCTTACAAGCTCGAGTTACCTCCATCTCTTGGCAATGTGCATCCTACATTTCATATATCTAATCTAAAGAAGTGTCTCGCTGATGAAAATCTCCATATACCGCTTGACGACGTGCGCATTGATGAAACGATGCACTTCGTTGAGAAGCCGGTGGAAATTATGGATCGTGAAGTCAAGCAACTCAAGCGAAGTCGTATTCCTATCGTCAAAGTTCGTTGGGAGTCTAAGCGTGGTCCTGAGTACACTTGGGAACGACAAGACCAAATGAAGCTCAAGTACCCTCATCTTTTTACTATTAATGTTGTTTCCTCTAGCTAAATTTCGAAACGAAATTCTCTCAACATGGGGAGACTGTAACATTTCTGATTTTTAGTATTCATATTTCAATTCAATGTAATGAAATTTCAAGTTCTATACTCGTGCAATGTCTCAATATTTTTCCCGCGGTAAATAAAATGCAATGATTCTATACAAGTTCGCAAGTTTTACTCGATTATATGCACATAAACGCTATACAAGAAACTATTTGGTACAAACTTATCAAACCTGAAAAGTCAAGGACTAAAATTGAAAAAAACATCAAGAAACCCTAGTGAGCACGGTCGTGCTTCGTTATAGCACGGTCGCGCCAAGTGCTTTGGCACGGTCGCGCGACCTGCTTTGGAACGATCGCGCCCGGTGCCTAGGCACTGTCGCGCCTCTCCTTGGCACGGTCGCGCCTGCGTAACAGAAAAACGTAAATGCAGATTAATCACCCGATCGTTCGAATCCGAAACCGTTATACGTTTCTTTTCCCCTTAACAATTGTATTACCACTTTTCAAATCCCAAACGCCTCAGTATTCATTTGCAAGAAAACTCTCTCAAGCAAATTTCAAGAAAGAAACTCTCTCAAAGCTTTTCGACCCAAATGCTCCCAACTCAGTAGCAGAATCGCGATATCAAACCATCTCTGAAGCTTCCGGACTGTCTGGATTGACCGGAGTTGCAGTAAAGATCGTCGGAACTCGAGCCGTCGTCGCCGGAGCTTCCTTCCAACCGTTCTCTATAAATTCGTTTCGTTTCAGGGTAAATATAATCGTCTTCTCATTCATTTCAGTATCGTTATCAAAAGCCCTCATTCAATTTGGGCTTCCATTATAGAATTCGATCAGAATCAGAAATCATATTTTAATAAAAATGATTTAATCGAACCCATGCTTAAACTCGATTTCCATACAATTAAGTTATATTAAAAGACTCTTAATAACCCATTAATCAAAATCCCTAACAATTCCTGTGTTCAAAATACAAGAAACTCTCGATTCGTGTCTGATTTGGAATAGACACGGTCGCGCTAATCATCTAGCGCGGCCGTGCCTCGTTTAGCGCGGTCGTGTCGACTAGCAGCGCGGTCGTGTCATCCGTCCAGACCTTGTCATGCCCTTTGGGCTAGTCTCTGTTGTGTCTAAAAATCATAGACGTGACCGTGCCGGGCTAAGGCACGGTCGTGCCTGATGACTTGTCTAGATTGTGCTCCTGATTGATCAACCCGGTCGCGCCCCGTCTAGCGCGGTCGCGCCCGTGGCTTGAGCACGATCGTGCCCTTCCGAGGCACGGTCGTGCTAGACTCAGAATTTTTAATAGAATTATAATTTTTATATTTTAATCAGTAAATGTTTCAGATTTTATAAAAATATGTTTTCTGTATTTAAAAATAGATTAAAAGTTTAATCTTGGCATAAATGTAATTTATTGAAAAGTTTATAAAAATTAAATTTATATTTATCATCTTACACTTAAATGATATTTTAAATAATTAAGTTACAAAATTTATAAATAATGATGACTTATTTACTTTACATTTTAAATCAAAATCGTTTTATTTATTTATACTTAATTACAATTAATATTGACATTATTTCATAAACTATAGTTATACACTTATTTATTTAATTCAAACCTAATTAAATTGTTTCAAACATATTTTACCTCAAACTTTATATATTTTATTCAATCCTTTTTAAATACAAACCAATGGTTTTATATACAAATCCAACTTTCATTTTTAAACTTTATACATCTATGTGATTCAATGCATATTACTATTTAGGTTAAAGTGTGCTTTTCAAGGATCTTTTTTGCTATCTATATTCCTTGTTAGCTTCACTTCCATACCAAGTGAGTATTCACAACCCCTTTTACTCTTTTACACTTTTGGGGTGGAACATGAACTCTATACTCATTACACATTACACAATTACATTTACACAAACAACACAAGTGCAAAAATCCTATTTACATACATGTGTGCAAAAATTTGAGCTTTGTGCCCGAGTGCTAGGTGTGTTTAACCTTTGTATGCTCTTATGTGCAATCATTAACTATACAAGCCGACGGTTTTCAATGATGGATCTATTGAGTCTGACAAACCCACCCATGGTACGCGGTGATTGAAACCGACAACACATTTGTTTTGCATGCTAGTTACAAGGTTTGATTGTACATTTGGTTACACAATAGTTACTCCCCATGAACGCCTTATTTATCATGTCATGTAAAGGATTTGTTTTCAACTATATGCTATCTATATACAACTGTGTTATACTCACCAACTTTTTAGTTGACTTTATTTTATTCATGTTTCAGGCCCAATATGTGAGATTGATTCAAGACGTGTTCAACATAGGATTTGGACTTAGCAAAATAAATCAAGATTTTATGAATTGTTTATGTTTCTTGTTTGAATTTGATCTTGTACTTGGATTTATTGTAATGCAAATTTGACTTTAATATATTTCAATTTAGTCAACCATGTGCTATGAACAGTCTTACATGTCCCGCCCCGATGATTCCGCCATCGGTCGGGGTGTGACACCTTATCGCGAACCTATCAAATCCGACCAATCCGATCATTATCCTGACAATCAAACACCTGCACACTCTAGTAGCATTCCTCTGAGTCAATTGCACACATAAATTTCGCCGAAGACATATTAGGAGACATCAGGAACCATCACGTCGAAGCCGAAACTAAAGTCTAGCCGATCTCCATCAATCCGACATCGAATCAGGTAGCTAAATTCGTCTTTAGACTCGATTTCATCTCTTCTATGAAAGCCCTAACATAATCAAGGCTTACAATATCTAATTTATCACGTACTGATTCTAGGGTTCTTGTAATTTCGGGTTTAATCGAGTTACATCTTAAACCCAATTACAATTCAATCGAATCATGTGGAAAGCTTCGCAATCAGGTATCCATTGAAAGCCCTATGCTAATTCAGTTCTGTAACATCGAATTGGGTAAGAACAAGAATCTAGGGTTCTTCGTATGAACCATTTGATCGAACCCCAAACAAATCACCTTTTCAAACAAATTAAACGACAGGGGTTGATTCACAATACTTAAATTGATTAAAGCCCTATGATTTCAGAAATTGACACTATCAAATTCGACCTATTTGATTCTGAGTTCTAAAACTAGGGTTTGGTATTCAAAACCGAAATTTACGACTGAAATCAGGTTGTCTTTACAATTAAGTCAAACTACAGGTTCGCCATTCCCCGATTTATGAAACCCCTATGCCCTGAATCAAAACATAATCAAAATCATTGGGTCTGGGTCTGGATTCGATCTTGGGTAGGTATGGGGGAGAGCTCGCTAGAGTTTTTGATTAAAACCAACTGAATCCGGGTATGTATGCGATTACCCTAGCGGGTCTATCGGTTAGAGCATTGTGTTGGTGTGGGTGAAGCCCGGGTTCGAACCCCACCAACTGCAATTTTTTTTGGGACTTTTTCCCTTATATTTATTTAATAAAACTCATTTCTAATAATAGTATATTAGTATATAAAGGGGTTTTAACCCGGGAAACAGCCCGTATGCTCGGGTTTGAATTATTAACGTATTTTTATATTATTCCCACTATTATAAATAAAATATTATTGTTATTATCAACTAAAAATAGTATGTTTATATTATTTTTAAACCGTGACCCGTAATACTAAATAATATACATATTTATATTATTTCGAATCATTTTATAACATCGTGTATCGATTGAGACTAAATAATAATATAATTAGTTATATTATTTACTCGTATGTATATATATTATTATTTTCTTAATTTTTTTGAATGACAAAACACCCGGTTATATTTATTATTATTTTTGTCATTCATCGTGTGACGTAATTATAATTTGATTCCTATCTCCTTGGACACGTCCGTTCACTCTTGAATAGTAGAGCGTTTCCTTAGGACGTTTCTCATTCCGTGTCGTTGTCACAATTCCCATTGTATCCCTAATGTATGTGTTTATAATTTTAGGACATACGTAAGTCGTTGAGACTTGCACTCATGGTTCCAACTTGTCTCTTGTATGATACTACCTACAACGCCAAGCAGGTGAGTTTCACGGCCCCTTTTTACCTGTTTTACTATTGGGGGAGAAACATGCTT
This sequence comes from Smallanthus sonchifolius, assembly GCA_023525975.1. Taxonomy (NCBI): domain Eukaryota; kingdom Viridiplantae; phylum Streptophyta; class Magnoliopsida; order Asterales; family Asteraceae; genus Smallanthus; species Smallanthus sonchifolius. Next base: position 70,213,583 of record CM042025.1, read on the forward strand.
ACACACAAACGTATTTTACTTGTTTTCCTGTTGAGGAAGAAACAAACATGAACACCAACTATCATACTTTTACTTGTTTTCCCCGTGGGGGAGAAACAGGTACGCAAGCAAATATTATTTTTCCCCCCGGGGGAGAAAACATGACGCAACTATTTGATTATGGTACTTTATATGATATCACTGTTGAGAATAAGCGTAACACACTATCACAGAAAGTCCTAATCTTATATCGGACCGTTAATATGGATCTTAGCGAGGTAATGTTTAGTAGTACTACTGGGTTTGACAAATCCTACCCGCGTTAGTCGCGCTAACTCGATTGGATATCGAACGGGTGAAATGTTAGCCTACTCACATTTGCCAGAGTTGATAGACCTGGCAGGAGGCATACAAACACAGTCAGCTTCGGTTGCGAGCGCTTTAGTAAGACATGAACATAGGTTAGCTACCTATAGATATGCATATTGAATGTACATAATCTGGTAAACACACTCTTATTGTAAACTTGAAACCTGTGAACTCACCAACCTCGTGTTGACACGTTTTCTTATATGTTTCTTAGGTCGCTAAGGCACAGGTTGCCCACTTAGGACATGCATGGAGTCCTACTGTCATATCATCCATTTCAAACATTTGAAATAGTTTACTTATTTACATTGATTGACGCCTATTGCGTGTAATTACTTTTGATTTCATATTAACGTTTACGCTTCCGCATTAACTCTGAACTTTTATGTTTTGACATTTCAAGTCCCATATAGTGTCGTTTGATGTAACTAATGACTGAGATCCTCGTGTGTCACCTTCCAAACGGTAAAACTCCGTTAGTTGAAATTGGGGGTGTGACAAAATGCAAGGAAGTGATATGATCACTAGAATCCTCCAATGATGAAATGTTTAACTGTTTAATTAAACTATTTTGCGATGCTTATGAAAATGATTTGAGGTCATAAAGTATTCACCAGCATGTAGCTGACGTTCATTTTCAAATGTTTTTAGGAAAAGAAAGAAATGACCTCATAGTACCGGGACCGGCTACGAGCTAAAGTCCCGATGACAGTTTTGTTGCTAAATGCGTGTCAGGCCACACACCTCGACCCGGTGCATCCCAAAAATGTGTGTATACAGGTTCGTGCGAGGCACATGAAAGAACCTGAGAAAAGATAAGGTTAAGGTTCCCAAAGGATGTCGACTCCCTAGGCAGAATACCTCCTTGTATATTTTACTGACTTTGGTCAGGGTTTTGATTTCAAAAATTAAATGTACAAATGATCGGGTTTTATACCCAAGTATTTAAATAAAGAAATCTTTTGTCTACAGGACAAGATTCTAGTATTTACAAAACCAACCCTTGAGGTTGAGGATCGTTAAAAAGATCTGGTTTAAAACCACTATTCTGCTGCGCAAAACCAAACTCTGAAATCAAAGCAGGTACCGAAGGTGCCAACTGACGTCGTAGCCCGGTAACGTCTCGGGGGGTGCCCGGGGCGGGGGGTGACATTGGTTGGTATCAGAGACTAAGGTTTTAGCGAATTAGATACTTGGGATTAGTATCTAAGCTCTAATCAGATTAAGCAATGACTTGGCTATTAAGCAAAAGTAGGAAGACACTTGCCTTTAAGCTGATAGTGTCAAAACATGCAGGTAGTATTATGTAAGGAGGACAAGGATACCATAGCTACTATAACCCTAATGTTACTGTTAAACAAGAATCGATGGCAAATACATACGCACCCATGGAAGAAGGAAACTACTCATGGTATCATACTCTCCAAAGGTTCCAATAAAGGAGGAATACGAATCAGATCACCTGAGCCAAATGGGTGGCTCTGACTTTAGTAACTTGAGATGTACACCACCACCGTACCCAGTACCTCCTTCACCGAACTATTCTCCACCTCAAACACCTCCACCGCCTACGTATCCTCTTCCCACTAACTAACATGAAACAGGGTCTAGAAAGAAGGCCACTGATGTCGTCCAGACGGTATATATAAAAACTAACAAAACCTAACATAGACTCCTAAGAAATAAATGGAAAACCTATGAACTAGACTGCACTGACAGGCAAATGTACCTATCGAGTGTAGCACAACTTTGTAATATCCGAGAATTTGCCGTCATATCTTTCCTAATCCTTGCACGTATCAAAGACTTAAGTCTCGAAAACTTGTTTAAAAATCTATTTTTATTTATAAACATTAATTTATTTGATAAATATATATATTTGGGGTATGTATATATATATATATGTGTTTATATAAATATATATATATATATATATATATATATACATGTATGATAAGTTTTCTTTAAAAGCGTTATAAAGTTTATAATTATCATTTTTATAAATAATATAATAAACTTACTTTTATCTTGAGACTTATAAACTAATGCATTATATAAAATTATAAAATAATAAAACTTTTGAAACTTTAAAGAAATTTATAAAAATACAACATAATTATTTTTATAAAAAGGCTCAGGGACCAAAACTGCCATTTCTGAAACCTGTTTTAAACTAGAAATAACTTTTCATCAGAATGTTAAACCAGTGAAACTTCAGGGACCTGTTTGGCCAGAAATCCAAACCCCTGAGACTCAGAACCGGTCCCGAGTTCGACCCCCCCGCCACACCGGTTTCCTCCCCTATTTTCTTGAAGTCGCGAATTAGGCCAGATTCACTGAACCTCGGGCATCCTAGCTCGCATGCGACTCGAAACCAACACCATTCAATGCTTGAACGTCGTCCAAGACACGCGTGCAGCCGGATTTAACCCATTCGGCCCAACCGTGAACTCCTCACCTAATCCGCCATTAATTGATGAAATCATGTATAAAAACGAGTGCCAACAGGTAGAAGACTCCACCCTCAAACACTCTCAACCCTCAGTTCGATCTAAACGAACCTCCATTCGCCGATTAGGAGTCGCGACAGCCGACGACCACCACCATCTTGTTCTCACTCGATTCGATATCATTTCAGGTAAATCAAATGGCCATTATACTCGTAATCGTGTGTTTATCAAAAGCCCCATGTTTAATTTAATGAACAGAGGCTTAATCGATATGCACTTGTTGGAATTCGATTCTAGGGTTCATATGGGAATTGGGGAGGTTTGGGAATCTGTTTAAGGATTTTCTCTTCAACGTTTTTCACTAAGGAAGCAGTAGTCAGGGTTGGTCAAGGGCGCTTGGGTGTGGGTGCGACCCGGACGAGAACCCGAGTTCAAGTCCGGGTAAACCAAATTTTTGCCCTTTTTATTTTTGTGCATTTTTAAAACAGTTTTAGGCTTTTAATAATTTTTATAAATTATGTTATACTTTTATAAACTTGAATCCGAATTTTATTTACACTTTTTATATTCTGTAATATTTTAATTAATTAAATTTAGTTAAAACTTATAAGAATAAAGTCCTTTAAAAATAGTTTTAAATGTTTAAAAACTATAGAAATATTTTAAAACTTTTATAAAACTTATAAGTTCACAAGAACTATTTATTCAAAACAGAAAACTTAATTTATTATTTGCTTTTCTAAAACTAAAGGAATTCTTTTAAACCTTTAATCTTTTATTTAATTTAAAAGAAAGCTAATTAGGCTCTATTTTATCATTTACAAACTTATAAATAATATAATAGAGAAACTTTAATAAATGTTAAACTTACACTCTTTTGTACAAAAAAAATCTATAAACATAAATCTATTTGTTTATATAAATTTTAAAAAGAGAAATAAAGATACTTTATTTATTTCTTAGATAATTATAAAGTTATAAACTTTATAAAAACTAAATGAAAACTTTAAACATTTATGAACTTGTAAGACTTTATTTAACCACTTATAAACTTATAAAAACTCTATCTAAAACCTATTAAACTTATGGTTTTCTTTTAAAATGCTTATAAACTTATAAATAAGATATAAATTAAATATTTTATAAACTTATAAGTGTTATTATCTATTTAAGCGTATTTATATTACGAATCTACTTGTATTCTAAATACTTGATACTTAGAAACTATACCAACTACTACCATTTATCATATGTAGATTATACGTGCAAAACTTTTTGAATAATTATTTTAATTATTCCAAACTATAAACTCATTAAACATGTATACAAGGTCTTGTGACATTTATTCAAAACCTTTATTTTAAACTTGACTTAAACTTCAATCAATCCCACCTCCCATTTGGAACCCTAGTCAATCTTGAAATCCTAGATCCTTGCCATAGACTTATAGGATCGTACTTAAATATTTAAACTTGCATACTTAGGCTTATCGTGAGGATATTCTCCCTCCAAGTCTTGCAAATACTTGTCCGTGTCGGATACTATTCATCATCCAAGTGAGTATACTTAGCCCCTTTTTCATTTACATTCTTTTGGGGTGAAACATGTTCAAACTTTAAACTTATACAATTCTTGTACAACTATGACTAGATGCTTATTCTTATGTTAAACTTGAGACTTGTATGCTTAGATTAAACTTAAAACTAGCATATTCATTAACTTTGATCAAGCCTATGGTAACAATGATAGATCTATTGTATTTGACCAATCCACCTTAATTGATTGACCCTTCGGGGGGAGCCCTTGGTGTTTGTTACTAAACCAAAACTTTGAGACTTGAGACTTATAAGGGTAACCTGCGGGTTATGCCTAAACTTGGTTGAGGATTGAATGTGCACAATGTTTAAGATACTTGTTTTCTCATACTTACATTAAAGAATGCATATATCATAGTGAATTGTAATACTTTCAAATACTTGTTAAACTGTGTCAAAACCTTTGTATCTCACCAACTATTTTGTAGTTGACAGATTCTTTCACATGTTTCAGGTTCTACATCATGAGACTTGATTATGATCACATAGGACGCTTTGGACCTAGACTACTTATTAAATAAATGTTGTATACTTGTTATTTCCTTGTATTGAACCTTTGAATCTATTATTAATGAAATATTGAAACTTTAATAGTCAACCTTGTGCTATTGAACAACCGCGTCCGCCCCGACGTATAATCCGCCGTCGGTTGGGGTGTGACAGATTGGTATCAGAGCCTTGGTTATAGGGAATTAGGTTATTAGACACATGACCTAGACTATAACTTAGGAGACCCAAACATGAGTTATCTCATGTCCCTTACTAGGAACTTTCTCCTCATTCTATTCTTAATTCTTATACGTGAACGCTTGGATATTCTACGATTCTACTTACCTATATGCTGCAAGAGTCTACCACATCGAGGACACGTTCTTAGGCTTTAAGTCTAAGCCACCACTAAACTCTCGCCAAGAATATTTAAGTTCTAGATAATGTGTGAGAACTTGTGCGGACCGGAAGGGTGGATACCTGTATTCTGGGAAATTCTGTCAAGGAAAGCATTTCGTATAAATCCAAATCAACCGTTGGACCCGTATGCTTTCCTGGGAATTCTTGGGATGAGTACCCACTTATAGGAATGCACAACTCCTCTAAACATTAGTGAGCTTATATCTTTCTTGACATGTCAAAGTACTTACTTAGTGATATGCACTAAACGAGTACTATCTCAAATACTATACACTTCATAAATTCATGATTCAAAAACTTTCCTCTGTAACCTTTACTCTATGATTTTTTTTGTTCCGTCTTCTCAAGAATGGTCACATGACAGCATGCTTACTCGTCATGACCTGAAGGAGTTACCTTCAAGGAGAAATTCTTATGAAATTATACTTAAAAACTATATACATAAACTTATGTTTATAGATACTACCCAATAAACTTCGTGATCGTTGTAATACAACCCTTAAAACTATGTATTACCCTACAAATTCTTCTATAAAACTTCATTATTTTATAAATATGACACCTAAGAGGTAACCCTTGTATTCTTACCTTACCTCCTTAGCAATTAACCAAGTTTCATTTGATAACTAACTTAAAACTTTCGTTACACTTTTATACATCTCAAAGTTTTCATACTTCCTTAAACTTCATGATCCTTGTAATACCAACACATTTAAAACCACGTATTTTTACAAACTTCATTATTTTATAAACTTGGCACATAAGGGGAAACCCTTGTGTCTCATTTAATTTTTCGTCACTCAAGCAAACTTCATTCTATGACTAACTCAAAACTTGTTACACTTTTAAAACCTTCATACGTCCTTAAAACTTACGCATCGCCGTTTCTTGTAAACAAAAAAACTTAACATCTTTTAAACCTAAAGTACATTAACAAAGTGATTAGTAACCTGATCGCTTTCCCGCAAGGGAAGAAGACTACTATAGAATAAACAAACTCCACGTTTAAGACTCTAAACCCAAAATGAACCTCGACATAGTACCATAAACCCAAACATCGGTGACAACAACTGAGAGAAGTTGCAAGCCCATGAGAATGTTCTGGCTAGGGAAATAGGGTACATAAGTGAGTCCTCGTGACCCACCACTTCTTCCGAGAATTTTCTTCGTTAGCTCATCAACTTCAAACCGAAAACCATTTTTTTTATATACTGTGATGACTCAGTATTATGAATAAAAACCTTTTTGAACACATTTAATCAATTTACTTACAAATCTCTTCCTATTCTTTTCTCTTTCTAGGTAATGGACTCACACTCACACTCTTCGCCAATGTACCGTCCAAGAGGGGAGTCCGACCGAGAAGAGAGCAACGAGTCACCGGTGTACCAGCCAAGTCCTTACCCTAATGCTAGGGCAAGAGCTGAACTTGACACCAACTGGACCAGAAACCATAGGACATCACCATCGAGGAATCCTTACCAACCACCTCATCTTCATCACCGGTTTTCATCACCACCGAGGGACCCATATCTAGCACCTACCCCTACCCTAAGGGCTAGGCATGCCCGGGAACCTGCCGTGGCAATGGGAATCCCGGTGCCTAACATTCCTAGGTTTATGGAAACGAGGAATCTATGAGGAGGGAGATGGAGCACAGGGCACGGCAAGACCTACAAAACCAAAGGATCGACGACCTGGCCAACCAAATCTGGATCCAGGAAGAAAAGATCGTATCTTTGGAAGAAGACAGAGAAATCTTCGAGGACCGTATCGATGCCACTAGGGTAGAGGCTAGATTCGCCATCCGAGTGACTCTAGCAGTTCTTGTGGTGGTACAAATCTGTTTCTTGGTGGAGAGCTACCTAAGGCGTGCATGAAGCCTCCAATTCTCTTATATTTTAAAAGTTTTGTCTTATGTAAGGGCTAGAAGCCCAAATTTTGGAATATCTAATGAAAAGTTATTTTGAAACTTCATCTTGTTATCACTTGTTGATTTGACACTCCTCTCATCATTTCAAACTTAACCCTCTTACCCATACACTTTCGTCAAGAGTAGCTCACGTTAGTACCAGAGATAATTAACGACGTGGCAGTTAACTATAAAAACCCTAAGTGACACGTACACTTGAAGAATAAACTTTGAACGAACCTTCTAATTCGTAAGCACTCTTTTAAAACAACACGACTTACGAACCGATGATCCTTACCTCTTATAAACTTCACGCTTCTAAACTTGACCAACGTCTCATTTGACAATCACACATACTTTTTCATGAGACTTGCTTATAGTATTTATCAATGTCCAACTTGTCATTTTAAAAAAAAAAAAAACATCTTAAGTACACTTTATATAAAAGAAAACTATACATGCTATTATGAAGCGGCATAAAATCATTTACAAACACTATCATAAACCTTATTGAATCTTTTCCCGTTACCCTATGCTTGGAGACTTTCCCCATTTAACTCTTGCCACTTAAAAGATTTACTATAAATCACAACGGGAACTAAAAAGCTTAAATACACGTTGCTAAAATATTAAACTTCGTATACACAACTATGAGGTCCGAAACTTTTAAGTCATGCAAAAAAATTATACAACTACTCAAACCCGTATTCTTGAAACTAAACATGTCCAATAGAGGATCATGTAAAGCTAAACATTGTAACTTGTGATTTATCCTACTCATACTTGGATTCTTAATCTTGAAACTCATACTTGGATTCTTAATCTTGAAACTTATACTTGGATTCTTAATCTTGAAACTCATACTTAGATTCTTAATCTTGAAACTTATACTTGGATTCTTAATCTTAAAACTTATACTTGGATTCTTAATCTTGAAACTCATACTTGGATTCTTAATCTTGAAACTTATACTTGGATTCTTAATCTTGAAACTCATACTTGGATTCTTAATCTTGAAACTTATACTTGGATTCTTAATCTTGAAACTCATACTTGGATTCTTAATCTTGAAACTCACACTTAGATTCTTAATCTTAAAACTTATACTTGGATTCTTAATCTTGAAACTCATACTTAGATTCTTAATCTTAAAACTTATACTTGGATTCTTAATCTTGAAACTTATACTTGGATTCTTAGTCTTGAAACTCATGCTTGGATTCTTAGTCTTGAAATTTATACTTGGATTCTTATTCTTGAAACTTATACTTGGATTCTTAGTCTTGAAAACTTACTGTGTGACGTATTCTTGTTCAAACACAATTGAACGTGTGAGACTTTAACTACTCCATGTTTGACGTATGCTTGTTCAAACATGATGAATGTATAAGGCTTTTAAACCACTCAAGATTTGATGTATTCTTGATCAAACACGAGGAAAGTGTAAAGACTTTAAACTACTCTATGATTGAAGTATTCTTAATCAATCACGAGCAAACTTTGAAACTCTAAATCTTGTCACGTTCTTTCCTTTTTAACCATTGAACGACATTTCTCTCTGAGGGACTCGTTAATCAATGATCACTCTTATGTGGAAACTTTAGTCTTGTGTTAAACAAACTCTTATACTCTTCCTTGATCCACACACAAATAGAAGGACCTATGCGGACTATACGACGATTTAAATGCTTGCGGGTGCACACGTAAGTATGAAAAATCAGCGTATGGGAAAACATAGTAAACTCTGTCGTGTGCCATGATCTAAGACTTGTCATAAAGGATAGCCACGGAACTTAGGTACCGTAGCAAGTCCTTATACGTGTTAGACTACAAACTCAAATTCTTGAAACTATCATATTATCCATCCTAAGTGATGCATCTCACTTTAAATCCAGAATGGAAGTTCATCAGTTTATTCTCTCAAATGCGTTTCTGAAAGTAAACGTTCATTTAAACTATATGCTTCTTAGGGAAACTCTTGGCAACCCTGAACTTGGAAACTTAGAAGCTTAAGCATAATCTTATTCCTATCATTCCAGTTAGGATTCTAAACGTAAACCGTAGTTTACTAAGGGACGTAAAGTATCTTTCTTATTGTCCCGGTGCGCATCATGAGCTTAAATCTTGGAAAAACAGTAAATTTTCTACTTTAATTTCGGGACGAAATTTCCTAAAGTAGGGGAGACTGTAATATCCGAGAATTTGCCGTCATATCTTTCCTAATCCTTGCACGTATCAAAGACTTAAGTCTCGAAAACTTGTTTAAAAATCTATTTTTATTTATAAACATTAATTTATTTGATAAATATATATATTTGGGGTATGTATATATATATATATATATATGTGTGTTTATATAAAAATATATATATATATATATACATGTATGATAAATTTTCTTTAAAAGCGTTATAAAGTTTATAATTATCATTTTTATAAATAATATAATAAACTTACTTTTATCTTGAGACTTATAAACTAATGCATTATATAAAATTATAAAATAATAAAACTTTTGAAACTTTAAAGAAATTTATAAAAATACAACATAATTATTTTTATAAAAAGGCTCAGGGACCAAAACTGCCATTTCTGAAACCTGTTTTAAACTAGAAATAACTTTTCATCAGAATGTTAAACCAGTGAAACTTCAGGGACCTGTTTGGCAAGAAATCTAAACCCCTGAGACTCAGAACCGGTCTCGAGTTCGACCCCCCCGCCACACCGGTTTCCTCCCCTATTTTCTTGAAGTCGCGAATTAGGCCAGATTCACTGAACCTCGGGCATCCTAGCTCGCATGCGACTCAAAACCAACACCATTCAATGCTTGAACGTCGTCCAAGACACGCGTGCAGCCGGATTTAACCCATTCGGCCCAACCGTGAAATCCTCACCTAATCCGCCATTAATTGATGAAATCATGTATAAAAACGAGTGCTAACAGGTAGAAGACTCCACCCTCAAACACTCTCAACCCTCAGTTCGATCTAAACGAACCTCCATTCGCCGATTAGGAGTCGCGACAGCCGACGACCACCACCATCTTGTTCTCACTCGATTCGATATCATTTCAGGTAAATCAAATGGCCATTATACTCGTAATCGTGTGTTTATCAAAAGCCCCATGTTTAATTTAATGAACAGAGGTTTAATCGATATGCACTTGTTGGAATTCGATTCTAGGGTTCATATGGGAATTGGGGAGGTTTGGGAATCTGTTTAAGGATTTTCTCTTCCACGTTTTTCACTAAGGAAGCAGTAGTCAGGGTTGGTCAAGGGCGCTTGGGTGTGGGTGCGACCCGGACGAGAACCCGAGTTCAAGTCCGGGTAAACCAAATTTTTGCCCTTTTTATTTTTGTGCATTTTTAAAACAGTTTTAGGCTTTTAATAATTTTTATAAATTATGTTATACTTTTATAAACATGAATCCGAATTTTATTTACACTTTTTATATTCTGTAATATTTTAATTAATTAAATTTAGTTAAAACTTATAAGAATAAAGTCCTTTAAAAATAGTTTTAAATGTTTAAAAACTACAGAAATATTTTAAAACTTTTATAAAACTTATAAGTTCACAAGAACTATTTATTCAAAACAGAAAACTTAATTTATTATTTGCTTTTCTAAAACTAAAGGAATTCTTTTAAACCTTTAATCTTTTATTTAATTTAAAAGAAAGCTAATTAGGCTCTATTTTATCATTTACAAACTTATAAATAATATAATAGAGAAACTTTAATAAATGTTAAACTTACACTCTTTTGTACAAAAAAAATCTATAAACATAAATCTATTTGTTTATATAAATTTTAAAAAGAGAAATAAAGATACTTTATTTATTTCTTAGATAATTATAAAGTTATAAACTTTATAAAAACTAAATGAAAACTTTAAACATTTATGAACTTGTAAGACTTTATTTAACCACTTATAAACTTATAAAAACTCTATCTAAAACCTATTAAACTTATGGTTTTCTTTTAAAATGCTTATAAACTTATAAATAAGATATAAATTAAATATTTTATAAACTTATAAGTGTTATTATCTATTTAAGCGTATTTATATTACGAATCTACTTGTATTCTAAATACTTGATACTTAGAAACTATACCAACTACTACCATTTATCATATGTAGATTATACGTGCAAAACTTTTTGAATAATTATTTTAATTATTCCAAACTATAAACTCATTAAACATGTATACAAGGTCTTGTGACATTTATTCAAAACCTTTATTTTAAACTTGACTTAAACTTCAATCAATCCCACCTCCCATTTGGAACCCTAGTCAATCTTGAAATCCTAGATCCTTGCCATAGACTTATAGGATCGTACTTAAATATTTAAACTTGCATACTTAGGCTTATCGTGAGGATATTCTCCCTCCAAGTCTTGCAAATACTTGTCCGTGTCGGATACTATTCATCATCCAAGTGAGTATACTTAGCCCCTTTTTCATTTACATTCTTTTGGGGTGAAACATGTTCAAACTTTAAACTTATACAATTCTTGTACAACTATGACTAGATGCTTATTCTTATGTTAAACTTGAGACTTGTATGCTTAGATTAAACTTAAAACTAGCATATTCATTAACTTTGATCAAGCCTATGGTAACAATGATAGATCTATTGTATTTGACCAATCCACCTTGATTGATTGACCCTTCGGGGGGAGCCCTTGGTGTTTGTTACTAAACCAAAACTTTGAGACTTGAGACTTATAAGGGTAACCTGCGGGTTATGCCTAAACTTGGTTGAGGATTGAATGTGCACAATGTTTAAGATACTTGTTTTCTCATACTTACATTAAAGAATGCATATATCATAGTGAATTGTAATACTTTCAAATACTTGTTAAACTGTGTCAAAACCTTTGTATCTCACCAACTATTTTGTAGTTGACAGATTCTTTCACATGTTTCAGGTTCTACATCATGAGACTTGATTATGATCACATAGGACGCTTTGCACCTAGACTACTTATTAAATAAATGTTGTATACTTGTTATTTCCTTGTATTGAACCTTTGAATCTATTATTAATGAAATATTGAAACTTTAATAGTCAACCTTGTGCTATTGAACAACCGCGTCCGCCCCGACGTATAATCCGCCGTCGGTTGGGGTGTGACAGATTGGTATCAGCGCCTTGGTTAATGGAATTAGGTTATTAGACACATGACCTAGACTATAACTTAGGAGACCCAAACATGAGTTATCTCATGTCCCTTACTAGGAACTTTCTCCTCATTCTATTCTTAATTCTTATACGTGAACGCTTGGATATTCTACGATTCTACTTACCTATATGCTGCAATTGTCTACCACATCGAGGACACGTTCTTAGGCTTTAAGTCTAAGCCACCACTAAACTCTCGCCAAGAATATTTAAGTTCTAGATAATGTGTGAGAACTTGTGCGGACCGGAAGGGTGGATACCTGTATTCTGGGAAATTCTGTCAAGGAAAGCATTTCGTATAAATCCAAATCAACCGTTGGACCCGTATGCTTTCCTGGGAATTCTTGGGATGAGTACCCACTTATAGGAATGCACAACTCCTCTAAACATTAGTGAGCTTATATCTTTCTTGACATGTCAAAGTACTTACTTAGTGATATGCACTAAACGAGTACTATCTCAAATACTATACACTTCATAAATTCATGATTCAAAAACTTTCCTCTGTAACCTTTACTCTATGATTTTTTTTGTTCCGTCTTCTCAAGAATGGTCACATGACAGCATGCTTACTCGTCATGACCTGAAGGAGTTACCTTCAAGGAGAAATTCTTACGAAATTATACTTAAAAACTATATACATAAACTTATGTTTATAGATACTACCAAATAAACTTCGTGATCGTTGTAATACAACCCTTAAAACTATGTATTACCCTACAAATTCTTCTATAAAACTTCATTATTTTATAAATATGACACCTAAGAGGTAACCCTTGTATTCTTACCTTACCTCCTTAGCAATTAACCTAGTTTCATTTGATAACTAACTTAAAACTTTCGTTACACTTTTATACATCTCAAAGTTTTCATACTTCCTTAAACTTCATGATCCTTGTAATACCAACACATTTAAAACCACGTATTTTTACAAACTTCATTATTTTATAAACTTGTCACATAAGGGGAAACCCTTGTGTCTCATTTCATTTTTCGTCACTCAAGCAAACTTCATTCTATGACTAACTCAAAACTTGTTACACTTTTAAAACCTTCATACGTCCTTAAAACTTACGCATCGCGTTTCTTGTAAACAAAAAAACTTAACATCTTTTAAACCTAAAGTACATTAACAAAGTGATTAGTAACCTGATCGCTTTCCCGCAAGGGAAGAAGACTACTATAGAATAAACAAACTCCACATTTAAGACTCTAAACCCAAAATGAACCTCGACATAGTACCATAAACCCAAACATCGGTGACAACAACTGAGAGAAGTTGCAAGCCCATGAGAATGTTCTGGCTAGGGAAATAGGGTACATAAGTGAGTCCTCGTGACCCACCCCTTCTTCCGAGAATTTTCTTCGTTAGCTCATCAACTTCAAACCGAAAACCATTTTTTTATATACTGTGATGACTCAGTATTATGAATAAAAACCTTTTTGAACACATTTAATCAATTTACTTACAAATCTCTTCCTATTCTTTTCTCTTTCTAGGTAATGGACTCACACTCACACTCTTCGCCAATGTACCGTCCAAGAGGGGAGTCCGACCGAGAAGAGAGCAACGAGTCACCGGTGTACCAGCCAAGTCCTTACCCTAATGCTAGGGCAAGAGCTGAACTTGACACCAACTGGACCAGAAACCATAGGACATCACCATCGAGGAATCCTTACCAACCACCTCATCTTCATCACCGGTTTTCATCACCACCGAGGGACCCATATCTAGCACCTACCCCTACCCTAAGGGCTAGGCATGCCCGGGAACCTGCCGTGGCAATGGGAATCCCGGTGCCTAACATTCCTAGGTTTATGGAAACCGAGGAATCTATGAGGAGGGAGATGGAGCACAGGGCACGGCAAGACCTACTAAACCAAAGGATCGACGACCTGGCCAACCAAATCTGGATCCAGGAAGAAAAGATCGTATCTTTGGAAGAAGACAGAGAAATCTTCGAGGACCGTATCGATGCCACTAGGGCAGAGGCTAGATTCGCCATCCGAGTGACTCTAGCAGTTCTTGTGGTGGTACTAATCTGTTTCTTGGTGGAGAGCTACCTAAGGCGTGCATGAAGCCTCCAATTCTCTTATATTTTAAAAGTTTTGTCTTATGTAAGGGCTAGAAGCCCAAATTTTGGAATATCTAATGAAAAGTTATTTTGAAACTTCATCTTGTTATCACTTGTAGATTTGACACTCCTCTCATCATTTCAAACTTAACCCTCTTACCCATACACTTCCGACAAGAGTAGCTCACGTTAGTACCAGAGATAATTAACGACGTGGCAGTTAACTATAAAAACCCTAAGTGACACGTACACTTGAAGAATAAACTTTGAACGAACCTTCTAATTCGTAAGCACTCTTTTAAAACAACACGACTTACGAACCGATGATCCTTACCTCTTATAAACTTCACGCTTCTAAACTTGACCAACGTCTCATTTGACAATCACACATACTTTTTCATAAGACTTGCTTATAGTATTTATCAATGTCCAACTTGTCATTTTAAAAAAAAAAAAAAACATCTTAAGTACACTTTATATAAAAGAAAACTATACATGCTATTATGAAGCGGCATAAAATCATTTATAAACAATATCATAAACCTTATTGAATCTTTTCCCGTTACCCTAAGCGGCATAAAACCGCGTCCGCCCCGACGTATAATCCGCCGTCGGTTGGGGTGTGACAAACTTAATGGTAAACTGAAATATCGAACCCTAGAGACACTGAATACTAATAATAGAGTCTGATTCGGACTAAAGATTGATGATTGGGGGGTTGACTACACTAAATATTAACTAAGAATGCAGCAAACTAAATCGATTCAACTATCAAGATCAAAGTAATAAGGTGAAATTAGAAGATGGGAAGAATACTACCTAGGTCGGAATCCTACTTGCAAAGTACAACTTCTACCGGTTCTGGAAACTATAATGGATCTGGGTTTCTAAAGAAACAACTCTAGACTACCTAGTGGATCCCTAATCATTCTCAGGGTGTCACCAACTAAGGAACCTAAAGGTGTAATAAAGCACCAGATAGTGAATTATCTTTCAGTCTCTCCAACTATGATAAAGTACCCTAATAGACAGATCACCTTTAAGTCTCACTGTCCACCATACATTCGAAGAATACATGTGGTAATCTCAGGTTAACAACTATGACATGAACTAGCAACAATCACCAGACACCTAATACTAACGTCCTCTTAGACTGTTAACACTCGGATTCCTAATGACGAAGACTAGACAACTAATTCTCACCTCTCGGGTATTGAACTAGGACACACACTCAATCTAATCAAGGATTAACCAACACTCCTATGGATTACTACGTCTAGCAAACCACTCAGGTCACAAGCAATACGCAAACAACCTAAACATGCATCTATTAATGAAAGACATGCAACAAGGCAACATGAGGAACATTAATCAACACAAAATTAGATTAAAGCATGCATATACATCATAATAATCAACTCAAGATCTTTTACAAAATCATAAAACCATCAAATAGAATCCAAAACTGATAAAAATCATAACTTTAACGAGTAATCATCATAAGACCTAGGCAATATCAAAGTTTTAGCCTAGATTCATACTCAAAACAACTAAATCAGAAGTATAAGCAATCATCATGGTTTCAAACATCGCAACCAAAGATGAAAATCGAATCTTTAAACCTAGAACGCTATTACTAACGAACCCGGAATCAAAAGCTCCAAACTTTAACTCCAATTGACTTCTCACTCCTCAAAATCGCCTCTAAGAACTGCTTTGACGGCCAAAAATCGATTATTCTCATAATGAAAGAGTCTAATATATTAAACCATGAAAATAGGTCAAAATTCATGAATTTGGGGCCCCTCGCGTACCGCGAGGCCCAGACGGAAGCTCCCTCGCGTACCGTCGGAGACAAAATAGTCGTGTAGGATTTCTTGTCTCTCGCGTACCACGAGGGAATGGCCTCCGTCTCTTACTGGATTTTTGTGTTCTTCTTGTCGAGCTACCCCAAATCGATATTTTATGGGCCCCGTAACTAATTTTCTAGCCCGAGATATGCCTGTTTTAAGGTTGGACTCTTTCTCGACTTTTGCCATTCTCATCCCGGGTTCTCGTGTGTTTGTTTCCTCACAGTTCTTGATCGTTTAAGCTCCAATTCTTCCCGAATACGTACAAAACATAGCATAACTAAGTACAAGCTATAAATGACTAGAAACGACTCTAAAACTATACGAAAACGCTACGAAATACAAGGGAAAACGAGGTGTGTTTTGCAACACATCAAATATCCCCACACTTAACATTTTTTCGTCCTCGAAAAAGTCTGCAATGGAATCATAACTGGACATAGCTTAACAATCTCAATTAAGCAATTAGCAAAACACATTCACGCGTTAAAAAGCAATAATCAGTATTTCTGTCCGATTAAACCCACCCACCAACTTCCAAGCCCCCGTTACGTGTTCTAATATTTCAATACCAAGCATGTCAATCAATCTATGTGACTCACACTTAAAGTTACAGCTCTATCTAATCCCGTCTCACGGTCATGTTTAGGTACTGATTAAACCATATAGATTTCACCCCACCACGTTAAACTAAGATTTACAGGTTTTTAGAAATAATGATGATCAATGAATGATTGGATGAAATATGAGCATTATTAAGCAAATTAACTTTCGTGTAGAGGCATTTCAACCAATTCACTATCCCGGAATGTAACACATAGACTACATTCTAAACAATGAATCATATAAGAATCAACCCAGTGGTGTTTCAATCAGGCAGGAACCCGACATGTGACACGTAGGCGAAACTTAGATTTCAATCAAATAAGCTCAAGTATATGGAATATGGATGCGGGTGCCACCGAAACTCGAATTTATTCTCTTAAAAAGAGAGTGGGGTGCCAAGATATTTCAAAAACCTCTAAATTTTAACTTAACGTGGTACCTATCACCCTATGTTGACAGTTTCAGTATTACCGATTACCCTAAGATGAATACCCACAAGATATCATGAATTAATTCAATTATTAATCTTATTTAACACAAACAGGCAATTTAAGCTCTACTAGTTGACTGGGTCTACCAAAACATCACTAACTAGACGTGTTTTCAATTATTTATTCATTTAAACTCAACAAGCAGATCCAGTTGTACTATCATTTTCCATTTATTATGCAATTATTTCCAAGGACATTTTTCAAGATTTTTTTAATTTTTTTGTATTTTTGAATTTTTATAAACAAGACAAACTAGACTCAACTAGACACTCACATCCCCACACTTGAAAGACACATTGTCCTCAATGTGAAGCAAGACACAACTAAAAATAAAAGGAATCGACTTAGCTGGTAATGTAGCATGAATGGTCCAGCATTACTCTTCCACGTTTGCACCGTATAGCATTTCGGTCGCGGTTGCACAAATGACTGTCGGGTTGCCTTTACAAGATAGATAAGATGAGAATCAACCCCGCCCGAATGGAGATTGAGTATGGACGGAGGGATCAAAACCTGCACAATAAAACTCAAACAAACCCGCAACATTAAACCGACACAAGTTACAGACTCAAAGTAAAAATTAAAGACTCGACTGACTCACTAAGAACTTAAAGACTCAAAGATAGATAGCATGCAGAGAAATATATTCAAAGTGTGGTAAACACATAGACATGAAAGCCACATCAAGGTCGTTCACCGGTTAGGGACCCTAGATTCGCGAATTTTGACCTATTTTCATGGTTTAATAGATTAGGACTCTTCCATTATGAGAATAATCGATTTTTGGCCGTCGAAGCAGTTCTTAGAGGCGATTTTGAGGAGTGAGAAGTCAATTGGAGTTAAAGTTTGGAGCTTTTGATTCCGAGTTCGTTAGTAATAGCGTTCTAGGTTTAAAGATTCGATTTTTATCTTTGGTTGCGATGTTTGAAACCATGATGATTGCTTATACTTCTGATTTAGTTGTTTTGAGTATGAATCTAGGCTAAAACTTTGATACTGCATGGGTCTTATGATGATTACTCGTTAAAGTTATGATTTTTATCGGTTTTTGGATTCTATTTGATGGTTTTATGATTTTGTAAAAGATCTTGAGTTGATTATTATGATGTATATGCATGCTTTAATCTGGTTTGTGTTGATTAATGTTCCTCATGTTGCCTTGTTGAATGTCTTTCATTAATAGATGCATGTTTAGGTTGTTTGCGTATTGCTTGTGACCAGAGTGGTTTGCTAGACTTAGTAATCCATAGGAGTGTTGGTTAATCCTTGATTAGATTGAGTGTGTGTCCTACTTCAATACCCGAGAGGTGAGAATTAGTCGTCTAGTCTTCGTCATTAGGAATCCGAGTGTTAACAGTATGAGAGGACGTTGGTATTAGGTGTCTGGTGATTGTTGCTAGTTCATGTCATAGTTGTTAATCTGAGATTACCCCGTGCATTCTTCGCATGTATGGTGGACAGTGAGACTGAAAGGTGATCTGTCTATTAGGGTACTTTATCATAGTTGGAAAGTCTGAAAGGTAATTCACTATCTGGTGCTTTATTAACCTTTTAGGTTCCTTAGTTGGTGACACCCTGAGAATGATTAGGGATCCATTAGTTAGTCTAGAGTTGTTTCTTTAGAAACCCAGATCCATTATAGTTTCCAGAACCAATAGAAGTTGTACTTTTCAAGTCGGATTCCGACCTAGGTAGTATTTTTCCCATCTTCTGATTTCACCTTATTAGTTTGATCTTGATAGTTGAGTCGATTTAGTTTGATGCATTCTTAGTTAATCTTTAGTGTAGTCAACCCCCCAATCATCAATCTTTAGTCCGAGTCAGAGTCTAGTATTAGTATTCAGTGTCTCTAGGGTTCGATTTCTGGTTTACCATTAAGTTGTGCTACACTCGATAGGTACACTTGCCTGTCAATGCGGTCTAGTTCATAGGTTTTCCATTAATTACTTAGGAGTCTAGGTTAGTTTTTGTTAGTTTTTATATAGACCGTCTGGAAGACATCAAGTTTTTGGCGCCGTTGCCGGGGATACTTGGCAATAGCAATATTGACATTGACTAGTTCTTTGTTTGATTTTTGGTTTATTTTATTTTCTTTTTCTTTTGAGTCTTATGTGTTTTCTTGTCCTACATGTTGTTTGAGTGTCTAACATAGGATCGAGTATTTCTATCTTGAGTCTTTATTTATTTTCTTTTATTCTTGTGTCAGTTTATGTACCACACTTGTTCGCAGGGATGGCCACCTTATTCAGCTTTTCAAGAGCCTGAACGAGAGCTACACGAGCGCACCCGCGACTTCTGGGAGCGTTTGAAGGAGCTGTGCAAATCCCAGGTATGTTCTACTTGCCCAATCCCATTTCCTATCATGGGCGACGCTGACCCACCAGCGAGACGTACCTTACCCCAGAGGGCCAGTGACGGGGTCAGCGGGGCAAGATCTTCGATCACACGCCCCACCATTCCTAACATCAATACATGGCAGATCCCGTCACATGTCATGAGCACGATCACTCATGCCACCCAATTTCATGGCCTTGAGGATGAGGATGCACCCATACATTTGTCCCGCTTCACGCGGATATGTGATACCTTCAATATCACAGTGTGTCTAAGGACGCTATCTACTTGCATCTCTTCATATTCTCGCTCTCTGGGCGCGCATCTACTTGGCTTGACACCCTCCCCAACAATTCTATCACCACTTGGGAGGATCTTCAGGCCATGTTCTACAAAAAGTACTATCCACCTTCAAAGGCTGCTCACCTTCGGGATCAAATCCATTCGTTCCGGATGGATCCTGACGGGCCCTATCACTTGGCCTGGGAGCGGTTCTACACGCAGTTGAGCAGTAACTAAACCTCGAATGAGGGTAAAAGAACCTGTTAAGAAGCTTTCCATCACAGGAGCTAGTTTAGAGGAAATCTATAAAAATCTGTAGAACTACGAAAGTTCCGAATCCGAAGGATTCCTTCCTCTACCTCCGGTGGAAGCCTATTCACCACAATCAGCTAGTTATGAACCGTTTGCTGATTACCTCAACTATCCTATCGTATCGGGTCCATACATGAGTAATAATTCGGCCACCGACGAAAATTACGCTAACACAAGTTCTATAAGGGCCTACTCCGGAAGTTCTGGATCGTACATCGACTATGCAAATCATCCACAGTTCTTGGATCCCTATATCCATGATGAATACGATCCTATGGCTGAATTCGAGGCCACATTTGACGATCCTGACGCTATACCTGAGGACTATAGCCCATGAGCTACCTTGAAACATAAACCAACTCCCGCCTATGATAGTGTCTACAACGACATAGTCTTAGGACTAAGAGACCCTCCGCCGAAATTTGGATATCCCACATTGTGTCACCCAGCATTTCAGGACAAAAGTCATATTCATTTTAGCACGTTCATATGTCATAGTTCCAGGATCATTATTTTGACTAAGTGCTGTCATGCGTCTAGCATAGAAACACAAGTTACATTTTAGTAATTTTAAGAGTTACTTGGAAATAAACAATTATAACCCGCAATGTACGTTCGTTGGTGATTAACAAGATCTTATTCAAGTAAAGTCTAGAAACACGTTTTAATATAAAAAAACATATATATTGGTGACTAAAATTTTAAAAGTGGACATAAAAATGTGTACTACATGGTCTTAAGTCATTTTTGTGTGTATACATGTATATTATAGTTAAGGTAATAACTATGTCGGGGTTAACCAGTAAACTATTAAAACTAGTCAAGATACACAAAATACATAACGATTTTTGATCATGAAAGTTCCTACACCGGGTATTATATCATGGGTGCACCTACTGAGTTTACACTAACTAGAACCGACCTAACTAGTACTTAGATTGCAACTAGTGATGTAACAACACCCACCCCCCACCCCTACCCATTCACGGCTGAATCAAGGCGACGCCACCCACCTTGCTCACCCCATCCTTGCTCCATAATGGTGGTCATGTTAGACCATGCCCTTTCACCCAACATGTCAAGCAAAGGTCAATCCATCTTGTCATCCATGCCTTGTGATGATTATACGTAGCCCAACACTTCACTCCACCTCCATACTCTTCCATGATGACTAATAATTACTACCAAGTTCTCACTCCACCTACCTACTATATAAGAGGACAACCTACCACAAAACAAGTTTCAAGATCTATATCCTATCACTTCTCTCTCTCGGTTCTAATCAGCCCCAAAACCAAAAATGGAACAAAAATCCTGTAATCAGCTTCATGGCAGATTTTGGTCAACTTCGGATGGCCATATCTCCTTCGTTCCTTGGCCAAATAAGTCCATTATTTTTCTAGTATGAAGCTCCATGTTAAAAGGAAGAACCCAAGTGGAATCACTCAAATCCATGGAGTATTCGGCCCCCAAACAGCCTGCGCAACAAGGCCGCTCAGTGCAGGTCGAATCTGGACACCTCTTTTCATTTTCTTGTTTTGAGGTACCTACAAAACTCTAAATATAGTAATTCTTTTTCACATCTCCTTTGGTTTCAATAAACTTGATTTTAGAAGAAAACCCCAAGTCATTTGGTTTTCTAAAACCATCTAAAAGTCTAGTCGAAGTACGCCTAAAAATATTAGTTTTCAAGAACAAAATAAAACTTAAAAATCTTGATGAGTTTTGCTTTATTTATTCATGAGTCATGTTTTAATACATATATTTATAAACATACATGTTCATACATATAATACTAAGCTAGAAGGCCATAGACAAGACAAGGACACATCAAATATAAATTACGTATATATATATACTATCATATAAAATAACACTTGGATGATGGAGTTCTTCATAAACCCTTCACTCCATTCATGTGTTATGTTGAAGGATACATGTTCATTAAGTTATATGATCATGTGTGACTTACCTGGCAAGAGCCGAGATAGTGTCCTATGATTCAAGAAAACTACTTATTTTTATGACGGTTAAGTCATGTATATGTTTTCGGTGAAAACTACTTATTTTATGACGGTAATGTCATGTGCATGTTTTCGGGGAAAACTATTTATTTTTATGACGGTCAAGTCATGTATATGTTTTCGGTGGTAACTACTTATTTTATGACGGTTAAGTCATGTGCATGTTTTCGGGGGAAAACTACTTATTTTATTACGGTAATGTCATGTGCATGTTTTGGGGGAAAACTACTTATTTTTATGACGGTTAAGTCATGTATATGTTTTCGGTGAAAACTACTTATTTTATGACGGTTAGGTCATGTACATGTTTTCGGGGAAAACAACTTGCACTGAAACAACCATCTCTGTGAACTCACAAACCTTTGTGTTGACACTTTCAAGTATGTTTCTTAGGTAACCCTTAGCCATGGCGCGGTTGGAATAGGCTAGCTATGTTGGATTAATTCCTAGTAGCTGGAAGGACATAGATTATCAAGTCTCAAGACTATCGTTAATCTAGAAGAACTTAGAACATTGTATTACTTAGTCTTAGTATTTGTGTATGTATTCAAGTCTTAGAAATCACTATTACAGCTTCCGCAATCGTGTAATGAACCAATCTTTGTAACCTTTATTTATTTATTAAGTAAATAAATTTGGGGGTGTGATAGATTGGTATAAGAGCAATGGTTTTAGCAAATTAGGTTTCCTTAGTGATACCTAGGCTCTAACCGGACTCATTTAGGGACCTAGATTTCTAAGACTTGCATCACACTAAGAACACCCAAGACTTGAGTATAGGAATTCCAACCATTGTCGAACAATTTGTGTAGACTATTAGTGTATGGAGTTACATTGGGGTATCATTAGCTACACTAATACATAATACAATTACGTAGCATATGTAATAAACACTTAACACGTACAACGATGTGGAAATAATAAACACATACAACGTTTCTCAACAAAGTGTTACTGTTCGGATTACGAATTAAGGATAACAGGTACTCAACACACTGCTACCCTAGAAGATCGAGCTACAAGCTGAGCTAGGGTGACGACGGTAGCAATCGCCAATTACCGATCTTGGTACCCCAACAGGCTGAACCCGTACCAAAACATGTACCTATACCTGCACCACACCTACAACTACTCCAGCCATGGAGGCATCTTTCTTTCTGACGTATGTGTGGTATAAATACTCTAATTCATGAGTTTCCGGATCGAATGACTAGACTTTCGCCATGAGATGTGGCAGACGGGATTAGCCAGACATAAGGGAACCCAAGGTGGATAAGCAGGACTAAACGAGGGAGAACTCCATGGGTCAGGAGACCCAAACATTCATCAGGATCATGTGGATCCATACGTACATACAGACTTGGAGCGTAAGTTGCTTGACACTAATTTGAGGATCTCTGCCCTACACATAGTGCCTGACTTACATGCACATTTTATTCTTGAGAGACACTGGTGGTGCCTCTCTACCGTTAACCCCATCCGGCAACATCCATATTCAGCAGATTCACGAGTATTGGTACACATAAATTAAGGGTAATCCGGTAGAACAATACACACTCCTGCAAAAGTGTGCAAACACGATCTAATGATCATTTCAAATCCTTTTTGACTAAGAAGCTTGGGATGAAGAAACACTACAGGGATTATGTAAAGTAAATTATCATTACGGGTGCACACGTAATCATAATTTGCAGTGCATGAGAACTTTAGTGAGTCTTGCTGTCCAAGCTAATGATCAACCCATGTTCTCAGTCACTTGATTAAGGATTGGACCTTAACAAATCAGACTTCTCAATTAGGTGTTCACAAAGTATTCTCCCAGTTTGGGAGGGACGAGAGAAATTCAAATTGAATTCAACCAATCCTTAGTGAATCCTGAACAGTGAAGGATTTCGTACATTCATTCTTTGAGATTCTACTTGTCAAGGAGGCTTCAAATTGAGCGTTACCACAACCAACACTTACAATAATTGCACAATTATTGTGGGAGATTATAGCGTAATATCAGGATCCATCATACATTTAAGTCTCACAACTACTTGAAAGTTACGCCAGGGGTGCTATGCACTAACTTCAGTAATGGGGCAGAAGATTATTCTGACCCGCATACACATGCACCTATGGGATATTGTGGAAGCGCGACATGAGACAAGTAGGTAATCTGACATTTTTGGATATTGGTCAAACAGGGTTGCTTTCACAACCTTTGACATTCAGTACACCTTTAAGTCCGAATATTCTTCCGACAAGGAATAATACGTGATTTACGCTCAAGCGAATGCCAAAGAAACCTAAGTATGGAACAACGACTATGGTCGAACTAACAAAAGAATGATATTCAAAACTTTTAAAAAATTCCCAAAAGCGGGATTCCTCACTAAACTCATTAGTTCACGATGAGTGTATGGGACATAAGCACGAGCTGTTCACTACAGACCATTGTCCACAAGGATCCGAGAAGGATAATTTTATAGTCTTTCATACCCATACTTCCTTAAGGATCATTTTGTTGGATGAATCCCAGTTTTCAGCCTAGAGTAGAGGCATGATCACATCTTTCACTCCCAGTTTTCTATAATTAGGAAGCTCTAGGGCATCTATTGTTAAGAAATGACCTCTTAACGCAGGCTCGGTAAGAGTACAAAATTTTCTATGTTTAACACTCATTACCTAAAATGTTTTCCTTGTGCTAGGGATTTTGAGGCTATAACCTGTATGAGTGGAATACGTAATGGTAAGTCACCAAAGTACCATTCGAACACTAAGGAAGTGCAGACACACTGAATGACTAGTAGGTGACAAATTTTAAAACTCCCAAATTTTTCCTACCAACTTAATGGGTTGACAAACCCATAGCCCACTTTGGGAAAACACTAATTCTATGAGACCATGCTCACAGTCTTACTGTTCATTTCCTCACATAGAAGAAACGTGAACATTCCAAACAAACATAGAACTTCATATGGCTTACCTACTCCGAGGGTATGGTAGTCAAGTCATGAGTTTACATATCAGTACGATACAACCCAATTGCTAGTCTGCCACGGAAAGGTAGCGCAAGCAAAGGGGTAAAGCGGTGATTAGACTCGACCTTTGCTAGTAGGAGCTCACAAGGAACCTCAAAATCTTAGATCCATTAGGATATATGGAAAGAAAGATACTAGATAACACGAAACCTGAAATAAGAGTAAAGTCTTAGTCCGAGAAAATGCTTTCGAAAAGCATAAGAGGGACAAACATAAAGTTTCATTTCCATAGTGTATCATTACTACACGATCTTCAACTGAAACCTGAACACCTCGTCGAGTAATTCCTTTCAAAGATCTATAGAGAACTGGATATTGTGCATCATAATGCGTAGATGAATAGAGGGTTTGTATCAGCATACATTCAAGATTCTCATGCATCATTTCTTTCATTATCAGGAATGAGTATCAAAGAACCCCACCATATTAAGGGTAATCAAATGTGGGTTTCTTGCACAACTAATATCGTTAATCAGAGAAGTATTCGCCTTATTTTTGAATACTGACCACCAAGTAAACGGAAATCAAACAATCAGAGCCTAACTTGGATGATACAGACAGAATTTAGGTACCAAGTACGGGTAACCTATGCGTGTAGTTATGGATGAAGTCCATAAGTCCAAGTACTCCTTTCATCCAGAATCGGATAAAATGTATAAGGATCTCGAGGAACTCTATTGTGTGGCCAAACATGAAAGGAGAAATTGCTATGGGAAATATCCGACAGTAAAGGCAGAATGCCAGGAATCACCGGGGAAATCACAACAACCTGAGATTCCTCAATGCAAATGGGAACAAATTTCCATGAATTTCATTACGAAACTACCCAGAACGTCTAGTGACTATGATACTATATGGGTGATCGTGGATCGTTCAATGAAATCCGCTTACCTTCACCTAATCGTGGAGACAGACAAAACTAAGAAGCGTGCAAGGCTAAATATTAAGGAAATTAAGGCTAGGCATGGTATGCCAGTTTCCATTACCTGGAATAGGGACAGTCGATTCGTGTCAAGAATCTGCCAATCAGTACAAGAAGTCTTGGGCATACGCCTTGGCATGAGCACTACATATCATCCCCATTCGAATGGTCAAGGTAAAAGGACCATCCAAATTTTAAAAGATGTGCTCCGTGCGCGTGTAATCGATTTCGGAGGAAATTGGGATACTCACCGCCGTTGGCTGAGTTTTCATATAATAACAACTACCATACCAACATTAAAGCCGCTCCGTTGAGGCTTTGTATGGTTGTAAATGTCGCTCATCGCTATGTTGGGCGAAGGTTGGCGAAAAGCATTTGATTGGTCCTGAGATTGGCCAGGAAACCACTGACAAGATCTTCGAAGCTAAAGATCGTCTGAAAGCCGCTCAAGACAGAAAAAAGAGTTGCGCTAACAACAGACGAAAGCCATTAGAATTCCAAGATGGAGACTAAATTTTGTTAAAAGTCCCGTCTTGAAAAGGAATTGCCAGGTTTGGCAATCGTAGCAAACATAACCATAGATAATGGAGACCGTTTGAAATACGGGCTAGAGTTGGCCTTGCAGCCTACAAGCTTAAGTTGTCACGGGAACTAAGAAATGTAAATGATGCGTTTCATGTGTCAAATCTCAAGAAGTATTTATCAGACGAAACGTTAATCATACTGTCTAGTGAGATTCACATAGGTGACAACCTACACCCTATTAAGGAACTTACTGAAATCACTGGCTAAAAAGTCCGGGGAACTAGGTGTAATCGTATTGAATTGGTTAAGGTACGTTAGAACTTGAAGCGTGACCCTAAGGATACATGGGAACACGAATATCAAATGAAAATCAAGTACCAGACCTTGTTCACGAATACACTAATTCAAGATAACATCAACTGAATTTCGGGACGAAATTCTTTTTAACATGGGGAGAATGTGACACCCAACATTTCAGGACAAAAGCCATATTCATTTTAGCACGTTCATATGTCATAGTTCCTGGATCATTATTTTGACTAAGTGTTGTCATGAGTCTAGCATAGAAACACAAGTTACATTTTAGTAATTTTAAGAATTACTAGGAAATAAACAATTATAACCCGCAATGTACGTTCGTTGGTGATTAACAAGATCTTATTCAAGTAAAGTCTAGAAACACGTTTTAATATAAAACATATATATTGGTGACTAAACTTTTAGAAGTGGATATAAAAATGTGTACTACATGGTCTTAAGTCATTTTTATGTGTATACATGTATATTATAGTTAAGGTAATAACTATAGTAAACTATTAAAACTTGTCAAGCTACACAAAATACATAAGGATTTTTGATCATAAAAGTTCCTACACCAGGTATTATATCACGGGTGCACCTACCGAGTTTACACTAACTAGGACCGACCTAACTAGTACTTAGATTGCAACTAGTGATGTGACAACACCCAACCCCAACCCCTACCCATTCACGGCCGAACCAAGGCGGGGCCACCCACCTTGCTTACCCCATCCTTGCTCCATAATGGTGGTCATGTTAGACCATGCCCTTTCACCCAACATGTCAAGCAAAGGTCAATCCATCTTGTCATCCATGCCTTGTGATGATTATAGGTAGCCCAACACTTCACTCCACCTCCATACTCTTCCATGATGACTAATAATTACTACCAAGTTCTCACTCTACCTATCTACTATATAAGAGGAAAACCTTTCACAAAACAAGTTTCAAGATCTCTATCCTATCACTTCTCTCTCTCTGTTCTAATAAGCCCCAAAACCAAAAATGGAACAAAAATCTCATAATCAGCTTTCTGGCAGATTTTTGGTCAACATCGGAAGGCCATATCTCCCTCGTTCTTTGGCCAAATCAGTCCATTATTTTTGTAGTATGAAGCTCCATGTTAAGAAGGAAGAACCCAAGTGGAATCACTCGAATCCATGGAGTATTCGGCCCCCAAATAGCCTGCGCAAGAAGGCCGCTTAGTGCAGGTCGAATCTGGACACCTCTTTTAATTTTCTTGTTTTGAGGTACCTACACAAATTCAAATCTAGTAATTCTTTTTCACATCTCCTATGGCTTCAATAAAATTGATTTTAGAAGAAAACCCCAAGTTATTTGGTCTTGTAAAACCATCTAAAAGTCTAGTCGAAGTACGCCTAAAAATATGAGTTTTCAAGAACAAAATAAAACATAAAAATCTTGATGAGTTTTGCTTTATTTATTCACGAGTCATGTTTGAATACAAATATTTATACACATACATGTCATACATATAATACTAAGCTAGAAGAACCATGGACAAGACAAAGACACATCAAATATAAATTATATATATATATATATATATATATATACTATCACATAAAATAACACTTGGATGATGGAGTTCTTCATAAACCCTTCATTTCATTCATGTGTTATGTTGAAGTATACATGTTCATGAAATCATATGATCATGTGTGACTTACCTAGCAAGAGCCGAGGTAGTGTCCTATGATTCAAGAAAACTACTTATTTTTAATGACAGTTATGTCATGTATATGTTTTCGGTAAAAACTACTTATTTTATGACGGTAATGTCATGTGTATGTTTTCGGGGAAAACTACTTATTTTTATGACGGTTAAGTCATGTATATGTTTTCGGTGAAAACTACTTATTTTATGATGGTTAAGTCATGTACTTGTTTTCTGGGAAAACTACTTATTTTATTACGGTAATGTCATATGCATGTTTTCGGGGAAAACTACTTATTTTTATGATGGTTAAGTCATGTATATGTTTTCGGTGAAAACTACTTATTTTATGACGGTTAGGTCATGTACATGTTTTCGTGGAAAACTACTTTCATGAAACAACCAACTCTGTGAACTCACCAACCTTTGTGTTGACACTTTCAAGTATGTTTCTCATGTAACCCTTAGCCGTAGCGCGGTTGGAATAGGCCAGCTATGCTGGATTAATTTCTAGTAGCTGGAAGGACATAGATTATCAAGTCTTAAGACTATCGCTGATCTAGAAGAACATAGATCATTGTATTACTTAGTCTTAGTAATTATGTATGTATTCAAGTCTTAGAAATCACTATTACAGCTTCCGCAATTGTGTAATGAACCAATCATTGCAACCATTATTTATTTATTAAGTAAATAAATTTGGGGTTGTGACACGCATCCACACCAAGATCTCCAATAGAGTGTCTCGATCGGTCGCTTCACGAAACCGATAAAGTCAAGAAAGAGCTTATCTTGACTAGGGAGGTATTGATAGAGACCGAGAAGGATCTATCAAAGGCCAAAAATAAGTTAGCCCAAAAGGACAAGGAGCATAAGTCCTTTGCTAAAAGAATTTAGTTTCAAGGGAAAAGCTTGATGAAGGATTCCACATGCATAGTCAAGAAATAGGCGTCCTAATATCGTTTTTTTGTTATTTTTCTAGTAATCCAAATAAAATCATGTAATCGTTTTATCCTATTAATAAAAGTATTTATTTTCCTTTCGTTTTCCTAGAATGGTAGGGAAGGGAAAAGGACCTAGCTTCATTCGTAAGTACGCACCACTTGGAAATAACGAACGAAACACAAACTCAACCGAATCCTATTCTGGAACAAATTCCGAATACACTATGTTAGGACATAAAATGTATGACAAAATCTTTGTAATAGTTTAGGTCTTATTGTCTTTATGTTTTTTATGTAATTGTATAGATTTTGTCTAAGTGATAGAACAAGTTCTGCTAGAGGCGAACTTGTTAAGTTCGCCTAGCCTATTAGAGGCGAACTTGTTAAGTTCGCCTAGTCTCATGTGAGGCGAACTTGTTAAGTTCGCCTAAGCATCTTTGTAACATCCCAAAAATAAAACGACTGTTAAAATGACGAAATAAACGAACGAGGCATGACGGGTCGGGCCGGATGGGCCGTCGGGCTGGAAGGGGAGCCTCCCCTATAAGTAGCTTAGGCCTCCATCATTTCTCTCATTTACAAGTTCTAGAGAGAGAAACCGTAGAGAGATAAAGTTGGCGGATCGACCCAAGATTTCAGCAAAGTGTTGCTCCATAGCTTGTGAGAAGAACCTTCGGATAAGAAACTCGATTCAGGTAACGATCGGGCCTAAATATGAGTTTTTGTTCGTTTTTAGGTTTTTCGGGTTTTGGGTGAAAAGGTAACGTTTTCACAGATAAAACTAAAAGATAAACATAGATTTGAGTTCCTTAATGGAAAGCGAACGTTTTGAAGTAAACAAGTTCATGATCTTGACGTGATCAGACCCGAAGACGAAAGTTAGGGTTTTTGCGAAGAAGCAGTTCGTGCGTACTTATCAAGTACGCATGAAGATGATCCTGCGTACTTACCAAGTACGCAAGAAGAGGATCCTGCGTACTTATCAAGTACGCATGAAGAAGGTACTGCATATTTATCAAGTACGCATGAAGCAAAGTCTGCGCACTTATTAAGTATGCAAGAACAAGTCCCTGCGCACTTGCTAAGTGCGCAGGCATCAGGTTGTTTAGGTAAAGTCAGTATGTTTAAGAAGGTTAAACCGTTAGAGTCGGGGGTTGGTTTGATGTGTATTTAACTAATCAATTCAGATTGGAAGTGACGTTGTGGGACCTTTGTTTAGGATAACCCAGATTAGTTTATCAGGTGAGTTCTAGAAGCCCTATTTTAAATGTTTTATATAATGTTTTCGGGCTGGTGTGCATACATATGAAATGATGTTTTACGAAATGATGTTTATGAAACTATGTTTACGAAATGAAATGATTTGGAATGAACGATTTATGGAAAGAAAGTTTTATGAATGGAATGTTTACGAACGGAATGTTTATAAAGAAATGGTTTATAATGAAGGTAAAGGGTTTTGAAAAGGAATGAAATGTTTTACGAAAAGAAAAGAAAAGGGCAAAGGTTTTAAAGAAGTCATTACAAATCTAATATGTCGAATGAAGGGAATTGACGAATGAAGTCTGGGAATGTAATTCCCAGTCTTGTGGTAGATTATGGACAGCGAGCCATAGTTGCCATAAGAACAACAGGGGCAGTGTCTTTGTGACATGTTAATGGTTTGATGTTGTACAACTGGTAGGGAGTAACGACGGTTACTCAGGGGTTAACGTGACCCTATGTAAGGTTAAATTATGATCCGACGGTGTTATGGCCGTGAGCCATAGACTTAGATGGAAGTTGTCGATTTATGGACATGAGAGCCATAGGGGCAACTGAATGGGTATTGTCGGTCCTCGTGCAATTAAGCCTTGGGGGAAATACAAAAAGGAATTGACGGAATGTATGGTATTGTCGGTCTTCGTGCAGTTAAGCCTTAGGAGCAATACCATACTAAATGACAGTACGAATGGTAACACAGATTTAGATAGTAATGTATGCCTTAAATGAATGTTAAATGTTTTTAACAAATGATCCGTTCAATGTGTTTATGATGAGGATAAATGTTTAAAGGTTTTTAATGATGAACGAAAGGCCCTGTTTTCTTATACATGATGTTAAACCCTAATGAATGATTGAATGAGGAACCATTTCTTAAATCGAACGAAAACTAGAACTCACCAGCGTAGCTGACTTTTTAGTGTGCACATTCAGGTTAAGGCAGGTTATGAGGCTGGACGGCGATGCTTGGCTAGCGATGAAGAGTTACCCGGACGCTTATGAAGACTGGCATCATGTTACGTTTTGATTTCTTTAAGTTATGTTTAGACATGTTTACGCTTTCGTATGTTGAACAATGTAATGGTTATGTTTTAATGAAGTATTTTCCGCTGCGTTATTTGATATTCAAGTTTAAGAACTGTTTGTGAATGAGTAAATCCAATAAGTGAGGCCTCCCGGGTTTGGGGCCTTACAAGTTGGTATCAGAGCAATAGTTTGAGCGATTCGGACACTCCCAATGTCTAAACTTAAAATTTGAATGAGACCGAAAGCGGATGCCAGTACGGGTAACTTGAGCCACAGCATCAGGTATGAAAGTAGTATATGTCTACATATATAGTATGCCTTAGAAAGGGTTAGGTAAGGACTTGTGTTCTGATGGAAATCACAAAGGTGGTCAAATAGAAATCGAAAGGTAGTGTAATGGTTAATTACAGATGGCCAGTGTATATTAACATCTTACATTGCTTATTGAATTTTATTTGTAAACTAGCGTGATGATGTTGGATTCTTGTCTTATAGAACGAAATGGCAAGGAGAGGAAACGGAAGACGTGATGGGGGCCGTACCGGTGGTTGTACCGGCGGTCGAAATGGTGGGCGTGGCAGGACCCCTGCGCGCCAAGAGTATAGTGAAGAAGGAAGTGTTCACACTGAACCGGCGGTTAGTGTGCATGGAACTGAGCAGACACTGGTTGAAGAACAACCTTTCACTTTTGAACCAGAAGTGAGAGCAGCTATAGCTCGAGAGTTCACAGAGTTGATGAAGACTTCTCTGCCAGGTCTGTTGGCAGAAGCATTGAAGAAGGTTAATAGGGAGGGTGGGTCTAGTGCGGCAATTGGTGCCCGGAACAACGGGACTGACAACGCGCCGCCTGCACGCGAATGCGACTACAAGTCATTTAAAGCATGTGACCCACCGGTCCTCACTGGAAAGAAAGACGCGGTGGCTACTTTTGATTGGGTAATCCGTATGGAAGCTGCCATTTGCCTGAGTGAGTGTTGAACGGATCAAGTTGTGAAATTTGCTGCTAACTCCTTGAGAGAGGAAGCATCCCATTGGTGGGAAGGTGTACGTCAAGCAAAAGGGAGCGAGGTCGTGGATGCGATGATGTGGGCTGATTTGAAAACTTTAGTAATCAAGAATTTATGTCCAAGAAATGAGATCGAAAAGGTAGAAAGGGAATTTCTGGGGATTAAGGCTGGGAGCATGACGCACCAGCAGTACACCACACGGTTCAATGAACTGGCACGTCTGGTGCCACACCTTATCACGACCGAGGAAAGAAAGATTTCCTGTTACATTCAAGGGCTGCCGGACAAGGTCCGCACCTTTATCAAAGCAAACACCCCTAGCACCTATGATTCGGTGGTGGAACTCAATGGTGTGGTGTATGATGATCTGGCGTTAAATGATGCTGCCATTGAGGAACCGAATAAGAGACCGAGCTTCTCAAACAAGCGAACTGGTGGAAAGATGTTTGGGACTCGTGATAAGAGGGCTTGGGTGGATGAGCCGACTGTTTGTAAGAAGTGTGGAAGGGAGCATACAAGTGAATGTAGACTGGGATCTAACTTGTGCTTCAAGTGTGGCAAGACCGGGCACTACTCCCGTGAGTGCCCACAACACTTCAAGTGCTATAACTGTGGGGATGCCGGTCATCTGAGTAGGGAATGCTCGAAACTGAAAATGGGCGAATCTGGGAAAGGAAAGAGTGCCGAGAGGAAAGAAGAGAGGCCCCGAGCAAAGACTCGTGCGTACGCGCCAGGGTGGACCCCGACGTGGCGTCAGGTACGTTCATCCTTGACAACACTTTTGTTTCTGTGTTATTTGATTCGGGTGCCAGTAAGAGTTTTATATCTACGACTTTTTGTAAAAAGGTAAAGTACACTGTGAGTAAACTAGAAAGGGACTTTAGCATAGAAACCGCTGAGGGTAGAACTGCGAGGTGACTGATGTAGTTGAAAATTCCACGATAAAAATAGAAGTCCATAGATTTCCCATCAGGTTGTTTGTCATGGTTTTAGGTGGGTTTGATGTCGTGTTAGGTATGGATTGGTTAACTGCCAACGAAGCACAAATCATATGTAAACGAAAGATAATCCGACTCAAGGCTCCGGATGGTAGCAAAGTCAAGGTTTTTAGAGATCGTGACGCCCCAATGCCAAACGTCATCTCGATGATTAAGGTAGCAGATTACTTGAGGCGCGGATGCGAGGCTTATCTGGTGTACGTAATTGACGAGTGTAAGGAAGTGAAGGAACTAGACGATGTACCCGTGGTACGCGAGTACCCAGAGTTGTTTCCAGAGGATTTACCTGGGATACCACCCGACAGAGAGATCGAATTTAGAATCGACTTAGTACCAGATGCCCAGCCCATGGGTAAGGCTCCATATCGACTAGCACCAGTGGAGATGAAAGAGTTAATGGCACAACTAGACGAGTTACTTGAAAAGGGATTTATCCAACCGAGCATCTCGCCGTGGGGTGCTCCGGTGTTGTTTGTGAAGAAGAAAGACGGTTCGATGAAGATGTGTATTGATTATCGCGAGTTGAATAAACGTATGGTGAAGAACAAGTACCCCTTACCAAGGATCGACGACCTGTTCGATCAATTACAGGGCGCAATTTGGTTCTCAAAAATCGACCTTCGATCCGGGTACCATCAGTTGAAGGTGAGGGAAGAAGACATACCGAAAACCGCATTTCGCACGCGTTATGGACATTTCGAGTTTCGCGTAATGTCTTTCGGATTAACGAACGCCCCCGCAGCGTTCATGGATTTGATGAATAGAGTTTGTCGACCGATGCTGGACCGATCGGTAATTGTGTTCATCGATGATATCCTCATCTACTCCAAGAATGAGGGTGATCACGCATGTCACTTAAAGGAGGTGTTGGAGGCTCTGAAGAAGGAAAAGTTGTATGCTAAGTTCTCTAAACGCGCGTTCTGGCTTAGGGAAGTTCAATTCCTAGGTCACATCATCAACCCGAACGACATTATGGTTGACCCAGCGAAGATAATGACGGTAAGGGAATGGAATATTCCTAAGACGCCAACTGAAATCCGTAGTTTCTTGGGATTGGCAGGCTACTATCGAAGATTTATCCAGGATTTATCGAAAATAGCTTCGCCATTGACAAAGTTGAGTCGGAAGGAGGTAAAGTACGAATGGGGTTCGACCCAGGATAAGGCATTTAAGGAATTGAAGGAAAAGCTAACCAAAGCCCCAGTCTTGGCCCTTCCCGAGGGCAATGAAGACTTAGTAGTATACTCTGACGCTTCGTGTCAGGGATTGGGATGCGTGTTAATGCAACGCGGGAGAGTGATCGCGTATGCGTCAAGGCAGTTGAAGATTCATGAAGCTAATTATCCGACTCACGATTTGGAACTTGCTACTGTCGTATTCGTATTATAAATCTGGAGGCACTACCTGTACGGGGTGAAGTTTACTCTTTACTCCGACCACAAAAGTTTGAAGTACTTCTTCGAACAAAAGGAACTTAATTTGAGGCAGAGGCGATGGTTGGAACTTTTGAAAGACTATGACTGTGAAATAATATACCATCCTGGAAAGGCAAACGTGGTGGCTGACGCTCTAAGCCGAAAGGATGTGCCTACTCCTATTAGAGTGAAAGCTTGCCAGTTGGTGATAACATCGGATGTGATGAGAGAAATTGGAAAGGCTCAAGATGAGGCACTTATAGAAGAAAATATAAAGAAGGAAAGGATGATTGGCCAACAGGACAAATTGGAATATAACACCCTTGGTGTTAGGACACGTTTTGGACGGGTATGGATACCTATGGGTGGCGAGCTTAGAACCAAAATCTTGGATGAGGCTCATAAGTCTCGGTACTCTATCCATCCTGGTACCAATAAAATGTACCAAGATCTAAGGAAGGAATACTGGTGGCCTGGAATAAAGCATGAAGTGACAAAGTACGTAAGAAAGTGCTTGACTTGCTCGCAAGTAAAGGCCGAACACCAGAAACCGTATGGAAAGATTCAACCACTTGATATACCGGAATGGAAGTGGGAACACATTACCATGGACTTCATAACCAAGCTACCTCGCACAGCTAAAGGTCATGATACCATTTGGGTAATTGTGGACCGTTTAACGAAGAGTGCTCATTTCCTACTTATTCGCGAGACGTTGTCGTCGAAAAAGTTAGCGGAAGTATTTATTAACGAAGTAGTAGCACGGCATGGGATGCCTTTGACGATCGTATCTGACCGGGACACACGATTCACATCGAGGTTCTGGAAAAGATTTCACGAGGCGATAGGCACGAGGCTCAATGTTAGCAAGGCATACCACCCACAAACGGATGGTCAGTCCGAAAGGACCATTCAGACATTGGAGGATATGCTTCGTGCTTGTATTATCGATTTCGGCGGCAGTTGGGACAGTCATTTGCCGTTAGCCGAATTCTCCTACAACAATAGTCATCACACGATGATAGGCATGCCGCCTTACGGAATATTGTATGGGAGAAGATGCAGGACCCCAGTTTGTTGGGGTGAGATTGGACAGAAGGAATTAGGAAGTCTTGAAGTCGTAAGAGAAACGCCAGAAAGGTTTGATCAAATCAAAGCACGAACGAAGGCCGCACAAGATCGTCAGAAGTCCTATGCGGATAAACGACGAAGGCCTATTAAGTTTGATGTTGTGGACAGAGTAATGTTGAAAGTGTCACCTTGGAAGGGAATCATACGATTCAGGAAGAGAGGAAAGTTAAGTCCGAGGTTTGTCGGACCATTTAGGATAATGGCACGGGTTGGTGAGGTCGCTTATTGGTTAGAGTTGCCTGATGAGTTGAGTGGGATTCATCCTACCTTCCATGTATCACACTTGCGAAAGTTTTTGGTGGATGAATCAGCTCACGTACCACTTACTGACATCGAGGTCGACAACAACCTTAATTAAATCGAAGAACCCGTGGCCATCTTAGACAAGAAGGAGAAGTGTTTGCATAATAAGATTATCCAATTGGTTAAAGTCCAATGGAAACATCGAAAGGGATCGGAAGCCACTTGGGAAACAGAGAAGGAAATGAGGGAGTCGTACCCTCATCTATTTGACTTATGATAGGTTTCGGGGACGAAACCTATTGTAAGGGGGTAGACTTGTAACATCCCAAAAATAAAACGACAGTTAAATGACGAAATAAACGAACGAGGCATGTCGGGTCAGGCCGGATGGGCCGGCGGGCTGGAAGGGGAGCCTCCCCTATAAATAGCTTAGGCCTCTATCATTTCTCTCATTTGCAAGTTCTAGAGAGAGAAACCATAGAGAGAGAAAGTTGGCGGATCGACCCGAGATTTCAGCAAAGTGTTGCTCCATAGCTCGTGAGAAGAACCTCCAGATCAGAAACTCAATTCAGGTAACGATAGGGCCTAAATCTGAGTTTTTGTTCGTTTTTGGGTTTTTCGGGTTTTGGGTGAAAAGGTAACGTTTTCACAGATAAAACTGAAAGATAAACATAGATTTGAGTTCCTTAATGGAAAGCGAACGTTTTGAAGTAAACAAATTCGGGATCTTGACGTGATCAGACCCGAAGATGAAAGTTAGGGTTTTTGCGAAGAAGCAGTTCGTGCGTACTTATCAGGTACGCATGAAGATGATCCTGCGTACTTACCAAGTACGCAAGAAGAGGATCATGCGTACTTATCAAGTACGCATGAAGAGGATAGTGCGTACTTATCAAGTACGCATGAAGAAGTACTGCGTATTTATCAAGTACGCATGAAGCAAAGTCTGCGCACTTATTAAGTACCCAAGAACAAGTCCCTGCGCACTTGCTAAGTACGCAGACATCAGGTTGTTTAGGTAAAGTCAGTATGTTTAAGAAGGTTAAACCGTTAGAGTTGGGGGTTGGTTTGATGTGTATTTAACTAATCAGTTCAGATCGGAAGTGACGTTGTGGGACCTTTGTTTAGGACAACCCAGATTAGCTTATCAGGTGAGTTCTAGAAGCCCTCTTTTAAATGTTTTATATAATGTTTTCGGGCTGGTGTGCATACATATGAAATGATGTTTTACGAAATAATGTTTATGAAACTATGTTTACGAAATGAAATGATTTGGAATGAACGGTTTATGGAAAGAAAGTTTTATGAATGGAATGTTTACGAATGAAATGTTTATAAAGAAATGGTTTATAATGAAGGTAAAGGGTTTTGAAAAGGAATGAAATGTTTTACGAAAAGAAAAGGGCAAAGGTTTTAAAGAAGTCATTACAAATCTAATCTGTCGAATGAAGGGAATTGACGAATGAAGTCTGGGAATGTAATTCCCAGCCTTGTGGTAGATTATGGACAGCGAGCCATAGTTGCCATAAGAACAACAGGGGCAGTGTCTTTGTGGCATGTCAATGGTTTGATGTTGTACAACTGGTAGGGAGTAACGACGGTTACTCAGGGGTTAACGTGACCCTATGTAAGGTTAAATTATGATCCGACGGTGTTATGGCCGTGAGCGATAGCCGTCGATGGAAGTTGTCGGTTTATGGACATGAGAGCCATAGGGGCAACTGAATGGGTATTGTCGGTCCTCCTGCAGTTAAGCCTTGGGGGCAATACAAAAGGGAATTGACGGAATGTATGGTCTTGTCCGTCTTCGTGCAGTTAAGCCTTAGGGGCAATACCATACTAAATGACGATACGAATTGTAACACAGATTTAGATAGTAATATATGACTTAAATGAATGTTAAATGTTTTAAACAAATGATCTGTTCAATGTGTTTATGATAAGGATAAATGTTTGAAGGTTTTTAATGATGAACGAAAGGCCCTGTTTTCTTATACATGATGTTAAACCCTAATGAATGTTTGAATGAGGAACCATTTCTTAAATTGAACAAAAACTAGAACTCACCAGCGTAGCTGACTTTTTAGTGTGCATATTCAGGTTAAGGCAGGTTATGAGGCTGGACGACGATGCTTGGCTAGCGATGAAGAGTTACCCGAACGCTTATGAAGACTGGCATCATGTTACGTTTTGATTTTGTTAAGTTATGTTTAGACATGTTTATCCTTCCGTATGTTGAACAATGTAATGGTTATGTTTTAATGAAGTATTTTCCGCTGCGTTATTTGATATTCAAGCTTAAGAACTGTTTGTGAACGAGTAAATCCAACAAGTTAGGCCTCCCGTGTTTGGGGCCTTACAATCGCCTACTGCAGAGCTTGTGTCTATAAATAGGTGTTTACAGATTCTGTTAAAAAAAAGAATGAACGATTGTATTCAGTGTATTCTGTAAACTCTATGTTTTGGTGATATACAAAGAGAAGTTTATTTATCTGTTGTTTCTATTGTCAATTCGTATACATACGTTAACATGCAGGATTCCGCACTACGTGTTATCCATACGTCCTGTCACGAGATCGATCTGAGATGAGTCATGTGGACCTACAAGTGGTATCAGAGCTTTTACTCGTGATTTGTGTTTGATTCTTGGTGATTAGAGACGATTTTGTGTACAATTTGACAAGAAATTGATCATTTTTAGTAGTTTTTTGTATCCATGGAGTTTTCAAGTTCTTGAAGTTGATTTTGCTGCTGAATTCGTGGATTTGAAATGGATTTTGGTAAAATTAATCCGATAGAAGTGTTCTAATTCCTAAAATACTAAATCCTACGATCTAATTTCTTCAAATTCATTCTAATCTGTGAGAAATGATGAATTTAGGTGATGTTTGTTCGTGTTTGGGTTGCTGAGTTTGTTACAGCTGAAGCAAGCGAACTTGCTGATATTTGTTGCAGGTGAACTTAGCAAGCGAACTTATTAAGTTCGCTTCTCTCAGTTTAAGCAAACTTAGTAGGCGAACTTATTCATTAGACGAACTTACCGGATTTTATATCAAATTCGCTTGTTTGGATTTTAAGCGAACTTATTATCTTCGCCTGAGGAGAGTACTTGTTCAATACTTGGAAATGTTTTCTGAAAATGGCAAATATGGTGCAAGTGACTAACATGTTAAATTACGATAACGAGATTGGTACATCTCAGAAACCACCCAAATTGTTAAGTCTTGCAGATTATTCTAACTGGAAAGATCGGTTTGATCAGTTCGTGTCTTTTACTGATACAAGTTTATGGATTCCAATCTTGGAAGGCTATACACATCCGATATATACTTGGATGGGAAATGATTATGTTCCTAAATCGGTATCTGCGTTAACCACAGAAGAAAAATTATTGTTTGATAGGGAAAAGAAGGCAATGGCTAGTATCTCAATGTCTCTTCCTAAAGAAATTTATCATAGCTTTAAACAATTCAAGACTTCTCAACAATTGTGGGAAGCGTTACAAAAGCGGTGTTAAGGTAGTTTGGATGTTAAGAAAAGCAAAAAAGAATTACTGAAGAAGCAGTTCTTAGTATTCAAGCACTTTCAAAATGAATCTTTAGATGATCTTGCAATGAGATTCTATCATTTGCTGAGTGAATTGTCAAGTGCTTCAGTGGTTTATGAGACTGAAGAGATAAATGATAAGTTTTTGGAGGCATTACCATCTAAATTTGATGTTTATTCAGTTTTGATAAAAAGAGAATGTCAAGTATAAAACTATGTCTCTTGAAGAGGTTCCTGGGAAGATTCAATCACATGATTTGAATATGAAAAAGAAGGAAACCAATATGGAGCATATTCAAGATCCTTCAATGTATTTTGCTAAGACTTCTGGTAAAACTGGTGCAGGGGTTGCGTTCTTTTCTGGTGATACTCAAGATGTTTCTAATGATCATTATTCTGGAGTTCCAAGTCATTCTGGTTTCTCTGCAAATACAACTTCTTCATCATCTAGAACACATAATATGAATCACAGAGTTGCTGATGATTATTTAGTGATGTTTTCTTCATTTATGGCTTCTTATGAAAATTTTATTGGAGGAAAGATTCATGATCCAGATGTTATTGAAGAGGATTTTAGACAAATTGATCTTGTTGATCTGAAAGAGATGAACATTCAATGGAACATGGCTATGCTGATGCGACAAGCAAAGGACTTTTTGAAGAAGACTGGAAGGAAGTATATCGGTTCTAACAGTCGTTCTCGTATGGGATTTGACAAAACCAAAGTTCGTTGCTATAATTGTCAGGAGTATGGTCATTTTGCCAAAGAATGTGTGAAACCAAAAGTTGAATTTGATTCTCAGAAGAAGCCTAATAACTTTCAGAACAATCGTAATCAGTCACATGGCTCCTCTGGCTCTGGAAATTCTAATCATGCATCTGCATCATCTGCTTTGGTTGCTCAAAATGATGAAAATTATGACTGTGGTATTCATATTGAAGATTTGGTTGGTACAGTAAGTCAAGCTTTTGTAGCTGAGATTCATTCTGTAAAATTTGAAGAGTCAACTGATGATGATAGCTCAAGTGATGGTGAGAGTTTGCCAAGTGCTGATGAAGAGCATGATCAAGTACATAATGTTGAGTCTAATATTGCATCTGGTTTATCTGAAGATGATATAGTATTAACTCAAAATTCTTCTGATGGTGCTGATTCTGAAAAATATTCCGATTGCAAAAGTCTTCATGGCAGATATGTCAGATCCTTCAAAGGTAAAAGATTATGTCTGTCACATTTATTGCTCTAATTGCATCAGTATAAAAGATAAAATGCAAAAAGTAATGGATGATAACACGAATTTAATTTGTGATATGAAATCGATGCATTCAGTTAATCAAAAATTGAAAGATAATGATAAATTGTGTATAGATAGAATTGAGTCTTTGAAAAGAGATTTGAACTCTTTGGGATTGAAATATAAGGAACAAGCATATCATCTGGATATGGCTTATGCTGGGATTGAGAAGCGAAATGAAATTGTCGCTCAGAAGAACAAAGAAATTTCTGATAAAGAATCTGAAGTGATCAAATTACATAGAAAGCTGGAAAAAATTGAAAATTTATCTGTGGTATTAGATTACTTTAATGCTAATGCTGATCCTACAAAGAGGGTTGCTGGAATTGGATTTGTTCCTCCACCATTCAATGCAAATTATGTGGTTGAACCAGAAATTATTCATGAAGAGGAAATTGATCCAAAGACGGTGTTGAAAGTAAATCCAGTAACTGGTGAAGATATGATTTATGATTCTGATGATGAAGTTTTTGATGATAAAAAGGTTGAAGGCATTCCTAAGGAAGTGCAACTTGATGAACCAAAGGTAGTGAAAAATGTTACTCGTGATAGATGCATTTTAACAGAACCTGATGAAGTGAACGTTGATCAACCTAAACTTTTCAAAATGTTACAATCAAGTGGTTTTGTTGCTGCTGGTCATCAGAAGAAGAATTTATCAACGGTGACTAAGCAAGTTTTTGTTCAAAAGAAGCCAGTCAACTGTTCAGTAAAATCTTCTGAAGCTTGTTCATCGGAAGGGTAATCAAATTCAAGAAAAACTCCTTATATCAGAAATCATCAAGATAGAAGAGTTTGCTTTCACTGTAATGAGGCTGGTCATATTCTGATTAACTGTCCTTTTAAGAATCAAGGCAAAATAAAGAGTGTTTCCTCACAACAACGCGTGGTGGCGATTCT
Source organism: Smallanthus sonchifolius (assembly GCA_023525975.1). Taxonomy (NCBI): domain Eukaryota; kingdom Viridiplantae; phylum Streptophyta; class Magnoliopsida; order Asterales; family Asteraceae; genus Smallanthus; species Smallanthus sonchifolius. Next base: position 70,256,179 of record CM042025.1, read on the forward strand.
GAAAAGACCAAATGTGGGAAAGCCTATGTTTAGTGTTGTAAAGAATGTGCCTTGTCAATCATTTTCTAAATCTTCGGGATTTAAGCAACATGATAAGCATATTTCTAAACCAGTTGTTTTTCAAAATAAGTTTGAGATTCCACTTGTTGGAATTCCAAAAGATTCTCAACCTGAGGTCAAACTTTCTGGACCACAACGAAAAAGACGTAACAGAAAATTAAAGAAATTGTTGGAAATATCTGAATCTGATAATCATAAATCTAATAATGTTTTTCCAATTAATCATACTGTGTCTTCATTGAGAAGGTCTAATTGTGAATCTTATGTTTCAAAAGTTGATGACAATGTTGATTGTAAAGTGCTTGAAGTTGTTTATTTTGATCTATATGGACGACCCAAGACCATAATGGCTTGGGTTCTAATTTCTAACTGATTTTCTTTGTTTATGTAGGGGCAACCAAGGAGGACTATCAACAATACGTGGTATGTGGATAGTGGTTGTTCTCGACAGTTGATAGGGAATATTCGTTTGCTAGAAGATGTTATTCATATTGATGGTGGTTATGTCGCTTTTGCTGGAAATAAAGGCGGGTACATAACTGGTCAGGGTACTTTGAAGAACGATAAAGTCAAATTTGAGAAAGTGAACTATGTGGAGCAACTTGAACATAATCTTTTGAGTGTATCTCAAGTGTGTGACAAAAAGTTTTCATTTCATTTCAATGATTCTGAGTGTTATATCTTGAAACCGGGCTTTGTTATTCCTGCTGAATGGATTCTAATGAAGGCTCCAAGGAGAAATGATACATATGTCCTAGACATGAGTGTTGCTACTACAACAGATTCAATTCCTACTTGTTTCCTCTCCAAGGCGTCTGAGTCGGATTCTATTTTGTGGCACAGGAAACTATCGCACATCAATTATAGGAAAATGAATTATCTTGTGAAGAATGATCTGGTTACTGGTGTTTCGAAAATGAAATTTTCAGTTCTTGATGACTGTATTCCTTGCAAGAAGGGGAAACAACACAAGAAGTCCCACAAATCTAAGTCAAAGAATTCGATTGTGACTCCTTTGGAGTTACTGCATATGGATTTGTTTGGACCGATTAGTATCAGGAACATTGGTGGTAAATCTTACTGTCTGGTAGTAACAGATGATTTCTCTAGATTTTCATGGGTTAAGTTCCTTGCTTCTAAAGCCGAAACCACAGAGTTGGTACAATTCTTAATCCTGGGTTTAGAGAATTTGTTCAAACAAAAAGTCAGAAGAATTAGGAGTGACAATGGTAGTGAGTTTATAAATAGCAACATGGGTTTATTTTGTCTTCAAAAGGGAATTCATCATGAATTCAGTGCGCCATATGTACCTCAACAAAATGGAGTTGCTGAACGAAAGAACAGGACTTTGGTTGAAACGGCACGTACGATGCTTGCTGATTCTAAGCTTCTAGTAACTTTTTGGGCTGAGGCTGTGAATACTGTGTATCACGTTTTGAATAGAGTTTTGACCGTTAAGCGACATAACAAGACATGCTATGAGTTGCTTAATAATCGTAAGACGAATCTGGAATATTTACTACCTTTTGGTAATCCATGTTCCCTGTTGAAAGTTAGAGATGTCCCAACCAAGTTCAGTGCTAAGGCTATTGAAGGGATCTTTCTGGGGTATGTTGCAAATTCTACTACCAAGAGGGTTTATAACAAAGAGACTCGTCAGGTTGAAGAATGGTTTCATATTGACTGTTCTAATCGATCTTTACCTCAAATGGCGATTGGACCAGACTGGGCTTTTGATTATGACAATTTATTCAAGTATTTTCAATTACCTTCTGATATTTCTCCTAAGGAAGATGCTGTCTTATATGATTCATGTCAGGATGCACATAATAGTGGTTTTCTACCGACTGCGGTTCTACAATCATCTGTTTCTTCTACATCTGTTCCAGATCCTAATGTTGCTTCTTGTTCAGGAACACAAGAGTCTGATAGTGGGGACGACAATGTTATTTTCCAAGATTCTTCTGCTGATTCTTTGTTAGTTGATGAACCTTCTAATTCGACACAGGCTCAGGGGGAGATTCCTACAAATCTGGACTCGGAGATACCAGTTAATCAAGATATGTCTTATCAATCTGATACAACTCAAGTTGATGTGTTATCGGTTCCTGAGGTTGCATCAATCAAGGAACTCAAAGCTCACACGATTACAAATATCATTGGAAATTTGCGAGATGGAGTGCAAACGCGTTCTATTATTGACAACACTTGCTTGTATACATATATTAAGGATTCCGGTGTTCTTGATGTATGCTCACATTTCTGTTTTATTTCTCAGGTTGAACCAAAGAATGTCGAAATGGCGTTACGTGATAACAATTGGATAGAGGCCATGCAGGAAGAACTTGCTCAGTTTGACAAACTCAAATTTTGGAATCTTGTAGATCTTCGAAAGGGTGTGTATCCAATTGGTACAAAGTGGGTGTTTAAATGCAAGAAAGACGATCGAGGTGTTGTGGTGATAAATAAAACAAAATTAGTTGTAGAAGGTTTCAATCAACAAGAGGGAATTGATTACACCGAGGTTTATGCTCATGTTGCTAGGCTTGAAGCTATACGGCTGTTTCTTGCTTTTGCTTCATATAAAGGGTTTAAGGTTTTTCAATTAGATGTAAAAAGTGCTTTCTTATATGGTAAAGTCAAGGAGGAAGTTTATGTGTGTCAGCCGTCGGGTTTGAAGATCCACTTAATCCGTCTAAAGTTTTCAAGCTTGATAAAGCTCTCTATGGTGTTCATCAAGCTCCTCGAGCGTGGTATGAAACGTTGTCTACACATCTTATGGATAGTGATTTTGTTCGTGGCCAAATTGACTCGACTTTATTCATTAAGAAAGCAGGGGGAGAATATCTACTGGTACAGATATATGTAGATGATATTATTTTTGGCTCTACAAATGAAGGGTTGTGCAAAGAGTTTGAGAGTGTTATGAAATCGAAGTTTGAGATGTCAGCTATAGGAGAGTTATCATTTTTCCTAGGTCTTCAAGTTATTCAGAAGGAAGATGGTTTCTTTATTCATCAGTCCAAGTATGTAAAGGACATCTTGAACCGGTTCAAGATGGAGGACTGTACCCCATATGATACTCCGATTCCGGTCAATCATAAATTGAATTCTGACCCGGATGGAAAAGAAGTTGATTGCCGACTCTACCGTGCAATGATTGGATCTCTCATGTACTTAACCGCTTCAAGGCCAGACATAATGTTCACTGTGTGTATTTGTTCCAGATTCCAAGCAAAACCAAAAGAGTCTCATTTGATTGCAGTAAAGAGAATCTTTCGTTATCTGAAAGGAAAACAAAGATTGGGACTATGGTTTCCACATGGTTCTAACTTTGAAATCAATGCATACACTGATTCTGATTTTGGTGGTTGTTGTTTGGACAGGAAATCTACTACAGGTGGTTGCCAGTTCTTGGGTAATCGTCTAGTTTCCTGGCAATGCAAAAAGCAAACTACGGTCTCCATTTCAACATGTGAAGCAGAATACATTGCTGCTGCAAGTTGTTGTTCACAGATCTTGTGGATCTAACAACAATTAAGAGACTACGGTTTGAATTTTACAGGAACCCCCATGTTTATTGATAATAATGCTACAATGTCTATCACAAATAATCCTATTAAGCACAGTAAAACAAAGCACATTGAAATTAGATATCATTTTATTCGTGATTGTGCAGATAAACAGTTGATTGAGCTGGTGAAGGTACATACAGATGATAATTTTGCTGATTTTTCTACCAAGGCATTTGATCGTACCAGGTTTGAATTTCTGATCAAAATGATCGGTATGATCAATCCCGAATAAAAGGTTTTCAAAAACAATTTTTAATGGGAGATTTTGTTTTAAATTTCTTTTATTGCTTTATTACATTTCTGCATTTTAAATTTCAGTCAAAAATTGTTATTTATAAAAATTCAAAACAAAATGAAAAATATAATATTGACATCATTTGAAGTTAGAGAATAAATGATAGTACATCAGTGAATAGTTCATTACACATGACCTTAGTAGACCTTCGATATATGATAGTTTAAAGTAAATTGATTTGATCTAAATTTCAAAATCTGCATAAATGAGAAATGATAGTGTTTTGAATGCTCTAATCTTGATAATATGTTTTAATTTGAATATGAGTTTGAAAGTTGAATTGTCAACAGACTAGAAGCGTTTTTGAACCAATAGTAGTGTGAAAATTAAATATGATATGATTACATCTGTGATTTGAATCCATTATATGCCTGGGTGTGAGTGTAAAAGATCATTATCAGTTAAATAATATATGGTTTTAAGAATTTCATGAGTCCAATATCGAATTATGTCTTTAGCACAATCTCTTTCAGTTCACTTACTGCCCATGCCCCGAAAAACATGCAATGTGTTGCTGAACTAAGATATGATTTATAGCAACATCTGTTGGAACATATATTCACCCTTGGATCAGTTAGATACATCATCTATTCTGATTTCATTGAAATTTATCCAGATAATAGTTGGATCCTCCTACCTGAATCTATTGATTCTCATTATAAAGCCAATTCATTAGAATCTTTTGATTCTGAATCATTCTGATTCTTATATCCTTTCGGATCTGCTATTCTATACTTATGCTAATAGAGATAATTTCATCTTGGAGATTGATCTAATCTTGCAATAAACTGTGTATGTCTTGAAGATAGTGCAAATTTAAATTTTTGTTGGCATATATGTGGGGTACACGATGTTCTTCATCTAAATAGTACTAACTCACATGAATTTGGAAGAAAAATGCTTATAGTTTCAAATTATATAATATTGACAACTTAAGAATTCATGCTTTGTATTACAAATTCGGAATGAAACATTGAGCATTACATGACCTGATCTTGTTTACTTTGAAATTTATCGCGTATCATTTCAAGTATTATTCAAATTGATTGAAAAAAAAATTACATAAGATGAAAAAGATATGAGTTACATAAGAATGAGTTTGATTATTTCATATCATAGGTTACCCATAGTTGATAATAGACTGTGTGATGAATTGCTCATATACTGATATGATCTTCTTGCTCATGATGTTCATCCAAAAATATGTATTTTAGTTTGCTTATATAAAATCCAAAAATATGTGATTACGTTTGTACAAATAAAATCCAAAAATATTTTGTTTCGATCTTCTATGAAAATTTTATTTTTTTATTAAAATGATATGGGATTGGATCGGATACATGCTACAGATGGAAGTTCACAAGAATTTGACGTGTTGAAAGTGACGAAATTTTTCAAGGCAAAGGTTTGAAGCGAACTTAATATGTTCGTCTGTTTCTGATTAAGCGAACTTAATATGTTTGCCTGGGGCTTGTTAAGCGAACTTAACAAGTTCGCCTAATGAAGCGAACTTAATTGTGTGATTAAATATTTTGTTCAGGCGAACTTATCCTTATTATTTGTTTCACTGTGGGAGCGAACTTACGGGTTTTTAGCGAACTTGTGAATTTCTAAACTAGGGTTTTCGATTTGAAATTTTCGTGTTTATCTCTGGATCGGATTTGAATTGCGACTCTTTCTAAGGTAATTTCATGGATTTTTATCCATTAAATCGATGGAAAATTGCTTTTTTAACTCTGTGTAAGTCGTTTTTGAAATTCTTACGATTTTCTGAGGAAATCAAGGTTATCTGGGTTTAAATCTTGAAATTGAAGCTTCATATTGTTTAGTTGTTGTAAATCGATGTCTATGATGTGTTTGATTTGAACACAGTTGACGATTTGGACATTTTGAGAATCTGCTGTAGAATTTGTATCGACAAACTGGTTCAGGCAAACTTGTTCAGGCGAACTTGTTCAGGCGAACTTGTTTAGGCGAACTTATTATGTTTGCCTCTTGCAACACTAAGCGAACTTATTAAGTTCGCCTAAGGGATAAGCAGTGTTTGGACTTGTGATTTTTTTTTTGTGTGTGAATTTTTTTTTGTGAAATTTTTTTTATGATTTTTTTTCTTTTGTTTGTTATATGACTAATGTGTGTTCTTTGTCCAATACATTTACAGATGTCTCGTCGTGTTGAGTACAAACATAATCAAGTGGCATTGTTAGATCCAAATATGTCTGAAGCTGTTAATTTCCAAGGAATTATCAACTTCCTAAATCATTCACGTTTACATGTGGCCTTATCCGCAGATCCATACATAAGCCTACCGTATATACAACAATTCTGGGATACAATACATCAAGACACAGATGTTGAACCTCATGTCCTTCGTGCTACGGTGAATAATACAGAGGTAGCTATTTCAGTGGAAACTATTCGTGCTGCTTTGGCATTGGGAGGTGCTAATGAAGATCCTTTGTCTTATCCTGGAACACTGATTATGGGGTGTTTTTAGAGGATGGGTTACAGAGGTAGACCAAATGATACTCAAGCACGAAAAGGTGGTTTAGTTGGAGAATGGAGGTATTTTATGCACGTAATCATCCAATGTTTGTCTCCAAGAAAGGCTGGTACTAATGGTTTGAAGAGTGCGTTACAAGTTGCAATGGTTGCATTGACCCTGAACAAACGGTTTAACTTTGCTTTATATATATATACCGTGAGTTGGTCATGCAAATCAATCCTCCAGAAGGTCAAGGGTTTCTTATGTACCCTAGGTTCTTGCAATTGATTCTGAACCATTTAATTCCAGATTTACCACAACATCCAATATGTTTGACCTTGATTCCTATGTCCAAAAGAATCTTTACTGAATGTACTAAGGTTAAACAAAAAATGTTGCTTTGATTCCTGTTCCAACTCCTTTGTATGGTCACTTAATCAATCCTGGTTATGTTGAACCTCCTAATGATAATTGGTTTCATCCTGAGGAGTTAGTTCAAGGATAAGTCCAGAATCAAGTACAACAACCACAACAAGTTCAAGCTCAGGTACAAGCACAACAACAAGTTCCTATTCCTCAAGAACAGGTTCATATTCCTCAAGAACAGGTTCATATTCCTGTTAATGAACCAGTTCAGGAAGACGTTGCTCAAGATAATGAACAAGATTTGGGTATGAATATGGACGATTTTGATAATGAAGCTGTGAATTCACCCATTCATGAAGCTGAAGGGAATGTGGTGGATACGAGTTCCGGTGATACTATTTTACCTGATTCTGAGGCTACTCTGATTTTTCTAGAGATTTTACCTCAGATCATTATGAGAAATTGGCTACTTTACCATTGTTAAATGCGGGGAAACGTATTAAATCGAAAGCCAGAAAGCCAAGGCGTAAGTCTGTTCGGAATCCTCCTTCTAGATCAGTACTTGGCAAGAGAACATTAATCGATGAGAGCTCGGATTCTGATAGTGATGCACATCCAGTTCCAAAAGCTCAGAAGCTTATGTCTGCTTCTATTGCTACTGCTCATTCATCTCAAGATGTCGAGGACGCTACTTTTGTTGCATCCTTACTGGTTACACCTCCTACATCTAAACATCCATCTCCGGTGATTTCTCCACATGTTCCACATTCATCTGACACTGGTCCTTCGAAGCCTTCTGATTCTGAAAGGATTGCCTTCCTTGAATCACAGGTACTTGCATTGCAGACTCAGGTAGATACTCTTGTGTCTACTGTTACTCAGAGACAGTTGGTTCTTCAAGCTCAAGCTACACAGATCACTGACATGCGATTATTGGTGTCTAAACTTGTTGAGCGTCTTGACGCTCAGGGGGAGTTAAGGATACATGATACTTATCATGCTGAGTCAATTCAACGAAAGGATGATGATGACAATGATCCTAGTGGTAATATTGAGGGTGATCATCAATACGCGGACGTGAATCCAATATCAAGAGTTCAGGGGGAGTCTACATCAAGTAATATTGAAGGAACCAAGAATGATTCTGGAGTGAATGAAGATATGTTATTATTGGAATTCTTTGCTGATTCTGAAGAAGAAGAAGCTAAGAAGTTAGAATGTCTGGATGATATTGATGAATTATTTGATGATATTGAAGAGGATGTGTTGGATAATGAAGTTGAAGAAATAGAGATTGTAGAGATTGAGATAGAAAAGAGTAAAGATAAAGTTACATATGAAGGAAGTGATGGTCTGAATGTACCGTAAAACTTCATCCAAGATGATGTTATTCCAGAGTTTTCTTATGAAGGAGTAACTGATTCTATGGACTCTGTTGAAGATATCACTACACCTGATGTTACTGCTCAATCCAAGATAGATTATGATGTTGATACTACTCATCCTATGTATCCTAAGCAGAATGATGAACCTGTGATGTATAGAATGACAGGAATGACTAGAGAACAGTGGAGAGAAGTAGTTAATAGTTGGATGAAAGTACTACCCAAGTCACCTATACAACCTGCTCAGAAAGAAAGATATGTGAATAAAGCGAGGTGTATTGGAAGAATCATCAGTTGGTTTTATGATGATGACACGAAGTTGTTTGCTCTTAAAAGATCTGATGGGGTTCAATACTCAAAGCCTAGGATCAAGTATTTCAATACCTTGCCAAGGTGTGAAAAGAATGGTCTAGCTACGAAACCACTGGTTAATAGATCAAAGTGTGGATTAGATGATGCGATTGCCAACTTGATTAAAAGAGAAGGTAGATCAGGGAAGTATGAAAGATTAAAGCCACAGAAAGGAAAAAGAGTGAAGATTATAGATCAAATGACTGAGATTGTGACGTGGAAATATAAGTTCAAACCAGTACGTGTTGTACAGAAGATACCATTGAAGAAAATACCACAAGATTTTCTGGGGAATATGAAATGGTGGTACGTAGATGTGAATACTGGTGAAGCTAGGATTGATGATAAAGATAATAAGGTCATTGTTAGTTTCTATGATGCAATTAATCTTATTAACTTCTCAAAGAAAGATCAGAGGACGTTAAGAAAGAATGAGATTATGTTTACTGATGAATGGAGAGAACAAGGATTGCAGTATAAAAGAGTGTTGAAGATCTGTCAGAGATATGGAGTGCACGCAGGAAGAAGATTACCAGATAACTGGAAGAGCTTGTCATAAAGACTGAAGACAGAAGATCAAGCTATTGTCAAGGGGGAGTCTGTTAGGACATAGAATGTATGACAAAAGCTTTGTAATAGTTTAGGTCTTATTGTATTTATGTTTTTATGTAACTGTATATATTTTGTCTAAGTGATAGAACAAGTTCTGCTGTTAAGTTCGTCTAGTCTCATGTGAGGTGAACTTGTTAAGTTCGCCTAAGCATCTTTGAGGCGAACTTGTTAAGTTTGCCTACTGCAGAGCTTGTGTCTACAAATAGGTGTTTACAGATTCTGTTAAAAAAAAAGAATGAACGATTGTATTCAGTGTATTCTGTAAACTCTATGTTTTGGTGATATACAAAGAGAAGTTTATTTACCTGTTGTTTCTATTGTCAATTTGTATACATACGTTAACATGAAGGATTCCGCACTCCGTGTTATCGATACGTCCTGTCACGAGATCGATCTGAGATGAGTCATGTGGACTTACACACTAGTAGAACCTTTCAAAATCTATGGGATATAGAAACATCCAAAAATTTCTAGGAAACCTCAATGAGCTATTACGCCGCTCCAACACTCGAAAGCTATAACAAAACCTACGTAGACAATTATAGCTACTAAGAGAAACTACCAGAAATACCGTAAGAACACCACTACACATTAGAAGGTGAGGAAAGGGCTGATTCCAACAGACCCTATGGAACTTACCATTCCACCAATCCTACTCCAATCCATACTCCCCGGATTAACGAAGAAACCCCAGAAGAAGAAAGGATTGCAGCAATGCAAGCTCGCATAGCTGAATTAGAAAGGATTGAAGTTGAATGAGAGGCCAAGATCACCGCTCTACAACAAGCGTTGATTAGATCTAGGGGTTGTTAGAATATGTCTTAATTATGTTATTTTCAATTACCGTATTGTATTTTGAAGTTTGAAAATAATAAAAATATTGTATTTTCCTTATAAAAAAGAACTTCAAAATTCTAATAAATATTATGTCTTTCATCTAGAATGTCAATAAGAATTGGACCATCCACATATAAAGCTGATGAGGCCTTAGAAAAAGAGGCCTAAGCTATAGAAATACAGAAAATGATAAGCAAAGGAATCGAGGATGCAATTCCAACAATGCTAGAGGCATTCGAAAAGGCTCAAGCAGCCAAAGTCGAAGCCAAAAACAAAGGAAAAGAGAAGGAGCATACGCTTCAGAACTCTGAGCATAACGAATCCAATCACATTATTTCTATGAGAAAGGAACGTTCAAAAACACATACCCATCAAAGTTCCAAAACCAAGAGAACCCGAAATGAGGAACACTACTCCTCAAATGACAGTTCTGCGGATAGTTACAAGCCGTGTCACAAAAAGAGTAAACACACGGGTTGCTCATACAAGACTTTCCAAGCTTGTAAGCCCTATGACTTCCTTGGAAAGGAAGGCGGAGTAGCAACACTTCGATGGATAGAGAAGACAGAATCAGTCTTGGCCATAAGTAAATGTGCCAAAGAAGACAAGGTCCTCTATGCCTCTAACATCTTCAAGAACTTCGCTTTTGAATGGTGGAACGCCTAGTATCCGCCAAGGGAAGGGTAAGGAAATATGAGATGAGTTGGGAAATTTATGTTCTATCAATGAAGTTGAGCAAATAGAACAAAAATTCCTGAACCTAAGAATGGTTGGCTCTAACCATCAAGATTATATGACCAAACTGCTAGAGTATGCACGGCTAGTGCCATATCTAGCTACACCTGAATCAAATGTCATCAAGAGATATATCTATGGACTGGTCAATGGAATCCTAGGTATGATAAAGGTTTCAAAACCCAAAACCATTGATGATGCTATAGATCTAGGTGCCCAATTAACGGACGGAATGATTCGAACATTGGAAGAAAACAAAAAGAAGGAAATAACCAAACCTGGCCATAAAAGATATAGTCGACCCTTTTCCCAAAAAGAGGGACAATCCAGTTCTCCCGTACGCAAAATCTGCAAGAAGAAGCATCGGGGGAAATGTCGACAATATACCCCAACAACATGCCCTGATTGCAAAAGCACTTGTTATCACACGGACCACTGCCCATGAAGGAAGGGTATCACTTGCTACAACTGTAGTGAGATCGGGCACTACAAGAGCGAATGACCAAAACTAAAAGTTACTGGTGGCTCAGGTACCAATCCTACCACCGAAGCCAAGAAAAACGCCCGAGCAAAAGAGGCCGATAAAATGACTGATGTCATAGACGGTACTTTTCTTGTCAATAATGCTCACGCTAAGGTGCCTTTTGACTCTGGGGCGACCTAAAGTTTTATAGATCATAAGTTTTATAAACTAGTTAATAAGCCCTTAGCTAAGCTAGACAAAACTTACCAAATCAAAACCCCAACACAGAGACCTGATCCAAGTCTCCAGATCTTTGAATGACTGTTCGATTACGTTATCTGGACACGTCATATCCGTACATCTTTTGCCAATGGATTTGGCTGGCTTCGATATAGTCCTTGGAATGGATTAGTTAGCAACTAACTAGGCCTATATCCTTTGTGACTCAAAAGCCATTGAACTACACACACCTTCAGGAGAAGTAGTGACGATTAAAGGAGACGAGTCAACCAACCCTGTTGGTTTGATCTCTAAGATTAAAGAAACAAAGTATCTTCGGAAGGGATGCCTCGCTTATCTCATATCCATAACCATCTGCAATACCTAGCGAGAACTAAAAGATGTACCCATCGTCTCCGAATATCCGAATGTTTTTCCTGAAGAGTTACCTGGAACACCGCCAGATCAGGAAGTTAAGTTTCAGATAAATCTTGTGCCAGGCACGGCTCCGATAGCCAAAGCCCTGTACAAATTATCTCCTACCGAGATGGCTGAATTAAAGAAACTACTCGATGAGTTATTAGAGAAAGGATTTAAAAGACCAAGTTCCTCGCCATGGGGAACTCCGGTACTTTTCGTGAAGAAGAAAGACGGATCGATGAGGATGTGCATAGATTACTGGGAATTGAATAAAGTTATGATTAAGAACCGGAATCCACTTCCAAGAATCGACGATCTGTTTGATCGGCTCCAAGGAGCAAGATGCTTTTCCAAAATAGACTTGCGATCAGGCTATCATCAATTGAAAGTCCAAGAGGTTGACATATCTAAAACTACGTACAGAACTAGACATGGTCACTTTGAGTTCACGGTTATGCCGTTCGGACTTTAAAATGCTCCCGCAGAATTCATGGATATGATGAACCGAATCTATAAACCCTACTTGGATAAATTCGTAATCGTGTTCATAGACGATATACTTATCTACTCCAAAAGTAAGGAAGATCATGCCAACAATCTAAGGACGATACTTGAACTATTGAGAAACAAGAAACTTTATGCCAAATTTTGAAGTGTGAATCTTGGTTGTCAAAAGTACAATTTCTCGGTCACGTCATAGATGAGAAGGGAATTCAAGTAGATCCAGTTAAGATTGAGGCTATATCCAATTGGGAAGTCCCAAAAACGCCAACCGAAGTGAGAAGTTTCCTTGGATTGGTAGGATATTATCGAAGATTTATTAAGGACTTCTCAAGGATCGCCGTTCCTTTGACTGCACTAACCTGAAAGGCAATCAAATATGAATGGGGTTCAAAGCAGGACGAAGCATTTAAAACGCTGAATTAGAAACTCACTCAAGCACCAATTCTATCTTTGCCCGGAGGCAACGAAGGTTTGGTAGTTTTCTGCGATGCATCACACACTTGTTTAGGATGTGTATTGATGCAAGGAAACAAAGTCATCGCTTATGCATCTCGACAACTCAAGAGTCACGAAAAAAACTATACGACTCATGACCTGGAGTTAGGTGCCATAATCTTCACGCTGAAATTATGGAGACACTATCTCTATGGAGTCAAATTCACGGTTTTCACAGCGACTATGGCTGTGAGATATGGTATCATGAGGGCAAGGCTAACGTAGTAGCCGACGCATTAAGTTGAAAGGAACATGAGAAACCAAAGCGAGTACGTGCCCTAAGACTCGACCTGCAAGTCAGTCTTATCTCTCTAATCAAAGAGGCACAGAAATCAGCCTTGAATTTGACACCCGTCCTTTCAAAGTTAAACCCCGTTAGCACAAATCCGTTAATTCTTAACTTAGTAACTCAATTATGTCACACCCCCAAATTCCACTAATGGAGTTTTACCATTTGGGAAGTGACAAACTAGGATCTCAGTCATTAGTTACATTGAACGACTCTACATGGGACTCAAAAGAAATATCATATTAATCAGAGTTTTAATGCAGAAGCGTAAAGAAAGTAAAAGCGCAAAACACGCGCGCCCAAAAAGTCCAAACCAAACATAGTCCAAAGAAAGTCCAAACAATTTAATAAGATATCAATAAAAAAGGAGAATCCCATGCATGTCCTATATGTGCACCTGTGCCTTATCTTAGCGACCTGAGAAAACATGTAAGAAAAGATGTCAACACGAGGTTGGTGAGTTCACAGGTTTCAGTATATAAATAAACGTTTACCAAATTATTGATCATTCAATATATATCTATAGGTAGCTAACCTATGTTCATGTTTAACTTAAGCGCTCGCAACCGAAGCTGACTGTTTGTTTATTTGCCTCCTCCCAGGTCTATCAACCCCGACGATGTGAGTAGGCTAACATTTCACCCGTTTAATCTCCAATCGAGTTAGCGCGACTAACGCGGGTGGGATTTCTCAAACCTAGTAGTACTACTAAACATTAACTCGCAAAGATCCATATTAACGGTCCGATGTGTGTTGAGGACTTTCAGTGATAGCGTGTTACGCTTAGCTTTAACATTGATAACATATGAATACAATATTACAAAAATAGTTTGCGACATGGTTTCTCCCCCAAGATAAAATAGTAAAAGGGGCCGTGAAAACTCACATGTGTTGCGTAGTAGGTAGTATCACACAAATATGTGATTGAAACCACACGTGTTAGCCTAAAACGGATCAGGTATGCCCTAGAATATAAACATAACAATTAGGGACACATTGGGATTTGTGACGACGACACGGAAGGTTAGAATGTCTTAACGCATTTTACGGATTTAAGAGTAGATGAACGTGTCTACGGAAATAAAGATTCTTAATACAAAAATTACGATCGAAGCGTTAGGTGTCGTACGTTAATAACGAATAATAATTAAACAAATACATAAATTCGTACGTTCGAGTCGTTTACAAAAATTAGGAAAATAATATAATTTAATATATTATTTTTAGGTTCGTAGGATTATCAAGATAATCATTTGCGTGGAAAAATAATAAATATACTATTCTTAATTGGGAATATAAACGTAGGTAAATAATATAACCATTTATATTATTTATAGTTTTAAAACGTCACACGAGGAAATTAAACGAGCCGAAATAATACAACTTATATATTATTTTATAATATTAATCACGGGTTGAAAATAATATAAATATATTATTTTATACGAGGTTATGGCTTGAAAATAATATAATTATACTATTTTTAAAAGTGAAAATAAAGATGAAAATAGGTTATAAATTCAAACCCGAGCCTATGGGTGGTTTCCCGGGCTAAAACACATTAATATAATATTATAATAATATATGGTTTGATTTGTAATAATTAAACATAATCAAAAGTGCCTCAAAACTAAAATATGGGAGCCCGGACTCGAACCCGGGTCTCTCCCACATATTTACACAGCATTAACCAGTCCACCCGCTAGGGCAATCGCAACAAAACTCAACCAGAAATACTTTTAATCATTAATTTCAGTGAATTCTCTTCCCATATTGGCACACGATCGAAACCAATCCCAAATCCCTCGAATCCGGTCGCGATCAAACAAATTAACACAAGGGTTTTGCAAATCGAGAATAAACGAATCTATGGTGAAAGTTAATTGCAAAATTAATTGGATTCGGGTCGATAAATTGAAGCTTTAGAAATCGAAACCCTAGTCATGAACTAAGGATCAAATCGACCAAATTAGATATTAGAACTCGATGGAATCATGGGGCTATTACTAAACAGTGAATTCCGAATTGAACCTTGTGGTTTAATTAGATTGAGATAATGATTAAGATCAAAACCCCCAAAATCGATTATAGATAAACCCTAGATTATGGATTTATTTCAATTCGATGTTAATAGACTGAATTGGCATAGGGTTTTCATTAAACAGAGAATTGCGAAACTACTAGTATAATTTAATTGGATTGAAATGGGGTTTGGATCGGGGTTCGATTAAACCATAGTTGCATGAACCCTAGAATTGGGTTCATGTCTAATTCGATGCTGCAAGCCATAATAAAGATAGGGCTTACTATCTAGACACCAAAACGAAAGTAATGATGTAAGAAATTACCAGAATGCGATTCGAATTGATGGAGATCGAGTAAAACAGTTCCGACTTGTACGGGTTTGATCTCCGGCGACTTCTGTTATGATTCCGGTCGAATTGAGACGTGCAAAGGTTCCAGAGGTATGCAATTTAGGTGTGAGATAGCTCAAATTGTAAAAATCATACGCAGGTTTACCTATTTTGCTGAAGGGGTCGACGGTTTCGACCGAATTGGTTTCATTAGCCATTAATTAGCTTAATTCGCGATTGATGGGGCCATTAATGGTCGTGATGATTGTTGTTAAAGGCATGGACGTTTTTTAGTTACAATATCAAACGAGAATTGATAGTGGGATTCGAATTTGGAATCAAAGGATTACGGGTTTGACTCCTAGAAGTCAACAGGAACCAAATTCGTTTGTTTTTGACTTTGAGAAGTCAACTGATAGAGTTTTTGGACTTGGAAGATTCAGTCCCTGAAGTTTCATGTGAATTGGAGTTTTAGAGTTTGACAGAATTAGTCCTTGTGGTTTGTGTAGAGTTAAGAACTAGTTTGTTTGACTTTCAAAAGTCATCAGAATAACAATTTTTACATTGCAAAGTTAACATATTTGATTTATGAGTATTTACATAACTAGTCCTTGTAGTTAGAGTTTGAAGGAATGACAGAAACAGTCCCTGAAGTTTGAGTTTGGGTTACAAAGGTTATGATTTAACTGGATATAGTTAACAAAGTTAATATGAAAGTCCAGATTGTCACATCAACCCCTAGTTGAAAGAATTTTTGTCCCGAAAATTAAAATAAAAAAAATTTCTGAGATGTCACATCATCCCCTAGTTGAAAGAATTTTCGTCCTGAAAATTAAAATAGTACCTTAAGAGTTTGACGTGGAGTGCTTGAACAGATTAGGATATTTGCGCATCATCTGATCCTCACGCTCCCACGTGAATTCCGGTCCCCTTTTCTAGTTCCAACGGACTCTGACAAAAGGGATTTTACTGCGTTTTAACATTTTGACATCCCTATCCATAATTTCCATAGGTTCTTCGATGAAACGCAACTACTCATCAATGTGTAGTTCCTCAAGAGGAACCGCGAGTGACTCGTCTGCCATACATTTCTTCAAGTTTGAGACGTGAAAGACGTTGTGTACACCACTAAGTCCTTCAGGTAGGTCTAGTTGATATGCTACTGGACCAATTCTCTTCACTATCTTGAATGGTCCAACATAACGAGGATTCAGCTTGCCCCGTTTCCCAAAACGAATGACACCCTTCCAAGGTGAGACTTTTAACAAGACCATATCCCTACTTGAAATTCTAACGGTTTACGACGCTTATCGACATAGCTCTTTTGACGATCATGAGCTGCTGCCATACAAATACA
This sequence comes from Smallanthus sonchifolius, assembly GCA_023525975.1. Taxonomy (NCBI): domain Eukaryota; kingdom Viridiplantae; phylum Streptophyta; class Magnoliopsida; order Asterales; family Asteraceae; genus Smallanthus; species Smallanthus sonchifolius. The sequence continues at coordinate 70,272,981 of CM042025.1, forward strand.
AATTTGAATGATTTTCTTAGAAGTTTCAACTACGAGTTCAGGACCTGTAAGTTGACTATCCCCAACCTCGGCCCAACAAAAAGGAGAACGACATTTCCATCCATATAATGCTTCAAATGGAGCTGCCTTGATGCTAGTGTGATAGTTGTTGTTGTAGGAGAACTCCACCAACGGTAGGTGAGACTCCCAGGTGTTACCGAAGTCAATCACACAAGCTCGTAGCATTTCCTCCAGAGTTTGAACTGTACGCTCTGTCTGGCCATCAGTTTGAGGATGGTATGCTGTGCTCATATCTAGACGCGTGCCTAAAGCTTTATGTAACGATTGCCAGAAACGAGAGGTGAATCATGCATCACGATCCGAAATGATAGAGATTGGCACCCCTTGCCGAGAGACTACTTCTTTCAAGTAAATGCGAGTAAGCTTATCCATTTTGTCGGTTTCCTTGATTGCTAAGAAGTGAGCGGACTTTGTTAAACGATCGACTATTACCCAAATGGTATCACATCTGGTAGGAGTCTGTGGTAATTTTGTGATAAAGTCCATGGATATCTGCTCCCATTTCCACATGGGAATCTCCGGTTGTTGGAGAAGACCAGAAGGATTTTGATATTCAACTTTGACCTTCGTGCAAGTCAGGCACTTGCTCACATATGAGGCTATATCGGCCTTCATTTTTGGCCACCAATATTGCACCTTTAGGTCATGATACATCTTGTCAGAACCTGAATGAATAGAGTAACAAAATTTATGAGCTTCATCCATGACCAGTTCCCTTAAATTTCTGAATATTAGAACCCATATTCGCTCAGCGAAGTAGTGAATACCGTCAGATTTGACCTCAAGTTATGCTTCCATACCGCGTGTACCTTCCAGCGGTAGGTTTTCCTCTTTCAGAGCTTCAAGTTGAGCACTACTGATTTTGTCAGGTAATTCGGGGTGAATAGTAAGTTGTAATGCTCGAACTCGTTTGGGCTTAGTTTCCTTTCAACTTAGGGCATCATCTAAAACATTAGCTTTACCCAGATGATATCGGATCGCACAGTCATAATTGTTCAAGAGCTCGACCCAACGGCGCTGTCTCATGTTCAGTTCTTTCTGCTTGAAGATATGCTGAAGACTCTTATGATCGGTATAGATTGTGCACTTGGTACCATACAAGTAGTGTCTCCACTTCTTAAGTGCGAAAACTACGGCTCCCAACTCTAGATCATGAGTGGTATAGTTTTTCTCGTGAATCTTCAGTTGACGCGAAGCATATGCGATCACCTTTTCTCGTTGCATTAGAACACAACCCAGACCCTAAATGGATGCATCACAATACACCACAAAATCATCTGTACCCTCCGGAAGAGCTAGGATAGGTGCACTGCAAAGTTTCTGCTTAAGATGTTGGAATGCTGACTCTTGGTTATCGCCCAAGTTATAGGCTTTACCCTTTTGAGTTAAGGCAGTGAGAGGTTGTGCGATCTTAGAGAATCCCTCGATGAATCGACGGTAATATACAGCCAATCCCAGAAATTGTCGTACCTTAGTCGGAGTCGTCCGTGCTGCCCAATTCTTGATGGCTTCAATATTTTATGGATCGACATGTATTCCCTTCTCGTTAACCACATATCCTAAGAATTGAACTTCTAGAATCCAGAATTCACACTTGGAAAACTTAGCATACAACTGCTCCTTTTTAAGTAATTCCAGGATTAAATGTAAATGTTCCTCATGTTCCTCCTTGTTCTTGGAATAAATGAGGATGTCGTCGATGAAAACGATGACAAATTGATCAAGGTATGGTTTACACACACGGTTCATGAGGTCCATGAATACCGCAGGTGCGTTGGTTAATCCGAAAGACATGACCATAAACTCGTAGTGGCCGTACCTTGTCCTGAAAGCAGTCTTAGAGATATCCTCATCTCAGACTCTCAATTGATGGTAACCGGACCTAACATCTATCTTGGAATAGAAACTTGATCCTTGGAGTTGATCAAAGAGATCATCTATACGAGGAAAAGGATAATGATTCTTGATTGTGACTTTATTCAGTTCACGGTAGTCAATACACATACGGAAAGTCACGTCCTTCTTCTTGACAAACAGGACCGGAGCTCCCCATGGCGATGAGCTAGGTCGGATGAAACCTTTATCCAACAATTCCTGTAACTGAGTAGATAGCTCTTGCAATTCACTAGGTGCCAGTCTATAAGGTGCCCGAACGATCAATGCCGCTCCGGGTGCTAGATCGATTTGAAATTCAACTTGACGGTGTGGTGGCAGACCAGGCAAATCCTTGGGAAATACTTCCAGAAATTCACGAACGATGGGAATATCATCAATCTTCTTCTCTTCTGATGGTTGCTCAGCAACGAGGGCCAAAATAGCAGTATGCCCTTTTCGAAGGCATTTCTGTGCTTTCATAAAGGATATGATGCCCATGACTGCACCACCCTTTTCGCCCTGAACGGAAAGGGTTTCTCCACTCGGTAGAGGAATGCGAACAATTTTCTCACGACAGATGATTTCAGCTTGGTTTTTAGATAACCAATCCATGCCGACAATTACATCAAAACTACCAAGTGTGACCGGCATAAGGTCGATATCAAGTATAGGACTAGCGCATTCAAGCTTACAACCTTTAAGAATGTGGGTTGATTCAATTATTTGACCATCAGCTATCTCTATTACATACTTAGCTTCTAACTGAGTTGGAGTTCCTTTTATCATATCACTAAGTTTCTTAGATATAAAACGCATATCAGCACCAGTGTCAAAAAGGACAGAAGCAAAGTAATTATTTAAGAGAAACTTGCCAGTGACCACATTATGATCATAACGAGCTTCTCCAGAAAGGCTCGTCCCTACGCACCATTCCCTCCGTTATTGTCGTTGTTGCCACCATTGCTGTTATTCTGGTTAGGGTTGTGGTTTCCATTACCTCCCTTCTTTAACTAAGGACAATTTTTCCAAAAATGTCTCTCTTTCCCACACTCGAAACAACCCTTTGTAGACCCAGGCTGTTGAAAAGGATGCTTGGCTTGCAACTCTCCCCTACAATCTTTGGAAGCATGGCCTATTTTGCTATACCGCTGACAACGGTTGCAAACTCTGAAGTGATGGATGTTGCACTTGTTACACTTAGGAGATTTTCCCGCATAACCACCTTGATTTTGACTTGGAGAAGTTGTCCGGTTGAAGTTCTTTGTAGGCTCAAACCTACGCTGCTGCTGCTGTTACTGAGGTCCTTTGGGGTTAGAGTGAGAGTTGGAGTGGTGATCAAACTTGCGCTTATGATTGTCGGTGGATTTAGAGACCGAACGTATCGGGGGTAAAGTCCCTTGATTCACTGTCTGATCGGTTAGCTTGTGGGCTAGTCTGATCGTCTTCTGGATGGTAGTAGGGTTGGATGAAGTAACCATACTTTGAATTTGAGGCACTAGACCTCCAATATACTGCTAAATCCTCTTGTAGTCCGGAGTCACCATATGTGGGCACATGGTAGCAAGCTCATGGGAGCGAGTGGTATACAGCTCAATTTCAGAACCTTCCATTTTCAGGTTCCAGAACTCTCCTTTCAATTTCTGAATTTCATCCCGAGGGCAGTACTCCTCCTTCATCATTGTCTTAAACTCCTCCCACAAGAGTCCATTTGCCATGACCAGACCCAGCATCTGGACCTGAGCGTTCCACCACGTGAGAGTCGGGGCCTCCAAAGTTCCAGCGGAGAACTTGACCTGATTGGCCACTGGGCAGTTGCATATGGCAATCACCGATTCTACGTTTTCGAACCACCGGAGTAGTCTGACAGCTCCTTCGGCTCCACTAAAGGTGTGGGGCTTACAGTCCATAAATGTCTTGAAGGTGCAGGCTGGCTGCTGATTTTGCTGACCTGGATTTAGAAGCATAATATAGGGTAGCTTAGGAAAGGCGCTTTAAGAGATGGATTGACCTCATTAGTCAATAGCTAAAGCATTTACCTACAACATTTTGTGCTGCGAGAGCCTCTGCCACACTATCGTTGATTAGTGCCGCCAGCTCAGCTGCTGTCATGTTGATGGTACCTCGGCCACCAGCACGACCTCCACGTCCTCTTCCCAACATGATTCTTCACATTCACAAATACAAAGCAATGAGAAATATATTGCATATTAAACATTATTTATGTACAAGTAAGGAAATACAACATCTAACATTTTGAAAATTAAATAAATTGTAAGCCTACAAAATAAATAACTCAAACATTAAACTTCTCATGCTTTTATTGAATGGGAACAACCTTACCCATCTAGGTTTGAAAAGAGAAATAACATAAGTGAAACATGAATGAAAAGGAAAGATAGAATAGAAAGATCATCAAACATCCTCGTCATCGGAAGAAACGTATGATTGTGCGTCGTCGATCTCGACCGGTTCCTCCTCGGGTGGCTCCTCCTCTAAGGGCTCATCCTCGAAGGGCTCCTCCATGTCCTCCAGAAATAGGGCTGTTTGTAGTTCGGCTTCTAAGTGAGTCACTCTCTCCTGAAGTCCTTCAGCAGCATGATCTGCTACTTGCAGCTGGGCTTCCATATTAGCCACTCTCTCCAAAATCCCTCCTACATCCTGGTCTGAGGTATCCACCCTCGTCTCTAAATGTGTAACCCGATCCACCAAAAGGTTATGGACCTGATCCGTTGCTGCTAGATCAGCGGCCATATGCTCTATTTGGTCCTTGTTTTCTTCCATTTGTGGCTCTCGCTCTAGAATGCCCGGTATCTCATCAGTGGATTCCTTCATCTCCTTTAACTCCTTAGTGATGATAAACACAAAAGCTGCAAAAGATTGTTCCATGGTGCATGGCAAGCTAGGTAAAGTAGCGGATGAGGAAGTAGAACCAAAGTAGGGCGATGGAACATTTCCCATCTCGATCCACCTTTGGATCATTTTCGGGTATGCACTCCAATTACGTGTCGTGTTCCTTGCTCGTGCATTACTAGGTTCACCCTGTTCCACCGAGTTGCCACTAGAACTAGTCCGACGCCTTTTAGTGTCACACCCCAATTTCCACTAACGGAGTTTTACTGTTTGGGAAGTGACAAACCAAGATTTCAGTCATTAGTTACATTGAACGACTCTACATGGTACTCAAAAGAAATATCATATTAATCAGAGTTTTAATGCGGAAGCGTAAAGAAAGTAAATGCGCAAAACACACACGCCCAAAAAGTCCAAAAGTCTAAACCAAACATAGTCCAAAGAAAGTCTAAACAATTTAATAAGACATCAATCAAAAAGGAGAATCCCATGCATGTCCTATATGTGCACCTGTGCCTTATCTTAGCGACCTGAGAAAACATGTAAGAAAAGATGTCAACACGAGGATGGTGAGTTCATAGGTTTCAGTATATAAATAAACGTTTACCAGATTATTAATCATTCAATATGTATCTATAGGTAGCTAACCTATGTACATGTTTAACTTAAGCGCTCGCAACCGAAGCTGACTGTTTGTTTATTTGCCTGCTGCCAGGTCTATCAACCCCGGCGATGTGAGTCGGATAACATTTCACCCGTTCGATCTCCAATCGAGTTAGCGCGACAAACGCGGGTGGGATTTGTCAAACCCAGTAGTACTACTAAACATTACCTCGCTAAGATACATATTAACGGTCCGATGTGTGTTGAGGACTTTCAGTGATAGCGTGTTACGCTTAGCTTTAACAATGATAACATATGAATACAATATTCCAAAAATAGTTTACGACAAGTTTTCTCCCGCGAGATAAAATAGTAAAAGGGGCTGTGAAAACTCACCTGCGTTGCGTAGTAGGTAGTATCACACAAATATGAGATTGAACCAACAAGTGTTAGCCTGAAACGGATCACGTATGCCCTAGAATATAAACATAACAATTAGGGACACCTTGGGATTTGTGACGATGACACGGAAGGTTAGAATGTCTTAACGCATTCTACGGATTTAAGAGTAGACGAACGCGTCTACGGAAATAAAGATTCTTAATACAAAAATTACGATCGAAGCGTTACGTGTCGTACGTTAATAACGAATAATAATTAAACAAATACATAAATTCGTACGTTCGAGTCGTTTACAAAAATTAGGAAAATAATATAATTTAATATATTATTTTTAGGTTCACAGGATTATCAAGATAATCATTTACGTGAAAAAATAATAAATATACTATTCTTAATTGGGAATATAAACGTAGGTAAATAATATAACCATTTATATTTTTTATAGTTTTAAAACGTCACACGAGGAAATTAAACGAGCCGAAATAATATAACTTATATATTATTTTATAATATTAATCACGGGTTGAAATAATATAAATATATTATTTTATACGAGGTTATGGCTTGAAAATAATATAATTATACTATTTTTAAAAGTGGAAATAATGATAAAAATAGGTTATAAATTCAAACCCGAGTCTACGGGTGGTTTCCCGGGCTAAAACACATTAATATAATATTATAATATTATAGGGTTTGATTTGTAATAATTAAATATAATCAAAAGTGACTCAAAAATAAAATGTGGGAGCTCGGACTCGAACCCGGGTCTCTCCCACATATGAACACAGCATTAACCAGTCCACCCGCTAGGGCAATCGTACTTTTAATCATTAATTTCAGTGAATTCTCTTCCCATATTGGCACACGATCGAAACCAATCCCAAATCCCTCGAATCCGGTCGCGATCAAACAAATTAACACAGGGGTTTTGCAAATCGAGAATAAACGAATCTTGAAGAAAGTTAATTGCAAAATTAATTGGATTCGGGTCGATAAATTGAAGCTCTAGAAATCGAAACCCTAGTCATGAACTAAGGATCAAATCGACCAAATTAGATATTAGAACTCGATGGAATCATGGGGCTATTACTAAACAGTGAATTCCGAATCGAACCCTATGGTTTAATTAGATTGAGACAATGATTAAGATCAAAACCACCAAAACCGATTATAGATAAACCTTAGATTACGGATTTAGTTCAATTCGATGTTAATAGACTGAATTGGCATAGGGTTTTCATTAAACAGAGAATTGCAAAACTACTAGTATAATTTAATTGGATTGAAATGGGGTTTGGATCGGGGTTCGATTAAACCATAGTTGCATGAACCCTAGAATTGGGTTCATGTCTAATTCGATGCTGTAAGCCATAATAGAGATAGGGCTTACGATCTACACACCAAAACGAAAGTAATGATGTAAGAAATTACCAGAATGCGATTCGAATTAATGGAGATCGAGTAAAACAGTTCCGACTTGTACGGGTTTGATCTCCGGCGACTTCTGTTATGATTCCGGTCGAATTGAGACGTGCAAAGGTTCCAGAGGTATGCAATTTAGGTGTGAGATAGCTCAAATTGTAAAAATCATACGCAGGTTTACCTATTTTGCTGAAGGGGTCGACGGTTTCGACCGAATTGGTTTCATTAGCCATTAATTAGCTTAATTCGCGATTGATGGGGCCATTAATGGTCGTGATGATTGTTTTTAAAGGCATGGACGTTTTTTAGTTACAATATCAAACGAGAATTGATTGTGGGATTCGAATTTGGAATCAAAGGATTACGGGTTTGACTCCTAGAAGTGACAGGAGCCAAATTCGTTTGATTTTGACTTTGAGAAGTCAATTGATAGAGTTTTGGGACTTGGCAGATTCAGTCCGTGAAGTTTCATGTGAATTGGAGTTTTAGAGTTTGACAGAATTAGACCTTGTGGTTTGTATAGAGTTAAGAACTAGTTTTTTTTACTTTCAAAAGTCAACAGAATAACAATTTTGACTTTGCAAAGTCAACAGATTTGATTTATGAGTATTTACATAACTAGTCCTTATAGTTAGAGTTTGAAGGAATGACAGAAACAGTCCCTGAAGTTTGAGTTTGGGTTACAAAGGTTAGGATTTAACTGGATATAGTTAACAAAGTTAATCTGAAAGTCCGGATTGTCACAAATTACAAAACCCAGGGACTAGTTCTATTAATATTTAAACTAAAACTACAGGGACTAGTAGTGTAATTAGCGCAAACCTAATTATTTTGACTCTGAAAAGTCAAAATCTCATTTTTGGTTTCTGTTGACTCCTAGGAGTCAAACCCGTAGCCCTTTGATCTCAATTCGAATTCACAATCGAAGTAATTCCTGGATTCGTAACCGTTATACACGATCAAACCATTAACGACCATCATTAAGGCTTTAATCATCGACATTGATTCGAATTAAACCAATTTATGATTATTCAAGTCATAACCGTCGACCATCATCATGTGCGCATCAAATTTGTTCGTTTTCGATTGTTATTCTCATAAATCTGACCCTGAACAAAGTAAACGAGTCCCATTGAACCTGTGGCACCATCGAACTTCATCGGAAAAGGAGTCAGGGCCACTGGAGATCAAACCATGCAAATCCGGAATCCCATTTGGCCGAACATAGTCATTTCGACATCTTTCTGGTAATCAAACATACCTTTAGCTTCATTTCTGTGTCTAGATTGAAAGCCCCATGATTATCAGGGCTCACATTATCGAATTTAACACGATCCGATACCTAGGGTTCATACATTTTCAGTTTAGTCGAACCCTAACAATTTGATATCATATAATGAAATTGAGCACGTCCTTAGAGTCGTCCTTATGTCTGGATTGAAACCCTATGAAATCCAGGGCTTATATCATCGAATTGAACTCGAATCAGATCTAGGTTTCATCGCAAATTCAGTTTAATCAAACTCAAACCTAAACACGATTTCAATCCAAATAACTTATATGAGTAGTTTCGCAATCCTTTGCTTGTTAAAAACCCTATGAATCCAGCAATTTCTAATATAAGATTTGTTCAATCTGAATCCACATTCAAACCTAGGGTTTTGGAAATTTCAAAAAGGAATTATACGACCTTAAACTTCATGTTTTACAAATTAATATCATGATTAGATTTGCTTTATACCCACAATCAAAACCCCTAAACTCATGTTGCAAATCATTGTCTAGATCGTTGGATTTGGGAGGGATTTGGGGTCCGGTCGGTTAAGGGGGAAGAACACTGGAACCATCCGTGTTATAAACAATTGTATCCGGATATGTTTGCGATTGCCCTAGCGGGTGTGATGGTTAAGTGTGTGTGCTGGTGTGGAGGAGACCCGGGTTCGAGTCTCCCCACTCTGTTTTGTTTTTAAAAACGTATTTTAGTATTATTTTATTAATAAAATCATACCATATATTATTATATTAGTATATTAATATGTTTTAACCCCGGAGAACAACCGTAGGCCCGGGTTTGGATTTTATAACCCATTTTTAGTTATTATTTCCTCATAATTGTAAATAATATAATTATTTATATTATTACCCACGTTTATGTTGCCAAATAAAATAATATATTTATTATTTTGTCACACGAATAACTATTGTGTTAATCCTCCAAACTTAAAAATAATATAACAATTTTTATTATTTTCCTAATAGTAAGAACACACGAATATATTTAATTAATGATATTATTCGTAATTAGAAACTTTCGACACAGATCGCATCTATCTTAATTATTATATTAAGAAACTCTTTGACTGCCGATGACACGTGTCGTCGTCACAGTATCCCATGTGTCACTAACTATTATGCTTATAATTCTAGCATATACTTAGACCGTTCAAAGGCAATACTCGTGGTCCCGTTTGCATCTTTGTGTGGTGCTACTCGTACATAACTCAGGTGAGTTTCACGACCCATTTTACTATTTTAGATTGGGGGAGAAAACATGACGCAAACTCTTTTGATTATTGTAACTCATATGATATCACTTGTTAAGACTAAGCGTAACACACCATCGTTGAAAGTCCTCACACACATCGGACCGTTATTATGGATTTAGCGAGGTAATTTGAGTAGTACTACTAGGTTTGACAAACCCCACCCTCGTTAGTCGCGCTAACTCGATTGGAGGTCGAATGGGTGTAATATTGACCTAAACACATTCACCATGGTGGGTAGACATGGTGGGAGGCATTCAAACACAAACAGTCAGCTTCGGTTGCGAGCACTTTAGTAAGGCATGAACATAGGTTAGGTACCTATTGATACACATATTGAATGTACATAATCTGGCAAACGCTTTTATTACAAACTTGAAACATGTGAACTCACCAACCTACTGTTGACACGTCTTCTTACATGTTTTCTCAGGTCGCTAAGTACAGGTGCACACTAGGACATGCATGGAGTCTTGTTATCCTTTCAAAAATTTGATCAAACATTTATTATGTTCTTTTAGACTTGACTTGGGCGCGTTTGTTTTGCGCATTTATTTCTTTGTTTAACGCTTCCGCACTCACTCTAAACTTTTATGATATTTCATTTATGTCCCATATAGTGTCGTTTGATGTAACTAATGACTGAGATTCTGGTTTGTCACACACCAAACGGTAAAACTCCATTAGTGGAATTTGGGGGTGTGACAGAGTGGTATTAGAGACATTGGTTATAGAGAACTAGGATTGCATACTAGACTATAACCACACACATTAGTTATATGACATAGACATTTAAGTATGGCACTTATATCTTACGTTACAGGCTATGTCTGCACCACCTACATCACCCATTGCTCAGGAGCACGATTTTCCTATCCTGTCTTCACCGGAGCCTAAGAGGCGTCGGCTTGGTCCTATAGACGACACCATTGAGTATGATGTGTCGTTTTATGTGCGGATGAAAGGTAACCGGCACGATTGGGAGTGGTACCCAAGTATGATTTGGAGCTGGATTCGGCAGGAACGAGTCCCATCTCCATATTTTAGAGCTACTCCTTCTACTGCACAGACTCTACCAGTTTTGCCTTGCACTATGGAGCAAGCGTTAGCTGCTTTTGTGGTTACTATGGATTGGGAGATCCAGAACATGAGAGATGCTGGTGTAGAAATCATAGGCTTGCTAGAACGCGAAAGGCAGGCAAACGACAAGATCGAGAAGCTGAAAGCGGAGTTAGCTGAAACTGACTACTACCACGAGAACTTAGTGGACACGGTCCATCAGTTGGAAGCACGAGGGGACACACTAGAAGCTACCAACGAAGTAGCCATAGCCAGGATTGTGCAATTGGATACACAGCTAGAGGCTGCCCTTGAGGCAGAAGACGCATAGGATACTGAGTCCGTAGAGGAACCAGCTGACGAGGAGGATGATCAGTCAGTTGTTTCTTCAGCTGGCAGTGGTGTTTGATACTTTATCTTGTTCTTGTTTATTTCATTTATTTCTAAACCTAGATGGGCAGAGTTGTTCACATCCAAAAAATGTTTCATGATTATTATGTTTTGATTTATTTATTTTGTAGCCGTTACAATTTATTTAATCAAGAACTATTATTGAAATATTAGATGTTGTGGTTTAGTTTCATTTAGTTACTCGTATATATATGATGTTGATATGCTATATATATCTCATTATTGTTATTTGTGATTGTGAAGAAGCATGCCTGGACGTGGACGTGGACGTGGACGCGGAGGTCGAGGTGGTGGTCGCGGTAAGTTCAATATGACAGCAGCAGAACTTACAGTACTTATCAATGATAGTGTAGCTGAAGCCTTAGCAACACACAATGCTGCAGGTAAATTCGATATCCATTGACTCTAACAAGTCAATTCATCCCTCAACTCATTTCCAAACCTTATAACCTCAATTGTGTATTGTTTTTCAATCCATTCTAGCACAACAACCAACCGGCCTGCACCTTCAATACCTTTATGGACTGCAACCCCACACGTTTAGTGGAGCTGAAGGAGCAGTCGGTTTGCTCCGATGGTTCGAGAAGGTTGAATCTGTGTTTGCTATGTGCAATTTACCGCAAACAAACCAAGTCAAATTTTGCTTCAGGAACTCTGGAGGGCCCTGCTCTCACCTGGTGGAATGCCCAAGTCCAGATGCTTGGTCTGGATATGGCTAATGCTCTGCCCTGGGAAGAATTTAAAACCATGATGAGGGAGGAGTACTGCTCTCGTGATGAGATTCAGAAACTGGAAGGAGAATTTTGGAATCTAAAAATTGAAGGTTCCGAGATTGAACTCTACACTACCCGCTCTCATGAGCTTGCTGTTATGTGTCCCCACATGGTGACCCCCGCTTACAAAAGGATTGAGTTGTACATCAACCGTCTGGTACCCCAGATCCAAATTATGGTCACCTCTTCAAACCCTACCACCATATAACAGACCATCAGGCTTGCCCATAAACTGACCGATCAAGTGGTGACTCAGGGAACTCTACCCCCGAGAGGTTCAACTTCCAAATTATGGCAACACCAACGCCAAGAGCTTCCAGTCCAATCCACCGCAACAGCAGCAGCGTAGATTCGAGCCTACCAAAACTTTCAACCAATCAACCTCTTTAGTTCAAAGCTAGAATGGTTACGCTGGGAAATATCCCAAGTGCAACAAGTGTGGTTATCACCACAATGGTATTTGTGAAAGGCAGCATTGCCAGCGGTGTGGCAAGATGGGTCATGCTGCGAAGGATTGCAGGGGTGAAATTCAACCCAAGCAACCCATTCAGCCACAGGGAACCACCAAAGGATGCTTTGAATGTGGAAAAGAAGGAAACTTCCAGAAGGATTGTCCTCCATTGAAGAAAATAACACTAACCAAGGCAACAAAAACAACAACAACGGTAACAATAATGGCAACAATGGGAACGGTGCGAAGGGACGAGTCTTAGTGATTGGTTCCAGGGAAGCAAGGAATGATAACAACATGGTTACCGGTAAGTTCTTTCTGAACGACTGTTTTGCTTCTGTACTTTTTGACACTGGTGCTGATAGGAGTTTTATATCTAAGAAACTTAGTAATCTGATAAAGGAAACTCCAACCCTATTAGAAACAAAGTACATTATAGAGATAGCAGACGGTCAGGAAATCGAAGCAACTCACATTCTCAAAGGATGTAAACTGGTATTGGCTAATCATAAGCTTGATATCGATCTCATGCCGGTCACACTTGGTAGCTTTGATATAATTGTGGGCATGGATTGGTTATCCAAACATCAAGCTGAAATCATTTGTCATTACAAAATTGTTCGCCTTCCTCTCCCTAGTGGAGAAATCCTTTCTGTCCAAGGTGAAAAGAGTGGTGCTGTCGTGGGCATCTTATCTTTCATGAAGGCACATAAATGTTTACGTAAGTGTCATACCGCTATTCTGGCTCTCGTCACCGAGCAGCCATCTGAGAAGAAGAAGATTGATGACATTCTGATCGTTCATGACTATCCGAAAGTATTTCCTGAAGACCTACCTGGACTTTCGCCTCATCGTCAAGTCGAATTCCAAATTGATTTAGCACATGGAGCAGCGCCTAATGCTCGGGCACCATACAGACTTGCACCTAGTGAATTACAAGAACTATCTACACAACTGCAAGAGTTGTTGGATAAAGGTTTCATCCGACCTAGCTCATCGCTATGGGGAGCTCCAGTCTTGTTTGTCAAAAAGAAAGATGGAACTTTCCGCATGTGCATCGACTACCGTGAGCACAAAGTAACCATCAAGAATCGTTATCCTCTACCATGCATAGATGATTTGTTTGACCAACTCCAGGGATCAAGCTTATATTCCAAGATAGATCTTAGATCCGGTTATCATCAACTGAGAGTCCGAGATGAGGACATCTCTAAGACTGCTTTTAGAACTAGGTACGGCTACTATGAGTTCATGGTCATGCCTTTCGGACTAACCAACGCACCTGCGGTGTTCATGGATCTCATGAACCGTGTGTGTAAACCTTACCTTGATCAGTTCGTCAGCGTCTTCATTGACGATATCCTCATCTATTCCAAGAACAAGGAAGAACATGAGGAGCATCTGTGTTTGATTCTAGAATTGCTGAAACAAAAGAAATTGTACGCGAAGTTCTCTAAGTGCGAATTCTGGATTCGTGAAGTTCAATTCTTAGGGCATGTACAAAATGAGAAAGGAATACATGTCGATCCATCTAAAATAGAAGCTATCAAGAATTTGGCAGCACCAACGACTCCAATGAGGTGCGACAATTTCTGGGATTGGCTGGCTACTACCGACGATTCATCGAATGTTTCTCAAAGATCGCTCAACCCCTCACTGCTCTAACCCAAAAGGGTAAACCCTATAACTGGGGTGACACCCAGGAGTCAGCATTCCAACTACTTAAACAGAAACTATGTAGTGTACCCATCATATCTCTCCCAGATGGAACAGAAGACTTTGTAGTGTATTGCGATGCCTCTATTCAAGGCCTCGGTTGTGTGCTAATGCAACGCGAGAAGGTTATCGCATACGCTTCCCGTCAACTAAAAATTCATGAGAAGAACTGCATGACTCATGATTTAGAGTTGGGAGCTGTAGTGTTTGCATTGAAGATCTGGAGACATTACTTGTATGGTACCAAGTGCACTATCTACACCGATCACAAGAGTCTTCAGCATATCCTCGAACAGAAAGAGTTGAACATGCGACAGCGTCGTTGGGTAGAACTCCTGAATGACTATGACTGTGCGATCAGATACCATCCGGGCAAGGCTATTGTGGTAGCCGATGCCCTAAGTCGAAAGAAAACTAAACCCAAACGAGTTCGAGCATTACAGCTTACTATTCACTCCGGTCTACCCGATAAAATTCATAGTGCTCAACTCGAGGCCCTTAAAGAGGAAAACTTACCGTCAGAAGCCACACGTGGTATGGAGAACCAACTCGAAGTCAAATCGGACGGTATTCGCTACTTCACGGAGCGGATATGGGTTCCAAAGTATGGAAACTTAAGGGAGCTTGTAATGGATGAATCTCACAAATCTCGGTATTCTATGCATCCTGGTTCCGAAAAAATGTATCATGACCTAAAGGGTCTCTATTGGTGGCCGAACATGAAAGCTGATATAACCACCTTTGTTAGCAAATGCCTGACCTGCTTAAAGGTCAAAGTCGAATACCAAAAGCCATCAGGTTTGCTTCAACAACCAGAGATGCAGATGTGGAAATGGGAGCAGATTTCTATGGATTTTACAACTAAACTACCCCGAGCTCCTAGCGGATGCGACACCATCTGGGTGATCGTAGATCGTTTGACAAAATCCGCACACTTTCTAGCAATTAAAGAGACTGATAAAATGAAGAAGTTAACTCGCATTTATCTGAAGGAAGTAGTCTCTCGGCACGGAGTGCCAATCTCAATCATCTCTGATCGTGACAATGGATTTACCTCATGTTTTTGGCAATATCTACAAAAAGCTCTAGGCACGTGCCTAGATATGAGCACGGCATGCCATCCTCAAACAGATGGCCACACGGAACGTACCATTCAAACCCTAGAGGATATGCTACGAGCTTGTGTGATCGATTTTGGTAACAGTTGGGAAACTCACTTACCCTTAGTGGAGTTCTCCTACAATAACAGTTATCACACTAGCATTAAGGCAGCACCATTTGAGGCATTATACGGGCGGAATGAAGTTGGAGATAGCCAACTTACGGGTCCTGAACTTGTGTTCGAAACCTCGGAGAAAATCATTCAAATCCGAAACCGTATGGCGGCAGCCCGTGACCGTCAAAAGAGTTATGCTGATAAGCGTCGAAAACCATTAGAATTTCAAGTAGGCGACATGGTCCTACTAAAAGTCTCACCTTAGAAAGGTGTAATTCGTTTTAGGAAACGAGGCTCGTTGTGTTAGACCATTCAAGATAGTGAAGAGAATTGGCCAAGTAGCGTACCAACTGGACCTACCTGAAAGACTGAGTGGTGTACACAACGTCTTTCTTGTCTCAAACTTGAAGAAATGTCTAGCAGACGAGACACTCGCAGTTCCTCTTGAGAACTACTTATCGATGAACAATTATGCTTCGTTGAAGAACCAGTAGAAATCATGGATAGGGAAGTCAAAACGCTCAAACACAGTACAATACCTATTGCCAGAGTTCATTGGAAATCGAAACGCGGACCGGAATTCACATGGGAGCGCGAGGATCAGATGATGCGCAAGAATCCTCATCTGTTCAAGCACTCCACATCAAACACTTAAGGTACTATGTTAATTTTCGGGACGAAAATTCTTTCAACTATGGGATGATGTGACACCTTAGAATTTTTTATTATTCTAATTTTCGGGACGAAAATTCTTTCAACTAGGGGTTGATGTGACACCCGGCCTTTTAAAGTTAAAACCCGTTAGCACAAATCCGTTAATTCTTAACTTAGTAACTCAATTACAAACCCCAGGGACTAGTTCTGTCAATATTTAAACTAAAACTGCAGGGAAGAGTTGTGTAATTAGCCCAAACCCAATTCTGTTGACTTTGAAAAGTCAAAATCGCATGTTTTGGTTTCTGTTGACTTCTGGCAGTCAAACCCGTAGCCCTTTGATCTCAATTCAAATTCATAATTGAAGTTATGCCTGGATTCGTAACCGTTATACACGATCAGACCATTAACGACCATCATTAAGGCTTTAATCTTCGACATTGATTCGAATTAAACCAACTTATGATTATTCAAGTCATAACCGTAGACCATCATCATGTGCGCATCAAATTCATTCGTTTTCGATCATTATTCTCAAAAATCTGACCCTGCACATAGTAAACGAGTCCCATTGAACTTGTTGCACCATCGAACTTCATCGGAGAAGGAATCAGGGCCACCGGAGATCAAACCACGCGATGCCGGAATCCCATTTGGCCGAACACAGTCAATTCGACCTTCTTATGGTAATCAAACATACCTTTAGCTTCGTTTCTGTGTCTAGATTGAAAGCCCCATGATAACAAGGCTCACATTATCGGATTTAACACGATCCGATACCTAAGGTTCATACATTTTCAGTTTAGTCGAACCCTAACAATTCGATATCAAATAATGAAATTGAGCACGTCCTCAGAGTCGTCCTTATGTCTGGATTGAAAGCCCTATGAAATCCAGGGCTTATATCATCAAATTGAACTCGAATCAGATCTAGGGTTTATCTCAAATTTAGTTTAATCAAACTCTAACCTAAGCATGATTTCAATCTAATTAACTTATAAGAGTAGTTTCGCAATCCTTTGCTTTTTAAAAACCCTATGAATCCAGCTATTTCTAATGTCAGATTTGTTCAATCCGATTCCACATTCGAAACCTTATGGCGGCAACCCATGACCGTCAAAACCGTATGGCAGCAGCCCGTGACCGTCAAAAGAGATATGCTTATAAGCGTCGAAAACCGTTAGAATTTCAAGTAGGCGACATGGTCCTACTAAAAGTCTCACCTTGGAAAGGTGTAATTCGTTATGGGAAACGAGGCAAAGTAAATCCTTGTTATGTTGGACCGTTCAAGATATTGAAGAGAATTGGCTCAGTAGCGTACCAACTGGACCTACCTGAAGGACTGAGTGGTGTACACAACGTCTTTCATGTCTCAAACTTGAAGAAATGTCTAGCAGACGAGACACTCGTAGTTCCTCTTGAGAACTACAAATCGATGAACAATTACGCTTCGTTGAAGAACCAGTAGAAATCATGGATAGGGAAGTCAAAACGCTCAAACACATTAAAATCTCTATTGTCAGAGTTCGTTGGAACTCAAAAAGCGGACCGAAATTCACATAGGAATGCGAGGATCAGATGATGCGCAAGTATCCTCATTTGTTCAAGAACTCCACGTCAAACACTTAAGGTACTACGTTAATTTTCGGGATGAAAATTCTTTCAACTAGGGGTGATGTGACACCTCAGAATTTTTTTTTATTATTCTAATTTTCGAGATGAAAATCTTTCAACTAGGGGATGATGTGACACCCGACCTTTCAAAGTTAAACCCCGTTAGCACAAATCAGTTAATTCTTAACTTAGTAACTCAATTACAAACCCCAGGTACTAGTTCTGTCAATATTTAAAATAAAACTACAGGGACTAGTTGTGTAATTAGCCCAAACCCAATTATGTTGACTCTGAAAAGTCAAAATCGCATGTTTTGGTTTCTATTGACTTCTGGGAGTGAAACCCGTAGCCCTTTGATCTCAATTCGAATTCATAATCGAAGTTATGCCTGGATTCGTAACCGTTATACACGATCAGACCATTAACGACCATCATTAAGGCTTTAATCATCGACATTTATTCGAATTAAACCAATTTATGATTATTCTCACAAATTTGACCCTGCACACAGTAAACGAGTCCCATTGAACATGTTGCACCATCGAACTTCATCGGAGAAGGAGTCAGGGCCGCCGGAGATCAAACCACGCGAAGCCGGATTCCCATTTGGCCGAACAAAGTAAATTAGAAATTCTTTCTGGAAATCAAACATACCTTTAGCTTCATTTTTGTGTCTAGATTGAAAGCCCCATGATTATCAAGGCTCACATTATCGGATTAAACATGATCCGATACTTAGGGTTCATACATTTTAAGTTTAGTCGAACTCTAACAATTCGATATCAAATAATGAAATTGAGCACGTACTCAGAGTCGTCCTTATGTTTGGATTGAAAGCCCTATGAAATCCAGGGCTTATATCATTGAATTGAACTAGAATCAGATCTAGGGTTCATCGCAAATTCAGTTTAATTGAACTCAAACCTAAACACGATTTCCATCCAATTAACTTAGAAGAGTAGTTTTGTAATCCTTTGCTTGTTAAAAACCCTATGAATCCAGCAATTTCTAATGTCAGATTTGTTCAATCCGATTCCACATTCGAACCTAGGGTTTCGAAAATTTCAAAGAGGAATTATACGACCTTAAACTTGATGTTTTTCAAATTAATCTCATGATTAAATCGCTTTAGACCAACAATCAAAACCCCCTCATGCTGCAAATTATTTTCGAGATCGTTGGATTTGGGGTCCGTCGATTAAGGGGGAAGAACACTGGAGCCATCCGTGTTATAAACAATTGGATCCAGATATGTTTGCGATTGTCCTAGCGGGTGTGATGGTTAAGTGTGTGTGCTGGTGTACAGGAGACCCGGTTTCGAGTCTCCCCATTTTCTTTTGTTTTTAAAAACGTATTTTAGTATTATTTTATTAATAAAATCATACCCTATATTATTATATTAGTATATTAATATGTTTTAACCCCGGAAAAAAACCGTAGACACGGGTTTAGATTTTATAACCCATTATTAATTATTATTTCTTCACTATTGTGAATAATATAATTATTTATATTATTACCCACGTTTACGTTCCTAAATAAAATAATATATCTATTATTTTGTCACACGAATAATTATTGTGTTAATCCTCCAAACTTAAAAATAATATAATAGTTTATATTATTTTCCTAATAGTAAGAACACACGAATATACTTAATTAATGATATTATTCGTAATTAGAAACGTTTGACACATATCGCATCTATCTTAGTTATTATATTAAGAAACTCTTTGACTCCCGATGACACGTCTGTCTACTCATTGATCCTAAGTGTATTTAGGATGTTCACTCTTCCGTGTCGTCATCACAGTATCCCATGTGTCCCTAACTATTATGCTTGTAATTCTAGGGCACCCGTAGACCGTTCACAGGCAATACTTGTGGTCCCTTTTGCATCCTTGTGTGGTGCTACTCGTACACATCTCAGGTGAGTTTCACGGCCCTTTTACTATTTTAAATTGGGGGAGAAAACATGACGCAAACTCTTTTGATTATTGTAACTCATATGATATCACTTGTTAAGACTAAGCGTAACACACTATCATTGAAAGTCCTCACACACTATCATTGAAAGTCCTCACACACATCGGACCATTAATATGGATTTAGCGAGGTAATTTGAGTAGTACTACTGGGTTTGACAAACCTCACCCGCGTTAGTCCCGCTAACTCTATTGGAGGTCGAACAGGTGTAATATTGACCTAAACACATTCACCATGGTTGATAGACATGGTGGGAGGTATTCAAACACAAACAGTCAACTTCGGTTGCGAGCACTTTAGTAAGATATGAACATATGTTAGCTACCTATTGATACACATATTGAATGTACATAATCTGGCAAACGATTTTATTACAAATTGAAACCTGTGAACTCACCTACCTAGTGTTGACATGTTTTCTTACATATTTTCTCAGGTCGCTAAGTACAGGTGCACACTAGGACATGCATGGAGTCTTTCTCATCCTTTCAAAACTTTGATCAAACATTTATTATGTTCTAATTAGACTTGACTTGGGCGAGTTTTTTTACGCATTTATTTCTTTGTTTAACGCTTCTGCACTCACTCTGAACTTTTATGATATTTCATTTATGTCCCATATAGTGTCGTTTGATGTAACTAATGACTGAGATCCTAGTTTGTCACACGCCAAACGGTAAAACTCCGTTAGTGGAAATTGTGGGTGTGACATTGAAAGAGGCAAACCTCGAAAACGAGGGAATGATAGGAAGGACTGAACAACTCGTGAAAGGAAATAACGACATCCTTAGAATGGATAAGCGAATATGGGTTCCAATCTATGGAAATCTCCGAGGAGAAATTCTCGAGGAAGCCCATAAATCCAAGTACACAATGCACCCTAGTGGTGATATGATATATAAAAATCTGAAACCGGAATACTGGTGGATCGGCATGAAAAAGCACATAGTTGAATATGTGGCTAAATGTCTAACCTGATCCAAGGTTAAATCCGAACACCAAAAGCCATCTGGGCTGTTACAACAGCTAGAATTACCGGTATGGAAATCGAAATTGATTACCATGGACTTTATCACTAAACTTCCTCGAACCAGTCAAGGGAATGACTGGATATGGGTTATCATTGATCGTTTAACCAAATCAGCACATTTCCTACCGATGGAAGAAACTTTTAGTATGGACAAGTTGGCACAACTGTACATCAACAGGATAGTGTCCTTACATAGAGTACCATTTTCCATTGTGTCAGATAGAGACAGTCGATTCACTTCTTGATTCTGGTAGAGCTTCCAAAAATCTCTCGTAACTCGTTTAAACCTTAGCACTGCATACCATCCTCAAACGGATGGGCAGAGCGAGAGGATAATCCAAACCATGGAGGATATGCTCCAAGCATGTGTTATTGACCTAGGAGGAAGTTAGGATAACCACTTACCTCTGATGGAATTCTCTTACAATAACAGCTACCACACAAGTATACAAGGTGCACCATTTGAAGCCTTGTATGGTAGAAAATGCAGAACTCCCGTGTGTTGGGCTGAAGTAGGAGAAAACCAGTTATCAGGACCAGAGATAGTCCAGTAAACCACTGATAAGATATTACAAATCAGGGAAAGATTAAAAACAGCTCGTGATGGCCAGAAAAGTTATGCCGACAAAAGGCGAAAGACGTTAGAATTTAACATTGGAGACAATGTTTTACTTAAGGTATCACCTTGGAAAGGTGTGGTATGATTCGGAAAGAAAGGGAACTTAAGCCCTAGGTTTGTTGGGCCATTTAAAATCCTGGAACGAATCGGACCAGTGGCATATCGGTTGGAAGTGCCAATAGAGATGAATGGAGTACACGATGTATTCAATATCTCCAATCTATGAAAATGCTTAACAGATGAAACCTTATCTATGCCATTACAGGATGTAGTAGTGGATGAAGGCTTAATTTGTGGTACAACCGTTACAAATTGTGGACAAGCAGGAAAAGAAATTGAAACGAAAGAAACTCATGTTGGTCAAGGTGAAATGAAATTCCAGACGTGGACCTGAGTACACATGGGAACTGGAATCCGAAATGAAAAAGAAATACCCACACTAATTCAGAAAGTAACCTCGAGGACGAGATTTCAAAAAAGTTGGGGATGATATAACACCTTCCAAAATTCCGATCTCAATTTTTGCCCGAAACTTATAAGAAATAACGGGAGTTAACGGAAACCCAAAAGTCAATAAATAAATTAAGAAATTCTAAATGTTACGAGATATCGGACCGACATGTGATCAGATATCGGTCCGATATAGGATGAGGTTGGATGTCGGACCGACATGGTATAGAAAACGGTCCACAATGCAAACCCCTAGGAACCCTCTGCACCAGACACATGTCGAGACACGTGTAGGGCATGCGTCAGCATGTTGGATGCGTGGATGGATGTCGGACCGTCATGGCAGACCAAATCAGTCCGAAATGGACAGGTGGCACACCGGATTTGCATGGCTGCCATGTGGCGCAAATGCGGGAAAATGGAGGCATATCGGACCGATATCCCCTTGGATAACTGTCCGACATGGGCGCACATCATGCCTATAAATAGAGGAGCATTGGCATTTCATTTCTCACACCCTCACTCTTGAATCTCCTCTGCTCCCGAGCCTTTCCCGAGCCCTCCAGCCGTCCCGACTCCCGAGCCGCTTCTCCCGGTTCGACCGACGTTCGCTTATCATCCGGACTCAAGCGTTTAAGAGTCGAAGAAACCCGAGGAACACATAGAAATGCAATCGGGAACACATAGAAATGCAAGTTAAGGTGCTAGAGCCCTAAGAGTCAAATCTAAAGAGCTACTTAGCACTAAGATTATTATCCTTCGATCTCCGACTTCAAACTAAAGGTGAATACTCGTCTTTATCAAAAAAACTCGTTCTCATGGCGAGAGTGAGCTACTACAATAACGATTTGTAAGATGTGCTTGGGCAGTAAGCTATCATCATGCAAATAAGACGTGCTAGTGCTGTCGGCACCTTCACGCAAAAGATCAATGATTTATGTTTACGAAAAGGGCAAAACATGATAATTAAATATTTACCCTAACTAATCCCAGAATTAGGGTTCTACCCTTGGGGAATGTTGATACCCAAGAGGTGTACGTAAAGTTTTATCAAATATTTACACTCGCTCCGGATCCAGTTGGGCCGGGCGCGATTGGCTTGTATGTTGGGTGACGCGTAAAACACAGTTGTGCCAGTTTGGACGCGTGGCCCCAAGTGCTTGTCTAATATATACAAATGGATGAAATGCAAGGAAGTGATATGATCACTAGAATCCTAAAATGATGAAATGTTTAACTGTTTAATTAAACTGTTTTGCCATGCTTATGAAAATGATTTGAGGTCATAAAGTATTCACCAGCATTTAGCTGACGTTCATTTTCAAATGTTTTCAGGAAAAGAATGAAATGACCTTATTGTACCGGGACCGGCTACGGCCTAAGTCCCGATGACAGTTTTGTTGCATAATCCGGGTCAGGCCACACACCTGGACCCGGTGCAACCTAAAAAAGTGTTATACAGGATCGTACGAGGCACATGAAAGAACCTGAGAAAAGACAAGGTTAAGGTGCCCAAAGGATGTAGACTCCCTAGGCAGAATACCTCCTTGTAGATTTTACTGAATTTGGTCAGGGTTTTGATTTCAAAAATCAAATGTACAAACGATCGGGTTTTATACCCAAGTATTTAAATAAAGAAATCTTTTGTCTACTCGACAAGATTCTAGTATTTACAAAACCAACTCTTGAGGTTGAGAATCATTAAAAAGATCTTGTTTAAAACCACTATTCCACTGCACAAAACCAAACTCTGAAATCAAAGCAGGTACCGAAGGTGCCAACTGACGTCGCAACCCGGTAACGTCTTGGGGGTGCCCGGGGCGGGGTGTGACACCTTTTCAATTTGACAGACCCATGCTTAGCAAATTGAAGCACGATTGTGTACGGTTTAGGATGGCTAGGCAATGGTATGAGATGTCGTTGGGTGACTTTTGGGTTAAAATGAGATTGTATATACATCGAGAGCTGCGTCTCCCAGTATTCACATAAAGCATCCATGAGTTCGAAGAGGGTGAGGCACAACAGGTATGGGCAAGGATTGGTTCGGGTCAGGACGACCCGCGTAAACAAAAGAGCACGAAGATCCTCCATCCATTACACCGATATCTGCACCGAGTGATCGTCCACACCATTGGTGGACGTAAGGATAGTACTAGAGTTGTCACAGTCAGGGACCTATTCCACCTCCACTGCCTTATTGATCAAGTCCCCTGCAATTTGGCCTACAGTCTTGCCAAATTCTTACCCCATGCTTACGGGTACTCTTACAGCAGCCATATCTATGGAGGTCCCTTTATCACTCATCTAGCGTCATACTTAGGGGTCCTAAGTCCCGTAAATCTTGGTACGCTCACCAGTATGGACCTAACTATGGAAGAGGTGAACAGGTAGATGCTGATCAACATGAGGATGATGAGGAAGATACAAGGAGTGTAAAGTCTAGTTGACCATCGAGGCAATATTTGGCAAGGAGCAGTTATCCCATCAGATGAAGAAGTTCAACCAGCACCATAGCTACAACATCAGGCAGAGGAGCCAGGTATGTACCATACTGTTGCAGATCTCACTATATTGGACTTGATGATCCGTATGGGTCAGCTAGGGCAGACGATGGATGGCATGCGACAAGATTTTCATGATCATACCCATGACCCGTATGCCTACCAGAGAAACCAGCAGCAGCCGCCCGGTCCTTGCCAGCAGTGGCCCCGCCGGCCATTTCAGTAATCCCTCCTTCTCACCCCTGATATTTGTGGTTCTTTTATGAGGAAATTTGTGGTTCTTAACTCTTGACAATTGTTTGTTTGTTTTTTGGTTGGTTAGACACAATATCAATTTTTACCCGTTACATGGGGTAACCGTTGACTTGATGGCACCACCACAACCTTATTCAGCCGCCACTAATTGGCAAATATTAGTTTAATTTTCCTTTCAGTACTTACTCTATGTGTTGAGCATTACATAGCATTACAGGTGATACCAATTTTGGTGCATGCCCGGAAATACGATCTAGGCATTTGCGGAAATCAGCCACACGCATGATAACATATCGTCAGGGGAGTATTAGTTTCCTTTCACCCTTATTTTACTCATGACATTTACTTCATATCATATTTTCATACAATGAGGACATTATCAAATTCTTAGTGTGGGGTGGAAGCTTACAAATACATTGGCTGCCTAAATTGTCCCAAGTATTACAAGTGCATGATTAACAACTAACCAATCTAGTAAATTAAAATATATACAGAAATAATAAAAACATTTATAAAAATAATCTGTAAGCATGACAGATTCATAAGTAATCTTAAAGCAAAAGTCTTAAGAATCATTTAGCACAAACGGGCTTATAAAAACAACAAATTGAATTACCGTTGAAGTAAATCAAGGAAACAAATAGGGAAGATTAGTAAGCACAACAGAAAGAAATAAATAAGTTTATGCACATTTTTACTTTATTATCCTTTACCTTCCTTTTCATGTGAGAAATTGAGCCTATCCGAGTATTATTACATAACACATCAAGTTTTTGGTTTTTGACATCATTAATTATTACATTTTCGACATGCTCATTTCGTTCGTTAGTGTGTTTGCTAATTTTTGCTTTGCATGTTAGAAATTGTGTAAAATATATATTTCAAGATCATGGACTAAAAGAATGCATAAAAATGATTGAGGCATTAAGATTAACCCATTCTCTTTAGCCTTTTATTTTTCATTTACCTACCCAAAACATTATCCCCTAGTTAGCCCCTTTGAGCCTAAACCTTTTTTCATTTCTAAACCCGCATCTCAAACCCATAAAACCAAAAAATTAGCCTTTTTTTACCCCTTTTAGTTGAAAGTCGACTTGGCTGTGATTTAAAGAGTAATCGTCCGCTAAAAGTTTATAGATCCATCTTATGTTCAAAGAATGAAACTCATCCATTTAATATGAAAAGAAGAATTATTGTGAAAAAGAAAAAGGGGCAACCAATAAGAAATTAGTAAATCGCCAAGTTAATGAAGAAATCTCATCCAAGGAAAATCAAACGTACTTGAAAAATTGGAGTAAGCAAAGCTAATCAAAGTGAATGTATTAGGAAGAAACAACCGAACGATTCATGAGAAATTGATAGCAAAGAATATTTCAAAGACAAGAAGAAGTTCACGTTCTTGAAGAAGGAGATTTGGTCTTGACGATCTGACCTTAAAAGAGTCCTTAGATTAGTCACAATGTCTAATCTAAGTTGAATAAACAAATCATTTACCTTTTTATCATTAAGCCAAGTCAGATTTAGCCACCTTCCCCAAATAATTCCTACCCTAACCCTAAGCCAATCATTACAACCCTTTACAAAGCCCTCTTGATTTATGCATATATTTTATATCAATTGGTGGAGATTTGACTTCTATACAAGTCTATGATTATGCAAGCAGTAGTTGTAGCATTGAGTGTTCCTCATAACATACTATATCAATATATTTAACCCAAGTTTTTAATGAACATTTGTCAGACTGTAATCTTATGCATAATCATAATTCCATCAAGTATGTTGGGCTTGCAACCCTCTTGTGGAGAAACACTCAAAAGGTATAACCACCAAATCAGTGTTTTTAAGAGGGTCATTCAGTCATTTGGGACAAAAGCTTTGGATTAACATTTTATCAATACTTTACTTATGTGAGTATAAACGTGCATGAGTTTGCTTGAGGACAAAAAAGTTTAAGTGTGGGGTGTTATGATATGTCATAAATTATATATATTTTACATGCATAGTTATCCCAACAATCATCACAATTATTAACAAAATGATGGGAATTGATATTTAATCCATTCATTTGTGTTATAACTGGATAATTGACCTTGGTATGCATAAACATGAAGAAATCACTCAAAATCAAGGAAAAACCAGCATTTAGAAGTCAATTGAACAAAACCGGACGATGGAGGTCAAAGCTGGAAGTCAAAAATTCAACAGAGAGCAAAACTGGCAAATGCACGGGCGTTCATTCCAATGCACGGCCGTGCAAAGGCTATTTTGCCTCCCTGCACTCCCAAAAGCTGCCAGATTCCTCACATGCAAGAAAAGGGTACTTTACACTCCCGTGCATTGCCAAAATATTAACCTATAAATAGCAAGCTCATTCTAGAGTTTTAGATGTCCATTACCAAGGGTTGTGAAGTCCATAGTGCTCTGCTAGAGCCGGAACTCTCTCGGTTTTGGTCCGTTTTAGCTTTTCTTTATTTATTTTCCTTTTTAAAGTCTTGTAATAAGAAATGATTCTTCTCGTTTGAGTTAACAAGAGGCAACCTATACCCACTCTCCCTTGGTGTTGGAACACTTTCACACAACGTCTAAGGGTTAGTGGAGTCACTTGTATGGTCATTCATGGCTAGTCCTCTTTCGTTGCTCGGGTTGGTTGAACTTTAATTAATTAATGAAGTATTTTTAGTATGTTATGTTCTTAAAGTCTTTATTTTAACTTATCTTAAAAAGAAAAGAATAAGTGATCTTTAAACCAACTTAATAATCTTAAATCTTGTAAGTTACTTAAGCATGACTTCTTGTTTGGGAAACTTATTCGAGTTTGTACGGTCTATATACAAATCTGGGTGCTAGCAACGGCCAAGTTAGTATTGATTTATTATTATGGGTTGATTGGAGGTTTGGGTATTCAACTGGTCATTCGAGTCCTGACTGGACCTTATGA
Organism: Smallanthus sonchifolius; assembly: GCA_023525975.1. NCBI lineage: Eukaryota > Viridiplantae > Streptophyta > Magnoliopsida > Asterales > Asteraceae > Smallanthus > Smallanthus sonchifolius. Next base: position 70,300,412 of record CM042025.1, read on the forward strand.
AACGTGTCGGTATTGCTTGACTTCTCTTGTGTTAGCTTGCGGATGACTTCTAGCGGGAGCCATGGGGCTTGATCTAGAGAATGGAAGTTATATTTATTTAAAATATTACTATAAGTAAAGACAACTATTTTAATAATGTAATTTGTTAGGTCCGAGCGTTCATAAAGTACCTTCGTAGGAAGTTGCGCATTCCGACTTTCCGGAAGAAGTTACAAGACATGACGTACGTCAGTCAAAGGATAAGCTTAGTCCGAAAAATGAATCACGGGATAGCCGGCGGACTTGAGACCCTGTTTAGGGTCTCGAGATTTATTAGGAATAGTTGGCCGACCGTATCCACTGTTCCGTTACGAATGCTAGCTCCCCCCATCAAAAGGGTTAGTACTAATAACTATGACCAACCTTACTAAAATACAACGTTAATTAACAAGTGAAAACAACCCAAGTAACACCTTAAACAAGAAAACATTTCATAATTACATTTCTTATCATTTCTACTTTCTTTTAAAAAAAACCCCATTTTACAACTTATTATCCTAGTTAGACAATAGCGAGGGTGGAATAAGGAATCCATGTCCATGGTTCGATACTTGGTTCTTACCTAGACTATACTACGATGCGATAGGTACACTTGCCTGTTGTGTGTGTGTGTGTGTTTAGTTGATGTATTTATCATTTTATTTTATAAATTTAAAACCTGATTTATGTAACTCTGAATAGAATATATTTATTACACTAAAAACACGCTAGCTATCCCCATTGACAGGTCTAAAATGCAAACACTAGCTTAGAACCAATAGGTTCATCTAGAACAGGTACACTATGCCATATGGGATATGAGGTAGGAAGAGTCCTACAAACTATTAAGGTTATGAAATTATGAACTCCTATACGAAAGAGTTTCGTATGTTTCCTTAAGTGGTCATTGATGTTTTATGAATCTTAAGAGTAAGATGGATTAAAACTATCCCTGACAAGTGGATACCTGGTTCTTTAACAACAAGAAAAAGTTGCTTAAGTCCTGAATATTCGGAATATTCAAATGCATGATGAAATCATATACGGAAAGATGAGATATTCCAAGATATCATTTCATGATGATTTAAACGCATGATCCATATCTGAACAAGTGAGACTTGATCACACTACGATACGAATGTGATTCGTAACTGTAGAAATTGTTTTAGAAACAATATATGAATAATTCATACTAGAAGCTTGATAAATTTTCAACAGTTGATAAAAAAGAAATTTCATTCCAAGTTTCTTGGCAAAGAAACAAATTACAATTGTTGATTAGTTGGAGATACTAATCAAATAAAGATGTATTATGAATACAAGAATGTTTGTGTAATAAAGTAGCTTCAAGGAAAGTATGAAATATCTATCTAAAATAATTGAATCTTTAGATTGATAAGATCGATTCAAAGTAGATTCAAAGTGATAGATGCAAAGGCTAGTGGGAGTGAGTACCTATACCAAGGATAATGTGTGGAGACACATTATCACGATGAGTGTATAGAGATCCACAAAATACCAAAAGGGCAAGATAAGTATTTTATCATCAAAGAGTGTATAGTGATACACTACTAAGATTTTAAGTTTAACATATCACTAAAGGATAAAGTATCTTACGTAGTGAATTTCAAATATTTCAAGATTGTAACCATATATGGGAAATATGAAGGCAAGATTCTAGCGTAAGAATCTTTACAATCTATTATTTTATCATCAAAGAGTGTATAGTGATACACTGCTAAGATTTTGAGTTTAACATATCACTAAAGGATAAAGTATCTTAAGTAGTGAATTTCAAATATTTCGAGATTGTAACCATACATGGGAAATATGAAGGCAAGATTCTAGCGTAAGAATCTTTACAATCTATTGACATCAGTAAGATTTTCCTAAAGCTTTGAGGGACAAGGTAATGAAGATAAATTACTAACATTATCTCTAGTTCAATATTATATTAGGACAAGATGAAAATGAAAGAGTTCATTTGGATTTATCTAAGAGATAATTAATTACGTCAAGTCTTTCATGTGATGAAAGAATTTGAAATCAAATTTATCAGAATAATAGGAAATGCTTGAGAAGCATAAATTGGTGAACATCATAAAGAGTTATGATAAAGTTCTTTGAATAACAAAGAAGAGTTCTTGGGCTAAGGATAAGATCGTAAAGGTTATGATCACCTATCAGTCAAAGACACCCATCTTAAGGGTTAATATATGAACACCAAAGGTAATCATTGAGAATGATTAAATGCACCATAAGACTATCAAAGTTACAATGAAAGAGTTCCATTAGTAACTGCAATGCAACATGAGTTGTTGTAGTCTGGAAACATTAGAAGGCCGTATTTTGAAGGAGTTCAGATAGCTTCTAAGAGTTGGAAAGAGTTCTAAAGGGTTTCCCTTATGAGTTTCATTAACGGGATCATGAAACTTGGAGACACATTAAATAATGAAGATTGGATCCTAGTTTGACACGCCCATTGAACCAAATCAGAGTCTTAAGAGTTAAGACGTATGCTTGATCTGGATAGTCAAACAAGAAAGTTGGACCATTAATATTTGAAGTTTCTGCTTGAATGGTTACAGTCACATTAGAATGACTTGGATATTAACGGTTAATATCAAGATCATCATGTTACTGAGTTCAAGCTTTTAGTACGTTTAGGATCCTTGAATAAAAAATTATTCTAAATTTCCATAGTCGATTAATTTTATGGGAATAAAATCAAATTAAGACTATTGTGAATCAGTTGGTTTGTTCATTAAGAATGAAAGTCCAAATAGTTGGAAACCAAATTCACAGATATTCATTAGAGAATGAATATTGGAAGTAACTCGCTTTAAACAACTTCGTGAATCACAATCATAAGTATATTTGAAAATGATATTGTCACTATATCCTCAGACCTGAGATACATACTGGAACTTAATCCTACAAAGGATTGCTCTTTGACATATTCTAACGATGTTCTTTGACCAGACAGTAATAAGGATTATCATTGGGAGTATGTCTGAAGTTTGGTGATGGTTGTATGTAGTCAATATGGAATTTTGTTCCCTTACTCTAGTAAGTGGGAGACATCTATGGCGCCCTCATTGATTCAAACTGGTATATGTGCATGGTCATGCCCAAACTGAGAGTTTGATAGACCACTTTGATTCTGGATCAAGAAGGAGAATGATTGAACACTAAATGAGAATGATGATGTGATCCATGTCTCATGTTTGATAAATGTCCATTACAGAAAGGATAATTGACAGATTATCATAACTATTACGAATGGTTAAGTAAGGGTACTTAGACTACTTAGACTATAGTGAGATGTATGTAGACGTCCACCATTGTCTGTGTTGACAATGATCGAGACTCATGCAAGTGGGAGATTGTTGGACATATCTGCCGGAGTAACGACATTCGACAACACTGACATCAAGATAAGATCCAAAAGAGTTACACCACGAACAACAATATATATTAAAGGACGTTTAAGAGTTAAACGGGCCTTACACGAAGCTAAACAGAAAGTCAAATCATTGTTTACGAAATAATCATCTAAAGATTATCTGGGATAATCAATGGCATAGAGAGATTGTAATTAGGAATTGCGAACGATTAAATTAACTGATCCGGTAATTTGGAATTATAGAATAATTAATTTATATGTATATATTGGATTTATGTATATAGTTAATTGATTATGTATTTATTAATATATAAGAGTTTTATATTTAATTATCCAAAGTTTTGGGTTAAATACTGATTATGAGATAGGTAGGGATTTATTAGTAACTTAAACCCTAATCTTAGGGAATAAGTTACCTAATAATTATAAACTAGTGGTATGTTACCCGCGCGTTACAGCGGGGTGTTAAAAATTGTAAAGCTCAGTTTCTACGACCTATACGATGGTATTAACCCCACGAAAAAAAAAGTCACTCTGAAACTCAAAACACCAATAAAAATAAGCACGTTGAAACGAAAAATTTGGAAATTTATAAACATCATATTTTAAAAGTTGCAAAAAGGAATAAAAAAAGAAACCTTGAAGCAGGTTCCACGGCATTTACATGCGTGCTTTGGTTACTTGTATATTATCATGAAAAGTCAGTTTTGAAAGAAATTTATATCCAAACATGGATTAAAATAAGCACGTCGCAGTAGTAAATTCAGAATATTGTAAACATAATATTTTAAAAGTTATAAGAGAAAAACAAAATATGCCTAAACCGATAATTACTAATTATTTCATTATTAATTAATTTGTATAGAAGTGTACACATTATATAACATACATTTTGCAATGCCCGTGATGAGTAATATCCTCTTAAAAAAACCATTGTAAATAATTTTGAAGCTATAAGAGAAAAACAGTAATGAACTGGACCGAACCTATACCGACCGAACTTCGATACTTGTATCAATGTTATCTGAACCATTATCGGCATGTGTTTTTATTGTTTTAGATTGACATAAAGTATTTCGTTTTTTTTCAAATATAATGTTTTATAAAATTATGAATATGCTGTCGTGAGACGCTAATTTTTATCAACGTTTTAATATCAATTTTATTCAAAATCACAATAAACAAATATCCTAAAACTTAACGTTTTAATATACTGTTGCGGCGCACTAGTTGTTTGAACATGTTTTTATAAGTATAACAAATATCCTAAAGCTTAATTTTTATATATTTAACAAAATCATAATATTTAATTATTTGATTATTTTTTAAAAGTAGATTATTTAATATTTCATTGAAAAATTGACATTTTGTAATATAATAATCAAATTGGTACCAGATGTGTTGTCTTATATGGCGTGGGAAATGAAAACAAAGAAAAAACAATGGAGAGTGGTTCGAACACGGGAGTGGGAACTGAAACTACCACGAAACCACAAAAAGCTTTTGATATTTATATAAAATAAAAGCTATTTATGTAGAGAGGAAATCGGAAAAATTAACATCACATACACGCATCATCTACTTGTATTCCATGGTTATTATCTTGTACCACGTTACTGTTCTTTTCTTTTAATATTTCTATATATTAATATAAGATGAGGGCTAGCAATTAGGGTTGACCACAATTAGCAATCTTAGATATTAATCACTCAAACCCTACTCCTCTCCCTCTCTAATTGCCGCCGCCGCCTGGATGGTCAATGGAGCTCCGCCGGCATCCGACCACCGCCTCCCGGCCGGACAACGCCACCGCAAGGGCTGGCCCATGCTGCCGTGCTCGCTGATTCCGGCCGCCGTCGTCACCTCAGCCGGCTTTCCACCGTCGAGCTCCGCTGTAATCGGCCTTGCGCAGTTGCTGGGCTTTCACCGAGAGACCCGTGATTCGGGTTGTCTCCGTGATCCGCTGGTTATACGAACTGGGTTTGTTTTGTTGTACGGGAGAATTAGAGACTAGTCGGATAGAGATCCGGATTGTAGGGGTTGATAAGAAGTTTCGGGTTTAGTTTGTGGAGCCGGACCTAGCGACCAGATCGTTGTCACGTGATGTCTCATCTTTGTTAGCCGTCTCCTACTCGTGAAATGTACAACCCTAAACACCCTATGGTTGTTTTATTGATAATTTGTTTGCATCTGGACTCGTGGTGGTCGATCTAGGGTTTTGGTCTAGATCGGTCTCGTGCTTGTTTTTCGCTGCGCGTTTTAAAATTGTTTTTGAAACCCTAGCACGAATCCCAACATATTTGTCCACCAACAACCTGTTAGGTACTTAGCCGACGTTCACACGAGCATTAAAACTCCGTTTTGGGCCATCAACATACGGGAACCATGAAGCTACCCTTTTTAAGCTCATTCAAACGTTCACCGTCAAAGCATACAAAACCGAGTTTGAGAAGATTAGCAATTGTGTTAACGGTTTGTCCTAAGAAACCTTAAAAAATTGTTTCGTTTCGGGTCTTAAACACGACATTCAAACCGAGATGGCCATCCATAATCCTACCAACCTTCACCAAACATACGGGCTCGCTTATTTGATTGAAGACAAACTCCAAGCCGGGATCATTGCTCCTACTGTGGTATCAAGTCCGACCCAACTCCCTAAGGCTCCACCTCCTTCTTCACCGTATCCTCTCCCCTTGAAACGTCTCACTCAAATCGAAATGCAAGCCAAGAAAGCCGTCGGCCTTTGCTTCCTTTGTGACGAAAAATTTCAGCCGGGGCACCGTTGCAAAACATCACAATTCAAATGAGGCAAGACCTTGGAAGAAAGGGAAGAAGGGATGTCCTTATAAGGCATTCAAAGACGAAAACCCTCCTAAGTTTGAAGGAACAAAGGATGCCACTGTTACTCATCAGTGGATAAGAGAGATAGAGGCAGTCATCAAGATCAGTGAATGTAGAGATGATCAAAAGGTCAAGTATGCAGCCCACTCGTTTGTTTTAGAAACTTTGTGCTGGTGGAAAAACTTAGTCATAGCTTTGGGAGATAAAGCTATTGACCGGATGACTTGGGAAGAGTTGAAAAGATTGTTGATAGAGGAGTTCTGTCCAGATAATGAGATGGACAAACTCGAGAGAGATTTTCTTAGACTGGAAGCTGGTAATATGACTCACAGAGAGTATACTACCAAGTTTAATAGAATGGCTCGTTTAGCACCTCATTTGATAACCCCTGAATTAGTACGCATCAAGCGGTACGTACAGGTTTTACCATCCGAGATTCGGAGGTTAGTAAAGACTTCAGACTTTTTGGTTTGCCGTACAACTTGCTTCAACCATGTACGATGAAGTCTTCGGTTCCCACCCTGTGGAATCAAAGAGAAAATGGTCTGATATTTCTAAAAATCAGAATAAGAAGAATGGAAGAGGTGGAGGAGGAGGAAAGAAGCAGGAACCGAGTGGTGGTTCTAAATTTACCAAATGTGGTAAACTACACACTGGAGAATGCAGGTATGGGACAAATACTTGCTAAAGTTGTGGTAAACCATTACATATAGCCACCAATTGTCCAAGTAAGCCGGGACTGAGGTGTTACAAGTGTGGAGAACTTGGACATCGAATTATAGAATGCCCAACCCTGAAGATTTCAACACCAGTAGTGATTAAAGATGGAAAGGAAAAGGAAGCCCCAAAGGCCAAGAGTAGGGCCTATACCTTGACGACTCAGGAAGCTAAGGCACTTCCTGATGTAGTATCAGGTACATTTTCCATTAGACTATACCCAATGATCCTCGAAGGATTTAATGTAGTCTTGGGAATGGATTGGTTAGTAGCAAACGATGCCCAGATCATTTGCAAGCAGAGAGTAGTTCAGATGCAGACTCCTGACAAAAATTGGATTACAATCCACGGTGATAAGATAAGATCAGCTATTAGGATTATCGCCATGATGAAAGCTGTGAAGTTTATGAGTCGAGGCAATGAGGCCTATCTGGCATACCCAATTGATTCCAAAGTGAAAACTAAGGAATTAAAAGATGTGCCAGTAGTCTATCATTTTCCTGATGTATTCCCAGAAGAATTACCAGGAATACCTCCAGAAAGAGAAGTGGAGTTTCGAATCGACTTAGTGCATGGTGCTAAGCCAGTAGCTAAGGCACCATATCATTTACCTCCATCTAAATGAAAGAACTAATGTCACAACTGTAAGAGTTGTTAGACTGAGGTTTCATTAGGCCAAGTATCTCACCTTGGGGTGCTCCAGTTCTTTTCGTGAAGAAGAAAGATGGTACTATGCGTATGTGCATAGACTACAGAGAGCTGAACAAGCTTACAATCAAGAACAAATACCCATTACCTAGGATCGATGACTTGTTTGATCAATTACAAGGAGCAAACTAGTTCTCAAAAATCTATCTAAGGTCGGGTTATCATCAGCTGAAGGTTAGAGATGAAGATATTCCAAAAACAGCCTTCCGTACGAGATACGAACATTATGAGTTCTTAGTAATGTCATTTGGTTCGACTAATGCCCCCGCTGCATTCATGGTCCTCATGAATAGGGTTTGTTGACCAATGTTGGACCGATCTGTGATCGTGTTTATTGATGATATTCTAATCTACTCAAAGAATGAAGGGGATCATGCATGTCATTTGAAGGAAGTGCTGGAAATACTTTGAAAAGAAAAGTTGTATGCAAAATTTTCTAAATGTGCGTTTTGGCTCTGAGAAGTTCAATTCTTGGGTCATGTGATAAAATCAGAAGGTATTCTTATAGATCCTTCAAAGATAGAAACTATAATGATATGGAACCCGCCAAAGACACCTACGGAAATACGCAGTTTCTTAGGTTTGGCTGGTTAATATAGAAGATTTATTCAGAATTTCTCCAAAATTGCTACCTCATTGACAAGACTCATGAAGAAGGAGACAAAGTTTGTGTGGGGAGCCAAACAAGAAAATGCTTTTCAAAAGCTAAAGGAGAAATTGACTCAAGCTCCGGTATTGTCTTTACCAGAAGGAACAGAGGATCTGGTAGTTTACTCTGATGCTTCTTATCAGGGATTGGGGTGCGTACTCATGCAAAGAGGCAAGGTTATAACGTATGCTTCAAGGCAACTTAAACCCCATGAAGCTAACTACCCGACCCATGATTTAGGGTTAGCTGCAGTAGTATTTGCACCTAAAATATGGAGACATTATCTGTATGGAGTTAGGTGCACAATCTACACAGATCATAAAAGCTTAAAGTATTTCTTTGAGCAAAACGATCTGAACATGAGGCAACGAAGATGGTTAGAGATGATAAAGGATTATGGTTGTGAAATCCTGTTTCACCCAGGAAAAGCCAATGTCGTGGCAGATGCTCTAAGCTGTAAGGAAGAGCATCCTCTTATCAGGGTGAAGTCATATAAGTTAGTTGTAAGTCCTGACTTTATAACTCAACTCAGGAATGTTCAAATACATGCATTGAAAGAAAAGAATGTTAAGAAAGAAAGAATGGTTGGACAAGAAAAATACTTAGAAGAGAATGAGTATGGGGTTAAGATTCGATTCAACCGTATGTGGATACCACATATAGGTGATTTCAAAATTAAAGTTCTGGATGAAGCTAATAAGTCACGTTATTCGATTCATCCAATTACCACAAAAATGTATCTACGCCAAGATTATTGGTGGCCCGGTATGAAATTCGATATCATGAAATATGTGGCTAAATGCTTGACTTGTTCTCAAGTCAAAGCAGAGCATCAAAAGCCTTATGGAAGATTGCAGCCACTAGATATTCCAAAATGGAAATGGGAGCATATCACTATGGACTTCATAACAAAGCTACCAAAAATAGCTAAAGGTTATGATACCATATGGAAGATAGTAGACATATTGACTAAGAGTGCTCACTTCTTACCAATACGTGAGACATACTCTTCAGAAAGGTTAGCAGAGGCATTTATCAAAGAAATTGTTTCACGGCATGGAGTGCCAGTTTCAATTGTATCTGACAGAGACACACGTTTTACGTTGCATTTCTGGAAGAAGTTCCATGAAGAGATGGGAATTAAGTTATTAATTAGCACGACATATCATCCCCAAACAAATGGAAAAATTGAAATAACGATACAAACACTTGAGGATATGTTGCATGCTTGCATTATTGACTTCGGTGGAAGTTGGGATAGTCATCTACCTTTGGTAGAATTCTCGTATAACAACTGCTATCATGCAAGTATTGGTATGCCGCCATACGAGATGTTATACGGAAGAAGATGTAGAACTCCCATATGTTAGGGAGAGGTTGGACAGAAAGAGTTAGGAAGTAAAGAAATTGTTCAAGCGACAGGTGTAAAACCACTCAGGACAGACAAAAGTCCCACGCAGATAAAAGGCGAAGACCAATAGAGTTTCAAGTCGGAGATTACGTTTTGTTGAAAGTATCTCCGTGTAAAGGAATCATTAGATTCAGAAAGAGAGGGAAGTTGAGTCCAAGATTCATTGGACCATTTAAGATTATGGCTTGAGTAGGGAAGGTTGCTTATAGACTAGATTTGCCAGAAGAGTTGAGTGGAATCCACTCAACATTCCATGTATCACACTTGCGAAAGTGTCTGGATGATGAAACCTCTCATGTGCCACTGAATGATATAGAGGTAGACGAAAGATTGAATTATGTCGATAAGCCAACGGCTATACTCGACTAGAAGGAAAATAGATTAGGAAATAAAGTAATTAAGCAAGTTAAATTTCAGTGGCAACATAGAAAGGGATATGAAGCCACATGGGAAACAAATGAAGAAAGGAAGGAATCCTATCCCTACTTATTTGAGTAAGTAACAGGTTTCGAGGACGAAACCTTTATAAGGGGGGTAGATTTGTAACACCCCAATTTTCAAGGAAATATAAGTATAAGGGTTGGAGTTTCCATTTGATAAAACCCTAGGAGGTTAAATGACATTATGTTAAAGTATAATGGGTTAGGATGTAATTAATTTAAAGTTCAAGGACTGAAAATGAAAATTTTGAAAGTTGGACAGGTGGCGGACCGCCACCAGAAGGGTTAGCGGTCCACTACGTAGGGCGCAAGGGACGGATCAGGAGATGCCACGTGTTGGATGACTAGTCATTAAAATCTGACACGTGTGACATGGGTAGCGGACCGTCATTGTATCCTTAGCAGTCCGCCAGCCTCAATAATCCTTAGTGGTCTATCACGATGATGCATAGCAGTCCGCTACGTGTGCCCTAATCCAGAATAAGCCGCCTTAAAGGGGTGGCGGACCGCCACCCTATGTCTTAGCGGTCTGCTATGGACCCGTCGAGCACCCTATAAATAGATGGACAATGAGCTCAGTTTTAGACCATCTCACACAGCAAAACACACTCTCAAACAACTAGTTATCCTTGGTAAGCGTGCCAAGAAGCCCGGTTCGTGTAGAGAAGTCCGGTTTCCAGTGTTTCGGCCATAATGCGCAGTAGATAGTTTCAAGGTAAGGTTCCGACTAGTTCACAATAACTTGGTTAATTTCACTAACTTAGGGACTTGTGATTAAGTAATGTTATAATGGCATAGGACCTTGATCCAAGTCATTATGCTGTTTACATAAGCACGAAAAAGATTGTTTGAAAGAGAAGGAAGTTAGAGGTGAGTTCTATGTTTAAATGTTTTATTTTAAACGTTTGGGCCAGTATGCATGCTAGAAAGATTTACATAAATGCTATATACCTTGATTTAAATATTGGGGATAGCATTCATGTTGCAAGAAGTTATGTATAAAAGATGTTTAAATCTTAAAACTAAGTAACAGAGTATTCATGAAATAGCAAAGAAGCATGGGGTAACTATCTGACCGGTATGTAGTTATCTGGCAAACATAATGTTCTGTCTAAGGAAAGAGTGGTGTATAAATCCCTCCTGGACCCGTCATCTTTCCTGGGAACATCTCTGTTGGAGGATAACCACCTTGTCTTCTTTAATATACCATGGAGAAACCTTTACGAGGATTTAGGATAAGGACTGGTTTTGAAAGGAATGGTTAGAATGGAAACTTGCCTTTTGAAGCAGAATACATTGCTGCAGCGAGCGGTTGTTCTCAGATACTGTGGATTCAGCAACAGTTGAGAGACTACGGCTTAAACTTCACTGGAACTCCTCTATTCATTGACAACAATGCCACCATGTCCATCACAAATAACCCGGTGAAACATTCCAAAACTAAACATATAGAGATTCGCCATCATTTCATCCGTGCTTGTGCTGAAAAGCATTTAATTGAACTTGTAAAAGTTCACACGAATGACAATCTTGCTGACCTTTTCACAAAGGCATTTGATCTATCCCGTTTTGAGCATCTTGTCAACTTGATAGGAATGTTCAATCCTGAGTGAAAATTAATTTTTCTTAAATCAATTCAATTCATGGAAGTTAAATTTTATTTCTTTTAAATTTTATGTATAGTTCTTTTAAGTTTCAAAATATTTTACAAAAAAAAAAAAGAAAATGGAGAAAAATTCAAAGTTAACTTGAGGAAAGAGGAAATGATAGAACATCAGAAATGATCTAAACGTCACAGACTGCACATATGGGAAATGATTGCGTCATGCTTACTTAATTGCTTAAATTATTGTGTTTTTAATCTGCTTATTTACATGTAATTTAAATTGTCAGTAGGCTGTATGCGTCTTTGAATCACTAGTAGTGTGGAAACTAAATCTAAATTACAACTGTGATTTGAACCCATGTTTGCAAGTGTGTGTGCGTAAAAGAATAGAAAAGATCATTATCAGATATAGGATGTTAGATTTTGGTAATAATTTTCTTTTGAGGTCAGTTTCGGGTTATGTCATTAGCACAATTAATACGGTTCATCTCACTGCCCATACTCACAAGTATGCAAGGAGAGAATGAAACATTAACCGTTGATCATGTATTTACCCTTGAATCACTCCTGATTCATTGAAATCAAATCCAGATAAAAGTTGGATCCCCTTACCTTAAAACTCAAACACCATATATATTATCTTGAATCATCATACCGATATTCAATGAAGAAAATCAAATGAAACCAAGACAAATGAATCACTCGATTCTAAATCTTATGATTCCTGGTAATCCTTATGGATTCTGCTTGATTTTTCCTGTGCTAATAGATGTAACTTCATTCTGAAAATTTAGAAAATCATTGGGAAAATCTTAGATGCCTTGAGATAATGCAATTTAAATTAGTGTAGCATATCAGTGGGGTACACGTTGTATATCTTATAATTAATACCTTAAAACACAAGAACGTGATACAAAGATGCTTATAGTTTCAAATCTTATAATATTGTCAACTTGAATTACTTGTTTATGTGCTTATTACGTATGAATAAATAGTAATCCATGACATGATCCCATATTCTTTGATGTTTATATTGTATCGTTTTTGCTAAAAGATAACCTGATATGATCCTCTACTCGTGTCTTTGATCAAAAATAGTTTGTGTGAATACTTGTATATTTTTATTAGAAAAGATCAAAAAGATTTTAAGTTTATGCATAGTTCAATTTTATTCAGAAAAGCCAAAAATATTTGTGTTTAACCTTCCTGAATTGTTTTTGAATCCTCTTGATTGAATATTTTTAACTTGTTCGTTATTTGACTTGAAAAACTTCATAAATTTGAGTTGAAAGTTTGCGCACTTAAGGGTTTGTGCGTACTTGTAAGTGCGCATGAGGTAAGCCCTGCGTACTTAACAAGTACGCAAGAGTTAAGTCTTGCGCACTTGTAAGTACGCAAGAGTTAAAGCTTGCGCACTTGTAAGTACGCACGAGTTAAAACGTGCACACTTGCTAAGTACGCACGGCCTTTTAGGGTTGAGTATAAAAGGAGGACTTAGAAATTTTCAGGGTTTTCACCATATTCAAACCGTTTTTTTTCCTCTGCAAACTTACTCAAAACTTCAAGTGTTCCAATCCATCTTTTCGTCCCACTACTAGTTTCATCACCTCATAACATCGATTTGGTGAGATTTTGGGCTTAATCCTTCCACAAAAACTCGTGACAGTGGACCGATTCTTGACTAAGAAAACCTAAGTTCAATCCGTGATTTTTAGGGCAAATTAGGGGTTGTTTGGGTAACCTATTATCATTAAACATGATTAGATCACATAACCGACCCTTAATCGTCCTTTTTAATCTTTGATTTTTGACCTTGGGTTTGAAGTCGAACTGTCAGTGGGTCGGTCGACCATTTTAGGTCAAAATTGGTCATGTTTAGCAGGTATTTGGTGTTGTGGTTGGTCCCATAGGTTAGAATCATTGATTCCGACCTAGTGGTGACCCAATACACACCAATTTTTGCACATTGATTGAATTTCAAACTTCTGCATTTTCACCAAGTACGTTTCCTGCGCACTTAACAAGTACGCAAGAAGCACTTCCTGCGTACTTGTTAAGTACGCAAGAGGAAACTCCTACGTACTTGCTAAGTACACAGGACCAACACTTGGCAAAAATTCCTAAGTCTGAAATTCTGTTCAAGGAGTAACTGCTATACTGAGTCATGTTTATCCGTTTCCAATGATACGTGTTATTCTTATTATGTTTTCTGTGTGTTTTTGCAGATCATGGCTCGGGCGTTTACTAACGAATTCAACCTGTTAGCTAACACTGAACCTGAGTGGAAGGGTGCAGCATTGCAGTACAGAGACATAGTTGATTTCTTGAACCGTTCAAGAATCAGCTACGCCATTTCTGCTGACCCGATAGTGTCCAGACCCTACCTCGAGCAATTTTGGGAGACTGCAGAGCACGACTGCACGGTATTCCCCAACGTTATAAGGGCTACCGTTGCTGGTTATGCTATTTCCTTCTCTGAAGATACCATACGAAGGGTCCTTCAATTCATAGATCTTGCAACCGACCTGGCAGCCTATCCAGACTACTTTGTGGACGGCTGTTGGAGACAAAGAATGGGATATGTCGATGGAAGGGACTATGCTTCATACAAAAAGATGTGGGTATAAGATCAATGGAGATATTTCGCCCACGTCATGATCATGTGCATCTCATCAAGGAAAGCTGGGAAAGATGCCATGGGTCATGACCTTGCAGCATTCATGGTCGGCCTTTCACTCAACATGGGCTACAACTTCTCCCGCTACATCTTTAAGGACATCAATGAGCAGATCAACACAGCGGAGAGGTTTCGGTTCTTGTTATACCCTCGGTTTGTGCAACTTTTGATTAATGACGCGTTGCCAAACCTTCCTGCTATAGGGGAGAGACTGCAAGTAAAGCGGGTGGACAAAAGAGTATTCGCCCAATTCCTAAAGCCAGGCAGTGTAGATCCTACCCCTGTGCATACAGAACTCTTTGGCCACCTCATCAATGAAGGGTATGTGGCCCCAGGTGACTGGAGATGGTACAGTCACGACTCAGAGCCGGAATTGAGTGAACACTCCGACGAACAACATGAACAACAAGAAGAGGAAATGGAGAGTGATGATGGATCGTCTGATGATGGAGACGACGAAGGAGGACATGATGGTGCTGAGGGATCCGACTCGGAAGCGACTGAGTCAGATTCTTCCGATTCCGATGATGCACCGTCGCAGGTACACCTATGGAGAATGGCTAAGGTAACCCTACCTGAGTCGTACTCCAAGAGAAATCGACAATCCTCTAGCAGCGAATACGAGCCAGGCTCTGAGTCTGATGTTGCTGTACAAAGACAAAGAAGGGAAAGCATTCACAAGAACAGGGGTGAAAGGCAACAGCCCGCTATCCCCAGTGTGGTGGAGGCTCAGCAGCAAGTACAAGTATCAACTGCTAGTCCGGATTCAGCCTACATCCCACCTTCACAGCAGCTTTACATAAGTGATTCCTGTGATAGTGACCCTCTCTACTACAACTACTCAGGTGGTGGTGACTACTCCAATTCTCACGGAGTCTGTCACCATCACCCCTACCATTACCCCAACAACTCTCGTCACATCTTCCATCCCAACTACCACCATTGAGCCTCTCAGTCAACCCTTCAATTATGGAGATTTCACGCAAGGATTTGACTTTGATACCATATTCTCCTCCCCTATTCACACTGCCGAAGCGTCCTCATCCAGACATCCTGATCCGAATGACGCTAGGATACATGTTCTGGAAACCCAAGTTGCTGGATTACTGAAGACTATTCAGAAATCGAAGGAGGAGTCTGACGCTCAACAAGCACAGATCAATTCTTTGATATATGAAGTTACAATCCTTCGTAGCCAGAGGACAGGGACTGAGGAATGACTGAAAAATGTCCTGGCTTAGAATGAACTCCTAATTAAGATAAATGAAATGCTTCTGCGTCATGGGTCGTCCATGGAGCTTAGGTTTGACGCTCAAAGGAAGGAGCATGAGCTGATGGTCAAGCTGATTGCTGATTTGACCAAGAAGCTTGATGCTCAGGGGGAGAAGGACAAAGAGAAAGAGAAAGAGAAAGAGAAGGTGAAGTGGACTACTGGTGATGAGGCGTGTCATCCGGTCTACTTGACTAAGGATGATGACAAGGACAAGGATCCCGAAGCCCGTCCTAGTGGAGGTGAGCACCAAGCTTTAGCAATCGTGCCCATCTCTGCTGTTCCAATGGCTCAGGGGGGTCGACTCATCAAGAGGGTGGTGATACCTCTGGTGGTGGTGGTGGTGAGAAAGGAAAGTCAGTGAGGACTTATCTGAGGATGAGATCCTATATCTAGAGCCTGACTATTCCAATGAAGCACAGATCGATGCTCTCTTCAATCTAGAAGAAGGAGAGATCGACTCTGGTGACGATTGGGATGATGATGACGAAGATGTTGTGATCGAAATTCCCAAGGGTGACAAGGGAAGGAGAGTACGAGCTAGAAGATGGAGAGATCTTTGAATTTCCATCCTTCGACGCTCCGCTCGACACAGGTTCAGTCAAGCATGCTAGTAATGTAGAAGCCTCGACTGACGCCTCCCCAGTTGACCCTGAACCTGTGGACCCAGAAGCACCGAAAGAAACAGACATGCCTTCTACTTCATCAAAGGGTCCAGCTCCTGTGTGGCAAAATACGTCTATAATAGACAAACACGGAGCAACAGGGATGATCTTGGCTGTAAGGTTCGATGAGGACAAGCAGCTGTTCGCTATCAAAAGATCTGGCGGGGTTCAATACTTGAAACCTTCGAGTGAAGCGTTCAGCTCCTTTCCCAAATACGACCTTGTGAACCTAGCAAACCAAGAGTTGCTTGGTCATTCCAATCACACTGTGGCGATGGGTTTGTGGGTGGTTCTGTAGCGAGAAGCAAGATCAGGGAAGTTCGAGATGTTCAAGCCTCAAGTGCCCAAGAGAGTCAAGGATAAGCACGCTATACATCCTGTGACTAAGAAGCACTTAAAGAAATTGGTATACAAGCCAGTGAGATGTGAAACTAAGATTCCCCTGAGCATGTTATCTCAGGATGTTCTTGGTGACATGTGGTACTGGTACGTAGATCCAAAAACGTTGTGATCATGGGTAAAGGACGTTCAGAGAGTGGGAACCTAGTGCCAAAGGAGCTGATCAGAATATTTGATGAAGTCTGCTTCATCAACTTTTCTGTGAAAGATCTGAAGGTACTAGCAGAACACTACTACATCTACACGGATGAGTGGACAAAGCTCCTTGCTTCTAAATATCACAAGGTGATTAAGTTCTGCCTTGATTACAAGAAGAAGATGGATGCTGAAGATCAAGTGCTGTGAAGACCGAAGACTGAAGATTATCCAGAGCTGTTGTCAAGGGGGAGTTTGTTGAAGCACTTTCCTGTGACAAACACTCTGGAGAGATAGAGTCTTAGTCTTAGGTTGTTTTGTCTTGTTTGTAATTGTCTTTGTATGTAAGAGTCTTTATGTATTAGTTTATCGAGTTGTATTTACTTTTACATATTAAATGTTGCAGATTTCTCCAAGTGTTTTGCGCACTTGTAAGTGCGTAGGAGAAAGCTCCTGCGTACTTGGCAAGTACGCAGGAGTAACTTTGCGTACTTGCTAAGTACGCAAGAGCATTTTTCCATGCGCACTAGGCATCAGGTCCTGTATAAATAGGATAGGTTGACAGAAGTTAAGTACGCAGGCTTTAGTGCAAATACGCAGATTGTAATTTCAGTGCTTTTCTCTGTAACCTTCAAGTGTTTATAATACAAAGAACGTTTAAAGTGTTTTCTCTTGTCGGTTTACTTTGTTTAGCTAGACTCTCCACCTAGTCACGGGCATTCCGCACCCGGTCCGACTAGTAGATCCACTTGCATGTGATGATCCGCCACACCCGAGAGACCTACAGCATGATTTCACATTACAAGGATATGGAAAGAAAATGGTTTGGATACTTAAAACATTTTAGAACTTATCATGGTGTGCCCAGATAAGTAATGGAAGATATGTCAAGGTTTTACTTTGACTAGTAGAGGTCTTGACATTTATTGTCTTGACAAAGAATGAAGAGAAAGAGATAGAGTTTTTGGCATGTTTTGTCATGTCAAATATTTTGACCATATTGGTCTGTAAGGAAAGAAATGTTTTGCCACGTCTGACCAATTACCAATTGCCATGTTTGGAAAGAGATTTACTGCATTCCTTTGTGGAATGTAGTATAGACACCTTGTGCAAGGGTATGTATAAGTGGTGACGACCGCTTGGAGATTAACGTGACCTCGGAAAGACAAGTGTGTAATTTTAAAGTATTATGTTTGGGCAAGAAGTTAATGTGATGTTTTGAATGCATGTCATATAAATCCATTTATAAATGAGAAAGAGGTCAAAGATATTTTTGACTAAACACTTAGAACTCACCAGCGTAAAGCTAACATATATTTAAGCATGTGTATCAGGTAAAGATGTAGCTTCTTACAGTAAAGGCACAAGGCTGGAGTAGAGGCATCTGGTGGGCTATCTAGCATCATCTGACAAACTAGCATTAGAATAGATGTACTTGTACTTTCCCTAGAATGTACAATTAATAAGTGTTGATATAAAATAATATTTTAAAGTCTTCTGTTGTGTATGATATATGTTTACTATATGTTCATGAGTAAATCAGACAAGTGGCCGGCATCTCGGTTGATCCGGGATGTGGGTGTCACACTGTGTGAGTTTGTTCCCTGGAAATCTGGATCAAAACCTGAGGTGGATTATCAGGGCAGCGAAGGCAGCGGTGGTGGTGGTTTCACGCAGCGACGGAAGCAGTTGCAGGCATCGGTGGCAGATCGAAGTTGTGGGGAGCAGATCGATGGAGATCATGGGCAGATTGAAAACCATGGGAGTAGATCGGAGATGTGGGGAGCAGATCGATGGAGATCATGGGCAGATTGAAAACCATGGGAGTAGATCGGAGTTGTGGTGGAGATGGTGAAGCCAAACGAAAAATAAAAATTTTTGCTGTCGAAACTCTTGTTTTTTGTTGCCGGAAAAGAGGAAGGTGGAGTAGAGGGAGAGGAAGGATAATGTGGAGGAGAGAGAGAGAAAGAAATGGAGAGAGTGTAGAGAATTTTAGGGGTATATTTGTCAATTAAAAAAATTTAACAGAAATAAATAAACGGTGTTAGTTGGGACTATAATTGAAACAAAACTGAAACTATTAGACTAAAAAAGGTCAAATTTAAACTTTTGGAAAAACTTTCTAATTAAAACATCACATCATCATGTTCAATATCGTAAAAAAATAAACATTGTCTTAACCATTCATTACATAATTATAAACATAAATCATAACGTGATGCCAATTGTCACATCAGTCGGGTAACTCTTCTCGCTTTCCCATCATCACTGTCCATCATCATAACATGCCCTTAACATGAATGTGCATACTAAAAAGTCAGCTACGCCGGTGAGTTCTAGTTTTATCATAAAACTTTAACTTCAAATACTTTGCCAAAACATAACATATAAAATTAATTAATAAAAAGTGTATGTAAAGCATGCGATAACATAACATAACACGTAAGTCAAACAAATATATCGAATTTGCGCCTTCTGGTAACCGTCAATTCCAAACATTGCATACTGGTGGAGAAACCCGAGGATCACCACCACTAGGCCCTTCAACACCATACATTACCTGTAGGCGGAGAAACCTAGGGCCCGATACCTTAGGCCATTCAACACCAAACTTCAAGCACAGAATCACAAGGATGACACGTACTAAACTTCAAGCACGATTACCCGTGGGGTAGGCGTACCAACCTTCAAGGATCACGGTAATCCCCATGGTAACCGTCATCACCCCAGTTGTACAACTGTTGGCCAGCCACCAAGGCCCCTATAAAGGTAATACCAATAACATACATTCCATACCCATAACCTCAATTCTCGATGGAATCATGGCCGATTCGTTCGTTTGTGACTTTCATAAACATTCACTACTTTCCCTCAAAACTTTAGTTAAAGCATTCGTACGTTTTATTAAAATCATTCATTAGTAAACACTTCGTAAACTTCATTTGGCAAAACATTTCGTAAACACATTTTCATAACATTTCCATTTAAAACATCATCCATAAACATCGTTCATAAGTCACATCGTTACATATGCATACCAGCCCAAAAATATTATTTAAAACATTTAAAAGAGGGCTCTAGAACTCACCTGATAAGCTAGCCTCGGGTTGTACTAATTAAGGTTCAACAAGCATCAAACACGATCCGAATTGATTAGTTAAAATACACATCAGACCAAACCCGAATCTAACGGTTTAACTATTATGACTTAGGCGAACTTAAGGCTAAGTTCACCCCTTATAACCCTGGCGAACATACATGCGAACTTAGGCTAAGTT
Organism: Smallanthus sonchifolius; assembly: GCA_023525975.1. Classification (NCBI taxonomy): domain Eukaryota; kingdom Viridiplantae; phylum Streptophyta; class Magnoliopsida; order Asterales; family Asteraceae; genus Smallanthus; species Smallanthus sonchifolius. Next base: position 70,320,632 of record CM042025.1, read on the forward strand.
CGCCTGATCCATACCCAGTAAACTTAGCAGGTTCGCCATCACAAGTTCGCTGGATCTGCCTAGCGAAGTTATAAAGTTCGCTACCCGTAGGCTGCCAGCGAACATAGCAAATTCGATTGCCTAAGTTCGCCCAAATGCCCCAGGCGAACTTAAAGTTCTCCTGCAAGGCTGTCTTCTTCCCCCAAGAACCCTAGATCCATGCACGTGGATCTGATCTCGTCAAGACCCAAACTTTCAACGTTCAAAACATTAGTTTTTCATTCTACAACTCAGATCTGGGTTTATTTCGAAGTTTCTCACGTAAAAACATCACTTTTTTACGCAAAACCCGAAACCACAAAATGAACAAAAACTCAGATCTAGATCAGACCGTTACCTGTATCGAACTTCTGATACAGAGGTTATTCTAACGACCGTGGAGTAACACGCTGCTGCGAAATCGGGCCGATCCGTCACCTTCTCTCTCTACGGGTTTCTCTCTCTAGATTTTCAAAATGAGAGAATGAGGGTGTGTTTGGGCTATTTAAGGGAGAGAATCCCCCTCTTAAGTTCGACCCTATGTTCGTTGGGCCCAATCCCGGCCCGACCCGACCCATCGGGCTTCGTTCGTTTCATTCATCGCGTATCGAAACCCGTTTACATTATTGTCGTTATTATTTTTGGGATGTTACAAGTCTACTCCCCTTACAATAGGTTTCGTCCTTGAACCTGTCGTAAGTCAAACAATTGAGGGTACGACTCCTTCATTTCCGTCTCTGTCTCTCAAGTGGCTTCAAATCTGTAACAAACCAACTTTCGGGTTTATATTATAATATGGAAATCATATTCTAAGGGTGTGATTAAAAAAATGAAAGTTGGAGGTTTGTTGCAAAATTGGGTTTTTATCAAGTTTGGGAGCAAGGATGTAACTTTCAAACTGCAGGGGCAGTTTTGTAACATTGAAAACTCATATTTTTATGGAAAAGGGGTTCACACAAACACACACTTGTGTTTGGATCATGAAATAGCTAGGAGAATGGGGGAGAAGAAGATCAAATCCGAAATTGAAGTGTTTTATGTGAAATATATTAAATATGGAGCATTCATCTTCTTCCAAACATCAAGTAAGTATCCTTTCTCTCCAAAACCTCCATTGATTCATGTTCTTGGTGAGTTTTGGTAGAAATAAAGCTAGGGGCTAAATTGGTGGTTGTTTGTGGTTAATAACTTGTTTAAAGTTAAAACCTAGCTTGATTAGTGTTAAAGAATGGTTAATAACATCCTTTTAACACCTAATTCAAAAATCATAAAGTTAGGGTTCTTGAGGATGATTTGGGGGTTTTATAATTGAGGATGTTTAATTGATGGAATGATGGTTGGTAAGTGTTTATGGGGGGTAATAGACACTTTAATTGATAATAAACCTTAATCAATTTTATGATTTAGAAATTAGGGTTCTTGAGAACCTAATTTGGGGGTTTCATAATTGGAGGTGTTTAAATGGTGAATTGAGTATGGATAAGTGTTTATGGTATAATATAAACACATTTTCTAATATAAAACTCAATTGAATTGGTGAATTATGAATTTATAAAATTGTGAAAATTGGGTGAAATCCTTAACTGGTCAAAATGGGTAGAATTGAATTATTAATGGTTAAAAGCTTGTATGGAGCTTAATAAACCAATATTAGATGATAGTGAAGATCATAAGATCTTGAGTGGGTGTTAAACTTCATTTAATGAATGTATTGGAGTAATTTAGATTACTAAAACATGTGGGATGTTTAGGTGATCAAGGCATTAAAGGTGTTAGCTTTTAAGACCGTTTGGAATCTTCATTGGCAAAGGTAAGTGATTTGAATTTACTTAGAAGTAGATAAGTATAGCAGTTACATGTAAATAGATGTGTTGTTAATTCTATTTATGTGTTATATGTCGATTTTGACTTATGTGGTAAATGGTCAAAGTAAAGTATACACATTGTGGTTTAAAATTTTGTTGTAAACTGACTTAATGTAGTATAAGTCAAACCATTGTGGATAATGGTGAAATTGATATAAATTCACTTAATGTGGTATAAGTAAAACCATTGTGTATAACGGTAAAATTGGTGTAATTTGACTTTAGATGTATAAGGTTAAACTATTATGTTTAAACTAGTGTAATTATTCTATATGGTTAATAGTCAAACTTGATGGTGCAAATGTAGTAAATTGGTGTAATTTGACTTGTGTGGTAAAAGTCAAATTTATGTGCATAATGTGGTTTGAATTTGGTGGAATGACTTATGTGGTAAAAGTCAAGGTAGTATGCACATTGTGGTTTAAAATTTTTGTGTAAAGACTTATGTGGTAAAAGTCAAACTTATGCATAATGTGGTTGAAACTGGCGTAATGACTTATGTGGTAAAGTCAAACTTGTATGCATAATGTGGTTTAAATTGATGTAGTTGACTATGTGGTATAAAGTCAACAAAATGTGATAATTTGATGAAATGGTGTATAAGAAGTGTGGAATACTTCAAAGGATGGACTTGGAGTCAAACACTCCAAGTACGGGGAAGACGAGTTGTGGCACTCACACCGAGGGGTCGTAAACCCAATAAGAAGTGTAGAATACTTCAAAGGGTGGACTTGGAGTCAAATACTCAAAGTACGGGTAAGACGAGTTGTGGTTCTCGCACCGAGGTGTTGTAAGCCAACTAAAAGGTGATAAATGGGTGGGAGTAAACATGTGTGTGTGTTGTTGTTATATATGTTATATTGATGTCGTATTGCACAAAGATGCAAATGGGTCGGAACAGAAAATGAGTAGTGGTGCTCGTATTGGGGGTGGATAAACTAACAAATTAATGTTAGTTAATGTGGTAGACATCGCGTGGTCGAAAAACAAGTAAATATACATTAGATACTTGTTATATGCAAAAAAATTGTAGAAATGGTGAGAATAGTAGATGTTAGCAGTGAACATGGTTGTGTTCATCCAAACACTACCATGACAGAAACCTTGTATTTTCCTGGTGCTAAAAGGGAACACGACCGTGTTCATCTGAACACTACCATGAAAGAAATTTGTATTTTAAAAAATGACTTTTTCTTGGGTTTTTACCCATGAGGGGACCTGTGGAGAGGTTCCAAGGGATACTTATCTATACTAACCATATACAAATTGATTTTTTGTATGTAGGAAAGCTCCGGTGTGATTCTCGGGTCTCGCATCATGTGGATTGGATTCTCGTGGATGTGTTTTGTAAATGATTTTGTTAACCTTCTCGTGGGGAGTCTTTACAAACTATTTGGGGTCGTAACAATTTATGGTTAACTTGTTTTATTAACCTTTGATTAAACTACTTTTGGGGAAAATATTGTAGTTTAATTCATGTTTGTAAAACTAAAACGTGTGGATACGTTAAATGTTGTATTTGGAACCACTTCCACGTAATATCTAAAAAGTTTAAATTGGTTCAAATTTTTAGGTGTTACAAAATCCCTTTTTGTGTTTCCACTGTACTTTAACCAATTGAATAACTTTATTACGTAAACGTTTCTCCTTTCGATATATGATAGCCACAGGTTCTTCGATGTAGTTAAAGTTGTTGTCGACTTGATATCAGTAAGTGGTATGTGAGCTGATTCATCTGCCAAACACTTTCACAAGTGTGATACATGGAACGTAGGATGAATCCCACTTAACTCATCAGGCAACTCCAACCGGTAGGCGACTTCACTAACCCGTGCCAATATTTGAAATTGTCCGACAAACCTCGGACTTAACTTTCCCCTTTTCCTGAATCGTATAATCCTCTTCCAGGGCGACACTTTCAACATTACCCGGTCCCCAACATTAAATTCAATATGCCTTCGTCGATTATCTACATAGGATTTCTGGCGAACTTGGGTGGCCTTCGTTTGTGCCTTGTTCTGGTCAAACCTTTCTGACGTTTCTTTAACAACTTCAAGACTTCCCAATTCCTTTTGTTCAATCTCACCCCAACAAATCAGGGTCCTGCACCTTCTACCATACAACATCTCGTAAGGCGGCATGCCTATCGTCGAGTGGTAACTGTTGTTGTAGGAGAACTCGGCTAATGGCAGATGACTATCCCAACTACCGCTGAAATCTATAATACAAGCACGGAGCATGTTCTCCAACGTTTGAATGGTCCTTTCGGATTGTCAATCCGTTTTCGGGTGATATTCAGTGCTGATATTAAGTCTCATGCCCATTGTGTCATGGAATCTCTTCTAGAACCTCTATGTGAATCGTGTGTCCTGGTCCGATACAATCGACAATGGCATCCCATGCCGTGCTACAACTTCATTGATAAATACCTTAGCTAACCTTTCCGACGAGAACGCCTTAGCAATCGGCCCACAATTACCCAAATGGTGTCATGACCTTTACCTGTACGAGGCAGCTTTGTTATAAAGTCCATGGTAATGTGTTCCCACTTCCATTCTGGTATATCGAGAGGTTGAATCTTTCCACACGGTTTCTGGTGTTCAGCCTTTACTTGTGAGCAAGTCAAACACTTGCTTACATACTTTGTCACCTCATGTTTCATTCCAGGCGACCAATATTCCTTTCTCAGATCTTGGTACATCTTGTTGATACCGGAATGGATAGAGTAACGGGACTTATGAGCCTCATCTAGGATTTTCATCCTAAGTTCGCCACCCATGGGTATCCACACCCATCCAAAACGTGTTCTCACACCAAGGGTATTGTATTTTAACTTTTCCTGTTGACCAACCATTCTCTCTTTCTTTATGTTATCTTCTTTAAGTGCTTCATCTTGAGCCTCCTCAATTTCTCTCATCACATCCGGTGTTACCACCAACTTGCAAGCTTTCACTCTAATAGGAGCTGGCGCGTACTTTTGGATTAGAGCGTCGGCCACCACGTTCGCTTTTCCAGGATGGTATATGATTTCGAAATCAAAATCTTTCAAGAGAACCATCGCCTCTGCCTCATATTTAGTTCCTTCTGTTCGAAGAAGTACTGATGTCGCCCAGACGGTCTATAGAAACTATGAATAAAAACCTAATCTAGACTCCTAAGTAATAAATGGAGTACCTATGAACTAAACCGGACTGACAGGGAAGTGTTCCTATCGAGTGTAGCATAGCTTAATGGTAAACTGGATTATTGAACCCTAGAGACACTACTATAGCTAAACTAGACTCTGACTCGGACTAAAGATGATTGATTGGGGGGCTTTCTACACTACTGATTAACTAATAATGCAGAACTAAGATCGACTCTAACTATCAGACAAGAGAACTAGGGAATATCAGAAATGTGAAGAATACCACCTAGGTCGGAATCCTACTTGCAAAGCACAGACTTCTATCGGTTATAGCAACTACGATGGATCTGGGTATCTAAGGATAACAGCTCTAGATAACCTAGTGGATCCGTTATCACTCTCAGGGTGTCACCAACTAAGCAACTCGAAATATGCAGTAACTCACCAGATAATCGGATTACCTTTCAGTCTCTCCAACAATGATAAAGTACCCAAAAGACAAATCACCTCTCGGTCTTAATGTCCACAATACATCGAAGATGCACGGGGTAATCTCAGATCAACACACTATGACTCAGACTAGCAACAATTACTAAGAACCTAAGGCAACTTCCTCTCAGACAGTTAACACTCGGAGTCCTAATACGAAGACTAATCGATTACCTCTCACCTTTCAGGTATCGAGATAAGAAGAACACTCAGATCAAATCTACTCTCAATCACCGTTCCTATGGAATACTACGTCTAGCAAACCACAAAACAATCACAACACACAGTAAATGATCTAAAATATGCAACTATAACTGGAGGACATCCAACAGGCAGCATATGGAATGATAATCAATTATAGAACAGATCTAAACATGCATAAAAATCATAAATATCAATCCAAGATTGTTTACAAAATCATTAATCCAACAATCGTAACCAATAACCGATAAAAATCATAACTTTATCAAGTATTCATCTTATGACCTAGGCAGTATTAATGTTTAGCCTAGGATCATACTCAAAACATGAAACACGAAAGTAATCAAGTCAAACATAATCCAAAACCAACTGATTGTAAACAAAGATCAAGACTTTAGAATCGAATAAGCTAAACTAAACAGGCCCGAAATCGAAAGCTTCGATCTTGCACTTCAATCTTCTTCTTCAACCTCAAAATCGCCCTAGAACCCTACTTTGGACGGCCAAAACTTGAACCTTTATCACAATGGCTATCAAATTCTATTTAATTTTGAAATCTAGGGTTTTGCGGAATTTCTGTCTCTCGCGTACCGCGAAAGAAACAGCTGGGTTCCTCGCATACCGCGAGGAACAAAATAGTCGGGTCCGGATTTGGAAATCCCCGCGTACCGCGAGATGTTGTTTCTCTTCCTTCACGTACCGCGAGGGATCAAAAATCCATTTTTTTATCTTTTTCCTCCGGGCTTTCTTCTCTTGCTCGGTTTCTTCACGATATGATTTGTAATCCATTCGAGCACCTAAAACATAACAAAGAATCAAATGTACACTAAAACGACTAAAAATGAATACAAAACTATATTAAAACTCCCGAATACAATGGAATAAAGATATATGCTTTGCACTACATCAAGTACTTCAAAATTTTGTGGTTGGAGTATATTGTAAACTTTACTCCATAGAGGTAGTGCCTCCAGATCTCTAATGCAAATACGACAACAACAAGTTCCAGATCATGGGTAGGATAATTGACTTCGTGGACTTTCAACTGCCATGATGCGTACGCGATCACCCTTCCGCGTTGCATCAGTACGCATCCCAATCCCTTACCCGAAGCGTCAGAGTAAACTACCAAGTATTCATTGCCCTCGGGTAGGGCCAAGACTTGAGCTTAGGTTAGCTTTTCCTTCAGTTCTTTAAATGCCTCTTCCTGGGTCGGACCCCATTCATACTTCACTTCCTTCCGTGTTAGCTTTGTTAAGGGCGATGCTATTCTCGAGAAATCTTGTATGAATCTCCGATAGTAGCCCGCCAATCCCAAGAAATTGCGAATTTTGGTTGGCGTCTTAGGAATATCCTAGTCTCTTACCGTCATTATCTTGACTGGGTCGACCATAATACCATTCAGGTTAATGACGTGACCTAGGAATTGGACTTCCCTATGCCAAAACGCGCATTTGGAGAACTTTGTGTATAACTTCTCCTTCTTCAGGGCCTCCAACACCTCCTTCAGGTGACATGCTTGATCACCCTCATTCTTAGAGTAGATGAGGACATCATCGATGAACACTATTATCGTTCGGTCCAGCATCGGTCGGCACACCCTATTCATCAAATGCATGAATGTTGCGGGGGCGTTAGTCATTCCGAAGGATATCAAGCGAAATTTGAAATGTCCGTATAGTGTACGAAACGCCATTTTCGGTATATCTTCTTCTCTCACCTTGAACTGATGGTACCTCGACCGAAGGTGGATTTTCGAGAACTACCTTGCGCCTTGCAGCTGGTCAAAAATATCATCGATCCTTGGCAAAGTGTACTTGTTTTTCACGATACTCTTATTCAGCTCCCTATAATCAATACACATTCTCATAGAACCATCTTTCTTCTTCACAAATAACACCGAGGCACCCCAAGGCGAGATGTTTGGTCTGATAAATCCCTTCTCCAGTAACTCGTCAAATTGTGCCATTAGTTCTTTCATCTCCACCGGAGCTAGTCGGTATGGGGCCTTGGCTACGGGCTGGGCATCTGGTACTAAATCAATTCTAAACTCAATTTCTCGGTTGGGCAAAACTCCAGACAAATCCTCTGGAAACACCTCCGGATACTTGCACATTACGGGCACGTTGTCTAGTTCCTTCACTTCCTTACTTTTGTCAATCACGTATACCAGATAGGCCTCGTATCCGCGCCTCAGGTAATCCTTTGCCTTAATCATCTAGATGATGTTAGGCATCGGGACGTCGCGATCCCCGAAGACCTCGACTTTGCTACCATATGGAGCCTTGAGTCGAATTATCTTTCGCTTACATATGATTTGTGCTTTGTTGGAAGTTAGCAAATCTATAGCCAAAACAAAATTGAACCCTCCCAAAACCATAACAAACAATCTGACAGGGAACCTATGGCCTTCTATCTTTATTGTGGAATTATCAACTACATTAGTGACTCTCGTGGTCTTACACTCAACGGTTTCTACGCTAAAGGCTCTTTCTATTTTACTAACTACATATTTTACTCGTTTACAGAAAGCAGCTGATATAAAACTTCTACTCGCACCTAAATCGAATAATACAGAAACAAAAGTGTTGTCAAGGATGAACGTGCCTGACGCCACAACGGGGTCTCCCCTATCCTGTTCTTGCGTCAATGTATACCATCGAGTCCTCGCTCGGGGCTTGTCATCTTTCTTTTTTGGGCCTTTCCCTTCCCCCTTCTCCCATCCTCGGTTTTGGGCATTCCCTGCTCATGTTACCGCTCTCCCTACAGTTAAAACATTTGAAGCCTTATGGGCATTCATAGGAGTAGTGCCCGGTCTTGCCACATTTGAAACACAGGTTCATCCCCAACCTACATTCACCCTCATGCTTCCCCCACACTTCCTACAAACTGTTGTTTCGCCCACTCTTGCTTGTTTATCACGAGCCCTAAATAACTTCCCACCAGTTCGCTTGGCGGGAAACCTTAGCTTCTTCTTGGGCTCATCGATGGTGACAACATTCAGTGCCAGGTTATCAAACACAACGCCACTCAGTTCTACTACCGAATCATAGGTAGTAGGAGCGTTTGTTTTAACATACTTGCGGGCCTTGTCCGACAATCCCTGAATATAGCAAGCAAACTTCCTTTCCTCGGTTGTGAAAAGATGTGGCACTAGACGTGCCAGTACATTGATCCGAGTAGTGTACTTCTGATTGGTCATGCTCCCGGCCTTGATCCCAAGAAAATCCCTCTCCACGTTCTCATTCTCGTTTCTTAGACAGTAGTTCTTAATCACCAGAGTTTTCAAACCATTCCACATCATTGAGTCAACAACCTCGTCCCCCTTAGCCTGCCTTACACCTTCCCACCAATGATACGCTTCCTCCCTTACGGAGTTAGCAACAAACTTCACGACCTGATCCGTTCGGCACTCGTTGAGACAGATGGCTGCCTCCATATGAATTACCCAGTCAAAAGTAGCCACCGCGTCTTTATTCCCAGTCAGTACCGACAGCTCACATGCTTTGAAGGACTTATAGTCGCAACCGCGAGTAAGTGACGCGTTGATTGCCTCAATGATCGGGGCACCAGTGGTCGGGTTAGACCCGCCTCCCTGCTAGCCATCCTCAATTCTTCGGCCAACAAGTCTGGCAAGGAAGCCTTCATCATCTTAGTAAATTCCCATCCTAGAGCCGCCTTCACTACCGGTTCGAAGGAGAATTGTTGCTCCTCAACGGGAGTTTATACGGTCTCTTGCACACTATCTTTCGGTTCTGCATAAACACTTGCTTCGTTATTGTAAACTTGGGGGGAAAGTGCCCTACCGCGTCGTCTGGTACGACCCCCACCACGCCTTCCGTTTCCTCTTCTCTCCATTTCGTTCTATAAGACAAGGAATCTAATATTGTCATGCTTTTTAACAAATAGAATTCACAAAGTATCCTACGATGTTAATATACACTGGCCATTTGCAATTAACCATTAAACTACCTTTTGACCTCTATATGACCACCTTTATGATTCCATCAGAACACAAGTCTTTATCTAATACTTTCTGTAACATCCTGAAATTTATAACTAACGGGTCGGGTTAGTAAGTAAACCAAGTTTTAGGTAACCCGTATCTTATTCTTTTCCTTTCATTTTGTTTGTTTGAAAAACCCGTTTTGGTGTGGTAATCGTGGTAAGCAGAAGGGAGACGAGGACGACGTCGGAAGGACTTCAAGTAGTGGCTTGTGGTGGCAGTGGCTAGGTGGGGATATGTGGTGGTTACCGATGACACGCATGGTCACAGTGGTGACCCGGCTAGAGCCATGGATGGCTGTGAAGGAGAGAAACAGATGAAGCGGACAAGGGTGGTGCTCAACAATGAAGGTGATGGCCTTCAAGGAAAGTGATTAGAGCTGCTGTGACGAGGTGGTGCGTTGCTGCAGCGTGAGGCGTGGACGACTTGAGTGTTGGGCCACGGTGATGGCGGTTCAGCGGTGATGGCGGGAGTAGCCTAGCCATGGTGTTGAGGCACGATGGCAGAGGGCGTTAGCGGGGTGCTCAGTTAGGGTTCTTCGAGCATGGCATGCATGGGTGTAGGGAACCCGGTTCAGGTACATGCATTCTTGTGGGGTTAGGCTTACATGGCACAAGTACGGGTATGCTCGGGAGTTGGAGATCGGGAACATGGGTCTTAACCTAATTGGTATCATTATATACGTAAACCGGGAGGCTAGGGTTTTATGAAGGATCAGGACGAGCAGAGGAGGCGAGCGTTGGAGCTTAATTATATTTACGCGGTAATTGAACGCATGCTTTGAATGTATTTTGATCATGTGGTCATACATTTGACAGGTTCGGAGTTTAGCGAGTATGTGCGGTGCAGAGCTAGGGTTTGGACTCAACATAACCTGTGAGTTTCTAATCCCCTCTTTTAAATGTTTTTAAACGTTTTGGGGCTATCATACATACTATTGAGACGTGTTTTATTACATTAAATGTATATCGAGCTTTGGGGTCTAACCCGATGAGTTTATGAAGTTAAATAGTCAGATGTGGGACTAAGGGACTTTGTGTGTCCACAGGATGTGTGGGTTACAGGTGGGAATATGGTCATGGGTCGTATAGTGACCTAACTGGGGTGAGTCAGGATTGAAGTTACGGGTAATACGGGTACGACTAAGAGGTGTCACAGGGGGTGCATGTACGTGGTATGTGCTTGAATAATGAGATATAGTATTTATATGTGTGTTGTTATATTATCAGTGTATTGTGATATGAGTTAGTCGGGGTGAGTCGGGATATAAGCTAAATGCTTATGAATACATGTAGGATATCTTATCCTAATGCTATGTGTGAAGTGCAGGTGCAGCTAATGAGTAGTGTACATAGAGTATAATGTTATGTGTTTATACATGTGTTGCATGTATTGTGTCGTTGTCCTTGTGACACGGCTTGTATTTGCATTGTTGTTATTATGACATGGCAAACGGTATTATGGAGGACTATTTCCTTCGGGAGGTCACCAAAGGTGACGATGTACAACAGGACAGTGATGAGCTCGGGGTGTGTCGAATGCCCTGACGAGGGTGCAGTAATGAGGTATGTGTTTGTATGCTTATATATTTGTGTTAAATTGCATACAAGCGTTGAGTTATATTTATTGTGAATGAGATGGTATTAATATGGTGAGTAGAGTCAGATTGACCGTTGCGTCAGGATTGTGATGTAGTGTTTATAACTGTTATGTTAGTTGATTTGTAAGAGCCTTGGTCAAGGCTGGGTAAGTTGATGTTTACGGAATTGTTGTGTTAACCAAGTGTCGAGTTAATACGTGTACTTAAGCATGAGTTATTAGTGTAGTAAGTTCGACCTATGACGATAAGACTGTGGGATTATTATTATTATTATTATTATTATTATTATTATTATTATTATTATTATGGGATGAGTCATGGGTAATGAGTTTTTATGGGATATCGGGAGATAATAGGGGTTATCTAATGGTTAATGAATTGTGGATCTAGTTATATGGACCGTGGGTCCTGAGTAAAGTTCAGATAACTTTGGAGACGAGTTGACTTTTAATTAAAGTAAACTATTAGAACTCACTCAACGTAGCTGACTTCGTGTGTGCGATAGATTGTTTTGTAGGTAAGCGTTGCGTTGATGTATCTTGGCTTGGGAGCGGTGCTACTCGGATTGGTGTGCAAGCATTCGTGTGGTAACTTAATGACATTAATCGGTAACTAATGTTTTTAAAAAGATTTCCATTGTAGTTTAATATATCTAAGATGAGTATTTTCAAGGGAATAACCCGTTATGAGAACCAACTGTATGGTGCCTGGTTTGGGGCCTTACAAGTTGGTATCAGAGCTGTGGTTTAAGAGAAAACTGGTGTTTTTAAACAACTAAAATGCCTTAACTTAAACTGAAAATGGGACGAGGGTGAAACGAATACCACCACGAGTAACCGCGAGCCAAGAGGTACGTCTTTCGAGTTGAGCAGTAATTATTATTTAACATTTGTGTAGTGTCACCCTAGGTAAAGTGATTGGTGCGAGTAAGTGATTTATGATTCCGTATGGGATCATGATGGGTGCTATATGATGTAGTAGTATGTAGAACTACGTAAGGTTGTGTGGTGTGATTAAATGAGACCATGATGTAAGTTGAGCAATGTGGAGTAACGTTAATTGTAACTATGTGAGATAGTTGGTGTGTCGATATGATTTAGTAATTTTGTGTGTAACCTTGGAAGGTGTGAAATTGTGAGAAATATGATGACTTGCTAGATTATTGTGTGGTACTATATGAGTTTTGTGGGGTGCATGTGCATCCGGGGAGTGTGAAAGATAGAAAGCTAGTGTGAATATGACGGGGAAGGTTTAGAATCCTAGCAGTAATATGGACCATCAAATTGTATTTGATCACCTTAATTTGGCAGTCTATGTTTACTCTCATGTTCTGAATTTGACACCCAAAGTAATCACTCCAACGTTCTATCTTGTGCAGGTACTGATGGCCATGACGATCCAGACTAGATGGGTTAGGCGATGAGCTCTTATCAGGAGGTTGACAGAGCAGCGGGCTAGCCGTTTGGCTACCGTTTGCACGGTTATCTTTGGAGGGAGATGAGTCTTAGCACCTGTTCCATTAACAGTGGTTCCACCGGCGGCTGAGTACGGGCATGAGCTACCACCACAGGAGGTGATATTGGCGCTTCCGGCGCCAAATAACCCCAATACTACTAGGGTAACTATGAGGGGCGGGTTCAATAGTTCCTTTTATAGGAGAGGAAGAAATGCATTTGCAGTTAGGAGTCAGCTCTCGAGGCACTACGCAGAATTAGGAAATGGATGGTTGGAGGAATCCGATGACGAGGAGAAAGTGGGGGATAGCTTCAACTTGTTCAATGACTAGAGCAGTGGTGGTTACCACGAGAGGACTAGAGCATTTTGAGTAGTGGCCTTCGGGCACTTTTGTCATGAAATATTTGTTCTTGGTTTTTCAATTACTTGATTTTAACCTTGATAGTGAATCTTACCACGGGATGGTTTAAAACGTAGTTAATGATAGTTGCATGTGTGATAGCTCGCTATTGATGGTGCAATGTTAATTAAGTGTGATTATGTGATTACCTTTTGAACAACGTGAGTTCATACTAAACGTAACCTTTGAAGTGATGCTATGACTTGGTTGATTAGACTATATGAATAGACCAATGTAGACCTGAGTTTTTGATTAATTGTGTGTGTCTACGGTCTTAAGATAGTGTCAGCTATGTGTTATGCTTAGGTGATGTATGAAGTGTAAGGGAGTGTGTTTAGCCTTACTATGATATTAAATGTCCCTATATCTTAAGGCATAGATCTTCGCGAGGTAAATGTTTTGGTGCTTAAGGACATGAAAGTGTTTTGCGAATAAACTGGCATGTCGTTAATTGAGTTGCTTATGAGTATGAGTTATTGTGCCTGGCATTAGTCAGGAGGGAGATCAAGTGTAATCTTGATATGGTGTCGAATTTTGTCAACGGGTTATTGTGTCTGACGGCAGTCAAGCGGGAGATCGTGTTTGCTGGTGCATTTGGGCCAAACAACATGATATACTTGTGTGTCTATAAATGACGAGGTCATATTGTATGTGCGTAGATTTATCCAGATCTAGCTAGTTGTGTATGTACACTTTGTGCGAGTTAGAAGGTTGAGTTACTAGTACATGTGTAGAACAATGTGTGTTCTGTAGTTATGTGTGTCGGTATGTGTCCTTGTAGTACACGCTTAGTCGTGCATAGGGCGAGTGGTCAGTATGATCAAGTATAGTATTTCTATATTGACAATTTCCTTGACAATGATACATCAAGGTGATGCGAGGAGTTTTGACGTCTTTCTAGGCGGTAAGTGAGGTGCTTTTATGAGATGCGTATGCTTATATCTTGGAAAGTTCGGATCACGAAGCCAATGGGCAGAGCTAAAGAGTTAGTGATGAAAGCAGTTACGTAGACGATGGACCAGAAATGTTTATGATGAGATCAAAGTGATGACGCCAAGGATTTCAGCACGGAGTAACGAGACGACGAATAGCTAAGCCTTGTGAGCAGACGGAATTCACGTTCGTACATGATAAATGAGAAGTGGTGAATGGTAATGGTAGAACAACATAGAGAAGATGAAACTCAGGAGAGGTAGGTGCGGGATTGCACACAAGTGACTAGGAAGGAGATGCCTACGCTAGTAAATCTAAGATTAGCTTAATGTGAACTCCTGTGGAGCATTCAGGTAAGGTAAGTGTTTGGCCGTTGAAACAGACATGGTAGAGGAAAGTGGGCTTTTGATAAAAATCGAGAGCTGACGAAGATGAGCCTAGTGTTGGTTGTATGTACATACTTAAGGGACGTATTAAATGCGTGATAATGAAGTAAAGAGATACTGCGATGAAGACATTTAGTGGAGACCAGGGTTGCTTTGCACAAGCTCTAGAAGATCATCGAAGAAAGACACTAGTGGTGCCCTTACCGGTAGGGCAATGGGCTAGAGTTTGAGAGATAATCGCAGGAAGGTGATCAAGGTATAAGGATAGAAGTACGACGACTTCACTTTGGAAGAACGGCGAATGAATCCATCCATGATAGTTAAGGAACCTACTTGGGAGGTTGATCGTAGGAATGACGAAATCATTCAGATTATACAAGAGACAAAAAGGGCAATTATGCCCGTGAGCTGGAATGAAACGATACAACTTCTAGCGAGTGCCGGAATAGTGAGAGTGGGAAACGCGGGCGTTTGAATAATGGCTGGGAAGACGAGAGACGATGGAACGTGTAGGTGAAACCTAAAAGTCTCAAGTCAAAAACGAACAGTGAAGAATATTTCTTTGGACACCAAGGAAGGTGGTCGAATTGCTAAGCAAAGTAAAGTTTTGTTGATTGTGCAAGTAAGTGCTTGTCCACTAAGGGTTTTGGTGCACGAATAAGAATGGAGAGGAGGAGTTGTGTTGGTTTATGCCGACATAGGATTCGAGGACGAATCCTCTTTTAAGGGGGTAGACTTGTAACATCCTGAAATTTATAACTAACAGGTCGGGTTAGTAAGTAAACCAAGTTTCTTCCATATAGCAAGTATGGTTAAGATTTTCACGTAAAACCCGATACAGGAAATAAAAAGCGGGTCGGTTAGCCAAAAGAGAAACGGTTTGGATCTATTCGCACAAAAAGGAAGCTTAGGGACCTGGATGTAAACCCAGGAAGGTTTATATGCCAACGTTAACACAAACCCTAGGCCATTCGGCCTAAGTGTGTGTTTTACGGCAAAGGGAGATGGCCGGAAGAGAGAACCCGACAAGGAGGAAGGTGACGATGGTGGTTCACGTCTTTGCTACGGCGGTCACGCGGAGGTGTGCCTCCTGGCACGAGTTCAGTTAACCCAAATCTTATTCTTTTCCTTTCGTTTTGTTTGTAAGAAAAACCCGTATAGGGTTTTGGGGTGGTAATCGTGGTAAGCAGAAGGGAGACGAGGACGACGCCGGAAGGACTTCAAGTAGTGGCGTGTGGCGGCTGTGGCTAGGTGGGGATATGTGGTGGTTACTGATGACACGCATGGTCACGGTGGTGACCCGGCTTGAGCCGTGGACGGCTGTGAAGGAGAGAAAGAGAGGAAGCGGACTAAGGAGGTGCTCAACAACGAAGGTGATGGCCAATGAGGAAAGTGATTAGGGCTGTTGTGACGAGGTGGTGCTTTGCGACGGCGTGAGGCAGGGACGACTTGAGAGTTGGGCCACGGTGATGGCGGTTCGGCGGTGATGACGGGAGTAGCCTTGCCATGGTATTGAGGCACGATGGCGGAGGGCGTTAGTGGGGTGCTCGGTTAGGGTTCTTCGTGCATGGCATGCATGGGTGTAGGGAACCCGGTTCGGGTACGTGCGTTTTTTGTGGGGTTAGGCTTACATGGCACACGTACAGGTATGCTCGGGAGTTGGAGATCGGGAACATGGGTCTTAACCTAATTGGGATCATTATATACGTAAATCGGAAGGCTAGGGTTTTACGAAGGATCAGGAAGAGTAGAGGAGGCGAGCGTTGGAGCTTAATTATATTCACGCAGTAATTGAACGCATGCTTTGAATGTATTCTGATCATGTGGTCATACGTTTGACATGTTCGGAGTTCGAGCGAGTACGTGTGGTGCAGAACTAGGGTTTGGACTCAGCATAACCGGTGAGTTTCTAATCCCCTCTTTTAAATGTTTTTAAACGTTTTGGGGCTATCGTACATACTATTGAGACGTGTTTTATTAAATTAAATGTATATCGAGCTTTGGGGTCTAACCCGATGAGTTTATGAAGTTAAATAGTTAGATGTGGGACTAAGGGACTATGTGTGTCCATAGGACGTGCGGGTTACAGGTGGGAATATAGTCACGGGTCGTATAGTAACCTAATAGGGGTGAGTCGGGATTGTAGTTACGGGTCATACCGGTACGACTAGGAGGTGTCACAGGGAGTGCATATACGTGGTATGTGCTTAAATAATGAGATATAGTATTTGTATGTGTGTTGCTATATTAGCAGTGTATTGTGTTATGAGTTAGTCGGGGTGAGTCGGGATATAAGCTAAATGCATATGAATACATGTAGGATATCTTATCCTAATGCTATGTGTGAAGTGCAGGTGCAGCTAATGAGTAGTGTACATAGAGTATAATGTTATGTGTTTATACATGTGTTGTATGTATTGTGTCGTTGTCCTTGTGACACAGCGGGCATTGTGTTTGAATTGTTGTTATTATGACAAGGCAAACGGGATTGTGGAGGACTATGTCCTTCGGGAGGTCACCAAAGGAGACGATGTCCAACAGGACAATGATGAGCTCGGGGTGTGTCAAATGCCCTGACGAGGGTAACCCTGACGAGGGTGCAGGAATGAGGTATGTGTTTGTATGCTTATATATTTGTGTTAAATTGCATACAAGCATTGAGTTATATTTATTGTGCATGAGATGGTATTAATATGGTGAGTAGAGTCAGATTGACCGTTGCATCAGGATTGTGATGTAGTGTTTATAACTGTTATGTTAGTTGATTTGTAAGATCCTTGGTCAAGGCTGAGTAAGTTGATGTTTACTGAGTTGTTGTGTAAACCAAGTGTCGAGTTAATACGTGTACTTGAGCATGAGTTATTAGTGTAGTAATTTCGACCTATGTCGATAAGACTGTGGGATTATTATTATTATTATTATTATTATGGGATGAGTCATGGGTAATGAGTTGTTATGGGATATCAGGAGATAACAGGGGTTATCTAATGGTTAATGAATTGTGGATCTAGTTATAAGGACCATGGGTCCTGAGTAAAGTTCAGATAACTTTGGAGATGAGTTGACTTTTAATTAAACTAAACTATTAGAACTCACTCAGCGTAGCTGACTTCGTGTGTGCAATAGATTATTTTGCAGGTAAGCGTTGCATTGATGTATCTTGGCTTGGGAGTGGTGCTACTCGGATTGGTGTGCAAGCATTCGTGAGGTAACTTAATGACATTAATCGGTAACTAATGTTTTTAGAAAGACTTCCGCTGTAGTTTAATATCTCTAAGATGAGTATTTTCAAGGGAATAACCCGTTATGAGAACCAACTGTAGGGTGCCTGGTTTGGGGCCTAACATTTTCTAAGGCATACTAAATAGATAATACCTTCATAACTGATGTTGTGGCTCGAGTTACCCGTTCTGGCATCTGTTCTTGGTCCTATTCACAGTTTGAGTTCAGACGCTAGGAGTGTCCAAATCTCTCAAACTATTGCTCTAATACCAACTTATAAGACCCCATACCCGGGAGGCCTCACTTGTTGGATTTATTCATAAACATACAGTTCTTAAACTTGAATATCAAATAACGCAGCGAAAAAACTTTCTAATTAAAACATCACATCATCATGTTCAACATCATAAAAAATCAAAACATTGTCTTAAGCATTCATTACATAATCGTAAACATAAATCATAAAGAGATGTCAGTCGTCATATCAGCCGGGTAACTCTTCTCGCTTGCCCAACATCACCGTCCATCATCATAACCTGACCTTAACTTGAATGTGCATACTAAAAAGTCAGCTACGCTAGTGAGTTCTAGCTTTATCATAAAACTTTAAATTCATATACTTTGCCAAAACATAACATATAAACTTCAATAATAAAAAGCGTACGTAAAGCATGCGATAACATAACATAACACATAATTCAAACAAACATATCGAATCTGCGCCTTCTCGTACCGTCAATTCCAAACATCCCATACCAGTGGAGAAACCCAAGGATCACCACCACTAGGCCCTTCAACACCATACATTACTAGTAGGCGGAGAAACCTAGGGCCCGATACCTTAGGCCATTCAACACAAAACTTAAAGCACATCATCATAAGGATGACTCGTACCAAACTTCAGGCACGATTACCCTGTGGGGTAGGCGTACCAAACTTCAAGGATCACGGTAATCCCCATGGTGACCGTCATCACCCCAACAGTTAGCCAGCCACAAAGGCCCCTATAAAGGTAATGCCCATAACATACATCCCATACTCATAACCTCAATTCCCGAAGGAATCATGGCAGATTTGTTCGTTTGTGACTTTCATAATGTAATATCTCTGATTTTTCGTGCTCGCTTGATCATCATACTTCATGACATGGACTCCACGTCACATTACTTGACTCTCATTTATTTCATATCTTACTCATATCATGCACGGGTAGTGCTATCAATGAGTAAACTTATAGATACATCCTGCTCATATCATGCACGGGTAGTGCAATCAATGAGAAAATACTTATCATACACTAATTCATGCACATCCTTGGACACTTAGTAGAATTTAAGTGTCAATCATAACTTGCTTACATCCCAACATATCTCAAACATCACACTATACTTCAAATAATTCATTTTGGTACCTTAGTATGTTAATTAGTGCTTTCACATCTTCGTTAGCCTTCTAAACCTCTGTTTACTGCGTACCGTCTACTACGGAAAACCATGTCTAATATAACCTTAATTCTTATTTTAAATGCTCAACATATTCATTTCTTGTTATAGAACAACTTTTGTGGACAAAACTTTCCTTAAATAAACTTTGAAATTTGTAAAACGATCAATTTACGCATGTGTAAACCAATGTAACACTTTACCGACACACTTTACTCACCTACCACTAAAACATGATCAATGTATCAACATTTAGTGCCTAATTAAGTAATTCAACGCATTCAAGAAAACAAACATAATACTTTCACAAATTATCGTTTTAAAAGTCCGTATTTCCAAAACTAGAACATTTTGTGCACTTACTCTTCACTAAACAACTTGAGGGACCTAGATGTCCATCCTTAATACTTAAATTTCAAAAAGGAGGCCATGGGGGAGGGTTAGAGGCTGAAATAGGGCTTCTTCCTTGACTTAGTTTCCAAGACATTTGAAACGGCCTAAACCGGGTACATCTCATAGTTGGCACAAAACATAACAACATAGTTCTTAAACTAGAGATTAGAATATATTACAGTAGAAGTCTTTAAATTAAAACATTCACCAACCAATAATGTAAATCATTGTCTAAAACATAAACTATCGGGATTGGAAATGTCAGTCTTCAGTGCAGCAACCCGAGTACTTTGCTTTCGCTTTACCTTTACTACCTGTCATGCATACTAAAAGTCAGCTAATTCTGGTGAGTTCTATCTTTAATTTAAATTGAAAACTTTCTTTTTGGTAGCTTAGATTTATAAAAAAAAATAATAAGCTTTCCTTTCGGTATCTTTAAAACACTTTTACTTTACTTAAAATTTTACGACGTTACAATTATAAAATCATACCGTTATATCTTTCATTTAAAACTTTACCTTTGATATAACCGGTTAAGGTGTTCTCCTTTACTCTTTAACAACTTTACGTCTCACTTGTACAGGACAAGTCACTATAACATACTTTAACTATCACATATGGATCGCTGCCCGAGGGCAAGATCCCTTTGCTTGCTTACACCTCAGGGTAAGACTTTTACTTTGCTATGCCCACACCTCAGGGTGGGACTTTCTCGCTTACACCAAAGTTAAGACTCCTTTGCCTGCTCACACCTCAGGGTGACACTTCTACTTTGCTTACTTACAGGACTTTTTACTTTGCAACTACTATGCAGCTACTATGCAATTAAACTACATCACATAATATAAAGCCACTGAAACACATAACACATATTAATACATAATCACATAATATGGCATCTGTCACTATCACTGTCAAGCTACATCGGAGTGCAACTTCTTTACCATTCTTTACTTTAACTCTTTATTGTCTTTAAAACACGTTTCAAAGATAGTACTTTACTCTTTAACACTTTCTCTTTCATTTTTATAAAAACATATAATTCTTATAAAAATATACTTTAACTTTCAAAACTATCTCTTTAACAGTATGCATGCCAGCCAAAAACCGTTTAGGAAAAAGGGCAATAAGAACTCACTTGTCTTCTACGGGGTTTATCTCACTTAGCAAGGAAACTTCGAACTAGGTGGGATGCTAACAAATCTGTCAAGGGTCACGAATGGAACAAGGTTATAACCTATAAGTTTCATCCGAAAACTATCTGCCCGAAAACTTGTTCGACCGAAATCTTTTTCGATCGAAATCTTTTTCGACCAAAAACTAAGAAGTTAAACATATCTTTTACTCATTAACTATTTAGTTCGGAATCACTTGTCCGAAAAACTCTTCGTTCGAATTCTCCAGTCCGAGAACTATCTTGTTCGAAAATATCTGTCCGAAATCATGTTCGTCAGAAAATACTTTTCGGACGAAAATAGTTTTCGGACCATTCATCGAGATTTTAGACAATTCAACTATTCTTGATCAATTTCTTCATTTTTTTATCCAAGTTCCAATCTTTTTAAGTCCAAAACTTATATATAGCTTTCGTGAAGCTAGATCCGTACTTTTTAATCAAATATAAACGTAAAAATCCCATCTTTTTGAAACCCTAAAACCCACTTTCCAATCAGAAATCGATTTGATACCTGATGTCGCATTAATCCTTCTTCTCCAAACTCTAGTAACGTTTAGCAACGATCTTGGACCGAGTATGATGCTTTCGTGAGCGGTTTAGAACTTTCTCTCTCTACTCTCTCTCTCTAGAATGTGTTGGTGAAGATGATGGAAATGGGGAAATGGATGAGGGTGTTAGGGTAACCCTTTATCCACCCCTGCGCCTCCTTTGGCCCGGCCCAAAACCCAATCCCCCGAGCCCGCTACGTTTTCCGTTATTTCCCGAGCTTCATTCATAAACTTTATTTCCTATCATTATAATTATTTTCGGGATGTTACAAGTCTACCCCCTTACGAAAAGTTTCGTCCTTGAAACCTGTCATAAGTCAAACATATGAGGATACACCCCTTTCATTTCCGCCTCGGTCTCCCAAGTAGCTTTCGACCCTTTACGAGGCTTCCATTATACTTTAACTAATTGAATCACTTTATTCCGTAGCTGCTTCTCTTTTCTGTCTAATATGGCAATGTCGTCGATGTAATTGAGGCTATTATCTACCTCGATGCCATCCAGTGGCACGTGTGCAGATTCGTCAGCTAGACACTTACGCAAGTGTGACACATGAAAGGTAGGGTGGATTCCACTCAACTCATGGGGCAAATCTAGCCAGTAAGCAACTTCACCAACCCGTGCCAATATCTTGAAAGGTCCGACGAATCTTGGACTTAACTTCCCTCTCTTCCTAAATCGTATAATCCCCTTCAAGGGAGATACCTTCAAAAGTACCTGATCCCCAACATTGAACTCGATATGTCTCCTTCTCTTATCTGCGTAGGACTTTTGACTGTGAAAGGACCCAAACCTCTCATAGTTGGCAAACATAGCATAACCATAGTTCTTAAACTTTGAATTAAACATTAAACATTCAACAGCGGAAATCTTGTACAAAATTCAGAGTTAACAAAAACATTTATAACATAAAATTGTTCACATTCATAAACTAATAATGGGGATGTTAGTCTTCTGGTCAGCAGCAGCCATTCAGCCATCCTCTTCTAAGCCCTTATGGTATCATGTCTTTTTCTTTCCTTTGCTTCCTGATGTGCATACTAAAATAGTTAGCTAACGCCGGTGAGTTCAAGTGTTTCTTTTTCTTTAACTTTATATCAAATGTTTTCTTTAAAAACGTTCTTTAAACATACATATATTATATTATAGACATAATACAATAAAATCTTTCTTTCTTCTTTTACATACATACGTATTTACTTTGTGCTCTTTTCTTTAAGTCATACTTTAACGTCAACAATCTGTTTTCCTTTGTAAGTGTCTATGTGTCCCTGAAGGAACCTTTGGTATTGTGGACAACCGTTCGTATCACCGTCATTGCCATAACTTATCAATATGTGGGGTCAACCGTTACGTATCGCCGTTATTGCCTAACACGCATCTATCTTTTGGGAATCAACCGTTACGCATCGCCGTCATTGATTTCCCCCTACCTCTTTCTCTTTGGATGATCGTCATCACCCGAGTAACCGTCATTACTCTTCTTAACCGACTACCTCTAAACTTCCCAGCTCTTTAATATGCCCTAAATTATACATGTTTTGCGTGCATAATAATCCCCATATTATGGTACTAATTGATTAATAACCTTGCAATTGGTACTTAAAACGTTAATATTTCATAATTGCAGGTTACTCGGTGTCCTGAGACAAACAAAGCTAAAACCAGTCAAAAACACCAAGAAATCAAGCCTTATGGAAGATCTTTCCTGAGCTTTGACCCCCAAGAAGTCAAACCAGGTCAACAACAAGTCAAACAGCATCTAAATGACGAAGTAGGAAGCAGGAGGACATGCATCCCTTTGCATGGTCGTGCATTGCATGACTTGCCCCCCAGAGACTCAGTACACTTCCATTTATACCCTTTTTGATTCCCGAGGTGCTTGAACACCCGTGCAATCCAATGCACGGCGGTGCATTGCTCATTTTGAGGCCTATAAATAGGAGGCTTATGTTCTTCATTTGATACACCTTTCCATACATCAAGAAGCTATCCAGAAGAGATAAATTCGTAGTTAGAGTAGAGAGTAGAGAGGCTCCTCCTCTTTGTCCGTAATAGCAGAGCCTACGAAACTCAGCGTTACGCTAGTTAGTATGGCCATTCATGGCTAAACTCTTTGTATTGCTAGGGTGAAGATGAAGTTTGGTGCATGTTAATGTTTTACGTATTAATCTAGTGGTATGTTTATGTCTTTAATTATTCGCTCTTAAAACCACCATTTGGTGGGCTTTTATTATTATCTAAATCCGTCTTTATATTTGTGAGTGTTCTTGATTTTAAAGTGTAAGACCGTAAAACCTTTTTAATCAAACTTCCTTTGAAGCTTGTACGTCTTTATATGAGCAGAGAGTGATAAGCCAAGACTTGGTTAGCATTATTAAGGTCGTACCTCTTTATACGAACTTATTATGCGACCAAGAATTGGTGAACTCATGTTGGGAACAGTATGTCTTTATACTCGGTCCCATTGTTACACTGTCTCCAGGTGAGCAAAGTATAATCACCTATTTACCAATAATATTAAGCATTTAAGTTCGATGTATCAAACCAACCCGGAGATAACACCAAAGGGTTAAGGGTAAATGTTCTCCCTAGCGGGAGGCTTTACTATTTTAATTTAAAGATTTTAATTCGTGAATCAAATGTCGTGAGGAGGAGGCTCTAGCGGTGACCCAGGTCACAATTTTGTAGTAGTCATATCACTGAATTAGTCAACTTAACATTATCACATACCAAGCGGATTTGAAGCCCAAATCAATACTCTTCGTTACCTGATCATCTCTGAGATATTTACTTTCCTGCTTTTTACTATTCTGTTAGTTACATTTCTGTTACACATATCACGCACATTTTTACTTTCCTGTCATTTACTTTACTGTCATTTACTTTTCCGCTTCACAAGCACACAAAACCCACTCACTAATTAAACCAGCTAAATGATAACAAAAGTTGAGTATTGGAAGTCGACCGTGTCCATTGTTTCGATACTTGGTTCTTACCTAATCTATATTACGTTGCGATAGGTACACTTGCCTATTGTATGTGTTTTAAGTTTAAGCATTTATCATGTTATAAATTTAAAACCTGATCTCGTGAAACCAATATCTCTAAATATTATTATAATATTTACACTAAACACACGCTATCACTCTTTCTGTCCTATCTCATAGACTGGGGTCGGCATTTTCTACGGTACAATATCTCGTAAGGTGGCGTACCAATAGTGGTGTGGTAGTTGTTGTTGTAGGAGAATTCTGACAATGGTAGGTGACTATCCCAACTGCCATCGAAGTCTATAATGCATGCGCGGAACATATCCTCCGATGTTTGGATGGTCCTTTCCGACTGACCATCCGTCTGTGGCTGATAAGCCGTGCTAATGTTCAATCTTGTA
This sequence comes from Smallanthus sonchifolius, assembly GCA_023525975.1. Taxonomy (NCBI): domain Eukaryota; kingdom Viridiplantae; phylum Streptophyta; class Magnoliopsida; order Asterales; family Asteraceae; genus Smallanthus; species Smallanthus sonchifolius. Next base: position 70,345,289 of record CM042025.1, read on the forward strand.
CCCATTCACTCATGAAATCTTCTCCAGAATCTCGATGTAAATCGTGTGTCCCAGTCAGATACAATCGACAATGGCACGCCATGTCGAGACACAATTTCATTGATAAATACCTCTGCCAGCTTCTCAGATGAATACGTTTCACGGATCGACAAGAAGTGTGCACTCTTTGTCAGACGATCCACTATAACCCAAATCGTATCATGGCCTTAACTGTGTGGGGAAGCTTTGTAATAAAGTCCATGGTGATACGCTCCCACTTCCATTCGGGTATTTCTAGAGGCTGGATCTTCCCGTATGGTTTCTGGTGCTCTGTTTTAACTTATGAGAAAGTCGGACACTTGCTCACATACCCTGTCACATCGTTCTTCATGTTGGGCCACCAATACTCTTTCTTCAAGTCCTGATACATTTTCGTGGTTCCCAGGTGGATGGAATATCGAGACTTCTGGGCCTCATCGAGTACTTTGGCCCTAATCTCTCCGCCCTTCGGTACCCACATACGAACACATCTGGTCTTCCCTCCAAGAGTGTTTACTTATAACTTTATCTGTTGACCGACCATTCTTTCTTTCTTTATATTCTCTTCCTTTAGTGCTTCTATCTGTGCTTTCTCTAGCTCTGTCAAAAAATCTGGCGTTATTACCATCTGGTATGCTTTCACCCTAATAGGAGAATGAGTCTCCTTACGGCTTAAGGCATCGGCGACCACATTCGCCTTTCCCGGGTGGTATAGGATTTCAAAGTCATAATCTTTTAGCAATTCCAACCACCGCCTATGTCTCATATTCAGGTCTTTGTGCTCGAAGACATACTTCAACCTCTTGTGATCCGAATAAATTGTGCATTTCATCCCGTAGAGGTAATGCCTCCAAATCTTTAACGCAAAAACAACTGCCTGATGTAGTGCAAAGCACACATCCTTTATTCTTTTGTTTTAGTGTGTTTTAGATAGTTTTATATTCGTTTTTACTCGTTTTAGGTTGTATTTGAGTCTATGTCAAGATTCCAGGTCCTCGTGTGGAATATAAAGTAAAATCATGAAGAGATCGAGCACGAGAAGAAGTCCAAGAGAAAGATTGAAAAAAATGGAAAATCATGCCTTCGCGGTACGCGAAGGAAGGGAGGACAGGCCTCGCGATACACGAGGAAACCTAAGAAGGGACCTCGACTGTTTTAGCCTTCGCGGTACGCGAAGGGCAAGGCTTTGTGTCTCGCGGTACGCGAGTGCCATGAATTCCGTGAAAAAGCCCTAATTGATTGATTTAATGAGTTTGATAGCCATAACGCTAGGGGGTGGGAGTTTTAGCCATCAGAGAAGGATCCTAGGGCGATTTGGAGGCTAGAGAAGTAATTTTGAAGCAAAGATTGAAGCTTTGGATTCCGGGTTTGTTAGATTTAGCTTATTCGGTTTTCAATTCTCATTCGGTTGTCTCTGATTGCTTTGTTTGAGACCATGGTTCTGTCTTTTACTTCTGTTTTGATGCTTTTGACTATGATTCTTGACTAAACAATTGATACTGCCAAGGTCTTTGATGAATACTTAGTAAAGTTTGGATTTTTATAGGTTTTATGGTTATTGTGATGGTTTGATTATATTGTAAAGATCTTAGTTCATTAGTATGATGATTATGCGTGATTAGATCTGTTTTATAATTAATTGTCGTTCCTTATGCTGCTTATTGGATGTCTTCCAGTTATAGTTGCATATTTTAGATCATTGACTGTGTGTTTGTGATTGTTTTGTGGTTTGCTAGACGTAGTAATCCATAGGAGCGTTGATTGAGAGTTTGTTAGATCTGAGTGTTCCTCCTATCTCGATACCCCAATGGTGAGAGGTTTTCGGTTAGTCTTCCGTGTTAGGATTCTGAGTGTGAACTGTTTAAGAGGAAGTTTCCTTAGGGTTTTTAGTATTGTTGCTAGTCCGAGTCATAGTGTGTTGTTCTGAGATTACCCTATGCATTCCTTGAATGTACAGTGACAATTAGACCGAGAGGTGATCTGTCTATAGGGTACTTTATTTTCGTTGGAGGGACTGAAAGGTAATCTAACATCTGGTGAGCGTTTTACATCTTTAGAGTTTCCTTTTGGTGACACCCTGAGAGTGATTAGGTATCCATTAGGTGGTCTAGAGCTGTTATCCTTAGAAGCCCAGTTCCATCATAGTTTCCGTAACCGGTAGAAGTCTGAGCTTTGCAAGTAGGATTCCGACCTGGGTAGTGCTTTCTCATCCTTGCTATTTCCCAAGTCTTTATCTGATTGTTAGTGTCGTTCATTTGTTTTCGTAATCTTGATTTCATTAGTTAAATCTTAGTTGTAGAAACCTCTAAACCAATAATCTTAGTTCTAGTCAGAGTCTAGTTTAGTTATTCAGTGTCTCTAGGGTTCGATATATCACACCCCGCCAAGGCGGAAACGCGAGGCGTAACATTCATGGTTTCCAAAGCATATGATTACTGCAAACACATACATCTAATTGGATACATAATCAAGTTTAAAATGTTTACATCACAAAATATCAACTTGAGTTTACAAAAGTTTAAGATTTCGCAAATATGACTCATGACCATGAGTTATACAAGAAAATCCTCCAAAAGCCGTATCCATCATGCATGCATGTAACCTACATTGCTAACCTGAAGACCACGTTCAATTTCCTGAAAACATACTTAAAAAGTGTCAACACGAGGTTGGTGAGTTCACATATCATTATCAAGAGTTATCATAAATCCAATGTTTAAACATGATCATTTTCCGATCAAAACTTTTTATATGTATAGCCAATGAATCTGAACGTTTTAACCTGGTCAATTAACCTCATTTGTAAACTTGCAAGGAATACAAAATAATATGTAATGCACGAGACTGTAACCAAACCCCAACAATTTAATGCCTCCCCTCGCCTTTCTGCGAGTAAGATAATATGCGGTCATTCGGCCATTTGGACCCATGGTTAGCGCGACTAACCATGACCGGGAGCGTCACCCCCAATAGTACTATCCATAGAATCCCGGGCTAAGTCCATAGCTAATGGTTACTAAGTTTTATTCCGAGGAATTTAAGCGCTTTATCTTTCCCTCAATGCACACATACGGTCTGATCATTTGTTCATTCATTTACATACAAAAATTATTTACAAGTATGTTTCCACCCCAAAACATTTCAAAAACTTAGAAAAGGGGGTTAGTGAAACTCACCTCGATAGAAGTATATGCTAGCAAATAATTGAATAAAAGCAGACCCGTCTATCCGTATCCTATTTACACAAGGATACTAAACACGTTAAGACTACCCGTCTTAAACGCAAGTTGTTCCCCCGACTTAACTATTCCTATTAAGTACGTCTTATTTTATTTAAAACAATGTTTCTCGTAACGACTCGTTGGTGATTTCTATTCCCGCCTAGACGCTTTACTTATTTTCCAAGAAAATATTATATTTCCATATTGGTGACTTATCATATGTATCCAAAAATAAATATTATTTTTGCAATATCTTGTATTATTTCACATTATAGTCACGTATAAACACATAATTATTTCTTTCCAATAATTATACAAGTACCGTTCAAGTATTTTCTATGTATGTCTATCTCTATGTGCACATAATTCATGTTAACACGTCCACATACAATTACTTGTTCCGAACGAAATTTATTATCTTGTTATGTACTTATATCTTTACCCATATATTCCCAAAAGTATACTTATTAATTCATCATATATTTAGCTATGTTTTACAATAACATGAGTTCATATATACTTATACCGAAACGTATTTTAATTTCATACACATAATTCCTCTTACGACTAATCCATCATAATATATACATATATGATCTTTATAATTTCTACGTGTCTTAGACATTTTAATCATATCAACTTTCATGTCTAACACATACGTATATATTGCAAGTTCTAAATCTCTTGAGTGTTTTGTCTAACACTTTTCATGCTTTATTTTTAAGACATTAATACATTTCATTATTTGATATAAATATTTCCATGATTATTAACCTTAACTATGCACATACATGTTTCTCATATATACATACATATACCTAGCAACTTGTCCAAGTTAACAAAATAAACGTACACCCGAATATATATTTATCAAGATTCTTCACATGTATAAACTTCAAACACACATAAATATATATTTTTACATGTTTCATGCCATAACATATATATACACATACTCATATATTTCACTTATCCAAGTATTATTCATAGTTTTTAATTTACTATTCCCTTTTTAATATCAAATGTTCCAACAAGAATATCCCCTAAAATATATATATGAATTTCGATATATATATATATATATATATATGTGTGTGTGTGTGTGTGTATGTATTAATACCATTTCAAGTTACTACAATCAACAATATGCATACACATGTGTTTTCTACAAATTTGATCTTTTTTTTATATATTTACACAAATCTTCTAGTTTAACAACTCATAACTTAGCATCATGAAATCAAAATAACAAATATCTCATAAAATATTTCAAGACAATAATCTATGTATATTATTTTCGAACCACATACATCTTTTTATATAAAATCTAGTTTTTAAACATAATAAAGTTAAACTTATAAAACTCTTTAGCTTTTCAAATATCTTTGATTATTAGGATGAACAACGTGCTTTATTCGAGAAATAAAGAGGATTTTAGAGATTGATGTCGGTTTCATACCGCTAGACAAGCTAGGTGAAGAATCACGAGAAGACGGTGAGAAATGGCTTGGTTCCCTAGCTACAACCGATCCTTGATTCTTCAAGAACTCCTTGAATCTCCCAACTCCTAGCTAATTTCTCTATGTTTTGATCTTGAATTTTTGAAAGAGTGTGTGCATGTGTGTGCATGTGAGCCGTATATATGTATATAGAATGATGAGAGTTGAGTGTTTGACTACATCTTCATCATTACTACTTATGACATGATTAGAATTGCATTTAATCATCAAATGTGAAAGAGGGTGTGCATGCAAGCCATGTATGCAAGCATTTAATGGGATAGTGAGTGGCTATGCCCACCTTTCGGCTGAGAGGGGTATGGGGTGGGGGGTTGGGTGTTGTCAAATCCATTAATGGCTAGATAGGTGAGTTCTTTGGTGGTATAAATCCCCTAGGTGATCGTGTGATCTAATACCCGGTGTAAAAATTTTTAAACGATTCATTACTTATGTGTTTTTGTGTGGTTTGACTAGTCTCAATAGTTTACTAGTTAACCCGACATAGTTATTACTATAACTACATTATTCATGAATACACATAATATAACATAGAGTCATGTAACAATTATTTATGTGTTAACTTTTTATAAAAGTTTTGTCATCAACTTTTATGTTTTTATATTCAAACGTGTCTCTAGATTTTTCTGGAATAACATTCTTTTAATCACCAACGACCGTATTTTGCGGTTTATGACTGCTTACTTTTTCTAGTAATTCTTTAAAAATTATTAATCATAAAATAAATTCCTTTGCTAGACTCCTTGACTTTACTTAGTCAAAATAAAACTTCAGGAAATATATGTTATGAACGTGCATTTATGAAATATGGATATTGACCTGAAATGCTGGGTGTCACATGATAATCCGGTTTACTGTTAAACTTTGCTACATACGATAGGTTCACTTTCCTGTCAGTGCGGTATAGGTCATAGGTATTCTAGAGTATTACTTAGGTGTCTAGATTAGGTTTTTATTTATAGTTTTTATAGACCGTTTGGGCGACATCACTGCCGCGAGCTCCAAATCGTGAGTCGGGTAGTTAACTTCATGAACCTTTAGCTGTCGTGACGCATACGCAATCACTTTTCCCCTCTGCATCAATATTGTCACCCTAACCCTTGTCTAGAAGCGTAAGAATATACCACCAGTTCCTCGTTACCATCGGGTAGTGCTAACACTAAGGGTTGGGTCAACTTCTTCTTTAACTCTTCAAATGCTTTAAACTGAGCCTGGCCCCATTCGTACTTTACTTCCTTGCGTGTCAACTTTGTTAGAGGCGAAGCTATTTTTGATAAGTCCTGAATGAACATTCAATAGTAACCTGCCAATCCCAGAAAACTTCGTATCTCAGTCGGCGTCTTCGGGATTTCCCATTCCTTCACTGCTTCTATCTTAGTCGGGTCAATCATAATGTCGTCTGCTTTGATAATATGACCTAAGAATTGGACTTCCTTCAGCCAGAACACGCATTTGGAAAACTTGGCAAACAACTTTTTTTTTCTGTAGTACCTCTCGAAGATGACAAGCATGATCGCCTTCACTCTTCGAATAAATAAGTATATCGTCTATAAATACTATTACTGACCTATCCAGCATCGGTCTATAAATCTGGTTCATCATACTCATGAATGCTGCCGGAGCCAAAAAACATCATGCGGAAATACATACCGCGTGCGAAATACATCACGCGGAATTCGTAATACCCACACCGCGTGCGAAACTCCGTCTTTGGTATGTCATCTTCTCTTACTTTTAACTAATGATATCCTGATCGCAGATCGATCTTGGAGAACCATTTCGCGCCTCACAGCTGGTCAAACAGATCATCGATCCTTGGTAGCGGATATTTGTTCTTTACTATAAGTTTTTTCAACTCTCTGTAGTCGATGCACATTCTCATGGCACCATCTTTGTTCTTTACAAACAGAACCGGGGCATCCCACGGAGAAATGCTCGGCCTGATAAAACCTCTATCCAAAACTTCTTCTAATTGTATCATTAGCTCTTTCATTCCCAGAGGTGCAAGTCGGTACGGTGCTTTAGCCATGGGCTGGGCACCTGGCACTAAGTCTATCTAAAACTCTGTCTCCCAGTCAGGTGGTAACCTAGGAAAATCCTCGGGAAACACCTCCGGAAAATTACATACCACCGGCACGTCTTTCAACTCTTTCACCTTTACATCATTGTCTATCATATAGGCCAGGTAGGCCTCACATCTGTGCCTTATATACTTTTCTGCCTTTATCATTGATTTGACGTTCGTTAACGAGTCATCACGATCCCTGTAAACCAAAATCTTGCTACCATCTAGAGATTTGAGCTGTACTATCTTTCGTCTACATACTATTCGGGCTTCGTTGGCAGCTAACCAATCCATACCCAAAACTATAGCAAACCCTCCCAAGGTCATTACATACAACCTAACTAGGAATCTATGGCCATGTATTTTTATCGTGCATTTGTCTACTAGTTCTATTACTCTTGTAGTTTTACCCACAACAGTCTCTACAGTGAAAGCCTGTTTTACCTTAGTAACTTTGCATTTCATTCTTCTACATATAGAGGATGATATAAAACTCCTACTGGCACCTGAATCAAACAGTACAGAGACAAAGGTATGATCAAGGATGAACGTACCTGAAACCACATCTGGATCACCTCTAGCTTCCTCTTGTGTTAGTTCATACGCTCGGGTCCTTGCCTTTGGCTTTTCGGCTTCTTTTCCTTTCTCGGTGCCAACAGCTTTAGGCTTACGACAGTCCTTGGCCATGTGGCCAGGGATCCCATAGTTATAGCATGACGGGGCACCAGGACACTCTCGATAGTAATGCCCCATTTTACCGCATCGGTAACAAATGTTCAGACCCACACGACACTCCCCGAAGTGCTTCCGCCCACACTTAACACAATCAATCCCATCCTCAATCCTCAGCTTTTTCGTCTCCGGTCCCGCCCATTATTTTGTTGGCCGCTTAACGGCATTACTCACTTTCTTCTCAGTAGGCAATGGGTCCGCGGATTCGAAGTCATCATATACTATCCCAGCAAGTTATACCACAGATTCAAAGCTTGTAGGAGCATTTTCTTTAACGTGCACACAAACCCTATGTGGCAATCCTTTGATGTAATTCTTGATACTCTTCTCCTCAGTGTCCACCAGGTGTGGAACCAACTGAGCCAGCTCATGATACTTGGGGGGGTACTGGCGATGAGTCATACTACCCACACAGAGCCCCAGAAACTCTCTCTCAACTCTGATAATCTCGATCTACGGGCAGAACTTAGTGATTAGCAGCTTTTTCATGTCATCCCATTTCATCTTTTTCATACCAGCAAATGACTTAGTTCTCTCAATTGACCTCCACCAACTCAACGCCTAGTTAGTGATTGAGTGGGCGGCAAACTTGACCACTTGATCATCACGGCACTCACTAATGTTGATCACACCGTTCATCCTCTCTATCCGCTCGAAAGTGGCAACATCATCTTTCCGTCCATCGTACTTCGGCGGGTCACACCCTCGAAAGGACTTATAGTTGCAACCTCGAGTTGCCAATTCATAATCAAAATCGTCACTATCCGTGACTTCAGTTCTCTTGTTGATTTTATCTTTCTTCACTTTCTTCCCAATATCAAACTCTTTAAGGGCCTCGCCAGTACTTCCGGTAGAACTTTCTTCAAGATTGAAGTAACCTCTGCCACAATAGCTTCTTTCATAATCGGTTCCAACTCAAGATCACCATTATGAGCATCGTTATGAACACAAGGTTCCCACTATCATTATACTCCACGTGCACCGATTCAGTCTCGTTGCGAGAGTGTTCACTTTCTTCATGACATGTTTGGTTACCTGGCGATCAGCCTCGATGACAAGTACGACCCCCAGTGCTACCACCTCTCTTTGCTCTAGCCATTAGTCTCTACTGCGAACAAAAATATCTTGTGTTATCATGATAGGTAATAATTTAGAACACCTCGAGTAATGTAAATTATTAATTACAGAGACCGATATGAAATTACTAATTAACTTTACTACTCGGGTTCTAAACATCCCCTTTCAGAGTAACATTTGCATTCAACTTTAGAGTTTCTACTCTAAGGCACACACTATCTACTGTCTATGCTAAGGCATGTACTATGTACTCTCTATGCTAAAGCACTTACTGTCTACTATCTGTACTAAGGCATTATTGTTTGTGTTCTATGTTAGGACATTGACTACCATCTGTCTACTAACTTTCCATGGACGGGCTGCTATGACTGACATTCCTTTCCTTCCTTTCCTATGTCCCATTCTCAATTTAAGTTCAGACATTATCGCAAATGTCTGAATCTATCAAACTATGGCTCTGATACCAACATGAAAAGCCTCAAACCGGGTACATCTCATAGTTGGCACAAAACATAACAACATAGTTCTTAAACCAGATATCAGAATCTATTACAGCGGAATCTTTAAATTAAAACATTCACCAACCAATAATGTAAATCATTGTCTAAAACATAAACTATCGGGATTGGAAATGTCCGTCTTCAGCACAGCAACTCGATGCCCATGCTGTCCAGCCCTCACGGCTCCTCTACTTTGCTTTCGCTTTACCTTTACTACGTGTCATGCATACTAAAAGTCAGCTAACGCTGGTGAGTTCTATCTTTACTTTAAACTGAAAACTTTCTTTTTGGTAGCTTAGATTTATAAAAAAAATAAAATAAACTTTCCTTTCTGTATCTTTAAAACACTTTAACTTTACTTAAAATCTTTACGACGTTACAATTATAAAATCGTACCGTTATATCTTTAATTTAAAACTTTACCTTTGAGGTAACCGGTTAAGGTGTCCTCCTTTACTCTTTAACAACTTTATGTCTCACTCATACAGAACAAGTGACTATAACATACTTTAGCTATCACATATGGATCGTTGTCCGAGGGCAAGATCCCTTTGCTCGCTTACACCTCAGGGTAAGACTTTTACTTTGCTATGCCCACACCACAAGGTGGGACTTTCTTGCTTACACCGAAGTGAAGACTTCTTTGCCTGCTCGCACCTCAGGGTGAGACTTCTACTTTGCTTGCCTGCAAGACTTTTTACTTTGCAACTACAATGCAACTACTATGCAGCTACGATGCAATTATACTACATCACATAATATAAAGACATTGAAACACATAACACATAGACAAATAACACATATTAACACATAAGCATATAATATGGCATCTGTCACTGTCACTGTCAAGCAACACCGAAGTGCAGCTTCTTTACCATTCTTTACTTTAACTCTTTACTTTCTTTAAAACATGTTTCAAAGATAGTACTTTACTCTTTAACACTTTCTCTTTCATTTTTATAAAAACATATCATTCTTATAAAAATATACTTTAACTTTCAAAACTATCTCTTTAACAGTATGCATGCCAGCCCAAAACCGTTTAGGAAAAAGGGCAATAAGAACTCACCTGTCTTCTACGAGGTTTATCTCACTTAGCAAGGAAACTTTGAACTAGGTGGGATGCTAACAAATCAATCAAGGGTCACGAATGGAACAAGGTTATAACCTATAAGTTTCATCCGAAAACTATCTGTCCGAAAACTTGTTTGACCGAAATCTTTTTCGGTCAAAATCTATCTTAATCGAAATCTTTTTCTACCGAAAACTAACCAGTTAAACATATCTTTTACTCATTAACTATTTAGTTCGAAATCACTTGTCCGAAAACCTCATCGTTCGAAATCTCCCATCCGAGAACTATCTTGTTCGAAAACATCTGTCCGAAATCATGTTCGTCCGAAAATACTTTTCGGACGAAAATAGTTTTTGGACCATTTATCGAGATTTCAGACGATTCAACTGTTCTTGATCAAATTCTTTGTTTTTGATCCAAGTTCCAATATTTTTACATCCAAAACTTATAACTAGCTTCCATGAAGCTAGATCCGTACTTTTTAATCAAATCTAAATATAAAAATCCGATCTCTTTATGAAAACCCACTTTGAAACCCTAAAACCCGCTTTCTAATCAGAAATCGATTCTGAGAACGATTTGATACCTGATGTCACGTTAATCCTTCTTCTCCAAACTCTAGTACCGTTTAGCAACAATCTTGGACCGAGGATGAAGCTTTAATGAGCGGTTTTGAACTTTCTCTCTCTACTCTCTCTCTCTAGAATGTGTTGGTGAAGATTATGGAAATGTGGAAATGGATGAGGGTGTTAAGGTAACCCTTTATCCACCCATGCGCCTCCTTTGGCCCGGCCCAAAAATCGATCCCCCAAGCCTGCTACGTTTTCAGTTATTTCCCGAGCTTAGTTCGTAAACTTTATTTCCTATCATTATAATTATTTCCGGGATATTACAACATTCCATATATACACCCTTGCATCCTCTAGTATAAATAGATGGCCTAGGGTGCTTGAATCTTTGCTCATTCACTTCAAACCACTCCTAAACCTCCCCTCTTGCACAAATAATCAGCCCTCTACCTCCAAGTTTTTGTGAAGACCCTCAAGGTAAGCTTCCATCTTGTTTCAAAGTTCTAGTCCTTCAATCTTGCATTCTAGTTTTACTACTTTAATCTTCTAACCATCTTCTTCATCTCTCTCTTCTTCTCCTATTCAGATTTTCTATCTTTTGCTTTTTTTAACTTTAAACATAATCAAGGTAACACAATCAAGCTAACGTAATCAATCAACCATAGGATCCCGTTTGCAATGGCTAAGGGTGTTCATCGGGTCTGGTTGCGGGTTTTTCAGGTTATTCGGTTCGGGTTATTCGGGTTGGTATTTTTTTTGTTGAAACCACAATACGAACCGAACCATATTCGAGGAACCCTAATCCGAACCTAAAACAACATTGTAATTCGGTTTGATTTTCGGTTTGAACCTAACAAAGCGAATTACCAAAAAAAAATTAATTTTTTTTTCTTTTGGGTAGCCATAAGTTATTCGGTTTAAACAACACAACACTTTAGGAAAGTCTAAACAAAAACATACCTTCATCAAATAATGATTTATAATCCATATATGGGTATTGGTTATTGATATAAATAAATTAGGGTAACTATAAAATATGGATTAAAATAGTGGTATAACCCAATTCGGGTTTTTCGGTTCAAAGCGAATTCAAAATCTTGAAACCTAAACCAAACCAAAAACCAAATACATATTCGGATTTCGGTTTGAATCAAACCGAAAACCAATTTGTAATTCGGTTTGTCTTTAAACGGTTTTTGTTTCGATTCGGTTATCAGTTTAATCGATTTGAAACCAAATATTGAACACCCCTAGCAATAGCGGCTATGTCGCCGCATTCTGTGAATCCTACAAGATGTTCCATTGCAAAAATGGCTCTGCCAATGCCTTGAAACATTCTTGCTTACATAATCACCCTCTATTACAACCTAAATAAGTGTCCAATGAATTGTCATAACTTTTTTTGGTGTTTCATCACCTAAAAACCTTAAAAACAAAGCATACGTGTAATTTTACTTTCTAGACAGAATGTTTTAATCAACTTCTCTTGACCATATCTTGGTCATAATAACATCAAATCATATGTTTTCTGAGTCTAAAACTAACTTTAAAGAGTGCACGTTCCAGAAAATCAAGCCTCATATTTTTTTCGATGTGCTTTGGTTATTCAACTAATTAAAATAAAACCAAAGGTCTAATCTAATTTCTTAACAGAATAGTTGTACCGACTTTGTGAGGCCATATCTCCTAATCTACTAATCCAAATGTTTTCAATTTTTTAAATTAAAGATACTAGAATACTATTTAAAACCATATAATATTGGCACCCTAATTCGTAGTATAACACTCGGAATTAACAAAACATGGCAATAAGGTCAATTCTATACCTCTGATCTTGTTTCCCATTTTTGGCAATGATCCATTGCCTAAATTAAAAATTTTTCTAAATAAAAATTGTTTTGAATTTGCTAAATTAACTACCTGTAAAATATCAGAATTTTTAAAAATTGTTTGTTAACTTAAAATCTTTCTTTTTTTTACCCTTGTTTTCTGTCAAAATCTGAATTTCTACCTTCTTGTCTAAAACCCTAACTTTTGATGATATTTATAATATTTAAGACATATTAAACTATTTTAACATATCAAACTACTATTTCCTTAGATTTTGACCACGTCTTAACTCCATCTCCCATTCGTTCTTTCAAACCTTAAAGCATCAAATCATTCATCGTCCCAATTCGCGAATCTTTTTCTTATTAATTTCATTGCTTACTTTAGGGCTCTTACATTAAGGTTGCATACATTCGGTCAAATCATTAGTCATCAAAGTGAGTTCTCATAGCCCCTTTTTCTGTTTTATGTTTTGGGGTGAAAACATGTTGTACATCATATTCAATGAACATTTTTCAGACAATTCAACATAACAATATTTTCTATATACTTTACAGGATTAAACATCGAATACATGATTGCTTATTTGTAATGTCCCTCTCGTTTATTCATACACAACCATTAACTTTGCTAAGACAACGGTAATACGACAATGGATCCATAGATGTGACATACCCATTCATCACCCAGTAAAGGGTGTTGGATGATCGAAATTCGACATTCATGATTTGGTGGATTTCCAAATCTCTTAGAGGGCATTCAATCACTAGGGTTGGTTGTGGACTTCATGTATTGGGTTTAATGTAATGTATATTTAAATCTTATTTCATGAATTGTACCATACATCTTATATCGTATACTCATGTATCGTGTATCATAAACCGTATTTCTTATATCTTATTAAAACCTATGATTGCTCACCAACTTCTTAGTTGACCCTTATTTTTACATGTTTTCAGGAAACGAAAAGTAAGATTTAGAGATGAAGATCATGTCACCATAGGACGCATGAGGCCTTAGAGACAAACGAAATAAAATCTATCTAGTTGTTTGTAAATTTGAATTTGAACTACGTAATGAAATATTTGATTTTAATAATAATACTTTTAATATTTCTTTATGTCATGTGTTCTCGTATTCAAGTTCGCCGCGTTCCTACGATTCCGATGTTGGCGGGGGTGTGACACATAAACATTTACTTCTTTACCTCAAAACTTCAGTTAAAGCATTCGTACGTTTTATTAAAATCATTCATTCGTAAACACATTTTCATAACTTTACCATTCAAAACATCATCCATAAACATCGTTCATAAAACGTCACATCGTTACGTATGCACACCAGCATAAAAATTATATTTAAAACATTTAAAAGAGGGATCTAGAACTCACCCAGTAAGCTAGCCTCGGGTTGTCCTAACAAAGATCCAACAAGCATCACACACGATCTGAATTGATTAGATAAAATACACATCAGACCAAACCCGACTCTAACGGTTTAACTATTCTGACTTAGGCGAACTTAAGGCTAAGTTCACCCCTTATAACCCTGGCGAACATACATGCGAACTTAGGCTAAGTTCGCCTGATCCATACCCAGCGAACTTAGCAGGTTCGCCATCATAAGTTCGTTGGATCTGCCTAGAGAAGTTATAAAGTTCGCTACCCATAGGCTGCCAGCGAACATAGCAAGTTCGTTGGCCTATGTTCGCCGAAATACCCTAGGCAAACTTAACAAGTTCGCCTGCGGGGCTGTCTTCTTCCCCCAAGAACCTTAGATCCATGCATGCGGATCTAATATTGTCAAGACCCAAACTTTCTACGTTCAAAACATTTGTTTTTCATTCTAGAACTCAAATCTGGGTTTATTTCGAAGTTTCTTACGTAAAAACATCACCTTTTTATCTAAAACCCGAAAACCCCAAAATGAACAAAAACTCAGATCTAGATCAGACCGTTACCTATATCGAGCTTCTGATTTAGAGGTATTCTCACGAGCTGTGGAGTAACACGTTGCTGTGATCTCGGGTCGATCCGTCACTTTCTCTCTCTACGGGTTTCTCTCTCTAGATTTGTATAATGTGAGAATGAGGGTGTGTTTAGGCTATTTAAGGGAGAGAGTCCCCCCCTTAAGTCCGCCCCTATGTTCGCTGGGCCCAATCCCGGCCTGGCCCATCGGGCTTCGTTCGTTTCATTCATCGCGTAACGAAATCCTTTTACATTATTTTCGTTATTATTTTTGGGATGTTACATGTTTCGTGAACTATAATTTTTACAACTAAATATTATCAATTGCTCATTACCCAAAGTGTAACTCTTTGGATCGTACCTCTATAGTAACATTGACTTAATTGACGATCGGACATCATATATCCAACAATCTCCCACTTAGACGATTTATCGATTAATCGGTTCAACGTAGACAGTGGTGGACGCCTAGTTGCATCTCACTGCCTCTAGCAAGGAATGATGTATTACAATCGTCAACTATTTCCTTGTGTTCAAGTAACTCTTACTTAACCAAGTACAACAGTCATGGTAAACATATCTATGCATTCTTTCTGTTTAGGGCATCCGTTGAACATGAGACATGGATGCAAGTCATTTCTCATATGTTGTTCAACTATTCTTTTTCACGTCTCTAATTCAAAGTGGTCTAAACAAACTAATCTTAGTTTGAGCGTGGCCACGCGTTTTATACCGGTTTTGAAACGAGTTACGTCCAATATCCATTCTCTAATGAGTATCTGTGAATATGATCTCCAACTTTTTGGACTTTCATTCAAAATGAACCAATCATCTAATTCACAATGATTCCCATGAATTTGATCGACTACGGACATTTAGAATACAATATTCAAGGATTCTAAAACGTATAAAATATCGAACATAGAAACATTTATTTATAAGGCATTTAACCATTAAATCAAAATAAAATACCATTGTAACTATATAGTTCGAAAGCACCAAATACTAAATTACAGATCAAACCCACTATCTAGCAAATCTAAGACCTATCTTATCAGCATGCTCCTCATGTTTAGCATGAGGCATAGGCTTAATGAATGGGTCCGCTAGATTCTGATCTGTGTGAACTTTGTTTAACACTAGGTCTCCCCATTCTAGTATATCTCTGATATAATTAAATCTCCTGAGTATGTGCTTCGTGCTGTGGTGTGACCTTGGTTCCTTGGCTTGAGCTATGGCACCAGGGTTGTCACACAGTATCTCTATTAGTTTCTGAATGCTAGGCATTATTCCAAGATCAACAATGAACTTCTTCATCCAAGCAGCCTCCTTTGCAGCTTTTGAAGCGGCAATGTATTCTGACTCGGTGGTGGATTAAGCAACAACACATTGCTTAATACTTTTCCATGTAATTGTACCACCGTTCAGAACAAACAAATATCCCGTCTGTGATCGAGAATCATTTCGATCAGTCTGGAAGCTAGCATCAGTGTAACACTTAACAGCTAGTTGTTCCTCTAGTCGTCCATATATCAAGAACATATCTGTAGTCCTTCTCAAGTAGTTAAGGATGTTCTTCACAACTGTCTAGTGACGATCACCTGGATTCAGTTGATATCTACTAGTCATGCTTAATGCATATGATACATCAGGTCTAGTACATAGCATGGCATACATGATGGAACCAATAGCAAAAGCATATGGAACCCTTTCCATTTTCTTCATTTCCTCGTCAGACTGAGGGCACTACTTATTGTTCAGTATGGTTCCATGTGCCATAGGCAAAGATCCTCTCTTGGAATCTTGCATTGAAAAGCGTCGAATGACCTTATCAACGTATGTACTTTGACTTAAACATATAAGCCTCTTTGATCTATCTCTATAGATCTTTATTCCCGGAATATAGGTGGCTTTACCAAGATCTTTCATTGCGAAACATTTACCTAGCCAAGACTTTATGTCTTGTAGCATAGGAACATGGTTTCCAATGAGTAGTATGTCATCTACTTACAGAATCAAAAAAGTGATATTGTGACAATCCGGACTTTTTCAGTTAACTCCGTTAACAAAATCTAGTTAAAGTTAACTAAATTAACTTAACTCAAACTTCAGGGACTGTTTCTGCCAATATTTCAAACATAAACTCGAGGGACTAGTTATGTACTAACCCTAATCTTCTATGTTGACTATTAGAAAGTCAAAACACAAATCCTGTTGACTTTGGAAGTCAAACTAACCAAATTTTAACTCCATCTAAACTGGAGGGACCTATTCTGCCAAGTTTCAAACTCCAATTCTCGGGAAAACCTCAGGGACTACTTCTGTATTTAGATCAAGCTTAATTTCGTTGACTTTAGAAGTCAACATCGCGGATTCAATCAAATTCGACCGTTTCTAACCGAAATTCGTTGGAATTGAAACTGTTCTTGCACGATCATGATCATAACGATCATCATTAATCCATTAAAACCAACAATTAATCGAATTATTAGAGTTAAACAAGTAACCGTCGACCAACAGCTAGTACCTATCAAATTCGACAAGTTCTTGTATCAATCTCGCGTACTATCACTCTGCACACATTGAACGAACCTGTCTGAAGCTTTTGCACATCCCACATTGGCCGGAGAAGTAGCCAGAGACGCTAGAGACCACGCCCCCGGAGTCGCAACTGTGTTTTAGTCGGGGACTATCAATTCGAATATGTTTCCGGTAATTACATACTCCTTTAGATTCGTTTCCATATCTAGAACAAAAGCCCTATAACAATTGAGGCTTACAGTATCGTATTTCACACGAACCAGATCCTAGGGTTGATGTGAAACCGGTTTGATCGAACTCCATTGCAGACTCAATTTAAATCAAATTAAAGTATACCATTAGCTTTGCAATCATCTAATCATTAAAAGCCCTCTGCTAACTCAACGATCTATTATCAAATTAATCGCGATCAGTAACCTAGGGTTCATATGAAACCCGCTCAATCGAATCCTACCCTAGACCTTGTTTAAATCAAATTAAATCACTTCTATAGAATCGCATCACACTACACGTTGATAACCCTATATTAATTTAATACCCTATCATCGGATTATTCGAAATCCAGAAATTAGGGTTTGTTCTTGAAACGATTTGGGGTTTTCGATATTAAACACAGTTTTAATGCAATTAAACCTTATCAACAGATTCATAATTTCGTTTTCGTTTTCATCAAGTATTAATATCATATTTGAATAAATCGATTCGATGTTCATGTCAGGTTTTCGGTTCCTAAATCGAGGATTAAACGATTCAAAAGTTGATATTTTTCCAATTAATCCCGAAACCAGATTCGCTTATGCCTCGTAATAAAAAACCCTTTACTGCTTCGATCGATCATTATCGGATTCGATGGATTGGGACTGGATTCGATCGAAGGTGCTTTGGGGAAGGAAGCCACTTGAACTTGGGTGTTAAAATCATTTAGAACCGGTTAACATCGTGATACCCTAGCGGGCGGGACTGGTTAGAGGCGTGTGCGTGTGTGGGAGAGACCCGGGTTCGAGACCGGGCTCCCACAAATATTTTTGAACATTTTTATTTATTATATTTAATTAATAAAAATCAAACCCTATACTATTATATTAATATACAAATGTATTTTACCCCGGGAAACAACCCGTGGGTTCGGGTTTGAATTTTATAACTAATTTTATTATTTCTCCCACTTTTAAAAATAACATATTTGTATTATTTTCAAACCGTAATCTCGTATAAAATAATATAATTATATTATCTTCAACTCGTATTCAACATTAATAAAATAATATATAAATTATATTATTTTTGACTCATTTTATTGTCTTGCGTGACATGTATTTTAAAAACTATAAATAATATAAACGTTGTTATATTATTTACCTATGTTATTTTACTTGATTAAAAATAATATATTTATTATTTTTCTACTTCAAGTATTATTTATGCGTCGTTATTTTACAACGCAACGCAGGTGAGTTTTCACGGCACCTTTTTACTTGTTTTCCTGTTGGGGGAGAAACATGCATACAAACATCATTTTACTTGTTTTCCCGTTGGGGAGAAACATGCATACAAACATCATTTTACTTGTTTTTCCGTTGGGGAGAAACATGCATACAAACATCATTTTACTTGTTTTCCCATTGGGGAGAAACATGCATACAAACATGATTTTACTTGTTTTCCCGTTGGGGGAGAAACATGCATACAAACATCATTATTACTTGTTTTCCCGTTGGTTAAATTATGATCCGACGGTGTTATGGCTGTGAGCCATAGCCGTCGATGGAAGTTATCGGTGTATGGACATGAGAGCCATAGGGGCAACTAAAGGGGTATTGTGGGTCCTCGTGCAGTTAAGCCTTGGGGGCAATACAAAAGGGAATTGACGGAATGTATTGTATTGTCGGTCTTCGTGCAGTTACGCCTTAGGGGCAATACAATACTAGGTGATGGAACGAATGGTAACATAGATTTAGATAGTAATGTATGACTTAAATGAATGTTAAATGATTTAAACGAACGATCCGTTCAACGTGTTTTATGATGATGATGATAAATGTTTGAATGTTTTAGTGATGAACGAAAGGCCTTGTTTTCTATACATGATGTTAAACCCTAATGAATTATTGAATGATGAACCATTTCTTAAATCGAATGAAAAACTGGAACTCACCAGCGTAGCTGACTTTTTAGTATGCACATTCAGGTTAAGGCAGGTATGGGTGATGGACGGTGATGCTTGGCAAGTGAGAAGAGTTACCTGGCTGATCACGAAGACTGGCATCCCATTATGAGTCGTTTATGTTATGTTTAAGTATTTGACAATGTTACGCTTCTGCATGTTTGAACAAGTTTTAGTTATGATGAATGAATGATTCCGCTGCGTTATTTGATATTCAAGTTTAATAACTGTTTGTGAATGAGTAAATCCAACGAGTGAGGCCTCCCGGGTTTGGGGCCTTACACCAAAAATAGTAAAAACAGTAAAAAGGGGATTAGAAACTCACTGGTTGTGAAGAATCCAAATCCTTGCTCTTCAACATGTTCGTTCACGCTCGAAACCCGAACCGATCAAACATATGATCACATGATCAAAATACATCCTAAACATACATCGGACACACATAGAATATAAATAAACCCCGACACCTGGTCTCATCCGCTCGTCATTCCATCCCCACGAAACCCTAGTTTCACGTGTTCACAAGAACCGGGTCATCCTTGACCTGTTTAGAACCCGAACCGGGTTCCATCCCATGCATGCACATACATGTAACCATGCAAAACCCTAGCCCCACGAAACACGTGTACTCGAGCAGGGTTTCCCTACGTGCATGCAAGCCATGCAACCTTAGCCGGGAAAAACCCTATCCGGCCATCTCGTCGTCCTCCGTCCCCACCACCATGCACATCATCGTCTTCCTCGCTGGGACCAAACCCTATCCGAGCCCCACCGACTAGCACCATTGCCACCGTAACCGGTGGTCTCCACCCGAGCCTCCTTACACGTCGGATACATCACCCTCATCGTCCTACGTCGCTCGCCGCCGTAGTGCACCACCACATCTATTGCCACAACAGCCCCCTCCCACTCATCGCTCCTCCTTAACTCGCCCCCTCTCTTTCTCTTCTTCTCGACCGCCGTCTACCACACCAACCAGTCACCACCGAGTCCTCTCCTGCCGGCTTTCACCATCACGCACCACCATCTAGTCGTCGTCGTCGCCTGCTACAACCTGTAGCCACCATCGTTTACCCCCACAGCCGGCTATCACTCCTCTTTTCGATAACCATATACGCAAAAAAGAAAGCAAGCATTGATAAAAATGTAAACGGGAATTACCTGATGACGTTCTTGGTTTCCATCTAGCAGATACTCCTTGAACGCGTCTTCTCTCTTCCTATCATGACTGTTAAGAGCATCCCTCATAATTGTCGGATGGCGTTTGCCCAGGCATTAACTGCTGCCTTCGGTAAAGTGGCGGCTATGCCAGACTCTGTTAAGGTATGGGTGAGACTTTTGTTGTTACCGCGTTGCACGTTGCGAGTTTTCAGTCCTTCTAACCTTTAAGAGCGCAGGTCTGGTAATAGGAAGTCTTTACAATGTCATAGTATTCAACGGTCACTGGCAGCATGGCGTGATGGGGATGGTTTCGAGGAGCTCATCCTATCACTTTTTGCCCAACCTTTGGGGGCAACCACGTGTCGTGTAGAGCTTGTCCCTGGGTCCGATAATTCTATGGCGTGCAACAATGTTAAACAATGTTTGCAGAAAGTTGAGGATAGACATTTCACTGCTGCGGTCAAAGTATTATGCTCTTCAGGGGTTGCACCTTTCGGTAATGATACTATGAAAGTGTTGGTGGCAAAGCATCCCATCCTGCCCCCTCTGGTTATCCATGTTTCCTTACTTTATGAGTCTCCTCTTGTTGTGGGTGATGATGTCGTGCTTGAATGCATTAAAGCTTTCCCCAAAGGGACCTCTTGTGGGAGGGACGGATTGAGAGCCCAACATATTTTGGATGCTCTTTGTGGAGAGGGGTCTACGATCGTCGTTGAATTGCTCAGGGTTATTTCTGTGGTGGTTAATTTATGTTTTGGGGGGAGATTCCCTAGGGGATTGGCGGAGTTCGTTGCCTCGGCCCCTCTCACACAGCTGCTCAAACCGGACAACGGGATTAGACCTATTGTCGTAGGTGCGATATGGAGGAGATTGGTCTCTAAGGTGGCCATGAGGGGTGTTGGGAAGGAGATGGCTAAATATCTGTGTGACTTTCAATTTGGGGTGGGAGTTCCTAATGGGGCAGAGGCTGTGCTCCATAGCGCAAACAGGTTCTTAAATGAGTTTCAATCGGATGGATCGTTGGCTATGCTTACCGATGATTTATCCAATGCTTTCAACTTAGTGGATAGGACTGCTCTCCTGCAAGAGGTTCGGACCCGATGCCCGTCCATTTCGCTATGGGTGGATTTTTTATATGGGCAGCCGGCTAGGTTATATGTGGGTGATGACCATATTTGGTCCACCACTGGGGTTCAACAAAGGGACCCTTTGGGGCCTCTCCTTTTTTCCTTTGTTTTGCATCCGATGGTTCATCAGATCAGGGATTGCTGCAAGCTTCTCTTCCATGCTTGGTACCTAGATGATGGTACGATTATCAAAGACGCTAAAGAGGTGGCTAAAACCCTAGCTATTATCAGGTTGGAGGGGCCCTGATTGGGCCTTGAACTTAACGTCAAGAAAACAAAAGTTTTTTGGTCATCGTGCAATGGGGTGAAGGTACAAGATGGATTGTTCCCTTGTGAGATTGGAAGGCCAGTGCTATGTGTGAAACTCCTTGGGGGTGCCGTTAGCAGAGATGCAGGGTTCTTCAGTAATTTGGCTATGAAAAGGGCTTCTTGTGCGGTGGAACTGATGAGTTGTCTCCCACGTTTGCGGGACCCTCAATGCGAGCACCTTTTGCTTCGCTCGTGTATGGGAGTTGCAAAGCTATTATTCGGCCTTAGAACATGCCAGCCTATGTATGTGGGGGAAGCTGTTTCAATTTTTGACAAGGGCCTCCGGGGTGCGATCGAGGATATCGTGGTTTGTGGTGGTGCTTTTTTATGGATTTTCAATGGAGGTTGGCATCACTTCCAACCTGTTTTGGGGGTTTGGGTTTATGTGTGGCTCAGGATGTATATCCTTACGCATTTTTGGCCTCGAGGGCACAATCTTGGAGTTTACAGGACCACATTCTTCGGGATTGTGATATTGATGGGTTAGACTCTGGTTATGGGTGTGCGATGGATCGCTTGCGCATGTCCCTTCCTGATTTCGATCATAGCGGTTTCTCTAATAAGGACACCGCCCCCCCTAAATCCCAACATGCTTTGGCGAATGCCTTATTTAGCAGAATCGTCCAGAATTTGGGAGTAAAGTTTGATTTATCACCTCGCCAAAAAGCGGTGTTTGAATGCCTCCGGGCTCCTCGGGGTCAAGATTTTCTAACAGTTATCCCCATTGAAGGACTGGGCCAGCATATGTTGGCTGTGGAATACCGGGCTATCCTCAAGTATCGGCTAATGATCCCCTTGTTTCCGGTTGATGAGCCCTACCCAGTTTGCCGCAAGGCTTGTTTGGATTCTTTTGGTGAGCATGCGGTCCATTGCAAAGAGTTACCCGGGTTTAAATACATGCATGATTTGGTTAGGGATGTTCTTTGTGATGTTCTCAAACGGGCAGGAATTTCTGCTAAAAACGAGGCCCCCGTGAACTTTCTGACAGATCCGCTTGAAGGGAGGTCTACTCTACGGCCGGCTGATATTCTTTTGTTTGGTTGGGGAGGGGGGAAACACGCTTGTGTTGACCTTACAGGAGGGTCCCCTCTTGTGGGGCTTAGGGACAATGGGGTTGTGGAGGGCCATGCTGCTTTAAAGGCGGAATCATGCAAAGTTGTTAAACACGAGAAAGCTTGTTTAGAGAACCAACACGTGTTTATCCCTTTTGCTTTTGATACTTTTGGGTTCCTAGCACCGGAGGCAGTGGAATTCCTAAACAGGGTTCAACGAGTCGTGCATAGTAATATTTCGGCCCCTAAGACCCAAAGCTTTGTTTTTAGTAGGATCGGTTTTGCTATTCAAAAGGGGGTTGCAGCGCAACTTGTTGCCCGTTTACCTGCCACTTTATTGTAATCGTCCTTCTTTTCAATCAAATCTTTAATTAAAAAAATTACATTTAAAAAAAATTAGGGTTACGAAAGCCGGAAGGAACGCCTCCATCATCCGTCCTTCTCGTCTCGGTCATCTAACAATCAGGCTTATCTGCCGCGTTGAAGTACGAATAATCTTTTCTTACTTCCTCGTTTTGATTCATTTTTTGATTTTTAAAATTGATCTTTGCCCCTCTCTATCTCCTTCTTCCTTCTTTGAACAGAGCTTCGATTTTGTTCTACAAAACAAAAAAGGAGCTTGATGGGTTCTTTGATTTTGTTGACCAAGACTTAAACGGAGCGACAAACCGGTCCGACCACCGGTTTCCAGTTCGATCACTGGGTTTCCAGTCCGACCGCCGGGTTAGTGCATGATCGTTTCAACACATATAACCGGACCGGCCAAGCCTCCGGTTCCCGGTCCGACCGGCCGGTCCGGTCCGGGTTTCAAAATATTGGCCACATATCACCTCCATATTCATTCTCATCATTTTTATCCATCCCTCTCTCTTATTAAAATGCACCTCTATCTTTTAATATTAATAATATATTTTTAAAGAAAATACTAATTATACAAATAAAACACATTTATTTTAAATTATTACTTATTATAAAAAAGTTTAAAATCTAATTATGTAACTTTTATTTCAATCAAATAGTAATTTGAAAGTTAAATTACATTAAATAGTAATTAACGTATTTTCGAAACCCAATTATATATTAATTTTTACATATTTTGAATTTTGTTTTCTATCCTTAGTATATGTAATACATTTTTACACCTGTAAAATATACACATAAAGATTTAAGAATTTTAAGTTTTGATATTTTTCACCCCGTGTGTAGTAGACGGGTTATAAGCTAGTAAATAATATGTATAAACGCGCGTAAAGGTGGCTCTGATACCACTGTTGGGAATCCTTGTACCAGTTTTAACTTTTAAAACATATTAATTTAACCATATTAAATAAGTAAATCAGATTTAGTGAGCGGAAGCAGTTTGTACAAGTTAACGGTTCTAAACCGGGATCCCGCCAGTGATCCGATTACACGCGTGTAAACAATAAAATTAAACCAACCATAGTGGGTAAATAATTATACCTTCGATGATTAACCGAAAGATCAAACACCTTGGTTCAACAAGTGTCTCGATAGTGACAGTTCACGAACCCGCAACACGACGAGAACCGTCTCACGGTTCACGGAATTACGACGACGGACGTAAGGTGGCTCGGCGGCGGCGGAACAGCTGTTGCGAGTCGACAGCCGAGAGGGGGTGCCGGCCTCCTCTCTTGCTTAGGTATGTGTGGTATTGGAATGGGATTAGGATTTGCAGTTAAGGTTGTATTTATAATCTCCTTAATTACAAGTCGCACCCCTAGGTATTAACTGTTAACTACCTAGCAATTAACTGCTAATTACTTATAATCACTTGACTTTACTAATTACAAATAATTAGTAAAACACATCCTTTTAATGTTTAACACTTAAACATTAAATCCTCCATATATAATTATTTCTCTAAATAATTAATTACCGAATGAACCGATAAATATTTCATTAAATATTTATTAGACGAATAATAAAACTGTGTTTCGTGAACTATAATATTTATGACTAAATATTATCAATTTCTCGTTGCCTAAAGTGTAACGCTTCAGATCGTATATCGATAGTAACGTTGACTTAATTGACGATCGGACATCTTATATCCAACAACAAGATACCATTTATCATTTAGTGGGTGGTCGTCCCGGAAAAAAAGGCACACTGTGTGCGGGGGTCTTCCCCAGATAGTACTACCCATATATACCGTTGGCTCATGGAGTTAATGATTGTGCAACAAATCCGAGGATTGTTTATGGCAGCCAAGTAGGTCTTGATTAATAATACACCAACTATGTAAAAAATGATTTAGGAGTATGCATCTCATTTCCCCCAAAATGTTTAAGTTAAAAGAAAAGGGGATCACATGAACTCAACTGGTATTAGTCTTGAAAGAAAATGTAACAGGGTGCTTGAAAGGTTAGGGCCCTATATTAATTTAGTGTGTTACTAACAAATCAAGTAATATAGATGGTTCCACACGTGTCGGTGTCCTAAGGTGAGGTTGTGCCATATGTCCAAACCATAGTTATATATAGAAAGTTTCTTTATTTAGTAAGGATATGAATTAAGACTTAATATTATTAATGTGATAAGTATTCTTAGGTTATTATAGTTTAAAATTTTTATATATTACTAATATTTTCTACAAAATGTAATATAGTAGTTTTGCCTATTCTAGTAAATCGGTTTAATCAAAAATCACATTTTTAAAGGGGGTAATTTGAAAAAAAGTTCTAAGAATAATTATTTTATTTATGTGAAAGTCATACTAACAATGGATCTAGTGTTTTGTGTTTATTATTATTATTATTATCATTATAATTACTTTTTAGACCTTGATTTACCTCGAGTTTGGTTATTTTGTAGACAATTTACAATTATATGTTTTATTAGGAATTATTTGTTCAGGTTGGTTGCTAATTGAGCCCTAGCAATCACATGGATATTACGTAAAAGTTGAATATTAGGGCATGTTTAGTTGACATAATTCATAGAAATTGAATCTATTTTTTTTACATGTTTGGATAAGAGAAAAAATTAGAATTGAAATTAATTCCAACAAAATCATTCAATTGATAAAATTCAGAATCTCTCAACGTTGTAAAGAAAATCTCGAGAATGTTTATAATTTACGTACTAACCCTAGCCGTTTTTCGTTTTCTTAAAGATGTTTGATTTTGGATCTTTGTTTTATATTTTGTTAATTTTAAGGGGTAATTTTGTCATTTTAGTTATTTTTACATTCCAATTCCATTAACAAATTATCAACCAAACACATTATGAATTTTCAAAGAAATTTTATAAATTCAAATTTCAAAATATTCCACGAACCAGACGCTTCCATAAGTTTAACAAGCATCATTCTAGCTTGAGGGATTGCGACTGATGATTTGAATGCAATTAAATTTGAGATGAGAGCGGGTGAAATCCAAAGTACCAAGATCCTCCAACGGATGATTGATCATCGGGATAAAGTCTATTTTACATTAAACAAAAACTAGGCGAACTTTTTTTTGAACAACTTAAACAACACATTTTATTATCACCAACCGGATTTGAACCCTCGACACATGTGTGACACCCGACATTTCAGGTCAATATCCGTACATGTATTAAACAAGTTACATTTTAATTGTTTTTGTGATTTATTTAATTTCATAAACAAGGACATTAAGGTCTAACAAAAACCGAACATTGTCTCATTTCATACCTTGGTAATTCTAGGAGTTACCGGTTCACATGTCATATAAACCGACTAATACGAACGTTAGTGGTTAAATTAAATAACCAGAAAAATATATATTACATAAACTTTACGTTGGTCAATAATTTATTTTTAGACTAAAACATACGGTATAAGTAAAAGTAAAATAACGAACCCTTTCGAAGACGTTACCACGTATCGTCACCTTTAGGTATTTATACCTACAAATAATCACCTCAACGAATTATACAATCTAAGATTTAAATATTTTTCTTCAACGAGCCATAAACTTGCTAAATTTACAATGCCGTGAAGAATCTAAACCGAATTAAATCACCCCTTCAAAACTCTAATTGATATTAATACCATTAATAAATTAACACTTAAAATCTAATTATTTGATTTATCAACCCCCAAACCACTTTCCTTGACTTTTCGGCCGAAATTCAGAAGAGACCATCCATCCCACTTCCTACTTCACTCACATTTAGAAAAACCCATACCTCCTCCGTCTCAACCTCACAATCTCTGTCATATTTCTCATTTTCTTACGGCAATCTTCCCCATATCTCTCTAAATCGAAGTCAAGTTCTAAGGCAAAACCTACCATAATTCAGTGTTTTAAGAAGAATTTCAAGTGTTTCTAAAGGAAAATTAACAGAAGAATCAAGATCATTCTCTGTTTTCTCTCATCGTCTTCATCTCTGTTTTAAGGTAAAAACTCAATATTATCTACATTATTTTCTTTAAAAACCGTAGCTAAACATACAAAATATTCAAACGCAAGTAAGATAACAAGAAAAGTGTGTCAAATTCAAGTTTAAACATAACAATATGCAGGACTGATCCTGTCAAAACGAAATGACAGTATCGAAACTACTATAGTTTCGATACCTGTTTCTCATTCGAAACTAGGAGTTTCGATACCAGTTTGATCGAAACTAGGAGTTTCGATACCTGTTTCTCAATCGAAACTAGGAGTTTCGATACCAGTTTGATCGAAACTAGGAGTTTCGATACCAGTTTGATCAAAACTAGGAGTTTCGATACCTGTTTCTCAATCGAAACTAGGAGTTTCGATACCAGTTTGATCGAAACTGGGAGTTTCGATACCTGTTTCTCAATCGAAACTAGGAGTTTCGATACCAGTTTGATCGAAACTAGGAGTTTCGATACCTGTTTGCTCAATCGAAACTAGGTAGTTTTGATACCTAGTACTCAATCGAAACTAGATAGTTTCGATACCCAGTTTGCTTAATCGAAACTAGGTAGTTTCGACATCTGTTCTGTTCTGTCCTGTTCAATAGAAACTAGGTAGTTTCGATACCTGGTCATCAGTCCCATTTAGCAGTAACTTAGAACTGTTTTTACAACAAAACAAGTGTTGAACAACTAAGAGGATATTTTAAACAAAAACAACCAGATTTACAAAGTCGGTGAACAATTTGCAATATGAGACGTTCGGTCTTAACACAATTTACCCTTTGGTATCTAGGGTACAAATAGTCAAGTTGACTAGAACAAATATCGTTACAAGCATACACAAAATCAAGGTGAGTTTCACGGCCCCTTTTTACTGTTTTGTACAATTTGGGGGGAGAACATACTTATAACTATTTTTATATGATAACAAGAAAACAAGACCCGACCTTTATGTTTGCATGAGTTGATACATTTGGAGCTCTTAAAGTCCCCTGACCATCATATTTATAACCATTAGCTATAGATTAGCCTGAGATTCTATGGATAGTACTATTGGGTCTGACACCCCCGGTCATGGTTAGTCGCGCTAACCATGGGTCCCTCTGGCCAAATGACTGCATAGTGTTCTAATATTGCTCGTGAGGTACGAGTGAGGGGCAAAACACCTGGTCTTGGTTTGGTTATGCCTCATGTATGTACATATTATTTGTATTCCTAGCTAGTTTACAAATGGGTCAAACATTACTTGTTTTGTTTATCATATACGTAAAATCATTTTCATGCAATTGGTTTGCTCATTGTATTCATATATAAAACATGTGAACTCACCAACCTAGTGTTGACATTTTCAAGTATGTTTTTTAGGAAGTTAATCGCGGCTACAAGAGTAACACTACGTAGGGTTCATGCATACATGGTGGATACTACTTTTGAAGATTTTTCTTGTATAACCCATAATGTTTGGGTCATATTTGCAAAATCTTAATATTTTGTAACTTCAAGTACTATTCTGGGCTGTAAAACCTTAAACTTAATTTATGTATCCAGTCGTATGTATGCGTTTGTAATAATTATATGCTTTGAAAAACCATGAACGTCGCGCCTCGCGTTTCCGCCTTTGTGGGGTGTGACAGATTGGTATCAGAGCCATTAATTATAGCGAACTAGGAGTCTAAAAACCGAACGTAGTCTATAATTTAAATGACTCACTGAGACGTTTTTCATTGCATATGCATTTCATAACTTATCATCATATTGTACGGATATCGTAGACACTGAACATCGTCACACACTAACCCCATTTCGACTTCAGACCCATGGCACCCAAAAGAAGGACACCGCGTGACACTACTGGTGAAAACAACACGACGATTTCCGCAGAAGTTGAGCAACTCATATCACAACGTGTAGCCGCCGCCTTGGAGCAGTACGAAGCCAATCGGAATAACGTCGGAGGAAATGGTAGTGGTAGCGGAGGAGGTGCAGGAGGCAGTGGCACTGCTGGAGGTTCTGGAGGTAACAGAATGTGTAATCACCTCTGTAACACAGTCACGATCTAAGTTAACAACATTATTAAAAATATTGACTTGTGACCCTACAGATGCTTTGAACAAGAAGTGCACTTATAAGGCCTTTTTATCTTGCAACCCCCGTAACTTCAATGGCACCGAGGGTGCAGTAGGCCTGATGAGGTGGATTGAGAAGATGGAATCTGTGATTGATATTAGTGAATGCACAGCTGACTGTATGGTGAAATATGCCACTTGCACACTTGCTGACAAAGCATTAGCCTGGTGGATCTCTCAGATGAAAACATTAGGAAGACAGACTGCCTACCAGCTATCTTGGGATGATCTAAAGGCCATGATGATCGAGGAGTACTGTCCTCGAAATGAATTGCAGAAAATCGAAACTGAAATGTGGAACCTTCAAATGATAGGAGATGATGTGGCTGGTTACACTGACAGGTTCAATGAACTGGCAATCTTGGTGCCACACATGGTCACGCCAGAGTACAAAAAGGTTGAAAGGTACTTGTGGGGTCTTGCACCCCAAATTCGTAGTATGGTGACTTCGTCGAACCCCATGGATGCCAAGAGTGCCATAGTCTTAGCCTACAAACTAAGGGATGATGTTGTTCGTAATGGTTTGTTCGAGAAAAAGGAAACCGAGGAAAGAAAGTTAGGAGAAAAGAGGAAATGGGTGGGAAAACCAATTTAGGAATCAAGCCTATAAGAGACATGAGACTGTGAAAGTTTTTGCTGCTAACACTGTGGAGAAAAAGGGTTATGCTGGCCCCCAACCGAGGTGTGATAAGTGCGGGTATCACCATGTGGGGAAATGCACTCAATGTGAAAGGTGTAGAAAGTTTGGACATCGAGCGCAGACATGCCGACTCAATGCCAACCCCACCGATAAGATTAAGCAAGGATGCTATGAATGTGGAGATCTGAAGCACTACAGGAAAGATTGCCCCAAGCTGAATAATCAGAATAACAATTAGGCCCGAGGAAGAGCGTTCGTGATGGGAGCTGGGGACGCACGTCAGGACCCTAACATTGTCACTGGTACGTTCCTAATAAACAATCATTATGCCTCTATACTTTTCGATACGGGTGCTGATATGAGTTTTGTGTCAAATGACTTTAAGTCCCTACTCGGTATTAAGGCCAGTAAACTAGACCAAAATTATACAATTGAATTAGCAAACGGGAAATTTATTAAAACCGAAGAAGTCATTCAGGGTTGTACTCTATGTTTGAAAGACCACACATTTAGTATAGACCTGTTACCCGTTGACCTGGGAAGTTTTGACGTTGTTATTGGTATGGATTGGTTGTCGAAGAATCACGCCGAGATTGTTTGTTTTGAGAAGATTGTTCATATTCCACTCCCGAACGGAGAAGTTCTTTCGGTTCAAGGTGAGAAAAGTGGAGTGACATTGAGGATGATAAACTGCATGAAAGCCCGTAAGTACCTACGTAAAGGCTATTGCGTGTTCCTGGCTCACGTCCTCGAGAAGAAACCCGAGGAACGTCGACTTGAAGACATACCAATCGTTAAGGATTACCCCGAAGTTTTTCCTGAAGACTTACCTGGATTACCACCACCGAGGCAAGTCGAATTCCGAATCGACTTGGTACCAGGAGCCGCCCCGGTTGCGCGATCACCGTATCGACTAGCACCTTCCGAGATGCAGGAATTATCTAATCAACTGCAAGAGTTGCTGGATAAAGGTTTCATAAGACCGAGTTTCTCACCCTGGGGAGCTCCGGTCTTGTTCGTAAAAAAAAAGGATGGAACCTTTAGGATGTGTATTGATTACCGAGAATTAAACAAGCTTACAATCAAAAACCGATATCCACTTCCTCGAATAGATGATTTGTTCGATCAACTACAAGGTTCTGGCTTCTACTCTAAGATCGATCTACGTTCGGGGTATCATCAACTAAGAATCCAAGAAGAAGATGTACCGAAGACAGCATTTAGGACTCGATATGGCCCCTACGAATTTCTAGTTATGCCGTTTGGTTTGACGAACGCACCAGCTTTTTTTATGGATCTCATGAACCGAGTGTGCAAGCCATACTTGGATAAATTCATGATAGTATTTATTGATGATATATTAATATATTCACAAACCAAGGAGGATCATGAACATCATCTGAAATTAATCTTAGAACTACTCAGGAATGAGAAGCTTTATGCTAAATTCTCTAAGTGTGAGTTTTGGATCCGAGAGGTTCACTTTCTCGGACACGTCATCAATAAGAATGGTATTCACGTAGACCCATCCAAGATTGAAGCTATCAAAAACTGGGAAGCACCAAGAACTCCGACTGAGGTGCGTCAATTTCTGGGTTTGGCAGGCTATTACAGGCGATTCATCGAGAATTTTTCAAAGATAGCCTTGCCTTTGACCACGTTAACTCAGAAGGACAAAAAGTTTGATTGGACTGAGAAACAAGAATCAGCTTTTCAATTACTGAAGCAGAAGCTGTGTAGTGCACCGATCTTATCCCTTCCTGAGGGAATCGACAATTTTGTCGTATACTGCGACGCATCACACCAAGGACTTGGTTGCGTGTTAATGCAAAGAGACAAAGTCATCGCATATGCCTCACGACAACTAAAAGTGCACGAAAAGAATTATACGACCCACGACTTGGAGTTGGGTGCAGTTGTGTTTGCACTCAAGATTTGGAGACATTATCTTTACGGTACAAGATGCACTATCTTTACTGATCACAAGAGTCTTCAACATATCTTCGATCAAAAGGAACTTAACATGAGACAACGTCGTTGGGTAGAACTACTAAACGAATATGATTGTGATATCAAGTACTATCCTGGAAAAGCCAATGTCGTAGCAGACGCCTTAAGTCGCAAGGAACGAGTTAAAACTCTTCGTGTTCGTGCCCTAGGATTAACAATTCATACAAGTCTTACTACTCAAATCTGGATGGCACAACAAGAGGCAATCAAAGAAGAAAACATTCAGAATGAAGCTTTACGAGGAATGACAAAGCAGTTGGAGCCAAAGTCAGATGACACTTTATACTTCATGAATAGAATTTGGGTGCCATGTTTTGGTAACTTACGGGAGTTAGTTTTGGACGAAGCCCACAAGTCCAGGTACTCCATTCACCCAGGTTCAGATAAGATGTATAAGGATCTAAAAGAATTATATTGGTGGCCCAATATGAAAGGAGATATTGCTACATACGTCAGTAAATGCTTAACGTGTTCAAAAGTAAAAGCCGAACATCAGAAACCGTCTGGCTTATTACAACAACCTGAAATTCCCCAATGGAAATGGGAACAGATTTCTATGGATTTCATCACGAAATTACCCAAGACGTCCAGTGGTTATGACGCGATATGGGTAAATGTCGATCGTCTGACAAAATCAGCTCATTTTCTACCTATCAAAGAGACGGATAAAACCGAGAAACTTGCAAAGCTTTATATCAAGGAAATTGTAGCTAGGCATGGAGTGCCAATTTCTATTATCTCTGATAGAGACAGCAGATTCGTGTCTAGAATCTGGAAATCATTACAAGAAGCCATGGGCACACGTCTTGACATGAGCACGGCATATCACCCACAAACAGATGGGCAAAGCGAAAGGACCATTCAAACTTTAGAGGATATGCTCCGTGCGTGTGTAATTGATTTCGGAGGAAATTGGGATACTCATTTACCGTTAGCTGAGTTTTCCTATAATAACAGCTACCACACAAGCATTAATGCAGCTCCGTTTGAAGCTTTATATGGTCGTAAATGTCGTTCGCCGCTATGTTGGGCGGAGGTCGGTGAAAAACATTTGACAGGCCCTGAGATTGTCCAGGAAACCACTGATAAGATCTTCAAAATTAAGGACCGTCTGAAAGCGGCCCGAGACAGACAGAAGAGCTATGCTGATAACAGATGGAAACCATTAGAATTTCAAATTGGCGACCGAGTAATGTTAAAAGTCTCACCATGGAAAGGCGTTGCGAGGTTTGGTAACCGTGGTAAACTGAACCCTAGATACGTTGGACCGTTGGAAATACTGGCTAAGGTTGGCCCTCTAGCTTACAAACTCAAGTTGCCACAAGAACTAAGCAATGTACATGATACGTTTCATGTATCAAATCTCAAGAAGTGTTTATCAGATGAGACGTTAATTATATCGCCTGACGAGATTCACATAGACGACAGGTTGCATTTCATCGAGCAACCGATTGAGATTTCAGATTGGAAAGTTCAAAAGCTGAGACGTAGTCGAATCAAACTGGTTAAAGTACGTTGGAACTCAAAACGTGGTCCTGAGTATACATGGGAACGGGAGGACCAAATGAAAACAAAATACCCCTCCTTGTTTAAGGATACACCAGTTCAAGACGACACGAATTGAATTTCGGGACGAAATTCTTTTAACATGGGGAGAATGTGACACCCGACATTTCAGGTCAATATCCGTACATGTATTAAACAAGTTACATTTTAATTGTTTTTGTGATTTATTTAATTTCACAAACAAGGACATTAAGGTCTAACAAAAACCGAACATTGTCTCATTTCATATCTTGGTAATTCTAGGAGTTACCGGTTCACATGTCATATAAACCGACTAATACGAACGTTAGTGGTTAAATTAAATAACCAGAAAAATATATATTACATAAACTTTACGTTGGTCAATAATTTATTTTTAGACTAAAACATACGGTATAAGTAAAAGTAAAATAACGAACCCTTTCGAAGCTTTAGGTATTTATACCTACAAATAATCACCTTAACGAATTATACAATCTAAGATTTAAATATTTTTCTTCAACGAGCCATAAACTTGCTAAATTTACAATGCCGTGAAGAATCTAAACCGAATTAAATCACCCCTTTAAAACTCTAATTGATATTAATACCATTAATAAATTAACACTTAAAATCTAATTATTTGATTTATCAACACCCAA
This sequence comes from Smallanthus sonchifolius, assembly GCA_023525975.1. Lineage (NCBI taxonomy): Eukaryota > Viridiplantae > Streptophyta > Magnoliopsida > Asterales > Asteraceae > Smallanthus > Smallanthus sonchifolius. Next base: position 70,379,551 of record CM042025.1, read on the forward strand.
ACCACTTTCCTTGACTTTCCGGCCGAAATTCAGAAGAGACAATCCCTTCCACTTCCTACTTCACTCACATTTAGAAAAACCCATACCTCCTCAGTCTCAACCTCACAATCTCTGTCATATTTCTAATTTTCTTACGGCAATCTTCCCCATATCTCTCCAAATCGAAGTCAAGTTCTAAGGCAAAACCTACCATAATTCAGTGTTTTAAGAAGAATTTCAAGTGTTTCTAAAGGAAATTTAACAGAAGAATCAAGATCATTCTCTGTTTTCTCTCATCATCTTCATCTCTGTTTTATGGTAAAAACTCAATACTATCTACATTATTTTCTTTAAAACCCGTAGCTAAACATACAAAATATTCAAACGCAAGTAAGATAACAAGAAAAGTGTGTCAAATTCAAGTTTAAAACATAACAATATGCAGGACTGATCCTGTCAAAACGAAATGACAGTATCGAAACTATAGTTTCGATACCTGTTTCTCAATCGAAACTAGGAGTTTCGATACCAGTTTGATCGAAACTAGGAGTTTCGATACCTGTTTCTCAATCGAATTTAGGAGTTTCGAAACCAGTTTGATCGAAACTAGGAGTTTCGATACCTGTTTCTCAATCGAAACTAGGAGTTTCGATACCAGTTTGATCGAAACTAGGAGTTTCGATACCTGATTGCTCAATCGAAACTAGGTAGTTTCGATACCTAGTACTCAATCGAAACTAGATAGTTTCGATACCCAGTTTGCTTAATCGAAACTAGGTAGTTTCGACATCTGTTCTGTTCTGTCCTGTTCAATCGAAACTAGGTAGTTTCGATACCTGGTCATCAGTCCCATTTAGCAGTAACTTAGAACTGTTTTTACAACAAAACAAGTGTTGAACAACTAAGAGGATATTTTAAACAAAAACAACCAGATTTACAAAGTCGGTGAACAATTTGCAATATGAGACGTTCGGTCTTAACCCAATTTACCTTTTGGTATCTAGGGTACAAATAGTCAAGTTGACTAGAACAAATATCGTTACAAGCATACACAAAATCAAGGTGAGTTTCACGGCCCCTTTTTACTGTTTTGTACAATTTGGGAGGAGAAAATACTTATAACTATTTTTATATGATAACAAGAAAACAAGACCTGACCTTTATGTTTGCATGAGTTGATACATTTGGAGCTCTTAAAGTCCCCTGACCATCATATTTATAACCATTAGCTATAGATTAGCATGAGATTCTATGGATAGTACTATTGGGTCTGACACCCCCGGTCATGGTTAGTCGCGCTAACCATGGGTCCCTCTGGCCAAACGACTGCATAGTGTTCTAATATTGCTCGTGAGGTACGAGTGAGGGGCAAAACACCTGGTCTTGGTTTGGTTATGCCTCATGTATGTACATATTATTTGTATTCCTAGCTAGTTTACAAATGGGTCAAACATTACTTGTTTTGTTTATCATATACGTAAAATCATTTTCATGCAATTGGTTTGCTCATTGTATTCATATATAAAACCTGTGAACTCACCAACCTAGTGTTGACATTTTCAAGTATGTTTTTCAGGAAATTAATCGCGGCTACAAGAGTAACACTACGTAGGGTTCATGCATACATGGTGGATACTACTTTTGAAGATTTTTCTTGTATAACCCATAATGTTTGGGTCATATTTGCAAAATCTTAATATTTTGTAACTTCAAGTACTATTTTGGGCTGTAAAACCTTAAACTTAATTTATGTATCCAGTCGTATGTATGTGTTTGTAATAATTATATGCTTTCAAAAACCATGAACGTCGTGCCTCGCGTTTCCGCCTTGGCGGGGTATGACAACATGGAAAGGCTAAACCTTATCTAACATCTTGATACCGCTAGGCTAAGGTCCTTTGATAAATATATATAGTCGTGCTTAGGGGTGTTCAAAAGTATCAGCATCCGAAACCGAACCCGAAATTTCCGAAATTCCGAATCCGAATTATCCAAAAATTCGGATATCCGAATTTTCGGATCCAGATTCGAATAGCATTTTTCAAAAATTTCGGATATTCGGATATCCGAATATCCGAAAATAATATAAATATATGTAGGGAAGGGTTCAAATACTAACCAACTTTTTATGTGATAACCGTGCTAACCACTATAAAACAATCACATAATATATAAATTATTTTTTCTTTTAATTGTTAAATAGTATTTAAGTATATTGAATAAATATTTTGAACGTAAATACGGAAATGATGAGTCTTACATATACGTACCAAATAATGTTACATATACGTGACACATAGTGTTTACATATATGTAACATTAACATAATGATAATTGTTACATATACGTAACACTTTGTTTGAGAGAGGTTATCATGGTTATCACATAAATATTGGTTACCATTTGGAACTCACCATATATATATATATATATATATATATATATGAGAGAGAGTTATTCTATAAAGTCAAAAAAGTGTAAAAAGTGTAAAAAGTCGTTTAAAAATTAAACATTACAAACCAAACAAAATATTAAACATTACAAACCAAACAAAATATTAAACATTACAACAAAAGAAATAAACTAAAATTATATACATTACATCAAAAAATTAAATATATACATCAAAATGTTTTACATACATAACAACGAAAGAAACAAAATACAAATAAAAGAACTAAACCTAACCGGCTCCGCCGTCACCCTGACCGGCTCCGGCGTCACCCTGACCCGCCCCGCCCTTACCCTGAACGGGGTCATCCGGATAATGACGTGGCGGTGGTAGTGGGGGTGGCTCGATGCCGGCGGCTCGTGACTGATTCACGAGCTGTCCAACCGCCCACATCATCAGGTCCTCCATGCGATCGAGTTGACGACCATGTCGCCGTGAGTCGGCAACAAGGCCATCAAGCAATGCCTGGGTAGCCCTATCCAGCCTAACAGACCGACGTACGTGTCGGGGATGCTGTGGCGGATGCTCGTGGACCTGCTCGACGTGTGGCGGCTCGTCCTCAATCGCCACACCCTGTAGCGGCTGAGGCATAGGCGGGTCCCCCTGTCCAGGCATCTGCGGCAACGGCACCGGGACCCAAACCTGGTCCTGGACGGCCCCCACGAACCGAAGGCCCTGCGGGAATCGGTGCGTGATGCGCATGCTGCTCGCCGTGCGACGGTCTAATCGGACAGGGGGAATGGGCGGTAACATCGCAGGCTCATGGTAGTCAAATGGTATGACCGACCGCATGATATGCGTGATGAAAGCACCGCCATATAAAAGTCCGCGCTTCTGTTGCATATAGGCAGAAGCAAAATAAAGCGCCATGCTCGTGGACAGGTCGCACCGCCTCCCAGTAAGCAGGCAGAAAAGGAAGAAAAGATCTCTATCAGTGCACCACTCACGGCTTTTTAGACGCGGTGCGATCGACGTCGAAATAAGCCGGTGCAGATATCTATACAAAGGGTCTCTAATACCCGAGACCCTCCCCTTGGTACCCAACCAAGGACTATCTGAAATCAAGCCCCAAAAAACAAGGAGTTCCTCCTTGTCCACCTCCGTCACCGCCTCGGTGAAAAGCGGCGTGACCGTCTCAGGCTCGTAGTATAAGCCCGTCGTGACGGCCCACTGACGGAGGGTCTGACGGTAAACGACCCCAAAAATAGAAAAAGAAATACGATCTGGATCAATATCCGGCGCCTCCCCGAGTAGAGGCTGCAGCCCCGTCTCTGAGTAGATGAACGTCGAAAGAAACTCGACGACCAGCTCTCGGTATGTATCCTCAAAAGAAAGGTCAAAAAGACGCGACCATGGCGTGTCCTGACCGATGATGGCCCTAGCTCGCTCGGCCTCTTGTACCTCCTCGAGGAGGGCCCAATCCACCGCCGTACCTGGACCCATATGCACTTCCCAGAGCTTCTGGCAACAGGAATAAGCCTCCGTATCGGGCGTAAAATCTAGAAAAGGGTAGTGCGCAATATCGTCTAGCTGATCCATCTCAATATCATCATCATGATCCGCCATATCTGATAATAATTAATTGTTTTTAATTTAAATAATAAATAATAATATTAATATATCGTTTAAATTTTAAATAATAAATAATAATAATAATAATATATTGTTTAAATATTAAATAATAAATAATAATAATAATAATATATTGTTTAAATTTTAAATAATAAATAATAATAATAATTAATTTTTTTTATTTTAAATAATAAATAATAATAATTATTAATTTTTTAAAAACCTATACGCCACGTATAGGCTTATACGTGGCGTATAGGCGGTTGTCGGGCAAAATAAGTCATACGCAGGCCAATTAAGCCATACGCGGGCGAGTTGCCGGGTAAACCAAGCCATACGCGACCCAAACCAGGCCATACGAAGGAAAGTGACAGGGTAATCCTAGCCATACGCAGCGTATAGACTTAAACGTGGCGTATGGCTTCATCATCTTCCTAAGACGAACTATACGCCACGTATGGCCCAATACGTGGCGTATAGTTCTTAAGTCCAAACCTAAAAATCGCTAATCTACCCAGTTTTACCCGTTAATATTCAATATAAACCTAACATTAATGATCGTGGGTGTAGAGACATACCTTTTCGAAGTTTTTATGAGACGACAATCCTAATCAACGAGCTTTTTTGTCGGATGCGTATGGGTTTGTGTTTGTGTGTTTATGGTCGTTTGGTTCTATACGCTGCGGTTTCCTGGTATATCAAGTGGCTATACGTCGCGTATAGATCAATACGTGGCGTATAGCAATCAACGTTTGGAATTCTGTACGCCACGTATGGCCCTATACGTGGCGTATAGAATATTAAATTAAAATTAGTTATATTTAATTAAAATTAATAAAAAATAATAAAATATTAATTATAATTAACTTAAAATTAATTTAAAATAATTAAAATTACAAATAATAAAAATTTAAAATAATTAAATTGACCCTATACTTAAAATTAATAAAACACTAATAAAGCATCATCCGTGAGTCATGAAGTATTGTGGAAATGTAGATCCATTACGAGCCATTATTTTCTTAAATCGTTCAATACGATCACTGTATATATTTTCCCATTTTGCTGCATCATCATTTCGGTGCAAATTCCAAAGTGCATTCGGCGTGGGAATCGAAAAATCTCCGTCTAACTTGACGTGGATGAAATGAGCCCTGTTGACGTGAACTAATGATACAGTTTGATGTTGAGCGTGAACGTTTGGACCAAACCACAATGGAAAAAATGTTTGATTACCGGCGATGCTTAAAAAATGAACAATCACTCCAAATCTTTGAGCAATTAGGAGTCCTGTGTATGGCATCGACATCCAACGACTAACTGGTGCGACTTTCACATCCTGCCAATCTATTGTGTGACGTAGCATATCATACTCTTGAAAGGCGACTCTGTCAAAAATAGTTCTCCACCATTCCTCTTTATTGTCCATCTCCTGTAGAAGATGTTGTCTGATAAAAAGCCACCGGTTTTCATTTAACCCTAAGTCCAAAGCTACCGATCGAAAACCACAGTTACCGTCAGGATTTACATCCTGTATATGTGAAATGTACGGATGAAAGACAGACGGTATCGAATCCTTAAAACAATTTATATTGTTAACCGCATCTTTCCCCATAATCAATAGAAAACCAAGATAGGAGTTATCATCTTGTGGTTGCTTTCCTTTACCTTTCGTTGGATGACGGTGTTGAATGACCGAACTCGCTTGTATCGAGTCTTGTGACGCAATGTACGAGCTGTGTCTCGCAGGGTCACATTTGCTTTGTTGGGATCATGTGAATGAGCTGTTTCTCGCGACATCCTGTTTCCTTTGTTGTTGATTTTTCAAAGTTGGACGACCGCGAGTATCTTCTTGTACCACAGGCGCTTTCTTGTTACTTTTGCTCGGAAAGACCACCCCTGCGATTCTCGACAACATACTTCTTTTGACCTGATCAGGTTCTGAAATAATTTTTTTTCTCACTTAACCAAGTACTTTATCCACGTCTACATTTTCATCATCGACAAACGACGGTTTTAAATCAAGTTTCCTCCAGAAGACGTCCAACGCATCTAGCGGGATTCTGCCACCTGTATTAAAACGAAATAGTCAGAAAATTTTGAAAATTAAACATTCACAAATTCCAAAGTCAAAACAGTTTACATGTAGCTTCGATACTTGCCAGACGACAAGCACCCGGCAACCCACAACTACTGAAAAGTTGGCAACCACACGTTGCATTTTGTTTCCGTATATGTGATAACTTGTACCACTCGTTTTCTAACAAATTTAGAGTTTTATGTGAAACCTTACCGTGCAGGTTATCAAACAATTCAATAGCTATGTGGCTATCCATTTTTCTTATGAGGCTTGTTCCAAACGCAAATTGTAATTGATAATATTGATCTGTTACAATTTCATCAACAAACCCAACAAGTCTATCTAGGGAGCTGTTAGCATTTCTAAGATAACTCTTTAAAAGCGAATGCTGGCTCTCGACTCGGTTCGTTGTTTGTTGACCAAAATTGAGGTTTTTGTTGGACCAGGCGGATACAAACTTTTCTTTATACGGGTCCAACCAATTTTTAGTCACATAATGTATAACACCTGGAAAAATATTGAATAAATATTTAAATATTTAATAATTATTCAATACTGAAAATATTAAATATTCAAAACTTACTTCCTCGTTTGGCAGCATACAGTCGTTCGTAAAGCCGGTTGAAGTTGTACTGGTATATATCTGGCGTGGGAGACTCACATAATACCGACCATGAATACTTGAAATTTGCCCAGTCTTCGTCTGTAAATGATGCCCTGCAATGTTTTGCGATATTCTCGTGTATGTGCCACCGACATAGGTTCTTCGAACAATCCGGAAATATTTTATCACATGCGTTCATAAGAGCTTTGTCCCTGTCTGTTACTATCACACGCGGCTCCATACACTTTTGCAACATTGCTTTTATTTGCAGTAGCACCCAGACGAAGTTTTCCTCTCGTTCTTTTGATATAAATGCATGAGCGACGCAAAACGACTGGTGTGTGGAGGTCACACCGACCACTTGGACAAATGGAAGTCTATACATGTTTGTTTTGTAAGTCGCGTCGATCATCAACACGTGCGGGAACGCACGCCACATCTCAAACGATTTCGGATGAACAAAGAATATCTCCTCCACAATATTTGTGGCAGGATCTTCCCGAGTATAGTAGACGTATTTTTTAGAAGAAAGTAGGTTTTCCAGAATCTGCATTGGAGTTTCACCGACTCTCGTTTCATTTTTTATCTTTTGTATCGCATTATAAATGTCCTTTTTAATGCAACTACTCTCTGGGTTTTGTTCCCTTATAGTTGCCAGAATGTTTCGTGGCAACATGTTTTGCGAATACAACTTCGCCACCAAAAGTTGTTCCAATTGAGACAGTCTCCTCGCAAAGGAGTGCGCCTCAAGATGTTGACTAGGATCGTGGTTATGACTGTCATCCTTCATCGTTAATTTCCAATCACCAGTATTTTCTTGGTACTCTCCTTCTAATTTAAAGGGACAACCTATTTTCTTGCTACCGGCACGTCTAACCGTGGCAGTAGACGCACGTTCGCCGTGACGGTCACACACAAGCCACACCTTGATAAACGGTTCTGTCGGATCGTCGCCTTTTCTCCTCGATCGTCGGGTGACAAGGACGTAACCATTCTCACGTCCTATCCTGACCGCCCAATCCACCAACTGTTCACGAGACTGAAAATTCTGGTCAGTTTTATACGAGACGTTTTGATGGTTTTGTTCCTCGTCTTCGGACACGAAGTCGTCGGTTTGTTGTGTCGGGTATGAGACTTCACCGTATACGTAGTCGTCGGTTTGTTGTGTCGGGTATGAGACTTCACCGTATACGTAGTCGTCGGTTTGTTGTGTCGGGTATGAGACTTCACCGTATACGTAGTCGTTCGTGGGCTGTGTAAGGTAAGACGGTTCACCGTATACGAACTCGGGATTGCTCAGTGGCTCGTTCAAATCCGGAAGCCTTACCCGTTGATGAGAATAAACGTCGGACGAGACCTCCTCCCGGTTCACCTCTTGAACGCCAGAACTTTGCGGGTTGTTTTCCACCGACTCGTTAGAATATACCTGAAAACCGTAGTTACCATCCCACCACCAAGACATGTTTATAGTTTTTTTTTTGGAAAGCATACGTTCGTTCGGTTCGAATGAGAATTCTGCATTGTTAAATACACAAAATTTGGGCCCTATACGCATCGTATAGCCCAATACGATGCGTATAAGGTACGATGTGATGGGTTTAGTGGCAGAAGGAATCTCGTATCCTAAACTGCATCGTATTGACCTATACGATGCGTATACGATGTTTGAATGACAGGTTGTAAGAGAATGTCGGGCACGAGAATTTGTGAAGGGCTATACGCATCGTATTGCCCTATACGATGCGTATATGACCAAGTACGATTAGCATTTCCCGTGTGTGGTTAGTAGTCCCACAAGCATCCAAGAACATTGTATCTTACAGACAAAGTATTTTTAAATGCTTTATATAACTTTTAAAGTTAAAAGTTCTCTTCTATTGAAAATAAACATTTTAAAGAAAAGGTTAACAGAAAAATATTGGAACAATATTTTATAATGTGTGTGATTAAAACAAAAGTGGACGTAAATTATTAAAAAAAAAAAGGTAATTTGTTATATTCTTAGAATCCTGACATTTTTCTTAAGTTTCCTTTTTCTATTTTATATTTAAATAAGGATTTATTTTTTATTTATAGATTTTAATATATTAATATATTAAGTTTTATATAATTTAAAATACGGTGTATTTATTTTTACATAGATTTAATATAAATATTATCAAAAATTGATCCGCTTCCAATATAACATATTACTTTAGATGGGTACGGTTCCACTAAAAAGTGATTTTTCGTTAAAAAATCCTAAGAAGTGGGTCAAACGAACTCCGATTGAGCTCATTCCAACAGCGTTGAAACCGCCTTATCGAACCCTAACCCGGACCCAAAAACCTAAACACCCCTCCACCCGCACCCCTAAAAACATAAACCCCCCTCCAATCCCACCCCGAAAAGCCTAAAACCACCACCCCCACCCTCCAAAAACCTAAACCCACCCCCACCCACCCACCCCCACCCACCCACCCCCAAAAACCTAAACCCCTCACCCCCAAAAAAGCCTAAAACATAAAATCGAAACCCTAAAAGCTAAACTCTAATGCTAAACCATAAGGATAAAACCCTAAAATTCAAACGTAAAATCTAAACCTTAAAAGCTAAACTCTAAAAACTAACATGGTAGAGTTCGACTAGACGGTTCCAACGCCGTTGAAATTAGCTCAATCGGAGTTCGTTTGATATCGTTTCTTAAGGTTTTTGTCATTTCTTAGTTTTATTAGCGAAAAACTATTTTTTATTTAATGCTCCCCTACTTAGATACATTTTAGTTTATAAAAAATTTCTTTCAAAATATAGATACAAATAAAACTATTGCGCGACATTGTATTTAAAAATAAAAGAGTATTTATTAAAGGATTATTGGATTTTAATAATCTCACATTTTACCAATTACCCAATAATAATCCTAACTGAGAATATTCTTACCACCGTTCCCTACTTTCAAACTATTTTCTTACATTGGACCTCCCGTTAAAAAACTTAATGCCATTAGATTTTATATGACGTGGACATCTGCAAACCGCCGGAAAGTCGAGCCAAGCTAGCAGTGGTCTCGTGATAGGTTTTGAAATTGTCTCTGGTGGTGTTTAACTGGTCTTGTTTGTCCGACAAGTCCAAACAGAGACAACGGTGGTGTTTAACTAGACCAGTTAAACTCCACCAGAGCCAATTTCAAAACCCACCACGAGACCACTGCTAGCTTGGCTCGACTTTCCGGCGGTTTGCAGATGTCCACGTCATATAAAATCTAACGACGTAAAGTTTTTTTAACGGGAGGTCCAATGTAAGAAAATAATTTGAAAGTAGGGACTGGTGGTAAAAATATTTTCAGTTAGGATTATTATTGAACAATTGGTAAAAGGTGAGATTATTATAATCCTTTATTAAATGATTTTATAAAAAGTCAAATTATAAAGCCGTAAAATGATTAAGAAGTAGAAAGTCACATCAAGAGCGTACTTAATAATCTAGTAAAAAGTTATCGTTTACGAAATAATTTTTTTTAACAACGGCTTATATTAAAAAAACGCCATCGAGAAGCTGGATAGTACATAATTACAAAACAAAAGCCACATAGTGGCAGGAAAACACCCAACTTTACACTGAATACATTTTTTTTAAAGGCTTACAGTGAATACATACCAAAAAGGCAAGAGCAATATGGCAACCTTGTTTTCCAATTGAGCATGGGCAGAAACTGAGAAAAAAGCGAGCAGTAGGTCATCGTGGTAACCTTCATAACTGAACGGATGCTAGGACTGATGTAACAGTGTGAAATTCCTTTTTCTGGTTTGCTTAAAGCATCCAAAGGACTAAGGTAATAATTATTGCAGACTTATGTGTTCCTTGAAGACCCAGATCAGCACCAATATTTTTTTTTTGGCTTTTGCTATGGTTGAACCCAGCCACATTTCCTTATTACTTGAATCCTCTTATTCTTCAAACTGATAGAACCGATCACCGCCATCATGAATCCTCTTATTCTTCATACTCCTTAGATCTGTTATGCTTTCCATTTGTCCCTCCTTTTTGCAGTATTGATGCTCTCCTTGTATTACTCCTATATACTCGTAATAACCTTGTCTCTGACATGTGCAATACGAAATAAAGCCCCCAAGAACGAATGATTACCTTCGTCACCAAACGGCTCCCTAAATGAAGCACCCAAATAGAAATGCATTGCACCACCACACTAATGAGGTCGCTTTATCATTGTTTTCATCTGTCATTCCCAGTTTTAGTCACACGGACCTCACTTATGCCCCCCTGCACCCCAATACTTACTGTGTTTAAAACTCAAACAAACCAAATTTTATGTTTCCTGCACCCCCCACCCCAATACTTACTATGTTTTGGTAAAGTTAGTTGGACTATACTGCTGTAAAGTGGACTTATCAGTGTTGTAAACCCCAAGCCCTAATTAGCAATATTAAAAGTAAAAAATGACCCTGGTAAATAATCATCCAAGCCCTAATTAGCAATAAAACAACACGATGATCCACAGTGAACCCCAAAACCAAAATCCCTTAAGGTTACAAAGTAGATATGGACGCCAAATTGCAAACCTATTAAGCAAGCAGATGCAAGAATACAAATTCTTCTTCTTCCCCATTTACATACTCGAACCTCAAACTTATACTTTTGCTGCTACTTCTCTTCTGCCTGCGATGGTCCAATACCTCGCTCAACAATCCATTGTCGTCGACGATCCATTTTTTGTTCTTCGGGATTCAAAATATCAGCAATCGAAGATTATCTATCTGTAAATTTCTCGTGAAAATTGGAGGTGGTAAAAAGGCCCTGATAGAGATGTTAAAAAGGCAAGACACGTGGCAGAAAGTTAATGGACCATCGACCATGCATTGAAAGGTGGTACCTTATGCAATACATGTTAGCTATTTGACGACTGTAAGTACTTAAATAAATTTGATAACTAACCTTTAAAAAAATAGATCATTTTTAACCAAAATCGAAAAATCTAAGGGTGAAGGGGACATCCATGTCAATACACGACATCCATGTCAATACACCACACTATGCCATAAATTATCCAATCAAATGATGTCACCTCATTTCACATCATATAACACCAAAGCACCCATGTCACAAACAAAATAATTTTTTTAATAAAAAACCTATAGTTAAAATAACTAATTTTTTTATTAATAAACAAAAAAAGTTACAACATAAAAATAAATTACTTAAACGAAAAAATAATAAACTATTCATCGTCGTCCGAAACCGTGATATCCAAATTTGCTACAACGTGTTCCACGAGATCAAATCTAAGCCTAAAATGTGTGTTCTCATCACGCAACTCCAAAATTATATTTTCATCATCAACTGGATTGTTCGGAGGGTCTCGAATGTGCACCGGAGAAATAGCGTTCCCGTCGTCTTTTATAATCATATTGTGGAGTATAATGCATGCGTACATTTGATTTCTCATTTTTTCTATCTTTATCGCCTTTGCCGGTCGTGCAAGTATTTGCCATTTAGCTTTTAAAACAACAAAAGCTCGTTCGACGTCTTTTCTTGCGGACTCTTGCACTTTTTTTTAAAAAAATTTCTTTTAATTCAACAGGATAAGAATATGATTTCACCTAAGTTTGGAGGTATTGGGTTCAAGTTGCACATGAATAAAGAGATTCATCGTTAAAAAAAATAAAATAATGTGGTAAAAGGTTCTTTTAGTTTGAACAATTTGGTCTCAAATAAAATGTTTTTTTATTGCGAATTTGAAATATACTTCTAACATTTTATTTTAATGTTAAATAGTTTAAAAGCGTTATAAATAATTTTTTTTTGACGAAGTGGTAATATAAATTTCATTACATAACAGTTTTCTTAATCATGAATTTCTTTGTAGGTGCCCCATTACAAGGATGGAAGATGTTGAGTTTGGGCATCCGGCAATCCACTTCATTTCTCCAGGAACTCCATGTTGCACATAACCCTATGTAGGAAGTTCCAATTTATTGAGTCGAACGCTTTTTCAAAATCGACTTTGAAGAGCATGGCGGGTAGCTTTGACTTTTTGAGCCATGACAAGATCTCATTGAGGATAAGTGGCCCGTCGAGGATACTTCGCTTTTATATAAAGGTCAATTGAGATTGGCTAATTACCGATTGAATAACTAGCTTTATTCTGTTGGTAAGGATTTTTTAGATCACTTTCAAGATACAACCCATAAGGTTTGATTTTTTCAAAAAAAAATTCGATGACCCACCTAATAGTAGGCCGACTATCAGAAGCGATGGATTTAAAAGACTGTCAAGGGAGGAGGCAGGTCTCTTAGTAGCACCTTTCACTTTTTCAAAAATCAAATTGGCCGTGTGGGACTGTAGTTGTGACAAAGCATCTTATCTAGACGGTTTGGTAGAGTCTTATATTTGTATAAGCTGTTGTAATCAATGTATTTTTTTGAACATTGTTTAGTTAAGTTTTGATTACTTGTAATTTCATTTTATGTAATTTCATGTTTTTATTCTAAGTCTGGGCCATCGAAACTACCTAGTTTCGATTGAGGTTTGTTCAATCGAAACTAATAGTTTCGATAGATAGAAAGTTTCGACAGGAGGTTCTTTCATTTGTAAATGATCAACCGAAACTACTAGTTTCGGTGAGCATAGTTTCGATGCCTGTCAACTTACTATAAATAGCCTAGTTTGAGAATGTTTAGGGTGTGGATAGCGGCTGTAACCATGAAATTCTCTTTCTCACAATTTTCTAAATTAATACACATTTGAAGTTATTTCATCTGTTGTTCTTACAATTTCATTTCTTATTTGTATTGATTCATGTGTGGTTTGCCTGTTTATCTTCACAAATTCTGTTTCTATCATCTGTTTCACCACCATACACATAGTTTCCGCCTGTGTGTGTGTAATCGATCTTTTGAGTGATTTCCGATTGAAATCTGGACCTACAATTGGTATCAGATCTTTATGCTCTTGATTTCGGAGTGTATTCAGGTTTTTGTGATCGATTTTAGGTGTTTTTCAGTATATTTTTGAAGTATTTCTGCATCTGAGTTTGGAAGCACTGAAATCATTGTACAAGCAAATGTTTGGGTTTATCTTGCACAAATATCGGCTATCTTCAGGGATTCATAGTAGCTGAGTGGAAAAATGAAGTGTTTCAAGGGCTTTGACCAGGCATAATCTCACAATTGGATCTTTTCCAAGGCTAAGTGTTTATATCTTTTATTGCTTTTACTGTTATTTTTCATTATAAATTTCTTAATCTTCCTTATTAGCTTGTTTAAGTTGTGTACATATGAGAGTTTTCTTTTCCTTTGTCTCTGATCAAGCATCTCATGTCACCCGAAACAACATTCCACCGAAACTATTCAAACCGCCCGAAACTACCTCCTACCCGAAACTACTTTGCCTTATCGAAACTAGTAGTTTCGACAGGGGCATTTTGGTCTTTTGTCAAGCTCAATTTAAATGTCTTCATAACTAGACTCCTTCGCATGCTCATTCTCACTCTCACTCTCACTCTCTGAAACCCTTTTCACCTTCGTTTTCACACACAAAAGCTCGAGATTCATAGGTCTAAGTTTGCGAAATCAGTATTTCTTATCTGATTCCTCCGTCGTCTTCTTCATCAGGTTTGATTACTCAAAATTTTTGCTACTGTTTTATATAGCGAAGGCTAGGGTTTCATTTTTACCCTTGTTACGACTGAAATCATGTGTTTTAGGTGGTTTCATGCTTAGATTCTGTCTATCAACTCACCATTGTTGATATCTCATTCTTCTACGTTTGAATTTGCAGATTACCTCAAAAACTCTTGGTAAGATGGAGTTTCGACACCTTAGGCGAATTTTACCATTCTTTTTATTTCTGTTTATAGTTTGATAATATGTATATAGTCTTAACTTAGATTTTTCTGCTTTTTTGAATGCTTGTATATCTGTTCAGAATTCAGGCATCGAAACTAGTGGTTTCGATTAAGAGTGTTTTGGTTTTAAAATGAGTTTCTCAGATTTGAACAGGTTTCTATCGAAACTAGTTGTTTCGATACCCATTGCTGCCCAAAACTCTGTAATTTCGACCAAGTCTTTTGCCCGAAACTATGTAGTTTCGATATGGTTTCTTCACCCGAAACTAGTAGTTTCGGTCAGGCTTTTCTGAGATTTTTCCTAAGTGTTGGACTGATTTTTGAAAAAATTTCTTGTGTTGTGTCTATGAAGATATGGATCTTTTATTTGTTAAAAGGCACAATGTCTGTGCTGTCTTGAATACTACTGATCCCAAGAATGCAGACTTCATACCTGTAGTCGACTTCTTAGCCAACTCCAACATCATCTTTGCTATAAGCCACAACCTGCCAGTGTTTGAAACAACTATAAGGCAATTCTGGAATACTGCAACAACAACAGTTATAGACAATGTGGAGCATATCCGGGCTACAGTTCATAATCAAGAAGTTCAGAGAAGTGCTGCACTTTAATGACAATCATGAAGCACCGGTGGAATATCTAAGTTTCTATGTTAAGGAATGTTTCAGAAGGTTGGGGCATCCAGACGAATTCAAAAGCGGACAGATCAAGAATTCCCTTCCCCCTCTATGGAGATACATTGTACACGTTTTATTCACTGCCTGTCTATCAGAAAAGGTGGTTTTGATTCAGCTAATGCCATGGTGGCATCTGCAGTCTTGGGGTTGATTAAAGGAAAGGATTACAACTTCTCTAGGATGGTCTTTGGGCAATTGAAAGAAAACTTTAGTGGAGGAGTTACAGAAAAGTTCCTAGTCTATCCTAGGTTTCTTCAAATAATTAGCAATCACCTTCATCCTAACCTGCAACAAGATGGCCATGTATTCGTCTTTGATCATATGACTTCCAAGACCCTAAGCTACATGAAAAGTTCAAGCAAGAGAACCAATAGAGTGATTGCTGATATTCCTTTGTTTGGCCACATTTTTGGGTGAAGAAGAAGATGATGTTCCTGACATAGATCCACAACTGCAAGTTGAATCATCATATGAAGAAGAAGAGGCAGAACAAGGTCAAGGGAACCAATATCCAGATGTTGAAGCTGAACATCAGATAGATCAAGATGTTGAACAACTTATCTTGGAAGCTCCTTTCATGGATCAATTGTTAGAGAATCTTGAGCCTGTGATTGAAGAGAAACCTGTTGAAAACATAGAAGCAGAAGCACATGATGAAGCTGAGTCAAGTGAAACCTTGGACGAAGACATCTACGGTACAAAATATGATCAGTCGGACTATGAGTCAGAAGATGATGAGCAAACTGAGCCTCCTGCATCCTCCTCCAAGAGACTAGCTGATTCCAAGTCTGACTACGAATTAGAAGAACCACTAGCAAAGAAAACTAAGGCCGGGCTGGAGTCTTTGACCTCTTCTACAGAATCACTGTTTAACATTCCAGAACATCTAACACCCACTCAGTCACCTACTCAAATTCCACCACCCTTACCACAACCTTCTCCACAACATACACCTGTTCCTACACCACCTGCATCCCCTGCCCCTGACCTATCACCATCAGTTCCAAGAGTCAAAACCCTAAGCCTGGAGGTAAAAAGGTTACAAGAAACAGTAACAAAACATGATAAAGTGATAGAGGATCTAAAGACTGAACTAAGATAGTGCAAGGAAGATGTAAAAGATCTTAGGCTGGAAGTTAGAGACTTACATACCTAACTTGATGTTTAGCAGACTCAACTAGAAACCCAACAGAAGATAATCTCTCAACAACAACAAGATTTTAAAGCTTTATCTGATACTGTTGAGCAAATCAAGGCTTCAATGGTTAAATCTTCTCAACAAGGAACCCCTTCCACAGCTCAGGGGGAGACCACTTCTGTTGGTGGACCCTCTTCCCCTGCCTTTGTTACAAATACTCAGTCTGCATTGACAATCTTCACTGGCCAAGTTGCCAAGACAAAGGAAGCTATGGAAGTCAAGATTGAAGAAACTGGTTATGATCTCCCATCAGATAGTGAAAGGAGAGCCACTAGAGAAAGAGAAAAAGGAAAAGAATCAAGTGTTGTTGTTGTTATTCTTGATGAAGAAGAAGTTGGATCAGATCATGAGCTGGATGAGCTACTAAAGCAGGTTGATGACTTTGGAACAATTGAAGATTACCCTGAAATTGTTACCTTAGGAGAAGAACAGGGAGATAAGCTCAAGTATTTCACTAAACAAGGAAATGAGTTTGATGCTCCATCAGATAATGAGCTAGAGGATCAAAATGTCATTGTGACCTTTGTTGAGCCTGTAAACACTGCTGGGACAACAGGCACAACTAAAGAAGCTCCAACTGCAACAGGAACAAATACTCCATCCGTCCAGGCCTTAGACCCTAGAAGGTCTTGGTTCAAAGAGATGCAAACTCAGGAACCTCCAAAGCACTATGAGTGGTTTGCTGAGTATCAAGAGCTAAAAAGGCCACCAGTCGGGTGGAAGTACGACAAAGAACACTCACTTTTCATAGTCAGAAGATACAAAGGAGGAGTGGAGCACTTCAAGTCTCCTCATGACTTTAGCTCCATCCCTAAATATGATTTAAGAGCCCTTGCCAAGCTACCTCTACAAAACCCTGGAGATGTGGGCATTGCACGAGACTTTGAGACCTTCTTGAGAAATTAGACCTTCAATAATTTTAGATCCATGACCACTGCTAAACCAAGAAGAGTTATCTCCAAGACTAGAATTCATCCTAGAACTCAAAGGCCTTGGGTAAGCCTTAGGTACAAGCCAACAGAAACTATCAAATCCATCATACTGCCACGATCTGTACCTGTGCAGCTTCAGAATTTTAGAAAATGGTTTTACAACTCTACCATTGGAAGTGCAGTGATTGAGTGTGAAGGAATGGAAGACATCAATATTTTTGAGCCCATGGAGTTACTAAAATTTCAACCTGAGGATCTTGAAGTGTTATTCAACAACCCTATCAAGATCTTTAGTGAAGATGACGAAGCTGATGCCAAGGCATATCAAAGGGTGGTGACTATTAATGCAATACCTCACTTTCAGAAACCAAGTCAAGCGCCAACTGCTTAGAGAGAGTTGAAGACATTGATGCAACAACTTAGGGGGAGATTGTAGAGTCTTATATTTGTATAATTTGTTGTCATCAATGTATTTATTTGAACATTGTTTAGTTAAGTTTTGATTACTTGTAATTTCATTTTATGTAATTTCCTATTTTTATTCTAAGTCTGGGCCATCGAAACTACCTAGTTTCGATTGAGGTTTATTCAATTGAAACTAGTAGTTTCGATAGATAGAAAGTTTCGACAGGAGGTTCTTTCACTTGTAAATGCTCAATCGAAACTACTAGTTTCGGTGAGCATAGTTTCGATGCCTGTCAACTTACTATAAATATCCTAGTTTGAGAATGTTTAGGGTGTGGATAGCGGCTGTAACCCTGAAATTCTCTCTTTCACAGTGTTCTGAATCAATACACATTTGGAGTTATTTCTTTTGTTGTTCTTAAAATTTCATATCTTATTTGTGTTGATTCCTGTGTGGTTTGCCTGTTTATCTTCACCAATTCTGTTTCTACCCTCTGTTTCACCACCATACACACAATTTCCGCCTGTGTGTGTAATCGATCTTTTGAGTGATTTCCGATTGAAATCTGGACTTACTGGTTTTACCTTTAAATTTTTCCAGACATATCGAGAGATTTTAAATCAGAATTAAAATGTATTGCCGACTAGGATTGGCTAGTTACCGACTGAATAACTAGATTTATTCTGTTAGCAAGGATTTTTTTAGATCACTTTTGAGATACAATCAATAAGGTTGATAGGGCGAAAGTCAACAGGGGATAACGAATCATTTATTTCGGATACTAGGGTGATGAAGGAGGAGTTACAGCCTTGATTGATTTTACGTTCTAGGTGAAAAATCGTCCCAATCTTCCATCCTTGTAAAGGATTCTGACAAGGAGATCCTTTATCACCATTCCTATTTATCATTGCTATGGAAGCCTTGGGTGTGGTAACAAACAAAACAATGGTGTCACACCCCGGTTTTCTGTTACACCCCAGGCATGCGACCAGCAGCTGGTACGATTTCGGGTTCTATCATTCGAGTTTTATACACAGCGAAAAAAATATAAGATAGTATTTGTAGAGTTGGAATAACTCAAAACAAATCTTTTCATTTAAAACAGGGATTAACACCCTGATAGTTACAAAACAACATTTGTACATCATTAAACAAGGATTTTCAAAATATAGAGCGGACCGATATGCTTTTATATGTCGGTCTGATATGCGGATGTCGGACCGATATGCTTTTATATGTAGGTCCGATATGAGTCCAGTTTCATCCTATAAATAAGAATCATTGGCCGTTCAAATAGAAACACAACCAACATCAACACTACCACTACCACCACTTGCACACACACCGAGGAGCGATAGCACGACGTTACGAATGACGCGGTTATGAGAATGGAGCTTTAAAGTTACGAGCGAGGAACGGAGAGACGTTTAAAGCGAGGAATGAACTTAGTAAACTACCCGAGGATGAAGTAAGTACACTGGATCCATACCCTAGATAATAATTATGTGAATGATATGATTGTGTTCTATGTGCTATATGTGAAACTAAGGTATGGGAAAATAAAGAAAGGTAATGAAAGATTAGTCTAAACACTAAACGAGAATAATGGAGTAGCCATTATTCTCATTTAGTGTTTAGACTAATCTTTCATCTTTGAAAAATGATCCTTGCCATCTGTAACATCCCAGGAATCCAGCCGTTAACGGTTAACGGTCAAAGGGACGTCAAACGTAAAGCTACGAATGGTATCGTTAACAAAACGTGATACCAAAAGCTTAACGGGAGAGATGGGATTGAAAAATAATAAGTTGGGATGAATTTTGGTTAAGAAACATGACCTAAGAACTTAACCGGATACGAAACGAAAGACTATTCACCTGAAATAGCCCAAAACTTCATATAGGCATATCTCTAGCTAGAAAATGAGTTACCGGAGCCGTAATATATGAAAATGGGGTATTTCGACGAGGAGAATCTGAATATGAGGTATATCGGACTGCTATCCTAAGCCATAACGGTCCAACATGTGTTCCCAAAGCAAATCAAGAGGCTGTGACGCGTGCCTGATGACTCAGCCCCAAGTCGGACTGATATGGTTTTATATATCGGTCTGATATGCGGATGTCGGACCGATATGCTTTTATATGTCGGTCCGATATGAGTCCAGTTTCATCCTATAAATAAGAAGCATTGGCCGTTTAAATGGAAACACAACCAACACCAACACCAACACTACCGCTACCACCACTTGCACACACACCGAGGAGCGATAGCACGACGGTTACGAATGAGGCGGTTATGAGAACGGAGCGTTAAAGTTACGAGCGAGGAACGGAGAGACGTTTAAAGCGAGGAACAAACTTAGGAAACTACCCGAGGATGAAGTAAGTACACTGGATCCATACCCTAGATAATAATTATGTGAATGATATGATTATGTGCTATGTGCTATATGTGAAACTAAGGTACGAGAAAATAAAGAAAGGTAATGAAAGATTAGTCTAAACACTAAACGAGAATAATGGAGTAGCCACGGCGTGTTAAAGGGGTGGTGGATACGCCGTTGTACTTCCTATATAGAAATCTCTTTAATACTTCGTGGTAAAACCATTATGAATGTTTAGGGGTATAGACTAAAAAGATAGTAATGAAAATATACTAAACGAACGGGAGATCTTCTGACCGGTATGTAGTTATCTGACAAATGGAATGTTTTATCTAAGGAAAGAGCGGTGTATGAATCCCTCCTGGACACGCCGTTCTTTCCTAGGAACATCTCTGTTGGAGGTACTACTTTGGAAGGATAACCACCCCAGTTTACAATATATGATGAGCATGAATAAAGGAGGGCTTAATTCTAAATAAAGGAATACCTATGAAGTATTATAGGGGTGGTGGGTATGCCACTGGTACACCCTATATATAAACCTCTTTAATGCATCATAGAGACACCTCTGGGAGGAATTAGAGCAAGGATTAGATAAAATCATGAGGAAGTCATGCTATTAAATAAAAAAGAATTAACGGGGAAGCTTAATTCTAAGTAAAGGAGTATTCATGGGACGTTAAAGGGGTGGTGGATACGCCGCTGGTACTTCCTATATATAAACCTCTTTAACATAACATGTAGAAATCTTTATAAGGAATTAGAGCAGGGATGAATATGAAAGTATGACAAGAGGTCATGCTATATATGTGAATATATAATGTGTGTTAAACGTGAATATGTGAATGCAAGATAGATGATCATGCCATATGTGTAAATATGAATGTGTGATGGAAACGAGTCTAAGTCTTAAAATAGAATAACAGAGTACTCACGAAGTGTTAAAGGGGTGGCGGATACGCCGCTGTTACTTCCTATATATAAGCCTCTTAGTGCATCATGGGGAAACCGTTATGAAGTTTTAAAGTGAGGACTGTTGGGAATACATTGGGAGGCTGTGAGTCTATGATACTCAAGATCCCAATGCAATGATATGTACAGCCTACGGGGCGGGTCTCAATGAATGAATGGAAGGAGATGTCCAGCCTATGGGGCGGGTCTCAATATTAAATAAATGGGGAGAGATGTCCAGCCTACAGGGCGGATCTCAGGAATGAAATGAATACTATGACCGGAGGTACGTTTAAAGATGGTCATGAGGGGGTTAGCACACCCATAAAATATACGAATGACGTGACCGGAGGTACGTCCGAAGATGGTCACGGGGGCACCGAGAGCCCGGGAAACTTAAATAATAAGAACCTAACGGGTTCATAATAAAATAAACGATGCAGTGTACTTACTTAGCGTAAGCTAATTAAAAAACGTTTTCCAAACACTACAGGAAAGAGGCACGTGGAATGAAGCTTCCTGAGGACGTGGCCGACCGGATTTGAAGAATCCCTATGTTACATAATGTAATAGTTATGTAAAAACAATATTTCTAATAAAATATATCTTTATCACTTTAGTGATAAGGTTTTGAAAAATTCGGGACCTGTTTTCCACAATATAATACTCTGATAAAATAAGAAATAAGTAAGGTGTTTCAAGTTGGTATCAAAGCACGGTTTGATGGATTTGAGTATCTGAAGGACACTTAAACTTAAACCATAAGTGCTCATGATATAAATAGGGATTCAATCCGAGGAAGCAGGTATGTTTAAAATTCCAGTGCTTAAACATAATTGTGTGAGTATACGTGGGCTGAACTTTGTATGAGATAAGCTCCATATGATAGTTGGGAGTATCATGATGCGTAACATACATTGCTTTATACCTGGCCAGTAGTGGAGCTAATGTATGGGACCCCGTGATATCGCAAACATCATATGATAACTTATTTCAGTAGATAGTAAGCCGGGAATGTGATTATACATGATTGAAATGTATAAGTGAATGTGAGTATGTGTAAATATATGAAGGAGGCCTTACGTAAAACCCTAGAAATGCCTAATTAGGGTTAGAATAGTATGACGCCTGTAAATATGAAACCCTAGACTATAATTAGGGTGAACGAGCAAGTGATTAAACGAAATTCGTGTGTCAACAACAATGGATGAACGTCAGAACAATGAAGTACGCGACGAAGGGAGCCACGGGAGAACTGTGTCTCCACTTCATGATGAGAACCAAGTAGAACAGGTCCCGGAGAATATCCAGAGACAACTTGCGTTAGAAGTAGGGAAGGCGTTCCATGTAAACCTCCCAATTATGCAAGCAGAACTGCAAAGTTCACTGGAGAGCTGGTTTGAGAATCATAAGGAGATAGAGAAATCCCAAAATATAGAAGATAGAAATTCTAAATCAAACCGATGCACGTATAAGGAATTTATGACGTGCAAACTAATGGAGTTCAAGGGAGCCATTAATCCCTTAGAGAGTCAAAGATGGATAGCTGTAATGGAAACAACATTTAATACCTGTCATTGTGGTAAGGAGGATGAAGTAACCTTCGCCAACAACCAACTCAAAGAAAGAGCGGACGATTGGTGGGGCGTAGTGAAGAGAGAGAAAGGTAGAGATAAGATTAAAGAAATGAAATAGGAAGAATTCAAAGTTATCTTTCTGAAGCATTATTACTCATGAGCGGCAATAGACAGAATTACTGAAGAATTCTTTCAACTCCGTCAAACGAATGAATCAGTGGATGAGATTACTGGCATTTTCTTCGGTAAAGCCAGATTCTGTTCTGATTTATTAACAACTTCTGAGATGTGGATGACACGATACCATCTCATTCTGATAACAGAAATTAGAGAGTTCATTCATCCGTCCAAGTGCGCAAACTTGGAGGAAATGATTGATTGCGCTCGAGAACGAGAAACAAAGCTTAAGAGACAGGAAGAGAAAAGGAGAAGATTATCCATCTCCTATGCCTCTTAGAAGAATTAAATTTAGGAGACCTGAAAGTGATTCCTTTCAGAAGAAAGAAATAAGCGACTGTGAAATCTGTGGAAGGAGGCATCCTGGAGAATGCCGGTTCAAGACTCTCATTTGTAGCAAATGCTGGAAAGTTGGACACACTGCAATACAGTGTATGAGTTCAACTAGACTATGCTACACTTGTTACAAGCCAAGACATTTCAACAGAGAATTAACTGAACTACGATCTCAGACTGAGAAGGCCGGTAAAGGGTCAAGAGGGGCATATAATGAGATAAAAAAGGATCGAGGCTCAGAAACCAAGAGGTAGGGCTTTCCAAATCACGATCGAGGAAGCGAAAGATGTATCTAACATCGTATCAGGTACCTTCCTCTTGAATTCCCTACCTGCTTGTGTTTAATTCGATACAGAAGCTAGTCGTTTATTTATTTCATTAAGATTGGTGAATTCAAGAAACTTCAATGAAGTAAGTTGGCGAGGGAATTAGAGGTTAAAACCGTAAGGGATAGAAACCGTGTAGTAACCAAAATATGTCGAGATTGCCGACTACTAATAGAAGGAGAAGAGTAACTCGTCAAGAATTCAATGTAAACATTAGAGTGGACTAGTTGTCTTCGCATACTATGACGATTATATACAATCAAAAGATTATACGATTCACGACATCTGCAGGAAATTGTGACACCCGACATTTCAAGTCAATATCCGTACATGTATTAAACAAGTTTACATTATAATTATTTTTGTGATTTACTTAATTTCACAAACAAGGACATCAAGGTCTAACAAAGACCGCACATTGTCTCATTTTATATTTTTGGTAATTCTGGGAGTTACCGGTTCACATACCCGTATAACCCGACTAAATACGAAAGTTAGTGATTAAAATAAATAACCAGAAAAATATATATATATATATATATATATATATATATATATATATATTACACAAACTTTACGTGGAACAATAAATGATTTTTAGAATAAATTTATAATACCGTAGAGAACCTAAACCGAATTAAATTACCCCATTAAAAAAAAAAACTCTGAATGATATTAAGATACACTTAAAACTAATTGTTTGATTAATTAACCCAAACCAACCCACCCTTGACTTTCTCGACCGAAACTCAGAGAAGGCCATTCCCACATTTTTCTTCACTCACATCCAAATTCTTTATACTAAAACCCATACAGCCTACTTGCGAGAATTCAGATAAAACCTTACCCCCTCAATCAAAAATCTCACAATTCCTTTTTATCTTTCTCATTTTCTTACGGCAATCTTCCCCATTTCTCTCCAAATCGAAGTCAAGTTCTAAGGCAAAACCTACCATAATTCGGTGTTTTAAGAAGAATTTCAAGTGTTTCTAAAGGAAATTTAACAGAAGAATTAAGATCATTCTCTGTTTTCTCTCATCATCTTCATCTCTGTTTTAAGGTAAAAACTCAATACTATCTACATTATTTTCTTTAAAAACCGTAGCTAAACATACAAAATATTCAAACGCAAGAAAGATAACAAGAAAAGTGTGTCGAATTCAAGATTTAAAACATAAAAATATGCAGGACTGATTCTGTCAAACAGAAGTCCAGTAATCGAAACTATAGTTTTGATATCTGTTACTCAATCGAAACTAGGAGTTTCGATACCAGTTTACTCAATCGAAACTGGGAGTTTCGATATCTGCCTACTCAATCGAAACTAGGTAGTTTCTATACATATTACTCAATCGAAACTAGGTAGTTTCGATACCCTTCTTGCCAATCGAAACTATGTAGTTTTGATACTAGTTTTTGCTCAATCGAAACTAGGAAGTTTCGATACCTAATCTGCGCAATCGAAATTAGAAAGTTTCGACAACTGTCATGTTCAATCGAAACTAGGTAGTTTCGATACCTGTGTCAGTCCCCTTTGGGCAGTAACTAAGATCTGTTTTATAACGAAACAAGTGTTGAACAACTAAGAGGATATTTTAAACAAAAGCAACCAGATTTACAAAGTCGGTGAACAATTTGCAATATGAGACGTTCGGTCTTAACAAGAATTACCCTTTTTGTAATTAGGGTACGAATAGTCAAGTTTGACTGGAACAATTATCGTTGCTAACATACACAAAAACAAGGTGAGCTTCACGGGCCCTTTTTACTGTTTTCTATATTTGGGGGAAAAACATACTTACAACTATTTTATGGGATAACAAGAGAATAAGACACGACTTTTATGTTTACATGAGATGAGAACAACAAGTTGAGGCCGCTAAAGTCCCCTGGAACAATGTAGTAACCATTAACTGTAGCCTAGGGTCCTATGAATAGTACTATGGAGAGTGACGTCTCCCGGTCATGGTTAGTCGCGCTAACCACAATCTGGAGGATTTATGGCCGCATAGAACCGGATAACGAAATTAGGGGCGTGTACAATTGTCATGGTTTGGTTACGCCTCATGTATGAACATATTATTTGTATTCCTAACTAGTTTACAAATGGGTCAACAATTCTTATTCTGATTATCACATGCAACTGGAACTATTTATGAACAATTGAATTTTACAAAGATCTATTTGATTTAAACCCGTGAACTCACCAACCTCGTGTTGACAATTTTAAGTATGTTTTTCAGGAAATTGAACGTGATCGCAAGGTTAGCAATGTAGATTACATGCATGCCCGATGGATACAACTTTTGGGGGGATTTCTCTTGTATAACTCATTGTAATAGAGTCATATTTGCGAAATCTTCACTTTTTGTAAACCCAATTACATTTTAGAATGTAAAACATTAAACTTGTTTATGTATCCATTTATCATGTATGTGTTTGCGGTAATCATATGCTTTGGAAATCATGAACGTCGCGCCTCGCGTTTCCGCCTTGGCGGGGTGTGACAGATTTGGTATCAGAGCCATTGATTATAGCGAACTAGGAGTCTACAATGGAACCTAGTCTATAATCTAAATGACTCACTAAAACATTTTCATTGCATAAGCATTGCATAACCAATCAACATGTCATATGGATATTGTAGTCACAAGCATGTCGTCACATTCACACTCTGACCCCGTCTCTGACACTGAATCAAACGAGGAACTTTCCGCCACACGTCCCAAAAATCGAATACAAGTTCGCAGCTCCACACCACCTAATGTCGCCTTGGGAGAACCGCCTATCGTCTATCGAAAGAAAAGCGGAGGACCAGTTAAGGTGCAAAGTGCTAGGAAGAAGGTTCGACTTCCACGCAAAAGGACTCTAGCAGCCCGTGAATCGGAAGACTTGGAGACAGGTGAAGAACCATCTAGGAAACGACCCTGCTACCACCCTACTGTGGGGACTATCCGTTGGATGCCCCGTACCTTGGCACGATGGAGGGAGATGGAGAGCATTCCCTCTACTTTTGAGCTCGGAGAGTCCTCCAACTCCCCAACACCTCTACCCCACACTGGGGAAGCCATGGAGCTCACAGTGCCTACATTAGTAGCACGCGTTCATACGCATGAGGAGCGTCTTGATGATCTCCTAGATGATATTCGGACACATGGGGATGCAGCCACGCGCTTACGTCAAGGGCTCGGATCTCGAGTACAGACTCTGGAGGACAGGACTCGAGACATACAGGGTGCCACTGACTACCTCGAGTTGAGAGCTGACATGGACTGGCAGTTCACTGTTACGGTCCGAGACATGGTGGAGGCGCTGGAAGAAAGGACTTTGGCTGCAGAATTTGTGGCAAGAGCTAGCTTTGTCATGGCGGGACTTACCATGATGATTGGGTTGTACTCCCACTTCTTCTTTTAAACCTAGCACGGGCGGGTTGTGCCCGTAGTACATTATGTAGTTTAAAACTTTGGTACTGATGTGGTCATGTGAACCCATCCCTTTTGTATCCTTGTCTTTTGGAACAATGTACTATGTATGTAATGGTTTATGTTGTAATGATGGTTGTTTACGTTGATGTTGTTGTATCCTTATATCATGATCTATCATTATTTTTAATATAATGTTGTTTCTTTTTAATTGATATGTTAGAAAGAACGTCATGGCACCTAAGCGTAGGACAACCCGTAACACTACTGGTGACAACAACGAGGCGATTTCCCCAAACGTGGAACAACTCATAGCACAGTGAGTAGCTGTTGCCATGGAGCAGTATGAGGCAAATCGAAATAGTGGAGGAGGAAACGGCAGCGATACCAGCGGAGGAGGTGCAGGAGGTAGCGGTACAGCCGGAGGTTCCGGAGATGCTCCAAATAGGAAGTGCACCTACAAGGCCTTTCTATCTTGCAAACCCCGCAACTTCAATGGCACCGAAGGTGCAGTAGGTCTAATGAGGTGGATAGAAAAGATGGAATCGGTAATCGATATTAGTGAATGCACCGCTGACTGCATGGTGAAGTATTCTACATGCTCACTCACTGATAAAGCTTTAACCTGGTGGAATTCACAAATAAAGACTTTGGGAAGGCAGACATCATATGAGTTTTCATGGGAAGACCTAAAAGCCATGATGATCGAGGAGTACTGTCCTCGAAATGAGTTGCAAAAGATCGAATCTGAAATGTGGAATTTACAAATGATAGGAGATGATGTGGCTGGTTACACTGACCGATTCAATGCGTTAGCAAGTTTGGTTCCACACATGGTTACCCCAGAATACAAGAAGGTTGAAAGATATTTGTGGGGTCTCGCACCTCAAATTCGAAGCATGGTGACTTCATCGAACCCCGTGGATGCTAAGAGCGCTATAACTCTAGCATTCAAGCTAAGGGATAATGCTGTGCGTGATGGTTTGTTTGGAAAGAAGGAGACCGAGGAAGGAAAATCTGGAGAAAAGAGGAAATGGTTTGGAAAACCCAGTAATCAAAACAAGAATCAAGCTTACAAGAGACCCGAAACTATGAAAGCCTATGCTGCCAACATTGAAGGACAAAATGGATATCTTGGAACACTACCGAGGTGTGACAAGTGTGGATATCATCACAGTGGAAAGTGTACTCAATGTGGAAAGTGTAAAAAGTATGGGCATATGGCCCATAACTGTTGGAACAATACAAATCCTAATAAGATTAATCAAGTAGCCGAAAAGGTCAAACCAGGAATAGGAAGGATGAATTAAGGATGCTTTGAGTGTGGAGATCCAAAGCACGTTAGAAAAGACTGTCCAAAGTTGAAGAACCGAAATGACAATCAGGCCCGTGGAAGAGCATTTGTGATGGGGGCTAGTGACGCACGACAAGATCCGAACATTGTCACTGGTACGTTCCCAATAAATAATCACTATGCCTCTATACTTTTCGATACGGGTGCTGATATGAGTTTTGTGTCAAATGACTTTAAGTCCATACTCGGTATTAAGCCCAACAAACTAGACCAAAATTATACAATTGAATTAGCAAATGGGAAATTAATTAAAACCGAAGAAGTCATTCAGAATTGTACCTTATGTTTTAAGAACCACACCTTTAGTATAGACCTGTTACCCGTTGACTTGGGAAGTTTTGATGTTGTTATTGGTATGGATTGGTTGTCGAAGAATCACGCCGAGATTGTTTGTTTTGAGAAGATTGTCCAAATCCCACTCCCGAACGGAGGAGTTCTTTCGATTCAAGGTGAGAAGAGTGGAGTAACATTAAGGATGATAAACTGCATGAAAGCTCGTAAGTACCTACGTAAAGGCTATTGCGTATTCCTGGCTCACGTCGTCGAGAAGAAACCCGTGGAACGTCGACTTGAGGATATACCAATCGTTAAGGATTATCCTGAAGTTTTTCCTGAAGACTTACCTGGATTACCACCACCGAGACAAGTCGAATTTCGAATCGATTTAGTACCAGGAGCCGCCCCGGTTGCGCGATCACCGTATCGATTAGCACCTTCTGAAATGCAGGAATTATCAAATCAACTCCAGGAGTTGCTTGATAAAGGTTTCATAAGACCGAGTTTCTCACCTTGGGGAGCTCCGGTCCTATTCGTAAAGAAAAAGGATGGAACCTTTAGGATGTGTATTGATTACCGAGAATTAAACAAGCTTACAATCAAAAACCGATACCCACTTCCTCGAATAGACGATTTGTTTGATCAACTACAAGGTTCTAGCTTCTACTCTAAGATCGATCTACGTTCGGGGTATCATCAACTAAGAATCCAAGAAGAAGATGTACCAAAGACAGCATTTAGGACTCGTTATGGCCACTACGAATTTCTAGTTATGCCGTTTGGTTTGACGAACGCACCAGCTGTTTTTATGGACCTCATGAACCGAGTGTGCAAGCCATACTTGGATAAATTCGTGATAGTATTTATCGACGATATATTAATATATTCACGAACCAAGGAGGATCATGAAAATCATCTGAAATTAATCTTAGAACTACTCAGGAACGATAAACTTTATGCTAAATTCTCTAAGTGTGAGTTTTGGATCCGAGAAGTGCATTTTCTTGGACATGTCATCAACAAGGAAGGAATTCACGTTGATCCATCTAAAATAGAAGCGATCAAAAACTGGGAAGCACCAAAGACTCCGACAGAAGTACGTCAATTTTTGGGCTTGGCAGGCTACTACAGACGATTCATTGAGAATTTTTCAAAAATAGCCCTGCCCTTAACCACATTAACCCAGAAAGAAAAGAAGTATGATTGGAGTTCCAATTACTGAAGCAGAAGCTGTGTAGTGCACCGATCTTATCTCTTCCGGAGGGAATCGACAATTTTGTCGTATACTGCGATGCATCACACCAAGGACTTGGTTGTGTGTTAATGCAAAGAGACAAAGTCATCGCAGTTGTGTTTGCACTCAAGATTTGGAGTTGGGCGCAGTTGTGTTTGCACTCAAGATTTGGAGACATTATCTTTACGGTACAAGATGCACTATCTTTACTGATCACAAGAGTCTTCAACATATCTTCGATCAAAAGGAACTTAACATGAGACAACATCGTTGGGTAGAACTACTAAACGACTATGATTGTGATATCAAGTACCATCCCGGGAAAGTCAATGTCGTAGCAGACGCCTTAAGTTGCAAAGAACGAGTTAAAACACTCCGTGTTCGTGCCCTAGAATTGACAATTCATACGAGTCTCACGACTCAAATCCGGATGGTACAACAAGAGGCAATCAAAGAAGAAAACATTCAGAATGAAGCTTTACGAGGAATGATAAAGCAGTTGGAGCCAAAGTCAGATGACACTTTATACTTCATGAATAGAATTTGGGTGCCATGTTTTGGTAACTTACGGGAGTTGGTTATGGACGAAGCCCACAAGTCCAGGTACTCCATTCACCCAGGTTCAGATAAGATGTATAAGGATCTAAAAGAATTATATTGGTGGCCCAATATGAAGGGAGATATTGCCACGTATGTCAGTAAATGCTTAACGTGTTCAAAAGTAAAAGCCGAACATCAGAAACCGTCTGGCTTATTACAACAACCTGAAATTCCCCAATGGAAATGGGAACAGATTTCCATGGATTTCATCACGAAATTACCCAAGACGTCCGGTGGTTATGATACCATATGGGTAATTGTCGACCGTTTAACGAAATCAGCTCATTTTCTACCTATCAAAGAGACGGATAAAACCGAGAAACTTGCAAAGCTTTATATCAAGGAAATTGTGGCTAGGCATGGAGTGCCAATTTCTATTATCTCTGCTAGAGACAGCAGATTCATGTCTAGAATCTGGAAATCATTACAAGAAGCCATGGACACACGTCTTGACATGAGCACGGCATATCACCCACAAACGGATGGTCAAAGCGAAAGGACCATTCAAACTTTAGAGGATATGCTCCGTGCGTGTGTAATTGATTTCGGAGGAAATTGGGATACTCATTTACCGTTGGCAGAGTTTTCCTATAATAACAGCTACCATACGAGCATTAAGGCAGCTCCGTTTGAAGCTCACCGTTATGTTGGGCGGAAGTTGGTGAAAAACATTTGACAGGCCCTGAGATTATCCAGGAAACCATTGATAAGATCTTCAAAATTAAGGACCGTCTGAAAGCGGCCCGAGACAGACAAAAGAGCTATGCTGATAACAGACGGAAACCATTAGAATTTCAAATTGGTGACCGAGTAATGTTAAAAGTCTCACCATGGAAAGGCGTTGCAAGGTTTGGTAACCGTGGTAAACTCAACCCTAGATACGTTGGACCGTTTGAAATACTGGATAGGGTTGGCCCTGTAGCCTACAAGCTCAAGCTACCGCAAGAACTAAGCAAAGTACACGATTCATTTCATGAATTTGGGTTAAGAGACGTGACCTAAGAACTTAACCGGATAAGAAACGGAAAGACTATTCGCCTGAAAATAGCCTAAAACTTCATATAAGCATATCCTGAGCTAAAAAATAAGTTACGGGAGCCATAATATATGAAGATGGGGTATTTTGACGAGGAGAATCTGAATATGAGGTATATCGGACCGCTATCCTAAGCCATAACGGTCCGACATGTGTTCCCGAAGCAAATCAGGAGGCTGTGACGCGTGTCTAATGAGTCAGCCCCAAGTCGGACTGATATGCTTTTATATGTCGGTCTGATATGCGGATGTCGGACCGATATGCTTTTAGTTTGTTTTTTAGCAGTTTTGTGTTCATTTATTAATTAACTGATGGTGTAAAATTTCAAGTAATGATGTGAAGTCCATCTTAAAACTCTATTGATGTAATTAAAATGTGCAACTAAATTATTTATTAGTTACTTGACTCTCTAACAGAAAGATGTAAGCAATTAATAACTAGACTAATATGTAACCTTATTTTCGTATATCATTTAACAAAATGTTTAGCAAAATGCAATCTAACAGATTGATTAACAAAATGTATGTATGTAATAGGCTTTAGCAAAATGCAATTTAACATATTGATTAACAAAATGTATGTATGTAATAGGCTTTATAAAAATGCAAAAATGATAATGGGAACATCAAACACACATTACACATAAATAGACAAATAGGATCGATGGACTACAAAATGTAACCTACTAACCTAGTTAACACATGTGATTTTGACTTTCAAAATCAACAGAGTGGGTTTTGACTAATTATAGTACTAGTCCTTATAGTTTTAAGTTTAAATAATGATGGAATTATTCCTTGAGTTTTGAAATGAGTTAACATAGTTAGGATTTAACTGAGTTATGTTAACGAAGTTAACCTGAAAAGTCCGGATTGTCACATCATCCCTTAGTTGAAATAATTTTCGTCCCGAAAATTAAAATAATAAAAAAAAATTTCTAGGGTGTCACATCATCCCCTAGTTGAAAGAATTTTTGTCCCGAAAATTAGAATAGTACCTTAAGAGTTCGACGTGGAGTGCTTGAACAGATGAGGATACTTGCGCATCATCTGATCCTCGCGCTCCCAAGTGAATTCTGGTCTGCGTTTTGAGTTCCAACGAACTCTGACAATATGGATTTTACTGCGTTTGAGCGATTTGACTTTCCTATCCATGATTTCTACCGGTCCTTCGATAAAACGCAATTGTTCATCGATGTGTAGTTCCTCAAGAGGAACGGTGAGTGTCTCGTCTGCTAGACATTTCTTCAAGTTCGAGACATGAAAGACGTCGTGTACACCAGTAAGTCCTTTCGGTAGGTCCAGTTGATACGCTACTGGGCCAATTCTCTTCACTATTTTGAACGGTCCAACATAACGAGGATTCAGTTTTCCTCATTTCCCGAAGCGAATTACACCTTTCTAAGGTGAGACTTTCAGAAGAACCATGTAGCCTACTTGAAATTATAACGGCTTGCGACGTTTATCGGTATAACTCTTTTGACAATCACGAGCTGCCGCCATACAGTTTCTAATTTGAACGATCTTTTCAGAGGTTATGAATACAAGTTTGTGACCTGTAAGTTGGCTATCCCCAACTTCAGCCCAACAGATAGGAGATCGGCATTTACGTCTGTACAATGTCTCGAATGGTGCTGCCTTGATGCTAGTATGATAACTGTTCTTGTAGGTGTAACATCCCAAAAATACAGCCGTAAACGGTTAACGATCAAAGGGACGTCAAACGTAAAGCTACGAATGGTATCGATAACGAAAAGCGATACCAAAAGCTTAACGGAGGAGTTAGGATTGAATAATAATAAGCTGGGATGAATTTCGGTTGAGAAACGTGGCCAAAGAACCCAACCGGATTCGAAACTGGAAGACTATTCGCCCGAAAATAGCCCAAAACTTCATATAGGCATATCCCGAGCTAGAAAATGAGTTACGGGAGCCATAATATATAAAAATGGGGTGTTTCGACGAGGAGAATATGAAAATGAGGTAACTCGGACCGATATCCTAAGCATAACGGTCCGACATGCATCCCTGAAGCAAATCTGGAGGCTTTGACAAGTGTTTTGATTACTCAGCACTCAAGTCGGACCGATATGCTTTACACGTCGGTCCGACGTCTGGAAGTCGGACCAATATGATTTACACGTCGGTCCGACGTGGGGAAGTCGGACCGATATGGACTACACGTCGGTCCGACGTGTGCTGCAGAAGCAAAAAAAAAGAGGTTTTGACGCGTGTCACCGACTTCAGCCAAAGTCGGACCGACTTGGGATGACATGTCGGTCCGACATGGGTCCCAAACCAGCCTATAAATAGATTCTTAAGGCTTTTCAAATGGAGAATCATCACACACAAACACCACAACACACACAAACACTCTGAGAAGGATTAGAAGACTCGGTGCGGCGCGTTTGAGTGCAAGTGCGGTACGCTGCGAGTGCGGTTCGGATCCGGAGAGACGTTTAAGCGAGGAACGAGCGTAGGAAACGACCCGAGACTATCGTAAGTACACTGGACCCGTACCTTACATAAATGTTTATATGAATTATGTGAATATGTGTTTATGTGCTATATGTGGAACTAAGGTACGGGGAAATAAAAGAAGGTAATGGGGATTAGTCTTAACACTAAACGGAAATAATGGAGTAGCCACGATGTATTCAAGGGGTGGTGGATACGCCGCTGGTACTTCCTATATATAAATCTCTTGGTACTTCGTAGTGAAACCATTATGAATGTTTAGGGGTATAGATTAAAAGACAGTAATGAAAATATAGTAAACGTACGGGAGAACTTCCAACTGGTATGTAGTTATCTGACAAACAGAATGTTCTGTCTAGGGAAAGAGTGGTGTATAAATCTCTCCTAGACTCGTCACTCTTTCCTGGGAACATCTCTATTGGAGGTACTATTCTCGAAGGATAATCACCCCAGTTTACAATATATGATAAATATGAATAAGGGAAGGCTTAATTCCAAATAAAGGAATACCTGTGATGTATTATAGGGGTGGTGGGTAAGCCACCGGTACACCCTATATATAAACCTCATTAATACACCATAGAGACGCCTTTACGAGGAATTAGGACAAGAATGGGATAAAAGCATGAGGGAGTCATGCTATTAAATAAATGATGAGAAACACTTAATCTTAAGCAAAGGCGTATTTATGAGATGTTAAAGGGGTGGTGGATACGCCGCTAGTACATCCTATATATAAACCCCTTTAACATAACATGACGAAACCTTTGTAAGGGAATAGAGCAAGAGTTAAGATAAAAGCATAAAGAGGTCATGCTACTAAATGAGAATTAGACAAGAATGCTTAATTCTAAATAAAGGAGTATTCATGGAACATTAAAGGGGTGGTGGATATGCCGCTGGTACTTCCTATATATAAACCTCTTTAACGTAACATGGAGAAACCTTTATAAGGAATTAGAGCAGGGATAAATATGAAAGTATGACAAGAGATCATGCTATATGTGCAAATATGCAATGTGTGTTAAACGTGAATATGTGAATGCATGATAGATGATCATGCCATATGTGTAAATATAAATGTACGATGGAAACGAGTCTAAGTCTTAAAATGAAATAACAGAGTACTCAAGAAATGTTAAAGGGGTGGTGGATACGCCGCTGGTACTTTCATATATAAGCCTTTTAATGCGTCATGGGAAACCGTTATGAAGTTTTATGGTGAGGACAGGTTGGGAATAAATTGGGAGGCTGTGAGTCTATGATACTTAAGATCCCAATGAAAAGAGATGTCCATCCTACGGGGCGGATCTCTAGAATGAATGGAAAAAGGTGTCGAGTCTACGAGAAGAAAGGGCCTTAAATATGAGAATGGAAAGGTGCCCAGTCTATAGGCGGAAGGACCCGGTAGAGGTGCCTGGTCTATAAGGCGGAAGGACCTAAAATGAATGATAATAAAATATACGAACGACGTGACCGGAGGTACGTCCGTAGATGGTCACGGGGGCTCCGAGAGCCCAGGAAACTTGAACAATAAGAACCTAAAGGGGTTCCTAATAAAATGAACGATGCAATGTACTTATTTAGCAAAAGCTAATTCAAAAACATTTTCAAAACACTATAGGTTAAGAGCATGTGGAATGAGTCTTCCCGAGGACGTGGCTGATCGGAGTTGAAGAATCCCTATGTTACATGATGTAATATTTTATGTAAAAACAATATTATAATAAAATATACGTTTGTCATTATAGTGACAAGGTTTTGAAAAATCTGGGACTGTTTTCCGCATTAAACTCTGATAAATTAGTATAGTAAAAGTAGGGTGTTTCAGGTTGGTATCAGAGCAAGGTTGGTATCAGAGCATGGTTTGAGGGATTTGAGTATCAGAAGGATGCTTAAACTCAAACCATAAGTGCTCAT
This sequence comes from Smallanthus sonchifolius, assembly GCA_023525975.1. NCBI lineage: Eukaryota > Viridiplantae > Streptophyta > Magnoliopsida > Asterales > Asteraceae > Smallanthus > Smallanthus sonchifolius. The sequence continues at coordinate 70,415,367 of CM042025.1, forward strand.
GATATAAATAGGGATTCCATCCGAGGCCGTCTGAGGAAGCGGGTTTGTTTAAAATTCCATTGCTTAAACATAAATGTGTGAGTATACATGGGCTGAACTTTGTATGAGATAAGCTCCATATGATAGTTAGGAATATCATGATGCGTAACATACATTGCCTTATACCTAGCCAATATTAGAGCTAATGTATGCGACCCTGTGATATCGCAAACATCGTATGATAACTTATTTCAGCAGATAGTAAGTCGGGAATGTGATTATACATGATTGAAATGTATAAGTGAATGTGAGTGTGTGTAAAGGTATGAAGGGGGCCTTACGTAAAACCCTAGAATGCTTAATTAGGGTTAGTATAGTATGAGGCCTGTAAATATGAAACCCTAGACTATAATTAGGGTGAACAAGTGAGTGATTAAATGAAATTCGTGTATCAGCAACAATGGCTGAAGTACGCAACGAAGGGAGTCATATGAGAGCTGCATCTTCGCCTCCCGACGAGAACAAATTAGAACAAGTCCCGAAGAATATCCAAAGACTGCTTGCATAATTGAGCAAGTTATCTTAGGATATCCTCGGTAACATATGGTACTGGTACGTAGATCCTAAAACGGGCGAGGCAGTGGTGATTGGAAAGGTGTGGTCCGATAGTGGAAGCTTAGTGCCAAGGGAACTGATCAGAGTGTTTGATGAAGTCTGCTTCATAAACTTCTCTGTGAAAGATCTGGAGGCACTAGCTGACAGGTACTGCATGTACACGGACGAGTGGACAAAGTTCCTTGCTTCTAAATACCACAAGGTGATCAAGTTCTGCCTTGACTACAAGAAGAAGAAGGAAGCTAAAGCTAAGACCGAAGACAATCCAGAGCTGTTGTCAAGGGGGAGTTTGTTGAAGCACTTTTGTGTGACAAGCACTCTGGATAGTGTCTTAGTTTATGGTACTTGTCTTTTATGTTTTGTCTTTGTATTGTAATGTCTGTATGTATTAGTTATCGAGTTGTAATTTCTAATGCATGTCATTGTTGTAATTATTCTCTAAGTGTTTTGCGCACTTAGCATGTGCGCAGGAATTAGTTCCTGCGTACTTAGCAAGTACACAAGAATACTCTGCGTACTTGCTAAGTACGCATGAACAATTTGCCCTGTGCACTTGTTAAGTGCGCAGAGATCAGGTCTTGTATAAATAGAATAGGTTGACAGAAGATAAGTACGCAGACATTTGCACTCAATATTTTCTCTCTGTAACCGTTCGAGTTTAATAGAAGGAACTTGAAAGTGATTTCTTTGTCGGTTTACTTTGTGTTGTTTGATTCTCCACCTAGTCACGGGTATTCCGCACCCGGTCCGACTAGTCACACACCCACACGTAACGATCCGAGACAACCGAGGACCTACAAGTGGTATCAGAGCTTAGCTCTTGATTTCAAGTGTTGTGAGTGTGTTAGGAGTATCTTCTACACATCCTACAGAGTTTTTGCAAGCAAAAGTGGGTGTTTTTTTGTTGATTTTTGTGATAAAATAGGGGTAGCTCTTGAGCACTATTTTAGAAGCAAAAATCACTCAAAAAACCGACTTTTGTGGTGTATTTGAGTGTTTTGAGCATCAAAGGTTGGTTAGAAACGAGTTTCTGACCCTTTGGCTCATTTTGTTTGGTCACATTTTCTATTTCTGCCATCTCCGGTGAGTTTCCAGTGACCGGAAAAGGTTGGTGAGAGTTGGTGAAAAAGTGACCTGCGTACTTACCTTATTTGGCAACAAGTACAGTGTTGCGTACTTACCAAGTACACAAGACCATACTTGCTACGTACTTACTTAATCTCCTGCGTACTTATCATTTCCTCCTGCGTACTTATCAAGTACGCAAGAGCAAATCCTAAATACGCAAGACTAGGTTTGTTAAGTGCGCAAGGTCAGAAACAAGTGTGCAAGTTTCTTTGACTTTTCTAAAATTTGACTAAGTGTTCACCATGTCAAATCTTCAGAACCTCGGTAACCTTCTGAACTATGACAACGAGATAGGAACCCCACAGAAACCCCCAAAGCTGCTTAATGTAAATGATTATTCAAACTGGAAAGCACGCTTTGAACATTATATTTCTTATACTTATTGTTCGTTATAGATACCCATTCTAGAGGGCTATAAGCATCCCACATACACTTACCTTGATGAGGAAGTTCCCAAGCCTATCTCTAAACTTAATGAAGAAGAAAAGAAAGTTTATGATAGAGAGAAGAAGGCACACGGATCTATCACTATGGCCTTGACCAGGGAGTTATTCCACAACTTCAGAGGATACGATAACTCCAAGCATCTCTGGAAGGCATTACAGAAGAGATTCAAAGGTAACAGTGACATCAAGAAGAGTAAAAGGGATCTTCTCAAGAAACAGTATGAGTGCTTCAGATATCTAGAGAACGAATCCATAGATGAGCTCATCTCTAGATTCTATCATTTGCAGACTGAGTTGAAAGCTTTTGACCTCATCTATCCAAATGAGGAATTAGTTGAAAAATTTCTGGATGCTTTGCCACCCAAATTTGAGATGTATACTACCCTGATGAGAGAGAATTCTAAGTTTTATGAGATGATAATTGATGAGACAATTGGAAAGGTTCAAGCACATGACATGAACCTAAAAAGAAAGGAGAGCTCAGGAAGACCTCAAATACAAGACCCTTCTATGTATTATGGGACGTCTTCTACAACCAAGTCATCGGGTTCTGGAATTGCCCTTTTCTCAGGAAACTCTCATGAGGAAGAAACCTCAAAGGCTTGTAGTGATCATGCGTGCTATGCAGCATCTGGTTCTGGATCTCATCACCAGAACTCCTCAAGAAATCCTTCTCCCACATCTTCAGCTAACCAATCAGCAATAGCCAATATAGCAGAAGATCATGTGGCTTTATTCTCATCATGCATGCTTTCCTATGAGAACTTCATTGGCGGTAAGCTCACGGATCCTGAAACCATCAAAGAAGACTTTAATCAGGTGGATCCGGATGATATGGAGGATATGGATATTCAATGGAATATGGCCATGATCTTGAGGAGGGCGAAGCGTTTCCTGAACAGAACTGGCCGAAAGTTTATTGGTGTCCATTCTAATGCCAAGGTTGGTTTTGACAAATCTAAGGACAAGTGCTACAAGTGTCTGAACTTTGGATACTTTGCTCGTAAATATCAGAAGGACAAAACACCTGCATCTGGATTCACAAGACCAAGAAAGGGAAGCAATCAAGGAAACAACCAAGGGTACAACTCTAACAACCGCAATCAAAGTCAAAGTGGAACGTCCAATGCATTAGTGGCTCAACAGGACGATAGCTTTGATTGGGGTGTTCATTTGGAGGATGCCCTTATTGCACAAACACAGGTTGGTCTCATGGCTGAGATTATGGAGATGATGGAAGCTGAGGAAAGGGAATCTTCTGTGGCTGATCCAGTAGAGTCTACAACTTCAGTTGCCCTCATGGCTATTGGAGAGGCATCATATTCATCAAATGAGGTAGATTCTAATCCTTTTGCTGTCATTTCTTGTTCCAAATGTCTAAGCTTTAAGGTTGAAAACTCTAAGCTTCAAGACAAAGTTGAACCCCTTCGTATTGCAGCGTTAAGCTACAAGGAAAACAAAAAACGTTACAAAGATTCAATTGAAACGTTGAAGAAAGAAAAAACGTGATTATTCACTTAAAATCAGCGATCAACAATTTCATTTGGATGTTGCGTACAAGGGGTTGGAGAAAAGGAACAATGAGATCAACAAGCTGCAAAATGAGATCTTGAAGTTGAAAGGCAATATTGAGAAGTTGAAAAATTCTCGTTTTGTGGTGGAACACTACGAGTCTGTAGTGAGGCAAGTGAATGGCTTAGGGCTGGGTACTAATGCCATTCCTCCACCGGTTAGCGGGAAATTTGTCAACAGCTTAATTGACATTGATTTGTCTTGCCTTGATGAGTCCTTAAGTCAGGATGATTCCTCTAACAAGGATGATTCCTCAGGTAAGGCTGACTCTGCAGCTAATGAAAAGTTCTTTACTGCTTCTGATGATGGGTCTGAGAACACCTGCCCTGAAGGAGTAGTCTCTGAGGAGTTGTTAAGTGAACAGAAAGTGAAGAAAAACATTATCACTAATAGTGATAATTGTATTTTGACTGAACCCGATATCATTGAATCTAATGAGAAATTGAAAGTGATGCTTTATGGAGGATATAAAAACATTAATCAAGTTAAGAAAGAAGCTTTTTCAGCTCATTTTGGGCTTAGTTATCAAGAAAATTAGCAAAAACTTTATACTCCCAAAAGCCATTCATCATTGGGTGAAACCATTGTTCACCAAACAGCTTCTCCTGCTCATCATGCTAAGTCATCTAATGCCAGATCAAATGAGCCTTACAGGAGGACTTACAGAGAAAAGAGAACTTGCTTACACTGTGGTATGGTTGGTCACATTCTTGTGAACTGTCCTACTAAGAACCAAGGGAAACGACCAATTGTTTCACAACCGACTGTTATCCCTAAGTCACCACTAGTGAAGCATTCCAAAAGTCCAAAAACAAATGTGGTGAAACCACCAGTAAAACCTATGGTAAATCCAATGATCACTTCCGAGGCTAAACCATTTGTTTCAAAAAAGGGAAAGCTACCAGCTAAACCTAGTGCATCTACCTCTGGTAGTGCACAAACTGGTGTGAAACTCTCTAAGCCACAGAGGAGAAGAAGGAACAAGAGATTGAGAAAGCTAGAACAGCTGGCTGAAATTCAATCAGGTGAAGCTTCCACTAGTTCACCTGCTGCTGTTGAATCTAAGTCTACTGTTCCAGTTAAGAAAAAGAAGAGGTCTTGGAATAACAAATCCAAATGTTCTCAATCTCCTGATCCTAAATTTTCTAAAGTTTCATCCATTTTTGACAGTCACGACTGTGAGTTAATTAAGGTTGTTTATTTTAAGAAAGACGGATGACCCAAGACCACTATGGCTTGGGTCTCCAAATCTAATTAATTCTTTTTGTGACTCATGCAGGGACATCCGAAGGGTACTATCTCTAATCATTGGTATGTAGATAGTGGATGCTCCCGGCACATGACATGTAACATGGCCTTGCTTCAAGATGTGAAACCATTTAGAGGCGGCTATGTGGCCTTTGCTGGAGAGAAAGGCGGTAGTATCACGTGTCAAGGCGTGGTTTCAAATGGTTGTGTCAGCTTTGACAATGTCAACTACTGCGAGCAGCTGAAGCATAACTTGTTGAGTGTCTCCCGGATGTGCGACAAGGAGTACTCAATGATGTTTGACAAAACTGAATGCTTGATACTCAAACCTGGTTTTGAGGTTCCTGAAGACTGGATTCTGATGAGAGCGCCAAGGACAAACGACACCTATCAGATTGATTTGAGTGTGGCAACAACCACCTCATCAGTTGCTACATGTTTGCTTACCAAAGCGACAGAGCTTGACTCTATCTTGTGGCATAGGAAACTCAGACACATTTCTTATCGAAAAATGAATCATCTTGTCTGAAACGGTTTGGTAACCGGTGTTCATAAGCTGAGATTTACCGTTGCAGATGACTGTATGCCTTGTAAAAATGGTAAACAGCAACGGAAGTCTCACAAGCCCAAGCTCCAAAACTCCATCGATACCCCTTTGGAGATATTACATATGGATTTTTTTGGCCCCATAAGTATCAGGAGTATTGGAGGTAAGTCATTCTGTCTGGTTGTAACCGATGATTTCTCACGTTTTTCATGGGTGCATTTTTTAGGTACGAAGGACGAAACTGCTGACATTCTTCAATACCTGATTCTGAGCTTAGAATCTCTTTGCAAGTTGAAGGTTAGAAGAATAAGGAGTGACAACGGAACTGAATTCAAGGATAATTTGATGGAACTTTTCTGTCTCAAGAAGGGGATCCGTCACGAATTTAGTGCCCCGTACACACCTTAGCAGAATGGAGTCGTAGAACGGAAGAACAGAACCTTGATTGAGACTGCAAGGACAATGCTGTCAGATGCAAAGCTTCCTGTCACTGTCTGGGCAGAAGCAGTTAATATAGCTTGTCACATCTTGAACAGAGTTCTGGTTGTGAAGAGGCACAACAAGACTTGTTATGAGTTGATCAACAATCGACCTCCCAATCTTGACTATCTAGTTCCTTTTGGTAGTCCCTGTTCCTTATTGCTACAATACAAAGACCGAAAGTCTAAGTTTCATGCAAAAGCAGTGGAAGACATCTTCTTAGGATATGTTGCCAACTCGCCTTGCAAGAGAGTGTACAATATAGGAACTCATACTATCGAGGAATGGTTTGAAATGGATTGTAGTAAACACAGCATTCCTGTCACACCCCCAATTTCAACTACCGAAGTTTTACCGTTTGGAAGGTGACACACCAGGATCTCAGTCATTAGTTACATCAAACGACACTATATGGGACTTGAAATGTCAAAACATAAAAGTTCAGAGTTAATGCGGAAGCGTAAACGTTAATATGAAATCAAAAGTAATACACGCAATAGGCGTCAATCAATGTAAGTAAGTAAACTGTTTCAAATGTTTGAAATGGATGATATGACAGTAGGACTCCATGCATGTCCTAAGTGTGCAACCTGTGCCTTAGCGACCTGAGAAACATGTAAGAAAAAGTGTCAACACAAGGTTGGTGAGTTAACAGGTTTCAAGTTTACAATAAGAGTGTGTTTGCCAGATTATGTACATTCAATATGCATATCTATAGGTAGCTAACCTATGTTCATGTCTTACTAAAGCGCTCGCAACCGAAGCTGCCCGTGTTTGTATGTCTCCTGCCAGGTCTATCAACTCTGGCACATGTGAGTAGGCTAACATTTCACCCGTTCGATATCCAATCGAGTTAGCGCGACTAACGCGGGTTGGATTTATCAAACCCAGTAGTACTACTAAACATTACCTCGCTAAGATCCATATTAACGGTCAAATATAAGATGAGGACTTTCTGTGATAGTGTGTTATGCTTAGCCTCAACAGTAATAACATATGAATTACAATAATCTAAAATAGTTGTGTCATATTTTCTCCCCCGACGGGAAAAACATGTAACAAAATGTTTGTCTGTGTACCTGTTTCTCCCCCACGGGGAAAGCAAGTAAGAGTATGATAGTTGGTGTTCATTTTGTTTCTCCTCAACAGGAAAACAAGTAAAATATGTTTGTGTGTAAGCATGTTTCTCCCCCAATAGTAAAACAGGTAAAAAGGGGCCGTCAAACTCACCTGCGTTGCGTAGTAGGTAGTATCACACAAGTATGAGATTTAGAATCTCAATTGTTAGCCTGCAAGGTTTACGTATGCCCTAGAATTATGAACATATAAATTAGGGACAAAAATGGGAATAGTGACATCGACACGGAATGAGAAACGTCTTAATGAAACGCTTTAATATTCAAGAGTGGACGAATGTGTCCACGAAAATGAGAATCCTTAACTAATAAATAAGATGTATACGTTACGCGAAGAATGACAAAGTAATATATATAATAAATGTATTAGAGTGTTTTGTCGTTAACTAGAAGTCTAGGAAAATAATATAATTTATTATATTATTTTTAAGTTTAGCGAAGTAACGTAAACAATTAACTTGCGTGACAAAAATAATAAATATATTATTTTTATTCAAGGATATAAACGTTGGTAAATAATATAAATAATTATATTACTTACTAGTTTGAAAACATTCCGTAAGGTTTATAAATATGGAGAAAATAATATATAAATATATATTATTTTAATTGGAGTCATAGGTTGAAAATTTTTTATTCGGAGTCGAGGTTTGAAAATAATATAAATATATTATTTTAAAAGTGGGTATTTATATTGAAAATGGGCTACAAACCAAACCCGAGCCTACGAGTGGTTTCCCGGGCTAAAACACGTTAATATAGTATTATAATAATAGGGGTTAGGTTTTTATAATTAAAATAACAATAAAAACTATTCTAAAAACGAATTGGGGGTGGAGGGACTCGAACCCGGGTCTCCTCCCCCACAGTCGAGTGATTCAACCAACACAGCCGCTAGGCAATCGCGATGAGTTCCGGATCCAAATTGTTTTAACACACAATTAATGTGTTCATCCCCTCCCCATCGAAGCCGTAACAAAAATCATCCCAAAATCCCTCAATTCGATCGCGATTCACAACAATGGTTTAGGGGTTTTGTTCAACAGAGTATTGCGAATCTTTTCATGGTTTCTATTTGAAAATCATCGAGTATTAAGTGGTTTAATTCCAGTTTTAGAATCCGAAACCCTAGATTAGAACCCTAGATCGATTTGCTCAATTCTTATAATAGCAGTTGTTGGATTCATGGGGCTATTGATCAGTGGAAGATTGCGATTCTAACCACCCAATTTAATTTGATTAAGACCGCGTCTAGGTTAGGGTTCGATTAAACCCGAATAGATATGAACCCTAGAACCCGATCGTGATCAATTAAGTGTTGTAAGTCGCGATTATGATAGGGCTTTCAATATATGCATTGAGACGAAGCTAAGGGTGTTGATGTATTGCAAAATACATCTAATTATCGTTTAGAGTTTTTATAATTTTCGTATAGTTTCGTTGCGTTTTCGTAGTTAGATTAGTTCCTTTTGATAGTTTGTGTTTGTGCAGGTCCCGGTTGCTGAAAGGAGCGAAAAACAGTCAAAATATGCTGAAAAGAGTTAACGGTTGGAATCAGAAACAGGTTTACACGCCACGCGACACCCCTGAGGAAGGAGGATACGCGCATCGCGTAACCTTGGAATTGTAATGCCCAGAAGTGAAGGCGCCGCGCCACGCGACGCCTAGGTGGTATACCTGTCGCGCGACGCGACGGGTGTTGTTTTCGGCCCAGTTTGTTGATGCTGCAGAATTGTTGCTGCAAATCATATATAAACATCTTAAAGTCAATGTTTAACCTAGTTACGAAGAAGGTTTCTTGAGGGCGAATTTTGCAGCAAGTTCTGGGATTTTTGAAGCATTCTAACTCACGAGAATCACTCGGTTGAAGACGGAAGCTTAGGAAAGAAGAACATTCGGGTTTTATCATCCGGTTTTCCTTATTCTTGTGTTTTCATTCTTTTGATCATGAATTTATTTGTTAAACATTGTGCTTTGATATTTAATACCATGATGCTTGGCTAAAACGCTTGAACTACCTAGATTAGATGAATGATTGAATAAAGTTTGGATTTTTATGGATTTTATTGTGTTTATGGATTAATCTCAAAAAGTAACAAATTTTGGAACTTCTAATTTGGTGCATATGTGTATCTAGCTTTGATTGTTGATTGTTTACTGTTTTACACAAACTTTGGTGAATGTCTTTCATGTAATGGGTTTGTGTTGATTATCGAGTCTTTGCGGGTTCGGGAATCTTTGGGTAAATTGGCCACTAGCCTTAAAAACAGTAACTAAAATACAATTAAAACTAGGTTTTCTGCTTAACTTGTCGCTGAGAGGCTCGAGTTTGTTAGAAGGTCACGGTTTAACATATAGCTAAGATAGGTTTTGAGAGAAGCCGGTCTTAGTTCCCTAGTCATTCTCGTGTCTGTTAAACCAAGTTAGAACCCATAGTTGCCTTAGACTTCCGTGCTGAGAGGTAGGTTGTCATGTTAGGGCACTTTTAGAGACGTTAGAGGACTGAGAGGAAGTCTAACAACCGGTGTTTATAACGGCTTCGTAGAGTCTCCTAGGTTTCTTCGTGAGAAGGGTCGGGAGGTCTTAGCTGAGATGTCTTAGGGTTTAGTACACAAAGATCCTGGTTCCATAGCACTTTAATACCATTAGAAAATCCATTCCTAAATCAATCCGGATTCTAGTCTAGGTAGTCATTCATCTCTACTGAATTCAACCTTAATCTATTTCGTACTTTCGCTTAGTTAACTTTAATTTCAATTTTAGGATTTTTAGTAAAAACCCCCCCTCAAACAATAAAAATGGTTAGTGTCGTGTCCGTGTCAGTCTTGGTCTAGATAGAGTCGTTAGCGTAATTTAACAGAGTCTCGTGGGTTCGATATCCGGATTTACTTAGCTTTACTAGAGTCGATCGGTTCACTTGCCGGTTAGTAGTAGTGTAGTTTAAGAGAGTCTAGAGTATTACTTAGTGTCTAGATCTAGGATAATTTAGTTACTTTTACTAGATTACTTTTAGAACATCAAGTTTTTGGCGCCGTTGCCAGGGACTCTTGGCAATTGCGTTAATTACTTTATTCGGACTTATTGGATATCTTATACGTGCTAATTGTGTTTGAGTCGTAGGAGTCTAATTAATCGTAGTTGTTTTATATTTTTTGTTGAGTCTAGTTTTTGAGTCTACTTACTTGTTTGTTTTCCGATTTTTCAGTGGATGCCCCATACGCGTTCGCAAGGACCTCCGCCGAAGCCGCCTACGGACAAGTCTTCCTTCTCGTCTTTTTCTCTAAAGGTTAGTACTCCTTCATCTTCATCTTTCGCCTTTTCTGACTCTACACCCCAATCATTACCACCAAGCTTTGACTTCACACCGAGGTCTTCACCCTATAGCTCCCCACCTACTTCCCGTCCTCTGAGTCCGCCACCCTATTTCCAAATGGACAACAACCAAACTGTCCACCAACGCTCCACCGTAGGTTATACCACGAATTCACCCATCACCCTTCCCCAAATCACCAATGACAAGTCTTGGCAAATCCCGTCCTACATCATGACCGCCATTAACAACTCTTGTCAGTTTCACGGTCGTGACGACGAGGATGCGCCTGCCCACATCAACCGTCTCACCCGCCTTTGCAACACCTTCGGCATCGAAGGTGTTAACCTTGATGCCCGCTATCTCCAAGTCTTCCCGTTTTCACTTGCTGGCCGCGTAGCCACTTGGCTTGATTCGCAGCCGGCAGGTACTTTTACCACATGGGCTGGACTTAGGGATGCCTTCCTAGCTAAGTATTTTCCACCTGCTAAGGCATCTCGCCTTCGTGATCAGATCCATTCGTTCCGAATGGAGTCTGACGAACCTTATCTCTTAGCTTGAGAGAGGTTTCAAACCTTACTCTCACGTTGTTCCCAACACGGGTTGTCTGATTGGGCACTCGTAGAGAAATTCTACAATGGTCTCACCCCCGAGTGTAAGTCCCGATTCGACACCTCTGCAGGAGGCCATCTCATGGGTAAGAAATCGGTGGCCGACTGCAATGATCTCTTTGAGAGTTTTGCTCATGCTGATATCGATCATTGTGTAACCAGCATGACTTCCATTCCTGTTACTAGTACTTCCTCAACCGCTCGAGGAGTAAACCAAGTTGGCTCGGATTCAAAGGTAGCATCTCAACTTGATTATATCACCAAAGAGCTATTAGAAATTAAGAAAAAGGTTGATAGGTGTGAGGTTTGTAGGGGAGGTCATGATACCGTAGATTGTCCAACACTTACCATAGAACAGGTCGAGTACATCGCAGGTCAAAATCGAGGTCCCACTAACCCATTTAATAATAACTCTAACTGGCGTAGTAATAATAATTTCCGCTCTTCCGGTAATCCCCCTGGTTTCCCATCAGGCCAGTATCAAAGCAGAGGGCCAGTTTCTATTCAAGTAGGGGTTCGAATCAGCAGGGTCAGTTTGGTAGTGGGGGGTCAGGTTCAAATACAGGAGGTCAGTTCAATAGTGGGGGGTCAAATAATCAGGGTTCAAAAAATCAAGATTTGGGTAGTGGTCTAGACGAGATTAAAGCTATGCTATCCCAAATTCTAGTTAAGGACCAGTCCACCCAACGAACCTTAGAAGAACATGCTACCTACCTCAAGAATAACCATTCTAATTTCTTGGACCTTCAAAGGCAGGTCGGGGACATTGCACGCCAGCTGCAAGAACGACCTCCCGGTCAATTTTCGGGCAACACAAAGCCGAACCCGTTCGGCCAATTGAAGGCAATCTCAACTCGTAGTGGTAGGACCTTAGGAGAGGTAGTGATACCCGAGAGTGTATAGGTAGATGATGAGGAACCCGTAGATGAGGAGATTGAGATGGAGACTCCCGGTAAAGTGCAATCTAGGGTAAACCCAGCAAGTACCGCACACACCGAGGAGCCTTAAGTCGAGAGTAGTGCACAGAAACGACCCAAACAAGTCGTTCCATCACCCGTTCCTGATCTTTCCCGTGCCCCATACCCATCCCGTCTTAAAAACCAAACTTACTCCAAAGAGTACGGGAAATTCTTAGAGATCTTCAAGCAACTTAGGATCAATCTTCCGTTCATAGAAGCCCTTCAATCCATGCCTAAATACGCCAAATTCCTAAAGGACCTTCTAAAGTGTAAGGATAAGTTAGGAGAGGTCTCTAACATCCCTCTTAGTGGGGGGTGTTCCGCCGTTATCTTGAACAAGGTCCCGGAAAAATTGACGGATCCGGGCCTTTTCACCATTCCATGCTTGTTCGGGAGTGATACCGAGTATAGGGCCTTAGCCGATCTAGGAGCGAGTATAAACCTCATGCCCTATTCCATGTACGAGAGGTTAGGCCTAGGAGAGTTGTCCCATACTCGCATGTCGTTATCCTTAGCCGATAGATCAGTGAAATACCCTCGTGGCATAGTCGAAAACCTTTTAGTTAAAGTCGACAAGTTCGTCTTTCCCGTAGACTTTGTCATTCTTGATATGGAAGCTGATAAGAGAGTTCCTATCATTCTAGGACGCCCATTCTTGCGCACCGCAAAGGCCATCATTGATGTCTTTGATGGTAAGATTACACTCCACGTCGGTGAGGAGAGAGTCACTTTTGAGGTAGCAAGTTCCATGGAGCACCCTAGCGGCTCCGACGATCATAGTAGTCCTTGTCATTCGGTCTATTTCATAGAATCCTTCTTATCATGCGTAGACCATTGTTTTGATTATATTAGTGGAGCCGATCTAGTGGAGGAAGTTGTAAGTGAGATTGAAGAAGAAGAAGGAGAGTATGTCCCCGAAGTGTTAGAGTTGAGTGAGGTGAAGAGCGACAGTGAGAGTACACCCATAGAGAAACCCACCCCATTAGAGCTTAAAGTCTTACCATCCCACTTAGAGTATGCTTTCCTTGGTGAGGGGTCAGATTTGCCCGTCATTATTTCATCTAAGTTAGAGGAGGGGGAAAAGGGTAGGTTACTAGAGGTGTTGAGAGAGAATAGGGAGGCCATTGCATGGCGACTTTCGGACATAAAGGTCATAAGCCCCGCCTATTGTACCCACCGGATACTCATGGAAGATGAATATAAGCCGGTGGTGCAACCTCAACGACGCCTTAATCCGAACATGCAAGAGGTTGTTAAGAAGGAAGTGCTTAAGTTGTTAGATGCCGGGGTGATCTACCCTATTTCTGACTCACCGTGGGTTAGTCCAACCCAAGTTGTCCCAAAGAAAGGTGGGATGACGGTAATCATGAATGAAAAGAACGAACTAATCCCGTCTCGTACTGTTACCGGTTGGCGTGTGTGCATCGACTATCGCAAGTTGAATGACGCCACCCGGAAAGACCATTTCCCTTTGCCGTTCATTGACCAAATGTTGGAGCGTCTAGCGGGTCAACAGTTTTACTGTTTTCTCGATGGATTTTCGGGTTATTTTCAGATCCCTATCGCACCGGAGGATCAAGATAAAACGACGTTCACATGCCCCTATGGCACTTATGCGTATCGCCGCATGCCTTTCGGGTTATGCAACGCTCCGGCTACATTCCAAAGATGCATGGTTGCTATATTCCAAGACATGCTTGAGACTTCTATGGAGGTCTTCATGGATGACTTCTCGGTTTATGGTACCTCCTTTGATCAGTGTCTCCTTAAACTTGATAGGATGCTTAAGAGATGTATAGAGACCAACCTTATGCTTAATTGGGAGAAGTGTCACTTTATGGTAACGGAGGGGATCGTCTTAGGTCATAAAGTGTCGCGAGAGGGGATAGAGGTGGATAGAGCCAAGATAGATACCATAAGTAGATTGCCTCCACCCACTAGTGTCAAGTCCGTTCGAAGCTTCCTTGGTCATGCGGGCTTCTATAGGCGTTTCATTAAGGATTTTTCTAAGATCACACGCCCCATGACCCGACTCCTTGAAAAGGATGTACCTTTCGTCTTTGACGAGGAATGCATCAAAGCCTTCGACTTTTTGAAGGAAAAACTCATTAGTGCCCCCATCCTTGTTTCGCCCAATTGGAGCTTGCCCTTTGAGCTAATGTGCGATGCGAGTGACTATGCCGTAGGTGCGGTATTGGGCCAACGAATCGAGAAACACTTTCATCCGATCTACTATGCGAGCAAAACTCTAAATGATGCTCAAGAGAACTATACCACCACGGAAAAGGAACTCTTAGCCGTAGTATTCGCGTTTGATAAGTTCCGCCAATATCTCGTGCTCTCCAAAACCATAGTTTTCACCGACCATTCCGCCTTGCGTTTTCTCTTCCAAAAGAAAGACGCCAAACCACGCCTCATTAGATGGATTCTTTTGCTCTCCGAGTTCGACATCGAAATTAAGGATAAAAAGGGAGCGGAGAACGTAGCCGCCGACCACTTGTCACGTTTAGAGGACCCTAAGAGATCGAAAATTCGTAAGGATGCCATAGGAGACAAATTCCCTCACGAATCCATAGATTTCGTTCGAGCCGAGTTTGAGGGTTTGCCATGGTTTTCGGACTTAGCAAACTGTTTAGCAAACGAGGACATTGTGAAGGGTATGTCCCACCAACAGAAAAAGAAGTTTCTTAGGGATGCTAGGAAATACATATGGGATGTTCTTCACGAATCCGGTATGTTTTCTTGTAATTTTCTGTATATTAATCGTTTATTAGCTAGGTATGAGTCTAGTTTTGCATAATTTAGGTGTCGGTTCGTGTCGGGTTGGTTCTATGTCATGGGTTAACTGAATGTTAGTGTTTTCTGGTTGCGGGAGGCATGGTTTGGGTATGTTATTTCCATTGAACTGATTTGCTATATCACATTGCCATGAAAAATCCGAACTTGCTTTGTGAGTTTAACCGGTTAAAACCTCCTTTTACTAGGCGGGATTTTTCGACTTAAATTCAGTTTTTATCACTAAAGGACATCTCTTTACGCAAGTTTGGACTCATTGTTCGGTTTGGTAGGCACTTGGCTCTTAATTGGGACAATTAAAGTGTCGGGAGGGGGTAGTTTACATTGAGTCTTATGTTTGGAGTCGTTATAATTTTAGTAGTTTTTGGGTCTTGGGTTTACTTATATGCACGTACAGGTACAAAACACTTCGCCCGTACTCAATCTCCATTCAGGCGAGGTTGTTTATAACTTATGCTTTTGTAAACGGTAACCCGATTGTTATTTTTCACTTTATTTTCTGTTTTAGCCGCGAATGGAATGCTATACGGTTGTTTCAAATTAAAAAAAAAAAAAAAACCAAAAAAAATTAAAAAATTTAAAATACCAAAAATAGTTTGTGATAGCTGATGTCTCTGCTTGCTTTGTCTATATGTTTGTCTTAGCAGATATGTCAGGCGAAGGTAGTTCTAGCGGAGCAGGTGGAAAAAGAAGAAGAGGGCCAGTTCCACGCCCAAGAGGTGTCGCGAGAGAGCAGCAGCAGCCCGTGCCTGTCCTTAGGCGCAGACGTATTAGATATGAGGGCCAGGAACGGGTGAACTATGCCCGTATTCCACTGAGGAGAGAGCACCCACTCTTACAGTTTGAAGTCAATACGAAGGAGTGGACAAAGTTACAAAAAATCATTCGTACTGAGATACTTGAGCATTGGACCATTGATTGGGATTGGTTAGCTAGTGTGGGTGCTCGGGATAGGGTTGAGCGGTTGCTAGGTCCGAGATTGTGTGCTATGGTTGATTGTCATTGGCCCCAATATGACGAGTTAGTTGTTGAATTCCATTCGACTTTTCAGCATAAAGAGGGTTCTTTTGCTGAGGATGATGCAGTATCGTTTAGTTTAGGGAGGATGGTTCATGAGATGTCCATCCCACAGTTTGCTGTAGCGAGTGGTTTCTATACAGAGGAGGAGGTAGTGACTCCTGAGTTTGTGACTGGGCTGAGGGGTGTGTATGTGAATCAAAGAGAATTGTGTTTGGGCAGTGATGAGTTGGCGAGATTTTGGGGTACTATTGCTGATGTGGGGTTCGCAAAGACTAATCTGATTACGTCTGTTCGGGATCCTATTTATAGGTATGTATTGAAAGTTTTTTCTACCACTCTGGTTGGTAGGAAGTCTGGTAAGAATAAGGCAAATTGGATAGATATATTTTTGCTTATGTGTTTGGTAGAAGAACGGAATATGAATTTAGCGAGTGTGTTGGCTTGGTCGTTGAATAGAGCACGTAGAGGGGGACATAGGGCCGCGCTTGACATGGGTCCTTATATTACAAAGCTGGCAGAGAATTTGGGGGTATTTCAGAAGTATAGTTTGGCGACACTGCGTGTGGGTGCGCCATCGAGGCATTTTAAGGTTAGAGATCTTCAGCTTGCGGGTATACTCACTCTAGGAGAGCCTATTACTTGGTTAGATGCGAGGCAGGGGTCTCAGGTTATGCCGCCAGTGGGGCATCCGGCTGATGATGTTATGCAGGGCATGTATCCTCCACAGAGACCGCCTCAGAGACGGGAGATTCCAACGCCTCAGTACCCGAGGAGACAGCCACCACCGGATCCGCTTACTTTATCTTCACTGTATGACCGCATGGGTCAGGGGTTTGGTAGAATTGATTATCGACAGGATAGGCAGGATGGAGCACTCAGGTATATGATGAGTCGGATGAGTATCGATGTGCCTGATTTTTTCCAGCCGTTTGACGACCCGGTTCAGTTTCCGATGCCGGGGTATTATGATCCGAGTGGTGCAGGTGGTTCTAGTCAGCAGGGTGGTTCTGGTTCTGGACAGTATGGATATGTGGATCCTACACCAGAGTTTCAGGTTTATGGTCAAGGTGATGATGAAGAGAGTGAGAGTGAGGATGAGGATTAGTGTGGGGATGATAGCAGATGGAGTGGGAAGGAGTATCTTTTTATACTTTATTTTTCTTTTCATGCTGTTTTATCTTATCCCGTCTGTCCCCCATATTTTAAATACTTTTAAATTGGTTGGTTTGTGATGGTGAAGTTTGAAACACTTATTATCTATCGTATTTCGTTTGGTCTGTATTTTTATTTGATAGGTATGATGTGTTATGCCGCTTCCGTTCGCGTGTACGATTTAGGAACAGTTTGCTGAGCGCGTTTCGGATTGGAGGGCGTATGTGGAATTGACTGACACATTGACAGTCTCACATATTCAGCTAAGTCGTTTCCACTTGTAGATTTTGTATATCTTATTTATTTAAATTTTAGTGGTAGTTTATTTAGTCTAGGTTGTGTTTCCATCTTTGAATTAGGGACAATGCAATATTCAAGTGTGGGGATGGGACACTTGAGTCATAGTGTTAGTTAAGAAGTTTAAATTGATTCATAAAAAAAAATAAAAAATTTGAAAATGTCTTTTGAATAAAGAAGTTTGCAAAATTAAACGGAAAATGATAGAAAAGAGGGGTTTTAGTTCGGGTTCAAATAATGATAATATAATATTAATATAGTCGAGCTTGTGTCTAGTTTGGGATATGTGAATTGGCCCGGTTCAGTTTTAGGTTCCTTTGATCTAAATATACCTTAATTGTCGGTCTACTAGTGGATTCTCATCTAGGAAAAATGGGAAATTGAAACCGCCAATAATAGTATAAGGAATGCCGTTATAAGCTAAAATTGTTAGAATTTCTAATCATGAAAAAAATAGAATAAATGAGCTAGAAACTAAGAAAAGTAGCGCATGCCTACGTAATCTTCGTTGGGGATGGTGACTCTGACTTAGAATGCCTCTGGGATGTGTCGAAACAAAATTGCAAAATTACCGACGCTCACGTTGTCGCTCTCGGGGATGATGACTCTGATTGAGACAGCCTCTGGGTTAGGTGAAGCAAGGTCTAAAAAAATAATAATAATAATAATAATAATAAAAAAAAATAAAATAAAATTTATTTGATTTTAAATCCTCTTGATTTTGGTATAAAACGGTTAGGAATTGGTCCAGTGATTGTTCCTTTTGTGCTATAAGCTTGAGGTGGGATTAGGTGGACTGTGGCTTCTAGTGTGAGACCCTAGGTAGATTGACCGCACTTGAACTAAAATTGCATGATAAGGGCCTGGAACCAGACTTGGGTTTAAAAGGGATAAGTATATTTGCAATCGCGGCTAACACACGTTTTGACTCTAATAAGTAAAATAGCTTTTAGCCCGAATGTCTATCCGTCTCTGATTCCGTTTGCTTAATTCTTTTTCGGGGACGAAAAAAAGAGTAAGTGTGGGGATATTTGATGTATTGCAAAATACATCTATTTATCGTTTAGAGTTTTTATAATTTTCGTATAGTTTCGTTGCATTTTCGTAGTTAGATTAGTTCCTTTTGATAGTTTGTGTTTGTGCAGGTCCCGGTTGCTGAAAGGAGCGAAAAACAGTCAAAATATGCTGAAAAGAGTTAACGGTTGGAATCGGGTCGAGTTGGAGCTGAAAGGGAACGGAAAAAAAGAGAAAATCTGACAGAAACAGGTTTACGCGCCACGCGACACCCCTGAGGAAGGAGGATACGCGCAACGCGTAGCCTTGGAATTGTAATGCCCAGAAGTGAAGGCGTCGCGCCACGCGACGCCTAGGTGGTATACCTGTCGCGCGACGCGACGGGTGTTGTTTTTGGCCCAGTTTGTTGCTGCTACAGAATTGTTGCTGCAAATCATATATAAACATCTTAAAGTCAAAGTTTAACCTAGTTACGAAGAAGGTTACTTGAGAGCGAATTTTGCAGCAAGTTCTGGGATTTTTGAAGCATTCTAACTCACGGGAATCACGCGGTTGAATACGGAAGCTTAGGAAAGAAGAACATTCGGGTTTTATCATCCAGTTTTCCTTATTCTTGTGTTTTCATTCTTTTGATCATGAATTTCTTTGTTAAACATTGTGCTTTGATTTTTAATACCATGATGCTTGGCTAAAACGCTTGAACTACCTAGATTAGATGAATGATTGAATAAAGTTTGGATTTTTATGGATTTTATTGTGTTTATGGATTAATCTCAAAAAGTAACAAATTTTGGAACTTCTAATTTGGTGCATATGCGTATCTAGCTTTGATTGTTGATTGTTTACTGTTTTACACAAACTTTGGTGAATGTCTTTCATGTAATGGGTTTGTGTTGATTATCGAGTCTTTGCGGGTTCGGGAATCTTTGGGTAAATTGGCCACTAGCCTTAAAAACAGTAACTAAAATACAATTAAAACTAGGTTTTCTGCTTAACTTGTCGCTGAGAGGCTCGAGTTTGTTAGAAGGTCACGGTTTAACATATAGCTAAGATAGGTTTTGAGAGAAGCCGGTCTTAGTTCCCTAGTCATTCTCGTGTCTGTTAAACCAAGTTAGAACCCATAGTTGCCTTAGACTTCCATGCTGAGAGGTTGGTTGTCATGTTAGGGCACTTTTAGAGACGTTAGAGGACTGAGAGGAAGTCTAACAACCGTAGTGTTTTGCCGTACTTTACCCGACTTTTGCATCCAGGACTTTAACAACCTCTAATTAAAATGACTGATAATAATAACATATATACATCATTTGAAGATTCACTAGATTAACTTAGTTTTGCTAGGTTTCTTCCTGAGAAGGGTCGGGAGGTCTTAGCTGAGATTTCTTAGGGTTTAGTACACAAAGATCCTGGTTCCATAGCACTTTAATACCATTAGAAAATCCATTCCTAAATCAATCCGGATTCTAGTCTAGGTAGTCATTCATCTCTACTGAATTCAACCTTAATCTATTTCGTACTTTAGCTTAGTTAACTTTAATTTCAATTTTAGGAATTCTAGTAAAAACCCCCCCTCAAACAATAAAATGGTTAGTGTCGTATCCGTGTCAGTCTAGGTCTAGATAGAGTCGTTAGCGTAATTTAACAGAGTCTCGTGGGTTCGATATCCGGAATTTCTTAGCTTTACTATCGTCGATCGGTTCACTTGCCGGTTAGTAGTAGTGTAGTTTAAGAGAGTCCAGAGTATTACTTAGTGTCTAGATCTAGGATAATTTAGTTTATTTTTACTAGATTACTTTTAGAACATCAAGTGTGCTCGATTTCAATATTTGATATCGAATTGTTAGGGTTCGATTAAAACGAAATAATATGAACATTAGCTATTCGATCGAGTTAAATCCGATAACGTGAACCCTAATTAGGTTAGGGCTTTTGATTATCAGGTTAATACGAAACTAATTATGGGATCAATTACCAGAACGGGTGTCGGATTGATGGTGAACGACTACACCGAGTGTCGACGGCGGCGGGGTTGGTTTCCGGTGACTCCCGTAGCTTCCTCGATCGAATCAGCGTGTGCAATTGATTAGCAGAGGTGCGACTAAGGTGTAGGAAGTGTTTGATTTCAGAATGATAAACGAATTGGTCGCAATTGAAGGTAATCGATGAGAGTTCGACGATTACGACTATAACGGGATTAATATGGTTTAATTACAATTATAAGGGATGTTAAAACGTATGCAAATGATTATGATGAGGTCGAAGTCATCAATGCCAGCCATAACAGTCGCTAATTTGAATCGATTTGCCGTTTTATAATTTGAATTGGATCATATCTCACGATTTTGACTTTCCAAAGTCAAAGAGTCGATATTTTGGGCAAATTACAGCTTTAGTCCCTGAGATTTCATGTGTAATTGAGTTTCAAAAATGGCAGAATTGGTCCTTAAAGTTTGATATTGAGTTAACATGGTTAGGACTTAACAGAAATTTAACGGGAAGTTTAACTGAGTTAATTTGAAAAGTCGGATTGTCACATCATCCCCTAGTTGAAAGAATTTTCGTCCCGAAAATTAAGATAAAATTTTTTTTTCCGGATGTCACATCATCCCCTAGTTGAAAGAATTTTCATCCCGAAAATTAAAATAGTACCTTAAGAGTTTGACGTGGAGTACTTGAACAGATTAGGATATTTGCGCATCATCTGATCCTCGCGCTCCTACGTGAATTCCGGTCCGCGTTTCGAGTTCCAACGGACTCTAACAATAGGGATTTTTACTGCGTTTTAACGTTTTGACTCCCGTGTCCATGATTTCCACAGGTTCTTCGGTGAAACGCAACTGTTCATCGATGTGTAGTTCCTAAAGAGGAACTGCGAGTGTCTTGTCTGTTAGACAATTCTTCAAGTTTGAGACGTGAAAGACGTTGTGTACACCACTAAGTCCTTCGGGTAGGTCCAGTTGATACGCCACTGGGCCAATTCTCTTCACTATCTTGAATGGTCCAACATAACAAGGATTTAATTTGCCTCGTTTCCCAAAATGAATGACACCCTTCTAAGGTGAGACTTTTAATAAGACCATGTCACCTACTTGAAACTCTAAAGGTTTACGACGTTTGTCGGCATAGCTCTTTTGACGATCACGAGCTGCCGCCGGTTTCTAATTTGAACGATCTTTTCGGAAGTTTCAAATACAAGTTCAGGACTTGTGAGTTGGCTATCTCCAACCTCGGTCCAACAAATGGGAGAACAGCATTTCCGTCCATAAAGTGCTTCAAATGGAGCTGCCTTGATGCTAGTGTGATAACTGTTGTTGTAGGAGAACTCCACCAACGGTAGGTGAGACTCCCAAGTGTTACCGAAATCGATCACACAAGCTCGTAGCATGTCCTCCAGAGTTTGGATATTACGTTCTGTTTGACCATCGGTTTGAGGATGGTAAGCTGAGCTCATATCTAGACGCGTGCCTAAGGCCTTATGTAACGACTGCCAGAAACGAGAAGTGAATCGTGCATCACGATCCGAAATAATGGAGATTGGCACTCCGTGCCGAGAGACTACTTCTTTCAAGTATATTCGAGTGAGTTTATCCATTTTGTCGGTTTCTTTGATTGCTAGAAAGTGAACAGATTTTGTTAGTCGATCAACAATTACCCATATAGTATCACATCCGGTAGGGGTTCGGGGTAATTTGGTGATGAAGTCCATGGATATTTGTTCCCATTTCCACATAGGAATTTCTGGGTGTTGTAGAAGACCGGATGGTTTTTGATATTCAACTATGACCTTCGCGCAAGCCAAGCACTTACTAACATAGGTGGCTATATCGGCCTTCATCTTCGGCCACCAATATAGTACTTTTATATCATGGTACATTTTATCGGAACCCGGATGAATGGAGTAATGAGATTTATGAGCTTCATCCATGATTAGTTCCCTTAAATTTCCGAACACTGGAATCCATATTCGTTCGACAAAGTAACGAATTCCGTCAGATTTTACTTCAAGTTGTGCTTCCATGCCGCGAGTACCTTCTAACGGTAGGTTATCTTGTTTCAAGGCTTCAAGTTGAGCACTACGGATTCTGTCAGGCAATCCAGGGTGAATAGTAAGTTGTAATGCTCGAACTCGTTTGGGTTTTGTTTCCTTTCAGCTTAGTGCATCAACCACAACGTTAGCTTTACCCGGATGATACCGGATCGCACAGTCGTAATCATTTAAAAGTTCAACCCAACGGCGTTGTCGCATGTTCAACTCCTTCTGCTCGAAAATATGCTGAAGACTCTTGTGATCGGTATAGATGGTGCATTTGGTACCGTACAAGTAATGTCTCCATATCTTAAGTGCGAAAACTACTGCTCCCAACTCTAGGTCATGAGTGGTGTAGTTTTTCTCGTGAACCTTTAACTGACGTGAAGCGTATGCGATTACCTTTTCGCGTTGCATTAAGACACAACCCAGGCCTTGAATGGATGCATCACAATACACCACAAAATCATCGGTTCCTTCCGGAAGAGCTAAAATAGGTGCACTGCAAAGTTTCTGTTTGAGGTGCTGGAAAGCTGACTCTTGGTTATCGCCCCAATTATAGGCTTTTCCTTTTTGAGTTAAGGCGGTGAGATGTTGAGCAATTTCTGAAAATCCTTCGATAAAACGACGGTAATATCCAGCCAATCCCAGAAATTGTCGCACCTCAGTCGGAGTCGTCGGTGCTGCCCAATTCTTGATGGCTTCTATTTTGGATGGGTCGACATGTATCCCTTTTTCATTTACCACATGCCCTAGAAACTGAACTTCCCGAATCCAGAATTCACATTTGGAAAACTTAGCATAAAGTTGCTCTTGCTTAAGTAGTTCCAAAATTAGACGCAGATGTTCCTCATGTTCTTCCTCGTTCTTGGAATAAATAAGGATGTCATCAATAAAGATGATGACAAACTGATCAAGGTAGGGTTTACACACAGGGTTCATGAGGTCCATGAATAACACAGGTGCGTTGGTTAATCCGAAAGGCATGGCCATAAATTCATAGTGGCCGTACCTTGTCCTGAAAGCAGTCTTAGAGATATCCTCATCTCGAACTCTTAACTGATGATAGCCGGACCTAAGATCTATTTTGGAATAGAAACTTGATCCTTGGAGTTGATCAAAAAGGTCATCAATACGCGGCAGAGGATAACGATTCTTGATTGTTACCTTGTTCAATTCCCGGTAATCGATGCACATACAGAAAGTACCATCCTTCTTTTTAACAAACAGGACTGGAGCTCCCCATGGCGATGAGCTAGGTCGGATGAAACCTTTATCCAACAACTCTTGCAGTTGTGTAGATAGTCCTTGCAATTCCCTGGGTGCGAGTCTGTAGGGTGCCCAAGCAATAGGCGTTGCTCCAGGTACTAGATCGATTTGGAATTTGACTTGACGATGTGGTGGAAGACCAGGCAAGTCTTCGGGAAATACTTCCGGATAATCACAAACGATCGGTATGTCGTCAATCTTTTTCTTCTCAGATGGCTGTTCAACGACGAGAGCCAAAATGACAATACGACCTTTACGTATATGCTTTGGTGCTTTCATGAAAGATATGATGCCCACGACAACACCACTCTTTTCTCCTTGGACAGAAAGGGTTTCTCCACTCGGGAGAGGTAGGCGAACAAATTTGCTCACGACAAATCATTTCGGCTTGGTTCTTAGATAACCAATCCATACCGACAATTACGTCGAAGTTGCCGAGTGTGACTGGCATAAGGTCAATGTCAATCTTTTGACCAGTCAATCCTAGTTAACACGCCTTAAGATTGTGAGTTTTTTCGATCACTTGACCGTCTTCTATCCCTATAGTGTACTTAGTTGCTAATAGAGTCGGAGTACGACCGCACCAACATGAAATTCATGAAGTCATGCTGAGACTTCTAGTGAGACCAGTGTTTATAAGGCAAGTGTCAGCCAATGCATAGGCTAAGGGAAGAGGTTCACATGTAAGGAAGAAAAGTCTAATGGGACATAGATTCCAGTAGCATAAGAGATAGGATGTATGTTTAAGTAATTGCGTTCAAGTGATGGTTGGTTAGGTTAAATCTTCGTTCCCTAATGTCATTGGATCAACGGGATTATTTCGTGAAGAAAGAAATCCGTTTACAGGGTTGAATATGCTGGGGTAAAACTCGAAGTTAGACTAAGGATTAGTCACAAGATGAGGTAACAAGGTCAAATGCGATCTATTGTTGGAGTGTAAGGAATAACGTGTTAGCATAGAAAGAATTCCTCAAATTCTGTGTACATAGTTGGAGTCGATAAGTTTGCTATGAGATTCTATTAGAGTTTCAATCAAGATTGTTTCTTTGATCAAGTTTGAATGAGAGTCGTAAGGTCACTAAGATTCTTACATGAGTGAAAATAATATTGATGGATTTCATTAATGATAGTCCAGTGTGTCCGTAAACACCTTCAACCTGATAGTCGCGTCTATCAATTGTTGAACGGGTTTAACTATACCAACTAGTCGTTGAGTGGGCTACAAGAACTTCTACTGACAGTGGAAGTTTAAGTTTGTAGATCACTGATTAGGACCATTTATCCACACACTAGGTTTCACCAGGACTTACATGCACCTCAAATTACTATTACGTGTGCACCCGTAATGATAATTTGCTTTGCATGCTCACCCTAGTTCTCCCTGTCCTGTGTCATAATGTCCCTTAGGTTATATTGTTGAGTACAGAGTGTTGTCAGATATGATAAGTCATTGAGAAGCTTAGTCATCAACCATAAGTTGATCAATTACAACTCATATCGGGATGAGTAGTCGAGGATGGTTTGCTCCGAGTATTCACTCGAGTGAAACACAATACAGGAGTCCAGACCAGCGGATTATAAATGAGAACATGTAATAAACATGTACATGAAGTGCGACTTCGAGAAATGAAACTAATTCATGAATACAAGTTATAGGAAGCAGCATAGTAGCCGTCCTTTCAACTGAGTCAGAATAGGGTTTGAGTATGCATTGAGCAATGCGTTCTCAGATTTGTGGTCAATCTATTCTCAACAGAATATCGACCAAAGAAGCGAGCCCATGGCTCGGGAAAGTGATGACATCTATGTGTCAATAGATTCTGCAATAATGCAAGTAACGGTCTGCCTTCAATCGACATATTGTTGCTAGTGGTTACAGTAGGGACTCGCCTCCGACGATCCCAATTCCCAAAGAGATATGCGTTAGTGCTGAATGTCGTCCATAACATGGACCTGAGAAATCCCACCATACCCAACATGTGATGGTGATATAAGTGACTCCTCCGAAAGCTCCGTCTCGCTGCCCTCAGACGGGAGTGGATGATGTTCTGGTGATTCCCCGAGTGTCGCCACTGGGAATGATGATGCAATGCAGATGATGCAATGCAAATGATGTGTCCCTTGCCAACTGAGGGTGATACAGATGGTGTTACATGCTTGCACTACAATGTATGTATAGTTGCTATATTTATCAAGTATTAGTGTCTGTACCGTGTAACTAATGTGTAAGGTTATAGTCTAGTATTCAATCCTAGTTCTCTATAACCAATGGCTCTGATACCAATCTGTCACACCCCCAATTTCAACTAACGGAGTTTTACCGTTTGGAAGGTGACACACCAGGATCTCAGTCATTAGTTACATCAAACGACACTATATGGGACTTGAAATGTCAAAACATAAAAGTTCAGAGTTAATGCGGAAGCGTAAACGTTAATATGAAATCAAAAGTAATACACGCAATAGGCGTCAATCAATGTAAGTAAGTAAACTGTTTCAAATGTTTGAAATGGATGATATGACAGTAGGACTCCATGCATGTCCTAAGTGTGCAACCTGTGCCTTAGCGACCTGAGAAACATGTAAGAAAAAGTGTCAACACAAGGTTGGTGAGTTCACAGGTTTCAAGTTTACAATAAGAGTGTGTTTGCCAGATTATGTACATTCAATATGCATATCTATAGGTAGCTAACCTATGTTCATGTCTTACTAAAGCGCTCGCAACCGAAGCTGACTGTGTTTGTATGCCTCCTGCTAGGTCTATCAACTCTGGCACATGTGAGTAGGCTAACATTTCACCCGTTCGATATCCAATCGAGTTAGGGCGACTAACGCGGGTGGGATTTGTCAAACCCAGTAGTACTACTAAACATTACCTCGCTAAGATCCATATTAACGGTCCAATATAAGATGAGGACTTTCTGTGATAGTGTGTTACGCTTAGCCTCAACAGTAATAACATATGAATTACAATAATCTAAAATAGTTGTGTCATGTTTTCTCCCCCGACGGGTAAAGCATGTAACAAAATGTTTGTCTGTGTACCTGTTTCTCCCCCACGGGGAAAGCAAGTAAGAGTATGATAGTTGGTGTTCATGTTTGTTTCTCCTCAACAGGAAAACAAGTAAAATATGTTTGTGTGTAAGCATGTTTCTCCCACAATAGTAAAACAGGTAAAAAGGGGCCGTCAAACTCACCTGCGTTGCGTAGTAGGTAGTATCACACAAGTATGAGATTTAGAATCTCAATTGTTAGCCTGCACGGTTTACGTATGCCCTAGAATTATAAACATATAAATTAGGGATAAAAATGGGAATAGTGACATCGACACGGAATGACAAACGTCTTAACGAAACGCTCTAATATTCAAGAGTGGACGAATGTGTCCACGGAAATGAGAATCCTTAACTAATAAATAAGATGTATTCGTTACGCGACGAATGACAAAGTAATATATATAATAAATGTATTAGAGTGTTTTGTCGTTAACTAGAAGTCTAGGAAAATAATATAATTTATTATATTATTTTTAAGTTTAGCGAAGTAACGTAAACAATTAACTTGAGTGACAAAAATAATAAATATATTATTTTTATTCAAGGTTATAAACGTTGGTAAATAATATAAATAATTATATTATTTACTAGTTTGAAAACATTTCATAAGGTTTATAAATATGGAGAAAATAATATATAAATATATATTATTTTAATTGGAGTCACAGGTTGAAAATTATTTTTTCGGAGTCGAGGTTTGAAAATAATATAAATATATTATTTTAAAAGTGGGTATTTATAATGAAAATGGGCTACAAACCAAACCCGAGCCTACGAGTGGTTTCCTGGGCTAAAACACGTTAATATAGTATTATAATAATATGGGTTAGGTTTTTATAATTAAAATAATAATAAAAACTATTCTAAAAACGAATTGGGGGTGGAGGGACTCGAACCCGGGTCTCCTCCCCCACAGTCGAGTGAATCAACCAACACAGCCGCTAGGCAATCGCGATGAGTTCCGGATCCGAATTGTTTTAACACACAATTAATGTGTTCTTCCCCTCCCCATCGAAGACGTAACAAAAATCATCCCAAAATCCCTCAATTCGATCGCGATTCACAACAATGGTTTAGGGGTTTTGTTCAACAGAGTATTGCGAATCTTTTCGTGGTTTCTATTTTAAAATCATCGAGTTTTAAGTGGTTTAATTCCAGTTTTAGAATCCGAAACCCTAGATTAGAACCCTAGATCGATTTGCTCAATTCTTATAATAGCAGTTGTTGGATTCATGGGGCTATTGATCAGTGGAAGATTGCGATTCTAACCACCCAATTTAATTTGATTAAGACCGCGTCTAGGTTAGGGTTCGATTAAACCCGAATAGATATGAACCCTAGAACCCGATCGTGATCAATTCAGTGTTGTAAGTCGTGATTATGATAGGGCTTTCAATATATGCATTGAGACGAAGCTAAGGGTGTGCTCGATTTCAATATTTGATATCGAATTGTTAGGGTTCGATTAAAACGAAATAATATGAACCCTAGCTATTCGATCGAGTTAAATCCGATAACGTGAACCCTAATTAGGTTAGGGCTTTTGATTATCAGGTTAATACGAAACTAATTATGGGATCAATTACCAGAACGGGTGTCGGATTTATGGTGAACGACTACACCGAGTGTCGACGGCGGCGGGGTTGGTTTTCGGTGACTCCCGTAGCTTCCTCGATCGAATCAGCGTGTGCAATTGATTAGCAGAGGTGCGACTAAGGTGTAGGAAGTGTTTGATTTCAGAATGATAAACGAATTGGTCGCAATTGAAGGTAATCGATGAGAGTTCGACGATTACGACTATAACGGGATTAATATGGTTTAATTACAATTATAAGGGATGTTAAAATGTATGAAAATGATTATGATGAGGTCGAAGTCATCAATGCCAGCCAAAACAGTCGCTAATTTGAATCGATTTGCCGTTTTATAATTTGAATTGGATCATATCTCACGATTTTGACTTTCCAAAGTCAAAGAGTCGATTTTTTGGGCAAATTACAGCTTTAGTCCCTAAGATTTCATGTGTAATTGAGTTTCAGAAATGGCAGAATTGGTCCTTAAAGTTTGATATTGAGTTAACAGGGTTAGGACTTAACAGAAATTTAACGGGAAGTTTAACTGAGTTAATTTGAAAAGTCGGATTGTCACAATTCCACCAGAACCAACTGGTCCAGCTTGGGGTTTTGATTATGATGCGCTATTCAAATCTTTCAATCTTCCAGATCTATCTGCAAATGATGCCGCAAATGTAAATAAATTATTTGGTGGCAGTGATGACTCCAGTTTCTCAACACGTGCTACTGTACCGATTGTAACTCTTGATTCCTATGCTGCATCTGCATCTGGAACTCATGACGGTGATAACAGTGAAAATGTTCATGTTGACGGAAATGACGCTCTAGCTAATCCTAACACTCGTGTAGGAAATGAAGCTTCAGCTGATCCAATCAACATTGAATCTTCTTCTTCTGGAACACAGGATATGGGGGAGTTAAGCATCTCGATTCAGAAATTCAGGAACCGAATGTACCAGAGATGAGATTGCATAAGAATCATCCAATTGATAACATTATTGGTGATCCTCATGCTGGTGTTCAAACTCGTCATCGAACCATTGCTTAGAACACTAGTCTCTACTCTGAGATACTTGATACTGGTGTCATGGAAACATGTCTGCATGCTGCATTCGTGTCCCAGTTAGAGCCGAAGAATGTGAAAGAGGCTCTCGTTGACAACTGCTGGATTGAGGCAATGCAGGAAGAACTGTCTCAATTCCAAAAGTTGCATGCGTAGGATTTGGTTGACTTGCCAAGGGGCGTGCAACCAATTGGCACCAGATGGGTGTTCAAATGCAAGACGGATGGTCGTCATGTTGTGGTGAAGAACAAAGCAAGGTTGGTTGTTCAGGGTTTTTATCAACAAGAGGGCTTGGATTACACAGAAGTATATGCCCCAGTTGCTAGACTTGAGGCCATTCGACTGTTTCTGGCTTATGCCTCATATGTTAGCTTCAAGGTCTATCAACTTGAAGTGAAGAGTACTTTCATGTATGGAAAAGTTCATGAAGAGGTCTATGTCACTCAACCTCCCAGCTTTGAAGATCTGCATAATATCAATAAAGTGTATAAGCTCGACAAAGCACTTTATGGTCCTCATCAAGCACCTCAGGCATGGTATGAGACATTATCTAAACATCTGCTGTCTAATGGTTTCGATCGTGGACAGATTGACTCGACCCTCTTCATACGGAAAACAGGAGGTGATATTCTTCTTCTACAAGTGTATGTCGATGACATTATATTTGGGTCTACAAATGAAGAGATGTGTAGGGAATTCGAACAGGTGATGAAGTCCAAGTTTGAGATGAGTAACATGGGTGAATTGTCGTTCTTCCTGGGTCTGCAAGTCAGTCAAAGAGAGGATGGCATTTATCTGCATCAAACCAAGTATGTGCAGGACATCTTGTAAAAATACAAGATGAATGATAGCAGTACTTATGGCACACCTATCCCCGTCAATCATGGTCTGCATCCTGACAAAGATGGAAAGGATGTGGATTGCAAATTGTACCGTGGGATGATCGAATCTCTTATGTATCTCACATCTTCAAGGCCAGACATAATGTTTGCTGTATGCTTGTGCTCAAGGTTTCAGTCACAACCGAAGGAGTCTCATATGATAGTTGTAAAGAGGATTTTCAGATACTTGAAAGGGAAACCCCGATTGGGTCTTTGGTACTCTAAGCAGCAGTCATTTGACTTCAAAGCCTACACTGATTCAGACTATAGCGGTTGTAACCTTGATAGAAAGTCAACTTCTGGTGGATGTCAATTCTTGGGAGACAGACTGGTTTCCTGGTAGTGTAAGAAGCAGTCAACGGTTTATGTCTCAACATGTGAAGCAGAATACATTGCTGCAGCTAGCGGTTGTTCTCAAATATTGTGGATTCAGCAGCAATTGAGAGACTACGGCTTGAACTTCACTGGAACTCCTTTGTTCATTGACAACAATGCCACCATGTCTATCACAAACAACCCGATGAAACATTCCAAAACTAAACATATTGAAATTCGCCATCATTTCATCCGTGATTGTGCTGAAAAGCATCTCATTGAACTTGTAAAGGTTCACACGGATGTCAACTTTGCTGACCTTTTCACTAAGGCATTTGATCGATCCCATTTTGAGCATCTTGTCAACTTGATAGGAATGTTCAATCCAGAGTGAAAACTTGTTTTTCTTAAATCAATTCAATTCATGAAAGTTAAATTTTATTTCTTTTTTCTGTATAGTTCTTTTAATTTTTCAAATATTTTACAAAAATTCAAACAAAATAGAAAATGGAGAAAATTTCAAAGTTATCTTGAGAAAAGAGGAAATGATAGTACATCAGAAATGATCTAAACGTCTTAGATTGCTCATATGGGAAATGATTGCGTCATGCTTACTTGATTGTTTAAATTATTATGTTTTTAATCTGCTTATTTACAAGTAATTTGAATTGTCAGTAGGCTGTAGGCGTCTTTGAATCATTAGTAGTGTGGAAACTAAATATAGACTACAACTGTGATTTGAACCAATGTATGCATGTGTGCGTGTGTAAAAGAAAACAAAGAGATCATTATCAGATAAAGGATGTAAGATTTTAGCAAATATTTTCTTAAGAGACCAGTTTCGGGTTATGTCTTTAGCACAATTACTGTGGTTCATCTCACTGCCCATACTCACAAGTATGTAATGAGAGATTGAATCAAGACATGTCTTTACATCAACCGTTGAGCATGTATTCACCCTTGAATCTTACCTGATTCATTGAAATCAAATCTAGATAAAAGTTGGATCACCTTACCTAAATCCTCAGACTCCATATCTATTAACCTGAATCATCATATGATATTCATAGAAAAAAATCCAATCAATCCCAAGACATCCGAATCACTCGATTCTGAATCTTATGATTCTTGATAATCCTTATGGATTGTGCTTGATTTTTTCTGTGCTAAACGATGTAACTTCATTCTGGAGATTTGAAAAACTTTGTGATTATCTTAGATGCCTTGAGATAGTGCAAGTTATATTTCTGTAGCATATTAGTGGGCTACACGTTGTATATCCTAAATTTAATACCTTAACACACAAGAACGTGATACAAATATGCTTATGGTTTCAAATATCATAATATTGCCAACTTGAATTACTTGTTTATATGCTTATTACGTATGAATAACTTGTAATTCATGACATGATCCCATATTCTTTGACGTTTATCTTGTATCATTTTTTGCTAAAGTTTAGCCTGATACGATCCTCTGCTCGTGTCTTTGAACAAAAATAGTGTGTGTGTATATACTTGTATATTTCTATCTTGAAAAGATTAAAAAGATTCTAAGTGTGTGTATAGTTCAATTTTAATCAGAAAAGCCAAAAAATATTTATGTTTAACCTTCTTGAATTGACCTTGAATCCTCTTGATTGAATGCTTTTATCTTGTTTGTTATTTGACTTGAAATCTTCATAATTTGAGTTGAAAGTTTGAGCACACAAGGGTCTCTACGTACTTGATAAGTGCGCATGAGGTAAACCCTGCGTACCTAACAAGTATGCAAGACTTAAGTCATGCGTACTTAGTAAGTACGCATGAGTTAAGTCCTGCGCACTTAGCAAGTACGCAAGACCAATATGTGTTGGGTATATATACAGGACTTAAATTTTTTTTTGCGTTTATCTCATTCAAAAATTAAACTACTGTTGAATATCCTTTGCTCATTTTTACTCAAACATTTTGACTGTTCCTAACCGGTTTTTCGTCCCGATTCAATTCTCAACATCGAATAAACATCATTTGGTGAGAATCTTAGGGCTTTTCATCCATGAAATCTTGATTTACGGACCGATTTAGGATTTTGAAAAATTTAGGTTTTAAATCTTGATTTTGGACATTTCTTGGTCGTTTTGGTAACACATTATGATCAAAACTCTCTTAGAATCATCAATCGAACCTTATTCATTACTTAATAGCCCATAACGATCTTTGATTTTGTCCTTGACTTACTATTTAACCGTTGGTTCATATGGGTCATTTTTTAGGTCAAAATTTGACTAGGTTAGCGGGTCATTGATGTGGATAGAGGTTCCATAGGTCCTTATCATGGTTTTTGACATTGTGGTAACCCTATTCCACGTCAATGTCTTACATCTGTTAAATATTAGATTTTTTTTAAAAATTTGGCTAAGTGCAATTCTTGCGCACTTAACAAGTACGCAAGAAGTAATTCATGCGTACTTGTTAAGTACGCAAGAACAAATCCCTGTGTACTTGCTAAGTACGCAGGAATAACACTTGTAAAATTTTTCTAAGTCTAAAATTCAGTTCAGTGTGTAACTGCTATACTTGGTCATGTGTATTCCATTCCAATGAATCTTCTTGTTCTTATTATGTTTACTGTGTGTTTTTACAGTGATGGATCGTGCCTTTACCAGTGAGTTCAATCTCCTTGCACTTACAGAACCGAAATGGAAGGGTGTGTTGCACTACAATACCGAGAGATAGTTGATTTCTTGAATCGTTCAAAGATCAGCTATGCTATATCAGCAGATCTAATAGTCTCAAGACCGTACCTGGAGCAGTTCTGGGATACAGCGGATCATGACTGCACGGTAACCCCTAATGTTATTCGGGCTACTGTGGTGGGTCATGACATTGCTTTTTCTGAGGACACAATTAGAAGGGTCTTACAGTTCCGGGATCTCGCCACCGACCCAACTGCCTATCCTGATTATTTTATGGATGGCTGTTGGAGGCAGCGTATGGGATATGTCGGTAGATTACTCTTCCTACAAGAAGATGTGGGTGCTCGATCAGTGGAGGTACTTTGCCCACGTGATGATCATGTGCATCTCTTACAGGAAGGCGGGGAAGGATGCTATGGGACATGATCTTGCAGTAGCCATAGCTGGCTTGTCTCTCAACATGGGTTATAACTTCTCAATATACATCTTCAAGGCCTTAACTGACTAGATCAATACGGCTGAGAGGTTTAGATTCCTATTATACCCAAGATTTGTGCAACTACTGATCAATGATGCATTGCTAAATCTGCCTGCTATTGGGGAGAGACTGCAAGTCAAAAGGGTGGACAAGAGAGTGCTTGCACAGTTTCTAAAGCCAGGCAGTGTAGAACCTACCCCTGAGCATACCCCACTCTTTGGCCACCTGATTAATGAAAAGTATGTGGCACCAGCTGATTGGAGATGGTTTAGTCATGAGTCTGAGCCAGAACTCAGTGAACATTCTGATGAGCAACAAGAAGATGAGGACGTTGAAAGTGAGGATGAATTGTCTGAAGGAGGAGACGACGAAGAGGGTAATGATGGTGCTGAAGGATCCGACTCCGAAGATACAGAGTCTGATTCATCTGATTCCGATGACACCATCACAGGCACACCCGAGAAGATTGACAAAGGTGACCCTTCCTGAGTCAACTTCTAAGAGAAAGCGACAATCGATGAGCAGTGAATACGAGCCAGATTCTGACGCAGGCACAGCTATACAACGACGAAGACATGAAAGTATCAACAAACAACTAGGGATAGGCAGCAACAAGCTTGTTGAAGCACTTTCCTGTGACAAACACTCTGGATAGAGTCTTAGTTTGTATTTTCATGTCTGTAATTTCCTTTGTATGTAAGAGTCTTTATGTATTAGTTTATCGAGTTGTATTTACTTTTACATATTGAATGTTGCATTTTTCTCTAAGTGTTTTGCGCACTTGTATGTGCGCAGGAGAAAGCTCCTGCGTACTTAGCAAGTACGCAAGAATACCTTTGCATACTTGCTAAGTATGCAAGAGCATTTGGCCCTGCGCACTTGCTAAGTGCGCAGGCATCAGGTCTTGTATAAATAGGATAGGTTGACAGAAGTTAAGTACGCAGGCATTATAGCAAATACGCAGATTGTAATCTCAGTACTTCTCTCTGTAACCTTCAAGTGTTTATAATACAAAGAACGTTTAAAGTGTTTTCTCTTGTCGGTTTACTTTGTTTAGTTAGACTCTCCACCTAGTCACGGGCATTCCGCACCCAGTCCGACTAGTAGACCCACTTGCATGTGATGATCCGCCACACCCAAGGGACCTACAAGTGGTATCAGAGCATTGCTCCTGATTTCGAGTGTTGTGAGTGAGTTTGGAGAGTTTCTACCGAGTTTTTACAAGCAAAAAAGAGGTATTTTTGTTGATTTTTATGATAAAATAGGGGTAGCTCTTGAGCACTATTTTAGAAGCAAAAATCACTCAAAAACTGATTTTTGT
This sequence comes from Smallanthus sonchifolius, assembly GCA_023525975.1. NCBI lineage: Eukaryota > Viridiplantae > Streptophyta > Magnoliopsida > Asterales > Asteraceae > Smallanthus > Smallanthus sonchifolius. The sequence goes on from CM042025.1 coordinate 70,450,335, forward strand.
TGTGTATTTGAGTGTTTTGAGCATCAAAGGTTGGTTAGAAACAAGTTTCTGACCCTTTGGCTCATTTGCATTGATCGAGAGACCAATTTTTACCATCTCCGACGATTTTCAGGGGACCGGAATAGTTTGGTGAAAGTTGCTGAAAAGGTGTTGTGCGTACTTACCATTTCTGGCAAAAAGTACACTTCTGTTGCGTACTTACTAAATACGCAAGACTTATCTCCTGTGTACTTACAAGTGCGCAAGACTGATCTTCTGCGAACTTAAGTTATATCCTGCGTACTTATCATTTACTCCTGCGTACTTATCAAGTACGCACGAGCAAATCTAAATACGCAAGACCATTTCTCAAGTGCGCAGGGAAAAATCAAGTGCGTAACTGTGTCTGATTGTTCTGAAATTTGACTAAGTGTTCACTATGTCGAATCTTCAGAATCTTGGAAATCTGTTAAACTATGATAATGAGATCGGCACACCATAGAAACCGCCAAAGTTGCTGAACGTAAACGATTATTCTAATTGGAAAGCACGTTTTGAGCACTACATTTCTTATACCGACTCGTCGCTATGGATACCAATCCTTGAGGGATATAAGCATCCCACACACATCTATCTTGATGAAACCATGCCCAAACCTATCCCTAAGCTTTCCGACGAAGAAAAGAAAGCTTATGATCGAGAAAAGAAGGCACTTGGCTCGATCACTATGGCATTAACTCGGGAACTGTTCCACAGTTTCCGAGGTTTTGACCATTTTAAGGATCTTTGGAAAGCTTTAAAGAAAAGATTCGAAGGAAATAGTGACATCAAGAAGAGTAAGCGGGTTCTTCTCAGGAAGCATTGTGAGTGCTTCAGATTTTTAGAGAACGAATCTCTAGATGACCTCATCTCTAGATTCTATCATTTACAGACTGAGTTGAAGGCTTTTGAACTCAAGTATCCAGATGAAGAGATGGAAAAGTTTTTGGATGCTTTGCCACCCAAATTTGAGATGTACACATCCCTGATGAGGGAAAATCCTAAATTCTATGAGTTGAGAGTAGAGGAGGCAATAGGAAAGGTTCAAGCTCATGACATGAACCTAAAAAGAAAGGAAAGCTCAGGAAGACCTCAGATACAAGACCCTTCAATGTATCATGGGACGACTTCTACATCCAAGTCATCGGGCTCTGGAATTGCCCTCTTCACTGGAAACCCTACTGAAGAAGACCACTTAACTGGGTGTGGTGGTCATGCATGCTATGCATCTGGATCAGGGTTGGGGTCTCATCATCAACATACCTCTAGAAATCCTCCCGCTACAACTTCAGCTAATCAATCAGCTATCGCCAAAATAGCTGAAGATTATGTAGCATTATTCTCATCATGTATGCTTGCCTATGAGAACTTCATTGGCGGCAAGCTTACAGATCCCGAGACGATTGAAGAAGATTTTAATCAAGTTGATCCTGATGACATTGAGGACATGGATATTCAATGGAATATGGCCATGCTATTGAGGAGAGCCTAGCGTTTCCTGAACAGAACAGGAATAAAGTTCATTGGCGGGCATTCTAATGCCAAGGTCGGGTTTGACAAATCCAAGGCCAAATGCTACAAGTGTCATTGGCACCGGCCTCTGGTTTTACCAGACCTAGCCAAGGAAACAACCATGGCCACAACAACCTAAACCACCACAATCATAGCCAAAGTGGAACGTCCAATGCACTGGTAGCCCAACAGGACGAAAGCTTTGATTGGGGTGTTCATCTGGAGGATGCCATCATCGCACAAACCCAGGTAGGTCTCATGGCTGAGATCATGGAGATGATGGAAGCTGAGAAAAGGGAAGCTTCTATGGCTGACCTAGAAGAGTCTACTGCTGCTACAGAGGAAGAAAAGGAAGCTGAAGAAAAGGAAGCTTCTGTAGCTGATAAGGAGGAATCGACTACTGCTGTTGCTCTCATGGCCATTGGAGAAGCAACAAGTTCATCTTCTGAGGTAGATTCTAATCCTTTTTCTGTTATTTCATGTTCTAAATGTCTAGGGCTAAAACTTGAAAATTCTAGGCTCCAAGACAAAATCGAACCCCTGTGTATGGCAGCTCTAAACTATAAAGAAAACGAAAAACGTTTTAAAGATTCTATTGAAACGTTAAAAAAGGAAAAAATGTTAATATTCTCTAAAAATAAGCGATCAACAGCTTCATTTAGATGTTGCATACAGGGGGTTGGAAAAACGGAACAATGAAATCAACAAACTGCAAAATGAGATCTTGCAGCTAAAATGTACAAATGAGAAGTTGAAAAACTCTCGTTTTGTGGTGGAACACTACGAATCTGTAGTGAGACAATTGAATGGGTTAGGGCTGGGTACTAATGCCATTCCTCCACCAGTGAGCGGGAAGTTTGTCAATAGCTTAATAGACATTGATCTCACTTGTCTAGATGAGTCCTCTGATAAGGATGATTCCCCTAAAAAGGATGAATCCTCAAGTAAGGCTAACTCCACATCTAGTGAGGAGTTCATTACTGCTTTTGAAGATGGGTCGGTTAAAACTTGCTCTGAAGGAGTAGTCTCTGAGGAGTTGTTAATTGAACATAAAGTAAAGAAAAACATTATCACTAATAGTGATAATTGCATTTTAACTGAACCCGATATCATTGAAACTAATGATAAACTAAAGGTAACGCTTTATGAGGGTTATAAAAGTCTTAACCAAGTAAGGAAAGAGGCTTTTTCAGCTCACTATGGGCTTGGTTACAAAGAGAATTTGGAAAAATACTATACCCCCAAAAACCAAACTGTAAAGGTTCAGACTCCTGTTCATAAACCAACTCCTCCTACTCATAATGCTGAGTTATCTAAGGCCAGATCTAATGAGCCTTACAAGAGAACTTATATAGACAAGAGGAATTGTTTTCACTGTGGCTTGGTTGGTCACATTCTTGTGAACTGTCCGTCTCAGAACCATGGGAAACGGCATGTTGTTTCATAACCAGCTGTTATCCCTAGGTTGCCATCAGTGAAACCTCCCAAACATCCAAAACAAATGTGGTGAAACCACCAGTCAAACCGACGGTAAAGCCTAAGATCAAATCTGAAGCTAAACCATATGTTCCAAGAAAGGTAACGCAACCTGCTGTACCTTGTGTATCTACCTCTGGTAGTACACGTACTGGTGAGAAACCTGTGGCAAGACTCTCTAAGCCACAAAGGAGGAGAACGAACAAGAGGTTGAGAAATCTAGAACAGCTGACTTCAGTTCAATCAGGTGAAGCTTCCACAAGTTCACCTGCTGTTGTTGAACCAAAGTCTCCTGTTCCTATTAAGAAACAGAAGAGATCATGGACTGCCAAATCCAAAACTTCTCAATCTCCTAGTTCTAATTCTTCTAAAGATTCATTAATTTTGAACAGTCATCACGACTGTGAGTTAAAGGAAGTAGTTTATTTTGAAAAGGATGGACGACCCAAGACAACAATGGCTTAGGTCTCCAAATCTAACTAATTCTTTTGTTACTCGTGCAGGGATGTCCGAAGGGTAATATCTCTAACCGCTGGTATGTAGATAGTGGATGCTCCCGACACATGACAGGAAACATGGCGTTGCTTCAAGATGTTAAACCATTCAGAGGCGGCTATGTGGCCTTTGCCAGAGAAAAAAGCGACAGCATCACGTGTCAAGGCGTGGTTTCGAACGGTTGTGTCAGCTTTGACATTGTCAACTTCTGCGAGCAGCTGAAGCATAACCTGTTGAGTGTCTCCTAAATGTGTGATAAGGAGTACTCGGTGATGTTTGACAAGTCAGAATGCCTGATTCTCAAACCTGGTTTTGAAGTTCCCGAAGAATGGATCCTGATGAGAGTGCCAAGAACAAACGATACCTATCAGATCGATATGAGCGTGGCAAAAACCACCTCATCAGTTGCTACCTGTTTGCTTAAAAAAGCGACAGAGCTCGACTCTATCTTGTGGCATAGGAAACTCAGACATATTTCATATCGTAAAATGAACTATCTTGTCTGAAATGGTTTGGTAACCGGGGTTCCTAAGCTGAGATTTACCGTTGCAGATGAATGTATGCCTTGTAAAAAGGGCAAACAGCAACGGAAGTCTCAAAAGCCCAAGCTCCAAAACTCTATTGATACCCCTTTGGAGCTATTACACATGGATCTGTTTGGCCCCATAAGTATCAGGAGTATTGGAGGTAAGTCATTCTGTCTAGTTGTAACTGGTGATTTCTCACGTTTTTCTTGGGTGCATTTTTTAGGTACTAAAGACGAGACTGCTGATATTCTTCAATACTTGATCCTGAGCTTGGAATCTCTTTGCAAGCTGAAAGTTAGAAGAATAAGGAGTGACAACGAAACCGAGTTCAAGAATAATTTGATGGAGCTTTTCTGTCTCAAGAAAGGGATCTGTCACGAATTCAGCGCGCCGTACACGCCTCAGCAGAATGGAGTTGTTGAACGGAAGAATAGAACACTGATTGAGACTGCAAGGACTATGCTGTCGGATGCAAAGCTTCCTGTCACTTTCTGGGCAGAAGCCGTTAATACAGCTTGTCTCATCTTAAACAGAGTTCTGGTTGTGAAGAGGCACAACAAGACTTGTTACGAGTTGATCAACAATTGACTTCCCAATCTTGTTTACCTAGTTCCTTTTGGTAGTCCCTGTTCCTTGTTGCTACAGTACAAAGACCGCTAGTCTAAGTTTCATGCAAAAGCGGTGGAAGGCATCTTCTTAGGATACGTTGCCAACTCGCCTTGCAAGAGAGTGTACAACATAGGAACTCATACTGTCGAGGAATGGTTTGAAGTGGATTATAGTAAACACAGCATTCCACCCGAACCAACAGGTCCAGCTTGGGGTTTTGATTATGATGCGCTATTCAAGTCATTCAATCTTCCTGATCTATCTGCAGTTGACGCCGCAAATGTTTATGAATTATTGGGTGGCGACAATGACTCCAGTTTCTCTACTCGTGCTACTGTACCGATTATAACTCCTAATTCCAATGTTGCATCTGCATCTGGAACTCATGACAGTGATAACAGTGAAGGTGTTCATGTGGTTGGAGATGACGCTCAAGCCAATCCTAACACAACTGTAGGAAATGAAGCTCCAGCTGATCCAATTAACATTGAATCCTCTTCCTCTGGAACACAGGAAATGGGGGAGTTAAGCATGAATCTAGATTCAGAAATTCAGGAACTGATTGTACCGGAGACGAGAGTGCATAGGAATCATCCAATCGACAACATTATTGGTGATCCTTATGCCGGTGTTCAGACTCGTCATAGAACCATCACTGAGAACACCAGTATTTACACAGAGATACTTGATACTGGTGTCATGGAAACATGTCTGCATGCTGCATTCGTGTCCCAGTTAGAGCCAAAGAATGTGAAGGAGGCTCTCACTGACAACTGCTAGATTGAGGCGATGCAAGATGAATTGTCTCAATTCCAAAAGTTGCACGTGTGGGATTTGGTTGACTTGCCAAAAGTCTTTCAGCCAATTGGATCCAGATGGGTGTTCAAATGCAAGACAGATGATCATCATGTAGTTGTGAAGAACAAAGCAAGATTGGTTGTTCAGGGTTTTTATCAGCAAGAGGGCTTGGATTACACGGAAGTACATGCCCCAGTTGCTAGAATTGAGGCCATTCGACTGTTCTTGGCTTCTGCCACATATGTCGGATTCAAGGTCTACCAACTTGATTTGAAAAGTGCTTTCCTTTATGGTAAAGTTCATGAAGAGGTCTATGTCACTCAACCTCCTGGCTTTGAAGATCCGCATAATATCAATAAAGTGTATAAGCTCGACAAAGCACTTTATGGTCATCATCAAGCACCGAGGGCATGGTATGAGACATTATCTAAGCATTTACTGTCTAATGGTTTCGACCGTGGACAGATTGACTCGACTCTCTTCATTAGGAAAGCAGGAGGTCACATTCTTCTTGTACAAGTATACGTCGACGACATTATTTTTGGATCTACCAATGAAGGGATGTGTAGGGAATTCGAGCAGGTGATGAAGTCAAAGTTTGAAATGAGTAATATGGGTGAATTGTCGTTCTTCCTGGGTCTGCAAGTCAGTCAAAGAGAGGATGGCATTTATCTACATCAAACCAAGTATGTGCAGGACATCTTGTCTTAATAAAAGATGAATGATATCAGTACTTATGGCACACCTATCTCAGTCAATCATGGTCTGCATCCTGACAAAGATGGAAAGGATGTAGATAGCAGATTGTACCATGGGATGATCGGATCATTTATGTATCTCACAGCTTCAAGACCCGATATAATGTTTGCTGTGTGCTTGTGCTCAAGGTTTCAGTCTCAACCGAAGGAGTCACATATGATAGCCGTGAAGAGAATTTTCAGATACCTGAAAGGGAAACCCCGATTAGGTCTTTGGTACTCTAAGCAGCAGTCATTCAACTTCAAAGCCTACACTGATTCAGATTATGATGATTGTAACCTTGACAGAAAGTCAACTTCTAGTCGATGTCAATTCTTAGGAGACAGACTGGTCTCCTGGCAGTGCAAGAAGCAGTCAACGGTTTCTGTCTCAACTTGTGAAGCAGAATACATTGCTGCAGCGAGCGGTTGTTCTCAGATATTATGGATTCAACAGCAATTGAGAGACTACATCTTAAACTTCACTGGAACTCCTTTATTCATTGACAACAATGCCACCATGTCCATCACAAATAACCCGGTGAAACATTCCAAAACTAAACATATAGAAATTCGCCATCATTTCATCCGTGATTGTGCTGAAAAGCATTTAATTGAACTTGTAAAAGTTCACACGGATGACAATCTTGCTGACCTTTTCACAAAGGCATTTGATCGATCCCGTTTTGAGCATCTTGTCAACTTGATAGGAATGTTCAATCTTGAGTGAAAATTAATTTTTCTTAAATCAATTCAATTCATTGAAGTTAAATTTTATTTCTTTTAAATTTTCTGTATAGTTCTTTTAATTTTCAAAATATTTTACAAAATCAAAAACAAAATAGAAAATGGAGAAAATTTCAAAGTTAACTTGAGAAAAGAGGAAATGATAGTACATCAGAAATGATCTAAACGTCACAGACTGCTCATATGGGAAATGATTGCGTCATGCTTACTTAATTGTTTAAATTATTATGTTTTTAATCTGTTTATTTACAAGTAATTTGAATTGTCAGTAGGTTGTATACGTCTTTGAATCACTAGTAGTGTGGAAACTAAATCTAAATTACAACTGTGATTTGAACCCATGTTTGCAAGTGTGTGTGTGTAAAAGAATAGAAAAGATCATTATCAGATAAAGGATGTTAGATTTTGGCAATAATTTTCTTTTGAGATCAGTTTCGGGTTATGTCGTTAGCACAATTATTGCGGTTCATCTCACTGCCCATACTCACAAGTATGTAATGAGAGATTGAATCAAGACATGTCTTTACATCAACCGTTGAGCATGTATTAACCCCTGAATCACTCTTGATTCATTGAAATCAAATCTAGATAAAAGTTGGATCACCTTACCTAAATCCTCAGACTCCATATCTATTAACCTGAATCATCATATGATATTCATAGAAAAAAATCCAATCAATCCCAAGACATCCGAATCACTCGATTCTGAATCTTATGATTCTTGATAATCCTTATGGATTCTGCTTGATTTTTTCTGTGCTAAACGATGTAACTTCATTCTGGAGATTTGAAAAACTTTGTGATTATCTTAGATGCCTTGAGATAGTGCAAGTTATATTTCTGTAGCATATTATTGGGCTACATGTTGTATATCTTATAATTAATACCTTAATACACAAGAACGTGATACAAAGATGCTTATAGTTTCAAGTCTTATAATATTGTCAACTTGAATTACTTGTTTATGTGCTTATTACGTATGAATAAATAGTAATCCATGACATGATCCCATATTCTTTGATGTTTATATTGTATCGTTTTTGCTAAAAGATAGCCTGATATGATCCTCTGCTCGTGTCTTTGATCAAAAATAGTTTGTGTGAATACTTGTATATTTTTATGAGAAAAGATAAAAAAAAGAGATTTTAAGTTTATGCATAGTTCAATTTTATTCAGAAAAGCCAAAAATATTTGTGTTTAACCTTTCTGAATTGTATTTGAATCCTCCTGATTGAATATTTTTATCTTGTTTGTTATTTGACTTGAAAAACTTCATAAATTTGAGTTGAAAGTTTGCGCACTTAAGGGTTTGTGCGTACATGTAAGTGCGCATGAAGTAAGCCCTGCGTACTTAACAAGTACGCAATAGTTAAGTCTTGCGCACTTGTAAGTACGCAAGAGTTAAGTCTTGCGCACTTGTAAGTACGTACGGGTTAAAATGTGCGCACTTGCTAAGTACGCACGGCCTTTTGGTGTTGGGTATAAATATGGGACTTAGAAATTTTCTGAGTTTTTCGTCGCTTTCAAACTGAAATTTTCCCTCTGCAAAACTTTTAATCAAAATCCAAGTGTTCCTAAACCGTTTTTGTTTCGTCCCATTACAAGTTTCATCACCTCATAACATCCATTTGGTGAGAATCTAGGCTCAATCCATCCGTAAAAACTCGTGATTTTGGACCGATTATCTTAGGTTTTTGTTCGAGATTTTTAGACAATTTTTGGGTTGTTTGGGTAAAACCTAATAATTAAAACTTGTTAAGAATCATTAATCGATCACCTATGAGACCTTAATCGTCCAAATTCATCTTTAATTCTGATCCTGTGCTTGAATTCGAACCGTCAGTGGTTCGGTTGACTATTTTAGGTCAAAATTGGTCATGTATAGCAGTGTCTTGGTGTTATATTGGTCCCATAGGGTAGAATCTTTGATTCCGACCTACTGGCGACCCAATACACACCAATTTTTGAACATCAGTTGAATTTCAAAATTCTGAAAATTTTCACCATGTGTAGTTCTTGTGCACTTAGCAAGTACGCAAGAAGCAATTCATGCGTACTTGTTAAGTACGCAGGAGGAAAATCCTCAGGACCAACACTTGGCAAAAATTCCTAAGTCTGAAATTCAGATTAAAGAGTAACTGCTATATTGAGTCATGTTTATCCATTTCCAATTATACTTGTTGTTCTGATTCTGTTTTCTGTGTGTTTTTGCAGATCATGGCTCGGGCGTTTACTAACGAATTCAACCTGTTAGCTAACACTGAACCAGAATGGAAGGGTGCAACATTGCAGTACAGAGACATAGTTGATTTCTTGAACCGTTCAAGAATCAGCTACGCCATTTCTACTGACCCGATCGTGTCAAGACCCTATCTCGAGCAGTTTTGGGAGACTGCGGAGCACGACTGCAAGGTAACCCCCAACGTTATAAGGGCTACCATTGCTGGTCATGCTATCGCTTTCTCTGAAGATACTATTAGAAGGGTCCTTCAATTCAGAGATCTCTCGACCGACCCGATAGCCTAACTAGACTACTTTGTGGACGGCTGTTGGAGGCAAAGAATGGGTTATGTCGGTGCGAGAGACTATGCTTCATACAAGAAGATGTGGGTGTTAGACCAATTGAGATACTTCGCCCACGTCATGATCATGTGCATCTCATCAAGGAAAGCTGGAAAAGATGCCATGGGTCATGACCTTCCAGCAGCCATGGTCGGCCTTTCTCTCAATAAGGGCTACAACTTCTCCCGCTACATTTTCAAAGCCATCAATGACCAGATCAACACAGCGGAGAGGTTTCGGTTCTTATTATACCCTAGGTTTGTGCAACTATTGATTAATGATGCGTTGCCAAAACTACCTTATATAGGGGAGAGACTGCAAGTAAAGAGGGTGGACAAAAGAGTATTCACACAGTTCCTAAAGCCAGGCAGTGTAGATCATACCCCTGTGCATACAGAACTCTTTGGCCACCTCATCAATGAAGCATACGTGGCCCCAGGTGACTGGAGATGGTACAGTCATGATTCCGAGCCCGAATTGAGTGAACACTCCGACGAATAACAGCAACAACAACAGGAGGAAGTAGAAAGTGATGATGGATCGTCTGATGATGGAGACGACGAAGGAGGAAATGATGGTGATGAGGGATCCGACTCAGAAGAGACCGAGTAAGATTCTTCTGATTCCGATGATGCACCGTCGCAGGTACACCCAAGGAGAACGGCAAAGGTAACCTTACCTGTGTCGTCCTCCCAGAGAAAGCGAGAGTCTTCTAGCAGCGAATACGAGCCAGACTCTGAATCTGACGCTGCTATATAAAGACAACGACGAGAAAGCATTCACAAGAACAAGGGCGATAGGCAACATCTTTCTATCCCCAGTGAGGTGGAGGCTTAGCAGCAAGTACAAGTTTCGGCTGCTAGTCCTGATTCAGCCTCCACCCCACCTTCATAACAACTGTACCGTAGGAGGAGAAGGCCACTGGTGCAACGTGAAGTGGCCGTCACTTCAATCACAGAGGTGATTCCTGTGATAGTGACCCTCCCTACCCCAACTGCTCAGGTGGAGGTGACTACTCCAATTCTCACGGAGTCAGACACCATCACCCCTACCATAACCCCTACAATCCTCGTCACATCCTCCATCCCAACCACCACTATTGAGCCTCTAAGTCAACCCTTCAATTATGGAGATTTCACACAAGGGTTTGACTTCGATACCATATTCTCCTCCCCCATTCACAATGCTGAGGCGTCCTCATCCAGACATCCTGATCCGAATGATGCAAGGATAGATGTTCTGGAAACCCAAGTTGCTGGATTACTGGAGACTATTCGGAAATCAAAGGAGGAGTCTGATGCTCAACAAGCACAGATTAACTCTTTAGTAGACGAAGTTAGAATCCTACGTAGCCAGAGAACGGGGACTAATGAACGACTGAAGAACGTCATGGCCCAGAACGAGCTCCTAATCAAGACAAATGAAATGCTTCTGGGTCACGGGTCGTCCTTGGAGCTGCGGTTTGATACTCAAAGGAAAGAGCATGAGCTGATGGTAAAACTGATTGTTGATCTGACCAAGAAGCTTGATGCTCAGGGAGAGAAGGAAAAAGAGACAGAGAAAGAGAAAGAGAAAGAAAAGAGAACTACCGGTGACGAGGCTTGTCATCCTGTCGACTTGACTAAGGATGATGACAAAGACAAGGATCCCGAAGCCGGTCCTAGTGGAGGTGAGCACCAAGCTTTAGCAATCGTGCCCATCTCTGCTGTTCCAATGGCTCAGGGGGAGTCTACTCATCAAGAGGGTGGTGATACCTCTGGTGGTGGTGGCGACAAAGGAAAGCTAGTGGTTGAAGTGCTTAAGGACTTATCTGATGATGAGATCCTATACCTAGAGCCTGACTATTCCAATGAAGCACTGATCGATGCTCTCCTTAATCTAGAAGAAGGAGAGATCGACTCTGGTGATGATTGGGATGATGATGACGAGGATGTTGTAATTGAAATTCCCAAGGGTGACGGGGAAGGAGAGTACGAGTTAGAAGATGGAAAGATCTTTGAATTTCCATCCTTCGAAGCTCCGCTCGACACAGGTTTAGTCGAGCATGCTAGTAATGTGGAAGCCTCGACTGAAGCCTCCCCAGTTGACCCTGCACCTGTGGACCCATAGGCACCAAAAGAAACAGATATGCCTTCTACTTCATCAAAGGGTCCAACTCATGTGTGGCAAAAGAAGTCTATAATAGACAAACACGGAGCAACAGGGATGATCTTAGCTATAAGGTTCGAGGAGGATAAGCAGCTGTTCGCAATCAAAAGATCTGGCGGGGTTCAATACTTGAAACCCACCAGTGAAGCGTTCAACTCCTTACCCAAATACGACCTTGTGAACCTAGCAAACCGAGAGCTGTTGGGTCATTCCAATCACGCAGTGGCGATGGGTTTGTGGGTGGTTCTGCAGCGGGAAGCAAGATTTGGGAAATTCGAGATGTTCAAGCCTCAAGTGCCCAAGAGAGTCAAGGATAAGCACGCTAGACATCCTGTGACTAAGAAGCACTTAAAGAAATTGGTATACAAGCCAGTGCGATGTGAAACTAAGATTTCCCTGAGCAAGTTATCTCAGGATATTCTTGGTGACATATGGTACTGGTACGTAGATCAAAAAACGGGCGAGGTTGTGATCATGGGAAAGGTACGTTCAGACAGTGGAAACATAGTGCCAGAGGAACTGATCAGAATATTTGATGAAGTCTGCTTCATCAACTTTTCTGTGAAAGATCTAGAGGCACTAGCAGACAGATACTGCGTGTACACTGATGAATGGACAAAGCTCCTTGCTTCTAAATATGACAAGGTGATTAAGTTCTGCCTTGATTACAAGAAGAAGATGGAAGCTAAAGATCAAGTGCTGTGAAGGCTGAAGATGTGAAGACTGAAGAATGAAAACCGAAGAAGATGATAATCCAGAGCTGTTGTCAAGGGGGAGTTTGTTGAAGCACTTTCCTGTGACAAACACTCTGGATAGAGTCTTAATTTGTATTTTCATGTCTGTAATTGTCTTTGTATGTAAGAGTCTTTAAGTATTAGTTTATCGAGTTGTATTTACTTTTACATATTGAATGTTGCATTTTTCTCTAAGTGTTTTGCGCACTTGTATGTGCGCAGGAGAAAGCTCCTGCGTACTTAGCAAGTACGCAAGAATACCTTTGCGTACTTGCTAAGTATGCAAGAGCATTTTGCCCTGCGCACTTGCTAAGTGCGCAGGCATCAGGTCTTGTATAAATAGGATAGGTTGACAGAAGTTAAGTACGCAGGCATTATAGCAAATACGCAGATTGTAATCTCAGTACTTCTCTTTGTAACCTTCAAATGTTTATAATACAAAGAACGTTTAAAGTGTTTTCTCTTGTCGCTTTACTTTGTTTAGTTAGACTCTCCACCTAGTCACGGGCATTCCGCACCCGGTCCGACTAGTAGACCCACTTGCATGTGACGATCCGCCACACCCGAGGGACCTACAAAGCTATTCCTCGTAAGGTAGAGGATAGTGCTCAGAGGCAAGTACAAGTATCGGGTACGAGTACTGATTCGTCTTCTACCCCACCTTCACAACAGTTGTACCGGCGATAGCGGAGGAGGCCACAGGTTACACCTGATGTGACTGTCACTTTTATCACAGAGGAGGTTCCTGTGATAGTGTCCCTCCCTGTACTATCTGTCCAAATGGTGATGACTACTCTGATTCTTTCCGAGTCAATCACCATTACTCCTTCCACCACTCCGACAACCACCAACCCATCCACAATCCCTACTACCACCTTTGAACCTATCAGTCAACCCTACAACTTTGGAGACTTTTCCAAGGGTTTTGACTTTGATACGATCTTCTCATCCCCACTTCATAATGCTGAAGCCTCTACATCCAGGAATCCTGATCCAAATGTTGCACGGATTGATACTTTGGAAGCCCAAGTCGCTGCTTTACTTGAAACTGCTCGGAAATCAAGGGAAGAATCTGAGGCTCAACATGCTCAGATAAATTCGTTGGTGGACGAATTTACTATTTTAAGAAGCCAAAGAACTGGGACGGAAGAGAGTCTAGCAAATGTGATGGCCCGGAACGAACTACTGATCAAAACAAACAATATGAATCTGGGACACAGGTCGTCTCTAGCGGTTCGGTTTGACATGAAGTGGAAAGAACATGAAATGATGGTCAAGTTAGTAACTGACCTGACCAAGAAGCTTGCTGCTCAGGGGGAGAAAGAAAAAGAGAAGGAGAAGGCATCTAAACCTACCGGTGATGACCCTTGTCATCCGGTTGATTTAACAAAGGATGATGACAAAGACAAGGATCCTGAAGTCGGTCCTAGTGGAAGTGAGCAACAAGCTTTGGCGATAGTGCCCATTTCTGCTGTTCCAATGGCTGAGGGGGAGTCGACTCACTAGGAAGGTGGTAATGCTTCTGGTGGATGTGAAGGAAAGTCTGTAGCTGACGTTTTGAAAGATCTATCTGACGACGTGTCAGATAATGCTATCTTATTCTTAGAGCCAGACTATTCCAAAGAAGCACAGATCGAGGCTCTCTACAATCTTGAAGAAGGAGAGATCGACTCTGGTGATGATTGGGATGAGGAAGATGATGATGTGGTGATAGAAGTTCCCAAGTGTGACAGTGAAGGAGAGTATGAGTTTGAAGATGGAGAGATCTTCGAAGTTCCATCCTTTGAATCTCATCTTGACACAGGTTCAGTCGAGCCTGCTAGTACTGTTGAGGCGTCGACTGAAGCCTCCCCTGCTGACCCTACACCTGTGGATCCAGAGGCAAAGAAAGACAAACATGTGCCTGAAAGTTCATCAAAGGATCCAGCTCCTGTCTGGCAAAAGACTTCAATCATAGAGAAACACGGAGCGACAGGGATGATCTTAGCTGTGAGGTTCGATGAGGATAAGAAGTTGTTTGCAATCAAGCGAGCTGGGGGGTTCAATACTTGAAACCAACCAGCGAAGCTTTCAACTCCTTACCAAGATACGACCTCGTGAACCTAGTAAACCGAGAGCTGATGGGTCACTCAAATAACGCAGTAGCGATGGGTTTGTGGCAGGTTCTACAGCGTGAGGTAAGATCTGGGAAATTCGAAATGTTTAAGCCTCAAGTGCCCAAGCGAGTCAAGGACAAGAATGCTAGACATCCTGTGACTAAGAAAAGCTTAAAGAAACTGGTATACAAGCCAGTGCTATGTGAAACCAAGATTCCCCTGAGCAAGTTATCTCAGGATATCCTCGGTAACATATGGTACTGGTACGTAGATCCTAAAACGGGCGAGGCAGTGGTGATTGGAAAGGTGTGGTCCGATAGTGGAAGCTTAGTGCCAAGGGAACTGATCAGAGTGTTTGATGAATTCTGCTTCATAAACTTCTCTGTGAAAGATCTGGAGGCACTAGCTGACAGGTACTGCATGTACACAGACGAGTGGACAAAGTTTCTTGCTTCTAAATACGACAAGGTGATCAAATTCTTCCTTGACTACAAGAAGAAGAAGGAAGCTAAAGCTGGGGAGAAGTGAAGACCGAAGACAATCCAAAGCTGTTGTCAAGGGGGAGTTTGTTGAAGCACTTTTGTGTGACAAGCACTCTGGATAGTGTCTTAGTTTATTGTACTTGTCTTTTATGTTTTGTGTTTGTATTGTAACGTCTGTATGTATTAGTTATCTAGTTGTAATTTCTAATGCACGTCATTGTTGTAATTATTCTCTAAGTGTTTTGCGCACTTAGCATGTGCGCAGGAATTAGTTCCTGCGTACTTAGCAAGTACGCAAGAATACTCTGCGTACTTGATAAGTACGCATGAACAATTTGCCCTGCGCACTTGTTAAGTGCGCAGAGATCAGGTCTTGTATAAATAGAATAAGTTGACAGAAGATAAGTACGCAGACATTTGCACTCAGTATTTTCTCTCTGTAACCGTTCGAGTTTATAATAGAAGGAACTTTAAAGTGATTTCTTTGTCGGTTTACTTTGTGTTGTTTGATTCTCCACCTAGTCACGGGTATTCCGCACCCGGTCCGACTAGTCACACAACCACACGTAACGATCCGAAACACCCGAGGACCTACACCCGGGGACCTACACCCACGAACGGCAATAGACAGAATTACTGAGGAGTTCCTTCAACTCCGTCAAACAAATGAATCTGTGGACGCGATTACAGGCATTTTCTTCGATATAGCCAGATTCTGTCCTTCTTTATTAATAACTACTGAGATGTGGATGACATGATACCATCTCATTCTGAAAACGGAAATTAGAGAGTTCATTCATCCGTCCAAGTGCGCAAACTTGGAAGAAATAATTGATTGGGCTCGAGAAAGAGAAACAGAGCTTAAGAGACAGAAAGAAGAAAACAGGAAGAGAAAGGGAGAAGATTATACATCTCCTATGCCTCTTAGGAGAATTAAATTTAGAAGACCTGAAAGTAATTCCTTTCAAGAAAAAGAAATAAGAGACTGTGAAATCTGTGGAAAAAGACATCCTGGAGAGTGCCGGATCAAGCCTCTCAATTGTATGAAGTGTGGAAATATTGGACATCTGACACATCAGTGTACAAGTCTAGTAAGATTATTCTACATTTGTTACAAGCCGGGACACTTCAGTAGAGAATGTCCTGAGCTACGATCACAGACTGAAAAGACCGGTGAACGATCAAGAGTAGCAGGGCTTTCCAGATCAAAAGGATCGAGGCTCCGAAACCAAGAGGCAGGGCTTTCCAGATCTCGACCAAGGAAGAAAAAGATGCCCCTGACATCGTATCAGGTATCTTCCTCTTAATCCCTTACCTGCTGGTGTTTAATTCGATACGGAGACTAGTCGATTATTTATTTCTTTAAGATATGTGAATTCAAGAAACTTCAGTAGAAGTAAATTGGTTAAGGCATTAGAGGTTCAAATCGCAAGTAATAGAAACTGCGTAGTAACCAAAATATGCCAAGACTACCAACTACTAATCAAGGAAGAAGAATATCTCATCGATCAAATTCCAATGCAAGAATTTGACGTATAGGCTAGTTATCTTTGCATACTACGATGATTAAATGCAATCAGAAGTTAGTGTCACTCGCAAACGACGAAACTAGATTTCGTTATGTACGGCGACTTAAGATAAATAGCAATGTGAGACAAGGTCACCAAGCCTTCATAGCTTATGCGGCTGAAGTGAAGATAAAAGGAAAGAAATGAAACAAGTTCTAATAGTAAAATAAATTTCCAGAAGTTTTCCCAGATGATCTCCTAGGTGCTCCACCTGAGAGAGAGATCAAATTCAAAAATCAATTTAATTCTGGAAACTAAACAAGTGGCTAAGACTCCTTAACAATCAACACATACTAGAATGAAAAGATGTATGTCACAACTGAGAAAGTTGTTAGACAAAAGACATAGACCAATAGAATTCCAAGAAGGAGATTATGTTTTACGTATCCTTGGAAAGGTCTAATTCGACGTAAGAAACGTGGCAAGATAAGTCCGTGATTCGTTGGTTCTTTTAATGATCATTAAGCAAGTCAGAAGAATGACTTATTAACTAAACCTACATGAAGAACCGAAATACGTTCTATGGAAGTATATAACAAACAAAAATTTTCATATACCTCTGGAAGAGATAGAGGTTAACGAGAAACTAACTTATGTCAAAGAACCTGTAAAGATTCTAAACACTAAGCAGATAGTGCAATAGGAGGCACACGAACAGGTCAGAGATGACCTGGGAAAGCAAGGAAAGGATGAGAAAGACTTATCCTAAGCACTAACTGGTTTCGAGGACGAAACCTAAAATAAGGGGGGTAGAGTTGTAACATCCGAAAAATACAGTCGTAAACGGTTAACGGTCAAAGGGACGTCAAACGTAAAGCTACGAATGGTATCGATAACAAAAAGCGATAACAAAAGATTAACGGGGGAGTTGGGATTGAATAATAATAAGTTGGGATGAATTTTGGTTGAGAAACGTGGCCAAAGAACCCAACCGGATTCGAAACTGGCAGACTATTGGCCCGGAAATAGCCCAAAACTTCATATAGGCATATCCCGAGCTAGAAAATGAGTTACGGGAGCCATAATATATGAAAATGGGGTGTTTCGATGAGGAGAATATGAAAATGAGGTAACTCGGATCGATATCCTAAGCATAACGGTCCGACATGTGTTTATGAAGCAAATCCGGAGGCTTTGACAAGTGTTTTGATGACTCAGCACTCAAGTCGGACCGATATGCTTTACACGTCGGTCCGACGTCTGGAAGTTGGACCGATATGATTTACACGTCGGTTCGACGTGGAGAAGTCGGACCGATATGGACTACACGTCGGTCCGACGTGTGCCGTAGAAGCAAAAAAAGATGTTTTGACGCGTGTCACCGACTTCAGCCAAAGTCGGACCGACTTAGGATGACATGTCGGTCCGACATGGGTCCCAAACCAGCCTATAAATAGATTCTTAAGGCCGTTCAAATGGAGAATCATCACACACAAACACCACAACACACACAAGCATGTTTGAGTGCAAGTGTGGTACGCTGCGGGTGTGGTTCGGATCCGGAGAGACGTTTAAGCGAGGAACAAGCGTAGGAAACTACCCGAGACTATCGTAAGTACACTGGACCCGTACCTTAGATAAATGTTTATGTGAATTATGTGATTATGTATTATGTGCTATATGTGGAACTAAGGTATGGGGAAATAAAAGAAGGTAATGGGGAAATAAAAGAAGGTAATGGGGATTAGTCTAAACACTAAACGAAAATAATGGAGTAGCCACGATTTATTCAAGGGGTGGTGGATACGACGCTTTTACTTCCTATATATAAATCTGCTGGTACTTCGTAGTGAAACTTATGAATGTTTAGGGGTAGAGATTAAAAGACAGTAATGAAAATATAGTAAACGTGCTGGAGAACTTCCAACCGGTATGTAGTTATCTGACAAACAGAATGTTCTGTCTAAGGAAAGAGTGGTGTATAAATCTCTCCTAGACCTGTCACTCTTTCCTAGGAACGTCTCTGTTAGAGGTACAATATATGATAAATATTAATAAGGGAAGGGCTAATTCCAAATAAAGGAATATATGTGATGTATTATAGGGGTGATGGGTACGTCGCCGGTACACCGTATATATAAACCTCTTTAATACATATTAGAGATGCCTTTACGAGGAATTAGGACAAGAATGGGATAAAAGCATGAGGGAGTCATGCTATTAAATAAAAGATTAGAAACACTTAATCTGAAGCAAAGGAGTATTCATGAGATGTTAAAGGGGTGGTGGATACGCCGCGGGTACTTCATATATATAAACCCCTTTAACATAACATGACGAAACCTTTGTAAGGGATTAGAGCAAGAGTTAAGATAAAAGCATAAAGAGGTCATGCTACTAAATGAGAATTAGACGAGAATGCTTAATTCTAAGTAAAGGAGTATTCATGGAACATTAAAGGGGTGGTGGATACGCCGCTGGTACTTCCTATATATAAACCTCTTTAACGTAACATGGAGAAACCTTTATAAGGAATTAGAACAGGGATAAATATAAAAGTATGACAAGAGATCATGCTATATGTGCAAATATGCAATGTGTGTTAAACGTGAATATGTGAATGCATGATAGATGATCATGCCATATGTGTAAATATAAATGTATGATGGAAATGAGTCTAAGTCTTAAAATGAAATAACGGAGTACTCATGAAATGTTAAAGGGGTGATGGATACGCCGTTGGTACTTCCTATATATAAGCCTCTTTAATGCGTCGTGGGGAAACCATTACGAAGTTTTAAGGTGAGGACTGGTTGGGAATAAATTGGGAGGCTGTGAGTCTATGATACTCAAGATCCCAATGAAAATAGATGTCCAGACTACGGGGCGGATCTCTAGAATGAATGTAAAAAGGTACAGAGTCTACGAGACGGAAGGGCCTTAAATATGAGAATGGAAAGGTGCCCAGTCTATAGGCAGAAGGACCCGATAGAGGTACCTAGTCTATAAGGCAGAAGGACCTAAAATGAATGATAATAAAATATACAAATGACGTGACCGGAGGTACGTCCGGAGATGGTCTCGGGGGCGCCGAGAGCCCAGGAAACTTGAACAATAAGAACCTAAAGGGATTCCTAATAAAATGAACGATGAAGTGTACTTACTTAGCGAAAGCTAAGTCAAAAACGTTTTCAAACACTACAGGTTAAGAGCACGTGGAATGAGGTATCCTGAGGACGTGGCTGATCGGAGTTGAAGAATCCCTATGTTACATGATGTAATATTTTATGTAACAACAATATTATAATAAAATATACCTTTATTATTATAGTGACAAGATTTTGAAAAATCGGGACCGTTTTTCGCATTAAACTCTGATAATATAGTATGGTAAAAGTAGGGTGTTTCAGTAGGAGAACTCCACTAGAGGTAAGTGAGATTCCCAAGTGTTACCGAAATCGACCACACAAGCTCGTAGCATATCCTCTAAGGTTTGAATGGTACTCTCCATTTGGCCGTCAGTTTGCGGATGGTACGCCATACTCATATCTAGACACGTGCCTAAAGCTTTTGCCAGAAACGTGATGTGAATCGAGCGTCACGATCCGAAATGATAGAGATTGGCACTCCATGCCGAGATACCACTTCCTTCAAGTAAGCTGATTTTGTCAAGCGATCTACGATCACCCAGATGGTGTCGCATCCGCTAGGAGTTCGGGTTAGTTTGGTTATGAAGTCCATAGAAATTTGTTCCCACTTCCACATTGGAATATCTAGTTGTTGAAGTAAGCCAGAAGGCTTTTGGTATTCTACTTTGACCTTTGAGCAGGTCAGGCACTTGCTCATATAGATGGCTATATCAGCTTTCATCTTTGGCCTCCAATATAGCACCTTAAGGTCAAGGTACATCTTTTCATAACCTGGATGAATAGAGTATCGGGATTTGTGTGCTTCATCCAAAACCATTTCTCTTAGATTTCCATACATTGGAACCCATATTCGCTCTGTGAAGTAGCGAATACCGTCTGATTTGACCTCCAGTTGTTCTTCCATACCGCGTGTAGCTTCCAATGGTAGGTTCTCCTCTTTAAGGGCTTCGAGCTGAGCACTACGGATTTTGTGAATAGTAAATTGCACCGCTCGAACTCGTTTGGGCTTGGTTTCTTTACAGCTCAGGGCATCAGCTACCACTTTAGCCTTGCCCGGGTGATATCTGATCGCACAGTCATAGTCGTTTAAGAGTTCGACCCAACAACGTTGTCGCATGTTTAACTCTTTCTGTTCAAAGATATGTTGAAGACTCTTGTGATCGGTGTAGATAGTGCATTTGGTACCGTACAAGTAATTTCTCCATATCTTTAGTGCAATTACCATGGCTCCCAACTCTAAGTCTTGAGTTGTGTAGTTTTTCTCATGAATTTTTCAGTTGTCGAGAAGCGTATGCGATCACTTTCTCGCGTTGCATTAAGACATAACCGAGGCCTTGAATGGATGCATCGCAATACACCACAAAATCATCCGTTCCCTCTGGAAGAGATAGGTGCACTGCAAAGTTTATGTTTGGGAAGTTGGAATGCAGATTCCTGGGTGTTACCCGAGTTATAGGGTTTACCTTCTGTGTTTACAGCAGTGAGGGGTTGAGCAATCTTGGAAAATCCTTCAATGAAACGACGGTAATAGCCAGCCAATCCCAGAAATTGTCGCACCTCTGTCGGAGTCGTCGGTGCCGCCCAATTCTTGATGGTTCTATTTTAGATGGATCGACATGTATTCCTTTCTCGTTGACTACATGTCCTAAGAATTGCACTTCACGAACCCAAAATTCGCACTTGGAAAGTTTGGCATACCATTGCTCTTGTTTCAACAATTCCAGAATCAAACACAGGCGTTCTTCATGTCCATCCCTATTCTTAGAATAGATGAGGATGTCATCTATAAAGACGATGAAGAACTGATCAAGGTACGGTTTACACACATGGTTAATGAGGTCCATGAATACCGCATGTGCGTTGGTAAGTCCAAATGGCATGAACATAAACTCGTAATGGCCGTACCTGGTTCAGAATGCAGTCTTTGAGATGTCTTCTTCTCGGACACTCAATTGATGATAACCAGACCTAAGGTCGATCTTTGAATAGAAGCTTGATCCTTGAAGTTGATTAAACATGTCATCAATGCCGGGTAAAGGATGTCGGTTCTTGATAGTCACATTATTAAGCTCACGGTAGTCAATGCACATACGGAAAGTCCCGTCTTTCTTCTTGGCGAATAGGACTGGAGCTCCCCATGGTGATGAGCTAGGTCAGATGAAACCTTTATCCAATAACTCTTGCAGTTGTGTAGATAGTTCTTATAGCTCACTGAGTTTAAGTCTTTACTGTGCCCGAGCAACAGGCACTGCTCCGGGTGTTAGATTGATTTGGAATCCGATCTGACGATGCGGTGGAAGACCAAGAAAGTCTTCGGGAAATACTTCCGGATAGTCACGTACGATGGGAATGTCGTCGATCTTCTTCTCCTCAGATGGCTGCTCGGCGACGAGAGCCAGAATGGCAGTATGACTCTTACGCAAACATTGCTGTGCCTTCATGAAAGATATGATGCTTATGACAGCACCACTCTTTTCGCCTTGGAAAAAAAAGTCTTCTCCACTCGGGAGAGGAAGGCAAGAAATTTCGTCATGACAAATGATTTCAGCTTGATTTATATGTTGGGTTATAATTCCAATTAGACTAAGGATTAGTCGCAGGATAAGGTAATAGGGTCAAATGGATTTTATTGTTAGAGTGTAAAGAATAACGTGCTAGTTTAGAAAGAATTCCTCAAATTCAACTTACCTAGTTGGAGTCGGTGGATTTACCATGAGGTTCTATTAGAGTTTCAATCGAGATGGTTTCATTGATCAAGTCTGGATGAGAGTCTTAAGTTCGCTAAGACTCTTACAAGAGTAGAATCAATGATGGGATTTATGGATGATAGTTCAGTGTAACATCTTCAACCTAATAGTCGCGTCTATCAACTGTTGAACAGGTTTAACGATATCAACTAGTCATTGAGCGGGTTACATGAATTTCTACTGATAGTGGAAACTTAAGTTTGCAAATCATTGATTAGGACCATTTTTCCACATACTAGGTTTAACTAGGACTTACATGCACCTTAAATTACTATTATGTGTGCACCCGTAATGATAATTTGCTTTGCATGCTCACCCTAGCTTTTCCCTGTCCTATGTCAAAATGTCCCTCAATTTTTATTGCCGAGTACAGAGTGTTGTTAGAGACAATAAGTCATTGAAAGGCTAATTCATCAACCATAAGTTAGTCAACTAGAACTCATATCAGGATAAGTAGTCAGGAATCGTTTGATCCTAGTATTCAATTGAGTTGGAACATAATACGAGAGTCAAATCCAGTGGATTGTAGATGGGAACATGCACATGAAACAAATATGTACATGAAATGTGGCTTCGATGAGCGAAACTAGTTCATGAATGTGTTACTGGAAGAGGTAAAGTAGCCTTCCTTCCAACTGAGTCAGGATAGGGTTTGGGTATGAAATGAGCAAGGCGTTCTCAACCTTGTGGACAATCTATTCTCAACAGAATATCGACCAATGACGTGAGTCCATGGCTCGGGAAAGTGATGACAACTATGTGCCAATGGATCCTATAATAATGCGTGCAACGGTCTGCCTCCACACGGTGTACCTCAAGCGAGGTCCATGGGTTCGGGCTTGAAGTAGAGTAAAGCTAGTGAGATCGGAGTATTGTTGCTAGTGGGTTCAGGAGGAACTCGCCTACGACGAACCCAACTCCCAAAGAGACATGTGTTAGTGCTATGTGTCGCCCCTAACACGGACTTGAGAAGGCCCACCGTTTCCGATCGTGTCATCAATAGGCTCAAGCCGATGTTATCTTTGGCTCTGGTGGTGTAACAAGGGTGAAGATGATGGTGGTGTGAGTGACTCCTCCGAAGACTCCATCTCGCTGCCCTCGGACGGGAGTGGATGTTGTTCTGATGATTCCCTGAGTGTCTCCACTAGGAATGATGATGCAATGCGTATGACGTGTACCTCGTCAGTAGAGGGTGATATGAATGATGTCAACATGCCTGTAATGCAACGCATGTGTAGATGCTACATGTAGCATGTATGAGTGTCTGTTTCGTGTAAATAATGTGTGTGGGTTATAGTCTAGTATGCAATCATAGTTCTCTATAACCAATGGCTCTGATACCAATCTGTCACACCCCCAAATTCCAGTAACGGAGTTTTACCGTTAGGGATGTGACACACCAGGATCTCAGTCATTAGTTACATCAAACGACACTATATGGGACTTAAAATATCATAACATAAAAGTTCAGAGTTAATGCGAAAGCGTTTAAACAAGAAAGTAAATGCGCAAAACAACGCGCCAAAGTTTAGTTTAATAAAAGTAAGTGAATTGTTTTAACGGTTTGCATATGAGTGAAATGATAGTAGGACTCTATGCATGTCCTAGTTGTGCAACCTGTGCCTTAGCAACCTGAGAAAACATGTACGAAAAGTCTCAACACGAGGTTGGTAAGTTCACAGGTTTCAAGTTTGTAATAAGAGAGTGTTTGCCAGATTATGTACATTCAATATGCATATCTATAGGTAGCTAGCCTATGTTCCTGTCTTACTAAAGCGCTCGCAACCGAAGCTAACTGATGTGTTTGTTTGTTTGCCTCCAGCCAGGTCTATCAACTCTGACTAATGTGATTAGGTCAATATTACACCCGTTCGAACTCCAATCGAACTTGACGACTAGCCCGGGTGGGGTTTGTCAAACCCAGTAGTACTACCAAATATTACCTCGCTAAATCCATATTAACGGTCCGATGTGTGTGAGGACTTTCATGATAGTTTGTTACGCTTAGCCTCAACAGTGATATCATATGAAGTACCATAATCAAAATAGTTTGCATCATGTTTTCTCCCCCAACGGGAAAAACATGTAAAGTAATGTTTGTTTGCATACTTTTTCTCCCCCGCGGGAAAACAAGTAAAAGTATGATTGCTTGCGTGTATGTTTCTCCCCCAACGGGAAAACAAGTAAAAGATGTTAATTTGTGTACATGTTTCTCCCCCAACAAGAAAAACGAGTAAAAAGGGGTCGTGAAACTCACATGAGTTGCGTAGTAGGTAGTATCACACAAGTATGAGATTGAAACCACAAGTATTAGCCTGAAACGGCTCACGTATGCCCTAGAATTGTAAGCATAACAATTAGGGACAAATTGGGATTTGTGACGACTACACGGAAGGTTAGAACGTCTTAAAACATTCCAAGGATTTACGAGTAGACGAGTGTGTCTATAGGAATATAGGTTTCTTAATATAACAATTAAGATAAAGCGTTTCGTGTCGAACGTTAATAACGAATAATATTAATTAATAAATATTCGTGCGTTTGCTCTATTAATAAAATGGCTAGGAAAATAATATAATAATATATTATTTTTGAACTCGTAGAAAAATATACGATAATCATTTACGTAACAAAAATAATAAATATATTATTTTTATTTGAGAATATTAAACGTGAGTAAATAATATAAATAATTATATTATTAATTAGTTTGAAACGTTACACGAGACTATTAATGTGGCGAAAATAATATAATAATACATTATTTTAATCGGAGTCACGGATTGAAAAAAATATAAACATATTATTTTAATAGTGGGTAATAATAATAAATATAGGTTACAAACCAAACCCGAGCCTACGGGTGGTTCACGAGGCTAGAACACATAATAATAATATAATAATATGGGGGTGGGCTTTAGAATAAAATATAATAATTAAAACTTAGTTTAAAAAGAAATGGGGGGTGGAGGGCTCGAACCCGAGTCTCCTCCCCAAAGAGCACAATGACTTAACCATCACGCTCGCTAGGGTCATCGCGAACTTATCTGGATCATAAATCTTTTAACATGCAACGTTCCTGAGGTTTCTTCCCTTATTGCGACCCGTCCCCAAATCTAGTCTCAATTCCATCGATTTCGATATCAATTGAACCAGATGTCATATGGGTTTCGTTTATCAGTGTATATGGAAATTGAGGTTAGGTTTAATTGTAAAAACGTTGGATTTAAGGCCGTAAATTTCTGTTTCAAGATATCGTAAACCCTAGGCTCTGATCACAAATCAAATTGATTAAATCCGATAATAACAGTTGTTGGATTCATAGGGCTTTTGACAAAAAGAGGACTGCAAAACTAACCCAGTAGTTTAATTTGATTGAAATGGTGATTGGGTTGGGGTTCGATCAAACCGAAGACGTATAAACCCTAGATATGGGTTCGGGTTCAATTTGATGATATAAGCCTTAGATATGTTAGGGCTTTTGTTCTAGGAATTGAAACGAGTCTGAGTGAATGTTTGATTACCTGTTTGGGTAGCGAATTGATAGAGAATGGCTAGTTAGGGTTTTGACTTCGAGTGCTGTAGTCCTTGGTAACTCCGGCTACTCCTCCGACCAAATTGAGTTGTGCAAAAGCTTCAGAGGTGCTCGTTCATGGTGCGAAGTGTGTTAGTTTGTGAAATGGTAAGCCAATTTATCGAATTTGGTAGATTTTTGTTATGGTTATGACGGTTTCAACTTGAATGATCATAAATCGGTTTAATTCGACGCAATTACGGTGTTTAATGCCCTAATGATGAGCGTTGATGGCAGAGACGTGTATATCGGTTACATATTCGAACGAATTTAAGTTGTAGCGCATGAATTTGAGCCAAGAACCGGTTGTTTGACTTTTGAAAGTCAACAAACATTGAGTATGGTCTCATGACAAGTCTAGTCCCTCTAGTTTCATGCATTAGAGGTTTAGAATTTGGCAGAATAAGTCCCTAGTGTTTGGATTGGGTTATCTATGTTAAGAACTTGTTAGTTTGACTATTAAAAGTCAACAGAAATACAAAGACATCTGATTTTGACTTTCAAAGTCAACAGAGTGGGTTTTGACTAATTACACTACTAGTTCTTGTAGTTTTAAGTTTAGATAATGACGGAATTAGTCCTTGAGGTTTGAAATGAGTTAACAGAGTTAGGATTTAACTGAGTTATGTTAACGGAGTTAAACTGGAAAGTCCAGATTGTCACAGCAAGTGTACCTATCACAGCATAATATAGTTTAGGTAAGAACCAAGTATCAAACCGACACTGTCGAGTTCCAATACTCAACTTTTGTTATCGTTTAGCCAGTTTAATTAGTGAGTGAGTTTTATGTTATTGTGAAGCAGAAAAGTAAATGACAGAAAAGTAAATGACGGTAAAGTAAATAACAGAAAATTAAAAACATGTCTGATGTGTGTAACAGGAATGTAAATAACAGAATAGTAAATAGCAAGAAAATAAATATCTAAAAAATGATCAGGTTACGAAGAGTATTGCTTTGGGATTCGAAACGTGATAATGTTAAGTTGACTAATTCAGTGGTATGACTACTACAAATATGTGACCCGGGTCACCGCTAGAGCCTCGTCTTCACGACATTTGGTTCACGGATTATATTCTTTAATAATAAAATGGTAGGACTCCTAGCTAGGGACATCGTTACCTCAACTCTTTGGTGTTATCTCCAAGTTGGTTTAGGACATCAAACTTAAGTGCTTAAATATTATTGTTAAATAGGTGATTATACTTTGCTCACCGGGAGGTGGTGTAACAATGGGATCATGTATAAAGACGTACCATTCCCAACATGAGTTCACCAATTCTTGGTCGCATAATAAGTTCGTATAAAGACGTACAACCTTACTAGAATTGACCAAGCCTTGGCTTATCAATCTCAGCTTGTATAAATACATACAAGTTTCAAAAGAAGTTTGATTAAAAAGGTTTTACGGTCTTACATTTTAAAATCAAGAACACTCACAAATATAAAGACAGATTTAGACAACACTAAAAAGCCCACCAAGTGATGGTTTTAAGAACGAATAGTTAAAGACATAAACATACCACTAGATTAATACGTAAACATTAACATGCACCAAACTTCATCTTCACCCTAGAAATACAAAGAGTTTAGCAACGAATGGCCATGCTAACTAGCGTAACCCTTAGTTTCGCAGGCTCCCCTATTGCGAAACAAGGAGGAAGAGCCCTCTACTATCTACTACTACTCTAATACTTCTAGAAACAAACTATTCTCTCTATCTTTGGTCGTGTTGTGGTGTATGGAATGAAGAAATCAAGCCTCTTATTTATAGGCCTCAAAATGAGCAATGCACGGGCGTGCAAACACCTCAGGAATCAAACAAGGTACACAGGACAGTGTACTGGGCCTTAGGGAGCAAGATAGGGCAATGCACACCCGTGCATTGGGATGCACGACCGTGCATCCCTCCCCTGCTGCCCAATTTTGTCTTTTAGCTGCTTGTTGACTATTGCTGACCTTGGTTAACTTCTTGGGGGTCAAATCTTGGGAATGATCCTTCTAGAAGCTTGATTTCTTGGTGTTTTTGATAGGATTTAGCTTTTTTTATATTTGAGACACCGAATAACCTGCAATTACGAAATATAAACGTTTTAAGTATCAATTGCAAGATTATTAATCAATTAGTACCATAATATGGGGGATTATTAATGCAAAACATGTATAATTTAGAGCATTTTATAATACCCTACACTTAGGCTTTGCTTGTCCTCAAGCAAACTCATGCATGATCAGACCCATAACAAAAAACTTTAAAAAAGGGTAATGGAGCTCCAAGTAGTTGGAAACACCGGGATAACTCGTGACTCGCTTTATTCAATTATTGTGTTTTTTCTAATTTAGGATGATGGAATCCTTGACAAGCCTACTAGAACTTCAATTATGCATAATCCTCCACTTCTCACAATGTTCACTCAACTCTAGGGTTATATATGTATGGATAATGTAAGTTAAGTGGAGCACTCAAGTTCGAATCAAATTATCAATGGTCATAAGCTTTTATGCAAATCAAGTCTCCACCAATTAACTAAGTAGTATGCATGAATCAAGAGGACTTTAAAAGGGTTGTAATGTGGCTAAAAGAAAAATAAAGGGTGAAAGTGAAAATATTTTTGGGTTTTTAGGGATTAAAAGGGTTTAAAAAGGGTTGCAGCTAATGTGAAACACACAGCTACGGCTTCATGGCTTAAGATGGAAAATACTAGCGGGTCCCTCTACAGTACTCAGATCACGAGGGTATAACTAATCTAAGGGCTTGTTTATGGTCAGATTGCCAGGACCGAGATCTCTTATCCTTCTCAACTCTTCCCTCACTGCGTAGTACACATTACTGCCTTTTCGTATGGTTCTTTCGGCTTGTAGCCTAACAACTCCTACCTTGATCAGATGTGTATACTCATGATGGGAATAAGTTTGATTCTTGCTACACTTTCCATTATGGCTCCATTTGCCACAATTCACATATTTGTCATATCTTTTGGATCTTCTTTTAGCAGCGCTTTTTGACAGGCCACAGAATGGTGGTAGTTGTTCTTGCTTGCGCCACCGTTTTGTTACATCACTTGTTGCTTTGAAAACTTTTTCTCGGAGCTCGGGTGGTAATTCAGGCTTTGCGAAATGAATATAGGAAAGCAAATTGAAATCAAGAGAATGCATGTCCATCTCTTTAATGTCTAACCGGTAAAAGACCAACTTCTCTCTTTCTTTTTCTTTTCATTTTTGTATTTTTTTCTTTTCTTTTCTTATCATCAAGACTAATTTTTCAATAATTATTTTTCCTCAATTTCCTTGAAATAAATTTTCCATATCTTCTTTGTAGATCTTTCGGTTGTTTCTTCCTAATACATCCACTTTCTTCTTGTATATTCCAATTCTTTTGAGCGAAACAGATTCTTTCCAAATTGCCTTAATGGTTGTAAACTTGAAA
The DNA here is from genome assembly GCA_023525975.1 of Smallanthus sonchifolius. Classification (NCBI taxonomy): domain Eukaryota; kingdom Viridiplantae; phylum Streptophyta; class Magnoliopsida; order Asterales; family Asteraceae; genus Smallanthus; species Smallanthus sonchifolius. The sequence continues at coordinate 70,479,679 of CM042025.1, forward strand.
TAATGACACAAGATAATCTAATAGTTCTCCATCTTGAAGACAGTTAGCTAATAACCGGTGTTTACGAAAAGCTGGTTTGGTGATAAATGTGGGTAGTAGAAAACAAAAAGGCTAAGGATTAAAGGGCTATCTAGGCAGATATTGTTTTACTGCTTTGAGGTTACAAGTAGTCCTGAATCTCTAATTCCACACCCCACACTTAAAACTGTGCATTGCCCTCAATGTACAAATGTATGTAATGGAATGCTATGCAGGAATTTAAATGCATGAAGTTTTAAGGGAAAAGAAACTGGTACTCCCCCGGTATGGCCAAAAATTGGTGTTGTTGTTAACACTTTGCTTTAAAGACTTCATCTAATTTCTCATAAATTTGATGTGTATTCCGGCGTTCCAGCTTGTAGAGATGGAGTGTAACTCCTAAAAGAAGTAGAGAAACTACCTGGTGATGCTATGTTACTTGACACATAAATAAAAACATAAAAACAGAAACGGAAATAACAGGTAGTAGTTAAGCTACTAAGGTACTAGTATCAAGAAGGCATACCTGGAGGCGGAAGCATGTGAAACTTTTGAATTTGTAAACAAACCTGGGGTCTATATGTTCTGTCGTATGCACCAACTTCTCAATTTATTCATGATCATCGAGTTGCCTCCCGGAAGCGCCACATTTATTTAAGGGTCGTTGGCTAGACCCGTACATGCTTCATCAATCTTTCTTCGGGTGGGGGCTATTGACTTCCCCCCGTGTCTCCCATTCCTTCATTCAAGTCTTTCTACTTTGGTAGCTTATCCTAGTAGTTATCAATCCAGTTTGTGTTGTCAAGATCTTTGCCAAGTTCCGGTTTCTATCCTTTGTTGAATTCTTTAGCTTTCTTCAGTTGGTAGTCCAGATTGGTATCGATGAACTGAGCAATTTCAAAGGGATCATTTGATAAGCATTAGTTCCCTCCGATGTTGTAAGTTACTAATTGTTTTCCGACACGAAGTGTCAGAATTCCGTCGTTCATATCAATGGTAGCTCTGGTGGTAGCTAAAAATGGGTGACCCAAAATCAAAGCCACAGAGTAGTCGGGCCCCATTTCTAAAACCAAGAAGTCGGCAGGGAAGACAAACTTGCCGACTTTTACTAGTAAGTTCTCGATGACTCGTATAGGTGACTTAACCGAACCATCCGCAAGTTCAATAGTTGCATTAACAGGTCGCAGATTCCAAATTTTCAATCTTTTAAACATGTTATACGGCATCACGTTCACACTTGCTCCCAGACCAGCGAGTGCGAAAGTTATCGGTAGTGGACCGATGGAACATGGTAAAGAAAACTTTCCAGGATCTGAAAGCTTCTTTGGTAGGCATCTTTCAATGAGAGCTACACATTGATTAGTCTTTTTAACTGCCTCTTCCATATTTCTTTTGTTAGTAAGGAAATCTTTCAAAAAAACGTCCATACTTGGGCATTTGTTGTATGATATCCAGGAAAGGAAGATTAACATGAATTTGGCTTAAAAGCTCAATGAATTTCTCATATTGTTCGTCAGTCCTTCGCTTCACTAGTCTTCCTGGGTATGCTATGTGAGATTTGAAGGTTCTCTTTGTCGGAATGTTTTGAGGAGTATCCACTGTAGCATGTTGTGGAGTCACTTTTGGTGGTGATTCTTGACTGTTGATTCTGTGATAGGCGGACGAAGTGGTATTCCAATGAGTATTTTTCTTCTTGGTGTTTGAACTTCCTCTTCCTCTTGTAAGGGAGGTTCATGTGACGTTTCGGATTTTTCGTTCTCGTACTTGTATTAAAATTATCGTGTAATCATTCTATATTTAGAAAAAGTATAAGAATTTTATTTGTTTTCTATACAAATAGGTATTTTATATTATGGATTTAAATTAATTAGAGTTTTATATATAAAATTTTATATAAAAATCTACATTTAAAAAGTTGCATATTTCATAATACAACCTATTGTAATAAGATTAATAACTTTTATAAAAATTATTATTTAAATAATAATAAAATAAGTTTATAAAAAAATTTCTAAATTTATTTAATTTAAAAGAAATTAAATTAATTTAATTAAATAAAAGTTCAAGGGTTGTATTGTAATTAAACCAACTAAAAGGATTTAAAACTAAAATCGTTTGAGGGGCTATTTCTGGTCAATTTAAACTGCAGGGACCCATCCGTAATTATTCTAAGGGTTATTTTGAGTTAAACCAAACCCCAGGGACTAAAATTGTCATTTCGCGAATCGTTTATCCGGTCACCCCCTCCAAAGGTCCTGCGGGTAAAGGCTTTTCCGGCGACACCCGACCAGACTGTTTCTCTGCACCTCGACAGCCGATAAAGGCTTCTCTGGCTTCGTCTCTCCCACGCGAACAATACCCCCCGACCAATTTGTTCCCCCAACATAAGGATCGTCCGATCCTGTTGGTGGCCGAGATACCCACGTCCGAATTCGTGCCCGACAGGCCACCTCCACGCCTGTTGAATGTCTGATTAGTTTCGCCTCGTCCAGAATAATGTCGGGACGTGCCCAATTGCACGTTTGAACATAAGAATCAAGCTCGGCTATAAATAGCCACGGTCGGCCCTGCACGAGCTCGCTACCATCCTTCCACCTGCTCTCACTCCAAATTGAGGATACCATCACCTTCGTCGACCCTGAGTGAAGCTGTGACCAGGATTCCAGAAGCAAATTCCACTCGGAAATCGACTTCCACTTGTGACATTTTCAAGTTCTAAAATTATGCCGGCCAGACCTGTTGCAACTCGGTTCGAGCCTCAAATCGATTCCTCTGTCTTCTATTTATCCCTGGTAAGCAATTCGAATCAAAATCGCGGCATTCGCACGAGGATTACCGAGCAAACCCAGTGTCCTCGGACACGGTTTGCCGGTCACCGAGAACCAGCGACCTGTCTTGCTGTTGTGTATTTAATTTACCCGTTACACACATAACCAGCGATGGGCAGTAGCCCGGCTGGTTATGCGTGTTTGTGTCCGAGGCAGAGGTCGCGGGTTCGAGTCTTCTGGCCTCCGGCCCAACCCCATTTTGCTTCTGTTATCATTCTTTTTATTTTATTTTCTGAACTTATTTTAATATTATTTTATTACACTAAAGACTAAAACGAGTCGGTTTGATCGTTCGTTTATTTTGAAATCGATTTAACAATCTTTTTATCTATAAACTATTCCACTTTTATAAATCTTGTAATATTATTTAAATACATTTTCTTATATATAAAATATCCCATACTTTTATAAATCTTGTAATATTTTTATAAACTTATTTAATTATATTTTTATATATAAAATGTCCTATATTTTTATAAATCTTGTAACATTTTTATAAACTTATTAAAATACATTTAATATATAAAATGTCTCATTTTTTTTATATGAACCTAGCTATATTTTTAATAAACTTGTTTAAATAAATTTTAAATATCAACATAATTAGTCAAATAAAGACTTTTCTTTTATTTGTTATTATTATATAAATACATTAAACATAATAATACTTGTTTAAAACAATATATATATATATCCTTATAAGTTAAAGTTTTACAAAAGCCATTATCATTCTATTTCCATACTTTATACAAATAAATATTAACGAAAATTATATTAAAGCCTATATACATTTAAATACAAATACACACCTATACGCATACAATAATACCCATTTGTCTACATAGGGTATCAACGTGTTTAGGCTTCCACATACTTATCACCTACACACGTGGAAAAATACCTGCTTGCAAGGTGAGTTACATAGCCCCTATTTTACATTTTCATACATTTTGGGGTGAAACATTATACATGCTACTCACATTGTTTATACGTGTTATACAAGAGACTTGTAGGATCGTAAGATTAAAAGGTGATTCTATTCTAGTTGATATTGGCGGAAACAATAGCAACCAACAAAGTAAACAAGTAAACAGCAAGAATACTGATAAATGCACTATTGTATTAGACTTCTGAGATTACAAGTTTACAAGTAAAACACTATCAAGAAGCACTATGAAAGCACAGCAAGCACACATACTATGAAGTGTTTACACAGTATTTATAGTAACTTAGAATCAAGACAGACCCTTGATTCTAAGGATCAGATCTAACACACGCCGTTGATCTTGTTTATTAATCTAAATTACACGCAAAGGCTAATCTAGATAACTTTACTGAAACGTCTTCTTAGGCATCATTGTTTGCATGCTTGGAGAAGCGCGTTATTGTCTTTTATTGGTTGCACCAGTGAGGTTCCTTCTGCTTGGAGTGTGGCAGTTGCTTTTGCAGAAAGGTGTCAGAGGCACTTCACATGGATAGTCAGCTGCAGCGTTTGGTCTTCAGAGAATAAAGCTACCAGCAGCAGAGATGAGAATAATGCTGCTGATAAGCCTATCAGCAGCATCTTGTGTTGAACGCTGCTGATAAACCTATCAGCAGCAACAAGTGTTGAATGCTGCTGATAAGCCTATCAGCAGCAATATGTGCTGAATGCTGCTGATAAGCCTATCAGCAGCCATATGTGATGAATGCTGCTGATAAGCCTATCAGCGGCATTTGTACTTAGAATAATTTGGTAGCAATCAGTCTTTGGTTCTACAAACTCCCCCTAGACTGATGCAACCAAAATTCTTCTAATTACTTTGCTGCTGAAGCTTTTGCATGTGGCTGACTATCCTTTCAACCTCATAGCCTCTTGGATCCTTGCTGGGATTGTTCAGTGGAAGTTCAGACAGAGTCTTGATGTCTTTGTGTGGCATTTTGTAGATTGCTTTGCTTGAACATCTCATCTGCTGCTTCTTTACATCAATCAGAGTGAACTCATCCAAATCAGCATTGTAGGACCAAGATACAAATGGAGAGTGGGACTTGAGTGGTTTGACATCCACGACCACATCTTTGCTAGGGTTGAAGTAATGTCTGATTGCTAGCATAAGATGTTTCCCACTCTCATTTGCAGGCTCATGAGCTTCACCCAGCTCCAAAATTCTTCTTAGGTCTGAATCTGGTAGTTGCAGAACCTCATCAACAGACCTGTATGTAGATCTTCTTCTTTCAGTTCTCCCCCTGAAGATCTTAAACCTTTGATCCTGTGGATTGTAGACCCATTCAACTATGTCTCTTGAGTCTTCAGGTTCAGATGAGGATTTGGATTTCTTCAGGGGAGGCTATTGATGAGTGGGAGCTGGGTGGGATGATTTGGACTTGTTGGGTGGAGGAGTGGAAGGTTTGGGGAGGAGAGTGGAAGGATGATGGACTGAGGAAGAGGTAGGTGAGGGAGAAGGCTTGGGTTTCTTTGTCTTTGGTTTTTCTTCTTCTTTGATAAGTACCCTTTTCTTGGAGCCCTTCTTCCCTAGTCTTTCTTCCTCATCCTTTTTAACTTTGAAGTAGAGGGCTTGCAGGTTCATGAAATTCATGGGACCTAGCCTCTTTCCACTATCTCCTCTAGCCTTAAGGAAGTCAATCATGACCTTCCTTTCTTCATGGGTCCGTTTATTGAAGGCAATGGTCTTTTTGGACTGTTGTTTGGCTTTTTCTTCTTCTTCAGCCTTTTCTTCTTTGCCAACTGACCTTGTTGACCCATGAAGGCTCTGTAGACTTCTTTAGTTGATAGTTTCTCAAGATAGTCTGCATCCTCACCTTGAGAGACTAGAGTCTTTACCCACTCCTCCCTCATTTCTTTAGCTAGTTCAGAATCGGTTATTCTGAACTTAGCTTCTTCTTTCTTCTTCTTCTTCTCCAATTCTTCCTCTTCTCTATTGAATTGTTCCTGCAGTTGAAGAGCAATAGCTGCATCCTCTTCAATCCGGTCAACTGCAGGAATCTTTCTTTTCAGTTCATCCAGCTGTTTAGCATACAGCTGGATGGTTTGTTCTCTTAGGAGAATGGCTGTTTTTCTTTCTTCAGCCTTTTTCATATCAGCCATCTCCTCTTCTTCTCTTCTTCTTCTTTTCTCTTCTTTCTCCTTCTTTTCTTTTCGCAACCTCTCTTCATCCTCTTCTGTCATAATGCCCTTCCCTTTATTAACATTGGATGCCTCTGCTCTGGCTTCACTGATCACAGCAACAGCTGATTGTTGTGCTGTTGGGATCTCTGCCTCGGCCTTGTTCGATTTGCACTCAGGACTTGTGACTTCTTTCAGCATTTATTTGATAGTTGATCTTGACTCATATGCTGCAGTGCAGATGTCTTCTCGAGGGGAAGCTGAGTCAGTGTCAGTATCAGAGTTTGACACATATACTACCTCAGAAATTCTTCCTACTTGTTCAAGTTTGGCTCTGACAGTCGCTATCATTGCCTGGCTTTCAAGTGAGTTGACATTGCAGATGTTGGCTCTGAGCTGAAAGATTTTGTAGAGAAAGTCTGTAGGAAGTGACAAGATGTTCCTGGTGTTGATGGTGAGAGAGGAGCCGTTGCTGAGCAGAAGAGTGTGGTCAAGGGACTTAGTGCTCACCCAACCTAGCACGTCCAAGTCCTTGACCAGGAAGGCATACAGGAATCTTCGAAGGCCCAGAACTTCTTCTTCAGTGAGAAGACTGCTCCTTGTTATTTCAAGATTGCTAGGAGTCAGTCTCCTTTCTGCGGCCGCCGAGGATTCAGGATAAGCTACCCGATGTGCTGCTTGTAGGAATCTTTGGAGCCTGGGTAGATTATCCTCCATCAGGTCATAGAACCTGCCAATGGCAAGTTCTGCTGAGAGATCTGCTGAGTTGTTGATGCAGTTTGATACGTATAGCTGTAGGACTTGGAGGGCATTGAGAGAGTTCCCGTTCAGCTCTTCTACTCCGCTGAACTCCCATCCAATCCAAAACCTCTCAGCTGATCCATCGTACCCCCAAGCTAGAATGGAGTCAAATTCTAGCTTCTTTGATGATTTGAATAGTTGGGGGGTTGAGGATTGACCAATGATGGCTGCTGCTTCAGGAAGGATGCTGAATGATGTATTTGTTTGTTCTGTGTCTTCAACATCATTCAACATTTCATCGACAGCCCTGATGACCAACTTCCAGTCTTCAGATGTCTCTTCGTCTTCGTTATCTGGGACTGGCAAGTCATGAACTTGGACAAAAGCTAGCTTGAATAGTGAGCTTTGAAGTACAACCTGCTCTTGAATCCAGTCGTCAAGACTATCTGTATCTTCTTCCATAGAGACCATCTCCCCCTTTTTGGTTGCATCAGTAGACCTGTACATTGGGTTTTCTGTCTAGGAAAGCATTTCGTATAAATCCAAATAAACGGACCCGTATGCTTTCCTAGGAATTCCTGAAGTGAGTGTTTACCTATAGGCTAAAGCATGTCTCTTTGAAAGTTTTGAGGAATTATTTAACGTTGATAAGTCAATGTATTCGCAAGGATACGATCCGAACTTAAACTCAAAATTTGGGGACATTATAGCAAGATAGGAAGAACTAGACGAACATGCAAAGCAAATCATTATTATGGGTGCACACGTAATAACGATTTGTAGTGCATGCAAGTCCCGGCAATTCCTATTACGCAAATAATGATCTATAACATCATGTTCTATCCGGAATAGATGGTTTAGCTTTCCCCCCCATCAACTTTGAATAAATACACATGCACTGGCACGCGTCATGATGAATCCCGTTTTTCTGCTTACATTATTTCCCGCTATAACTCATATATATCCATCTTATCTAAAATATCATTGTCTTTTGGTGTTAGAATGCCTCCTCGACGTGCAAACTCTAGCACTTCCAACCCGGATCTTGCTACTCTCCTTGCCCAACTGGTGGGGCAAATGACCCAAGCCAATAACAACAGTGATGGGGCTCACAACATCCAAGGAAACGGTGGTACCAACCCGCCTCACTGCACGTTTAAGCACTTTAACTCGTGCAATCCTACAAAATTCTTCGGGACTGAAGGTGCTACCGGCCTACTTCAATGGTTTGAAAGCATGGAAAGCACATTCCTAAACAGCGACTGTCCCGATAATCTTCGGGTTCGTTATGCCACAAGTGTACTCCAAAAGAGAGCCCTCACCTGGTGGAACGGTGAGAAACGCACCCGTGGTGCTGAGGTTGCTACATACTTATCATGGGATGATCTGAAGAAGGCCATGACTGATGAATTCTGTCCTCGGAATGAAATAAAGAAGCTCGAGGCTGAGTTTTGGGTTCTTGCCCAAGACAGCGGGGATAATCTGGCCTACACCACCCGGTTTCAAGAGCTAAGTCTGCTGGTGCCTCATATGATCACTCCCCTTGCTCGGGGGATTGAAAAATACATAGGCGGCCTGCCTATGCAAATTTAAGATGTTGTGCTAGGAAGCAACCCTCCTACACTTGAAGCTGCTATCCGTCTAGCTGCTACACTATCCGACAACCATGTCAAAGCTGGAACCTTAACAAGAAAGGGTTCCAAGAAGGTTGTTTCTACGGCCGTCAAAAATGTAAAACCCAAGTCTTCTAACCGCAACAAGAAACGAAAGGGTCGGAACTTCGCAGCCGTAACTCCCGCTGTACCTGCTATTCAAGCGGCCCCTTTGGGTCAAAACCCAAAAACTTATCAGGGCCCGAATCCCGAATGCCAGACCTGTAAGTACCATCATCCTGGCAATCTACCATGCCGATTGTGCTCAAGCTGCGGGCTATATGGACATGTGGTCACTACTTGCCGTACTCGTCCTCCCGTCCATCAAGCCGCTCCAGCCAACCGTCCCATCTATCCAGCACCTCTCAATGGTCGGGCATGTTACGAATGTGGAGACCCAAACCATTTCCGTGACCGATGCCCAAAACTACATCATCAAGGTGGTCCTCAAGGACGAGCGTTTAACATAAACGCTAATGAGGCTCAAGCAAAGAACGACGTGGTAAACGGTACGTTCCTCGTAAACAATCATTATGCATCCATTTTGTTTGATACCGGTGCCGATAGGAGTTTTGTATCTCTTACCTTTGAATCCCGACTTGCTAAACAAAGAACGAAACTTGACAATTCTTATTCCGTGGAGATAGCAAACGGAAAATCTATTACTATAAATTCTGTTATCCGCGACTGCAATCTCGAGCTTAATAATCATGAATTCTCTGTTGATCTCCTTCCAATGCAATTGGGAAGCTTTGATATTATAATTGGCATGGACTGGTTATCCAAGCACCATGCCGAGGTTATTTGCTACGAAAACTGCATTCGTATACCTCTCCCTTCGGGCGACACGTTAGTTATTTTCGGTGAAAAACCGTGTCGTGGTCTTCAAATCATGTCTTGCACATTGGCACAAAAGTACTTGCGGAAAAAGTACGTTGCCTTCTTGGCCCACATAGTTGACACGAAAGACAAGGGTAAGAAATTGCAAGACATTCCAATCATCCGAGATTTTCCCGAGGATTTACCTGGTCTTCCTCCCCCTAGACAAGTGGAGTTTCGTATCGACCTTGTGCCCGGAGCAACTCCCGTGGCAAAAGCTCCCTATCGTCTTGCACCTTCCGAGATGCAAGAGCTTGCAAGTCAATTACAAGAACTCTCATCCAAAGGATTCATCCGCCCAAGCCATTCACCTTGGGGTGCTCCCGTACTATTCGTAAAGAAAAAGGATGGATCGTTTCGAATGTGCATCGATTATCGTGAACTCAACAAACTTACAATTAAGAACCGTTATCCTTTACCCCGTATCGACGATCTTTTTGATCAGCTTCAAGGTTCAACATGTTTCTCCAAGATTGACCTTTGTTCCGGGTACCATCAACTTCGTGTTCTCAATGAAGACATTCCGAAGACTGCCTTTCGGACTAGGTACGGTCACTACGAGTTCATGGTCATGCCATTCGGTTTGACTAATGCACCTGCGGTCTTCATGGACCTCATGAACCGTGTATGCAAACCTTATTTGGACAAGTTCGTGATCGTTTTCATTGACGACATTCTCATCTATTCCAAAACGAAAGCAGAGCATGAACAACATCTTCGTCTGATTTTGGAGCTCTTGAAGAAAGAACGACTATACGCCAAGTTCTCCAAGTGTGAATTCTGGCTAAAGGAGGTTCAGTTTTTGGGACACATAGTCAACGATAAAGGGATTCATGTGGACCCGGCAAAAATCGAAGCGGTAAAGAATTGGAGTACTCCTAAGACTCCTACCGAGATTCGTTCATTCCTTGGACTAGCAGGTTACTATCGTCGCTTCATCTCAAATTTCTCCAAGATTGCAGTCCCGCTCACTGCCTTGACTCATAAAGGTAAATCTTACGAGTGGGGACCCAAGCAAGAGGAAGCTTTTCAAACTCTCAAGCACAAGCTCTGCAATGCTCCTATTCTAACTCTTCCTAGTGGTAATGACGACTTTGTCATTTATTGTGATGCATCCAACCAAGGTCTTGGTTGTGTTCTAATGCAACGTGGCCAAGTAATTGCATACGCATCACGTCAGCTCAAAATCCATGAGAAGAACTATACGACCCATGATCTCGAGCTTGGTGCTGTCGTTTTCGCCTTGAAAATTTGGAAACACTATCTTTATGGCACCAAATGCGTGGTTTTCACCGACCACAAAAGTCTCCAACATATTTTCAATCAAAAAGAGCTTAATATGAGGCAACGACGATGGGTTGAACTTCTTAACGACTACGACTGCGAGATTCGCTACCACCCCGGCAAAGCAAATGTTGTAGCCGACGCTTTGAGTCGTAAAGAACGTATCATGCTTCATAGTGTTCATATTCATAACGATATCCAAGCCCGCATTCTCCAAGCACAACACACCTCGGTTACCGAGGGAAACATGTATCAAGATATGGCATGTGGCGTAGAACTCTTGCTAGAAACCAAAGCCAACGGTCTATTGTATTACTTGGACCGTATCTGGGTTCCCTATCGCGACGACCTTCGTATATTTTTGATGAACGAGTCCCACAAAACTCGATATTCGGTACATCCCGGGGCTGATAAGATGTACATGGGTCTTCGTCAGCAATATTGGTGGCCCGACATGAAAAAGGATATTGCCCTCTTTGTGGCAAAATTCTTAACTTGTTCTAAAGTAAAGGCCGAACACCAGAAGCCTTCCGGACTCCTCGAACAACCGGAAATTCCCGTGTGGAAGTGGGAGAAACTTGCTATGGACTTCATCACCAAACTCCCATGCACTTCTAGTGGGCACGATAGTATCTGGGTTATTATCGACCGACTTACAAAGTCTGCTCATTTCTTGCCTATTCGTGAGGAGTATCGAGTCGAGAAATTGGCTCGGATCTACATTGATGAAATTATGAGTCGTCACGGAATCCCTTTGAACATCATCTCCGATCGAGATTCGCGTTTTACTTCCCGATTTTGGCAATCATTACAATCTGCGCTTGGTACTCGCTTGGATCTAAGTACGGCTTACCATCCTCAAACCGATGCTCAAACCGAGCGAACAATCCAAACTCTCGAGGATATGCTTAGAGCTTGTGTCATTGACTTTGGTGGCAATTGGAATTCTCACCTACCACTGATCGAATTTTCCTACAACAACAGCTACCACACAAGTATCAACATGGCACCGTTTGAAGCTCTTTATGGACGAAAATGTCGTTCACCGATTTGTTGGAACGAAATTGGTGAAGCACAAATCACCGGTCCCGAGCTTATCCAAGAGACCACCGATAAAATCTTTCTTATCCGTGACAACATTCGAGTAGCAAGGAGTCGACAAAAGAGCTATGCCGATAGACGACGAAAACCCTTGGAATTTCAAGTTGGAGATATGGTTCTTCTAAGGGTATCACCTTGGAAAGGCGTAGTCCGATTTGGAAAGAAAGGGAAACTTGCACCTCGATATGTGGGCCCATTCAAGATACTCGAGAGGGTAGGAAAAGTGGCCTACAAACTCGACCTTCCTTCAGAACTCAGCAACGTTCATCCGACCTTTCATGTATCAAATTTTAAAAGTGTCTAGCCGTTGAAAATCTCCACATCCCTCTTGACGAAGTGCGCATTGACGAGAAAATGCACTTTGTTGAGAAACCCGTGGAAATCATGGACCGAGAAGTCAAGAAACTCAAGCGTAGCCGCATCCCCATTGTCAAGGTCCGTTGGGAGTCTAAACGTGGACCCGAGTTCACTTGGGAACGTGAAGACCAAATGAAGACCAAGTATCCACATCTCTTTTCATAGCCTCCACTAGTTGAATTTCGGGGCGAAATTCCTCTAACTTGGGGAGACTGTGACGTTTCGGATTTTTCGTTCTCGTACTTGTATTAAAATTATCGTGTAATCATTCTCTATTTAGAAAAAGTATAAGAATTTTATTTGTTTTCTATTCAAATAGGTATTTTATATTATGGATTTAAAATAATTAGAGTTTTATATATAAAATTTTATATAAAAATCTACATTTAAAAAGTTGCATATTTCATAATACAACCTATTGTAATAAGATTAATAACTTTTATAAAAATTATTATTTAAATAATAATAAAATAAGTTTATAAAAACATTTCTAAATTTATTTGATTTAAAAGAAATTAAATTAATTTAATTAAATAAAAGTTCAAGGGTTGTATTGTAATTAAACCAACTAAAAGGATTTAAAACTAAAATCGTTTGAGGGGCTATTTCTGGTCGATTTAAACTGCAGGGACCCATCCGTAATTATTCTAAGGGTTATTTTGAGTTAAACCAAACTCCAGGGACTAAAATTGTCAATTCGCGAATCGTTTATCCGGTCACCCCCTCCAAAGGTCCGGCGGGTAAAGGCTTTTCCGGCGACACCCGACCAGACTGTTTCTCTGCACCTTGACAGCCGATAAAGGCTTCTTTGGCTTCGTCTCTCCCACGCGAACAATACCCCCCGACCAAATTGTTCCCCCAACATAAGGATCGTCCGATCCTGTTGGTGGCCGAGATACCCACGTCCGAATTCATGCCCGACAGGCCACCTCCACGCCTGTTGAATGTCTGATTAGTTTCGCCTCGTCCAGAATAATGTCGGGACGTGCCCAATTGTACGTTTGAACATAAGAATCAGGCTCGGCTATAAATAGCCACGGTCGGCCCTGTACGAGCTCGCTACCATCCTTCCACCTGCTCTCACTCCAAATTGAGGATACCATCACCTTCGTCGACCCTGAGTGAAGCTGTGACCAGGATTCCAGAAGCAAATTCCACTCGGAAATTGACTTCCACTTGTGACATTTTCAAGTTCTAAAACTGTGCCGACCAGACCTGTTGCAACTCGGTTCGAGCCTCAAATCGATTCCTCTGTCTTCTATTTATCCCTGGTAAGCAATTCGAATCAAAATCGCGGCATTCGCACGAGGATTACCGAGCAAACCCAGTGTCCTCGGACACGGTTTGCCGGTCACCGAGAACCAACGACCTGTCTTGCTGTTGTGTATTTAATTTACCCGTTAGACACATAACCAGCGATGGGCAGTAGCCCGGCTGGTTATGCGTGTTTGTGTCCGAGGCAGAGGTCGCGGGTTCGAGTCTTCTGGCCTCCGGCCCAACCCCATTTTGCTTCTGTTATCATTCTTTTTATTTTATTTTATTTTCTGAACTTATTTTAATATTATTTTATTACACTAAAGACTAAACGAGTCGGTTTGATCGTTCGTTTATTTTGAAATCGATTAAACAATCTTTTTATCTATAAACTATTCCACTTTTATAAATCTTGTAATATTATTTAAATACATTTTCTTATATATAAAATATCCCATACTTTTATAAATCTTGTAATATTTTTATAAACTTATTTAATTACATTTTTATATATAAAATGTCCTATATTTTTATAAATCTTGTAACATTTTTATAAACTTATTAAAATACATTTAATATATAAAATGTCTTATTTTTTTTTTATATGAACCTAGCAATATTTTTAATAAACTTGTTTAAATAAATTTTAAATATCAACATAATTAGTCAAATAAAGACTTTTCTTTTATTTGTTATTATTATATAAATACATTAAATATAATAATACTTGTTTAAAATAATATATATATATATCCTTATAAGTTAAAGTTTTACAAAAACCATTATCATTCTATTTCCATACTTTATACAAATAAATATTAACGAAAATTATATTAAAGCCTATATACATTTAAATACAAATACACACCTATACGCATACAATAATACCCATTTGTCTACATGGGGTATCAACGTGCTTAGGCTTCCACATACTTATCACCTACACGCGTGGAAAAATACCCGCTTGCAAGGTGAGTTACTTAGCCCCTATTTTACATTTTCATACATTTTGGGGTGAAACATTATACATGCTACTCACATTGTTTATACGTGTTATACATGAGACTATATGCTTATTCTTTGGATGTACATACATTTAAACACAAGACAACCAACTGTAATATTGATAGATCTATTGTGCCTGACCAGCCCACCCGGTTAGGGTGTTTATTACTGCATACTCGGATATAGCCGCGTGTTATATTCAATCATATCGGATATAGTGGGTAACTATATTCAAACATACCGGACTTAGCTGTTGTGCTCTGTTCAAGCGCGTCAAACTCGGTTTGAATTGTGATTAAATAAATGATACATCATATACTATGTTTAACAAGATAACAATGAGTTGCAAAACGATTTACACTACTATTTACCGGAATTACTAAACCTATGTACTCACCAACTTTTTAGTTGACACTTGATTTAAATAATGTTTCAGGTTTGGATATGTGACTGCTTGCCGAAGATTTCTCCACTTAGGAACTATGGACCTAGTTAAATAAATCAATGTTTTGAACTAGACTAGGTTACTTGAAATGTATTGTATTTGGATCTTGTTGTCTTTAAATTTAATTAATGAATTATGCAACCTTTTAGTTACCATGTGCTTTTGAACAATCATTCCATTGTCCGCCTCGATGATTCCGCCATCGGTCGGGGTGTGACAGTTCAGGATAAACTTTGCTATTTCTGAGAGTGATAGCACTAACATTTGCTTTTGAATTTGGTTCAGTGTTGCTAGGAAGGCATCCTGGTTGTCTTTCGGATAGAAGCTTTGCAATCTGTTCTAGTTGTATCTCAATGGACTGAAGAGTTGCTTTATGTGTCCTAAACTCAGCTTCGTGTAGACTAAACTTCTCCTCATATTGTTTGTGACAGGAATCTGCTAGAAGGGCTTGACTTTCAGTTGTAGAAATCAACTTAGTTACCGCGTCCTCCAAGCTTAACCCAATACTTGGCTTGTTAGTTCCCTGAAATTGTTGACGAGGCTGATAGTTTTGATATTGTCTTTGTTGAAACTGTTGTTGTTGTCTGAAACCAGATTGTCCCTGGTTGTTGTTATCCTTCCGGCTGAAATTTGGATGGTTCCTCCATCCAAGATT